>CM066032.1:472085332-473311406 GCA_033557465.1 Ichthyophis bannanicus
CCCATTTAGGACTAACAAAAGAAAGTATTTTTTCACTCAATGAGTAATTAAACTCAAATTCATTACCAAAGGATGTAGTAAAAGTTGTTAGCGTAGCTGGGATTACTGAAACAGCTCCGCCCTCTGATCCATCTACATGACTTCAAATCTGTTATACAATCAATCATCACTCCTCACTGACTTTGTGAACTCCATTTTACAGGGACTATCAAAACAAACTCTCAGAAAGCTGCAGTTAGCTCAAAATGTGACAGCCCGCTCAATCTTAAACATAAGATCCATAGAAAATATTACTCCCATATTGTTGGATCTACACTGACTACCTATCCACAGCCTAATTAGCTACAAAATACTTGTCACCACCTTCAAAATAATACACAACATAGCCCCAGGGGCGGCCCAAGGGGGGTGTGGGGCCATGTGTGGAGATTCGGTGCGGGGCCTCATTTGCATAAGTGGCCTTATTTGCATAAATATTTGCATAATGTTACCATACACTAACTTTTAGTAAACATGTCTCTTAATGAGTGTATGGATAAAGAAAGACTAAAAGATTTCTACATTACTTTAATCCAGTGTCAACCGCCAGGCACATTAGGAACTACTACAAACGCTGCCCATTTAGAACCCATCGGTGTATATACAACACCACAATTGGTCAATTAACAGAGCAATCACTGCTCATATATTAATATCCTATTATCTGCTCATACATTCACCACTAGAAACTAAGAAAAATTATCGTTCCACCACTCCAATCTCTGTGTACAAAGGTCTCAGCCGCCAGCAAAGTGAAGGACATTACCTTTGGAGTAGAAGCTAAGTACCAGCTGCATTGATATTTCATACGCTGCAATATAATCTGCATTATAATTCAATTTGAGGAGTGTCAGCTGTTACTGACAGTTTCAAGAAAAACATAAATTATTATTTTTTATTGAAAATGCAAAAAGAAAAAAACAGCTAATGTGTACATGAAGAAAAGGTCATTGATGTGAACAACAGCAAGCAGTAAGGGTGATGATCAAAAAACCTTTTACAAACAGCTGTGTGCTTTTTACTGAGACCTTTGTACACAGAGATTGGAGTGGTGGAACAATAATTTTTCTTAGTTTCTAGTGGTGAATGTATGAGCAGATAATAGGATATTAATATATCATTTAGAACCCATAGCAAACCCGCCGTATCCTGACAGCATTACCAGGACTCACAAAGCACCATACCCTACCTATCAAAAGGCAACACTGCAAATATTAAACCAATACATTTCAGAGAATACTGAGGAAAGAGAACAAGTGGCAATATCAAATAGGAATTACATAAACAGAATACCTCAGCTCAGTTACACATGCAGAACATAGACCATCACCAAACAAGGAATCACAATTTAGAAACAGGAAGGCAATAATTAAACTGGGAACCCCAAAAGCCAAACTTGGAATGTAGAACACCACTGTAGAAATAAAACTATAAATTAATTTCCTCTTGTACCAAACAAAGCGCAGACGTTAATGATGCACATTTCCCAGAGCTTTCATATTCCAGTTAATAAATTCAAAATAAAGAGATATCTTTCTACCTTTTGTGCATTTTTTCAATTGCAATTGCTCCAGCCACTTTCTTCTAGTTTCTTCATGTTTTCTGCTAACTCTCCATCGTCTGCTGTCCATTTGTCCTTCTTCTTTCTTCTCTCTTCTAGTTTTTTTTCCATTCTCTCTCTCTACATCTGCTTTAACATACTAATCTTTCTCCTTTTGCTCTTTCCTCATTCCTATTTCATCCACACAGATTTTACCCCTCCATCCTCAATCCCCACTTACTCTCCCAATACCCGGCCAATTGCAGATTTTTCATCCCTCCCACACAAAATATTTTTCCCTCTCCATTTTACTCTCCCAGCCCCATCCCATTCTAATCCTCCCCCAACATCAGCTCCCTTCTAGTTCCAGTCTCACCCAGCATCCATTCCCTTCTAGTCCCTGCATCAGCCCATTTCCAGTCCTAGCCCCCCATCAGCCCATTTCCAGTCCTAGCTCCCCCATCCATTTCCAGTCCGAGTCCCTTCATCAGCTCATTTCCAATCCTAGCCCCACATCAGCCCATTTCTAGTCATTACCTAGCGCCACCATCAGCCCATGTCAAATCCTAGCTCCCCTCCACTCAGCCCAATTCCAGTCCAAGCCCCCCCATGAGCCTACTTCCAGTTCTAGCCCCTCCATAAGTCCATTTCAATTCAAGACCCCACCACAACCCATTTCCAATCTTAGCTCCCCCCAACAGCCCATTTCTAGTCCTAACCTAGCCCCTCCATCAGCCCATTTTCAGTCCTAGCTCCCTTCTCTCACAGCCCATTTCCATTCCAAGCCCCCTCCCCATCAGCTATTTGCAGTTCAAGCCTCCCCTTCCACTCAGCCCATTTCCAGTCCTAGCAACCCCCCAACCCATTACCAGTCCTAGCCCCCCCATCAACCCACTTCCAGTCCTAACCCCCCATCACCCCATTTTCAGTTTAAGCCCCCCCATAACCCATTACCAGTCCTAACCCCCCATCAGCCCACTTCCAGTCAGCCCCCCATAGCCCATTGCCAGTCCTAACCCCCCCATCAGCCCATTACCAGTCCTAACCCCTCCCCATCAGCCCAGTTCCTGTCCTAGCCCCCCCATAGCCCATTATCAGTCCTAACGCCCCATAGCCCATTACCAGTCCTAACCCCCCCATCACCCCATTTCCAGACAGGCCCCATCAGCCCACAGCCCATTACCAGTCTTAACCCCCCCATAGCCCATTATCAGTCCTAACCCCTCCAGCCCACAGCCCATTACCAGTCCTAACCCCATCAGCCCACCTCAAGTCCTAACCCCTCCCCATCAGCCCATTTCCTGTCCTAGCCCCCCCATAGCCCATTATCAGTCCTAACCCCACCATAGCCCATTACCAGTCCTAACCCCCATCACCCTATTTCCAGACAGCCATCAGCCCACAGCCCATTACCAGTCTTAACCCCCCCCATAGCCCATTACCAGCCCTAACCCCCCCCCACCGCCCACCTCAAGTCAAGTCCTAACCCCCTCCATAGCCCATTACCAGTCCTAACCCCCCCCCCCATTGGCTCATGTAAAATTAAAAAAAAAAAAGAAGCTGGCTGCTGCCGCTGCCGCCGTGGCAGCAGCAGAATGGAGTGTCCCGCGGGGCCCCCTCTGCCCGGCTGAGCTCTCCCGGCCCGGCTGAGCCCCTCTGCGCCGGCTTTCAGATACGCGAAGGGAGAGTGTCTCCCTCACGTCTCTGTTAATCCCGCAGGGGCAGATGGGAAATTTCCCATCAGCCCCTGCGGGCTTAACAGAGACGCGAGGGAGACACTCTCCCTTCGCGTATCTGAAAGCCAGCGCAGAGGGGCTCAGCTGGGCCGGGAGAGCTCAGCCGGGCAGAGGGGGCCCCGCGGGACACTCCATTCTGCCGCTGCCGTGGCGGCAGCAGCAGCAACCAGCTTTTTTTTTTTTTAAATTTAATTTTTAAAAAAGCAGAATGTTCTTTGCGCGAGGCCCCCTGAAACGCGGGGCCCTGTGCAAAAAACATTCTTGCTTAATGGACGGGCCGGCCCTGCATAGCCCCATCCTTCCTGAACACATTACTCACTATCGAAACGTCAAACAGAAGCAAAAGAAGCAAGTACAAACAGAAACTCGAAATACCAAAGGACTTCAGAAAAGCCAAAAAATTAACAAATAAAAAAGCATTTTCACATGCTGCCCCTACCCTCTGGAATGAGCTCCCTGAAGATATCAGAGTACAAAACGACATCAAAACTTTCCATAAAAAACTTAAAACATTCCTATTTACCTCTCACTGTGGCGCACAAGCAAACTATGACACACAAGCTGACTCCAACGAAGAACCCTCACACAACGGTACATATAGAGCGCCAAATATATAATAGAAATATATTAGCGATGTCCTGTTAGAACTACTCAAAACATCTGTACTAAGCATACATTGTACATAGTTAAAGGTTATGTGTTCCCTGTTCGTTTTTTATTTTAACAATGTAAATAATTTAATATGGTTCCATGTAACTGAATAAGACTAGGGGGGAGAGGATGGGGGGGTAAGACCAGCTCAGTACCTGTTACTAGGGCACTCGCCGACCAGCAGTAATGCTGGGACTAGGCCTGGACCTAGGGAGTCCCATGTAAGGACTGACTTCCTGCTTGGTTCCTGGAGGAAGCGTAGTTTCTCACCTGTAACAGGTGTTCTCCAGGGACAGCAGGAATCGGTCCTCACAACCCTTCCTCCTCCCCTGGATGTTGACTCCTTACTTTGTTTTATTTTTTACTACCATCCTAGCTATGTCATCTGACTGAACAAGATGGCCCCTTTGGGCGGGAAGGGGACCACGCATGCGTGACAGCATGTCCAAAAGACTCTTTGAAAGCTGGGGAAATGCTCTGCATGGGCTCAGTCGGAGCCAGTGTCGCCGATATGTGAGGACTGATTCCTGCTGTCCCTGGAGTACATCTGTTACAGGTGAGTAACTATGCTAAATGAAAGGTTAGATATAACTGGCATCTCAGAGATCTGGTGGAAGGAGGACAACCAGTGGGACACCATGATACCTGGGTACAAACTATAGTGCAATGATAGGAGATCAAATTGGTAGAAGGGTTGCACACTATGTTAGAGAGGGCATTGAATTAAACAGATAAAAAGTTTTGCAGGAAACAAAATACACTGAAGAATCTCTATGAATTGAAATTCCATGTACAAAGGGGAAGGCAATGGCAGTGGGGGTGTCCTACAGTCCGTCTGGCCAGAAAGAACAGATAAATGAAGAAATGCTAAAAGAAAATCAGGGATGCTAACAAAAATTAGAACACATTAATGAGTGATTTCAATTACTTCGGGATCAACTGGGTCAGTGTCATAGCAAGACATGCTAGTGAGATAGTTTCTTGATGAAATAAATGACTGCTTCATGGAGCAGCTGGTAGATGAACCAACATGAGGGAAGTTATTTTAGACCTAGTCCTTAGTGAAACACAGGAACTGGTGCGAGAGAATGGTGTTAGGACCACTTGATTTAATAAATGGAGGAAGATGGCAAGGAAATCCACAGGTACTGCCTTTTAACTTTCAAAAGGAAAACTATGAAAAAACTATGAAAAAAATAAAGAGTAACTGGGAAGGTTAAAGGTTCACATCAAGCATGGACATTGTTTCAACTATCTTGGAAGCCCAGACCAGATATATTCCACACTGTAAAAGGCGGAAGTAAGTCCAAATGACTGCCAGCATGGTTTTAAAGTGAGGTCAGATGCTGTTGTAGCCAAAAAAGAATTTTTCACGAAACTGAAAAAGGAGCTAAATGATGAAAACAGGGAACAACATAAGCACTAGCAAGTTAGATGCAAGGCATTAATAAGACAGGCAAAGAGAGAATTTGAAAAGAAGCTTGCCTTGGAAGCAAAAACACCTAATAAAAACTTCAAGTACATTCATAGCATAAAAACCTGAGAGAGAATCATTTGGACCAATAGATGTTAGAGGGGTAAAAGGGCGCTAAGGAGAGGACAAGGCCATAGCAGAGAGTGAATAAATTGCAGATGAAATTTAATGTGGACAAGTGCAAAGTTATGCACTTAGGGAAGAACAACCCAGAATACAGTTACACAATGCAAGGTTCCACATTAGGAACCACCATCCAGGAAAAGGATTCAGATGTCATCGTGGATAATACATTAAACTCTGCCCAGTGTGCAGTGGTGGTCAAGAAAGCAAATAGAGTGCTAGGAATCAGAAGGAAAGGAATGGAGAATAAAACAAAGGACATTATAATGCCTCTGTATCATTTCATGGTGCGACCGCATCTTGAATATTGTGTAGAATTGTGGTCTCCCTATCTTAAGAACATAAGAATATAACACAAGAAATGCCATACTGGGTAAGACCAAGGTTCATCAAGCCCAATATTCTGTATCCAACAGACTCCAATACAGGTCACAAGTACCTGTCAGGTTACCAAAAAGGTACACAGATTCCGCAGTGCTTATCCTGGGGTAAGGCGTGGATTTCCCTGGTCCTCTTTAATAATGATTTATGGACTTTTCCTCCAAGAACTCATCCAAACCATTTTTATTTAACAAACATTTTTATACCGCGCTTTCCACATGATCAAGTGCAGTTTACAAGAAACAAAGTTCTGAATAATACAATAGCACCAATGGCGACCAATGGGGTAGCCGTCAGTTGCAGAAGATGAGTCCCCAACTGAGAGACTCTGCAAGAACCTAGCATTCAGTGGCACTATCACTCCGGTAGTCTGAACAGAGAGGGTCAGAGGGCAGAGGTTGTCTACACTCTGATAATATTACAGAGTACTGCCTGACCAAACGCACTGTCCCTGCGGGACTTGCTCTCCAGGCAGTAGTGAGCTGCGAACATGTGAATCAAAGATCATGCGGTGGACTTGAATATCTCTGTCACCGGCACTGAGCACAGATTGGCCATGAGCATGGCCATCACCATCACGGTACTCAGAGAGGCCAGCTCGCTCATAAGTGAGGGCAATACAGTCCGTCACCCAAGTGGACAGTTTGCTTAGTCACGGGGAGCCCCAGCCTTAGTCAGCCAGTTGTCCAGGTAAGGGTGGTTGGGGCAAGGTACTTCAGGCCGGAAGGTCGGGGGTTCAAATCCCACTAGAGGACAGCAACCTTGGGCCGGAAGGACTGGGGTTTCTAGTCCCAGAGGTACTCCTTGTGGTCTTGGGCAAGTCACTTAACCCTCCATAGCCCATGTTCCCTGTAAAATAGTTATCTCCAAGTTGTAATGCCCTGTTCAATGTAACTTCAGTTTGTTCAATGTAAACCGCACTGATGCAGAATAGCGCGGTATATAAGAGAATGGAAATAAATAAATAAATAATAATAATAAATAATAAGGGTGAACACAGACCCCCTATTTGAATAGGAATGCCACTATTACCACCATCACTTTCTACAATATGAGAGGAGCTATAGCCATGCCAAAAAGCAGAGCCTGGAACTGGAAATGACAGCCCAAGAAGCAGAAATGGAGGAACCGCTGAGCTGCTTTTTGATGGAAATATGAAAGTAGGCCTTGGCTCGATATAGGCAAGCAAGGAACTCTCTTGGCCAAAAGAACATGCAAAAATAGGGAAACCCGAGATTGACACTGACAATATTCAGGTCCAGAATTGGCTGAGAGGAATCATCTTTCTTGGGCAGCGCAGTCTAGGTAGACTATCAATCATGACCTTGCTCTGTGGAAGAAACATACAAAATAGCCTGTAACTGAGAAATGTGCCGCAGTTTTTGCAACTGCCATCTGCTTAAGTGGGGAGCAACAGGGAGACTCTACAAAGGCATCTCCCAGAGACTCTGCAAACTCCAATGCATAGCGCCCTGAGCTAGCACTTCCAGAAGTCCTTGTTCTGATGTGAGAGAAAGGACTTCAGAAGGGACGCACCAGGATCTCATTATGAGGGCTTACCTGTTCCAGCGAGAGCTGAACAGTCTAGAGATCACCAAGAGCTCCAAAACAGCTGGCCCTTCTTGAGCCCAGATCCAGAGGAGGAAAAGACTGAAACAAAGTTTTTAGCTGTCCATGGGCATCTCTGTAATCTATGTAAGAACCTTCAAAGTTAGTTTGAGAGCTCTTGGGGACTGTCTTCTAGAAGCCTCTGAGGACAAGACTCTCTCAGGGTCATTCACCAAATTTGAGATACTCCCCTAAAAGCAACTTGCTCCTGAAAGGAAGCTTGTTCACAAGGAACTTGTAGGCCACATCCGTTGACCAACTGCGAAGTCAAAACCATTGCCTAGCCACAACCACTGCCACGATGGATTTGGATGAAAGCATAGTTACTCACCTGTAACAGGTGTTCTCCAGGGACAGCAGGAATCAGTCCTCACATATGGGCTACGCCGGCACCGACAGAGCCCTCGCGGAAGCATCTCCCCAGCTTTCAAAGAAAGTCTTTGGGAGATGCCACCACACATGCGTGGTCTCCTTCCTGCCCAAAGGTGCCAGCTTACTTAGATGACATAGCTAGCCGACAAAAGAAGATGGCAAAAAATATATATACAGCAATTCCAAGACGAGGAGAGAGGGTTGTGAGGACTGATTCCTGCTGTCCCCAGAGAACACCTGTTACAGGTGATTAACTATGCTTTCTCCAAGAATAACCAGGAAGTCAGTTCTCACATATGGGACTCCCTATCTACAGGCTACCGAAAGCCCTTAGAAAGAACCACACTCACCCTCAAGGGGAGCTGTGAGCAGCAGCAATTGAGTCTGTGAATACGGACTGCAGTAAGACCCGTGTGTCCAATGGGAACAAATGCTCTGGTAGCCTGAACACAGAAGGGTCGGAGGGTGTGAGCTGCCTAGATCCGAAAAGATTATGGAGCATGGCTTGGCCGAAGGCGCTATCCCGCCGGGACTCTCTCTCCAGGCAGTAATGAGCTATGAAAATATGGACTAAAGACCAGGTGGCAGTCCGGCAGATGTCCATCAGGAAGGAGCGCAGGTTTGCCACAGAGGCCGCCATGACCCAGCCATCCAGCGTGCACCCAGTCTGCTCATAGTCGAGAGCAATACAGTCCGCCACCCAGGTGGACACGGTTTGCTTGGTCACTGCCTGTCCCAGACAACTGGGGTCATAAGAAACAAAGAACAGAGAAACTTTTCGGTGGCCCTGGGTATGTTGAATGCAGAACGGAGAATAGACCAGAAGATTACATATTCAGAAGATTACAGGTAGCACCAACTCTTGGTTGAGGTGGAAGGAGAACACCACCTTTGGCAGGAATTTGGGATGTGTGCATAGCACAACCCTATTTTTGTAGAACCTGGTATATGGCACCTCTGCCACCAAGGCTTGGAGCTCGCTAACCCTGTGAGTGGAGGTAAGCGCCACCAGGAATACGGCTTTCCATGAGAGATATCGGAGGTGGCAGGTAGTCAGGGCCTTGAAGGGTGGACAGGTGAGCTGTGACAGTACCACACTGAGGTCCTACTCCGTTGCCGGAGAGTGGATAGGGGGTTTTGACAGCAGGAGCTCCCTCAGACAGGTCATCAGAGGTTGAGCCAAGAGGGGCTTGCCTTCAACAGGGTGGTGGTGTACTGCCAGGGCAACTGAGGTGCACTCTGACGGAGTTTAATTTGAGCCTAGATTGCGAGAGATGGAGAAGGTACTGCAGCACCAGCTGCACCAGGAAGGAGAACAGATTCACCCATTGCTCCATGCACCACACCCAGAACCTGCGCCATTTGAAGGCTAGGTTCTCCAGGTGGAAGTTTTACGGGAGGCCAGTAGGATCCCCTCTACCTCCCCTGAGAGGTTGAAAGAGGCTAAGGCTACCCTTTCAGCAGCCACACTGTCAGTGATAGGGTCCCCAGATTGGGGTGCAGGAGAGAGCCCTCTTCCTAATGCAAGAGCCCCGGGTCACTCCCCAGGGGACTTGGTGCCACTGACAACCGAAGGAGCAGCAGGAACTACGGCTGCCTAAGCCACCGGGGAGCCACCAGGATCAGTGATGCTCTGTCGCGAAGAACCTTGAAGAGGGTCCTGGCAATCAATGGCGTGGGTGGGAAAAAATACATGGAGGCCTTTCGACTACGAGATGAGGAACGCATATGCTGTTACCCAGCACAGATGGGGCTGATGGGAGCAAAAGCGAGGCAACTGGTAGTTGTCCGGGTTGGCAAAAAGGTCCACCCGCGGAGTTCCCCAGAGTCAGAAGAGCCGGGAGGCCACTCTGAGATCCAGCTGCCACTCGTGCAGTGGGAGGACCCTGCTCAATTTGTCTGCCAGGGTATTATCCTGGCTTTGCAGATACACCGCCTGTAGGAGCATTCCTTTACGAACCGCGTGTCAACGCCTTGCGGCAAAGGATGCGAGACCCCATGCCCCGTTGCTTTTCCATGTAGAACATCACCACTTGGTTGTCTGTTTGGATCAGCACTGGTTGGTGTCTCAGACTGGCAAAAAGTTCATAAGCCTAGATATATTTCCCGGAGCTCCAGGAGGTTGATCTGCTTGTTGCCCTCGGTCTGTAATCAGCTGCCCTGGGTGCAAAGTTCCTTGCAGTGGGCTCCCCATCCCAGGAGGGCCCTTAAAGGGCTTGGAGCATGGAAGGGCATCTCCACCAGGAGGTGTTGATTTTGCCACCATGTCAGGGAGTCTGCTAGCTGTGTCCTATCGAAGGCTCCACTGGGCAACCCTCATGTGCAGATGGGCGTCTGGGGTGATATGGACCATGGAGGCCATGTGGCCGAGTAGGCATAGCAGAAGCTGAGTTGACACCAAGGGACAGTGTTGCAAGTCTGCAGCCAATGCCTTGAGATGGTTGCCCGCTCCAGGAGAAGGCAGGCCTTTGCCCGGACCATGTCCAGCTTTGTTCCTATGAACTCCAGATCCTGTGTAGGGAGAAGATGGGACTTGGGGTGGTTTATCACAAACTCCACGTGTTGTAGGATGTGGATGGTGAGAGTCGTAGCTTACTGTACCTCAGCGGCCGAGACTCCTTTTATAAGCCAGTCAACCAAGTAGGGGGAAGACGAATACCCCCTGGAGACAGAGGTAGGCAGCCACTACTGCCAAGCGTTTGGTGAAAACCCTTGGGGTGGACACCAGGCTGAAGGGTAGTAACCTGTACTGGTAGTGGCCTCCTCCCACCATGAAGCAAAGGTACTGTCTGTGGCTGGGGTGAATGAGGATGTGGGTATAAGTATCCTTCAGATCCAAGGAGCATAGTCAATCTCCCTGCTGGAGGGTAGGGCAGCAATGTTCCAAAGGAGAGCATCTTGAACTTCTCCAGCACCAGGAACGTGTTCAGGTTCTGCAGGTCTAGGATGGGCTGTAGGCCCCTGTCCTTTTTGGCATGAGGAACTACCTGGAGTAGAACCCTTTGTCCCTGAGATGTTGGGGTACTGATTCCACCGCCTTGTCCTCGAGAAGGCCTGCGAGCTCCTGAAGTAGAAGATCCCGGTGAAGGGGAGACATGGGGAGCTCTCCCGGGAAGAAAGGAGGTGGTGCCAATGCCAGGTGGAGAAGGTAGCCCTCCCTGACCACCTGGAGTGCCCAAGAATCGGTGGTGATGGTTGGCCACCTGTAGGCATAGTGAAACAAACATCCCCCTGTGGGCTGCTGTCCTCCTTGGGGTAGAGAGACTATGCCCAAGGAGTCAAAAGCTCCCCCCAGGCTGGGCTGGAGCAGACGTCTGGGGCTTGGGAGCCTTCTACTTATGAGGGTCATGCCCTTATGCTTTAGCCTGCTGTCCCTGCTGGGGAGTTGGGGAGGCTTGGAAGTATGGGTAGTTTTTGTAAGCAGCCCCTTTCCTTGGGTTGAAGGGCGTTTTTAACCCAAGCCCTTCCTTCAAGGAAGAGTAGCGGATTTTTTGGAGAGCCTGGTCCTCGTCAAGAGTTCAGTGTCTAACTCGGCAGCCTTCTCCGTCATAGATGTGCCAAAGAGGTTCTCCCCTTGGCATAGGACATCGACCAATTTGTCCTGGACCCACTGCTTGATGTCAGAAGACTGTAGCCAGGCTTGGCATTGGGCACCGATGCCCGCTGCGGCTATAGTCGCTGACTCGAAGCTGTCACAGGCTACTTGAGTCATGAACTTGGAGCACTGATGGACGGCTCTGAACAGGTTCCTGAACGGCTGTAGGGATTCCTCGGAGAGACCAGATGAGAACCTGATGAGCTCTTTCGCCAGGTCTCTTAGGTACATGCTCATGTGCAGCTGGTAGGCCTGGATCCAGCCAATAAGCATCGAGCCCTGGTAGCACTTTCTGTTGAGGGCATCCAAGGTGCAGGCCTCCCTACTCGGGGGCACCAAGAAATGAGTCTTCTGGCTCTTCAGCCATGGCTGACTCCACCACCATGGAATTATGCGGCAGCTGTACATAAGAACATAAGATATGCCATACTGGGTCAGACCAAGGTCCATCAAGCCCAGTATTCTTTTTCCAACAGTGGCCAATCTAGGTCACATGTACCTAGCAGTTTCCCCAAGAGACACAAGTTCCACAATGCTTGTACTGGGTCAAGCATTGATATCTTCGGTCACTTCTTAATAATGGTTTATGGACCTTTCCTCCAGGAACTTGTCCAAATCTTTCTTAAACCCAGCTACACTAACAGCCCTTACTACATCCTCCGGTAACAAATTCCAGAGTTTGATTACACGTTGAGTGAAAAAATATTTTCTCTTATTAGTCTTAAATAGGTTACCCTGTACCTTCATTGCATGTCCCCTAGTCTTTCTATATTCTGATAAGGTAAACAATCGATCTACGTTTACCCGTTCCACTCCGTTCATTAATTTATAGACTTCTACCATATCTCCCCTCAGCCGTCTCTTTTCCAGGTTAAAGAGCCCTAACCTTTTTAGCTTTTCTTCATAGGAGTATCCTTCCATCCCCTTTACCATTTTGGTGGCTCTTCTCTGTACCTTTTCTAAAATTGCTATATCCTTTTTAAGATACGGCGACCAGAATTGCACACAATATTCAAGGTGCGGTCTCACCATGGAATGATATAGAGGCATTATAATATCTTTTGTTTTATTTTCCATTCCTTTCCTTATCATACCTAGCATTCTATTTGCTCTCTTGGCCGCCACTGCACACTGGGCCGAGGGTTTTAACATGGTATCCACAATGACGCCTAAATCTTTTTCCTGGGTGGTGGTTCCTAATGTGGAACCTTGCATCGTGTAACCATAGTTTGGGTTGTTCTTCCCTAGGTGAATAACCTTGCACTTGTCCACATTAAATTTCATCTGCCATTTTGATGCCCAGTCTTCCAATTTATCAAGATCCTCTTGCAATTTTTCACAATCCTCTTGGGTTTTAACAACTTTAAATAGTTTTGTCTCATCTGCAAATTTGATAACCTCACTCGTTATCCCACTTTCTAGGTCATTTATGAATATATCAAAAAGCAGCGGAACCAGCACAGATCCCTGGGGTACACCACTATTCACGTTTCTCCATTGGGAAAATTGGCCATTTAGCCCTACCCTCTGCTTTCTATCTTTTAACCAGTTCCTGATCCACAATAGTACACTGCCTCCTATCCCATGACTCTTTAGTTTTGCCAAAAGTCTCTGATGAGGGACCTTGTCAAAGGCTTTCTGAAAGTCCAGATACACAATATCAATCGACTCACCTTTGTCCACCTGTTTATTCACTCCTTCAAAAAAAACATAACAGATTAGTAAGACAAGATCTTCCTTGTCTAAAGCCATGATAGCTGTCTCCCATTAGGTTGTGACTATCTACATGCTGAGCAATTTTATTCTTTATGATGGTTTCTACCATTTTTCCCAGTACTGACGTCAGGCTCACCGGTCTGTAGTTTCCCGGATCACCCCTGGAACCCTTTTTAAAAATTGGTGTTACATTGCCAATCCTCCAATCTTCAGGTATTAGAGATGATTTTAATGATAGTTCACAGATTACTGATAGCAGGTCTGCAATCTCATATTTCAGTTCTTTCAACACCCTTGGATGTATACCATCCGGCCCAGGTGATTTGCTACTCTTCAGTTTATCTAATAGTTGTAAGACATCTTCCCGATGTATCGATATTTCCTTCAATTCTTCCGCACCTTTAAATACCACTTCAGTCATGGGTAACATCCCTACATCTTCCTCAGTAAAGACCGAAGCAAAGAATTCATTCAGTCTCTCCGCTATCGCCTTGTCGCCACTTAGTGCTCCTTTAACCCCTTTATCATCTAATGGACCAACTGACTCTCTCACAGGTTTTTTGCTACGAATGTACTTGAAAAGGTCTTTATTTCGCGTTTTTGCTTCCGCAGCAAGCTTCTTCTCAAATTCTCTCTTTGCCTGCCTTATCAATGCCTTGCATTTGACTTGCCAGTGCTTGTGCTGTTTCCAGGTTTCGTCGTTTGGCTCTTTTTTCCATTTCCTGAAAGATGCTTTTTTGGCAACAGCCCCTCTGACCTCACCTTTAAACCAGGCTGGCAGTTTTTTGGACTTCCTTCCACTTTTCTTAAAGCATGGAATACAGCTGGTCTGGGCTTCCAAGATAGTATTTTTCAACAAAACCCAAGCTTGATGTAAGTCTTTAACCTTCGCAACTGCTCCTTTTAGTTTTTTCTTAACTGTTTTCCTCATTTTATCATAGTCTCCCTTTCGAAGGTTAAAAGGTAGTACTGTGGATTTCCTTACTATCCCTCCTCCACTAATTAAATCAAAGGCGATCATGCTATGATCACTATTGCCAAGTGGCCCCAACACCCTTGCACTAGATCTGGTGTTCCACTAAGGACTAGGTCTAATATGGCTTCCCCTCTGGTCGGTTCATGAACCAGCTGCTCCAAGAAGCAGTCATTTATTTCACCTAGGAACTTTATCTCCCTAGCATGTCCTGACGTGACACTGACCCAGTCGATACCGGGGTAATTGAAATCACCCATTATTATTACTGCGCTGTAACTTTTGTTAGCTTCCTTGATTTCTTTGAGCTTTTCATCATCCATTTGGTCATTCTGGCCAAGTGCTCGATAGTACACCCCCACTGCCATCGCCTTCCCCCTTTTATATGGAATTTCAATCCATATAGATTCTACAGCTGATTTTGTTTCCTGCAAAACTTTAATCCTTTCTGAGTCAATGCCCTCTCTAACATAGAGCGCAACCCCTCCACCAATTTGATCAGCTCTATCATTACGATATAGTTTGTACCCAGGTATCACAGTGTCCCACTGGTTGTCCTCCTTCCACCATGTCTCTGATATTCCAATCATATCTAACCTTTCATTTAGTGCTATATATTCTAACTCTCCCATCTTATTCTTTAGACTTCTAGCATTTGCATACAAGCATTTTAGAGAATGTATTTTATTCATGTTAATTTGGCTATTGTTAGACATGGGTAAATTGGGATCTTTAAGCTCTGTCTGCTCCATACTTGAGGGCATTTGGGCTACTTTACTCTTTTGTGGAACCTCTCTGCTTTTGGTAGTATCCTTCAAGGATACATTCTTCCGAACCATCCGCTCTTGGGCGACTGTCAGCTTTCCCCTAATATCTAGTTTAAAAGCTGCTCTATCTCCTTTTTAAAGGTTAATGCCAGCAGCCTGGTTCCATCCCGGTTAAGGTGAAGCCCATCCCCTCGGAAGAGCCCCTCCTTTCCCCAGAATGTTCCCCAGTTCCTAACAAATCCCAAACCCTCATCTCTGCACCATTGTCTCATCCACGCATTGAGACTCCGGAGCTCTGCCTGCCTTTTGGGTCCTGCGCGTGGAATAGGAAGCATTTCGGAGAACACTACCCTGGAAGTTCTGGATTTCAACTTCCTACCTAAAAGTCTAAATTTTGCCTCCAGAACCTCCCTACCACATTTTCCTATGTCATTGGTACCGATATGTACCAAGACAGCAGACTCTTCCCCAGCACTATCTAAGACCTTATCTAGGTGGCGTGTGAGGTCCGCTACCTTCGCACCAGGCAGGCATGTTACCAGGCAATCCTCACGTCCACCAGCCACCCAGCTATCTACATGCCTAATGATCGAATCACCAACTATAACAGCTGTCCTAACCCTTCCCTCATGGGCACATGGCCCTGGAGAAACTTCTCCAGGTGATGTAAAACCCTCTCGCACCGAGGGACAGGTCCTAGTTACAGGATCACTTCCTGCTACAACAGGGTGATGCTCTCCTGTCACGTGACCTCTCTCCTCCATGGCAACAGGGGTGCTGCCAGACTGGAGGTGGGACTTCAAGACTATATCCCTGTAGGTCTCGTCTATGTACCTCTCTGTCTGTCTTATGTTTTCCAAGTCTGCTACTTTAGCCTCTAGAGAACGGACTTGTTCCCTGAGAGAAAAGAGCTCCTTGCACCTAGTGCACATGTAAGACCTCTCACCAACTAGGAGAAAATCATACATGTGACACTCAATGCAAAAGACTGGAAAGCCCCCATCCCGCTGCTGGACTGCTGTCTGCATCTTAGTTTTAAGTTTGTGTCTAGATCTTTAAGTTCTTACTTACTAGGGGTTGCTATGGGTATTTATACCAATAAAACTGTACCTAATATGTTTAATATACCTTGTTCACCTGAAGCTTAATTAATCTCAGGTCCTTAGTGTATGACTGATTTGGGTAATGAGTTTCACCTGAAAGCACCTCCTGTCTTTTAAGATGTGTAAGTACCTATAAAGCTATGATTATCCCAGGGGAGGGTGGGTGTGGGGAGGGAGGGAAATAACACTTATTAAAAGAGGGCTGCTACACAGTACCCTGTCTTGTGCTGCTGAGGTAAGCTAAATTCTGATTTGATTTAAATTATAGCTCTTAGCTGCTGCTAGGCTCTAACTTCTTATGAAATTTAAACTACAAGCTCTCTGCTGGGTACTAAATTTAACCAGAAAGCTCTCTTCTGTGTGTTAAATTTAAACTAAAAGTACTTTGCTGTTATTTGGCCCTGAGTGACTATTAAATTTAAACTACAAGCTCTCTGCTGGGTATGAAATGTAACCAGAAAGCTCTCCTCTGTATTTTAAATTCAAACTTTAATTGCTGCTACTAGGCCCCAACTGATCCAACAAAAAACAGTGGGTTCACAGATTAAGTAGCTTTAATACAAAGAATTCTTTTTAGAAAATTACCAGAAGTATATACTCACAGTTGCAGATTTCTCTCCAGAAGTAACAGTCCCCCCTTTCTAATCCTTCAAGACTTTTTGGAAGCCTGGGCTCCAGCGAACCCAATACATAGAGTTGAGCCGCTTGCTCACGACAGGCACAGATGTCGGTGTTTCCCACATGTGGAGCATGAGTCATTCCAGAATGGGTGGGATGGGCACTATCAGCAATTCCCTCGGTGGGGTCTCGTATTGGAGGATTTCTAGCTCCTTCAATTCCGTTGGGAGTGCTAGAGCCTTTGACATGTCCCAAACAAAATCTAGGAATGTCATGTCCTCTGGGAGGGACAGATGTCGAGACTTGGAGAGGGATGGGTCCAAGGAGACGTCATAGTGGAGACAGGTGTCGGGGGACTCCTCGTCCTCTGTCTCCCATTCTGAACAGTCGGTGGAAGACTCTAGGTGAGGGCGACCTGGAGGCTCTGGGCTGAGTCTGATCTGAACCCCTTGAAGGCCCCTCTGCAGGTGTTGTGCACGCTAGCCAGGGAAGACCTCTGTCCCATCGAATGAGACCCAGTTCGAGTCCTCAGCCAAGGATCAACTCGGGGACATATTGCCTTGAGGATCAGCTCAGCCTCTGTGGATGACCTCAACATCGAGGGTCTGGTGGTTTGGGTGGATGAACCAGCTGAGCTGGACATCAGCACTTGCTATTGGTCTATGAAGACAGACTGCACTCCAGGGCCGCCATTCTGAACTCCAGTCCAGATGGCTCCACAGCTCTGGCACGGACAACGAGGAACTCGAGCCCAGTACCGGTTTCCCCAAAGCAGAGTCTTAAATAAAGATGGTCTCGGGTGTCCAGGGCCAATCACCGGGTGATTATTTCTGGGCGACCTTGGTAGGCTGCTCCTACTCCGAGCCCTCAGACAAACAGTGTGGACTGCGGGACCTATCTGGGGACTTACCCGGCCTGTCAGAAGCATTTAGGGACACTGCCTTTGAGGGTTTCTTCTTTGTCTTGTATTCCCTCGAGGTAGACCACCTTTCTGAAAGCCCATGGCATCAACCGGGATTCGTGGGAGCACCACAAGAGCCCGAGACTTCAGACATGGCCTTGGCCTACGGAAGCACCGAGGACTCCTGAAAAAGCTTATGCTGCTGCTGACAGCTCTTAAGGGCCTTGGTGGACATCATTTTACAAAGACTGCAAGCTGCAGAGTCGTGGTCTTGCCCAAGGCAGCAGTCATGTGTATCGGTAAGCAACATAATCTTTGTAAACCGATCACACTTCTTAAAAACACTGGTAGCCATGGGTGAAAAAATTACCATGGCGAGGTCAAAGACCCACAGTGCTGCCAGTTGATAAAAGGGTGCGAAAGCACCAAAAGTGAAAAAATGAGTTACGGACCAGAGGCTCGATGCCAAAGCAGTGGGCTCAGGTAGCAAGAAGAGTACCGGGGCACAATTGGAGGGAAGAATATGAAACTCGGGTAGAAAAAATACTTTTCCGGGGGAAAGCAGACAGATGTCTGAAAGGCTCCGTGGAAAAAAGGAGACTGAGTAAGATGGCACCCTTGGGAAAGAAGGGGACAGCATAGTTACTTGCCTGTAACAGATGTTTTCTAGGGACAGCAGGAATCAGTCCTCATTTTATGGGTGACGTCGGCACCGACGGAGCCCGCACGAAGCAATTCCCCAGCTTTCAAAGAAAGCCTTTGGGATTGCTGCCATGCATGCATGGTCCTCTTCCTGCCCAAGGGTGACATCTTGTTCAGTCAGGTCCCTTAGATGGAGTCCTTCCAAGCAGATGGTAAGGGAAGGACAAAAATCTAGAAACTCATCAGGGGAGGCGGGAAGGTAGTGAAGACTGATTCCTGCTGTCCCTGGAGAACATCTGTTACAGGTGAATAACTACACTTTCTCCAGGCACAAGCAGGAAGTCAATCCTCACTTATGGGACCTCCCTAGCTACAGACTACCGAACCTGTAACCAAAAAACGCCTCCACGAGGCTGTGAGCAGAAGCCAATGCCCAAAGGAGCCCGAGTCCTCAGGTCCTCGGGGTGAAGCCCTCGATAGCCATAAAAAGGGTCAGAGGGCAGGAGTTGCTTATACCCCGAAAAGGTTACAGAGTACAGACTAGTCAAAGGCGCTGTACCGGCGGGACTCCCTCTCCAGGCAGTAGTGGGCAGCGAAGATATTCGTGTAAGACCAGGTCACCATCCGGCAGATGTCCATCAGGGGCACAGAGTGTAGTGAGGCCACCGAGGCCGTCTTGGCCCGAATCCCATGCGCTGTGACTCAACGATCTAGCGGGACACCCGCCTTCGCATGAGCGAAAGCGATGCAGTCCGCCACCCAAACCGAGAGGATGCATTTGGTAACTGCCTGCCCTGGCCTATTGGGGACGTAGGTCACAAAGAGCCAGCCAGACTTGCGCTGACTCTGGGTACGCTGCAAGTAGAAGGCAAGAGCCACCTGCAGTTGAGGGTGTGAAGAGCCACCAACGCCTGGTCGGCATGGGGCCTCAGAAAGAATGTCTGCAGGACTATCTCCTGGTTAAGATGGAAGTCTGAGACGACTTTAGGCAGGAATTTAGGGTGGGTACGGAGGACCATCCTATTCTGATAGAACCTGATGTAAGGGGCGTCCGTCATGGGAGCCTGGAGCTCACTGACTCGGCGAGCCGAGGTCAGCGCCACTAGGAAAGCCACCTTCCAGAACAGGTGCAGGAGCGAGCACGTCACCATTGGCTCAAAAGGTGAACGGGTGAGCTGCATGAGCACCACATTCAGGACCCATTCCGCTGGGGGAGGACGGATGGCTGGCTTGGAAAGTAGAAGCTGGAGAATAGCGGCTGCCCAGAGAGAGGCTTTCCCTCGATAGGGAGGTTATTCGTCAAGATGGCGCTCAAGTGTACCCTGACAGAGTTCGACTTCAGCCCTTCCTTCAAGAGACAGAGGAGGTATTGAAGGATCCATCGAATGGGGCACGAGAAGGGGTTGATCTGGAGCTCCGAACACCAGACCAAGAAGTGTCTCCACTTGAAGGCGTAGGCTCGCAAAGTGGAGTCCCTTTTTGAGATGAGGAGGACTTCCTTTATCTCCTACATGAAGGGCCAGAGAAGCTAGGGAGACCTGTTAATCCACCAGGCCATGAGGGATAAGGAGCCTAGGTTCGGATGCTGCATCCGCCCCCCTTCTTGTGTCAGCAGACCTGGGGCAGAGCTCAGGGGAACAGGAGGCTCCGTCGACAGCCGGAGGAGGAGCAGGAACCAAGGACGCCGAGGCCACGAGGGGGCTATGAGAATTAACGATGCTTGATTCCGCTGAGCCTTGAAAAGGGTCCTCGCAATGAGAGGAAATGGAGGGAATGCATAGAGCAAGCAGGACAACCTGTCCAGATGGAATGCATCGGGGCTCTCCCTGCTCGGTACCGGCCCACAAAAGCGGGGAAACTGCACGTTCTGGGGACTGGCGAAGAGGTCTATCGGTGGCGTCCCCCCAGCGAAGAAACAGTCAACCTGCTACCCCTAGATCCAGCCGCCATTCGTAGAGGTGAAGAATTCTGCTGAGCATGTCCGCCAGAATAGTCTCCTGACTTGGAAGGTAGGTCACCTTGAGGGACATCTTCCGTCGGACAGCGAAGGAGCAGATGAGGACTGCTCCCCGGAAGAGGGAGCGCGATCCCATGCCTCCCTCCTTGTTGATGTACAACATCGCTACACGGTTGTCGGACTGCAAGAGAACAGACCTCCCCTTGAGGTGTTCCTCGAAGGCCCTCAAGGCCCACCGAATCGCCCGGAGTTCGAGCAAGTTTATCTGCTGCTGAGACTCATTAGGTGACCACTGCCCCTGCGTGCACAGCAGTCCGCAGTGGGCTCCCCACTCTAACAGGGAAGCATCTGTTGTCAGCACCACGTTGTGCGGCGGGGCCTGGAAGGGCAATCTCCGGAGGAGGTTGCAGGGGTTTTGCCACCAGCTCAGGGATGAGCAGAGGTCGGGAAGGACCCTAACGGGGTCCCTGAGGTGACTGAGGGACAGGCTCCATTGGGCGCTGAGGCAGCACTGAGCTGTCCGCAAATGCAGGCAGGCGTGGGGGATCACTTGCACAGTAGAGGCCATGAGGCCCAGGAGGCGCAGCATGGTCCGAGAGGTGACCCGGGGAGTGCTTTGGATGCGGGCTGCCAGAGCTCAGAGGTGGTCGGGCGAGATCCGCTGGTAAGGCGGCGGTTGCCTGTTGAGTATCGAGGCACGCCCCGATGAACTCGAGTGCCTGCACCGGCTCGAGGTGAGACTTTTGATAGTTGATCAAGAACCCCAGGCCCTCCAACAGAAGGATGGTGCGTGACCTTGCTCAACAGGTTCCCTCGATGGAGGAGCCTATGACGAGCCAGTTGTCGAGGTAGGGAAAGCATAGTTACTCACCTGTAACAGGTGATCTCCGGGAACAGCAGGAATTTAATCTTCACATATGGGTATCGTCGGTACCGAAGGATCCTGTGCGGGAACGCTCCCCAGTGTCCAATAGGAAAGCTTTTGGGAGCATCCCACAGCACCTGCGTGCTGCCTTCCCGCCTTTCCCAACTGTCCCTCTCCAGTTGAATTTAAAGCTGAGACAAAAGAGAGAGGGAAAGAGAGAGATAGAGAGATACAACTCCTAGGGAAGGGTGGGTGGGTTGAGAAGACTAAATTCCTGCTGTTCCCGGAGATCACCTGTTACAGGTGAGTAACTATGCTATCTCCAGGAACAAGCAGGAATGTAGTCTTCACATATGGGGACTCCCAAGCTGCTGATGCCAGGGAGAAACCACAGAAGTTGTGTGCCCTTGTAAAAGGGTTCCACTTCCACCCATGGATCTCTAGCATCCTATCATGGATGGTGGGTAGGAGTTGATTAAGTATGGAACAGGTGTTGAAGAACAGCCTCACCAAACAAGGCATCCCGGCGGGAGTCCTTTTCTAAGCAGTAATGGGCTGTGAAGGTATGAACCGAAGCCCAAGTAGCTGCTCGGCAGATGTCATCAATAGACACAGAGTCTAGAGGCTGCCATGGCTCTCACATTGTGAGCTGTGACATGGCCTTCCAGAGGAAGGTTTTTACTCTCATAGGCAAAAGATATACACTGTGCAATCCAGTTGGACAGTGTTCTTTTGGAGACTGGAAGTCCTAAATGACTAGGATGAAAAGCAAAAAAAGTTGAGAGGACTTCCTATGTTGCTGTGTCCATTGTAAGTAAAAGGCCAGAGCCCTTTCACAATCCAAAGTATGAAGATTCCTTTCTGCATTTGAGGCATGAGGCCTTGGGAAGAATACAGGAAGGTAAACCGCTTGGTTTAAAGGAAAAGGTGACACCACCTTTGGCATAAAGTGTGGATGAGTCCTAAGGACTACCTTATGATGGAACCTTGTATAAGGAGGATCAGCCACTAATGCTTGCAATTCACTGATGCGACGTGCTGATGTGATTGCAATAAGAAAGATGACCTTCCAGGAAAGGAATTTCAAGGAGGTTATGGCTAATGGTTCAAAAGGCGGTTTCATGAGCTGCCCAAGAACCAAATTTAAGTCTCATGCCACCAGTGGTGGCTTAATGGGAGGCTTAGTTAAAAGAAGGCCTCTCATAAATCTCGCTATGAGAGGATGAGAGGAAATAGGTTGCCCATTTAGAGGCTTGAAAGAAGCTGCAATTGCACTCAAATGAACTCTCACTGAATTGGTCTTAAGCCCTGCATCAGATAAATGAAGGAGATACTCCAGTAATGATTCCAGAGGTATCGCAAGAGGGTTAAGACCCTTCTGCGAGCACCATATGGTAAACTTTTTCCACTTGAAAGCATAAGAGCGTCTTGTGGAAGGCTTCCTGGAAGCATAAAGGATATCCTTTACCTGCTGAGAAAGGTTAAGACCGTGAAGTTCTAGGCTTTCAGCAACCAGGCTCTGAGATGCAGAGACTAGGGATTGGGATGCCACAGCATCCCGTCCTCCTGAGAAAGGAGATCTGGAGCAGATCCTAACTCCAGAGGCAGAGATTGAGAGAGATGCAGGAGCAGAAGGTACCACATTTGCCGTGGCCAATGTCAAGCTATGAGAATCATATGACCTCTGTCCCTCTGAAGCTTGAACAGGGTTTTGGGAATTAGGGGAATGGGTGGAAAGACATACAGGAAGTCCTGGCCCCAATGGAGGAGGAAAGCATCCCTGGCCTGACAACCCTGAGCCGGAATTCTGGAACAGAACCGGGGAAGTTTGGCATTCAGCGGACTTGCAAAGAGGTCTATGTCCGGGGTTACCCAAATTTGGAAAGTTTTGGCCACCTGGTCTGCATGGAGAGACCATTCGTGTGGAAGCAGAACTCGACCGAGTCTGTCTGCTCAAGAGTTTTGAATGCCTGGAAGATACACCACAAGGAGATGAATCTGATGCTCTCTGGCGAGGGCCCCTAGTCGCAAAGCTTCATTGCATAGTGACAGAGAGTCTGTTCCGCCCAGCTTGTTCACATAGAACATGGCTACTTGATTGTCCGTTTGAACTAGGACTGTCTTGTAGCTGAGCTGGGTGTGAAATACTTGAAGAGCAAGGAAGATTGCTCTGAGTTCCAGGAGATTGATATGCAGATATGTCTCCTGTGGAGTCCAGGTACCCTGGGTAGAGAGGCCTTGCAGGTGGGCTCCTCAACCCACCTGTGAGGCATCTGTTGTTAGAGTGGCTTGGGTGGAGGTTGCTGAAAAGGGGACCCCAAAGGTTTTGGGGTGATTGCCACCATTGGAGGAACAAAATAAGGCGATATGAGTTTGCTATTTTGTCTGACAGGCAACCTGACGCCTGAGTCCATTGAGTGGATAAAGTCCACTGGGCTGCCCTCATATGGAGGGGAGCATAAGGAACCACAAGCACGGTGGATGCCATGTGGCCTAGCAATTGTAACATTTCCCGAGCAGTGAGGTGAGGTTTTAGCACTGCTTGGGAAGCTAACTGCACAATGCGAAGGCAGCGGAGCAGTGGAAGGTAGGCACTTATCTGTCTGGTATCCAGCAGAGCTCCTATAAACTCTAGGGACTGAGTGGGAGCAAGGTTGGACTTTGGGAAGTTTATGACGAGTCCCAAATACTGAAGGATGCGCATTGTGCGAGGGAGAGCAACCCTGGCCTCTGGTTCTGAAGGGACTTGAATGAGCTAGTCGTCTAAGTAAGGGAAGACAAATATTCCTAGGGTGTGAAGAAATGCTGCCACCACAGCCATGCATTTTGTGAACACCCTTGGTGCCGAGGCCAGGCCAAAAGGAAGAACCCTGTATTGGTAGTGCTTCCCTTGAAATAGAAAGCGAAGGAACTTTCGATGAGTTGGATGGATGAGAACATGAGTGTACGCATCCTTGAGATCTAGAGAACAAAGCCAATCCTTACTCTGAAGGTATGGCAGCAGAGTTCCTAGAGAAATCATTTGAACTTCTCTTTGAACAGGAATTTGTTCAATTCTCTGAGGTTTAAAATGGGTCTGTGTCCTCCTGTTTTCTTTGGAATAAGGAAATAGGGGGAGTAGAACCCTGTATCCTGTTGGACAATGGGTACCTCTTCTATTGCCCCTTGGGCAATAAGCATAGTGACCTCTTGACCTAACTGGTCGTTGAAAGAGGTCTGAGAATTGAACTGTCTTACCATTGTAGGAGGGGGCATGCTGAGGAAATGAAGCTTGTACCCTCTCTTACAACAGAGTCCAATTTTCTGCTGTTATCTGACCCCATCTGGGGGCAAAATGACATAACCTTCCTGGAATGGTGGAAGGCTCTGGGCCATTCAGGGCAAGGAAGGCAAAGTTCTCTAGATAGGAGTCAAAGCCCCTGTGGAGGCTGAGTCTGCTGAGCCAGTTGAGGCTTAGCAGCTTTTGTTTTTCTTTGCCTAGGTTGTTGCTGCTGTCCCTTTTGGGCAGACTGACCTAAACAATGCCCCTGCTGGGTATAGGAGGGATAAAACCTCTTCTTTTTACTGAGGAATGGTTTCTTGTAGGATTTTTCCCTTGCAGTATCAGCTGTAGATTTAGACAATCTATCCAAAGTGATATTGTCAGCATCTATCTCATTAGCTTTTTCCTGCCAATTCTTGCCAAAGAGATTCTCTCCTGTGCAAGGAATATTCCCTAGTTTTTCCTGTACCCAAAGTTCCAAGTCAGATGCCTGGAGCCAGGCAATCCTACGTGCACCTATGGCAATAGCAGAGGTTCTGCTTATGCACTCAAAGCAGTCAAAGGCTGCACGATTCACAAACTTGGGAACATCCTGAGCATCTTTGACAAGGGCGAGGTAATCCTGCCTCTTATCATCAGGAAGGAAAGGGCTCATAAGCTCTAAATCTCCCGTGACCTCCTTAAGGAACATTCCCATATATAATATATAGGAACTGATCCTAGCAGAAAGCATGGAAGCCTGGAAGGTTCGACGTCCAAAGGCGTCAAGAGTCCTACACTCACGTCCTGGAGGATTAGATGCATGCCTTTTTGCACTCTTGATTCATCTCATAGCTGATTCCACCACCATGGAATGGTGTGGTAGCTGAGTCTTCTGAAACCCAGGACAAGGAGGAACTCGATACATGGTGTCGAGTCTTCGAGAATGAGGAGATGTGGTTAGAGGTGTTTCCCACATCCTTAACATGAGATCATGCAATATCTCATGAATAGGTAAGGTAGCTGCCTCCTTGGGAGCTTTAGGGTATTGTAGGATTTCTAATTCCTTTGCCCTAGGCTCTTTTTCAGGAGCCACTGTGATGGAAAGACCTCGAGCCACATCTCGGATAAAATCCTGAAAGGACATATCCTCTGGTGGAGACATCCTACGCTGAGGAGAAGAAGAATCCTCAGGAAGAAGTACTCTGGTATCAGGCAGAGCTTTCAGAGTCTTCAGACTCATCCGAGGATTCAAAGTTTCTCCGATCCGGGTGATCGTGCAAGGCATGGTACCGGTACCAATCAAAGTCGGCATCGGAGGGGGTCCGGTACCGACTTGTCGATACCGGATGGATAAGCATGACTCGGCCCCGGTAGAATACCTGCCGATGTCGATGCAGTCAGTACCGGTACCGGGGTCGGTGCCGGTACCGGTTGAATTGTCTGAAGTGGTTTCAGGGGCATCGAGGCCGTGAGAAGAGCCGCCAGACTGCGTTCAATAGCCAAGAATCTCTGGTCTATCGACGCTGCCGATGCTTGGGTATTGGTACCGGAGGAAGCAGCCGGTACCCCATAGCATGGCACCAGTAGTTCTGCCGAGGTTGAGGCCTCGAGAACATCCTGGAGCCCCGTTCCAAGTGCTTTGGAAGCCGAAGCCTCCCGCAGGGGCAATTTTGCCAGTGAAAGTCCCTCAAGGGCAACGCCAGAGGCATCTTGATACTTAGAGGGAGATCTACCCTTTGAGGAACGGCTAGATTTATGTTTAGTTACCTGAGATCCATGGGAGGAAGACAAAGCCCTGGAAGACATCAATGCCACAGAGGCTGCATCGGAGGGAAAAAGGGTGCTAAGTTTAGCAGCTCGGTTCTGCCGGCCCCTTTTCGACATCATCCCACAGGCAACACACTCCAAAATAGAGTAGTCAGGACCTAAACATTTGAGGCACCACTCATGGGTGTCGGTGACAGAGATGGTACCACCACATTTGGAACACTTTTTAAAACCCGAAGAGGGTTTTGCCATTTTAAAGGAAAAAGTTGGGCCTAGTGCCCAAAATGGCGCGTGGCACCTGAGGAGAAAATAATTGGAAAAGACTCCAGAACAAAGGTGGGTTTTTTTTTTTTTTTGGAAAAAACAGAAAGAAGAACCGGCGGTACCGGTGTAGCGTCGAAGGAAGGCAGACGCGACCACAAAAAAGAATAGAAGGGAATTATTTTCTGCGGTGACAGGATGTGCGACCTGTCGGCTCCGCGGAAAACGAAGAACTGGAGAGGGAAGTTGGGAAAGGTGGGAAGGCAGCACGCAGGCGCTGTGGGATGCTCCCAAAAGCTTTCCTTTTGGATGCTGGGGAGCGTTCCCGTGCAGGCTCCGTCGGTACCGACAATACCCATTTGTGAAGACTACATTCCTGCTTGTTCCTGGAGGTAGACTGGCACGCCCTGATGCCGAAGACGGGCAGCGACCACGATGAGGCATTTTGTAAAGATTCACGGGGCAAACGCGAGGCCGCAGGGGAGCACCTTGTACTGGAAGTGCTCTCCCTGCACCCTGAAGCGCAGATACTGCCTGTGCTGGGGTGGATTAAGATGTGGGCATAAGTGTCCTTTAGATCCAAGGATCATAGCCAGTCGCCCTGCCAGAGAAAGGGCAGCAGAATGCCAAGGGATAACATCTTGAATTTCTTCCGCACCAAGAACTTGTTCAACTCGCGGAGGTCGAAAATGTGCCGCAGACCCCCCCGTCTTTTTGGGACAAGGAAGTACCGGGAATAGAAGCCCAACCTTGAAGGTGCGGAGGGACCTTCTCGACTGCCCGTTGGGCAAGGAGAGAGAGTAATTCCCGCTGCAGTAGAAGCTGGTGCGCAGGGAGTCGAGGAGGCTCCACCGGGGAGAAGGGAGGTGAAAGCCTGTCGAAGCGAAGGCGATAGCCTTGGATGACCTGGAGAATCCAGGTGTCTGAGGTGATGGAAGCCCACAACGGGGCAAAATGAGACAGGCGTCCCCCCCACTGCCTGCTGCGTCGCCGGAGAGCGAGGGGCTATGCCGATGGCGTTAAAACCCCTGCGCGGGTTGTGAAGGAGCTGGAGTTTGGGCTTTCGGCACTTTTGGCTTATGATGCCCTTAGCCAGATTTGCCCTGCGCCAGGGTAGTCGGCGCCACAGTAGTCAGGTATGGTGGATAGCCCTGGTACTGGAAGCTCTTCCAAGGAAAGAAGGGCTTCTTGACTGGTTGTTTCTTCAGGGGCAGAGTGGAGGTCTTGCGTGAGAGACGGGTTCGGTGACGAACTCCGTCTCTATCTCTCCAGGTTTATCCTCCATCGGCTTGCCGAAGAGCTGCTCGCCGAGGCAGGGAACGTCCAGGAGTTTCTCCTGCACCCACTGCTCCAAATCCAAGGATTGGAGCCATGCCTGGTGGCAGACGCCAATGCCTGCGGCCGCCACCCAAGCCAATGACTTGAACCCATCGTAGGCGGTTCGGGAGAGGTATTTAGAGCAGTCTGCGACTGACTTCAACAGAGTGCTGAATCTATTGAAGGGCTCACCCTCAAGGCCCGCAGAGAACCCTCCGAGCTCCATGGCTAAATCATGCAAGAACATACCTATGTATAGTTGGTATACTTGGATGTGACAAGAGAGCATGGAGCCTTGGTAGGCCTTGCGGCCCAGGGCATCAAGGGCTCTCGACAGGGTGGCACCGACGAGTGCGATTTTGGGCTCTTTTGCTTCTTCATGGCTGACTCCACCACCACAGAGGTATGGGGAAGTTGGGTCTTCCTGAAACCCGGCCCACGTTGTACCTTGTACATAGTGTCAAGACGCTTGCTTAGAATGGGGATCGAGGCGGGGGGTCTCACACATGTGGAGCAGCAGCCGAGATAGAATAGGAGGAATGGGTAGTGAGGGATTCCCTAGGCGGGGACTCGTACTGAAAAATATCAAGTTCTTCAGCACGAGGGTCCTCCTCGGCCTGAGTGGCCAGGTTAAGGGCCCGTGCCATGTTCCGAATGAACACCTGGAAGGTGGTGTCCTCGGGTGGCGAGTGCTACTGGAACGCGGGCAAGGAGGGGTCCGACAGAAGATCCCAGTGGGTACGGGTTTCTGGGGAGGTGTCCCCATCGGACTCCCACTCTGAGAAATTGGTTGAAGAGTCAGAGCCGGGCAGATCACCCTGTCCAACGACCGGCGCCCGCTTGGAGCCGGACGCCCTGGAATATCTCACCTCCGAGGAATAAGAGGGCAAGCGAGACAGACATCGAGGACCCTCACAAGGTCCGCAGCTCTCTGGGGTTTCCTGGACGGATTTCAGTGCCCCACGCGAGGGACCCACAGTCTTTGGGCACGAGTCAGCAAAGCCGGTTGTGAGTGCCTACTGGGAAGCAATGAACGCAGAAATGCTGCATTCCAACGCCAGCATGCGGGACTCCCATACGGGTGGGGGGCCCTGCAACGCCGATCCTGGGGTCACCTGGTCGGGCATTGAGGAGGAGAGGGAGTCCTCACTGGGACGGCCCTCAGGAGACCGGGCCCCTTTTCCGGAAGCCTCCGCTTCCATGCGGGGCCCCGTGTGGGGCTGCTCCCTGTCCGACTCTCAGGAACAACGAAGGGGGCTAAGCAACTGAGCACAGGAGCGCTCACGCTTATCGTGAGCCCCCGGACAGCGACTTCGAGGACACCTTCTTTTTGCGCTGCTCCACCTCAGGGGATCCCTGGTCGGAGTGCCACCAAGATCGCGGGGCCGCAGGGAGGGACCCCATCAGGGGAGAGACAACCGAGGGTACCACCGGGGATTCCGAGGCGGCCTTTCGGAAAATGTCTTCGGACTTCTGCTTATGGACGAGCAGGGCCTTAGAGGACATTTTCTTGCAGAATGAACAGAGCTCCGGATCATGGTCAGCTCCGAGGCACCGCAGACAACAGTCGTGAGTGTCTGTAAGCGACATGTTCCTAGAGCATTTTTTGAAGCCGGTGGCCATAGGGGCAAAAGTGGCCCCTGTGAGGTTCAAAACCCATGCGGCCAGCGGTTAGGGAAGAGAAAAGGGCGCGAAGCCCGTAACAAAAAATGAAAAGGAAAAGACTATCCCCAATAGCTCTAAGAAGCTAGAGCAGGGGAAGGATGGGTAGAGGACCAGTGCAACCAGAAAACAATAAGGCCTGTAGGGCAAAAATGAAAACTTTTTCCGAGGGACAAGGACGTGGTCCGATGGGCTCCGCGGAAAAAGAGAGACTGAGCAAGATTTCACCCTTGGGCAGGAAGAGGACCACGCATGTGTGGCAGCAATCCCAAAAGCTTTCTTTGAAAGCAGGGGATTTGCTCAGCACAGGCTCCATCGGTGCCGACATCACTCTTAAGTGAGGGCTGATTTCCTGCTTGTTCCTGGAGAACACATATGCGTGGTAGCATCTCCGAAAAACTTTCTTTGAAAGCTGGGGAGATGCTTCCGCGAGGGATCCATTGGTGCCAACGTTACCCATATGTGAGGTCTGACTTCCTGCTTGTTCCCGGAGAAACTGATTGGGTCATATAGCGTGTTGGCCATAAACGTAGCTCCTGATTCCAATCTGAGAGATCCAAGTTATTCGCCAGTTCTGTAACCAAGCAGAAGAGTGCTTTGGCTACTAAATCTGCACAAAAGTGCGAGGCACGAGGTAGAGGTGATCTTGAGCAGCTGCCTGTTTAACGGCACAAGGTGCAACCAATGCTGGACTTACTCTCGCTGCAGAAGCTAACCCGACAGCAGCTCAATATCACCGCTGCCCGTTTAGCTTCCAGGTTTCGCAGCAGAACTAGATATTTAATGTCAGTGGCAGGATATGGCCATGGCATTGAATATCTGGGTCTAAGATTCAGCGCCGGCAGCTAGCTGCTATAGGAGCACAAGCCGCCGGCACTGAATATCGGGTACGTTATTTCTCCAATTGCTTCTTTGGGAAATTTATTTTTGTTTCCAAGCTTGCAACAGAAACCAGAATAGTAGAAACATTGATAATGCACTACTATTAATGTACAGACATTTTTCTAGACTGTTGCTAACTGTATTACACAGATATTCACATATGGGGTAATTTTATAACAGGTTGCCTAGGATGAAAAGACAAGCAGGCACCTTCATGTAGCCTATTTTACAGGCATGCACATTCTTTTTTTCCACTAATGATAAAAGGTGATGAACAGCAGCATATTCAGTTTTGCCGTCAACTAACCAAATGCACAGGACCAGGGGTGTCCATGAACTGGCATTCATTCTGCTTCTTTTTCACTGGCTTCCATACATGTGTCACCTGTAAATATAAACACACCATTTTCTCACAAACCTATAAAAAAAAGCCAAGGTACCTAAATGATCTACATAAGAATTTTTTTTAAAGATATTTAATATATTTAAATAGATTCTGTGGGATAAAAATGCCATCTAGAAAACTACAGATTCTATAACAGAAATCGCACCCTGGCACCTGGTATTTCATGCCCTCAAATATTTTTGTGTGCGCTGGGGCTGCTGAACAAACACCGCACTTAACTTTCCCACTGTGATCGGCTCTCTGCAAGCAGCTTGAGCCACATACTGAAAGAAGTTCAGGCTGATCTTGAGATTGCAAGTCTAACTTCCTCTGAATAGCTACAATCCAAGGAGCTATACAACTTTTGGGGTGCGATGGGGGGGGGGGTGCACTATGATCTTGGTCTCAGTGGATCCCTAAATTTTTTTAAGGTGGCTCCTGGATTCCAAGAAAATGTATCAAGGCCTGATTCAGGCTACTTAGGTGTCTTGGCTTTTAGAGGTTAGTGAGAAAAACGTACTTACTTACCTGTAATTGGTGTTCTGCAGGGACAGCAGGAATCAGTCCTCACATAAGGGTGACGTCGGCACGGACTGAACCCTTGCGGAAGCATCCTCACAGCTTTCAAAGAAAGCCTTTGTGAGATACCTCCACGCATGCGTAGTCCCCTTCCCGCCCAAGGGTGCCATTTTCCTCAGTCAGATGACAGCTAAAACATTGCAAAAACAGAGGATGATAAAGAAGCAACTTCAAGGGGAGGAGGGAGAGTTGTGAGGAATAATTCCTGCTGTCCCTGGAGAACACCTGTTACAGGTAAGTAACTACACTTTCTCCGGGAACAAGCAGTAAGTCAGTCCTCACATATGGGACTCCCCAGCTACAGGCTACCGAAAGCCCATAGCAAAAAATAGGACTCTCCCGAAGGGAGCCACAAGCAGCAGCAATTTTGTCCATGTCTAGAGACCACAGTAGAACCCCAGTGACTGATGAACCAGCACTCCGGTATCCTAAACACAGAAGGGTTGGAGGATAGGAGTTGCCTAGATCCCGAAAAGGTTATGGAGCACAGCCTGGCTGAAGGCACTATCCCATCAGGACTCTTTCCAAGCAGTAATTGGCTGCGAAGGTATATACTGAAGACCAGGTGGTGGCCCAGCAGATGTCCACCATCATGACAGAGTGCGGGTTTGCCACTGAAGCCACCATGGCGCTGACATGGTGCGCCGTGACGCAGCCCTCCCGCAGGAGCCCCGCCTGCTCATAAGGGAGGGTGATACAGTCCACCACCCAGGTGGACAGCGTACACTTAGTCACTGCCTTCCCCAGCCTACTGGGGTCGTAGGAGATAAACAGCTGAGAACCCCAGGGGGCAGAGCCTGGTTTCAAGATGGACGGGTAAAAGCTGTGCTCCGGAGGGCAATAGGCAAGAATCCTGACCTGCAGTCTTTAATCAAATAGTTCCTACCTACTTTGATATCATTCGATCCCGGATATGTCAGGCCCAAGCCAACGCGGCTGGATTACCAAGTATCTCAAAATGCCAGCGCAAAGAGAATCAAAACGGAGCCTCTTTCTCCTCACAAGATGGCGGTCATCCGAGATTGTCCTGAGACCTTGCAGAATTAGCGAGTCTAATATCCATGCGGCTCACATCTCTGATCATTAACGCAATCTCATTCACCCTATTTGACTCAATGAGCTATCAATCTCACTCACGCTGGCAATTTGATAGGACACTTCTAACTAGTCAGGAATTTTGCGAGACCATCCTGGTGACTATAGGAGTATTTTCAATTTAATCTACCTCAAGACTCCTCGGGGTGGGCATGGTGGGAAGGCTTTAAGGCTAGTATGCGAGCCACAATTACCAGTTTTGCTATAAAGCAGGCCAAGCAATGTAAAGCAGAACTTGGTGCACTAGACAAACAGATAAAAGTGGGAGAATGTATTTTATGCCAGAAAATTGATCCTGATATTCTGATAAGATTGCAACGCCTTAGATTTAGAAATAATTCTATTTTGACTACTGAGGCTTCACAAAATATTCAAGGGCAGAAAGGATGATATTACTTGGAAGGTTACAGAGCTGGACGGCTGCTAGCTAACTCGTTAAAAGGTCATAAGGAAGCTTCGCGCGTTACAGCTTTAAGGGATCCTCAGGTGCAACAATTGACTGTCAAGGACCCAGACATCGCAGAGACCTTTTGCCAATTTTATGCTCCGTTATACTCACCAGAGAAAGAATTCTCTATGAAGGAGTTAGAGTAGTTACTCACCTGTAACAGGTGTTCTCCAGGAGCAGCAGGAATCAGTCCTCACTTATGGGTGACATCGGTGCCGATGGAGCCCCCGTGCGGAGCATTTCCCCAGCTTTCTATGAAAGCCTTTGGGAATACTACACGCATTCGCGGTCCCCTTCCAGCCTAAAGGTGCCATCTTGCTCAGTCAAATGACAGTTTATTTTTTCATTTTTGTGTGCTGTTTTTTAGCTATGTACCAGTGCAACTCCCAGGGGAGGAGGGAGGGTTGTGAGGACTGATTCCTGCTGCTCCTGGAGAACACCTGTTACAGGTGAGTAACTACTCTTTCTCCAGGACCAAGCAGGAAGTCAGTCCTCACTTATGGGACTCCCCAGCTTCAGGCTACCGGGGACCCAGAGCTGAAAAATGAGTGCCCTCTAGCCGCAGCATCAGAGAAAGGATTTCACTGAAACATACCTCCACCGGTAGCCCAACCAGAGGGCTGGAGGGTAGGAGTTGCCTAAACCTCAAAGAGATTCCGGAGCACTGCCTGACCGAAAGCACTGTCCCTGTGGGACTCCCTCTCAAGGCAGTAATGGGCTGCAAAAGTCTGGCTTGAGGACCAAGTTGCAGCCCTGCAGATGTCTGCCAACGGTACAGAGCGGAGATGAGCTACTGAGGCAGCCATTGCCCTGACACGGTGGGCCGTGACCCGACCCTGCAAGGGAAGGTCAGCTGCCCTGTAAGCCCAGGTGATACAAAACCGTGGATAGCAATGGAAGGAATTGGTTTATTCAATGAATTAAAATCAGCCAAGGCCCGACACAGGCCATGTTTCGCAAACACCTTCTTCAGGGGCTAAATGGCTAAACACAAAATAAATAAGAGACAAAATACATTAACATAATATCAATCATAAAACAGGACTGAGAATGAAGTATAAAACAATATAAATATTATAAGAAGTATTCATAATAAGCATATTTAAAAAACAAGCAAACACATTAGAACCAAACAAATATAAATTATAAGTATAAAAACATGTATATAAAAAATACAATAGATTAATTAATAATAAAACCATAATAAGAGCATATAGGTGTATATATTAAATACATTAAAAACAATCAATAAAAACATGCAAATGAAATGTAAAATTAGAGGAAGAGTTCTCCCAATGTCCTACTGGAGTGTGACAACAAACCGATAATCATAATGGCCTAAAAACCAAAAATATAAAAATATAAGACAAACAATATCTATATATAGAGGGATAAAAATAAATAAATAAAATAAAATAAACCATATATGCAGAAAGGAACAGATACCAATTAAATGAACAATACATGCCTGTCTCGTAAACCTCACACGGGTGTCTTGATAGATGTATAGAGGAATCTAATCCAAAGTGGTACACAATGGGTACCACTACTCGATGTCAGATGGAAAGATTTCCATCTAAAACAATCTAAAAGATATAATATTAATGCTTGACATGGAAAAGTTGTGTTAACTATAAAAAGCACTGTGGACATTATAAATAAATCTAAAATAATATGTATTAAACATAGATTAGTGAAGAGGCTAATACGGGGTTTGAATATGAAAAGCACTGCATAAAAGAGAAACACAAAAGCCAAATTATTGACTTAAAACTATTGAAACATAAACTGCATGTAGTGTTAAAAAAAAAGGAAGAAGAAAGAATCCCCACTTGCATCAATTACCATAATTAAAAAAGGGGGGCCTCAATAAAACTATCCCAAACACATAGAAAATATAAATTGGTGATCGTTGGGCAGAAAAACCTGCCTCATCTGAGATATTAAAAGCTAAATCGTTCATAGCAATATTAAATAAGTGGTAACATTACCACAGGGAGAAAATGAAACCAAAACAAAACCGGCAACCAAAAAAAGAAGAAAAAATGCATTGATTATTTTTTTTTAATTTTATATTTATGCATTTTAACAATGAATCAAGCATAGCACTTGTACAGTAATAGACATTGTGGAAAAAAAAATTAATAAGCACATAACATCAAGAAAATTTAAACAATGCTATTGGTAGTCCCCAAAGTGAAGGAAAGAAGTCGAAAACTATTACAGAGGTCAGGAACATCCCCTGTAAAAAAAACAATATAAAGTAAATTTTAAGGAAATACCAGAGGGTACACACAGGGAACCAAACAGAATCACTAATGGTGGGGTACTGCTAAAGAGGAGAAGAAGTTACTTTGTGAGCACTAATGAAAGAAGACAGGTCCTCGGGCTGAAAAAAGACATACTTATGCGACTGAAAAACAACAACACATTTACAAGGATAACGGAGGACAAATGTAGCACCCAGACGAGTAACCCCAGGATGCAAAATTAAAAAGGATTTACGCCTACGTTGCGTTTCTCTGGAAACATCCGGGAACATTCTTATTTTTTTAGCCAAAAACAAACTATTACGAAATTTAAAATAAAGCCTGAGAAGTCAGTCTCTATCGGATGATAGTGCCAAGGAAACAATCAGTGTAGAGACTTCAAGTTCTTCATCCTTAGGCGTCTGAAGAAGAGCTGATACATCTAATAAGCTCATCTCTAGAAGACCAGCCGCTTTCTCCCCAGTTTTCCTTCCAGAAGGTAGAAAATATGCTTTAGTGATAGGATGAATTAATTCTGATGTAACCTTCAAAGATTCTTGTAAATACCTTTTAAAAAGGTCAATCGGAGAGACCAAAGGCACCATAGGAAAATTAAGGAGACGGATATTTGAGGATCTAGCAGCATTCTCCAATACTTCCAACTTCAGCCTCATCGCCATATTGTCCTCAACTAAGGAGTCAGTTACATCTGAAATTTGTGAAACTGTCCGATTATTCATAGTAACTTGCGTTTTAAGATGAGTAACCTCAGCGGAAAGATTGGAAGATAAAACTTCAAGATTGGAGACCCGAGTCCCGGCCAAAATCAGTTGTTGACTCACCATAGTAGCTAATCCGGAGATGGCATCCCAAATGCTATCCAGAGATACAACTGAAGGACGCGTCAAGACAAACATCCGTGGCGTTTCTGGGTGTAATACTGAGGTCCGAGGGCTGTCTTCTTCAGCAGGCTCACAGAGTCCCGATCTAGCAGTGGCGCCTTCCGAGCTTTGAACAACCGCCGAGAGATTCACTGCTGCAGATGTAGCCAGCTGCCCTCCAGAGTCCACTTCACCAGAGCCCCGCTCACTCATTGCCTCACCCGCTCCAGAAACTGAGGGAGAAACGGCAGCACTCATTGGGAGGAGGACCCGGCTGCCTCGGAGGTGAAGGCGGAGACCGACCACCTGGGGAGAGAGACACATCCGGGGCGGAAGAAGCCGAAAAATCCTGAGCCGGCGACTCCAAGCCCCCTCTAATCTCCTCTACGTTATTTATGTTATAGTGTGCCCTTGCAATATGTTGTATGTAGGGAAAACTAAACGTCCAGTTCGTACTAGAATAGTGGAGCATCATAGTTGTATAAAAAGAGGTGTTGTGGATAAACCATTGGTGCCACATTGGCAGGCTGCTAACCATAAGATTACTGATTTACGTTTCTTTATTATTAAAAAAGTTAAGCTCAACTGGAGAGGTGGAGATATGGATAGGACCCTATTACGTCTTGAACAACGTTACATTTTTAATTTGAACAGTTTACATCCACATGGTTTAAATATGGATCGGGATTTATCTGTTTTTTTGTGATGTCATAGTTTCTTGTCTTGGTTCCAGTTTTAAACATTTGGTTCTGAGCCATTTTTGTTTTATTTCTAATCAACTTCCCCCTTTTTTAAATTTGGTGGTTTTTTTGATTTTTTGAGCTTTGTTGTCCTTTGCGTGGCCATAGAAATTATAGCTCCTCCCCCTCCCCCCTCTGTGTTTATGATCCTTTTTTAATTTACGTGTAATTTATATGCCTTCATTTATACACGTTTTTAGTCATGGGTAAGGATGCACTGCTTTTAACTTTATTTATTTTGTGCCCCTTTCGATTTTGGCATACTTTTATTGAAGGTTTTTTGCTTTTGCATGTGTTGTTTTGGAAGATATCCTTATGCTTATGCTCATGTAGTAATTTGACTCTTGAAGTTTCATGGGATATTTACATATTACGATTTTACGTAGCACGTTGCCTTTTTTAAGCTCTGAGCGCATGCGCTGGCGTTTTATTACTGAACTTTGGACTGGCGCAAAGGATTCATTTATATTGTCGCGGTTCATGTGTATGATATTAAGGAATTAAGTAAGTGTAATCTATATTTTTATGCACATGATATTAAGGCTGTATATGGTTTTTATCAGGTACAACCCCTCTTTTTCAATTTTTTTAAATATTTATTTGCCACAACATTGATTTTAAAAGTTTCTGTTGGGTCGTTAATTTCCTGTATCATCCCGGTGTATACGTTAGCAGGATTGTGGTTTACAATCAACACGAGTTTGAATATTATAACATATTTATTTTCATAAGACTGCAATAGGGTTTCTCCACTCGTGTCATTTCACACAAGCTCCAATTTATATGCATTTCTTCCTTTTTTTTGGTTTTCGGTTTTGTTTGGGCTGCATTTTCTCCCTGTGGTTTTGTTACCACTCATTCAATACGGTTATGAACGATATAGTTTTTTTAATATTTCAGACGACACAGGTTTTTATGCCCAACGATCACCAATTTATAATTTACACGTGTTTGGGATATTTTTATCGAGGCTTCGCTTTTTATGACCATTTTTTAATTTATGTATACTTTTATATGTCTCCATTTATACACATTTTTTAGTCATGGGGAGAGATGTACTGTTATTAATTTCATTTATTTGTGCCCCTTTCATTTTGGCATATTTTTATTGAAGGTTTTTTGCTTTTATATGTGTTGTTTTGGAAGACACTCTTATGCTCATGTATTAATTTGACTCTTGAGTTTTTAACTTCCTGATCTACATATTACGGTACTACGTAACGTGTAGCCTTTTTTAAGTTCTGAGCGCATGTGCTGGCATTTTTATTACGGAACTTTGGACTAACGCAAAGGATTCATTTATATGGCCGCGATTCATGTGCATGGTATCAAGGGATTATAAGTAAGTAACCAATAACTTTATGCAACTGATATTAAGGCTGGATATGGTTTTTATCAGGTACAACCCCCTCTTTTTCAATTGTTTTTTTAAATATTTATACGGTATTGTTTTTAAAGGTTTCTGTTGGGTCGTGAATTGCTTGCATCACCCCGGTGTATACGTTAGCAAGATTGTGGTTTACAATTAACACGAGTTTGGATGTTATGAGAAGAATTTTTTTATAAGACTGCATTAGGGTTTCCCCACTCGTGTCTTTTCACACAAGCTTTAATTTCAATGCATTTCTTCTTCTTTTTTGGTTGCCGGTTTTGTTTTGGCTTCATTTTCTCCCTGTGGTAATGTTACCACTTATTTAATATTGCTATGAACGATTTAGCTTTTAATCTCTCAGATGACACAGGTTTTTCTGCCCAACGATCACCAATTTATAATTTCTACGTGTTTGGGATAGTTTTATTGAGGCCCCCCTTTTTTAATTATGGTAATTGATGCAAGTGGGGATTCTTTCTTCTTCTTCCTTCTTTTTTAACGCTACATGCAGTTTATGTTTCAATAGTTTTAAGTCAATAATTTGGCATTTGTGTTTCTCTTTTATGCAGTGCTTTTCATATTCAAACCCCGCATTAGCCTCTTCACTAATCTATGTTTAATACATATTATTTTAGATTTATTTATAATGTCCACAGTGCTTTTTATAGTTAACACAACTTTTCCATGTCAAGCATTAATATTATATCTTTTAGATTGTTTTATATGGAAATCTTTCCATCTGACATCGAGTAGTGGTACCCATTGAGTACCACTTTGGATTAGATTCCTCTATACATCTATCAAGACACCCGTGTGAAGTTTACGAGACAGGCATGTATTGTTCATTTAAGTGGTATCTGTTCCTTTCTGCATATATGGTTTATTTTATTTTATTTATTTATCTTTTTATCCCTCTATATATAGATATTGTTTGTCTTATATTTTTATATTTTTGGTTTTTAGCCCATTATGATTATCGGTTTGTTGTCACAATCCAGTAGGACATTGGGAGAACTCTTCCTCTAATTTTACATTTCATTTGTATGTTTTTATTGATTGTTTTTAATGTATTTAATATATACACCTATATGCTCTTATTATGGTTTTATTATTAATCTATTGTATTTTTTTATATACATGTTTTTATACTTATAATTTATATTTGTTTGGTTCTAATGTGTTTGCTTGTTTTTTAAATATGCTTATTATGAATACTTCTTATAATATTTATATTGTTTTATACTTCATTCTCAGTCCTGTTTTATGATTGATATTATGTTAATGTATTTTGTCTCTTATTTATTTTGTGTTTAGCCATTTAGCCCCTGAAGAAGGTGTTTGCGAAACACGGCCTGTGTCGGGCCTTGGCTGATTTTAATTCATTTAATAAACCAATTCCTTCCATTGCTATCCACGGTTTTGTTTGGTTCTTGGTATTGCACGTGGATTTGTGCTTCCTTGTTGGACAGCCCAGGTGATACAGTCAGCCACCCAGATGGACAAGGTACGCTTGGAGTGGACACAGGTACCACCAAGTTATTGGGGTCAAAAGATATGAAGAGCTGAGTAGCCCTCCTATACCCCTGCGTACGTTCAAGGTAGAAGGATAAGGCCCTCCTACAGTCCAGGGTATGCAGGACTGTCTCAGCCCGGCTGGCATGGGGCCTAGGGAAGAATGTTGGAAGAACCACCTCTTGGTTGAGATGGAAAGAGGAGACAACCTTGGGGAGGAACTTAGGATGAGTCCTAAGGACTACCCTGTTCCTATAGGAGCGAGTGTATGGCCTGTCACAGACCAGGGCTTGAAGTTCACTCACTCGCCTGGACAAGGTCAAGGCCACTAGAAATAGAGTCTTCCAGGAAAGGAAGCATAGAGGGCATGTGGCCATGGGGTCAAAAGGTGGGCGAGTAAGCTGCTGCAAGACCACATTCAACTCCCACTCAGGGGCCGGTGGACGGAGAGGAGGCTTGAGCAATAGTAAGCCTCTGAGAAACCTGGACACCAAAGGGTGAACCGACAAAGAGTGTCCCTCCACCATTGAGTGGTGAGCTGCCAGAGCAGAGAGGTGGACCCGAACAGAATTGGACTTAAGGCCCTGATTGGACAAGTGCAGAAGGTACTGGAGTACTACTGGCACAGTGCAGCTGAAAGGATCTTCCTTGCGTTGCTGACACCACAAGGAGAACCTCCGCCACTTCAGGGCATATGTTTTCCTGGTGGATTGCTTTCTAGAGGCCAAGACCACCTCTTCCACTTCCTGAGGTAGGCCCCAGGGAGCCAAGACTACCCTTGCAGCCTCCATGCCATCAGATGGAGAGATTTGAGATTGGGATGCAGAAGGGAACCCTGATCCTGAGCGAGAAGGTCGGGTTGGAATCCCAGAGGCATGGGTGTCTCCACTGCCAGTTGAAGTAGCAGAGGGAACCAGGGCTGTCTCGGCCACCTGGGAGCAATCAGAAGTACTGAGGCCTTGTCCCTGAGAATCTTGAACAAGGTTCGGGCCACCAGAGGCGTGGGAGGAAATGCATATAGCAGGTCCTGGGACCACGAAATCAGGAAGGCATCCTCCGCCACCCTTAGGGGATGTGGTTGCCTGGAACAAAACCTGGGCAGTTGGTGATTCAGGGGACTGGCAAAGAGATCCATGGATGGAAGTCCCCATTTTAGGAAAATCTGTTGAACCACCAAAGGGTGCAGCTTCCACTCGTGCGGCTGCAGAATTCTGCTTAAGCGGTCTGCCAGAAAGTTCTCCTGGCCAGGAAGATAAACAGCCCTCAGCAACATCTGGTGCCTGAGGGCAAAAGAGCAAAGGGCCTGTGCTTCCAAGCATAAAGGCCTGGACCCAGTGCCGCCCTGTTTGTTCACATAGAACATGGCTACTTGGTTGTCCATCTGAACTAGAATGGACTGGTGGGCCAAGGAATGAGAAAAAACCTTGAGGGCTAAGCGAATAGCCCACAGTTCCAGTAGGTTGATCTGTTGCGTGGCTTCCCATGGGGACCTGAGGCCTTGGGTGCAGCTCCCCTGACAGTGTGCACCCCAGCCCTGTAAGGAGGCATTGGTTGTCAACACCACTGTGGGGGCAGCCACCTGAAAAGGCACCCCCTGCAGCAAGTTGGGGGGGTGTAGCCACCACTGAAGAGAATTCAGGAAAGGTTTGGATACCCTGACTTTGTCTGCCAAGCTCCCTGTGGCTTGCTTCCACTGAGTTCTGAGGCACCACTGTGCAGGCCTCATGTGGAGGCGGGCATTGGGGGTCACATGCACAGTCAAAGCCATGTGTCCCAGGAGTTGCAGACAGAGCCTTGCAGGAACCCATTGCAGACTGAGAAACCAGGATGCCAACTCCATGAGCCTTTGAGCTCGGTCCTCTGGCAAGTAAGCCCTTGCTTGCCGAGAGTCCAGCCGTGCTCCTATGAACTCGAGGTTCTGGGAGTGGAGCAAAGTGGACTTTGCGAAGTTTATGACAAAGCCTAGGTCTTGAAGGAGTGTGACAGTCCTGAAGGTGGCCTGCCTGGCCTCCTGGTAAGTTTGACCTCGGATGAGCCAGTCATCCAGATAGGGGAAGACAAAGACTCCTTGAGTCCTCAAGTAGGCCGCCACCACAGCTAGGCACTTTGTAAAGACCCATGGGGCGGAGGTTAGGCCAAAAGGCAGCACCCTGTACTGGTAATGGTTTCCTCCCATCACGAACCTGAGGTACTTTCTGTGGTCTGGATGAATGAGGATGTGAGCGTACGCATCCTTTAGATCTAAGGAGCATAGCCAATCTCCCTGCTGGAGGTAGGGCAGAAGTGTTCCAAGAGTAAGCATCTTGAACTTCTCTTTTTCCAAGAACTTGTTGAGGTTCCTGAGGTCTAGGATAGGCCTTAGGCCTCCTGTTCTTTTTGGCACCAGAAAATACCTGGAGTAGAACCCGTGCCCCTTTAGGCGAGGAGGTACAGGCTCCACTGCCTTGTACAGAAGCAGACCCTGAAGTTCTTGGAGGAGGAGTTGGGTGTGCAGGAGAGGCCTCAGAGGTTCTCCTGGAAAGTAGACAGGAGGTAGCTGTTGGAAATGAAGCATATAGCCCTGATGAATGATGCTTAAGACCCAAGCATCCCCTGTAATGGGTTGTCCACCTGTGGGCAAACAGGGCTAAGCGACCTCCTGTGCAGGGATGGGGCAGCAGGGGCAGAGAGGCTATGACTTGGGAGTCAAACCCCCCCCCCTGCTGGGTAGGAGCAGGAGCCGGAGGCTCGGGGGCCTTCTGCCTACGGGGCCCATGTCCCTGCCCCTTGGCCTGCTGCCCCTGAGGGGGAGCTGGGGAGGCCTGGTACTGGGGGAAAGGTTTGTAGGCAGACACCTTTCTCAGGTAGAAGGACTTTTTACCCGAACCCTTCTTTTTGTGAGAAGGGGCAGAAGTCTTTCTGGACAGCCTTGTCCTGGTCTGGTGCTCGGTTTCAAGCTCAGCCGCCTTCTCGGCCATGGGTTTGCCAAAAAGGTTTTCACCTCGGCAAGGGACATCGAGCAACTTGTCCTGTACCCAAGGCTTGAGGTCCGATGACTGCAGCCATGCCTGGCGTTGGGCCGTGATGCCGGTGGCCGCCACACGAGCCGAAGCCTTGAAGCCATCGTAGGCCGCTCGGGACATGAATTTGAAACAGTCCCGGATTCCTGAAGACAAAGACTGGAACCTCTGCAAAGGTTCCCCGAAGAGGCCAGCAGAGAACCTGGCAAGCTCCTTTGCCAGGTCTCGGAGGTACACGCCCATGTACAGCTGGTATGACTGGACACGGCAAGCAAGCATCGAGCCCTGGAAGCACTTTCTGCCAAAAGCATCCAGGTTCCGGGCCTCCCTGCCGGGGAGTACCACGGAGTGCATCTTCTAGCTCTTCAGACGATGCATGGCCGATTCCACCACCATGGAATGGTGCGGCAGCTGCGCCTTTTGGAAGCCAGGGCTCTTACGGAGTCGATAAATGGAATCGACTCGCTTGCTCAAGACCAGCGCCGAGGCCGGTGCCTCCCACATCCGGAAGAGGAGCCGTTCCAGCATCGGAGGAACCGGCACAGTAAAGGCCTCTTTCGGAGGAGAGTCATACTGGAGGGCCTCGAGCTCCTCGGCTCGAGGCTCCTCGGGGTCCGCGGGAATCGCCAAGGCCCTGGCCATGTCCCATATGAACTCCGAGAACCGGCTGTCCTCAGGAGGGGACCTACTCCAGGACTCGGACTGCGGTGAGTCCGACGGGACGCACCGAGTCTGGAAGGTATCGGGGGGCTCCTCATCCTCCGTCTCCTATGCTGACTCATCCGAAGAGTCGTCGAGGGGCTCCGACCGCGCGGGTCAAGGTGGCACCTGCCCCGGCGCCGAAGGCACTGGCATCGACGCCCTCGGTTCCGAGCGGGAGGTCGAGGGAGACCTTGACCGAGGATGACTTTGAGCCTTCCATGGTCTCGAGTATCGGCTCGGTCTCCGGGGTCGACTTCGATGTCGAAGTCCCGGTGGTCGGGGCCGATGCACCAGCGAGACTGGCCATCAGTACCCGCTGCTGCTCCATGAAGGCAGACAATCTGCACTCCAAGGCTGTCAGCCTGAGTCCAAGCTCAGGAGACTCAGCAGCCACTGACTCGGGCCCGGGCAGCGCCGGGCCCGATGTCGGCTCCCTCGGAGGAGAGTCCACGAGGACTACAGGACTTACGTGTCCGACGGTCTCCGGCTCTACACGAGGTACTTTGGACGGCTTCTCCTGCTCCAAAGGACCGGGACGGCGGACGGGGGTCTTAGACCTAGCCCTCGAGGAACCAGGGACCTCTTCCGACGCCGCCCTCGCAAGCCGTTTCTTCCTCTTGTGTTCCCGGTCGGGGGACCCCCTGTCCGAGGAACCCTGGCGATGCTCGGGATCAGATTCCCAAGACGTCGAGGCATCAGAAGAGGTCCGGGCCTGGCCGGAGGCAGAATCCGAAAAATTCCTTTCCTTCTGGTGCTGACGGCTTCGAAGTGCCTTGGTGGACATTTTGCCACACGGGCCACAGATCATGGGATCATGATCTGGGCCGAGGCACCGAAGGCAGCAGTCGTGTGTGTCGGTGAGAGACAGTTTCTTGCACCGATCACACTTCTTGAAACCACTGGAAGCCATCGGGGAAAAAAAGAGCCCCTGCGAGGTCAAAAGACCAGCCTTCCAGGGAAAAACAGAAAAAAAGGTGCGAACGGCAGCCACGAAGGGCAAAACCCAAAAATAAACAGACTCGATACCGGTGTACCGAACCCGGCAGGAAGGGGAGCAGGCGTCAAACTCGGATAGGAAGGCGAAGTAATCTTCGAAAAAACGTCAACTTTTCCTGGGTGACTAGGACAAACGTCCGTAGGGCTCCACGGAAAAAGAGACCGAGCAAGATGGCACCTTTAGGTGGGAAGGGGACCGCGCATGCGTGTAGTATTCCCAAAGGCTTTCATAGAAAGCTGGGGAAATGCTCCACACGGGGGCTCCATCGGCGCCGATGTCACCCATAAGTGAGGACTGACTTCCTCCTTGGTCCTGGAGAAAGCACAGTTACTTACCTGTAACAGGTGATCTCTGGGAACAGCAGGAATAAGTCTTCACATATGGGTATCGTCGGTACCGGCGGAGCCTGCGCGGGAACGCTCCCCAGCGTCCAATAGGAAAGCTTTTGGGAGCATCCCACAGCGCCTGCGTGCTGCCTTCCCGCCTTTCCCAACCGCCTCTCTCCAGTTCGAGTTTTAAAGCTGAGACAAAGAGAGAGAGGAAAGGAAAGATAGAGAGATACAACTCCTAGGGGAGGTGGGTGGGTTGTGAAAACCTATTCCTGCTGTTCCCAGAGATCACCTGTTACAGGTAAGTAACTGTGCTATCTCCAGGAACAAGCAGGAATGAGTCTTCACATATGGGGACTCCCTAGTTGCAGATGCCAGGGAGAGACCCCAGAGATGTGTGTCCCTGAAAAGGGCTCCACCTCCCCCCATTGATCTCTGGCATCCAACCAGGGTAGGTGGGTAGGAGTTGATTAGGAATGGAACAGGTGTTTGAGAACAGCCTGACCAAACGAGGCATCCCGGCGGGAGTCCTTGTCCAAACAGTAATGGGCTGTGAAGGTATGAACCGAGGCCCAGGTGGCTGCTCGACAGATTTGGTCGATGGACACAGAGTTCAGATTAGCCATTGAGGCTGCCATGGCTCTCACATTGTGAGCTGTGACATGGCCTTCCAGAGAAAGGTTTCTACTCTGGTAGGCGAAAGAAATGCACTGAGCAATCCAGCTGGACAGTGTTCTCTTAGACACTGGAAGTCCCAGATGGGAAGGATCAAAAGCAACAAAGAGTTGAGAAGACTTTCTATGTTGCTGTGTCCTTTGTAATTAAAAGGCGAGAGCTCTTTTACAATCCAGGGTATGAAGATTCCTCTCTGCACTTGATGCATGAGGTCCTGGAAGAAAGACAGGTAAGTATACCTCTTGGTTCAGATGAAAAGGTGAGACCACTTTGGGCATAAAGTGGGGATTGGTCCTGAGGACTACCTTATCATGATGGAACCTTGTATAAGGAGGGTTAGCCACCATGGTTTGCAACTCACTGATGCGACGTGCTGAGGTGACTGAATGAGAAAGATCACCTTCCAAGAAAGAAATTTCAAGGAGGTGATGGCTAAAGGTTCAAATGGCGGCTTCATAAGCTGGCCAAGAACCAGATTTAAATCCCATGCCACTGGAGGTGGTCTAATGGGAGGTTTAGTTAAAAGAAGGCCTCTCATGAATCTTGCTATAAGAGGATGAGAGGAAACAGGCTGTCCATCAAGAGGCTTGAGGGATGCTGCAATAGCACTCAAATGGACTCTTACAGAATTCGTTTTGAGGCCTGCATGTGAAAGATGCAGAAGATACTCTAGTAAAGAATAAACAGGTATTGCTAGAGGGTCAAGACCCTTCTCTGAACACCAAATGGTAAATCTTTTCCATTTGAAAGCATAGGAACGTCTAGTGGAAGGCTTTCTAGAAGCATGACTAATATCTCTGACTTGCTAAGAGAGATGGTAAACTTGAAGGTCTAGGCCTTCAGCAACCAAGCCCTGAGATGGAGAGACTGGGGGTTTGGGTGCCACAACGTTCCGTTTTCCTGGGAGAGAAGATATGGAGCAGAACCCAACTCCAGGGATGGAGCTTGAGAGAGATGCAGAAGTAGAGGGTACCACACCTGGCATGGCCAATGTGGTGCTATGAGGATCATAGACCCTCTGTCTCTCTGAAGCTTGAACAGTGTTCTGGGAATTAGGGGAATGGGTGGAAAGACATAAAGGAAGTCTTGACCCCAATGGAGGAAGGCATCCCTGGCCTGAACTCCCTGACACGGAATCCTGGAACAGAACCGGGGAAGTTTGGCATTCCACGGACTTGCAAACAGGTCTATGTCCGGGGTTCCCCAAATTCGAAAAATCCTGGCTATCTGGTCCCCGTGGAGGGACCATTCGTGTGGAAGCAAAACTCAACTGAGTCTGTCTGCCCAAGTGTTTTGAACCCCTGGAAGATACACTGCCAAGAGATGAATTTGATGCTCTCTGGCGAAGGCCCACAATCGCAAAGCTTCATTGCAAAGCGACAGAGAGCCAGTCCCTCCCTGCTAGTTTACATAGAACATGGCTACTTGATTGTCCGTGTGGATGAGGACTGTCTTGTAGCTGAGCAGGGAGTGGAACCCTCTGAGAGCTAAGAAAATTTCTCTCAGTTCCAAGAGATTTATATGTAGTGAAGTCTCCTGTGGAGACCAGATGCCCTGGGAGGAGAAGTCTTGTAGATGAGCTCCGCAACCCATTGGAGAGGCATCTGTTGTAAGGGTTTGCTTGGGGAAGTAGCTGTTGAAAAGGGGACCCCAGCAACAGGTTTTGAGAGGACTTCCACCACTGGAGAGACCAAAAAAGGCGACTGGAGTTTGCTATTTTGTCTGACAGGCAACCTGATGCCTGGGTCCATTGGGTGGATAAAGTCCATTGAGCTGCCCTCAGGTGCAGGCGAGCATATGGAACCACATGCACAGTGGATGCCATGTGGCCTAAGAGTTGCAACATTTCTCGAGCAGTTAAAAGGGGTTTTAACTGTATTTGGGAGGCTAACTGCACCAAGCGTAGGCAACGGGCCTGAGGAAGATAGGCCCTTGCAGTTGTGGTATCCAACAAGGCCCCTGTAAACTCGAGGGACTGAGTAGGGGTGAGATTGGATTTTGGGATGTTTATTATTAGTCCCAAATACTGAAAGACCCGCATTGTGCAGCTTAGACAAGTCTTGGCCTCTGCTTGGGATGGGGCTCGAATGAGCCAGTCGTCCAGATATGGGAAGACAAATATTCCCAGAGTGCGTAGAAATGCAGCTACTACTGCCATGCATGTCGTGAACACCCTTGGTGCAGAGGCCAGACCAAAAGGAAGCACCCTGTACTGGTAGTGCTTTCCCTGAAAAAGGAATCGAAGGAACCTTCTGTGGGTTGGATGGATGAGGACATGGGTGTACGCATCCTTGAGATCTAGAGAACAAAGCCGGTCCTGACTCTGAAGGTATGGAAGCAGAGCACCGAGAGAAATCATTTTGAATTTCTCCTTGAATATAAATTTGTTCAATTCTCTGAGATCTAAGATGGGTCTGTAGCCCCCTGTCTTCTTTGGAATAAGAAAATAAGGGGAGTAGAACCCTGTGCCTTGTTGAAGAAGAGGTACTTCTTCTATTGCCCCTTGGGCAAGAAGGGTGGCAATTTCCTGACCTAGAAGGTTGAGGAGGGATGTTGGAGAATTGAACTGTTTCACCATGGTGTAAGGGGGAAGCCTTAAGAAATGAAGCTTGTACCCCTCCCTTATGATGGACAGTCCATTGCTCTGCTGTGATTTGCTCCCATCTGGGAACAAAGTAAGTCAGCCTTCCTGAGATGGTAAGAGGCTCTGGTCCCTTCAGAGCTAGAAAGGCTAAGTTCTCTAGTTGCAAGTCAAAGTCCCTGAGGAGGCTGAGGCTGCTGGGCCGTGGAAGGTCTAGCTGCCTTTGACTTGGCCTGTTTAGGTGGTTGCTGACGCTTTGCAGCAAAACGACCTGAAGAAGATGCCTGCTGACCATAAGCAGGATAGTATTTTCCCTTTTTGGAAAAGAATGTCTTTTTAAACAATCTTTTCTTGACAGGGGCAGAGGTAGACTTTGAAAGTCTATCCAAAGCAGAGTTTTCAGCATCCATCTGAGTGGCCTTTGCTTGCCAATCCTTACCAAAAAGGCTCTCACCTGTACAAGGGAGATTTCCTAATTGATCTTGAACCCAGATCTCCAAGTCAGAAGCTTGTAGCCAAGCAATTCTGCGTGCCCCTATAGCAATAGCCGAAGCTCTGCTTACACACTCAAAAGAGTCAAAGGCTGCACGGTTGGAAAATTTGGAGACCTCTTGGGCATGTTTGAGCCAAGTGAGAAACTCCTGTCTTTTATCCTCTGAAATGAAAGGAGATAAAGTCTGCAGGTGATGTGTGACTTCTTTTAGAAACATTCCCATATAGAGACTATAGGAATTGATCCTGGAAGCTAGCATAGCAGCCTGGAAAATCCTTCTGCCAAAAGCATCCAGGGTCCTGCATTCACGCCCTGGAGGATTAGATGAGTGTCTCTTTGCACTCTTCATATTCTTCATGGCAGACTCTACCACAATAGAGTGGTGAGGAAGCTGAGACTTGTGGAAGCCCGGACAAGGAGGGACACGGTACATGGTGTCTAACCTGCGAGAATGAGGAGAGGTGGTGAGAGGTGTCTCCCACATCCTCAACATGAGATCATAAAGAATCTCATGGAAGGTAAAGTAGCTGCCTCCTTAGGAGCTTTGGGATATTGTAAAATATCCAACTGCTTGGCTCTGAGTTCTGACTCAGGGGCCACTGTGATGGAGAGGCCCCTAGCCACGTCCCTAACAAAATCCTGAAAGGACAAGTCCTCTGGAGGAGACATTCTTCGTTTAGGTGAAGACTCCTCCTGAGGAAGAATTATCGATGCTTCTACAGAACCCTCAGACTCATCAGAGTCTTCAGAGGAATCGAAGTATCGCCTGTCCGGATGCTCCTGTAAAGCCCGATAACCGTATCGAGTAGGATCGACATCGGGAGTAATCAGTACCGGATCGGTACCGATGGGCATCATAGGACAGGGTACCGTAGCAGTCGACACCGAAGCCGATGTAGATGAAATCGGTACCAGCACCGGGAGCGGTACTGGGGCAGGTACCAGCAACAGGGATTGTAGCGGTACCGGAGGCGGCGCAGCCTGCATGAAAGTCGTTAAGGTGCGCTGCATGGTCAGAATCTTCTGATCCATCGACGCCACCAAAGTCTGGATGTCGGTACCAGTGGGAGCCACCGGTACCCCAGAACACGGCAACAGGTGATCGGTCGAGGCCGAGCCATCGATGTCAACCTGTGACCCCATAAATGCTTTGGAAGCCGGAGCTTCCCGCCGGGGTAATTTTGCTGGTGCGGAATTCTCGAGGGCAAGCCCGGAGGCATCTCGATGCTTGGAGGGAGATCTGCCCTTCGAGGACCGGCCAGATTTATGCTTGGTTACCTGAGATCCATGGGAGGAAGAGGAGGCCCTGGAAGACGTCGATGCCACTGAAGCTGCATCAGAGGGAAACAGGGAACTGAGCTTGGCTGCTCGGTTCTGCCGACCTCTCTTGGACATCATGGTACAGGACACACAATCAGTGATGGAATGGTCAGGTCCCAAACATTTTAGACACCAGTCATGGGTGTCGGTGACAGAAATAGTACTGCCACATTTTGTGCATTTTTTAAACCCAGAAGCGGGCTTCTCCATGAGGAAAACGTTTTAGGCCTAAGGCCCAAAAACAGAAAAAATGCACAGAAAAAAATAAACGTTTTGTTTTAAAAAGAAAGAAAGAAAAGAAAAGACTGGCGGTACCGGTCTGACGTTGAAGAAGGCAGACGCGACACAAAAGAAAAACGAAAAAATAAAGAACTTCTTCTGCGGTGACAGGAACACGACCTGCTGGCTCTGTGGAAAAGAAGAACTGGAGAGAGGCGGTTGGGAAAGGCGGGAAGGCAGCACGCAGACGCTGTGGGATGCTCCCAAAAGCTTTCCTATTGGACGCTGGGGAGCGTTCTCGCGCAGGCTCTGTCGGTACCGACGATACCCATATGTGAAGACTCATTCCTGCTTGTTCCTGGAGATTGATAGTTTGCTAAACAATATTCAAAGGCCGGTGTTAGATCAAGAAACTGCAGTGGGACTGGATAAGTAAATCAGTCATGGAAATTATTCAGGCTATTGACTCTACGCAAGGTGGCAAGACTACCGGACCAGATGGCCTTCCTGCTGAATTCTATAAATTCTTTTCCAAAACCTTAGGGCTATACCTTCAACAATATTATAGACTTCTTTTGGATAATGCGGCACAGACCGGAGCGTTTGCCTCTGCAAACATTGTTGTTCTAGAAAAACCTGGGAGGGACCCTCAGTTAGTTAGTAACTATCGGCCAATTTTGTTGTTAAACGCATTATAAAATCTTTGCAACCATCTTAGCTTGTCATCTCTCCAAATTGATCCCTTCTTTGATTCACCCTGACCAATGTGGCTTTATTGAAGGACGCTCCATAGCTGATAATGCCAGAGTGCTTTGTCACGTTTTGGAAGGCACGGAGGAAACAGAGGACCCTCTTGTGGGACTCACTAGATGCAGAGAAAGCATTTGATTGGCTGTGGCCTTTCCTGTTTGCTGTTCTGAAGTGGTTTGGATTTGGTGAGGGTTTCTGCAATCTAAATAAACTTATGTATGCGAGACCGAGTGCGAATATTTCTGTGAATGCGACTCAATCTAGAGATTTTCTTCTATTGCGGGGTACCTGTCAGGGTTGTCCTCTTCTCCCATTCTCTTTAATCTGGCCTTGGAACCCTTTGGCCTTATTGATAAGGCAAAGCCTCGCGGTTAAGGGCGTTTCTACTGCTGGCATGGAAATTAAACCATCTGCATATGCGGATGATTTGCTGCTTTTCACACCTAGCTCCATACCGGTCATTTTAGAATTGATAGATAAATATTCAGGATTGTCTGGCTATAAAATTAATTGGTCAAATTCTGCCATCTTCCCCTTGAACTCAAGAGTATGTAGGATGGATATAGAGGATTTTCCTTTTATATGGGAGCCTAAGATGGTGAATAATTTGGGCGCTCACTATTGCTACCCACTTAGTGTAACCTTACAGTACAATGAAGAAGAGATCCTATCTACAGTTCGTAATATAACAGCAAAGTGGTCACCGGTCTATCTTTCTTGCTGGGGTCGTCTAGAAGCTATAAAAATGACTATCACTCCTGAAGTGAATTATATATTAGAAGTGCTACCAGTCTTTCTTACAAGCAAAGTTTATCGTCAAATTGAAAGGATTCTGGTTCAATTTCTATGGAAAAATAAGCCATCTAGAATTTCTCTTAGGAAACTAAAATCTAAAAAAGAAGGGGGGGGGTGAATTTCCCTGACTTTCAGGCCTATCACTGTGCTTTTTTGCTAAAACAAGGTTCATGATGGGTGGAGGGGGCCGTAGGTATACGTCCAGTATGGCTTGAATTAGAAGGGAGATTACGTGTTCCTTTCCCATTGAATTTCCTTCCTGGTATGGTGTCTATTAAGAGGTTGAAGTCTCATAGGGTTATATTGGACACTCAGAAGGCTTTTCAACAGTTAGCAAATGCAATTCTTAAGGAGGATTGCCTAACGAAATTGATACCCATATGGCATAAACCTTTTTTTAAAATCAAAGTTCATTCGCATGGCAACAATGGTTTAGCAGGGGCATTTCGAGCGTTGGCTAACTGATAATGGATGGTAAGTGGAAACCTTTTTCCTCTTTGCAAAGTGAATTTGGTTTGCCTATATCCCTATATTTTCAGTGGATTCAGCTAAGGCATTGTATAGAGAAATCCCAGTTGCATATTACATCCTTGTCTGATGAGTGGGGGTTGATGAGTAAGATAGGCTCAGTACATATGACCTCTGGGGTGGCTTCTTACTATTATAAGCTGGTGGTTCAGAACGATAGTTCTCAGGCAATTGGTGTTCAACGAATTTGGGAACATGACACTGGAGAAATTCTTTCTCCGGAAACTTGGACAAAATTCTGGAGTAAGATAAACAGGGTTTCTCAGTCTGCCTCTGTCTCACAAGCTTTATACTTCTTTGCACATAGAGCGCACTTTACTCCGGTAAAGGTTGCTAAATGGGATAAGGCAGCTGGGAATGAGTGTTGGTCTTGTCCGGGAGATGTTGGCACTTTGAGACATGTGGTGTATGATTGCCCTAACATTCAGTCTTATTGGGTTTCAATATGGAATCGCATTCAAGAGGTACTGGGATGCCAGGCCACTCCCCCTCCTGGTCTGTGGTCATTTTTCAATCAGCAATTGACATCTCGTCGTTACAGAGGGATTGTCAGTTTTTATTTGACTTCATGTTGGGAGTGGCCCTACATCTCGTTATTTCTAACTGGAAACATGCAGCAGAGCTTAGTTGGCACCAATGGTGGAACCGCTTATGCTGCAAATATGAGCAAATACCATGGTGTGGTATAACCCTTGCACCCTCCACTTTTCTCAAGTGGAAACCCCTACAGAATTACATCTCTAAAGCACGATATGAGATATAATAAGGGGTAGTTGGTCAAATCTTCTTGTTTCTTATGTAATGGAGTGTTTGATGTTACATAGCCCTTTGTAGGCCATACAGGCCTTCAGCTGTTTGTTTGTTTTTCTATAGCCCTTGATGATCGCATGATGATGGGAGGGACAGGGTGGAGTAGGCTGTGAATAGCCTTTCCTTTTCTTGTTTCTTGTTACAGAGACGTATTATGTATTTTGATTTATTGTAATTTGCTTTTCTCTCTTTTGTATTTTGTTGGAAAATATAAATAAAGAAGTTAAAAAAAAAAAAACCAGCTGAGAACCTTGCGGTGGCCCTGAGTGCGTTGGATATAGAAGGACAAGGCCCTCTTGCAGGTCAAGTTGTGAAGGATCATCTCCGCCCGGCTGGAGTGAGGTCTTTGAAAGAAGGTAGGGAGCAACGCTTCCTGGTTAAGATGGAAGGGAACAAACGGAGCAAGAGAATAGAGCAGGTTTGGAACAGACTGCTTTATTGATGGTCCCTACGCGTTTCGGCTTGCGCCTTCTTCGGGGGACATACAGCAGTGTTGTACAAGATGGAATGTCTCATAAAGACAGTTTGGTGAAAGGCACTATATATTGATAGCGCCGTATCTGATGAGCTTGTCTCTTAAAGACAGTTGGGTCGTAGCACTATATAGTAGTGATTGAGCAGACAGGTGCGATACCAATGATGTGCAAATACGAATAATAACAGTATCCCGGGTCTTGCAATCAAACTATAGTGCCTTTCACCAAACTGTCTTTATGAGACATTCCATCTTGTACAACACTGCTGTATGTCCCCCGAAGAAGGCACAAGCCGAAACGCGTAGGGACCATCATCAATAAAGCAGTCTGTTCCAAACCTGCTCTATTCTCTTGCTCCGTTTGTCCCCTTGTGTACCTGCAAGAGTTACGCTCCTCCTTCTGTTCTAAGATGGAAGGGAGACACTATCTTCGGCAGGAATTTGGGGTGCAAACAAAGCACTACTTGTAGAACCTGGTATAAGGTGCCTCCGCAAAGGATTGGAGCTTGCTAACTCTGCGAACGGAGGTCAGCGCAACCAGGAAAACCACCTTCCATGAGAGGTAGCGAAGGTGGCAAGTAGCCAGAGGCTCAAAGGGTGGGCAAGTGAGCTGCTCCAACACCACATTGAGGTCCCATTCGGTTGCTGAAGTGTAAACCGGGGGCTTTGATAGGAGAAGGCCCCTAAGGAAATGGGTCACCAATGGTTGGACTGAAAGGGGCTTAGCATCCACCGGATGGTGGTGAGCCGCCAGGGCACTAAGATGCACCCAACAGAGTTAGACTTGAGCCCGGATTGAGAAAGGTGGAGAAGGTACTATAACACCAAAGGCACTGGGCAGAGGAAAGGATCAGCCCTCTGTTGGGCATACCCAACAGAGAACCTGCGCCATTTGAGGGCATAAGCCTTCCTAGTAGAAGCCTTGCAAGAGGCCAGCAGAATGTTCTCCATATCCACCAGAAGGTTGAGAGGGGCCAGAGTTACCCTCTCAGCAGCCATGCTGTCAGCAAGAGGGACCCGTGGTTGGGGTGCAGGAGACAGCCCCCCCTCCTGGAATAGAAGATCCGGGTTGGTTCCAACCCCAGGAGCAGCGGAAACCACGGCTGCCTGGGTCACTGAGAAGCTATCAGGATGAGTGAGGCCCTGTCATGGAGCGCCCTGAACAGGGTCTTGGCAATCAGCGGCGTCGGAGTGAAGACGTACATAAGGACTTCCAACCATGACACCAGGAACACATCCGCTGCCACCCTGGAGGGGTGGGTCTGCAGGGAGCAAAAGCGGGGCAACTGAAAGATGTCCAGACTGGCGAACAGATCCATCATGGGTTCCCCCAGAGATGGAAAAACCGACTGGCTACCTTGGGGTCCAGCAGCCACTCATGCGGCTGGAGAACCCTGTTGAGCCTTTCGGCCAGCAGGTTGTCCTGGCCTGGCAGGTACACTGCCCACAGGAGGATTCCCTGATGGATTGCATATGAGCAGAGGACCAGTGCCTTCTGACAAAGGGCACAAGACCCCGTACACCCCTGTTTGTTCATGTAGAACATTGCCATCTGGTTGTCTGTCTGGACCAGCAATGACTGGTGACATAGGTGGTGACAGAAGATCCTCAGGGCAAGGTGTATGGCCCGGAGCTCCAGGAGATTGATCTGCTGGGTGCTTTCATCTGGTGACCAGTTGCCCTGAGTGCGGGGATCTCCGCAGTGGGCCCCCCAACCAAACAGGGAGGTGTCCGTGGTGAGGAACCTCAAGTGACTTGGGACCTGAAATGGCATGCCCGCTTCGGGTCAACGAGACTTGGTCCCAGAGATGGCCTGTGGACTGAGACCACTGCGCCTGGAGACACCACTGTGCCATCCTCATGTGGAGGAGAGAGTCCAGGGGTGACATGGACCATGGAGGCCATGTGCCCGAGGAGGCACAAGAGAAGCCAGGTGGGCACAGAGGGATAGTGCTGTACATCTCGAGCAAGGGACCGGAGCTGATCGGCTCGTTCCTTGGGCAAGAAAGCCCTTGACTGGAGGTGTCGAGCTTTGCCCCAATGAACTCCAGGCACTGTGTGGGAAGGAGGTGAGATTTGGGGTAGTTTATGACAAAGCCTAAGTGTTGCAGAACCTGGATTGTGCGAGCGGTGGCCTGCTGCACCTCCAAGGCTATGCCTCCCGTTATGAGCCAGTCATCCAGGTAGGGAAAAACGAAGATCCCCTGGAACGGAGGAAGGCGGCCACGACTGCCAGGCATTTTGTGAAGGCCCATGGGGCAGAGGCTAGACCGAAGGGGAGTACTCTGTATTGAAAGTGCCTGCTGCTTACTACGAACCGCAGGTACTGCCTGTGGTTGGGGTGGATGAGGATGTGAGCATAAGTATCCTTGAGGTCTAAGGAGCATAGCTAATCTCTCTGCTGAAGGTATGGCAGCAATGTTCCAAGGGAGAGCATCTTGAACTTCTCCCTCACCAGGAATTTGTTGAGGTTGTGCAGGTCGAGGATGGGCCTTAGGCCCCCTGTCCTCTTTGGGACGAGGAAGTATCTGGAGAAGAAACCTTTGCCCCTGAGGTGGTGGGGCACCAGTTCCACCACCTTGTCCTCTAGAAGACCTGCCAACTCCTTCAGGAGAAGATCCCAGTGTAGGGGAGACCTGAGGGGCTCTTCCGGAAAATAAGAGGGAGGTGTCTGAGCCAGATGGAGGAGATAACCCTCCTTGACTACCCTCAGTGCCCAGAAATCAGTGTTAATAGCCATCCATCTCTGGGCATAGAGGTCCTTGGACATGTCCTTGACAAAGTCCAAGAAACCCATGTCCTCCGGCAATCAAGAGATTATGCTGGGTGTGTCAAAACCCCGAGCCCTGTTGTGCTGGAGCCAGTCTCTGGTCCTTTAGGCTTCTGAGGCCCCTGGTCAGGGCCCTTATTATGACTGCCCTGCAGCGGGGTCGGCATGGTTGGGTACAGGCAGTATCCCCTGTAAGGATGACCCTTCCTGAGGAAGAAGGTGAAATTAGACTTACCTGCTAATTGTTGTTCCTTGAGGAACTCCAGTCCAGTCCCGGAACCTCTGGGTTTTGCACCTCCTCCAGCAGCTTTGGAGACAGCACGTCATCCTTTTGATGACTCCGGTATAAATAGCCGAGGACCGCCTCTCCTCATCAGTACCTACTGACAAAGCAGACTATACTGGAGCTACAAATAAGTAGTTAACACACAGCCCAATATATATACTTAACAGCTTTCGCCTAACTTCATTATAGTAACTATCAAATGAACGTTCAATGAACATTAATTGAACTCCCCCCTTTAAGAGAGTATTTTTTTATTTATTTATTTATTTTATTTATCTATTTCTTCTATACCGCCCCTTCCAGAGATCAGGGGCGGTTTACATGGAACAAGTAAACAAATTTGTATACTAATGTATACATTACATGGAACAGAGATTTTTTTAACTTTATACAGATAATAGTTATTAACAGAGATTTATAACATTGTAACTTTATACAAATAACTGTGCATTAATTGTCAAAACTATTTACATTTTATATACATTAATAAGTTTCTGTAGCGTAGTGTTGATCAGAGTTTTTCTACCTTTTTATAGGTAGTCAGAGTTTTCTACCTTTCATATGTGTGTGTGTGGAGGAATTTATTTCCTTTTTTCATCTCTTGGGAGTATTTTGGGGTGTATGTGGTGGGAGTATGTGGTGGGTGTATGTGTGTGGGTAGTTGAGTGTGGTTTTAGGGCTTTGTGTGGCCCCATCTACTGGTATCCACCCCCCCAGGGCTGTCTAATCCGACTAACCCATGGCCCACCTCCCCCGGCTCCTCACCTTCAGCCATATAGAAATTAGGGGCCTACAAGACACAGATCCCCCTCCTACACCATTTATTTATTTATTTATTTATTTATTTATCTATTTCTTCTATACCGCCCCTTCCAGAGATCAGGGGCGGTTTACATGGAACAAGTAAACAAATTTGTATACTAATGTATACATTACATGGAACAGAGATTTTTTTAACTTTATACAGATAATAGTTATTAACAGAGATTTATAACATTGTAACTTTATACAAATAACTGTGCATTAATTGTCAAAACTATTTACATTTTATATACATTAATAAGTTTCTTGCTGTACAGGTCTGCCCCTTTGCCCCCCCCCCCCCCGAAAGAAGACCAGTGGACCAACGGAAACTTCCTATATAAGCTTATCGCTACTCTGCTTCAGGCCATAGTCTCATCAGGGCGGGATCCGGAACTGGACTGGAGTTCCTCAAGGAACAACAATTAGCAGGTAAGCCTAATTTCACCTTCCTTATCGCCCCTCCAGTCCAGTCCCGGAACCTCTGGGGATGTAACAGAGCAGTAAAGATTAACGGGAGGGACCTGCTAGACCAGCCTGAAGCACCGCCGATCCAAAACAGGCATCCCCTGCCACCTGAACATCGAGTCGACAATGTTTGACAAAAGAACTCAATGTCGACCAAGTCACCGCTCTATTAATGTCACTGACCGGTACCAAACTACACTCCGCTCAAGAAGCAGCTTGCGCCCTCGTCAAATGTGCCCTCAGCCCTACTGAAACCGATTTTCCCTTCAAGAAGTATGCCGACGCGATCGCCTCCTTGAGCCATCTAGAAATGGAAGACTTCGCCGCTGTCTCCCCTTTTCTAGGCCCTCCAAATAACACAAACAACCTGTCCGATTTCCTGAACGAAGCTGTAACCTTCAGATACTTCTTAAGAACGCGGCGAATATCTAAGAGCCGCAACTTACCGTTAGAGGCGCCCCCACCTTTGAATACGGGGTAAGGAAACCACCTGATTTACATGGAAAACCCAAACCATCTTCGGCAGAAAAGATGGTACCGGTCTCAAGACAACTTCCTGATCTAAAAAAGACAGAAAAGGCTCACGACATGACAAAGCCTGCAATTCCGAGGTCCTACGAGTGGAACAAATGGCTACCAGAAACACAGTTTTCAGCGTAAGATCCTTCAGAGGAGTCTTCCCCAAAGGGTCAAAGGGTTCTCTGACCAACGCTTCTAACACCAAATTGAGATCCCACGACAGCAGTGCCACTCTACACAGTGGCCTCAAGAGAGCCACCACCCTAAAAAATCTCTTTACATCTGCATGTGCCCCTAACACCTCCCCCCTATAATAGGAAACTGCTGCCAACTGTACCCGAAGAGAACTAGCCACCAAACCTTTCTCAAAATTGTCCTGCAGAAATGAAAGAATCTGCAATATCGAGGCCTTTGAAGAAGAGTGCAGCTGTCTGTCAGAACACCAGGCTTCGAATATACGCCAGACCCGGACATATGCCAAAGTAGTAGACCTACACCTGGCTTTCAACAAGGTAGATACTACCACAGGGGAATATCCTCTGGACCTCAGCCTTGCCCTCTCAAGAGCCAGGTCGTAAGTGAGAACTGATCCACTTGCGGAATGCGAATTGGACCCTGCAGTAAGAGATCCTTCTGGGCTGGAAGACGCCATGGCCAATCCACGAGAAGGTGTACTACAGATCCGCATATCATGGTTTCCTTGGCCAATCCGGCGTGATGAGGATCACCAGCCCGTGGTGGTGTTTTATTCGCTGAACCACTCACCCTATTAAGGCCCATGGTGGAAACACATACAGAAGACCTTCCATCGGCCACCGCTGCATCAGTGCATCGAGGCCTTCCGACATCCGCTCTCGTCTTCTGCTGAAGAACCGACTGGCCTTCGCCGACTCGAACGTCGCCATAAGAGCCATCACTGGCATCCCCCAATGACGTACTATCTGTGAAAACACCTCTGGTTGAAGAATCCATTCCCCGGGATCCACTCGATGTCAACTCAAGAAATCGGCCTCCACGTTGTCCACTCCTGCTACATGTTGTGCCAATAGAGCCAGCAGATTTCCTCGGCCCAGGCTAACAGTTGATTGGTTTCTTCTTTCAACTGCACACTTCTCGTGCCACCTTGCTGATTGATGTATGCTACCGTTGTTGCATTGTCCGAAAGAACCCGAATCGCCTTTACCTGTAAACAAGCTTGAAACGTCTGGAGTGCCAAGAGCACCGCTCTCATCTCTAGCCTGTTTATTAGCCACTGCTTTTACAGGCAACTCCACTGCCCTTGAGCAAACTGCCCCTCGAAAGGTGCTCCCTATCCCTCCAGACTGGCATCTGTTGTCAAAGGATTCCAGGACGGGGATTCTAGCGGCATTCCCTTCTCTAGACAGCCCAGTCTCAGCCACCACCGAAGGGCTAACCGCATCTCCGATGGGCAGAGGAGCCTTCGAGAAAGCGAATCGGATTGATGTGACCATCTGCGAAGTAATGCCCTTTGCAAGGGCCTCATATGGGCCCTCGCCCATGGAACAAGCTCGATCGTGGCTGCCATCGTTCCTAGTAGCTGTAGATACTGCCACGCCGTGGGAGCCCCTGTGCTCAGAAACTTGCACACTAGGGATCGTAATCCCTGTGCTTGCCCCTCTGGAAGAAATACCCTTCCTTTGAACGTGTCGAACCAAGTTCCCAGATACTCGAGGCTCTGCGACGGGATTAACCTGCTTTTGTGAAAATTTACAACCCAACCTAGGCTCTGGAGAAAATGTACCACTCGGGTCGTGGCAGACGCGCTCTCACTCTCCGACTTTGCGCATATCAACCAGTCGTCCAAATAGGGATGAACCAGAACTCCTTCTTTGCGCAGAGCCGCCACTACTACCACCATCACCTTGGTAAACGTTTGTGGGGCTGTTGCCAGACCGAACGGTGACGCTCGGAACTGAAAATGACCCATCGGCACTGCAAATCTGAGGAACTGCTGATGCTCCTGCCGGATCGGAATGTGAAGGTGCGCTTCTGACAAAACCAAAGACGTAAGAAACTCGCCTTTTCTGACCGCTACTATCACCAACAGCAGCGTTTCCATATGAAAATGGGACACTCGAAGAGAGCGATTTATGTGCTTCAGATCCAAAATGGGTCAAAAGGTACCCTCCTTTTTGGGAACCACGAAATATATGGAATATCAACCACAATCGTACTGCTCGGGTGGCACCGGCACCACTGCCTTGAGATGTAAAAGCCTGTCCAAGGTTTCTAGAACCACCACTTGCTTGGCCTGTGCTTTGCAAGGCGACTGAACGAACAAACTGACCACTGGACGTTGGAACTCCAGCGCATACACTTCTCGAATCACCTCTAACACCCACTGATCTGATATGATTTGGACCCAGGCCGGATAAAAAATCCCGTAGCCGCCCCCCTACAGGTACTATTCCTTTCTGGGCCCCTCTCGTTTCATTGTGCCTTTCTGGTGTTTGAGGACGAGGGAGCAGCGAACCCCTTGCCTGTCCTCGAAACCCTCGAAATCCCTGATTTCGAGCGGGAAACCGGCCCCTCTGAAACTGACCAAATCGAGAAGACAGAAGATGCCTGAACTCTCTTTACGGCCCCCTTGGGCATTGTAGCAGGTTTATTCTGCTTCTGCCTATCCTCTGGAAGATGCCCTCCCTTGGACTCTCCCAGGTCCTTCACCAACTTGTCCAAGTCCTCTCCAAACAGAAGCTTTCCTCTGAAAGGAAGTTTACTCAGCCGAACCTTCGAGGACGTATTGGCCGCCCAGTTACGTAGCCACAGATACCTCCTGGCCGCCACTACTGAGGCCATACTCTTCGCTAACCCCCGGATAAGGTCATAATGAATATCTGCGAGGTAGGCTGCCCTGGACTCTAACCGAGTTACTTCCTCCACTTCTTCTACCTCCTGATCTACATGAACGCACTGTGACCAACGAAGGCAAGCTCTAGCCACCCAGGCCCCCGAAATAGAAGCCTGCATTGATAGGGCACTGATGTCAAACACTTGCTTCAACAAGGTATCTAACTTCCTATCTTGGACATCTTTCAGAGCCGCACTTCCTTTCACTGGGATCGTTGTCTTCTTGGTGACCACCAAAACCACCGCATCGACTTTAGGAGAGCGAAACAGATCTCGATCCTGATCAACCAGGGGATAGAGGCGGGCCATAGCCCTGGACCCCTTAAGACCTGCCTCTGGCATATCCCATTCCTGCTGAATCATATCTCGCACTACTCTGTGAATCGGAAATACGCGTTGGGACTTTCGGAAGGTATGCAATAATGGATCCTCAAAAGCAACCTCCTCCGATGGAATATTAGAAGGCATGTTTAAAGCTTTAAGTGTCTCTGCAATGAGCGCTGGCAACTCCTCTTGTCTGAACACCCATGCGCTCTAGATCTTCCCCCAAGCGCCTAGGCTTCTTAGCAGAAACGCTGCCTGCTCCCACACTAACTGGGGGATCCCGGCTGCTTGATGCTCTGCTCCGGCTCAGCGGAAACCCCCTCCGGACACCGCTGCCAAAAACAAAAAGCTTGATGAAGCAATAAAAAGAAGTCAGGAGGGAACATTTCAGGAATTCCTCCCTGCCCCAAAACCGGCACCGAGACTGGCCCCTGCGCCGTTGAGGGCCCTGCCTTCGGTTCCTGAGACGGAGTGGCGACATTCACGGGCTCAGGAAGATTTACACTAGGATCCTTTGGAGCCTCTGCTCCCCCTTCCAAGCTTCGCTCCATTGAGGCTGCTTCCTGAATGCAACCCCTACAAACTCCTGTCTCTGACACTGCTCCTAGTCTTGCTCCACACACAAGACACTGAGGCTTGGAAGGCATTCCTTCCTCTGGCTTAAGCCCCCTCAGAAATTCCCTCCAAAAATATAGCCTGCACAAATTTCAATACCGCAGATACCACACTCCTGTCACAGCACACCGGCAATAAACCAAACCAACAATCTTTTTTTTCCCCCCCCCAACACTGTACAACCATTCAGATTTGGGAACCTAAGGCCCACTCCTCAAACTCTGGCTCGAGAGCTCGCCCCTCCCCCCCTGCAAAAGAAAAAACTGCCGCTTCAGTTTCCCCACATGTTCCCCACACGGTCTAGCTTCGGCCTATGTGACAATGCTGCTGTTGCCGAAAACGGCCTGCAGCCTACTGTCAACTCAGTCCGGCTCAAAAAGGAACCTCTCTCTCCCCCCCCCCGGACTCACCTTCACTTCGACGACAGAGCTCCCAGCTGCTTCTGCTGTTGCCGACATGGCCCTACTCTCGCGCTTGGCCGTATGCACGGCTTCAGCGCTGAGAGCGGATCACTGCCGCCGCCGGTCTCTCCTTCAGTTGCCGCCTCCAAAAAACAACGCAGCACACTGTGCTGGGCCTTCCACCGGTTCCTCACCCATTAGCGTGGGTTCGGGAACTGGGAGGCCATCCACTGACCAAAACCTTCTCTTCTATCCCCCTTCTGATGAGCCGTGGTAGGATGAAGAGGGGGGGGGGAGCGAGAGAGGGGGGTCCGAAGACCAGCCCTGACAGAAAAAAATTAAATAGAGCGAGATAGAGAGAGCAGACCTGAACTCAGCCGTTGCTCAACCCTTATCCCCTCTCCTTTTTTTTTTAATCCCTTAAAGCTCTATGAAAGAGCTCCTAACTCCTACACTATCTCCTTAGTTGTCCTCCAGTGAGTCCATGGCTACAGGCTCACCACCTCTCCAGCTGCTTGGAAAATAAGACTACTGATGAGGAGAGGCGGTCCTCGGCTATTTATACCGGAGTCATCAAAAGGATGACGTGCTCAAGTCTCCAAAGCGGCTGGAGGAGGTGCAAAACCCAGAGGTTCCGGGACTGGACTGGAGGAACGATAAGGAATGATTTCTTCCCTTGTGACTTTTTCCTTGGAAGGGTAGAGGTCTTCTTGGAGAGCTGAGTACAGGTGACATACTCTGTCTCAATTTTGGCCGCGTTGTCCTCTATAGGCTTACCAAAGAGCTTCTCCCCAAAGGAAAGGGACGTCAAGGAGCTTCTCCTGGACCCACTGCTCCAAGTCAGAGGACTGGAGCCAAGCCTGACAGCAGGCACCGATGCCAGCCACTGCCACTCATGTGGAGGACTCAAAGCCATCGTAGGTGGCTCGTAAGAGGTATTTGGAGCACTCATTGACTTTGAGAGCATCTGGAAGCGCCAGAGATGATCCCCATCGAGACTGCCTGCAAATACCCCAGTTCTTAAGTGAGGTCCTCGGAGGAACATACCAATGTAAAGTTGGTAGACCTGGATGCGGCATGCTAGCATGGAGCTCTGGTAACATTTGCGACCAAGGGCATCGAGGGTGCGAGACTTCCTGTCCGGAAGCACTGAAGAGTAAGTTTTCGGGCTCTTCTGCTTGCACATGGCCAACTCAACGACCATGGAGGTGTGGGGAAGCTGCGCCTTCCAAAAACCTGGACCTCACTGGACCTTGTACATGGAGTCCAGGTGCCAACTAACAATAGGGACAGAGGCCGGGGTCTCCCACATGTGGAGAAGGAGCCGGTTCAGGATGGAGGGGAATGGAACCGTGAGGGTTTCCCTCGGTGGTGCCTCATATTGGAGGATATCGAGTTCTTTTGCTCAAGGCTCCTTCTCAGACTCAGTGGTAAGCACGAGGGCCTGCGCCATATCACGGACAAACCCAAGGAAAGAGGTGTCCTCAGGAAGGGAGGTCTCGGTGAGTCAGAGTCTCCAGTGAAGCGTCCCCATTGGATTCCCAGTCTGAACAGTCCGTGGAGAACGAGGTCAGTCGGTTCCAGGTGGGTCGATGACCCGCACCGGGCTTTCGAGGCCGACGTCTGTCCAAAGACGGAAGTGCTTCCCAAGATAATCTCACACCCAAGGAACGGGAAGGAGATAGAGGCCCTCGCCAAAGATTCTTATGAGGCGTCTGGCTCTCAGGTATCACTGTGGCGGCCCGGGGAGTCCTCGAGGTCGAGGTCCCTGCAGTCTCATGGTGTATGCCAGTGGGGCCAGGCATCTGCACCTGCTGGGCGGCAAGGAATGCAGAAACACTGCATTCCAAGGCAAGCATTTGGGGTCTCCCACTCGGGAGTGGGGCCCTATGACAAAGACACCGGGATGACTGGGTCAGGCGTCAAGAAGAGGGGGTCCTTGCCGGGATGACCCTCGGGAGACTGGGCACCATCGCCGGAGACCTCTGCATCGGTTGAGGTACCTTTCTCAGCTGCTCCATCTCTGACTTTTCAGACTGTCATAGGGGGGCTGAGGGACCGGGCGCAGGTCATCGACCCACCTGGAACCAACCGACCGACCTAGAGTCCTCCACGGACTATTCAGAGTGGGAATCCAATGGGGATACTTCACTGGAGACTCAGACTCACCGAGACCTCCCCTTGGGCCCATTCCCGCTGACCCAGAGGCAGCAGCCCCCTCCTGAGGACACCTCTTTCCTTGAGTTTGTCCGTGATATGGCAAGTGATATTGCTGAAGGACTGAACGGAAAGGTCTGTCTATTTGCAGATTACATGAAAATTTGCAACAGAGCAAACTCTCCTGAGGGAGTGGAGAAAATGAGGAAAGATCTACAAAAGCTGGAAGAATGTTCTAATGCTTGGCAGTTAGGATTTAATGTGAAGAAGTGCAGTGTCATGCACTTGGGAAGAGGAAATCTAAGGGAATTGTATGTGATAGGGGGTGAGAGGTTGGTGTGCAAGGACCAGGCGAAGGACCTTGGAGTGATTGTTTCTGAGGATCTCAAGGTGGCGAAACAGTGTGACAAAGTGGTAGCAAAAACCAGAAGGATTCTGGGTTGCATACAGAGAGGAATTACCAGCAGAAAAGAAGAGGTACTAATGCTACTGTACAAGTCACTGGTGAGGCCTCACTTGGAATATTGTGTTCAGTTTTGGAGAGCGCATCTCGCAAAGAATATAAAAAGACTGGAAAGGGTTCAGAGGAAGGCGACCAAAATGATTTGGAGCCCGAGTCATTAGACGTATGAGAAGAGACTTGAAGACCTAAATATGTACACTCTGGAGAAGAGGAGGGATATGGGAGATATAATTAAGACTCTTAAATACATAAAAGGTATTAATGAACAAACAAACCTCTTCCAAAGATGGGGAAGTTGTAAAACTAGAGGGCGTAACATGAAGCTACAAGGGGGTAAACTGAGAGGCAATGTCAGGAAATACTTTTCCACTGAAAGGGTGGTGGGTGCTTTTCCGGATCCCTTTATAACAGGATAAAATCAAAATAAACATAACTATTTCAACAAATAAGGGTGATCTACATGAAGCGGTTGGTACACTCCTAAACAAATGCATGCAGAAGGGTGACCTGCACGGTGCGGCAGGTACACCTGCTCTTGCCACCTTGCTGGACAGACTAGATGGATCATACTGGTCTTTATCTACCATCATATACTATTGTTACTATGTTTCTATGTCCAACCACCTGGACAACATCCGTGCGGCCTACTTCTTCTGCTCACGCCTGGGGGATCCCTGGTCAAAGTGCCTGCGGGCTCGCGGGGGAACCTTGGGCAGCTCCGAGGGTTGTGGGGCCTTGCAGCATGAGGCTACCATGGATACCCGGGTTGAGTCTGCCTTATGGAAGGTATCATCTAGCTTCTGCTGGTGACTCAATGGCCTTAGAGGACATCTTTTTGCATAAGGAGCATTGCTCCGGGTCATGATTAGCGCAGACACCTGAGAGAGCAGTCATGGGTGTCTGTGAGTGACATATTTTTGGAACACCGATTGCATTTTTTGAAATTGGAGGCCATTGGGGCAAAAAGGACCCCCGCAAGGTTGAAGTCCCTCAACGTGGCCAGTGGTTAAAAAGGGCGCAAAAGCGCTAAAGTGGGAAAGAAGGGAAAAAACAGGTCCCGAGACCAACCGCCGAAGCAGTGGTGCTCAAGAGGTGGGAGGGGGAACCAGCGCTAGCCGGAAAAGACAAAAATATACTTAGAGAAGAAAAACGTTTTCTGGAGACTAGAGACATGTCCGAAGGGCTCCGCAGAAAAAGGGAGACTGAGCATGATGGCACTCTTGGGCAGAAAGGGGACCATGAATGCGTGGTGGCATTCCCAAAGGCTTTCTCTGAAAGCTGGGAAAATGCTCCGCATGTGTTCCGTCGGTGCCAACGTCATGCATATGTGAGGACTGACTTCCTGCTTGTTCCTGGAGAATAAAGGTTTCTATAACGTACATGTAAGAAACACTTACCCTTAGAAAAGGACACATTTCCCAGGATCTCTTCTTCCTTGGATACATCAAGAACGAATTCTTCAAAAGAAGAAAGAGCTGCTGGTCGAAAGGATTTCAGAGATTCAGCAGCTTTCTGAATTCTAAAAAAGCAATATTAAAAAGATTTACTTCAAAGTATTATGAAGCAAAAAAAAACTCTGAAGAAATCTGAATAGGGCGCATGAATAAGAACATGCTCAGTATTATCAGAAACGCAATGAAACACCACAATAAAGAAAAAGGGAAACAATTCATGAAGCTTCTTGAACATAATGTGTGTCTATTCATAGTATCCAGGGGTCTCTAATTATAATAATTTAGGTGCTAAGAAATACCTTTAAGACAGTGATTCTTCAGCAAGATGACTTTTTACATACCAGATAATGTCCTTTCCTTAAGCCCTGGTAGACCAGACCAGACATGAAGGTTGTGTACCAGCAGATTGGTGGAGACAAAGAACCAATGAAAAGCCCAAGTTTCAATGATATCACTACAATGCTTCTATCTGCCTCGGCCACCAGAGGTCTCTTCAGTATCCATCCAAAAGCATACGGGAGAATATGGCAAGCCTCACAAAACCTCAATCGTGGGTAACAAAAAGTAACACAACTATGCACAGGAAAGCATAAAACAGAAGGCTGTCAGTAGAAGATGAACTCACAGAGCAAAGTATAAAAATTATAACAGACCCAAGGGTATCTCAGCAAAAGACCAGAGAAAACACAGTCCCAGGGGCAGGACTGGACTGGTCTAGCAGAACTCAAGGAAAAGACATCTGGAAAGTAAAATGGCATCTTCTATACTGTCCTGCTAGACCAGTCGAGAAAAGTGGGACATACCAAAGCTATGGTTCCACTGGGCAGGAAGAAGATACAGCAGCTCACAAAATGTGGACAACCAAGTAGCAATGCCCATGTTGCTGCCCGATAAATGTCTGCAGGTACTACCGAGCTCTGTTAACGAAGATGCTTGCGCTTGGGTAGAATGAGCATGCAAACTCTCCAGAAGTGACCAGTACTGCAATGGTCTCCTTAATCTAGGAGCAATAAAGTCTACTCCACACATACAGAGGGTTTGGCCTTCTTCCTTGCTCCTCTAAGTATCAGAGAAGCAACCTCCCGTCATCCACAAGGTGAAGATCCTTATTTTGACCCCCCCCCCACTGTTCTTTAGAGAAGGGCAGACAGATCACCTGGTTCACAAGAAAAGGAGAAACCATCTTAGGCAAGAAGGAAGGCACAAGCCGAATGGAAATGGCCTCCTCTGAAAAAGACAGATAAGGGTCTCAACAAGACAGAGCCTGCAGCTCAAAAATCTACCATGCGGAACAAATAGCAAACAAGGAAATTGGTCTTGAGCATCAAATTCTTCAAAGCAGTGCACTTCAACAGCTAAAAGAGCGCAGGCATCAGGGCTCTGAGCACCAAACACAGATCCCAGGAAGGGACCACAAACCATAGACCGGAGGATGCAGACGCCAAAAGCCTTTGAGAAAGTGCATAACATCCAGGTGCAAGGCTAGAGTCATACCAGCCACTAGACCTTGGAAAGAGGCCAAAGATTCCACCTGAACTTTCAGAGAGCAAAAGGAAAGGCCCTTCTCCAGGCCATCCTGTGGAAAAATCAACAGAGAGATGACACCTTGGCCGCCTCAGGAGCCAACTACTGAGCGCCGCACCATTACTCAAAGAAGCACCAGACCAGCATGTATGTTAGCTTGGTAGATCTCCTCCAGGCTCTGAGCAGAGGGGAGTCCATTGACAGAGAGTAGCCATCTCACACTAGCCATCAACTTTCAAGAACCAAACTGTAAGCGAGAAGAGAATTGCCAGTTGCCCTATTCGAGGATACGTCTATCATTGACCACAAAGAGCGTTAGCAGAAACGGAGTCTATAACTTTGACAGATCATGTTCCAATGTGGATGGAGCTCCCACAGGATGGGAGAGTAGAGGGAGAAAGTTCTGGAGGCTCAACAACTCTTTCCTAATCATCTTGGGCTATAAGGCTACTTTCCTCTCCCTACTGTTTCTCTTCTCTCCTTGGTGTGACTGTGCTTCTTTCCTGTCGATATTGTAGTTCTTCTCCTTTCAGCCTCAGCCTCTACTACTTGTAACTATGCACACTGCCCTGATGTTACGAAGGGCGGTTAATCAAGTCTGGCAATAAAGATAAAGATTAAAAAATTAGGCCCTCTAGGATGATCGGTTCCTGCCTCAATAAGCTCAGAGACGGAGGGAACCGAAGAGGAGGTACCTGCAGGAGCCGCATCAGGTCTCCAAACCATACTCGCCTTGGCCAATCCGGTGCCACCAGAACCATCTTGCCCAGGAGGCATTTGATACACTGAATCACATGTCCAACTAGGGGCCACGGAGGAAACACGTACAGCAGGTGCAGACTTGGCCAAGGCTAGTCCAGGGTGTCAGTGTCTTCGGACCCTGTCTGTGCAGTGACCGAAGAAGTGGCAAACTTTGGCATTGGAGCAGATCACCATCAGATTAATTTTGGGGAGATTCCAGTGGTGCAGTGTCAACAGAAATGTCTCCTGCTAACTCCCACTTTCCAGGATCCAGAGAGTGCTGACTGAGAAAGTCCGCTTCCACATTATCCTGGCAATGGGTTGAGCCAACAAGGCTAGGAGGCTTTTCTCCACCCGGCAAACAGAACAGCCATCTTAGGAGCTAGCCCAACTTTCCTCTTGTCATCTTTGTCTATTGAAAAAAGCCACTGTCACGGCAGTGTCTGAAAAACACACTAACCTCACGGCCCTCGACAGGGGCCAGAAATGCAGAACAGCCAACCAGATGGCCCTCGCGTCAAGACAGGTAATGGAACAACCACTTCCCCTGCCGTTCCAATGGCCATGGGCCGTATGGTCTTGGCAAGGGGCTCCCGAGTCAAAATCAAACGGATCCAGGACAGATCATTCAGTGGTATGCCCTTCCTCAGATGACATAAGAACATAAGATGCCTACTGAGTCAGATCAAGATCTATCAAGTTCAGTATCCTGTTTCCAACAGTGGCCAATCTAGATCACAAGCATCTAGCAGTTTCTCCAAAAGACACAGGTTCCACAATGCTTGTATTGGGGCAAACCGTGGATTTCCTGGGTCTCCTTTAATAATGGTTTATGGAAACAGCTTTTACTACATCCTCCAGTAATGAATTCCAGAGTTTGATTACACATTGAGTGAAGGAGTAGCTACTCACCTGTAACAGGTGTTCTCCAGGAGCAGCAGGAATCAGTCCTCACTTATGGGTGACATCGACGCCGATGGAGCCCCCGTGCGGAGCATTTCCCCAGCTTTCTAAGAAAGCCTTTGGGAATACTGCATGCATGCATGCGCGGTCCCCTTCTCGCCCAAAGGTGCCATCTTGCTCAGTCAGATGACATAGCTAAAAGACAGCACAAAAAAAATATAAAAATAAACTATGTACAACTGCAACTCCCAGGGGAGGAGGGAGGGTTGAGAGGACTGATTCCTGCTGCTCCTGGAGAACACCTGTTACAGGTGAGTAACTACTCTTTCTCCAGGACCAAGCAGGAAGTCAGTCCTCACTTATGGGACTCCCCAGCTTCAGGCTACCGGGAACCCAGAGCTGAAAAATGAGCTCCCTCTAGCCACAGCATCAGAGAAAGGATTTCACGGAAACATACCTCCACCGGTAGCCCAACCAGAGGGCTGGAGGGTAGGAGTTGCCTAAACCTCGAAGAGATTCCGGAGCACTGCCTGACCGAAAGCACTGTCCCTACGGGACTCCCTCTCCAGGCAGTAATGGGCCGCAAAGGTCTGGCTTGAGGACCAAGTTGCAGCCCTGCAGATGTCTGCCAACGGTACAGAGCGGAGATGAGCCACTGAGGCAGCCATTGCCCTGACATGGTGGGCCATGACCCGACCCTGCAAGGGAAGGTCAGCTGCCCTGTAAGCCCAGGTGATACAGTCAGCCACCCAGATGGACAAGGTACGCTTGGTGACAGGTATCCCCAAGTTATTAGGGTCAAAAGATACGAAGAGCTGAGTAGCCCTCCTATGCCCCTGTGTACGTTCAAGGTAGAAGGATAAGGCCCTCCTACAGTCCAGGGTATGCAGGACTGTTTCAGCTCGGTTGGCATGGGGCCTAGGGAAGAACGTTGGAAGAACCACCGCCTGGTTGAGATGGAAAGAGATGACAACCTTTGGGAGGAACTTAGGATGAGTCCTAAGGACTACCCTGTTCCTATAGAAACGAGTGTATGGCTTGTCACAGAACAGGGCTTGAAACTCACTCACACGTCTGGCCGAGGTCAGGGCTACAAGGAAGAGAGTCTTCCAAGAAAGGAAGCGGAGAGGACATGTAGCCATCGGCTCAAAAGGTGGGCGAGTCAGTTGCTGCAAGACCACATTCAACTCCCACTCAGGGGCTGGTGGACGGAGAGGAGGCTTGAGCAATAGCAAGCCTCTGAGAAATTTGGACACCAAGGGATGAACTGACAAAGAGTGTCCTTCCACCAGAGAGTGGTGAGCTGCCAAAGCAGAGAGGTGGACCTGAACAGAATTGGACTTAAGGCCCTGAGTGGACAAGTGCAGCAGGTATTGAAGCACTACTGGCACAGTGCAGGCGAAAGGATCTTCCTTGCATTGTCGACACCACAAGGAGAACCTTCTCCATTTCAGGGCATACGTTTTCCTGGTGGATGGCTTTCTCGAGGCCAAGAGCATCTCTTCTACTTCCTGAGGCAAGCCCCAGGGAGCCAACACTACCCTTGCAGCCTCCAGGCCATCAAATTGAGAGATTTGAGATTGGGGTGCAGAAGGGAACCCTGAGCCTGAGAGAGAAGATCGGGTTGCAACCCCAGAGATAGAGGTGTGTCCACTGCTAATTGAAGCAGAAGTGGGAACCAGGGCTGCCTCGGCCATCTGGGAGCTACCAGAAGCACCGAGGCCTTGTCCCTGAGAATCTTGAACAATGTTCGAGCCACCAGAGGTGTGGGAGGAAACGCATATAGGAGGCCCTGGGATCAAGAAATCAGGAAGGCATCCGCTGCTAACCTCATGGGGTGCGGTTGCCTAGAACAGAACCTGGGTAGCTGGTGATTCAGGGGACTGGCAAAGAGATCCATGGATGGAAGCCCCCACTTCAGAAAAATATTTTGAACCACCAACGGGTGCAGTTGCCACTCGTGGGGCTGCAGAATCCTGCTTAACCTGTCTGCCAGGAGGGTCTCCTGGCCAGGGAGATACACAGCTTTGAGAAACATGTTGTGCTTGAGCGCAAAAGAACACAGGGCCTGTGCTTCCTGGCACATGGGCCTGGAACCTGTGCCACCTTGTTTGTTCACATAGAACATGGCTACTTGGTTGTCCGTCTGAACCAGAACAGACTGGTGAGCCAAAGTGTGAGAAAAGGTCTTGAGGGCTAAACGGATAGCTCTCAGTTCTATAAGGTTGATCTGTTGCGTGGTCTCCCATGGAGACCATAGGCCTTGAGTGCACTGCCCTAGACAATGTGCACCCCAACCCTGCAAGGAGGCACCTGTCGTCAACACCACTGTGGGGACAGGCACTTGAAAAGACACCTCCTGTAGCAAATTAGGGGGTGTAGCCACCACTGCAGGGAATTCAGGAAGCGTTTGGACACCCTTACTTTGTCTGCTAGGCTCCCTGTGGCTTGCTTCCACTGAGCCCTGAGGCACCACTGTGCAGGCCTCATGTGGAGGTGGGCATTGGGGGTCACATGTACTGTCGAGGCCATGTGGCCTAGGAGTTGTAGACAGAGTCGGGCAGAAACCCTTGGCATGCTGAGAAACCGGGATGCCAACTCCATGAGCCTTTGAGCCCTGTCTTCTGGCAAGTAAGCCCTTGCTTGCAGGGAAACCAGTCGCGCCCCTATGAACTCTAGGTTCTGGGAGGGGAGCAAAGTGGACTTTGCGAAGTTTATGACGAAGCCTAAGTGTTGAAGGAGGGAGACAGTCCGAAAGATGGCCTGCCTGGCCTCCTGGTAAGTCTGACCCCCGATGAGCCAGTCGTCCATATAGGGGAAGACAAAAACACCTTGATTCCTCAAGTAGGCCACCACCACAGCCAGGCACTTTGTAAAGACCCTTGGGGCGGAGGTGAGGCCAAAAGGCAGTACTTTGTACTGGTAATGGTTTCCTCCCACAATGAACCTGAGGTACTGCCTGTGGTCTAGATGAATGAGGATGTGAGTGTACGCATCCTTGAGATCTAAGGAGCATAGCCAATCTCCCTGCTGGAGGTAGGGCAGAAGTGTTCCAAGAGTAAGCATCTTGAACTTTTCTTTCTCCAAGAACTTGTTGAGGTTCCTGAGGTCTAGAATAGGCCTTAGGCCACCGGTTCTCTTTGTACGAGGAAGTACCTGGAGTAGAACCCGAGCCCCTGTAGGCGAGGAGGTACAGGCTCCACCACCTTGTCCAGAAGAAGACCCTGAGGTTTTTGAAGGAGGAGGTCTGTGTGCAGAGGAGGCCTGAGAGGCTCTCCTGGGAAGTAGGCAGGGGGCAATTGCTGGAAATGGAGCATATAGCCTCTGCTTTGTACTATGCTCAATACCCAAGCATCCCCTGTAATGGGCGGCCACCTGTGGGCAAACAGGGCTAGACGACCTCCTGTGCAGGGATGGGGCAGCAGAGGTGGAAAGGCTATGCTATGGGAGTCAAAAAAACCCTCCCTGCTGAGCAGGAGCAGGAGCAGGAGCCAGAGGCTTGGGGGTCTTCTGCCTACGGGGCCCATGTCCCTGCCCCTTGGCCTGCTGATCCTGCTGTGGAGGCCTGGTACTGAGGGAAAGGTTTGTAGGCAGGTACCTTTCTCGGGTAAAAGGGCTTTTTCCCCGAGCCCTTCTTTTTGTGAGAAGGGGCAGAGGTTTTTCTGGACAGCCTTGTCCTAGTCAGGTGCTCAGTTTCAAGCTCTGCTGCCTTCTCGGCCATGGGTTTGCCAAAATGTTTTTCACCTCGACAAGGGACATTGACCAACTTGTCCGGCACCCAGGGCTCGAGGTCCGATGACTGCAGCCATGCCTGGCGTCGGGCTCTGATGCCGGCTGCTGCTACACGAGCCGAAGCCTCGAAGCCATTGTAGGCTGCTCAGGACATGAACTTCAAGCAGTCCAGGATTCCTGAGGACAAAAGTCTGGAACCTCTGCAAAGGTTCCCCGGAGAGGCCAGCAGAGAACCCGGCAATCTCCTTCACCAGGTCTCGTAAGTACATGCCCATGTACAGCTGGTAGGACTGGACACGGCAAGCAAGCATCGAGCCCTGGAAGCACTTTCTGCCGAAAGCATCCAGGTTCCGGGCCTCCCGGCGGGGAGACACCGCGGAGTGCATCTTCTGGCTCTTCAGACGATGCATGGCCGATTCCACCACCATGGAATGGTGCGGCAGCTGCGCCTTCTGGAATCCAGGGCTCTTACGGAGTCGATAAATGGAATCGACCCGCTTGCTCAAGACCGGCACCGAGGCCAGTGCCTCCCACATCCGGAAGAGGAGCCGTTCCAGCATCGGAGGAACTGGCACAGTAAAGGCCTCCTTCGGAGGAGAGTCATACTGGAGGGCCTCGAGCTCCTCGGCTCGAGGCTCCTCCTTGGGGTCCGCGGGAATCGCCAATGCCTTGGCCATGTCCCTGACGAACTCCGAGAACCTGGTGTCCTCCGGTGGGGACCTACTCCGGGGCTCGGACTGCAGTGAGTCCGAAGGGACGCACCGAGTCTGAAAAGTATCAGGGGACTCCTCGTCCTCCATCTCCCACGCGGACTCATCCGAAGAGGAGTCGGAGGGCTCTGACCACGTGGGTCTTGGTGGCACCCGCCCCGACGCCGAAGGCACCGGCATCGACGCCCTCGGTTCCAAGCGAGAGGTTGAGGGTGACCGTGACCGAGGACGACTTCGAGCCCTCATGGTCTCGAGTATCGGCTCGGTCTCCGGGGTTGACTTCGACATCGATGTCCCGGTGGTCGGGGCAGATGCACCAGCGAGGCTGGCCATCAGTGCCCGCTGCTGATCCATGAAGGCAGACAGTCTGCACTCCAAGGCTGTCAGCCTGAGTCCAAGCTCAGGAGACTCAGCAGCCACCGACTCGGGCCCTGGCAGTGCCAGGCCCGTCGTCGGCTCCCTCAGAGGAGAGTCCACGAGGACTACAGGTCTCCGGCTCCACCCGAGGCATTTTGGATGGCTTCTCCTGTTCCAAGGGCCCCGGATGGCAGTCGGGGGTCTTAGACTGGGCTCTCGAGGAACCAGAGACTCTTCCGACGACGCCCTCAAGAGCCGTTTCTACCTCTTACGTTCCCGATCAGGGGCCCCCATGTCCGAGGAACCTCGGTGATGCTCGGGATCAGACTCCCGAGACGTCGAGGCCTCAGACGAGGTCCGGGCCCGGCCGGAGGCAGCGTCCGAGAAAATCCTCTCTTTCTGATGCCGATGGCTTCTAAGTGCCTTGGTGGACATTTTGCCACATGGGCCACAGACCATGATCTGGGCCGAGGCACCGAAGGCAGCAGTCGTGTGTGTCGGTGAGAGACATCAGTTTCTTCCACCGATCACACTTCTTGAAACTACTGGAAGCAATTGGGGAAAAAAGGGCCCCCGCGAGGTCAAAGGATTGGCTGTCCAGGGAAAAAGCAAAAAAGGGCGCGAACTCCAGCCACGAAGGGCAAAAAACGAAAAATAGAAGACGGGCTCGGGTGTACCGAACCAGGCGGGAAGGGGAACCGGCGTTGAACCGGAGAAAAAGAACGAAGTAATCGCAGAAAAAAACGTCAACTTTTCCGGGTGACACGGACAGATGTCCGATGGGCTCCATGGAAAAAGAAATATTGAGCAAGATGGCACCTTTGGGCGGGAAGGGGACTGCGCATGCGTGCAGTATTCATAAAGGCTTTCTTAGAAAGTTGGGGAAATGCTCCGCACGGGGGCTCCATCGGCGTCGATGTCACCCATAAGTGAGGATTGACTTCCTGCTTGGTCCTGGAGAAAAAATATTTTCTGTTATTAGTCTTAAATAGGTTACACTGTAGCTTCATTGCATGTCCCCTAGTATTTCTATATTTTGAAGACAAACAATTGATCTACATTTACCCGTTCCACTCCATTCATTAATTTATAGACCTCTATCATATCTCCCCTCAGCCGTCTCTTTTCCAGGTTGAAGAGCCCTAACCTTTTTAGCCTCTCTTCATAGAAGTATCCTTCCATCTCCTTTACCATTTTGGTGGCTCTTCTCTGTACCTTTTCGAATAACGTTATATCTTTTTTAAGATTCGGTGACCAGAACTGCACACAATACTAAAGATGCGGTTGCACCATGGAACGATATAGATACATTATAATATCCTTTGTTTTATTCTCCATTCATTTCCTTATGATTCGTAGCATGCTATTTGCTTTCTTGGCTGCAGCTGCACACTGGGTGGAGGGTTTCAACATGTTATCCACAATAACACCTAAATCTTTTTCCTGGATGATGGTTTCCAATGTGGAACCTTGCATTGTGTAACCATAGTTTTCCTAGGTGCATAACTTTGCACTTGTCCACATTAAATTTCATCTGTCAGGTGGATGCCCAGTCTTCCAATTTATCAAGGTCCTCTTGCAATTTTTCACAATCCTCATGGGTTTTAACAACTTTGAATAATTTTGTGTCATCTACAAATTTGATTACCTCACTCATTATTCCCATTTCCAGGTCATTTACATATATGTTAAAAAGCAGCGGACCCAGCACAGATCCCTGCGGTACTCCACTATTCACCTTTCTCCATTGGGAAAATTGGCCATTTAGCCCTACCCCTCTGCTTTCTCTTTTTTAACCAGTTCCTGATCCACAGTAGTACACTGCCTCCTATCCCATGATTTTTTAGTTTCGCCAAGAGTCTCTAATGAGGGACCTTGTCAAAGGCTTTCTGCAAATACAGATTCCTTTGTTTATTCACGCCTTCAAAAAAACATAAGACAAGACCTTCCTTGGCTAAAGCCATATTGGTTGTCTCCCATTAAGCCACGACTACCTACATGTTCAGTAATTTTGTTCTTTATAATGGTTTATACCATTTTCCCGGTACTGACGTCAGATTCACCAGTCTGTAGTTTCCTGGATCACTCCTGGAACCCTTTTTAAAACTTGGTGTAACATTGGCCATCCTCCAATCTTCAGGTATTACAGATAATTTTAATGATAGTTCATAGATTACTAATAGTAGGTCTGCAATCTCATATTTCAGTTCTTTCATCACCCTTGGATGTTTACCATCCGGTCAAGGCGATTTGCTACTTACAGTTTATCAAATAGTTGCAATACATCTTCCCAGTGTATCAATATTTCTTTCAATTCTTCTTCGGCATCACTTTTAAAAATCATTTCAGCCATGTGCAACATTCCTACACCTTCCTCAGTAAAGACCGAAGCAAAAAATTCATTCAGTCTCTTCACTATGGCTTTGTCCCTCTTAGTGCCCCTTTTACACCTCTGTCATCTAATGTTCCAACTGACTCACAGGTTTTTTGCTACGAATGTACTTGAAAAAGTCTATTACACATTTTTGCTTCCACAGCAAGCTTCTTCTCAAATTCTCTTTGCCTACCTTATCAATGCCTTGCATCTAACTTGCCAGTGCTTATGTTTCCAGTTTTCATCATTTGGCTCCTTTTTTCCATTGCCTGAAAAATGCTTTTTTGGCAACAGCCTCTCTGATGTCACCTTTAAACCATGCTGGCAGTTTTTTGGACTTTCTTCCACTTTTCTTAAAGTGTGGAATACAGCTGGTCTGGGCTTCCAAGACAGTATTTTTAAACACCTATGCTGGTACCACCACAGCATGCTGGACTTCACTATCATCAGGAATGCGCTCAAACTCCTGAGAACTCAAGGATCAGAGAGTCAGCAAGGACCATACACCTTCTCTATGGTCACCACCATCAATCAGAGGAGCTGAAGATTGTCCCAGTTTCTGGAAGTCTCCTGCGCACATTACAGCGATACGCAAGACAACAATCTTGACTTTCTCCTCAAGCAGGAAAACTGCCCACTCGACTATCAAAATGTTCTCCCAGAAACTCCAGGCACTGGGAAGGCAACAGCTGGCTCTTTCCCCGATCACCCAGCCAAGGACACTCGTGATGCTTCTAAAAGGGAACAGGCCCGGATAAGCAATGTCATCTAGATATGGATGGACACAGATCCCTCGGTAATGGAGTCAAAGAATGTCTCTGGTGTGGTGGATAGCCTGAAAGGAAGGGCAGCGAGCTGATAGGGAGAGCCAAGCACGGCAAAACACAAATATGAAAATACACCTCAGCCAGATTCAGAGAAGCTAAGAATTCCCCTTGGCATACTGCTTGAATCATAGCGCACAAGGTTTCCATCTGGAAGCTTAGGACACGCAAGTACTCATTGACATCCTTATGATCCAGAATGGGCCAGAAGGGACATTCCTTTTTTGGCACCATGAAACAGATGGAGTATCTGTCCTTGCCCTGCTTGTCTGGGGTACGGGCACTAGCTCCTTTAGGAGCAGCAACTTGTTCAAAGTGGTCTGAACAGAGATACTTTTGATCACAGACCCACAAGGGGAAAAGACAAACGCATTCAGAATCAGCTCTTTGCATTCCACGACATAGCCAAACTGAATGGTGTCTAGCACCCAATGATCCTTGGTAACCTGGGCCCATTCCTGAATGAAAAAAGTGAAGCCTGTCTCCAACTGGAGGAACCAGGGAATGATCCCCAAACCTTCACTGCACAGCCCGGGAGAGTCCTCCTCTGGAGGAAACAGAGCTCCTGGGCCTGCACTCTTCACGAAAAAACTGAGAACATGTCTGAAGCCTAGATGCAGAGGGGAAAAAGGGTCTTCCAGGTCAGTAATGATGAGAGTCCTGAGGCCCCTGGGGTTCCAGCCAGCATGTCCTCTGTGGGAAGGCGGAGGCTTATGAAAAAGGGGCACCAGCCCACTTTACAGACCACCTGGACCCATCTTTTGAAAAGCGGTAAGATTTTGTGTCACCCAGGTCCTACACCAGCTTCTCCAAATTGGCTCCAACATGAAGCATCCCCTTAAAAGCCAGTTGGACCAACCAGGATTTGGAAGATGTGTTCATCTCCCAGTGCCAGAGCCAAATCCAATGCCATGACAGTCATCGGGGAACCATCCCTGGCTATCAAACATACCATGTCACACATGACATCAGAAAGGAAGGTTGTAACAGGCTACAAAAGAGGGCTAGTATCATTTGGTGGAACAGACTGAATTCACTGTAGCAGGGCTCGAGACATCAGGTTGGCACGCACTGCCAGCTTTAGACTAGCAGCCACCATGGCGAACTGGTTCTTCAACAATGAATCCACCTTTCGGTCCAGAAAATCCTTTAAGGTTGATCTGCCTTCCAAAAGAATGGTGGTCCGTCAGGTAACCGCCATGACCTGCACATTCACTTTGGGAATATCAAACCACCCAATGCACTCCTCCTCCGGGAGAGAGCAGATCTTTTGACATCCCTAGTCTTCTTAGGCGGTGAGTCATGAGATGCTGGCTTTGACAAGATATCCTTGATCATGTCTGGAAACAAGAAGACAGTAGTAAATTTCTGCACCCTTTGAAGTAGCAGGTGCACCTTTGGCTCTTGCTCTGTACTGGGAGTAGCCGTCAAGTTCAAGGTGGATGAGAACCTAGCAATCAACACCACCAGCTCCTCCTTCCAGAATAGGCAGATCACACTGGCCTCTTCACACTCTTCTGAAGGCAGGAGTACTTCTTCATCCACGTCAGAGTCCAGTATTAAGTCATCTGAATCCAAGTCACAGTCAAAATCTTTAACAACTCCCAGCTGTTCCTCATCTCCAGGAGCCGTTCTTCGCCAGCGACGCTTAATCAAAGGCAATCAAACAGGGCTTCCACTCTCATGCTGCCCCTCACGAGGCTGCGCCCAACGGCACTCAGAGGCCACAGGGTCTGAATTTCCAAACCAGAAGGACCAGGACTGCTGCAAAAAGGAAAAGAATTCCGGGGAGAACAATCTAGAGGCCAGAAGCTCTCTTCTCGGGAATGACCACCCAACACCAGGAGGCATAGCCACTGCAGACCCGATAGAGGACAAGGAGCAGCTCACAACACGGTCGCCGGACCCTCTGGCTGGCTGGATATCGTTAACCATAGTGCTATCAGTCACCTCCTGTCTTCAAGCAGGCAAGACTGGACTAACTGCATCTCCTGGTTGAGAGAGGGGGAGCAGGCCATCCAGGGACAACTCAGAAGCTGCCATGTAAGAAGAGCAGAGTCTAGAATCTGGAGATGAGGCACCTCGCTTGTCACAGGCCAAACATTTTTTGGAAGAAGACAGAGTTAAGGCAACTATCACAACATGTTATAAGGCTGCGATGGCCCAAAACATGCGCAGTATGTAGAAGTTAGTCAGTAGCATGTATGTGTATCTATCTATCTATATATATATCTATACATATACACACACACACTCTGTGTCCAGGGGCATTCACTACTTTCCCCAAGGTTCTATAGGTCCTTCTAGCAAATAAACCATGTGATGAAACAAACCAACCCTATGTTTATAGATAAATTAGACTTTATTACTTATAGAAAAATAGTGCAGAATTAGCATAAATTCATTTTTCTGAGGTAGTAAGGTATGGAGCCCTATGATTACAATTACCAAGATACTTAATCACTGTTTTAGCAACCAACGTCACTGATGCGCTCTGCACTCAGACGTAGAGTACATTATCTGTCTGTCTAAGCTAGCCCCAACCTCAGTGGGGAATTAAGACAAGTACCTTAGCTCTTGCCAGAATGCTTCTGGCTGGATCTGAGAAGTCGTCTCATGAACAGCACAAAGTCAAAGTATGGCAGAGATCCATTGTCAACTACAGGCAGTAGAGCCGAGCCATGTGATAATACTGAGCTGCAGGTCTGTGGGAGAGATTCACTCCAACACGAGGTTAGTCTTTGTTCTTGAGACAGGCAGGCAGGCAGTAGGACTAAGGACTGCAAAAAACAAATTGCCAGAGTCAGGCTAAGTTAAAGTTCCCAAGCAGTATATCAAAAGTTCTGCAAGGCTAGAAGTGCCCAGAAGAGTGTGTGCAGAAGAAGTGTGTGTCTCCCTCTGACTCCAGTGTATAATTCCTTGTCCTGACCCTTTCGTCACGGCATGGTGATTGGCTGGCTGGTCATCTTCAGCAAATCCTGTAACAGTAGTCATGTGGTCCTTCGCCGAACAAAGGTCCATGGTGCAGGAAAGATGCTGGTAAGCAAATGCATACATTGTTGCAAATCCTAGGCCCAGTAGCACAGCCTCTGGATGAGAGTTCTCTAGCACATAGGCACTGAACAATAATTTGCAGAATTGCTTGATCTGCAGGGTTTAATGCTAGTCCAGCAGAAAAAAAAAAAAAGAGTTCCATCTTGTTTGGTTCAGAACAGTTTCTGAGCAGACAAGAAATCCATCTTGTAACAGGAAGCCATGCTGTTTGGTTCAGGCATCAGTTTCTGAACAGGCACCAGCCTTACAGTTAAATGCACTTGTTCTGCAGTGCGCATTTAGATGCCAGGGTGCAACACATGCTAGGGCCACGCGACCACCAGGGGCATAGGTAAAAACACCACTAACGCATAGAGAAAACAGCAGGAAACCCTCACACCACGTCAGTGATTGCCAGAGGTCCACCCCAAATTGTGTCAAAAGGGCTGATGTAATTACGAGCCCCCAACAAGGACAAAGACAAGGTCAGGTTTTGGTACTCACCCGAGAGCCCCAGGCAAAGAATCCATGCTGGGCTCAGCTTTACTCCCCTGTGACAGTTTCACTGACATTGCAGCACTGTGTTTAAGGTGGCTGGCAAATCCCTCCGACAGCCTTCAGCAAATCTGCTTGGTTGAGTGGGAGGTGACAAAGGGGCCGGGTAAATGGAGCTAACTCTGAGAAGAAGGAAGTTATCAGTGGTGTGCCCAAGGATCTGTCCTTGGTCTGATTCTTTTTAACATCTTTGTTAGTGATATAGCGGAAGGGCTGTCGGGTAAGATTTGCCTCTTTGCGGACGATACCAAAATCTGCAATAGAGTAGACACCCAGAAAGGTGTAGATAACATGAGGAGGGATCTAGATAAGCTTGAAGAATGGTCTAGAATTTGGCAGCTGGGATTTAATTTTAAAAAATGCAAGGTCATGCATTTGGACTGCAGCAATCCAAGGTAGCAATATAGTATAGGGGGTGAAGTACTTTTGTCCACTAGAGAAGAGCGGGACCTCAGTGTGGTTGTAGCTGATGATCTTAAAGTAGCTAAACAGGTAAAAAAGGTGACAGCAAAAGCTAGAAGGATACTTGGGTGCATAGTGAGAGGAATGGCTAGCAGAAAAAAGGAAGTGATAGTGTCTCTGTATAAGTCTTTTGTGCGACCTCATTTAGAGTAGTGTGTGCAATTCTGGAGACCGCACCTTCAAAAGGATATAAACAGGATGGAGTCAATACAGAGAACGGCTACTAAAATGGTTAGTGGTCTTCATTATAAAGCATACGCGGACAGACTTAAGGATCTTAATATGTACACCTTAGAGGAAAGGCGGAATAGAGGTGATATGATTGAGACGTTTAAATGCCTCCGTGGCATAAATGCATAGGGGGAGAACCTCTTTCGATTGAAAGCAAGTTCTGCTGAGGGGACATGGGATGAGGGTGAAAGGGGATAGATTCAGGAGTGATATGCAAAAATATTTCTTTATGGAAAGAGTGGTGGATCCGTGGAATAGTTTCCCAGTGGAGGTGGTACAGATGAGGACAGTATCTGAATTCAAAAAGGCATGGGACAAACACAGAGGATCTCTAAAGGAAAAGGGGACTGTTGTAGTTCCCTCCTATGGCTACCGAAAAGACCGCAGTCTAGTAGAGCCTATCACGTTGCACTTAAGTGAACACCCTCAAGGTGGTTGTTTATATGCATTTAAACAATCTTTTTCTCTCAAATCTTCAGATTTTCTTCAGAGAGGAGAAAATCCATCCACCATCTGCTGGAGACAAAGAAATACTGAAGACGCCTCTGGCGGCTGAGGCAAACAGAGGCATAGGAATGATGTCTTTGAAACCTGGGCTTTTCATTGTTTTTCTGTCTCCCCAAACTGCTGGTAGGGAAAGCACAGTTACTAACCTGCAACAGGTGATCTCTGGGAACAGCAGGAATAAGTCTTCACATAAGGGTATCGTCGGTACCGACGGAGCCTGCGCGGGAACGCTCCCCAGCGTCCAGAAAGAAAGCTTTTGGGAGCATCCCACAGCGCCTGCGCGCTGCCTTCCCCAACCACCTCTCTCCAGTTTGAGTTTTAAGCTGAGACAAAGAGAGAGAGAGAGAGGAAAGGAAAGATAGATAGAGAGATACAACTCCCAGGGGAGGTGGGTGGGTTGTGAAGACTTATTCCTGCTGTTCCCAGAGATCACCTGTTACAGGTAAGTAACTGTGCTATCTCCAGGAACAAGCAGGAATGAGTCTTCACATATGAGGACTCCCCAGCTAGAGATGCCAGGGAGATCTCCAAGGTTGTGAGTCCCTGAGAAGGGCTCTACCTGCCCCCATGGATCTCTGGCATCCAACCAGGGATGGGGGGTAGGAGTTGATTAGGTATGGAACAGGTGTTTGAGAACAGCCTGACCAAACAAGGCATCCCGGCGGGAGTCCTTTTCCAAGCAGTAATGGGCTGTAAAGGTATGAACCGAGGCCCAGGTGGCCGCTCGACAGATTTGGTCGATGGACACAGAGTTCAGATGAGCCATAGAGGCTGCCATGGCCCTCACATTGTGAGCTGTGACATGGCCCTCCAGAGAAAGGTTCTTACTCTGGTAGGCAAAAGAAATACACTGAGCAATCCAATTGGACAGAGTTCTCTTAGAGACTGGAAGTCCCAAACGAGAGGGATCAAAAGCAACAAAGAGTTGAGAGGACTTTCTATGTTGCTTTGTCCTTTGTAAGTAAAAAGCAAGCGCTCTCTTACAATCCAGGGTATGGAGATTCCTCTCTGCACTTGATGCATGAGGTCCTGGAAAAAAGACAGGTAAATACACCTCCTGGTTCAGATGAAAAGGTGAGACCGCTTTAGGCATAAAGCGTGGATAAGTCCTGAGGACTACCTTGTCATGATGGAACCTTGTATAAGGAGGATTAGCCACCAAGGCTTGCAGCTCACTGATGCGGCGAGCTGAGGTGACTGCAATGAGAAAAGTAACCTTCCAGGAAAGAAATTTCAAGGAGGTAGTGGCTAAGGGTTCAAAGGGTGGCTTCATAAGCTGGCCAAGAACCAAATTCAAGTCCCATGCCACTGGAGGTGGTCTAATGGGAGGTTTAGTTAAAAGAAGGCCTCTCATGAATCTTGCAATAAGAGGATGAGAGGAAATAGGGTGTCCATTGAGAGGCTTAAGGGATGCTGCAATAGCACTCAAATGGACTCTTACTGAATTCATTTTAAGGCCTGCATGGGATAAATGCAGCAAATACTCCAGTAAAGAATTCAGAGGTATTGCAAGGGGGTTAAGACCCTTCTGTGCACACCAAATGGTAAACCTTTTCCATTTAAAAGCATAGGAATGTCTAGTGGAAGGCTTCCTGGAAGCATGAAGGATATCCTTCACCTGCTGAGAAAGATGCAAATCTTCAAGGTCTAGGCCTTCAGCAACCAGGCTCCGAGATGAAGAGACTGGGGATTTGGGTGCCACAACGTTCCCTCCTCCTGGGACAGGAGGTCTGGAGCAGATCCCAAGTCCAGGGAGGGAGCCTGAGAGAGATGCAGAAGTAGAGGGTACCACACCTGGCGTGGCCAATGTGGTGCTATGAGGATCATAGACCCCTTATTTCTCTGAAGTTTGAACAGTGTCTTGGGAATTATGGGAATGGGTGGAAAGGCACAGAGGAAGTCTTGCCCCCAATGAAGGAGGAAGGCATCCCTGGCCTGAACTCCCTGACACGGAATCCTGGAACAGAACCGGGGAAGTTTGGCATTCCACGGACATGCAAACAGGTCTATGTCCGGGGTTCCTCAAATTCGGAAGATCCTGGCTATCTGGTCCCCATGGAGGGACCATTCGTGTGGAAGCAGAACTCGACTGAGTCTGTCTGCCCAAGAGTTTTGAACCCCTGGAAGATACACTGCCACGAGATGAATCTGATGCTCTCTGGCGAAGGCCCACAATCTCAAAGCTTCGTTGCAAAGCGACAGAGAGCCAGTCCCGCCCTGCTTGTTCACGTAGAACATGGCTACTTGGTTGTCCCTGTGGATGAGGACTGTCTTGTAGCTGAGCAGGGTGTGGAAGACTCTGAGAGCTAGAAGAATTGCTCTGAGCTCCAAGAGGCTGATATGTAGAGATGTTTCTTGTGGAGACCAGATGCCCTGGGTGGAGAGATCTTGTAGATGAGCTCCCCAACCCCTTGGAGAGGCATCTTTTGTAAGGGTTGCTTGGGGTAGCGACTGTTGAAAGGGGGACCCCAGCAACAGGTTTTGAGTGGACTTCCACCACTGGAGAGACCTGAAGAGGCGACTGGAGGTTGCTATTTTGTCTGACAGGCAACCTGATGCCTGGATCCATTGGGTGGACAGAGTCCACTGAGCTGCCCTCATATGAAGGCGAGCGTAAGGAACCACATGCACGGTGGATGCCATCTGGCCTAACAGTTGTAACATTTGTTGAGCAGTTAAATGGGACTTTAACTGAATTTGTGAGGCTAACTGCACCAAGCGTAGGCAACGGGCCTGGGGAAGATAGGCCCTTGCAGTTGTGGTATCCAGCAAGGCCCCTATGAACTCTAGTGACTGAGTAGGGGTGAGATGGGATTTTGGGATGTTTATTACAAGTCCCAGATACTGAAGAACATGCCTTGTGCATGCTAGGGAAGTCTGGGCCTCTGACTGGGACGGAGCTCGGATGAGCCAGTCGTCCAGATATGGGAATACAAATATTCCTAGAGTGCATAGAAATGCAGCTACTACTGCCATGCATTTTGTGAACACTCTTGGAGCAGAGGCGAGACCGAAAGGAAGCACTCTGTATTGGTAGTGCTTTCCTTGGTAAAGGAACCGAAGGAACCTTCTGTGTGTTGGATGGATGAGGATATGGGTGTACGCATCCTTGAGATCTAGAGAACAAAGCCAATCCTGACTCTGAAGGTATAGAAGGAGAGCACCGAGAGAAATCATCTTGAATTTCTCCTTGCATAGAAACTTGTTCAATTCTCTGAGATCTAATATGGGTCTGTAGCCCCCTGTTTTCTTTGGGATAAGAAAATAGGGGGAGTAGAACCCTGAGCCCTGTTGAAGAAGGGGTACTTCTTCTATTGCCCTTTGGGCAAGAAGGGTAGCAATCTCCTGACCCAGAAGGTCGAGGAGAGATGTTGGAGAATTGAACTGTCTCACCATGGTGTGAGGAGGAAGGTTGAAGAAATGAAGCTTGTACCCCTCCCTTATGATGGAGAGGGTCCATTGCTCTGCCGTGACTTGTTCCCATCTGGGAGCAAAGTAGGCTAACCTTCCTGGAATGGTGAGAGGCTCTGGTTCGTCTAGAGTCAGAAAGGCTAAGTTCTCTAGATGTAAGTCAAAGGCCCTGAGGAGGCTGAGGCTGTTGGGCCGTAGCAGTCCTTGCAGCCTTAGGCTTGGCTTGTTTAGGTTGTTGCTGACGCTTTGCAGCAAAACGACCCGCAGAAGATGCCTGCTGACCATAAACAGGATAATATTTCCCCTTTTTGGGAAAGAAAGCCTTTTTGAATAACCTTTTTCTAACAGGAGCAGAAGTAGACTTTGAAAGTCTATCTAAGGCAGAATTCTCAGCATCCATCTGAGTGGCCTTTGCTTGCCAATCCTTGCCTAAAAGGTTTTCAACTGTACAAGGAAGATTTCCTAACCCATCCTGGACCCAGGGTTCCAAATCAGAAGCTTGTAACCAAGCAACTCTGCGTGCACCTATGGCAATAGCCGAGGCTCTGCTGGCACACTCAAAAGAGTCAAAGGCTGCACAGTTGGAAAATTTGGAAACATACTGGGCATGTTTAAGCCAGGTGAGAAACTCTTCCCTTTTATCTTCTGAGATAAAAGGAGATAAAGTTTGCAGATGATCTGTAACTTCCTTTAGAAACATCCCCATATAGAGACTATAGGAGTTGATTCTGGCAACAAGCATATTGGCCTGGAAAATTCTCCGGCCAAAAGCATCCAAGGTTCTACATTCTCTTCCTGGAGGATTAGATAAGTGTCTTTTTGCACTCTTTATCTTCTTCATAGCAGACTCCACCACAATAGAGTGGTGAGGAAGCTGAGTCTTATGAAAGCCAGGACAAGGAGGAACACGGTACATGGTGTCCAACCTACGAGAATGAGGGGAGATAGTGAGAGGTGTCTCCCATATGCCCAACATGTGATCATAAAGGATCTCATGAATTGGTAAAGTAGCTGCCTCTTTAGGAGCTTTAGGATATTGTAAAGTATCCAATTTCTTGGCTCTAGGCTCTGATTCAGGGGCCACTGAAATGGAGAGGCCCCTGGCCACTTCACTAATGAAGTCTTGAAAAGACAAGTCTTCTGGAGGAGACATTCTTCTTTTTGGAGAAGAGGGCTCCTGAGGAAGGATTACGGATGCTTCGACAGAAGCCTCTGATTCATCAGAGTCTTCGGAGGAATCGAAGTATCGCCTGTCTGGATGCTCCTGCAGAGCCCGATACGCGTACCCAGTGGTATCGACATCGGGAGTGATCGGTACCGATTTGGTACTGATGGGCATCACAGAACAGGGTACCGCTGCAGTCGACACCGAAGTCGATGCAATCGGTACCGGCACCGGAACCGATATCGGTGCCGGAACCGGTACCGACAATGGAGTTTGTTGTGGTACCGGAGGCGTCGCAGCTTGTATGAATGCCGTAATGGCACGCTGCATGGTCAGAATATTCTGATCCATCGACGCAACCAATGTCTGGATGTCGGTACCAGTGGAAACCACCGGTACCCCAGAACATGGCAACAGGTGATCGGTCGAGGCTGAGTCATCGATGTCAACCTGTAACCCCATAGATGAAGCTTTGGAAACCGGAGCTTCCCGCCGGGGTAATTTTGCCGGTGCGGGATCCTCAAGAGCAAGACCGGAGGCATCTCGATACTTAGAGGGAGATCTACCCTTCGAGGACTGGCTGGACTTATGTTTGGTTACCTGAGATCCATGGGAGGAAGAAGAAGCCCTGGAAGATGTCGATGCCACCGAAGCTGCATCAGAGGGAAACAGGGTACTGAGCTTAGCCGCTCGATTCTGTCAACCTCTTTTAGACATCATAGAACAGGACTTACAATAGGTGATGGAGTGGTCAGTACCCAAACATTTTAGACACCACTCATGGGTGTCAGTGATAGAAATAGTACCGCTGCACTTCGTGCACATTTAAACCCGGACGCGGGCTTTTCCATGAGGAAAGGTTTTCTAGGCCGAAGGCCCAAAAATAAAAAATGCACAGAAGTGGGAAACGGTAGGTTGTTGTTTTTTTTTAAAGAAGAAAGAAGAAAAGACCGGCGGTACCGGTCCGACGTTGAAGAAGGCAGACGCGCGACCAAAGAAATAAAAGAAAATAAAGAACTTCTTCAGCGGTGACAGGAACACGACCTGCTGGCTCTGCGGAAAAGAAGAACTGGAGAGAGGTGGTTGGGAAAGGCGGGAAGGCAGCGCGCAGGCTCTGTGGGATGCTCCCAAAAGCTTTCTTTCTGGACACTGGGGAGCGTTCCCGCGCAGGCTCCGTCGGTACCGACGATACCCATATGTGAAGACTCATTCCTGCTTGTTCCTGGAGATAAACACAACCCACCTTTTTGGACTGGTCTAGCAGGATGAGATGGAATTAAAATTATAAAGTAGACAAGTAGTGTTGAATTCATCCTCCTTGCTGTTGGATAAAGAAAAAGCTGTTTACTTTTTCTTGGTGTTCTCTGTAAACAGCAGGAGAAATCAGACATACAAATGAGCAATAGCATTCAATGGCATCACAATAGAGTAGCTATCTCAGAGCTCAAAGAATTAGAAAAGGGTTGAGCAGGTGTGCATATGTTCCTGCATATTGCACCCCTTTTCAGACTTCAGTCCATAAGGTGAAATTAAACCTTACCTGATAATTTTCTTTGCTGTAGACCCTCCAGTCCAGTCAAGCGGGTTATGCTCGCCAATCAGCAGGTGGAGACAGAGACTCTCTCAGATCAGTATAAATAGCCTGTGCCCACTGAAATGAAACAGTATTTTCCACTTACCAAGTTGAGAATCCAGCAACCAGGCCACACAGACAACCACTGCCCGGCCTGAACTCCTGCCAAAGAGAGCCATAAAGACAGGCGGACCCGCCATGTAAAAGCCTTGCACCCACAAAGCTACAACCTGCACAACTACTGGGCTCTAAAAATGTTATCTAGTCTGTCGCTGCCAGACTCACCTACCAGGAAGGCCCATTTAAGACATATTTCTAACTGTCTAGGCCAAAAAGCCATGGTTCTCATCTGTTATGTTTAATTATTTTTTTTGTAGTTGTGATGAACAGGAAGAAGCACACTTACCTGAACGGGGATTCTTCTGACGTGTGCAAATGTCACAGCTCTTATCCTTGAAGCCACACATCAATCCCTGTGAAAGAATGAATCCCAGGGAGGGTCCTGGACTGGACTGGACTGGAGGGACTACCAGAAAGAAAATTAGCAAGTAAGGTCTAATTTCACCTTCCATGGCATCTCTCCAGTCCAGTCCAGTCCAGATAAGTGGGACGTAGCAAAGCAGTACTAAGTGTTGGAGGGACTGCAAAATCCAGCCCTCAAAACTGTTGAACCGAACCTCGTGTCCTGTTGCACTTGCACATTCAAGCGGTAATGCCTGATAAAGAAATGCAGGGAGGACCATGTAGCCAATCAACAAATGTCCAGGGGAGGAATCCTCCCGCCTTGGCCCAGGAGGAAGCCTGGGCCTGCATAGAGTGGCCTGCAGCCCTGCGGGTACCTACCAGTCCCTTAACATACGTGTGATGGAGGCCTTAGAAGCCGCCTCCACCTTCTAGGGACAGCCAACAAGAAGAAACAACCTCTTCGAAAACTGAAAAGGCTGCTTCACTGCCAGGTAACGCTTGAGGTTCCTGTGAACATCCAGCTTATGCAGGACGGAAGCTTCCTGCATGTCTCCCTGCCCCGAAAAGGAGGGCAAGACAATCACCTGATTGAAGTGAAAAGCTGAGACCTTTTTAGGCAAGAAGGATGGAACCAGATGTAGGACCACTTGCTCCTTAAAGAATACGACAAAAGGCTCCTTACACAACAGTGCCTGCAGCTCCAAAATCCACTAGGCAGAGCAAATCGCCACAAGAAAAAATGGTCTTCAGGATCAAGTCCTTGATCGAGGTAGCCCGAAGGGGATCAAAGGGAGAGCCAGCCAAGGCTGACAAGACCAGATTAAGGTCCCAAGACGGAACCATCGTCTGGAAGGGAGGATGGAGGTGCTGAATGCCCCACAAAAAGCGGATGGCGTCTGCATGGGCAACCAAGGAAACCACCTGCATCTGGCCCTGGTAGCATGACAGGGCCACCGCCTGGACATGCAATGAGCTCAGGACTAGGCCCTTCTCCAAACTAGCCTGCAGAAACCCCAAAATGGCAGAGACCGGCGCCACAAGGAGCCAGACATCATGCTCTACACACCAGGTCTCTAAAGGTCTCCAAACCCAGACAGAGACTAACAAAGTCACAGTGCCACACCTACAGCAGGGTCATAATGACTGGTTCTGAATATCTGCTGCATCTCTGCCTAGCCCTCTCAAGAGCTAGGCCATAGGCAGGAACCAGACCACTGCTGGCATGCACACTGGGCTCTGGGTCAGAAGATCCGGCGTCAGTGGCAACTGAAAGGGCTCATCCGCTAGGAGCTGCATGAGGTCTGCGTACCACAGCCGGTGGGGCCAGTGCAGCACTATCAGCAACACCCCCCAGTGCACCTCAATGCACTGCAGCACCCTCCCTATCAAGGGCCAGGGTGGGAAGATGTACAGCAGCCCTAACCAGAGCCAGGCTTGCACGAGAGCACTGAGGTCTTTGGACATTGGACACCACCGGCAGTTGAAATAGCAAGATGCCTTGGTGTTGTCGAGGTGTGCCATGAGGTCTATTATCAGCACTCCAGATCGCTCCACTAGAGACCAAAACACTGAATCTGAGAGGGGCTACTCCCCCGGGTCTAGCGTATGACAACTCAGGTAGTCCGCCTGCACATTCATCACCCCGGCCACATGTGCCGCCAAGAGGGCTGTAAGGTGGGCCTCCACCCAGTGCAGAAGTGGAATGATCTCTGCCACCACCTAGGAGCTCCAGGGGCTGCCCTAGAGATTGATGTAGGCCACCGCAGTGGCATTGTCCAACAGGACCTGCACCACCTTGTGGTGCATCATGGGCAGGAATGCCTCCAGCGCCAGCCTCACCACCCAGATCTTGAGATGGTTGGGCCACTGCCCCTCTTCGGTGGGCCACGGACCCTACGCCACCTGCACTAGGCAGTGGCCAGCCCAGCCTCAGAGACTCGCCTCCTTGGTGACCACCACCCAGAGTGGAGTCTCCAGTGGCATCCCCACCTCCACGTTGGCTGCATCCAGCCACCAATGCAAACCGTTCCGCACTGGCATGGACAGCAGAAGACGCATCTCCATGAACTGTGTCAGGGGCGACCAGCGATCCAGGAGATGCGCCTGAAGAACTCTCATGTGGAGACGAGCCCAAGAAACCAGTTCCAGGGAGGCCACCATGGAGCCCAGAACTTCAAAGTAGTCCCAGGCCCATCCAAAGTTAGTCGATCCAGGGCTCCCTCCAGCTGATCCACAATTCAGAAGCCGCAGCACAGTCCAATCTTCAACAGCTGTGCCCTGTTGATGCCGCATAGGGCGAATCAGGCCCATTCCATATGGCCAAGGCGCTGAACACACCCTCCCAGCGCAAGGCAAAAAAAGAAAAAAAAAAACCAGGCAGTCTACTCACCGAGGCCCAATGGGACGAATCTGGGTGCCCCTCACCATGGGAACTGCTCAGGATCCCTACTCAAATGCTATGCTCTGACTCTCCCTGTCCACTGCTCTCAGGAATTTTTTTTTTTAAATACTTTAAACTGAATTGGCAGCAAGGAAGCAAGGTAGAAAGGAATAAACCCAGGCAGGCAAGCACAAGAGCTCTGTCCTCCGACCCCAACCCAAGAGCTGGGGAGGGGGAAAGGAGGGAGCAAGGCAGAGGAGCACTGGGTTCTGCACCCTGGATCAATGTAGGCCTAGCCAGACTCCGCAGTCTAGACACACAGGCTATGCTCACCATTTGCTAGAGACTGAGACATACTGGCTCAGTTCAGTGGGCACAGGCTATACATAATCTGAAAAGGTTGTTCAGTCTCCACCTGCTGGTTGATGAGCATAAAGCGTAGTTACTCACCTGTAACAGGTGTTCTCCAGGGACAGCAGAAATCAGTCCTCACTTACGGGTGACGTCGGCACCGACGGAGCCCGCACGGAGCAATTCCCCAGTTTTCAAAGAAAGCCTTTGGGATTGCTGCCAAGCATGTGTGGTCCTCTTCCTGCCCAAGGGTGCCACTTGCTTAGTTAGGTCCCATAGCTAGAGTCTTACTCAGAAGATGGCAAGGGAAGAAAACCAAAAATAGCAACTCTTAAGGGGAGGTGGGAGGGTAGTGAGGACCGATTCCTACGCTTTCTCCTGGAACAAGCAGGAAAGTCAGTCCTCACTTATGGGACTCCCCAGCTACAGGCTACCGAAAACTGCAAGCCAAAAACGCCTCCGCGAGGCCGTGAGCAGAAGCTGATGACCGAAGGAAGCCCGAGACCTCGGGCCCTTGGGCCAAGTTCTCGGCAGCCGCAAAAGGGTCGGAGAGAAGGAGTTATTTATACCCCGAACAAATTCCGAAGTACAGCCTGGCCGAAGGCGCTGTCCCGGCGGGGCTCCATCTCCAGTAATGTGAAGTGAAAGTATTCGCTGAAGACCAGGTCACACCTGGCAAATGTATTTCAGAGGCACCGAGTGCAGCAAAGCCACTGGCGGCGCCTTGGCACAGATGTCGTGTGCAGTGACTCAGCGATCCAGTGGGGCCCCAGCCTTTGCCTGAGCGAAAACGATGCAGTCCGCCACCAAGATGGAGATAGTGCGCGTATGGCGATTAGGATCATAGGCAACGAAGAGCCGGTCGGACCTGCGACGACCCCAGGTGCGCTGCAGGTAGAAGGCGAGAGCCATCTTGCAGTCAAGTGTATGAAAGACTGCCGATGCCCGGTTGGCATGGGGTCTTGGGCAGAAAGTCGGTAGGACGATCTCTTGGTTGAGATGGAAATCCGAAACAACTTTCGATAGGAACTTGGGTTGAGTTCGAAGGACCACTCTGTTCCCCTAGAACCTTGTGTAGGGAGCTGCAGCCATGAGGACTTGTGCTCGCTGACCTGTCGGGCCAAGGTGAGCACCACCAGAAGACTACCTTACAGAAGAGGTGCCGAAACGAGCTTGTCGCCATCGGCTCGAAAGGCATCTGTGTCAGCTGCATGAGCATGATGTTCAGATCCCACTCCGCCGTGGAGGCCGAATGGGGGGCTTGGAAAGTAAGAGACCCTGCATGAAGCAGGAGACCAGAGGCTGGCCCGAGAGGGGTTTACCCTCGATGGAGAAGTGATTGCCAGAGATGACGCTCAGGTGAACTCGGACCGAATTGGATTTCAGTCCCACCTGCGACAGGTGGAGGAGGTACTGGAGAACCCACCAGGTAGAGCAGGAGAATGGGTTTAGCTGGAGCTCAGAGCACCAGACCGAGAAGTGACACCACTTCAGGGTGCAGGCCCGCCTCATCGAGTCCTTCCTCAACACGAAGAGGACCTCCTCAATCTCCTCTGGGAGGTGCAGCGAGGCTAGAGACACCCGTTCAGCCGCCAGGCTGTCAGGGATAGCGAGACCAGGTTCGGGTGGAGCACCCGTCCCTCCTCCTGCGTTATCAGACTTGGGGTACTGCCCAGGGGGACCGGAGGTTCCGATGAGAACCGGAGCAGAAGCGGGAACCAGGGATGTTGAGGCCACGAAAGAGCCATGAGGATCACAGAGACTCGGTCCCGCTGAATAATGTGGAGGGTCCTCACAATGAGAGGAGTGGGAGGGAATGCATACAGAAGCCCTGAGAGGTCCAGTCCAGGAGGAACGCGTCCAGGGCTACCCTGTTCGGGTGCGGTATCAGCCTGCAAAAGCGGGGAAGCTGCGTGTTCGCCGGGCTGGCAAACAGGTCCAAGGACTGAGTCCTCCAGCAGCAGAACAGGTGGAGAACCACTTCTGAACTCAGGCATCATGTGTGGGCAAAGAGGTCTGCTGAGTCTGTCCACGAGGACATTGTCCAGACCCAGGAGGTAGACCGCTCTCAGGGTCATGCCCCGGCGTATGGCGAAGGAGCAGAGGATGACTGCCTCCGGACAGAGGAGGCGGGAGCCCGTACCCCCCTCTTTGTTTATGTAGAACATCGTGACCTTGTTGTCGGTCTGCACGAGCACAGACTTGCCACGCAGGTGATGCTCAAAGACCTTTAGGGACAGCCGGACCGCTCGAAGCTCGAGCAGGTTGATCTGCTGCTGAGATTCCTCGGGTGGCTACCATCCTTGAGTATGGAGGTTGCCGCAATGGGCTCTCCAGCCTAACAGTGAGGCATCCATTGTAAAGATGAGCTTGTGTTGTCGAGTCTGGAAGAGCATGCGGGAACTAGAGAGACTGTGGGAGACCGACACAGGATCCCGGAGGCGGCCTGAGGCTTGGGTCCACTGCGCACTGAGGCACCATTGGGCCTCTCACATGTGCATGCGACGACATGGACGGTCGAGGCCATGTGCCCCAGAAGACGCAACATGGCCCACGCTGAGACTCTGGACCGGCTTTGGACCTTGGCGACCAGAGCGTGGAGCTGCTCCGCGCATGCTCGAGGGAGGAAGGCAGTGGCCAGTCCCATGTCGAGAAGAGCACCGATGAACTCCAGGGTCTGCACCGGCTCGAGGTGGGACTTGGAGTAGTTGATCAGGAGACCGAGGCACTCGAGGAGGACCGTGCGTGACACCGAGAAGCAAGCATCCTCTGCTGATGTGCCCATGACAAGCCAGTCATTCAGGTAAGGGTAGACAGATATACCCTGTAGCCAGAGGTGGGATGCGGCTGCTGACAGGCATTTCGTGAAGACATGCGGGGGAAGACGCGAGCCCGAAAGGAAGCACTTTATATTGGAAGTGCTCCCCTTGCATTCGGAAGCGCAGGTACTTCCTGTGCTTGGGGTGGACCAGAATGTGGGCATAAGCGTCTCTGAGATCCAAGGAGCATTGCCAATCGTCCTGCCAGAGGAAGGGCAGTAGGACATCAAGCGATAGCATCCTGAACTTCTCCCGCACCAGAAATTTGTTTCGATTCCTGAGATCGAGGATGGGACGCAGGCTCACCATCCTCTTTGGAACGAGGAAGTACTGGGAGTAAAAACCCCGACCTCGGAGGTGTAGAGGAACTCTCTCGACTGCCTGTTGACTGAGAAGGTTGATCAGCTCTTGCTGCAAGCAAGCCTGGTGCAAGGGAAGCAGATTAGGCTCTGCTAGGGAGAAGGGAGGAAGGAGTCTGCCCAGATGAAGACGATAACCATCCCGGATTACTTGAAGGACCCAGGTATCCAATGTAATAGCCACCCATTCGGGGGGAAGAAAGGGACAGATGCCATCCCACGGGCGGAAGTGCTGCCGGGAGGCAAGGAGCTATGCACTTGGCGTCAAAAACCTAGGGCTCGCTGGGGTGGCGCTGGTGGTTGAGCTTTGGGCCCCTTCAGTTTCCGGTGACCCTGAGCTCCTCCTTTGCCTGACTGTTGGGCTTCGGCACTGAGATGGGTGGATATGGTGAGTATACCTGGTAATGGAGCCCCTTCCTCTGGAAGAAAGACTTCTTACTTTGTTTCTTCAGTGGAAGAGAAGAGGTTTTACGAGAGAGACAGGTGCAGGTCACAAACTCAGTCTCAATCTCGGCTGCCTTGTCCTCCATGGGCTTGCGGAACAGTTGTTCACTGAGGCAGGGGACATCCAAGAGCTTCTCCTAGACCTATTGCTCCAGGTCTGAAGACTGGAGCCACACTTGATGCCGGGCTCCAATGCTGGCCGCTGCCATAAAGGCGGAAGACTCAAACCAGTCATATGCAATGCAAGAAAGGTATTTCGAACAACCCGTGACCGATCTCAGAAGGGTCTGAAATCTGTTTGCCTCTGAGGATCGCGGAGAAACCGCCAAGCTCTTTAGTGAGGTCGCGAAGGAACATCCCCATATACAGTTGGTAAGCCTGGATGCGGCATGCCAGCATTGATTCCTGGTAGACCTTGCACCCGAGGGCATAGGATTCCCTACCAGGCGGGACCCACAAGTGCGACTTCGGGCTCTTCTGCTTCCACATCGCGGATTCAACTACCATAAAGGTATGGGGCAGCTGAGTCTTCCGGAACCCCGGGCCATGCTGGACACTGTACATGGCATCGAGTCTTTTACTGACAATAGGGATCGAGGCGGGTGCTTCCCACATGCGGAAGAGCAGCCGGGAAAGGATAGATGGTACCGGGACCATGAGAGACTCCCTAGGGGGAGACTCATATTGCAAGATGTCAAGTTCCTCTGCCCTTGGTTCGCATGGGAAGATTGAGGGCTCGAAACATATGTCGCACAAACACCAAGAAAGAAATGTCTTCGGGGGGGCAACCGCCTTTGTGAGGCGGGAGGGGACGGGTCAGAAGGAAGGTTCCTATGGGCGCGGGTTTCAGGGGACGTGTCCCCGTCCAATTCCAGCCGAGAGGTCCCAGGAGAACTCAGAGTCAGGCTGATCCCTGCGCTCAGTGGTCAAGGCTTGCTTGAAGCCAGAGGCACTAAAACCTTGCCCCCGAGGAACAGGGAGGCAAGCAAGACTGCTGCAGAGGACCCTCGGTCTCGAGCTGCGAGCCAACCATGCTGAGGAAAAGCGCCTGCTGGGCAGCTAGGAAGGGAGAAATGCTGCACTCCAGTGCCAGCATATGGGACTCCCACTCAGGAATGGGTCCCTGAGCCATCAACACCGGGGTTACCGGGTCTGGTGTGGAGGGTCCTCACTGGACGACCTTCAGGAGACCGAGCGCCATCACCAGAGGCTTCCGTATCCATACAAGGTACATTTCGAGGCCGCTCCTTGTCCAACTCTCAGGAATGCCGAGGAGGGCTAAGTGAATGAGCGCAAGACCGCTCAAGTTTCTCTGGAGCCCCCGACAGCGACATCGAGGTCGTCTTCTTTCGCCGTTCTATCTCGGGCAAACACTGATCAGAGTGATGCCTGGGGCACGGGGTCACTGCGGGGGATCCCGCAAGTGATAGATCAGTGGGGTGAGGCACCACCGGGGAACCCAGGACTGCCTTGCAAAAAATGTAGTCGGACTTCTGCTTATGGCTTAGCAAGGCCTCAGCCGACAGACATTTTCTTATACAGCGAGAAGAGCTCCGGGTTGTAGTCGGCCCCTAGACACTGCAGACAACAGTCGTGGGTGTCCGTGAGTGACATATTCTCGGATCATCTGTCACATTTTTTGAAGCCGGTGGCCATGGGGGCAAAAAGCGCCCCTGCGAGGTCGAAGACCCTCGAGGCCAGCGGTTGGAAAAAAGGGCGCGAAAAGGGTCCAAAGGGAAAAAAACACTAAAGGAGAAAAAAAGGGAACCCCTAGCCCACAGCTGGAGCAGGGGCTACCAGAAAAAAGGGCCAAAAGGTCAAAGAAAACGTTTTCTGAGGGACGAGGACATGTGCACAAAGGATTCCGTGGAAAAAGGGAGACTGAGCAAGATGGCACTCTGGGCGGGAAGAGGACCACAGATGAAACATGGGGAATTTATCCGTGCGGACTCCGTCGGTGCCGACGTCATCCGTAAGTGAGGACTGACTTCCTGCTTGTTCCTCGAGAAAGTGCAGTTACTCACCTGTAACAGATGTTCTCCAGGAACAGCAGGAATCAGTCCTCACATATGGGTGACATCGGCACTGACGGAGCCCTCAAAGAAGCATCCCCCCAGCTTTCAAAGAAAGCCTTTAGGAGATGCCACCACGCATACGTGGTCCCCTTCCTGACCAAAGGTGCCATTGTGCTCAGTCACATGACATAGCTAAAAGATGGCAAAAACAAGATGGTAAAGGAGCAACTCCAAGGGGAGGAGGGAGGGTTGTGAGGACTGATTCCTGATGCTCCCGGAGAACACCTGTTACAGCTGAGTAACTACACTTTCTCCAGGAAGAAGCAGGAAGTCAGTCCTCACATATGGGACTCCCAAGCTACAGGCTACCGAAAGCCCATAGCAAAAGTAGGGGGCTCCATCATGGGGAGCCAGAAGCAGCAGCAAATGAGTCCGTCTCCCCAGACCACAGTAGGACTCCTGTGTGTGATGAAACCAGCACTACGGTAGTCTGAACACAGAAGGGTTGGAGGGTAGGAGTTGCCTAAACCCCGAAAAGGTTACGGAGCACAACCTGGCCGAAGGCACTGTCCCATTGGAACTCTCTTTCCAGGCAGTAATGAGCTGTGAAGGTATGGACGGAAGACCAGGTGTTACGGCAAATGTCCACCAACAGGACAGAGCAAATGCTTTCCACTGAGGTTGCCAAGGCCCTGACTCGGTACGCTGTGACGTGGCCTTCCAGTGGGAGCCCCGCCTGCTCATAGGCGAGGGCAATACAGTCCGCCACCCAGGTGGACAGCGTACGCTTGGTCACAGTCTCCCCCAATCTACTTGGGTCGTAGGAGATTAAAAGCTGAGAAACTTTGCGGTGGCCCTGAGTGCATTGGATATAGAAGGACAAAGCCCTCTACAGTCCAAGGTGTGAAGGACTGTCTCCGCCCGACTGGAGTGAGGTCTTGGAAAGACGTTAGGAAGCACCACTTTCTGGTTGAGATGGAAGGGCGATACTACCTTTGGCAGGAATTTGGGGTGCGTACGAACCACCACTCTATTCTTGTAGAACTTGGTATAAGGCACCTCCGCCACAAGGGCCTACTGAAGCTCGCTAACTCGGTGAGCGCAATCAGGAAAACCACCTTCCAAGAGAGGTAGTGAAGGTGGCAGGTAGCCAGAGGATCGAAGGGTGGGCGAGTGAGCTGCCACAACACGTTGAGGTCCCATTTGGTTGCTGTAGGGCGAACCGGGGCTTCGATAAGAGCAGGCCCCAAAGAAAACGGGTCACCAAAGGTTGGACTGATGGGGGGGGGGGAGGCTTACCATCCACCAGATGGTGGTGCACCACCAGGGCACTAAGGTGCACTCGGACGGAGTTAGACTTGAGCCCGGACTGGGAGAGGTGAAACAGATACTGTAACACCAGAACCACCAGGCAGGAGAAAGGGTCAGCCTCATGTTTGGCGCACCAGAGAACCTGCGCCATTTGAGGGCGTAAACCTTCCTAATAGAGGCCATGCGAGAGGCCAGCAGAATCTCTTCCATCTCAACCGAAAGGATGAAAGGGGCCAGAGTCACCTTTCTCAGCAGCCACGCTGTCGGCGACAGGGAACCCAGGTTGGGGTGCAGAAGAGAGCCCCCTCCTGAGACAGGAGACCCGGGGTGGTCCCCAAAGAGATGGGGGTCTCCATCATCAACTGTAGAAGCAGTGGGAACCATGGCTGCCTGGGCCACCGAGGAGCTATCAGGATGAGCGAGGCCCTGTCGTGGAGGGTCCTGAACAAGGTTTTGGCAATCAGCAGTGTAGGAGGGAAGGCGTACATGAGGTCTTCTGACCATGAGACCAGGAACGCGTCTGCTGCAACCCTGGAGGGGTGGGCCTGCCAGGAACATAAGTGGGTCTTGTGTGGTCTATTACCAAACGAGGGATGACACCAGCATAAATTTAATTACAAAGTATTCAGCCTATAGTTCTCAAATAAAACGTATCATAAAAAAAACATATGAATGTTTTAAATATAATTCCAGGTCTAGAAGATAAAAAGGTACAGTGCGTATGGCAACGCCAAAAAAATTTAAAAGAAAGACTTAGCCCGGCAGCTCTACGACCTTTGCTAATACAATCAATAAGTGATCCAATGGGACATAGCAAATGTGGAGACTAGAATTTGTGGAATCACTTTAGAAACAACTAGTTTTCAATATCATGGCAAAGCATACCAACTTAGGAAAAAAACATCGTGCTACACCGATTATGTGGTCTATTGTATTCAATGCCCATGTGGATTGATTTACACAGACAAAACAATTTGACCTTTTAAAGTTAGAATGAATGAACATCGAAGCAGACTAAATTGCAAAATGAGGGAAGCACCAATAGTAGACCACTGAAACAAAATCATGGATTTGAGGAGTCACTATGTTTCTGTATAGATCAAGTGAGTGGCGGCAATAATGGCAAATCAAGAGAACAAGTTCTGCTGACCTGTGAGCAAAGATGGATTTACAATCTACAATCGGTAACCCCAGGAGGTTTGAATGCCCAAATAGATTGGGGCGTCTGCACATGAAGGTAACAAAGGGATGCAAAACACTGACAAGACACGGAATAATATCGGAAAAATAGTATCAAGAAGGGATTGATACTATTTAAGAGTATATGGGGGAGGCGAAAGATTTAAATCGCGCGTGTGAATGGAATGAAATGTAGAACGTTGAGGATAGTTCGCATGCACGACATAACCGGGAAGCAGACTGGCTCAGAGAAAGGCAGAGAAACAAGAAGCATACGGGGGAGGCGAAAATTTAAATTGCGTAGGTGGATGGAATGAAATGATTAGTACCATTTAAATTTATTTATTTTATTTATTTATTTATTTATTTATTTATTTAACAATTATTTCTATACCGCTCTTTCACAAGTATCAAGTGCGGTTTACAATGAACATTATGTTATATGGTATGGATAGTATCATACCAAGTCATTTTACATAGAACAGGTGAACTAGGTACAGGTAACAGAATAATAATAAATGTAGAATGTTGAGGATAGTTCGCATGCGCGACATAACCGGGAAGCAGATTGGCTCAGAGAAAGCCAGAGAAACAAGAAGTGAACAGCGTCTGCAGCACATTGACAACGGAGGTAACTCAAACAAATATATCTGGGGCAGTAAAGTCATTTCAGCTATAATGATAGTAATCAAGAACAGACATAGAAAAAGGTATAGAGGTGATTAATTTTTTTTAAAAAAAGTTTTCAATTGTGTTCGTTCTCCGTTTGCAGCTTATACATAACGGAGTGCTTCAAAGAAAAGAAAACTCCTGAAGAAACTTAATACAGTGAAACGCAGAGGAGGCGCTAAGGCATGGCGTTGGGGAAACTATTTAAAAGCTAAGCACAGTTTTATAAAGCACTGTTACATGATTTGAAAAAATAGCAAAATAGAAAAAAGCTTGGATAAAGAAAGAAAATTAAAAATTGGCGATATAAGCACAGAGATCATAGATGCGAAAATGACACAAAGCCACTAGACACGCTAAAAGTCTGAACGTTGACATCTTTAAAAGTCTGAGATCTCTGATCTACAAATCATTTAAATTCATTATCCTAATAGTGAAAAGACTTGACTATGTATTGAGTAGCAAGAGGATCAACGATCAAAATTTAAATTATATCACGATCTAAGAATATAAATAGAGCGTTTATAATCAGGGTTTAAACAAAGGAACAGAAGTGGGCAACTGGAAGTTAACCGGGCTGGCGATCTGGTCCATCACGGGTTCCCCCCAGAGTCGGAAAAGCCGACTGGCTATCCTGGGATCCAGCTGCTACTCATGCGGCTGGAGGACACTGCTCAGCCTGTCAGCCAGAAGGTTGTCCTGGCCTGGCAGGTACACTGCCCTCAGGAGGATATCCTATTGGAATGCATATGAGCAGAGGACCAGTGCCTCCTGACAAAGGGTACAAGCCCCTGTACCCCTGTTTGTTCATGTAGATTACTGCCACCTGGTTGTCCATCTGGACCAGCACCGGCTGGTGATGCAGACGGTGGCAGAAGACTCGCAGGGCTAAGCATATAGCTCAGAGCTCTAGGAGGTTGACCTGCTGGGTCATCTCGTCTGGTGACCAGCTGTCCTGGATGCAGAGCTCCCTGCAGTGGGCTCCCCAGCCGAGCAGGGAGGTATCTGTGGTGAGGACTCTTAAGGGGCTCAAGGCCTGAAAAGGCATGCCCGCCTCGAGATACTGGAGAGTGCCACCAGACCAGGGAGTCCGCAGGTTGGCAGGTTACAGAGACTCTGTCTCAGAGGCGACCAATGACTTAAGATCACTGGTCCCAGAGATACCACTGCGCTGCCCTGATGTGGGGAAGGTGAGCATCTGGGGTGACGTGGACTTTGGAGGCCATATGCCCGAGGAGGCACAGGAGAAGCCAGGCCTGCACAGAGGGACAGAACTGTATGTCCCATGCCAGAATCTTGAGATGGTCGGCTCGATCCCTGGGCAAGAAGGCCTTCGACTGGAGAGTGTCGCGCTTTGTCCAGATGAACTCCAGACATTGTGTTGGGAGGAGGTAAGACTTGGGATAGTTTATGACAATCCCCAAGTATTGCAGGACCTGGTTGGTGGCCTGCTGCACCTTGAAGGCCGTGCCTCCCTTTATGAGTGAGTCGTCCAAGTAGGGGAAGACAGAGAGCCCTTGGAGGCGGAGTAAGGCAGCCATGACTGCCAGGGATTTTGTGAAGACTCTTGGGGCCGAGGCCAAACCAAAGGGGAGCATTCTATACTGAAAATGCCTGCCCCCCCCTACAAACCGCAGTTATTGACTGTGGTTGGGGTGAATGATGATGTAAATATAAGCATACTTGAGGTCTAAGGAGCATAGCCAATCTCCCTGCTTGAGATATGGCAGCAATGTACCAAGGGAGAGCATCTTGAACTTCCCTCACCAGGAATTTGTTGAGATTGCGCATGTCAAGGATAGGCCTTAGGACCCCTGTAGATTTCGGCACGAGGAAGTACCTGGAGTAGAACCCTTTGCCCTTGAGATGGTGGAGCACTGGTTCCACTGCTTTGTCCTCGAGAAGTCCTGCCAACTCCTTTAGTAGAAGGTCCCAGTGGAGGGGAGACCTGAGGGGCTCTCCCGGGAAATAAGGGAGAGGTGTGAGTCAGGTGGAGGAGGTAACCCTTTTTGACTACCCAGTGCCCAGGAGTCGGTGGTGATGGTCAACCACCTCTGGGCATAGAGGGCAACACGTCCCCCTGTGGGCTGCTGATCTCCTTGGGGTAGATAGGTTATGCTCAAGGAGTCAAAACCTCCCCCCCTGGCTGGGCCGGAGCAGGTGCCTGGGGTTTTGGAGCCTTCTGCTTACAGGGGCCATGTCCATGTCCCTTGGCCTGCTGACCCTGTTGGCAGTGAAGACAGAAGTCATGGATGTCGGTTACTGACATAGTTTGACTGCATCGGTCACATTTTTTTGAACTCACCGGGAGACATGGTGGGAGACAACCCCGGGTGAAAAGGGCACGCGAATGGCAGTCAAGGCGAGCCTCAATCAAAAAAAGGGAAAGGAGCCGAGAGTATTGTGTGAACCGGCGCCATCTCGAGGCAGGAAGAGGAACTGGAACACAACCGGAGAAAAACACAACTTTTAAGGATTTAGCAAGAATTTTTCTGGGGAAACAGGACAGACGTCCGTTGGGCTACATGGAAAAAAGGAGATCAAACAAGATGGCACACCCTTGGATGGGAAGGGGACCACACATGTGTGGTAGCATATCCCAAAGACTTTCTTTGAAAGCTGGGGAAATGCTCCTCACGGGATCCGTAGGCACCGACGTTACCCATATGTGAGGACTGCCTTCCTGTTTGTTCCTGGAGACCCCACTTATCTGGACTGGGCTGGAGGAATGCCCTGGAAATTAAAATCAACTCTGGAAGAGGGGAGGTATTGTGTGAAATTTGCCTTGCTGTCTATGGAGGACACTTGTTCACAAATGAGCAACTTTGCCTTGTATTGTTCACTTTAGCTAAGAATTGCTCTAATATGCATTCATCTTTAGAGAACAAATTAAAAAACAAAACAACGTATTTTGGCGTTAAAACACGGTTTTTCAGTTATATTTGAAGCAAAGTCCTAACTGCAGATTAGAGAGAGTTAAAACAAAATATTTTTGCATAGATAGAATTAACTGCCTGTCCTACAGCACTACTTGTTCTTGAAGCATAATCTAGGCAATCATGTTGCAAAGGTACAAAGCGAGGACGCTATGGCTGTACAGTCCCTTGCATGGAGACTTATTTTAAAAGGCAGGGGGTGAGGTTGAGCAGATTAGGTGGACCTAATCATTCTTTTTATTCTTTATTTTATTTTACAGGTTTTTTATACCGCTCTATAATTAATTCAGAGCAGTTTACATATAACATGATAAACAAAAAAAAAAACATTTACATAGAACGAGGGGGTTAAAACTTGGATGAATATATATGGGGTTCAAATATTTACATTTTCTGAACAGCAATTAACAAAGCAGCAATGATTTAAGGAGAAAGAGTTAGCGAAGGCTGAGTAGGGGGAACAGTAGAAGAAGAGATAGGATGTTGTAGTATTGCGAAAAGAGTGGAGGAGTAGCCTAGTGGTTGGGGCAAAGTACTTCAGGCCGGAAGGTTGGGTGTTCAAATCCCACTAGAGGACAGCAACCTTGGGCCGGAAGGACTGGGGTCTCTAGTCCCACAGGTGCTCCTTGTGGTCTTGGGCAAGCCACTTAACCCTCCATAGCCCATGTTCCCTGTAAATAGTTATCTCCAAGTTATAATGCCCTGTTCAATGTAATTTCAGTTTGTTCAATGTAAACCGCACTGATGCAGAATAGCGCGGTATATAAGAGAATGTAATAAATAAATAAATAAAATATAAAGCATAGTTACTCACCTAGAACAGGTGATCTCCGGGAACAGCAGGAATTTAGTCCTCACATATGGGTATCATCAGTACCGACGGAGCCTGCGCGGGAACACTCCCCAGCATCCACTTAGAAAGCTTTTGGGAGCATCCCACAGCGCCTGCATGCTGCCTTCCTGCCTTTCCCAACTGCCTCTCTCCAGTTGAGTTTAAAGCTGAGACAAAAAGAAAGAGAGAGGGAAAGAGAAAGAGACAGACAGAGAGATACAACTCCTAGGGGAGGTGGGTGGGTTGTGAGGACTAAATTCCTGCTGTTCCCGGAGATCACCTGCTACAGGTGAGTAACTATGCTATCTCCAGGAACAAGAAGGAATGTAGTCCTCACATATGGGGACTCCCTAGCTTTAGATGCCAGGGAGAGACCCCAGAAGTTGTGTGCCCCTGTGAAAGGGCTCCAATTTCCCCCATGGATCTCTGGCATCCAACCAGGGATGGTGGGTAGGAGTTGATTAGGTATGGAACAGGTGTTGGAGAACAGCCTGACCAAACAAGGCATCCCGGCGGAAGCCTTGTCCAAGCAGTAATGGGCTGTGACGGTATGAACCGAGGCCCAGGTGGCTGCCCGACAGATGTCGTCGATAGACACAGAGTGCAGATGAGCCATTGAAGCTGCCATGGCTCTCACATTGTGAGTTGTGACATGGCCCTCCAGAGGAAGATTCTTACTCTGATAGGCAAAGGAAATACACTGAGCAATCCAGTTGGATAGTGTTCTCTTGGAGACTGGAAGTCCCAAATGAGAAGGATCAAAAGCAACAAAGAGTTGAGAGGACTTTCTATGTTGCTGTGTTCTTTGTAAGTAAAAAGCTAAAGCTCTTTTACAGTCCAAAGTATGAAGATTTCTTTCTGTATTAGATGCATGAGGCCTTGGAAAAAATACAGGCAGGTAGACCGCCTGGTTTAGATGCAAAGGTGAGACCACCTTTGGCATAAAGTGTGGATGATTCCTAAGGACTACCTTGTCATGATGGAACCTTGTATAAGGTGGATCAGCTACTAGTGCCTGCAACTCACTGATGCGACGTGCTGTGATTGCAATGAGAAAGATAACTTTCCAAGAAAGAAATTTCAATGAGGTAGTAGCTAAGGGTTCGAAAGGTGGCTTCATAAGCTGACCAAGAACCAGGTTTAAGTCCCATGCCACAGGTGGTGGCTTAATGGGAGGCTTAGTTAGAAGAAGGCCTCTCATAAATCTTGCTACAAGAGGATGGGAGGAAATAGGCTGTCCATTTAGAGACTTGAAAGAAGTTGCAATAGCACTCAAATGGACTCTTACTGAGTTAGTCTTAAGTCCTGCATTGGATAAATGAAGGAGATACTCCAGTAATGATTCCAAAGGTATTGTAAGGGGGTTGAGACCATTCTGCGAGCACCATATCGTAAACGTTTTCCAGTTGAAAGCATAAGAGCGTCTTGTGGAAGGCTTCCTGGAAGCATAAAGGATATCCTTTACTTGCTGAGGGAGGTTAAGATCATGAAGATCTAGGCCAGGGGTCCTCAAACTACGGCCCGCGGGCCACATGCGGCCCGCCGAGGACGTTTATCCGGCCCGCCGGGTGTTTTTGCCGCCGCTGCCTGTCCTCTGCGGCGGCTCCAGGGCCGGCCCGTCCATTGAGCAAGAATGTTTTTAACACAGGGCCCCGCGCAAAGAACATTCTGCTTTAAAAGTAAATTTTAAATTTTTTAAAAAAAAGCTATCTCCTGCCGGCCTGCCACTGCCTCCGTGGCAGATTCCAGTGTCCCGCGGGGCCCCCCCCTGCCCAGCAGAGCCTGCCCTCCCTGCATCAGTTCCCTCTCCGCAGTCGAAACCGGCTTTCAGAGCGCGAAGGGAGAGTTTCTCTTTCGCGGCTCTGTTAAGACCGCAGGGGCTGATGGGAACTTTCCCATCAGCGCCCGCGGGCTTAACAGAGCAGCGAGGGAGAAACTCTGTCTTCGCGCTCTGAAAACCGGTTTCGATTGCGGAGAGGGAGCTGATGCAGAGAGGGCAGCCTCTGCCGGGCAGGGGGGGGGGCCCCGCGGGACACTCGAATCTGCCGCTGCAGCAGCGGTAGGCCGGCAGCAGACAGCTTTTTTTAATTTTAAATTTTCCCTAGGCTGGGGGGGAGGGGGGTTAGGACTGGTAATGGGCTATGGGGGGGCCAAGTCTGGAAATGGGGTGATGGGGGGGGGGAGTTAGGACTGGTAATGGGCTATGGGGGGGCTAAGACTGGAAATGGGCTGATGGGGATTAGGACTGGTAATGGGCTATGGGGGGGGCTTAAACTGAAAATTGGGTGATGGGGGTTAGGACTGGAAATGGGCTGATGGAATTAGGATTGGAGTGGGCTGATGGGGGTTTAGGACTGGTAATAGACTATGGGGGGGCTAGGACTGTAATGGGCTGAGTGGAAGGGAAGACTTGAACTGCAAATAGCTGATGGGGACGGGGGCTTGGAATGGAAGTGGGTTAGGACTGGTAATGGGCTGGGGGGGCTTAAACTGAAAATTGGGTGATGGGGGGTTAGGACTGGAAATGGGCTGATTAGATTAGGACTGGGAGTGGGCTGATGGGGGGTTAGGACTGGTAATGGGCTATGGGGGTGGGCCCCGCGCTGAGTCTCTGCACATGGCCCCGCACACTTGCATCACTTGTTACGACTAGCAGAGAGGGAGCTGATGCAGGGAGGGCAGGCTCTGCCGGGCAGGGGGGGGGCCCCGCGGGACACTCGAATCTGCCGCTGCAGCAGCGGTAGGCCGGCAGCAGACAGCTTTTTTTAATTTTAAATTTTCCCTAGGCTGGGGGGGAGGGGGGGTTAGGACTGGTAATGGGCTATGGGGGGGGGGGCCAGGTCTGGAAATGGGGTGATGGGGGGGGGGGGAGTTAGGACTGGTAATGGGCTATGGGGGGGCTAATAATGGAAATGGGCTGAGGGTATTGGGGGTGGAAGTGGGGTGATGGGTATAAGTAGTGTTAATGGGCAATGGGGGGGGGGCTTAAACTGAAAATTGGGTGATGGGGGTTAGGACTGGAAATGGGCTGATGGGATTAGGATTGGAGTGGGCTGATGGGGGTTTAGGACTGGTAATAGACTATGGGGGGGGGGCTAGGACTGTAATGGGCTGAGTGGAAGGGAAGGCTTGAACTGCAAATAGCTGATGGGGACGGGGGCTTGGAATGGAAGTGGGTTAGGACTGGTAATGGGCTGGGGGGGGCTTAAACTGAAAATTGGGTGATGGGGGGTTAGGACTGGAAATGGGCTGATTGGATTAGGACTGGGAGTGGGCTGATGGGGGGTTAGGACTGGTAATGGGCTATGGGGGTGGGCCCCGCGCTGAGTCTCTGCACATGGCCCCGCACATTTGCATTACTTGTTACGACTAGCAGTGACAAAATATGGAACCGGACATTGACCATCTCATTAGCCAAAAGCAGGCCCATAGTTCCCATTGAAATACTGGTAAGTTTGTTGATTTAACTTTACTTGTTCTTCATTTTAAATATTGTATTTGTTTCCGTTTTGTTTTTTTACTTCAAAATAAGATATGTGCAGTGTGCATAGGAATTTGTTCATAGTTTTTTTTTAAACTATAGTCCAGCCCTCCAACGGTCTGAGGGACAGTGAACTGGCCCCCTGTTTAAAAGGTTTGAGGACCCCTGGATCTAGGCCTTCAGCAACCAAGCCCCGAGATGCAGAGACTGGGGATTGGGATGCCATAACATTCCATTCTCCTGAGACAGGAGATCTGGAGCAGACCCTAACTCCAGGGAGGGAGCTTGAGAGAGATGTAGAAGCAGAGGGTACAACACTTGCCGTGGCCAATGTGGAGCTATGAGAATCATACGGCCTCTCTCTCTGAAGCTTGAAAAGGGTTTTGGGAATCAGGGGAATGGGTGGAAAGGCATACAGGAAGTCTTGACCCCACTGAAGGAGGAAAGCATCCCTGGCCCGAGAGCCCTGAGCCGGAATTCTGGAAAAGAACCGGGGAAGTTTGGCATTCAACGGACTTGCAAAGAGGTCTATGTCCGGGGTTCCCCAAATTTGAAAAATCTTGGCCACCTGGTCTGCATGTAGAGACCATTCGTGTGGAAGCAGAACTCGACTGAGTCTGTCTCCCCAAGAGTTTTGTATGCCTGGAAGATACACTGCCAGGAAATGAATCTGATGCTCTCTGGCGAGGGCCCATAGTCGCAAAGCTTCATTGCAAAGCGACAGAGAGCCTGTTCCCCCCTGCTTGTTCACATAGAACATGGCTACTTGATTGTCCGTATGAATGAGGATTGTCTTGTAGCTGAGCAGGGTGTGGAACACTTGAAGAGCAAGGAAGATTGCTCTGAGCTCCAAGAGCTTGATATGCAGATGAGTCTCCTGTGGCGTTCAGGTGCCTAGGGTGGAGAGGTCTTGCAGATGAGCTCCCCAACCCATGGGAGAAGCATCTGTTGTGAGAGTTGCTTGGGGTAAGGGTTGTTGAAATGGGGACCCCAGCAACAGGTTTTGAGTGGACTGCCACCATTTGAGGGACAAAATAAGGCGATTTGTGTTTGCTATTTTGTCTGACAGGCACCCTGATGCCTGGGTCCATTGAGTGGATAAAGTCCACTGGGCTGCTCTCATATGGAGGCGAGCATAAGGAACCACATGCACGGTAGATACCATGTGGCCTAGTAGTTGTAGCATTTCTCGGGCAGTGAGATGAGGCTTCAGCACTGCTTGAGAAGTTAACTGCACCATGCGAAGGCAACGGGCCTGGGGAAGATAGGCCCTTGCTTTTCTGGTATCCAGCCAAGTTCCTATGAACTCTAGAGACTAAGTGGAAGTTAGACTGGATTTTGGGATGTTTATGACCAGATCCAAATACTTAAGGATACGCATTGTGCAAGATAGAGAAGTCCTGGCCTCTGACTCTGATGGGGCTCGAATGAGCCAGTCGTCTAAGTAGGGGAAGATGAATATCCCTAGAGTGCGGAGAAATGCTGCTACCACAGCCATGCAATTCGTGAACACTCTTGGAGCTGTGGCCAGGCCAAAAGGAAGCACCCTGTATTGGTAGTGCTTTCCTTGAAAAAGGAACCGAAGGAACTTTCTGTGAGTTGGATGGATGAGAACATGGGTGTACGCATTCTTGAGATCTAGAGAATAAAGCCAATCCTGACTCTGAAGGTATGGCAGCAGAGTTCCTAGAGAAATCATTTTGAATTTCTCTTTGAACAGGAATTTGTTCAATTCTCTGAGGTCCAAAATAGGTCTGTATCCCCCTGTTTTCTTTGGGATAAGGAACTAGAGGGAGTAAAACCCTGTACCCTGTTGATGAATGGGTACTTCTTCTATTGCCCCTTGGGCAAGAAGCATAGTAACCTCTTGACCTAACAGGTTGATGAGAGAGGTCTGAGAATTGAACTGTCTTACCATTGTGGGAGGGGGCATGCACAGAAAGTGCAGCTTGTACCCCTCTTTTATAATGTAGAGTGTCCAATGCTCTGCTGTTATCTGCTCCCACCTGGGGGCAAAGTGACATAACCTTCCTGGAATGGTGGAAGGCTCTGGTCCATTGAGGGCCAGGAAGGCTAAATTCTCTAGATGAAAGTCAAAGGCCTTGTGGAGGCTGAGACTGCTGAGACGGTTGAGGCTTAGCAGTCTTTGCTTTCCTTTGTTTAGGTGGCTGCTGACTTTTCCAGGCAAGTTGACCTGCAGAACGTCCCTGTTGGGAAAGAGTAGTTACTCACCTGTAACAGGTGTTCTCCAGGAGCAGCAGGAATCAGTCCTCACATATGGGTGACGTCGGCGCCGACGGAGCCCTCGTGCGGAGCATTTCCCCAGCTTTCAAAGAAAGCCTTTGGGAATTGCAGCGCGCATGCGCGGTCCCCTTCCCGCCCAAGGGTGCCATCTTGCTCAGTCTGATGACATAGCTAAAAGACAGCAAAAAATTAGCAAAATAAAGCATATGACTGCAACTCCAAGGAGAGGAGGGAGGGTTGTGAGGACTGATTCCTGCTGCTCCTGGAGAACACCTGTTACAGGTGAGTAACTACTCTTTCTCCAGGACCAAGCAGGAAGTCAGTCCTCACATATGGGACTCCCCAGCTTAAGGCTACCGGAGACCTCAAGCCGAAAAAATGAGCTCCCTCTAACTCGTCAGTATGTAAGGAAGGAATCTTCTCTGAGAACGCCGCCGACCGGTAGCCCAACACCAGGGTCGGAGGGTAGGAGTTGCCTAAACCTCAAAGAGATTATGGAGTACTGCCTGTCCGAAAGAACTGTCCCTGCGGGACTCCCTCTCAAGGCAGTAATGGGCCGCAAAAGTCTGGCTTGAAGACCAAGTAGCGGCCCGGCAGATGTCTGCCAACGGAACAGAGCGGAGATGAGCCACTGACGCAGCCTTCGTCCTGACACAATGAGCCGTGACACGACCCTCCAACGAGAAGCCGGCTGCCCCATAAGCCCAGGCGATACAGTCAGCGACCCATACGGACAAAGTACGCTTGGAGACAGGTAGCCCCAACTTATTGGGGTCAAAAGAAACGAAGAGCTGAACAGCCCTCTGGTGCTCCCGCGTACGGTCGAGGTAGAAGGATAACGCCCTCCTACAGTCCAGGGTATGCAGGACCATCTCAGCCCGGTTGGCATGGGGCCTGGGAAAGAAGGTCGGAAGAACCACCTCCTGATTGAGGTGAAAAGGGGAGACAACCTTAGGAAGAAACTTCGGGTGAGTCCGTAAGACTACCCCTATTCCTGTAGAACCTAGTGTAAAGGGGATCAGACACTAGGGCCTGAAGCTCACCCACTCGCCTAGCAGAGGTAAGAGCTACCAGAAACAAGGTTTTCCAGGAGAGAAAACGGAGAGAGCAGGTAGCCATAGGTTCAAATGGCGGACAAGTAAGCCGCTGTAAGACCACATTCAGATCCCACTCAGGGGCTGGTGGACGCAAAGGAGGCTTAAGCAGGAGAAGGCCTCTGAGAAAACGAGCCACCAAAGGGTGGTTGGAAAGAGGCCTCCCGTCCACCGGCGAGTGGTGCGCTGAGACAGCACTGAGGTGAACCCTGACAGAGTTGGACTTAAGGCCTAGATTGGAGAGGTAAAGCAAATATTGCAATACTACCGCTACCAAGCACGAGAAGGGATTCTCGCTGTGCTGAGCACACCATGCGGAGAATCTACGCCACTTAAGAGTGTAGGATTTCCTGGTGGATTGCCGCCTAGAGGCTAAGACTACGTCTTCCACCTCTCTAGGCAGGAGTAGGGGAGCCAGGACTACCCTTTCAGCAGCCAGGCAATCAGATGAAGGGACTGGAGGTTGGGGTGCAAGAGAGACCCCTGGTCCTGAGACAGGTGATCGTGTTGAAATCCCAGAGGCAGGGGAGTGTCCACCGCCAGCTGCAACAGGAGTGGGAACCACGGCTGCCTCGGCCACCTGGGGGCTATTAGAATCATGGAGGCCCTGTCCTTGAGGACCTTGAACAGTGTTCGAGACACTAGTGGCGTGGGAGGAAACGCATATAGTAGGCCTTGGGACCACAGAATCAGAAAGGCATCCGCTGCTACTCTGAGAGGTTGCGGTTGTCTGGAACAGAAGCTCGGGAGTTGCCGGTTCAGAGGGCTGGCGAAGAGATCGATGGTGGGGAGGCCCCACCTGAGAAAGATCTGCTGAAGTACCAATGGATTCAATCTCCATTCGTGTGCTCAGTCTGTCCGCCAGGTAATTTTCTTGACCGGGGAGGTAGACAGCCTTGAGGAAGATTCCGTGATTGACGGCCCAAGAGCACAGCCGTTGTGCCTCCTGACAGAGAAGGAAGGAGCCTGTGCCCCCTTGTTTGTTCACGTAGAACATGGCAACTTGATTGTCCGTCTGGACCAGTACAGACTGGTGAGACGTGAGGTGGGAGAAGGCTCTCAGAGCTAGGCGTATTGCCCATAGCTCCAGGAAGTTTATCTGCTGAGCAGCCTCCCAAGGAGTCCAGAGACTCTGAGTACATGCCCCTTGGCAATGTGCTCCCCAACCCAGAAGAGAAGCATCTGTCGTCAGCACTCGAGAATGCGGAGGGGATTGAAAATCCACTCCGAGTACCAGATTCGGAAGATGAAGCCACCATTGTAGAGAGGAGACGAGCAGGGAGGATACTCTCACCGAGTTTGTAAGGCTCCCTGTGGCCTGATGCCACTGAGTGCGAAGGCTCCACTGAGCAGGCCGCATGTGCAGGCGGACATTGGGGGTTACATGAACCGTGGAAGCCATATGGCCGAGAAGTCTCAGGAATTGCCTGGCGGAGACCAGGGAGTTGCTGTGAAACTGCCTGGCCACATCCATCAACCGGAGGGCCCTGTCCACTGGCAGAAAAGCCCTCGCCTGAAGAGTGTCTAGCCTGGCTCCTATGAATTCCAAGTTCTGGGACGGGAGCAAAGTGGACTTTGCGAAGTTTATGACAAATCTCAAGTGCTGAAGCAGAGCCACAGTGCGAAGGGTGGCTTGACTGGCCTCCTGGGAAGACTGGCCCCTTATGAGCCAGTCGTCCAGGTATGGAAACACAAAAAGACCTTGAAGCCTCAGGTAGGCCGCCACCACTGCCAGGCACTTGGTGAACACCCTGGGAGCGGAGGTTAGCTCAAAGGGAAGTACTCTGTACTGGTAGTGGCTTCCCCCCACAACAAATCTGAGATACTGTCTGTGGTCTGGATGAATAAGGATGTGAGTATAAGCATCCTTTAGATCTAAGGAGCATAGCCAATCTCCCTGCTGGAGGTAGGGCAGCAGGATTCCAAGGGTAAGCATCTTGAACTTTTCCCTCTCCAGGAACTTGTTGAGGTTGCGCAAGACTAGGATGGGTCTGAGGCCTCCTGTTCTTTTTGGTACCAGAAAGTACCTGGAATAAAAGCCGTGACCTCTCAGGTGGTGGGGCACCGGTTCCACAGCCTGTTCCTTTAGAAGACTTGCTAACTCCTGAAGGAATAGGTCCCTGTGCAGAGGGAGTCTTGGGGGCTCCCCTGGAAAATAGGAGGGAGGTACCTGGTGAAAATGGAGAAGATAGCCCTTTTGGACTATATGGAGAACCCAGGTATCTGATGTGACGGCTGACCATCTGTGGGCAAAGTGGGCCAGACGGCCTCCTGTGCTGATGTGAGCCAGCTGAGGAAAAGCCTTCTTAGTCAAAACCCCCCACCCTGCTGAGCAGGGGCCGGTGTTGGTGGCTTGGGGGCCTTCTGCCTACGGGGCCCATGACCCTGACCCTTGGCCTGCTGACCCTGTTGGGGAGCTGCAGAGACCTGATAATGAGGGTATTGTTTATAGGCAGATGACTTCCTCGGTCTTTTTTTCCCGAGCCCTTCTTTTTCTGAGAAGGGGCAGAGGTTTTTCTGGACAGCCTAGTCCGGGTCAGAGTCACAGTCTCGAGTTCTGCAGCCTTTTCAGCCATGGGCTTGCCAAAGAGGTTTTCACCTCGGCAGGGGACATCAACCAACTTGACCTGTACCCATGGCTCGAGGTCGGATGACTGTAGCCAAGCCTGTCGGCGGGCACCGATGTTGGCCCCAGCTACTCGGGCCGAAGCCTCAAAGCCATTGTAGGCTGCTCGAGAGATAAACTTCGAGCACTCTCTAATACCAGTGGACAAGGCCTGGAACCTCTGCAAAGGTTCCTCGGAGAGACCAGCAGAGAACCTGGCAATCTCCTTTGCCAGGTCTCGGAGGTACATGCCCATGTAGAGCTGCTATGTCTGGACACGGCAAGCAAGCATAGAGCCCTGGAAGCACTTCTTACCGAGGGCATCCAGGTTCCGGGCCTCCTGGCCGGGAGGCACCGAGGAGTGCATCTTCTGACTTTTCAGTCGATGCATGGCCGATTCCACAACCATGGAGTGGTGCGGTAATTGTGCCTTTTGGAAACCGGGGCTCTTGCGGACTCGATAGATGGAATCGACCCGCTTGCTTAACACCGGCGTCGAGGCCGGGGTCTCCCACATCCGGAAGAGCAGCCGCTCCAGCATCGGAGGAACCGGTACAGTAAAGGCCTCCTTCGGGGGAAGAGTCATACTGGAGGGCCTTGAGCTCCTCGGCTCGAGGCTCCTCCTCGGGATCCGCGGGGAAGGCCAAGGCCTTGGCCATATCCCGCACGAAGTCCGAGAACCGGGTATCCTCCGGTGGGGATCGTCTCCGAGGTTCGGATTCCAGCGAGTCCGATGGGACACACCGAGTCCGATGAGTGTCGGGTGACTCTTCGTCCTCCGTCTCCCAGCTCAACTTCTCGGAGGAGGAATCGAGCGGCTCCGGTCGGGCGAGCACCGATGCCATCCGCCCCGACACCGAGGGTACCGGCGTCGACGACCTCGGTCCCGAACGGGAGGCCGAGGGAGACCGTGGCCGAGGATAGACTCGAGCCCGCATGGACTCGAGGATCGGCTCGGCCTCCGGGGTCGACTTGGACGTCGATGTCCCGGTGGTCGGGGCAGATGCACCGGTGAGATCGGCGATAAATGCCCGCTGCTGTTCCATGAAGGCAACAAAGCTGCTCTCCAAGGCCGTCAACCTGAGTCCGAGCTCAGGAGACCCAGCAGCCCCCGACTCGGGCCCCGACGGCGTCGGGCCCGACTCGGCTCCCCTGGAGGAGAGTCCACAAGAACTACAGCACTCACGTGTCCAGGAGACTCCATCTCGATACGAGGATGTTTGGCAGGCCTCTCCGACTCCGAAGACCCGGGACGGCTATCGGGGCTATGCGACCTGGCCCTCGAGGAACCAGGAGCGTCCACCGACGACGCCCTCACGGGTTTCTTCTTCCTGCAATGTTCCCGCGAAGGAGACCCCCGCTCAGAGGAACCCCGACGCTGCTCGGGGCCGGAGTCCCGAGACGTCGAGGCCTCTGACGAGGTCCGGGCCCGTCCGGACGTGGAGTCAGAGAAGATCCTATCCTTCTGGTGCTGCCGACTCCTCAACGCCTTCGAGGACATTTTGCCACAGGGACCACAGATCATTGGGTCATGAGCGGGTCTGAGGCAGTGGAGGCAGCAGTCATGTGTGTCAGTAAGAGACATAAGTTTCTTACACCGATCACACATTTTAAACCTGCTGGTAGCCATCGGGGGAAAAAGGGCCCCTGCGAGGTCAAAAGACCGGGCTGCCAGTGAAAAAAGAAAAATGGCGCGAACGCTAGTCACAAAGGACAAAAACCAAAAAAGAGAGAGTGGACTCGATACCGGCGTATCGGGCCAAGGCGGGAAAAGGATCCGGCGTCGAACCGAAGAAAAAAGAGAAAAAATAGGGAAATCAACTTTTTCCTCGGGGAAAAATGAACTATGTCTGTCGGGCTCCACGGAAAAAAGAACACTGAGCAAGATGGCACCCTTGGGCGGGAAGAGGACCACGCATGCGCGCTGCAATTCCCAAAGGCTTTCTTTGAAAGCTGGGGAAATGCTCCGCACGAGGGCTCCGTCGGCGCCGACGTCATCCATATGTGAGGACTAACTTCCTGCTTGGTCCTGGAGAATAAGAGGGATAAAACCTCTTCTTTTTTGAGAAGAAAGAAATCGCAGGATCAGCTGTGCCTTTGGATAGGCTATCCAAAGTGGAGCTGTCAGCATCTAATTCACTGGCTTTTTCTTGCCAATTTTTGCCAAATAGATTCTCACCTGTACAAGGGATATTGCCCAGTTTGTCCTGCACCCAGAGCTCCAAATCAGATGCCTGGAGCCAGGCAATTCTACGTGCACCTATGGCAATGGCAGAGGTTCTGCTTATGCACTCAAAACAGTCAAAAGCTGCACAGTTGACAAACTTAGACATATCCTGGGCATGTTTGACCAGTGTGAGAAAATCCTGCCTTCTATCCTCAGGAAGAAGAGGGCTCAAAACCTCTAAATCTCCTGTGACTTCCTTAAGGAACATTCCCATATATAAAATATAGGAACTGATCCTGGCAGAAAGCATGGAAGCCTGGAAAGTACGATGTCCAAAGGCATCCAAAGTTCTACACTCACGTCCTAGAGGATTAGAGACATGCCTCTTTGCACTTCTGATCCTTCTCATAGCTGACTGCACTACAATAGAGTGGTGAGGAAGCTGAGTTTTCTGGAAGCCAGGACAAGGAGGGACTCGATACATGGTATCCAGTCTGCGAGAGTGAGGAGAGGTGGTGAGAGGTGTCTCCCACATTCTCAACATGAGATCATGTAAAATCTCATGGATAGGCAAGGTAGCTGCCTCCTTAGGAGCTTTTGGATATTGTAAAATCTCCAACTCCTTAGCTCTGGGATCTGTCTCAGGAGTCACAGTAATGGACAACCCACGAGCCACCTTCCTGATGAAATCTTGAAAGGAGATATCTTCTGGAGGAGACATCCTACGTTTAGGAGAGGAAGGCTCCTCCGGGAGAAGTATCCTGGTAGCGGCAGAGCTATCAGAATCCTCAGAGTCCTCCGAGGATTCGAAGTATCGTCTGTCCAGATGCTCTTGAAGAGCCCGATACCCGTACCAACTTAAGTCGGTACCAGGGGTAATCGCCTTCTGGTGCCGATACACCGGTACCATCGCATGACTGAGTGCCGGCAAAGCCGATACCGATGTTGATGATATCGGTACCGGTACCGGTTGAATCGTCCGACGCGGTTCCGAGGGTGTCGATGCCGCAAGGAGAGCCGCCAGACTGCATTCAATAGCCAAGAACCTCTGGTCTATCAATGCTGTCAATGCCTGGGTGTCGGTACCGGAAACAGCCGGTACCCCAGAGCATGGCACCAGTAGTTCTGCTGAGGTCGAGGCCTCGAGAACATCTTGTATCCCCGATATTGCTTTGTTAGCCGAAGCCTCCCGCCGGGGCAACTTTGCCGGTATGGAACCCTCAAGGGCAACGCCAGAGGCATCTCGATGCTTGGAAGGAGATCTACCCTTTGAGGACCGGCTGGACTTATGTTTAGTTACCTGAGATCCATGGGAGGAAGACGAAGCCCTGGATGACGTCGATGCCATCAAAGCTGCATCGGAGGGAAAAAGGGCACTGAGCTTGGCAGCTCGGTTCTGTCGACCCCTTTTGGACATCATGGCACAAGCCATGCACTCGGAGATGGAGTGGTCAGGACCTAAACATTTAAGACACCACTCGTGGGTGTCGGTGACGGAGATGGTACCGCCACACTTGGTGCATTTTTTAAAACCCGAGGTGGGTTTCTCCATGGTGGAGGAAATTTTGGGCCCAAAATGGCGCGTGCACCTGGAAAGAAAGTTTGGGAAAAAAAACACTTTTTTTTTTTTTTAAAGAAAGAAAGAAAGAACCACCGGCGGTACCGGTGTAGCGTCGCTGAAGGCAGACGCGACCACAAAAAAGAAGGAAAAATAATTTTCTGCGGTGACAGGAACACGACCTGCTGGCTCCACGGAAAACGAAGAACTGGAGAGAGGCAGTTGGAAAAGGCGGGAAGGCAGCACGCAGGTGCTGTGGGATGCTCCCAAAAGCTTCCTAATTGGACGCTGGAGAGCGTTCCTGCGCAGGCTCCGTTGGTACCAACGATACCCATATGTGAGGACTACATTCCTGCTTGTTCCTGGAGATTAGCCTTCACTCTGTCAAGAGCAGGTGCAAGGGAAGAGGTGAGGACAAAACATAGGATGAATATGGAAGCCGCCTCTAAAATTGTGTGACTACCCTATGGCTTACATAATCTAAAAAGCTACAAAAATCTAAACTACCAGTCCTCTAGGCCTATGCAGCTTTACTGGACAGTACTGAGCCATCACCAATATGATCACCCACACCACAAAGGGAAACACAAATAAATATCAATTTTTGTTGGAACTCACACCATGAGGGAATCTCCCTCTCGTTGTGTGCTGTTCCGTTTTTCTCTTAAATTCAAATAAGGACACAACCCTAACAAGGATTAGAGGGATATCAACCCTCTAATACCAACCGAAAGATATATAATTCATATGGAAGGATTAATAAATAGTCACTTAGCTTGAACATGAGCTCTTCATCTGTAATTCAGCAGGAGTCCAAAAAACGGATAAGCGTCCACAGCAAAGCCACAGATGAAAACGCTGAAATCCACTCAAGGGCTATCTCGCATAAACAAACGCCGTGGCAAACCCCGCTTCATATATTATGGCGAAGAAAAATGCTCCCTCCATCCTCAAGCCAAGCAAACGAACTCGTTCCAAACAATCCCTTCCATCTCCTGAGCAACTATATAAGGAGAACTCAACTCCTCAAAGTAACTCAACGTTGTATTTGTTTCGAGCCTCCGATCCTCCCGGCTCTTTGTCAAACTCCGTTGCTCCTACTTCAACCGGAAACACTAACTTCATTTAAACGCCTGACTATGGGCACATGATCGGCTGGTAACCAATAGGTCCCTGGTTCACTTAAACTATACTGCTTAAACTAAGGTCCACCATTCCACAGTCAAATTGAGCCCCTGGGGCTCCATGGAGTCCAAAGTGAAGATCCAAAATTGTTCACGATAACTAAGGCACGAATGTCTATCCATCCCCTCTGACTCTAGAAGGAATATAGTCAATTATTCTCCAACGCAAATCAGTGAAACTATGATGACAGTCTTGACAATGTGAAGCTAACGGAGCTGTCAAAACAGCTTCATTAATCCGAGATTGATGTTCTTGGAGTCTTTTCTTTATGACTCGCGATGTTTTGCCCACATAAATTACCTTGCAAGGGCAAATTAGAACATACACTACAAAGGCAGACAAGCATGTCGTAGCAAATTTGCTATAAATCTTTCGATGATTGAGAGGATGTTTCCAAACAGGACCCTCCAGTGTCAAAGCGCAAAAGTCACACCCAGCGCATTTAAAGTGGCCCACTAAATCCTCCACCGATGCTTTTTGATTAGAGCTATCATGATGAACTACCCAATCCGCTATGTTCCTACCCCTCTTTAGGGCAAACATTAACGGCTTCATGAAACTAGAATGTAAGGATAACAGAGGCCAGTGAGATTTTAAGATTTTTATCACCTCAGCCGTACCAGGCATGTACGGTAACACTCCTACAAAAGGGGAAGGATCCTCGGAACTGGAACTCGGAATATCCCACCAATCTCTATGATTAAACCGGGCTCTACGGTATGCCCGATTAATAATATCAAGGGGATATCCTCGATCCAACAAGTGAGCCTTCAACCGGGAAGCCTGAAATTTAAAATCTTCTAACGTATAACAGAGTTGATGCAATCGTAGAAATTGCCCCACCGGTAATCCCCTCCATAGGGGGCCCGGATGGTAACTTTGATAATGAAGCAAAGTATTGCGCTGGACTTCCTTACGATATAAAGTAGAACCCACCTCAGGGCCATCCTTAAATAAACGGATGTCCAAAAAATCTATTGTCCCTTTATGAAAGGTAGGTGTAAATTGAAGATCAGGCGATAGCGTGTTGATCCAGGTAAAGAACTCCCTCAGTGTTATTTCCGTGTCCGTCCAAAAGAAAAATACATCATCCAGAAATCTAGACCACATCCGTATCCATTGGAACCATGGGGAAGGATATATGTGTCTAGTCTCAAATTCTGCCATGTAAAATGTGGCTACCGACGGTGCCACCGTCGCCCCCATTGCAATTCCATGTACTTGCTGAAAATATTGATCTCCAAACAGGAAGAAATTCTTTGTCAATACTAATCTCAACAACCTGATGATAAAGGATTTTGGCAAACGAGATGGTAAATCAAACGGGACCTGTTCCGCCATGGCCAACGCAGCTTCCTGATTTATATTTGTATATAGAGCTTTGTCTGACAGGCAACCTGATGCCTGGGTCCATTGGGTGGACAGAGTCCACTGAGCTGCCCTCATGTGAAGGCGAGCGTAAGGAACCACATGCACGGTGGATGCCATGTGGCCTACCAGTTGTAACATTTGTCGAGCAGTTAAATGGGACTTTAACTGAATTTGTGAGGCTAACTGCACCAAGCGTAGGCAACGGGCCTGGGGAAGATAGGCCCTTGCATTTGTGGTATCCAGCAAGGCCCCTATGAACTCTAGTGACTGAGTAGGGGTGAGATGGGATTTTGGGAGGTTTATTACAAGTCCCAGATACTGAAGAACACGCCTTGTACAGGGTAGGGAAGTCTGGGCCTCTGACTGGGACGGAGCTCGGATGAGCCAGTCATCCAGATATGTGAATACAAATATTCCTAGAGTGCATAGAAATGCAGCTACTACTGCCATGCCTTGTGAACACTCTTGGAGCAGAGGCCAGACGGAAAGGAAGCACTCTGTACTGGTAGTGCTTTCCTTGGTAAAGGAACTGAAGGAACCTTCTGTGTGTTGGATGGATGAGGATATGGGTGTACGCATCCTTGAGATCTAGAGAACAAAGCCAATCCTGACTCTGAAGGTATGGAAGGAGAGAAATCATCTTGATTTTCTCCTTGCATAGAAACTTGTTCAATTCTCTGAGATCTAATATGGGTTTGTAGCCCCCTGTTTTCTTTGGGATAAGAAAATAGGGGGAGTAGAACCCTGAGCCCTGTTGAAGAAGGGGTACTTCTTCTATTGCCCTTTGGGCAAGAAGGGTAGCAATCTCCTGACCCAGAAGGTCGAGGAGAGATGTTGGAGAATTGAACTGTCTCACCATGGTGTGAGGAGGAAGGTTGAAGAAATGAAGCTTGTACCCCTCCCTTATGATGGAGAGGGTCCATTGCTCTGCCGTGACTTGTTCCCATCTGGGAGCAAAGTGGGCTAACCTTCCTGGAATGGTTCTTCTAGAGCCAGAAAGGCTAAGTTCTCTAGATGTAAGTCAAAGGCCCTGAGGAGGCTGAGGCTGTTGGGCCGTAGCAGTCCTTGCAGCCTTAGGCTTGGCTTGTTTAGGCTGTTGATGACGCTTTGCAGCAAAGCGACCTGCAGAAGATGCCTCCTGACCATAAACAGGATAATAGTTCCCCTTTTTGGGAAAGAAAGCCTTTTTGAATAACCTTTTTCTAACAGGAGCAGAAGTAGACTTTGAAAGTCTATCTAAGGCAGAATTCTCAGCATCCATCTGAGTGGCCTTTGTACAAGGAAGATTTCCTAATCCATCCTGGACCCAGGGATCCAAATCAGAAGCTTGTAACCAAGCAACTCTGCGTGCACCTATGGCAATAGCCGAGGCTCTGCTGGCACACTCAAAAGAGTCAAAGGCTGCACGGTTGGAAAATTTGGAAACATACTGGGCATGTTTAAGCCAGGTGAGAAACTCTTCCCTTTTATCTTCTGAGATAAAAGGAGATAAAGTTTGCAGATGATCTGTAACTTCCTTTAGAAACATCCCCATATAGAGACTATAGGAGTTGATTCTGGCAACAAGCATATTGGCCTGGAAAATTCTCCGGCCAAAAGCATCCTAGGTTCTATATTCTCTTCCTGGAGGATTAGATGAGTGTCTTTTTGCACTCTTTATCTTCTTCATAGCAGACTCCACCACAATAGAGTGGTGAGGAAGCTGAGTCTTATGAAAGCCAGGACAAGGAGGAACACGGTACATCGTGTCCAACCTACGAGAATGAGGGGAGATAGTGAGAGGTGTCTCCCATATGCCCAACATGTGATCATAAAGGATCTCATGAATTGGTAAAGTAGCTGCCTCTTTAGGAGCCTTAGGGATATTGTAAAATATCCAATTTCTTGGCTCTAGGCTCTGATTCAGGGGCCACTGAAATGGAGAGGCCCCTGGCCACTTCCCTAATGAAGTCTTGAAAAGACAAGTCTTCTGGAGGAGACATTCTTCTTTTTGGAGAAGAGGGCTCCTGAGGAAGGATTACCGATGCTTCGACAGAAGCCTCTGATTCATCAGAGTCTTCAGAGGAATCGAGGTATTGCCTGTCTGGATGTTCCTGCAGAGCCCGATACGCGTACCGAGTGGTATCGACATCGGGAGTGATCGGTACCGATGGGCATCACAGAACAGGGTACCGCTGCAGTCGACGTCGATATCGGTGCCAGTGCCGGAACCGGTACCGACAACGGAGTTTGTTGCAGTACCGAAGGCGTCGCAGCTTGTATGAATGCCGTAATGGCACGCTGCATGGTCAGAATATTCTGATCCATCGACGCAACCAATGTCTGGATGTCGGTACCAGTGGAAACCACCGGTACCCCAGAACATGGCAACAGGTGATCGGTCGAGGCTGAGCCATCGATGTCAACCTGTAACCCCATAGATGAAGCTTTGGAAGCCGGAGCTTCCCGCCGGGGTAATTTTGCCGGTGCGGGATCCTCGAGAGCAAGCCCGGAGGCATCTCGATACTTAGAGGGAGATCTACCCTTCGAGGACCGGCTGGACTTATGTTTGGTTACCTGAGATCCATGGGAGGAAGAAGCAGCCCTGGAAGATGTCGATGCCACCGAAGCTGCATCAGAGGGAAACAGGGTACTGAGCTTAGCCGCTCGATTCTGTCGACCTCTTTTAGACATCATAGAACAGGACTCACAATCGGTGATGGAGTGGTCAGGACCCAAACATTTTAGACACCACTCATGGGTGTCAGTGATAGAAATAGTACCGCTGCACTTTGTGCACTTTTAAACGCGGACGCGGCTTTTCCATGAGGAAAATTTTTCTAGGCCTAAGGCCCAAAAGGAAAAAATGCACAGAAGTGGGAAACAGTAGGGTTTGTTTTTTTTTAAAGAAGAAAGAAGAAAAGACCGGCGGTACCGGTCCGACGTCGAGGAAGGCAGACGCGCGACCCAAGAAATAAAAGAAAATAAAGAACTTCTTCAGCGGTGACAGGAACACGACCTGCTGGCTCCGCGAAAAAGAAGAACTGGAGAGAGGCGGTTGGGAAAGGTGGGAAGGCAGCGCACAGGCGCTGTGGAATGCTCCCAAAAGCTTTCTTTCTGGACGCTGGGGAGCGTTCCCACGCAGGCTCCGTCGGTACCGACGATACCCATATGTGAAGACTCATTCCTGCTTGTTCCTGGAGATTTGACTATATTCCATCTGGAGTCAGAGGGGGAGATATACATTCGTGCCTTAGTTATCATGAACAATTTTGGATCTTCACTCTGGACTCCATGGAGCCCCAGGGGCTCAATTCGACTGTGGAATGGTGGACCTTAGTTTAAGCAGTATAGTTTAAGTGAACCGGGGACCTATTGGTTACCAGCCGATCATGTGTCCATAGTCGGGCGTTTAAATGAAGTTAGTGTTTCCGGTTGAAGTAGGAGCAACGGAGTTTGACAAAGAGCCGGGAGGATCGGAGGCTCGAAACAAATACAACGTTGAGTTACTTTGAGGAGTTGAGTACTTCCTTATATAGTTGCTCAGGAGATGGAAGGGATTGTTTGGAACGAGTTTGTTTGCTTGGCTTGAGGACGGAGGGAGCATGTTTCTTCGCCATAATATATGAAGCGGGGTTCGCCACGGCGTTTGTTTATGTGAGATAGCCCTTGAGTGGATTTCAGCGTTTTCATCTGTGGCTTTGCTGTGGACGTTTATCCGTTTTTTGGACTCCTGCTGAATTACAGACGAAGAGCTCATGTTCAAGCTAAGTGACTATTTATTAATCCTTCCATATGAATTATATATCTTTCGGTTGGTATTAGAGGGTTGATATCTCTCTAATCCTTGTTAGGGTTGTGTCCCTATTTGAATTTAAGAGAAAAACGGAACAGCACACAACGAGAGGGAGATTCCCTCATGGTGTGAGTTCCAACAAAAATTGATATTTATTTGTGTTTCCCTTTGTGGTGTGGATATTTGTATGGGAGACCCAGCAGGGTTTGTATTGTTATATCACCAATATGCTGGCACCATACCTTTTCCAGGTTTCCTGGTACAGCTCAGGAAACCATTTTGGTGCCAGAATGTTTGCAGTGACACAGTATTATCCAGCAAAGCCGTAGAGACCTCAAAGACTGATTGTTTAGATTTGTAGCTCTCTAGATTATTATAGAGTTCAGTGGTAAGCCATGGCAAGAAACAGACTCTGGCTTAGGAATGGGATCTTATGTGGTTATCCAGGAAAGTGGAAAACTTATGAGTGAGCAAACAGCAGAGACTTCTCTGTAGGTAGACTGGGTCTTTCTGCCATCAACTATGTATGCACCTGACTCTCTTATACATCATCGTCCCATTATTTTTGTTGGCTCTCATTTTATTTGTATTCCAGTGTTTGCCTATTTTGGTTTATCATTTGGCCATTGTTTGAATAAATACTGTTCCACAAATTGCACTACTTGTCCACTTGATAACAAGATTGTGATGCTTCAACCACTGAACTTATTTTTTCCTTCTGATCCTTCTTAGCATAAATGCCATGATAAAATGAGGTCTAAGACAGACTCAAAGCCTATAATTTCAGATCTGGGCAAAATACCCATACCAAGGAGAAAATAAAAGTGAATAGAAAATAAATTGAACTTGATTACATGATAATATAAAACATGATTTTCTAGATTCTTCACAATAACTTATATGACTCTTGATGTCATTACACCAATTTTTTGTTAAGGTAGCTAAAGTTACTTTGGGGGGGGAGGAGAAGAGTAATACATTTTTCTATTGTAATTGCGTAAACTATGTAAAAAAATTCCTTTCCAAAGTCCAATCTTAAATTTTGTGCAATATTTTCAATTGGATATAACAAGAGATTCTGGTGAATATTTGTACTCTACCAACATGAGTTAATTGCATCTATAATGAGGAGAGCAGTTAAGAGGAAGAAATTTCATAAACTTTGGATACCAACATCTCTTGATTCTCTCTGAAGACAAAGATAAAGCAGACATTGTGGGTAATGTAATTTAACAGCACTGATGCAGAACTCCTCTCTTAAATCTCAGAAAAACAATTTTTTTCTCAGCACGCATAGAAAACAAGGTTACTCATCTGTAGCAGATGTTCTCCATGGACAGCAAAAGGTCCTCACAAATGGAGTGACCTCAGCGATGGAGCTCTCCATGGGCAGATCTCTCAGCTCTTTCTAAAAGCTTTTAGAACAGCCCCTTCACGCATGTGGGCATATTTCATCTGTCGCCGTCCCGCCTCATCTCTTTAGTCTGGTAATCAGCTTAGCAGAATACAACTTCAATGGGAAGACAGAATTGTGAGGACTTATTCAACTGTCCTACTATTACTACTATTTAGTACTTATAGAGCACCACGCACGCAACGCTGAACAGCTGGCCTACAGGAGGCAGCCAGTAAACAAGAGACAGTCCCTGCCCGTCAGTCGAGCTAATCGGAGCTTACAATCTAGTCAGAACATAAAGAACAATGGTCGGTTTAGTACAAGGCGTGGTATGGTTTATATAGTTTAGTCATGAGAGTTGACGGGGGTTTAAGGAGAATACCTGCTACAGGCAAGTAACCTTATTTTCTCCATGGACAAGCAAGATAAGTGCTCACATACGATTTCTTAAGTATCAGCTACCTGGGGAAAAAGGGTAAACAGTGTGTTGCAAATGGCAGACACTAACAGAACAGCTTTGTTTCTTGCTTTGGCAGCAAGTCTTTACCTAAACACAATCAAAACAAGACAGCACGGAACTAAAGAAAAAATGGGCCTGAGGAAATGTAGTTGGATTCTAATCCCCAAACAGATTTCAAAGTACAGTCTGGCCACATTCCCATTGCAGTAAAATTAGATGCACCTATGATCAATTGTCAGTACTCACATGACTTGAATCAGCCAAAGAATGATGGCTCTAATGTTTAAAATGGCCACATAACCTCCCTGTTCCTTTTTTACAATGGTGAAGACAAGAGAACTGCCTGAGACCATCAGAAAAGCCATGATCGCCAAACATCAAAGGGGTACAAGGCCATCTCCAAAGACCTTGGGATTCCTGTATCTACAGTTTGCAATGCTAAGAAGTTTTCTTCCCATGGTTCTTTCTCAAGAATCTCCCAGGACATGGTGGGAAGAGGAAAATTAATCAAATAGTCTTAAAAGGTTAATGCAAACTGTTGGAAAACACCACGTACAACATCTAAAGAGCTTAAGGCTGACTTGGAGCAATCCGGAGTGGTGGTTTCAAACCGCAGCATATGCCACGCAGTAAACAAAGGAGGACTTCATGGGCAAAGGCCAAGGAAGATCCCACTGTTCAAAGACAGACATAAAAAAGCACGCCTGATCTTTGCCCAAACCTACCTTAAGAAACCATAATCCTTCTAGGAAAATGTTCTGTGGACAGATGAAACCAAACTTCAGCTCTTTGACAATGTAGACCTGTGATACATTTACATGCAAAGATGTGAAATTTATAAGGGAAAAACACCCTCCCTACAGTTAAATATGGTGGAGGTTCCATAATGTTGTGGGGCTGTTTTGCTGCCTCGGGAACTGGAGGCCTGGATTGTATTAAACGAGTCATGAAGTTTGAGGACTACCAAGGTATTCTGGAGCGAAGCATGCTACCTAGTGTCAGAAAGCTAGGTTTGGATCGAAGATCAGGGGTCTTCCAGCAGGACAATAACCCAAAAAAATACATCCAGAAGTACAAAGGAATGGTTAAAAAGGAACAAATGGACAGTTTTAAACTGGCTAGCAATGAGTCCTGATCTTAATCCAATCAAGAACCTTTGGAAATCTACCATTGGTAAAAGGAATCCAGGAAAAAGTCATGAACTGGAACTAATCACAGCTAAAGAATGGGAGAAACTACCAGCAGACAGATGTAGGAAAGTTATAGATGACTACAAGAAATGTTTGGAGACTGTCATCACTGCCAAGGGTTGTGCAACCAAATATTAGTGAAGGGTGCCATTAATCCTGTACAGGTCATATTTTGTTTTATTTCTCAGAAATTACTACATCTAAGTTGCACAGATATTTTTTTGTATACCTTTGAACATACTTGTATTATGACATCATGCAGTTGGGATATTTACAATTATTTTGCAAGATATTATACACAACATACCTAAAATGCAAGGGTGCTACTAATGTTGACCACAACTGTAGTGGCTCGAAAGGAGACTTCATCAGCTAACTCGGAACTGCTATAAAAGGTCCCAAGAGACAGCGGGAGACTTTAAGGAAGGGTTCCTAAGAAGCATGCTCTGCATGAAGCAAACTAAAGGCTGTACAGAGATGGTGGTAAGTGCCAGATGCATAGAGATGAATCTTTAGAGTTGTTTTTCAAACCTGACTCAGACAAATATAGAAGGTATTTAAGAAGTTTTTGTAAGGGACACGAGAAAGGACTTGCCCCTCACAACAGATGGCACATCTCCTCCACTTGATTCTATATGACCACCTTGTACAATCTCTTCTAGAGGCAATACCAATTGGTATGTTCAGTTTGGATAAGTTACCCTCTCAACATCGAAGCTGCGAGGGGGAGTTAGGGATTTGAGGTTGGAGTGCAACAAAGTTCCCAGATCCTGAGCTGTTGGTGTGTTGCCCAGGCAAATAAGATTCCTGATGGAAAGTTCTTGCAGAAGAGGAAACCATGGTTGCCTAGACCAAAAAAACACTGAGAATTATCATGTGCCCATCTTCCTTGAGCTTCAGGAGTTTTTGTTAGCAGAGGAATAGGAGGATATGCATACAGAAGATCATCTTCCCAATATAGGAGGAAAGCATCGACATTAGTTTGCCATGTGTTCCCAACCTGGAGCAGAACTGAGGCACTTGCTTGTTCCAAAGAGTGGCGAAAAATGTATTAAGGAGTGCCCCACTTTCGAAAGAGACGAAGTTGCCTTCCAGTGAGGGTCCATTCATAAGGCTGAAGGGCGTGACTCAACTTGTCCACCAGGGCGTTGTCCTCGCTTGGCAGGTATGTTGCCCTGAGCTTCATTTAATGGGAGATGGCAAAATTCTGAATCCTGACAGGTGATATGAACCTGCTTGTTTATGTAGTACCTCAAACCGGACTGTACATCATGATAATTTGAACTGTAACTCAACTTAAACTGCTACTGGAAAGATGTGAGATAAGTACTAACAAAAAAAGCCTTAGAGCATTTGACATTACTCTCAGTTCCAGGAAATTGATTTGACGAAGACCTTCCTTGGCGAATCTGTATGCAGAACCCATCTACATGAGCTCCACAGCCTAGTTTGGACACGTCTGTTGTCAGCAACTTCTAGTAAAGGGAAATTTGGAAAGGAAGACCGTTTGTCAGACCAGAATGATCCATCCATCAGGACAGGGGAGTCTTGGAGAGGAGGAGTGACAGAGGATGCCCTTGAGTCTGTATATGAATGGAAATCAAAACATGCTCAAGGTTTACTGAGCTTGCTGAGATGTACCAAGGGAGTTATATTACACCAAGTCATGTAGCCCAACTTTTTCAACATGTCTCTTTCTGACATCTGCTGACTCTGTTGTACTCCACTCCTTCCACTTTCACCACCAGTCAGATAATCCTGTCTTGGGGAAGGAAGGCCTTTGCCCAAGTCACATCTAGCAGGGCTCCAGTGAATTCCAATTGACAGGATGGGCTGAGGTTAGACTTGGGATAATTGATGATTAACACTAGCAGCTGGTGGTTAGCAAGTGGATTTTTGAACCCCTTCCCAAGTGGCACTCTTGATCAGCCACTCACCCAGTTAAGAAAACATGTGCATGCCCAATCTGCATAGAAACACTGACAACCATGTGCCATTTGGTGAACACACAAGGAGCATAGATGAGACCAAAGGGAAGTACACAATACTGAACGTGGCATGCTCCTACAGTGAATCGTATGCAGTACTGAACATGGCATGTTCCTACAGTGAATCACATATTTCCTGTGACTGGGATTATCTTATGTGGGCGTAGGCAGCTGTAGACCCAGAGAAGATATCTCCAGAAAGGGGACTGGCTGGCTTCCCTAGGCACCTTCCATCCCTTTCTAGACTTTTCTTTGAAATTTGTTCAGGTCCCTGAGGTCTAGAATGGGAAGAACCCCTCCATTTTCTCTGGCACTAGGAAATACCGCAAAGAATGGAGTAGCCGCCTAATGGTAAGAGCACTGGCTTGGGAACCAAGAGACCAGGGTTCAATTCCCAATATCACTCCTTGTGGCCTTGGGCAAGTCACTTAACCCTCCACTGCCTCAGAAAATTCCACTTATCAATGTCCCTGTTTAATGTACATTATCAAGTTTAAGTTACAATGTAAACCGCTTTGAATGAAATGATAAAGCGGTATAAAAGACCTGCTAAATAAATGAAGTTCCCAGTCCTTCCTGCCCTAGTGGGAGACGTGCTCACTGGCAGCCTGAAAGGCAGAGAATTCCTGTAGAGCAGTGGTTCCCAACCCAGTCAGGTTTTCAAGATATCCACAATGAATATGCATGAGATAGATCTGCATACAACGGAAAGCAGTGCTTGCAGATCTATCTCATGCATATTCATTGTGGATACCCTGAAAACCTGACTGGCCTGGGAGTACCCAAGGACTGGGTTGGGAACCACTGTGTGGACTCTCGGCGGGCAATTTGTAAGATCTCAAAAAGGTACAGTCAATACACCTCCTGGACTGCTCTTAGGATCCAAGAGTCAGAGGTTACAAGGGGGCCAGTGATCTGCAAATAGGGCGAGCCTCCCTCCAACTGGTACACTGTCTAGAAGCAGGACAGGGGTAGTAGCTATGCTCTCTAGAAGCCCGTCAAAATCTCATCCCTGGTTTTGGCTGGGATAACAGCTGCGGCTTCTGAATCTTCGGTTGCAGAGAGCAGGAATATGAAGGTTGCCTATTATGGGAGATGTGGGGAGGAAGGATACCTATGCCTATGCCTATGAGACTAGTAGGACCTCTGCTGCCCCCCCCCCCCCCCCCAATTTCAGAACCTCCTAGATGAGGACGATGATCACTAGTGGGCCTAGAGAATGTTTGTAAGGTGTCAGTGTGCTGCTGATCATGGTCGCAGCCTCCTGAATCTCATGGTCTTGGGTTTAGTCATTAGCACTGTTCCCTCTAAGCTGTGCGCGTGTGCGCGCGCACACACCTCGCCGAGCGAGCGCACATACTTTACAACAGAGCGCACAAAAATTATGGCTCTGATTCTGATAGAAATCAACACAGACGTCTTAAAATTTAGAAGTTATGATTGTAATTACTAGAAATTTCCCACTTCATTTAGTAATCGCCTATTTTCATTTAATTTGATTAAAATCAATGTGGTATACATACTGTATTCTGACGTGTAGTCAAATTTTAAAGTACATAACTCCGAGTGTCGTTATGTGACCCATGCCCAGCCTTCTGGATTAAGGAGCTCCGCAGCCACTTCAGCCCAATACTATCCAATATAATGAACCTCTCCTTCACAACAGGTTCCTTCCCCTCCGCTCTTAAGCACACCTCTATCAGACCTCTTTTGAAAAACTGCAAACTCGACCCCCAAAAAGTGGATTCATATAGACCTATATCCAGTATTCCGTTACTTGCGAAGATCATCGAAAAAGAGGTACAACGACAACTACAAGATCACGTCGACATTGCCTCACCATTAGACCCCTGCCAACATGGTTTTAGGGAATCCCACGGAGTGGAAACCCTTCTTACCACCCTCTTCTGCAGGATAATCACTGGCATTGATGACATCCGTCAAGGATTTGCTCTCATCTTTCTGGACATCGCTGCAGCTTTTGACTCAGTAAGTCATGAGCTTCTCTTAGGTCGACTATTTGAGAAAGGAATTACTGGTAGAGCGCTTGATTGGTGCAGATCTTACCTGTCTGGAAGATGGCAGCATGTGCGTTCTGGAGGGATGACATCAGAACCTTTCCACCAAAGCCAGGGAGTCCCACAAGGTTCTTCCCTTTCGGCCCTCTTGTTTAACATTTACATGCAGCCAATTTGCAAGATCATCCGATCCTTCAATGTCGACTGCATGTTATACGCTGATGATGTCCTGCTGTACATACCCTTCTCTACAGAACATCTGGACCTCTCTCCACTGACGAGTTGCTTCAACGCAATATCTGACTGGCTTCTCTCCCAAAACCTCCGAATACAACATAAGAAAACGGAAGTACTCTTCATTACTAGGAACACTAACTTCACACCACCACAATTCCTTAAAGTAAAAGAAGCAGAACTACAAACTAAACCATCAATACGCTACCTGGGAGTCACCTTGGATCAGCGCCTAGACATGAAAGCCCACATAGCGAACACAGTCAGAGCAGTATACTACAAGATCCGCTCACTTCGGCATTTACGATCTATGCTGGAACCAAATGACTTCAGGACTATATACCAGGCATTGATCATACCTCATTTTGATTACGCCAATGCCATCCTTCAAGGCCTGCCCCTATCCACCCTACACCCGCTGCAGCTCGCCATGAACGCTGCAGCAAGGGTCATCCATGGAGCCCCCAGAAGCGACCACGTGACACCTCTGTTGATACAATTACATTGGCTACCTATCCAGGCTAGAATCGTTTTTAAGACTCTGTTACTCACTTTTAAAGCTATTAACAAGCTCTCCCCTGAATCAATAATGGCCCTCATCCATACCATATCTCCTAATAGAGCAAGGAGATCCACAGCTACAAACACCCTAAAAGTCCCGAAAGCATTAACAGTTTGCACTTCATCTACAGCCAACAGGGCGTTTAGTATCAGCGCACCAAGATGCTGGAACGCATTACCTCCAGATATCCGGGCTATTAAGGGCCTTACGCAGTTTAGGAAAGCCCTCAAGTACCATCTTTTCAATAAGTACCTCATAGAACCTAACCTCACCCACCGAGACAGAGATGCAACCCACTAAGCAAATATATGGTTTCCCAACAACATGCCAAGAAAGATTCTCTAACCCTTAGTGGTGCATTTGTTTCTATAGAATTCATGATCATTCAACCTTATGTAGCAATATTTGTAAATAGTTTACAAGCTTATGTAGCAAGTTTTTGTAAATAGTTTACCCCTGTTATCTAAGTTACTTGCCCTGTTATCTGTAAACTCATACATGTTAACTGTACTGAGCGTTTCTGTTCCATGTAAACCGCGCTGATGCTGAATAGTGCGGTATATAAGAGAATGTAAATAAATAAATAAATAAATAAATGTGGCGCACAAAAATTTAACCTTCCTTCAAAAGCTGCACACAGCTGATATTTTATGCGCACACAGCCTACAGAAAATTAGAGGGAACATTGGTCATTAGCCATCTCGATTACTGGAATGTTATTTACTCCAGCCTCCCTGAATTCAAGTTACATAGGCTTCAAACTGCAAAATACGGCTCTCCGGTTACTAGTGCACACAACAAAATTTGATCACATTACCTCTTTGTTCCTCCAACAGCACTGCCTACCAGTAACTTTCCATTTTCAATTCAAAATTCTGACCCTCATCCATAAAACATTTCATTCTGGTTTACCTTTGTATCTGTCTTCCCTACTTATCCCCTCACGCCCCTCCCTGCACCCTCCATAATATTCACGCTAACCACCTCCACCTTCCTTTGACATCCTGAGCAAGGTACCAGTCGACCAGAGCTTCAGCCCTCTACTTCAGTGATCCACGTCTCTGGAATAACTCGACTCCTGAGCTCCGCCTGGAGCATATTTATGGTAATTTTAACTCTGCCCTGCAGACTCACCTTTTTCAGAAGGCATTTTACTTTTCACATGATTAACACCTACTTTCTCCACACCTTTCTCTCCCTTATCATCCCTCCCTCCTGTATGATTGTCGTCCTCTTTAATCATAACGATGAATTTCTTTTCTATCTTCTACAGTTTTCAGCTGTATAAACCGCTTTGAATATTTTGAAGGACAGTATATCAAATGTTAATAAACCTTAAACTATCTCCAAAGAGACTGTGTCCACGGCACAAAATGTCAGCGGGTTACTCCTGTGCACTACGCTGTAAGCCTGAGGCCCAGAGCCATGAGTGTCTCCAGGCATCAATAAACATTGAGAGGAGACTCATATTGTCAGTGACTTATGATATATTTGTTACAACATAAAATTTCCCACACTCCTTCCCGTATGCAACTAGGGAGGGGCCGGGGTCAGGACCGATGAACCGGTCGTGCCGGACAACAGCACCCGCTGCTGGACCATTATTCATTTATTTATTTAATTATTTAACAGTTTTTATATACCATACCGCACTATTCATCATCAGCGCGGTTTACATTTTAACAACCATGAAGGCAGACAAACTGTGCTCCAGGGCCGTCATTCTGGACTCCAGGCCAGAAGGCTCTGCAGCCTTCAACGCGGCAACCAAGGGGCTCGGGTTCGACGCTGGCTCGCCTGAAGGTGAATCCTCGACGAGGATGGTGTCTGGGAACACAGGCAGGTCCGAGGTCGAATCCTTCTGGGGGACCTTTGCAGGCTGCTCCTTCTCCGAAGCCTCGGACAAGCGCCTCGGACTGCGGGACTGGGCAGCCCTTAACTGGTCGGAACAGTCCAAGGATGCCGCCTTCGAGGATTTCTTCTTCTTCCTGGGTTCCCTCGAGGGAGACCCCCTTTCTGAGGACCCACGAGGAGGCTTGGATTAAGAAGGCTCCACCCGAGATGTCGGGGCCTCAAACAAGGCTCTGGCCTTAGGATGCACCGGGACTCCGGGAACAACTTATTGTGCTACTGCCGGCAGCTCTTGAGGGCCTCATTGGACATCCTCTTTCAGAGACCACAGCCTGCTGGGTCATGGTCTGGCCTGAGGCAGCGGAGACAGTAGAGAGTAGTTACTCACCTGTAACAGGTGTTCTCCAGGAGCAGCAGGAATCAGTCCTCACATACGGGTGACATCGACGTCGATTGAACCCTTGCGGAGCATTTCCCCAGCTTTCTATGAAAGCCTTTGGGAATACTGCACGCATGCGCAGTCCCCTTCCTGCCTAAAGGTGCCATCTTGCTCAGTCCAATGACACAGCTAAAAGACAGCACACAAAAATGTAAAAAAATAAACTATGTACAACTGCAACTCCCAGGGGAGGAGGGAGGGTTGTGAGGACCGATTCCTGCTGCTCCTGGAGAACACCTGTTACAGGTGAGTAACTACTCTTTCTCCAGGACCAAGCAGGAAGTCAGTCCTCACATATGGGTGACTCCCTAGCTCCGGGCTACCAGGAACCCAGGCTGAACAAGAGAACTCCCTCTAGTCCCAGCATCAAAGAAAGGCTTTCCACTGAAAGAACCTCCACCGGTAGCCCAACAGAGGGCTGGAGGGCAGGAGTTGCCTAAACCTCAAAGAGATTCCAGAGTACTGCCTGGCCAAAAGCACTGTCCCTACGGGACTCCCTCTCCAGGCAGTAATGGGCCACAAAAGTCTGGCTTGAGGACCAAGTTGCAGCCCTGCAGATGTCTGCCAACGGCACAGAGCGGAGATGAGCTACTGAGGCAGCCATAGCCCTGACATGGTGAGCGGTGACCCGACCCTGCAAGGGAAGGTCAGCCGCCCTGTAAGCCCAGGTGATACAGTCAGCCACCCAGATGGACAAGGTATGCTTGGACACAGCTAATCCCAAATTATTAGGGTCAAAAGATATGAAGAGCTGATTAGCTCTTCTATGCCCCTGCGTACGGTCAAGGTAGAAGGATAAGGCCCTTCTACAGTCCAGGGTATGCAGGACCGCTTCAGCCTGGCTTGCATGAGGCCTAGGGAAGAATGTCGGAAGAACCACCTCCTGGTTGAGGTGGAAAGAGGAGACAACCTTTGGGAGGAACTTTGAATGAGTCCAAAGGACTACCCTGTTCCTATAGAAGCGAGTGTAAGGCCTGTCACAGACCAGGGCCTGAAGCTCACTCACTCGCCTGGCCGAGGTTAGGGCTACCAGGAAGAGTGTCTTCCAGGACAGGAAGCGGAGAGGACAAGTAGCCATCGGCTCAAAGGGTGGGCGAGTCAGTTGCTGCAAGACCACATTCAACTCCCACTCAGGAGCTGGAGGATGGATAGGAGGCTTGAGCAAGAGTAGACCTCTGAGGAACCGGGACACCAAGGAGTGAACCGACAGAGTGTCCTTCCACTAGTGCAGGGGTTCTCAACCCTGTCCTCGGGACCCACCTAGCCAATCGGGTTTTCAGAATAACCACAATGAATACGCATGGAAGAGATTTGCATATAATGGAGGCAGTGTATGCAAATCTCTCTCATACATATTCATTGTGGTTATCCTGAAAACCTGACTGGCTAGGTGGGTCCCAAGGACAGGGTTGAGAACCCCTGCACTAGTGAGTGGTGAGCTGCTAGAGCTGAGGTGGACCCGAACAGAGTTGGACTTGAGGCCCTGATTGGATAAGTGCAGCAGGTACTGAAGCACCACTGGCACAGAACAGAAGAAAGGATCCTCTGTGTGTAGCTGACACCACAAAGAGAACCTTCTCCATTTCAGGGCATAGGTTTTTCTGGTGGACTGCTTCCAAGAGGCCAAGACCACCTCTTCAACTTCCTGAGGCAAGCCCCAGGGAACCAACACTACCCTTGCAGCCTCCAGGCCATCAAATTGAGAGATTTGAGGTTGGGGTGCAGAAAAGAACCCTGATCCTGAGAGAGAAGGTCGGGCTGCAAACCCAGAGGTAGTGGGGTGTCCACTGCCAGTTGAAGCAGAAGTGGAAACCAAGGCTGCCTCGGTCACCTGGGGGCTACCAGAAGTACCGAGGCCTTGTCCTTTAGAATCTTGAACAAGGTTCGGCCCACCAGAGGCGTGGGAGGAAACGCATACAGGCAGGGCCGGATTTACCTATACGCCATGTACGCCATGGCGTAGGGCCCACAGCTGGCAGGGGCCCACAAAAAAAGAACCTCCGACGGCTTCAGCTTGTAGACGGGGCCCCCGCGGGTCAGTTGGTGCTGCCGCGGCAGCAGAGGGGGCCCCGCGGCGGCAGCCACCAGGTTTTTTTTAAAATTGTATTAAAAAAAATGAACTTGTGAAGGGCTGTGAAGGGCCTCCCTCTCTTTAGCTTCTTAATTGGGGGCTAGCTTTGGCGCTCCGGTGAAGGAGGCAGTGTCCGGGTGCAAGTCTGCGGGTGCAGATCTGTGCTTGTGCTCGTCAGCTCTCTCCCGACGCCACACAGAAGTACTTGCCTGTTTGCGTCTGAGGAGTTGAGCGGGAGAAGTGTGTGAAGACGCGCTGCACAGCTGTCTGCTTCTGCCGGTTCTCTGCATCGGGACCGGGGGCGCGAATCAGAGCACAGTGGGCATTTGAGAGCCGAGCTGCAGGGCTAAGACTTGCATCGGGCAGCAGGTAAGGCCTGAATTATTTCATAGCAGCGGGTGCCTTCCTACCGCCATGCTGGACAGCAGGCCACGGCGCGTGGTTGTTTTCGGCGTGAAAACGCCGACAGCAGGAGTGGGGCAACAAGCGCTTGTAGCTTGTTTCTGGAGCCTCGTTTTTAATTCTTTCTGGTGGGATTCGACTCCCACGGGGTCCTGCTTACTGGTGTGATTAAAAAAAAAAAAAAACGGCCCGGGTTTTCGGGGTCCATTGGAAGCACTGCTGCTGAGGGGGCCCCGCGGCGGCAGCCACCAGTTTTTTTTTTTAAATTAAATTTTACATTAGGCCGACGGGGGGGGGGGGGTAGGACTGGTAATGGGCTATGGGGGGGTAGGACTGGTAATGGGCTATTGGGGGGGCTGGGGCTGGAAATGGGCTGGGGGGTAGGGCTGGTAATGGGCTATGGGGGGGGGTAGGACTGGTAATGGGCTATGGGGGGGGGTAGGACTGGTAATGGGCTATTGGGGGGGCTGGGGCTGGAAATGGGCTGGGGGGGTTAAGGCTAGAGGTGGGCTGATGGGGTTAGGACTGGTAATGGACTGTGGGCTGTTGGGGGGGCTTAGAACTGGCAATGGGCTTTGGGGGGGGGGTTAAGACTGGTAATGGGCTGTGGGCTGATGGGGGCTGTCTGGTAATGGGCTATGGGGGGGCTAGGACTGGAAATGGGCTGGGGGGTTAAGACTGGAGGTGGGCTGATGGGGTTAGGACTGGTAATGGGCTGTTGGGGGGGGGTTAGAACTGGTAATGGGCTTTGGGGGGGTTAAGACTGGTAATGGGCTGTGGGCTGATGGGGGTTGTCTGGTAATGGGCTATGGGGGGCTAGGACTGGAAATGGGCTGGGGGTTTAAAACTGGAGGTGGGATGATGGGGTTAGGACTGGTAATGGGCTGTGGGCTGATGGGGGGGTAGGACTGGCAATGGGCTATGGGGGGCTGACTGGAAATGGGTTGATGGGGTTAGGACTGGAAGTGGGCTGATGGGGGGTTAGGACTGGTAATGGGTTATAGGGGGGCTTAAACTGAAAATGGGGTGATGGGGGGTTAAGGACTGTAAGTGGGTTGATGGGGGACTAGGACTGGTATTGGGTTGGGGGTTGCTAGGACTGGAAATGGGCTGATGGATGGCTAGGACTGGAAATGGGCTGATGCAGGGACTAGAAGGGAATGGATGCTGGGTGAGGCTGGAACTAGAAGGGAGCTGATGTTGGGGGAGGATTAGAATGGGATGGGGCTGGAAGAGTAAAATGGAGAAGGGAAAAATATTTTGTGTGGGAGGGATAAAAAATCTACAATTGGCCGGGTATTGGGAGAGTAAGTGGGGATTGAGGATGGAGGGGTAAAATTTGAGTGGATGAAATAGGAATGAGGAAAGAGCAAAAGGAGAAAGATTAGTATGTTAAAGCAGATGTAGAGAGAGAATGGAAAAAAATCTAGAAGAGAGAAGAAAGGACAAATGGACAGCAGACGATGGAGAGTTAGCAGAAGACACGAAGAAACCAGAAGAAAGTGGCTGGAGCAATTGCAGCTGAAAAAAATGCACAAAAGGTAGAAAAATATCTCTTTATTTTGAATTTATTAATTGGAATATGTCAGCTCTGGTAAATGTGCATCATTAACGTCTGCGCTTTGTTTAGTACAAGAGCAAATTAATGTATAGTTTTATTTCTACAGTGTTGTACATTCCAAGTTTGGCTTTTGGGATTCCCAGTTTAATTATTGTCTTCCTGTTTCTAAATTGTGATTACTTGTTTGGTGATGGTCTATGTTCTGCATGTGTAACTGAGCTGAGGTGTTCTGTTTATATAATTCCTATTTGACATTGCCACTTGTTCTCTTTCCCCAGTAGGTCATGTATTGTTGTTCTCTGAAATGTATTGGTTTAATATTTGCAGTGTTGCCTTTTGATTGGTAGAGTATGGTGCTTTGTGAGTCCTGGTAGTGCTGTTAGGATACGGCGGGTTTACTATGGGTTCTAAATGGGCAGTGTTTGTAGTAGTTCCTAATGTGTCTGGCAGTTGGCACTGGATTATAGTAATGTAGAAATCTTTTAGTCTTTCTTTATCCATACACTCATTAAGAGGCACGTTTACTAAAAGTTAGTATATGGTAATATTATGCAAACATTTATGCAAATGAGGCCCCTTATGCAAATGAGGCCCCGCACCCCCCTTGGGCCGACCCTGCTGGGGGCCCACAATTTTTGTTGGCGTAGGGCCTCACTCAAGGTAAATCCGGCCCTGCATACAGGAGGCCCTGGGACCAAGAAATAGGAAAGCATCTGCTGCCAGTCTCAGAGGATGCGGTTGCCTGGAACAGAACCTGGGCAGCTGCCGGTTCAGGGGACTGGCAAAGAGATCTATGGATGGAAGTCCCCATTTCAGGAAAATTTTCTGAACCACTAATGGGTGCAGTTGCCATTCGTGGGGCTGCAGAACTCTGCTCAACCTGTCTGCCAGGAAGTTCTCCTGGCCAGGGAGATAAACAGCCTTGAGAAACATGTTGTGCCTGAGCGCAAACAAGCAAAGGTCCTGTGCCTCCTGACAAAGGAGCCTGGACCCAGTGCCGCCCTGCTTGTTGACATAGAACATGGCTACTTGGTTGTCTGTCTGTACCAAGACAGACTGGTGAGCCAGGGTTTGAGAGAAAGTTTTGAGGGCTAAGCGAATAGCCCGTAGTTCCAGTAGGTTGATCTGTTGCTTGGCCTCCCAGGGAGACCATAGGCCCTGGGTGCACTTGTCCAGACAATGTGCCCCCCAGCCTTGCAAGGAGGCATCGGTGGTTAAAACTACTGTGAACACAGGCATCTGAAAAGGCACCCCTTGCAGTAAGTTGGGGGGGGTGCAGCCACCATTGCAGGGAGTTCAAGAATGGTCTGGACACCCTTACTCTGTCTCTGAGGCTCCCTGTGGCCTGTGTCCACTGAGTTCTGAGGCACCACTGTGCAGGCCTCATGTGGAGCCGGGCATTGGGAGTCACATGTACTGTTGAAGCCATGTGGCCGAGAAGTCTCAGGCAGAGTCTGGCGGAGACCAGGGACCTGCTGAGAAACTGGGTTGCCAAGCTGATCAATCTTTGGGCTCTGTCCTCTGGCAAGAAAGCTTTTGCCTGCAGAGAGTCCAGTCTTGCCCCTATGAACTCAAAGTTCTGGGAGGGGAGCAAAGTGGACTTTGCGAAGTTTATGACAAACCCCAGGTGTTGAAGTAGAGAAATAGTGCGGAGGCTGACTTCCCTGGCCTCCTGGCACGTCTGACCCCTGATGAGCTAGTCGTCCAGATAGGGGAAGACAAAGATACCCTGATTTCTCAAGTAGACCGCCACCACTGCCAGGCATTTGGTAAAGACCCTGGGGGCAGAGGTGAGGCCAAAAGGCAGCACTCTGTACTGATAATGGTTTCCTCCCACAATGAACCTGAGGTACCTTCTGTGGTCTGGATGAATGAGGATGTGAGTGTACGCTGTCGCCAGGTGCCCCCAGTGGCCAGTGGCTATAAGGGCATCCTGCACATTTATTATTTTTAAGGAGCGATGTGACTTTAAGGGCCTAGTGCATTTTGGTCCTTGCAGTTCTAGCTCCTTATGAGCACAAATTATCCAAGCCAAGAGTGTAGGGTAACAAGGCTTTATTTCCCCTTTAACGCAATGATTCACTAAGACAAGTAGAAAATAAAAACAGTCCTTTCTTTATCAAAAGGGGTTCCACCAATATTCAAGCAGATAACTGTTATAGGCTTCACAGTTGAATGCAAGTCCTTAGCTGAGGCTTCTTTTAGTTCAAAACAATTTAAACAATTCAGGAAACAAACGGTTATAAGGTTCACCATCTGTTGCACAGTTCTTTTCTATCTACAATTCTAGCAAGGATTCAGTACTATTTGCAGAACAGAAATTACAGTCCATGGATTCCTCCTGAGGCATGGGAATAATATTCTCACATTCAATTTCCATAGACTCTGCGTCACTGGCTTCTTCCTTTGAATAGTAGTTTTCACTCCCTGTTACAAACTTACAGGGTCTATCTTGCTTCCAGTAAAACTTTCCTGTTAAGCTGTGAGGTATTGTCTTAAAAAGCTCTGCTTTGCTTCCCCTCCCCTTATAGGGAATAGCTGCTTTAACAGGGTTTCCATTAGCAAAGCTTTCCTTTAGAATTAAAGATTCAGCATACCTTGGCTTCCTGGAATTGCCACACCTAGAGCTCTCCTTCTGACGTACTTCTCTTGGGAGATAGGCTTTTCTGTGCAGTGCTTGGCTTTCATGGAATTCAGGAAAACCTGGTAAGGATTCCCAATCACTGTGGTTTTCAGAAAAGGTATCTTTATAATAGGAACCTCTCTTCCTTGTTCCTTGTAATCCTGATCCAACAAGGTTACTTGGGCTGGGAGAGTCACTCCTACCAGACAAACTGTTTCTTCTGGCAGCTTTTCTCTGGACTCCGTCCCTCTGTGCTCTGCCCCTCTGGACTCTATCCGTCTGAGTAAACTTCCTCTGGATTCTGTCCCTCTGGGGTGGCTCTGTGTGGAATCTCTCCTGCTCCACGTTCTTCTTGTCCTGCACGTCCTGCAGGTTCTCCACCTTCCTTCCCACCTTCTCTTGCTGCTCTCTGTTTCTCCTTATAAAGGGAGTTTTGGTTTGAACGTCCCGGGCTTGGCCTCAGGTGCAACTGATTGCCACTTATACAATCAGTGTCTGAGCACGTTGCTTCAGCCTCTGTGGGATTATTCTTGCCCCCTCTGGCTGTGCTGCGATGCAACTGCACTCTCTGCACATTCTCAGCTCTATGCAAAACAGGGCTTTTTTCTAAGGCTGCATCTTCCATGGCTTCAGCCTCATGACAACGCATCCTTTAGATCTAAAGAGCATAGCCAATCTCCCTGCTGGAGGTAGGGCAGAGGTGTTCCAAGAGTAAGCATCTTGAACTTTTCCTTCTCTAGGAACTTGTTTTCTGAGGTCGAGAATAGGCCTGAGGCCTCCGGTTCTCTTTTATTTATTTATTTAGCTGTATTTATATCCCGCTTTTCACCGGGTCAAAGCGGTCAATTGGGGGATTTGGTACGAGGAAGTACCTGGAGTAGAAACCGTGACCTTGTAGGTGGGGAAGCACAGGCTCCGCCTGGTCTCGCAACAGACCCTTAAGCTCCTGCAGGAGGAGGTCTGTGTGTAGAGGAGGCCTTGGAGGCTCTCCTGGGAAGTAAGGAGGAGGCAACAGATGAAAATGGAGCTGGTAGCCCTTGTGGACTATGCTTAAGACCCAATTGTCTCCTGTAATGGTTGGCCACCTGTGGGCAAACAGGGCTAGTCGACCTCCTGTGCAGGGATGGGACAGCAGAGACGGAGAGGCTATGCCTTGAGAGTCAAAAACCCCCACCCTGCTGAGTGGGAGCAGGAGCCGGAGGCTTGGGGGCCTTCTGCCTATGGGGCCCATGTCCCTGCCCCTTGGCCTGCTGACCCTGTGGGGGAGCTGGGGAGGCCTGGTAAGGTGGGAATTGTTTGTAGGCAGCCACCTTCCTCGGGTAAAAGGACTTCTTACCCGAGCCCTTCCTTTTATGAGAAGGGGCAGAAGTCTTCCTAGACAGCCTTGTCCTCGTGAGGTGCTCAGTCTCGAGCTGTGCAGCCTTCTCGGCCATGGGCTTGCCGAAAAGGTTTTCACCTTGGCAAGGGACATCGACCAACTTGTCTTGCACCCATGGCTCGAGGTCCGATGACTGCAGCCATGCCTGGCGTTGAGCCGCGATGCCGGCTACTGCAACACGGGCCGAGGCCTCGAAGCCATCGTAGGCTGCTCGGGACATGAACTTAGAGCATTCCCGGATCCCCGAAAACAAAGACTTGAACCTCTGCAAAGGTTCCCCGGAGAGTCCAGCAGAGAACCTGGCAAGTTCCTTCGCCAGGTCCCGCAAGTACATGCCCATGTATAGCTGGTAGGACTGGACACGGCAAGCAAGCATCGAGCCCTGGAAGAACTTTCTACCAAACGCATCCAGGTTCCGGGCCTCCCGGCTGGGGGGCACCACGGAGTGCATCTTCTGGCTCTTCAGACGATGCATGGCCGATTCCACCACCATGGAATGGTGTGGTAGCTGCGCCTTTTGAAAACCAGGGCTCTTATGGAGTCGATAAATGGAATCGACCCGCTTGCTCAAAACCGGCGCCGAGGCCGGTGCCTCCCACATCCAGAACAGGAGCCGATCCAGCATCGGAGGAACCGGCACAGTAAAGGCATCCTTCGGAGGAGAGTCATACTGGAGGGCCTCGAGCTCCTCGGCTTGAGGCTCCTCCTCGGGGTCCGCGGGGATCGCCAACGCTGTGGCCATATCCCGAACGAACTCAGGGAACCGGGTATCCTCCGGGGGGGGGGGGGGGGATCTACTCCGGGCCTCGGACTGCAGTGAGTCCGACGGGACGTACCGAGTCCTGAAGGTATCGGGGGACTCCTCGTCCTCCGTCTCCCAGGCAGACTCGTCTGAAAAGGAGTCGGGCTCCGACTGCGTGGGGCCCGGCAGCACCCGCCCCGACGCCGAAGGCACCGGTGTCGACACCCTCGGTCCCGACTGGGAGGTTGAGGGTGACCGCGACTGAGGTCATCCTCGAGCCTTCATGGTCTCGAGTATTGGCTCGGTCTCCGGGGTCGACTTCGATGTCCCGGTGGTCGGGGCAGATGCACCAGTAAGGCTGGCCATCAGTACCCGCTGCTGATCCATGAAGGCAGATAGTCTGCACTCCAAGGCTGTCAGCCTGAGTCCAAGCTCAGGAGACTCAGCAGCCACCGACTCGGGCCCCGGCGTTGGCGCCGGGCCAGACGTCGGCTCCCTGGGAGGAGAGCCCTCGAGGACAACAGGACTTACGTGTCCAGAAGACTTCGTCTCCACACGAGGCATTTTGGACGGTTTCTCCTGTTCCAAGGGCCCGGGACAGCAGTCGGGGGTCTGAGACCTAGCCCTCGAGGAGCCAGGGACCTCTTCCGACACTGCCCTTGCGAGCCGCTTCTTCCTCTTTCACTCCCGATCGGGGGACCCCCTGTCCGAGGAACCCCGACGATGCTCAGGGTCAGACTCCCGAGACGTCGAGGCCTCAGACGAGGTCCGGGCCTGGCCGGAGGCCAAATCAGAAAAAAGCCTTTCCTTTTGATGCTGTCGACTTCGCAGTGCCTTAGTGGACATTTTACCACAGGGCCCACAGATCTTAGGATCATGATCGGGACCAAGGCACCGGAGGCAGCAGTCGTGTGTGTCGGTGAGAGACATCAGTTTCTTGCACCGATCACACTTTTTGAAACCAATGGAAGCCATCGGGGAAAAAAGAGCCCCCACAAGGTCAAAGGACCGGCCTTCCAGAGAAAAGAGAAAAAGGGCGTGAACGCCAGCCACTAAGGGCAAAAACCGAAAAAAGAAGGACGGGCTCGATACCGGTGTACCGAACCCGGCAGGAAGGGGAACCGGCGTCGAACCGGACAAAAACCGCGATGAAATCGTAAGAAAATCGCAAGAAAATCTAACTTTTCTCCGGGTGACTAGGACGAACGTCCGACGGGCTCCTCGGAAAAAGAAAGACGAGCAAGATGGCACCTTTGGCGGGAAGGAGACCGCGCATGCGTGCAGTATTCCCAAAGACTTTCATAGAAAGTCGGGGAAATGCTCCGCAAGGGCTCCATCGACGTCGATGTCACCCGTATGTGAGGACTGACTTCCTGCTTGGTCCTGAAGAATCATGTGTATCAGTCAAAGACATGATTTTGGAGCACTGATCACACTTCTTAAAGCCATTGGTAGCCATGGAGGAAAGAAGTACCCCTGCGAGGTCAAAGACTTTCTGGGCTGCCAGTGAGAGAAAAAGGACATGAAGAGGCCAGGATAAAAACCCCCAAAACTACAAAAATAAACCGAACTCGATGCCAAGGCAACGAGGTCGGTAGGCAGGAAGTGTACCGGTGCGATACCGGAGATGAGTGTGAAACTCGGAGAGAAAAATCAACTTTTTCAGGGGACAAGCCAAACTTTGAAAGCTGGGTGGATGCTTCCGCGACGTCACCCATATATGAGGACTGACTTCCTGCTTGTTCCCAGAGAAACTCTACTTTCTCTGTCAACAAGCAAGAAGAAATGGGTCACACTCAATGTTCCCTCTAATTTTCTGGAGGCTGTGTGCGCATAAAATATCAGCTGTGTGCAGCTTTTGAAGGCAGGTTAAATTTTTGTGCGCCACATAACGACACTTGGAGTTATATACTTTAAAATTTGACTACATGTCAGAATACAGTATGTACACCACATTGATTTTAATCAAATTAAATGAAAATAGACGATTACTAAATGAAGCGGGAAATTTCTAGTAATTACAATCATAACTTTTAAATTTTAAGACGTCTGTGTTGTTTTCTATCAGAATCAGAGCCGTACGTTTTGTGCGCTCTGTTGTAAAGTATGTGCGCTCGCTCGGCGAGGTGTGTGCACGCGCACAGCTTAGAGGGAACAGTGGTCACACTAGTAGGGATGCACATAACTAAGGGTTGCCTTAAGTGTTACTTGCTTCTGCATTATTAGGGGCAACCCAGGCCATATCTTGTGGGGAGGGGGAGTGCAGATTTGACTTAACTGAAAAGGATCCCTAAAACTGCTTGTAATAATGTGCTCTCTCTTTGGCATATACTCCTCAGGTAGTAGTGAGATGTAAAAACCTGCATGAAAAATCATGTTGCGGTACTCCAAATCTCCACAACTGAGATGTAACAAAGATGGGTAACCATTTCACTTTCTGTTGAGCATAATACTGCTAGACTGTAATAGTTCCCTACAAAGTCTATGAGCCAGACTTACAAAGTTTCCTTGATTACTAAAATGTCTAGCCTTTTTAGATCATAGGATTCTAGATAGCCTAATATGGCTGTGCTCTTTTCTGGTAACTCTTTCAGACTGGAAAAGGGGAAGTTTGTTTGCCCTTATCAGCAACAGGCTTAGAGAAGAAAGCGTAGTTACTCACCTGTGTTCTCCAGGGACAGCAGGAATCAGTCCTCACTTATGGGTGATGGCACCGGAGCCCGCAAGGAGCAATTCCCCAGCTTTCAAAGAAAGACTTTGGGATTGCTGCCATGCATGCATGGTCCTCTTCCGGCCCAAAGGTGCCATCTTGCTCAGTCAGGTCCCTTAGCTAGAGCCCTACTAAGCAGATGGCAAGGGAAAGACAAAAATAGCAACTCTTAGGGGAGGGGGTGGGTAGTGAGGACTGATTCCTTCTGTCCTTGAAGAACACCTGTTACAGGTGAGTAACTACGCTTTCTCCAGGAACAAGCAGGAAGTCAGTCCTCACTTATGGGACTCCCTAGCTACAGGCTACCAAGCCTGTAACCCAAAAACGCCTCACGAGGCCGTGAGCAGAAGCCAATGCCCGAAGGAGCCCGAGTTCTCGGGCCCCCGGGGCAAAGCTCTCAGTAGCCGTCAAAGAAGGGTCGGAGGGCAGGAGTTTCTTATACCCCAAACAGATTATGGAGTACAGCCTGGCCAAAGGCGCTGTCCCGGCAGGATTCCATCTTCAGGCAATAGTGCAAAGCGAAAGTGTTCGCTGAAGACCAGGTTGCAGACCGGCAGATGTCCGATAGAGGCACTGAGCGCAGCGAAGCCACTGAAGCCGCCTTGGCCAGGACAATGTGCGCAGTGACCCGTCGATCCAATGGGGCGAAGGCGATGCAGTCTGCCACTCAGATGGAGATGGTGCGTTTGGTGACTGCCTGCCCCAGACGATTAGGATCATAGGCAACAAAGAGCCGGTCAGACTTGCGATGAGCTTGGGTATGCTGCAAGTAGAAGAAAAGAGCACTCTTGCAGTCGAGTGTATGTAATACCGCCGATGCCCAGTCGACATGTGGTCTTGGGAAGAAGGTCGGTAGGACTATCTCCTGATTGAGATGAAAGTCCGAGACCACCTTCGATAGGAACTTGGGGTGGGTGCGGAAAACCACCCTGTTCCCGTAAAACCATGTGTTTGGAGCCTCAGCCATGAGGACCTGGCGTGCGCTGATTCTGCAAGCCAAAGTTAAATCCACCAGGAAGAGCACCTTCCAGGAGAGGTGCCGAAGCGAGCACGTCGCCATCGGCTCGAAGGGTGGTCGTGCAAGCTCTATAAGCACCACATTGAGGTCCCACTCCGCCGGAGAAGGCCGGATGGGAGGCTTAGAGAGCAAGAGACCTCGCATGAAGCAGGAAACCAAGGGCTGCCCCAAGAGGAGTTTCCCCTCGACGGAGAGGTGGTTTGCCAAAATGGCGCTCAGGTGTACCCTGCACGAATTGGACTTCAGCCCTGCCTTCGAGAGGTGGAAGAGATACTGAGGAACCCACCGGGTAGAGCAAGAGAATGGGTCGATCTGGAGCTCGGAGCACCAGACCAAGAAGCAGCGCCATTTAAAGGCGTACGCTCGTCTCGTCAAGTCTTTCCTCGACGCTAGGAGAACTTCCTCAACCTCCTCCGGGAGGTGCAGAGGTGCTAAGGTGACCTGTTTAGCCACCAGGCTGTGAAGGACAGCGAGGCCAGGTTCGGGTAGAGCACCCGACCTTCCTTTTGTGTTAGCAGGCCCAGGGCACAGCCCAGGGGGACTGGAGGCTCGAATGAGAGCCGGAGCAGAAGCGGGAACAAAGGCTGTCGAGACCACGAGGGAGTCACTAGGATCACCGAAGCCTGGTCCCGCTGAACCTTGTGGAGGGTCCTCACAATGAGAGGAGTGGGAAGGAACGTGTAAAGAAGGCCGGAGGTCCAGCTCAAGGGGAACGCATCCGGGGCCACCCTGCTCGGGTGCAGAAGCGGGGAAGCTGCGCATTCACCGGGCTGGCGAACAGGTCCATGGATGGGGTGCCCCACCGACCGAACAAGAGGTCGGCAACCTCCAGATCCAGGCACCACTCGTGTGGGCGGAGGATCCTGGTGAGTCTGTCCACAAGGACATTCTCCTGGCTTGGGTGGTAGACCGCTCGTAGGGTCATCCACCGGCAAAGCACAAAGGAGGATCGCCTCCCGTGTTCCCCCCTCCTTGTTTATATAAAACATGGCCACCTGTTGTCGGTCTGCACAAGCACAGACTTTCCCCACAGATAGCCCTCAAAGTCCATCGGACCACCCGAAGCTCGAGCAGGTTTATCTGCTGTTGAGACTCCCCGGGTGATCACGGCCCCTGTGTGCACAATGCGCCGCAATAGGCTCCCCACCCCAACAGGGAAGCATCCATCATTAGGACGAGTTCATGCTGTGGGGTCTGGAAGGGCATGCCCCGAAGGAGATGTCGGGGGTCCCGCCACAAACTCAGGGAGTTGCGGAGACTGCGGGAGACCTGGATAGGGTCTCGAGGTGGCCGGAGGCCTGGCTCCATTGTGCCCTGAGGCACCGCTGGGCTGTCCACATGTACATGCGGGCGTGGGGGACCACATGAATGGTGGAGGCCATGTGCCCGAGGAAGCAAATGTTAATCTATCGAAAACTGTGGCCATCTGTTCACTGTTCACTGCTGGTGCTCCTGTCCCTTCTCTTGCTCCGCTTTTCTCAGCTGTTCCCATCCCTCTTGTCACCTCACTGCGCTATCTCGGTGTTACTCTAGATTCTGCTATGACCTTTAGAAAGCACGTTTCCTCTGTTGTTCAATGTTCATTTCACACCCTTCGGCAACTCCGAGCAGTCCGTCCTTTCCTTTCTTCCTCTTCTCTAACCACCTTGCTCCTTTCTCTTGTCACTTCATGTTTGGATTATTCTAATGCCTCTCTAGCTGGTCTTCCCCTCACTCAACTTCGTAGACTTCAATTGGTTCACAACACTGCTGCCCGTCTCTTGTCCCACACCTCTCAGTCTGCTCATATCACCCCCCTTCTTATCCGGCTACACTGGCTACCTATCCCTTTCCGTATTCAGAATAAGATCCTCATTTTCGTACATAGATCACTCCACACCGGCATTCCACTTTACCTCTCCGATCTGGTCCATTTTCACTGCCCCCCAAGAATCCTCAGATCCATTCATGCCAACTGTCTATTTCTTCCCTCTCCATCCCAGGCTCGCCTTGAGTCAACGCGCTCTTCCGCCTTCTTTCTCGGCCCTCGTCTCTGGAATTCCCTGCCATCCGCCCTCCGTCTGGAACTTTCTTTTCCCGCATTCAAAGCGAAACTCAAAACCTATCTTTTCTGCACAGCTTTTGACCTTCCTCACCCCTCTCCCTCTTACTCTCCCCCCCTCGTTGATACCCAATGAGTACTTATTCTTCTTATTGTTATTGCTGCCTACTGTCCCTTTCCTATCAATAAATGGCGTTCCTTTTCCATTTCCTTCTTCAGCAGTATTCCCTTTGTTTTTATTGTAAACAGTCATATGCCTCGGTTCTTGCGGTATATTAAGTTTTAAATATAGATAAAGATAAAGAAAGCAGTCTGCCTGGGTCTGCCGGTAAGAAGGCGGTCGCCCGCACTGTGTCGATGCGTGCGACGATGAACTCCAGGGTCTGCACCGGCTTGAGGTGGGACTTGGAGTAGCTGACCAAGAAGCAGAGGCGTTTGAGGAGAAGGGTTGCACGTGACGCCGCCAGGCGGGCTTCGCCGATCGAGGACCCCATGACAAGCCAGTCATCAAGGTAGGGGAAGACGGGTATGCCCTGCCACCTAAATGAGGCAGTGGCCGCGGAGAGGCACTTTGTGAAAACCCGCAGTGCAGATGTGGGACCAAAAGGGAGCACTCTGTATTGGTAGTGTTCCCCCTGCACCCTGAAGCGCAGGTATTGCCTGTGCTGGGGGAGAACTAGGATATGGGCGTAAGCGTCCTTGAGATCCAAGGAGCATAGTCAATCACCCTGCTCAAGGAAGGACAGCAGGGCGCCAAGCGATAACATTTTGAACTTCTCCCGCACCAGAAACTTGTTTAGGTTTTGGAGATCGAGGATGGGGCATAGGCCCCCATCTTTTTTGGAACAAGAAAGTAGCGGGAATAGAACCCCTGGTCTCGAAGGTGCAGCGGTACCTTCGACCACACATTGGACAAGGAGGTTGGATAGTTCCCGCAGCAAGAAGGTCTGGTGCGAGAGGAGCCAAGTAGGCTCCACTGGGGAGAAGGGAGGAGGGTGCCTGTCCAGGCGGAGACGGTATCCATCTCAGATCACCCGGAGGACCCAGGTGTCCAACGTGATCGACGCCCACTGCGGGGCGAGCAGGGACAGGCATCCCCCCAAAGGCTGAAGTGCTGCCGGAGGGTGAGAGGCTATGCCGTCTGCATCAAAAACCCTGCGCAGGCTGGGGTGGTGCCGGTGGCTGGGCCTTAGGCCCTGTAGGTTTGCGGTAGCCATGCACATCTCCCTTCCCCTGCATGCCGGGAGCTGGCGCAGAGGTGGGGAGGAAGGATGGGTAACCCCAGTAGGGGAGCCCCTTTCTTTGGAAGAACGGCTTCTTTGTTTGATGCTTCTTCCTACGGAGGGAGGAGGTCTTACGCGAGAGACAAGTTTGAGTCACAGCAGCCTTATCCTCCATAGGTTTACCAAACAGTTGCTCGCCGAGGCAAGGGATGTCTAGGAGCTTCTCCTGGACCCACTGCTCCAGGTATGAGGACTGGAACCATGCCTGGTGTCAGGCCCCAATGCCGGCTGCTGCCACTCGGGCGGAGGACTCAAACACGTCATATGTGGCGCAGGAGAATTAGAAACAGAAATATGACAGAAAAAGACCACATGGCCTATCTAGTCTGTCCTTCCATATCAACTACAAGAGTCCCCCTTTTTTCCTTTAGAGATCCTCTGTGTTTGTCCCATGCTTTTTTGAATTCAGTTACTGTCCTCATCTCTACCACCTCCACTGGGAGACTATTCCACGGATCCACCACTCTTTTCGTAAAGAAATATTTCCGCAAATCACTCCTGAATCTATCCCCCTTCACCTTCATCCCATGTCCCCTCGTAGCAGAACTTTCTTTCAATTGAAAGAGGCTCTCCCCCTGAACATTTATGCCACGGAGGTATTTAAACATCTCAATCATATCACCTCTATCCCGCCTTTCCTCTAAAGTGTACATATTAAGATCCTTAAGTCTGTCCTCATATGCTTTATAATGAAGACCTCTAACCATTTTAGTAGCCACCCTCTGCACCGACTCCATCCTGTTCACATCCTTTTGAAGGTGCGGTCTCCAGAATTGCACACTATACTCCAAATGAGGTCGCACCAAAGACTTATACAGAGGCACTATCACTTCCTTTTTTCTGCTAGCCATTCCTCTCCGTATGCACCCAAGCATCCTTCTAGCTTTTGCCATCGCCTTTTCTACCTGTCAAGCTAATTTAAGATCATCAGACACAACCATGCCCAGGTTCCGCTCTTCTTTAGTGGACAAAAATACTTCACTCCCTATACTATATTGCTCCCTTGGATTGCTGCAGCCCAAAATACTCTGCAGTGGATTTCAGGAGGATTTGGAATCTTAGAAGGGGTTCACCCCTGAGGCCTGCGGAGAACCTGCCGAGCTCCTTGGCGAGTCACGCAGGAACATGCCCATATACAATTGGTATGCCTGGATGCTGCATGTGAGCATGGACCCCTGATAGGCTTTGCACCCCAGGGCGTCAAGAGCTCTTGACTCCCTGCCCGGGGGGACCGAAGAGTGAGACTTTTGGATCTTTTGCTTTTGCATCGCCGACTCCACAACCATGGAGGTGTGTGGAAGCTAGGTTTTCCGGAATCCCGGGCCGCTTTGGACCTGTACATGGCGTTGAGGCGCTTACTCGCAATGGGGACTGAAGCAGGTGTCTCCCACATGCAGAGGAGCAGCATTGACAAAATGGGAGAAACTGGAACAGTAAGACTCCCGAGGCAGGGATTCATACTGTAAAATGTTGAGTTCTTCAGCTCGCAGCTCCTCTTCAGTCTGTGTAGCCAGGCTGAGGGCTCATGCCATGTCCCGCATGAACGCCAGGAATGACCTTGGGCGGCGAACGCCTCTGATAGGCAGGCGGGAACGGGTCCAAGGAGTGATCCCTGTGGGCATGGGTCTCCAGGGAAGTATCCCCGTCCGACTCCCAGCCCGAGAGGTCCGAGGAGGAGTCCGACTCGGGCAGGTTGCCCCGTCCAGAGGCAGAAGTCCGCTTGGAGCCAGAGGCCTTGAAGGATCTCACTCCCGAGGACCAGGAAGGTGAGCGAGACAGACGCCAAGTAACCTCACGAGGCCCATGGCTCTCGGGGTTTTCCAGGGCGGGTTTCGGTGTCAGTCTTGAGGCACGGGCTAGTCATGCTGGGCATGAGCACCTGCTGGGTAGCTAAGAAGACAGAAACGCTGCACTCTAGTGCCAACATTTGGGACTCCCATGCAGACGTGGGATTCTGTGATGCCGACACCGGGGTTTATCGGGTCTGGCATGGAGGAGGAGAGGGGGTCCTTACCGGGACGACCATCAGGAAACCGGGCGCCATCGCTGGAGGCCTCCGTATCTGTACAAGGTACCTTTCGAGGCCGCTCCTTGTTCGACTCTTGGGAACGCCGGGGGAGGCCGAGCAACCGAGTGCAGGAGCGCTCGCGCTTGTCTAGAGCCCCCGACAGCGACTTCAAGGTCTTCTTCTTTCGCCGTTCCACCTCGGGCGAACCCTGGTCGGAGTGACACCTTGGACGCGGAGTCACTGCAGGGGACACTGCAAGTGGTGGATCGGTGGACCGGGCCATCACTGGGGACCCCGGAGCTGCCGTACAAAAAATGTCATCCAACTTCTGCTTACAGTTTAAGCAAGGCTTTAGCGGACATTTTCTTACAGAGCGAGCTGAGCTCCGGGTTGTGGTCGGCCCCAAGGCACCACAGACAACAGCCATGGGTGTCCGTGAGCGACATATTTTTGGAGCATCTGTCACATTTTTTGAAGCCGGTGGCCATGGGGGCAAAAAGAGCTCTTGCGAGGTCAAATGCCCTCGAGGCCAGCAGTTAGAAAAAAAGGGTGCAAAAAAGGCCCGAGGCAGTATGAAAGGAAAAAGGGTAAAAAAGGGAATCCCCTGGCCCACAGTCGAAGCAGGGGCATCGGAGAGGACAGGGGAGGACGGGAGAGGACCAGTGCAAGTGAAAAAAGGCCAAAGGGCCAGAAGAGAAAAAAACTTTTTTCAAGGGAAGAGGACGTGCATCCGAAGGGCTCCGTGGAAAAAGGGAGACTGAGCAAGATGGCACCCTTGGGTGGGAAGAGGACCATGCATGCGTGGCAGCAATCCCAAAGGCTTTCTTTGAAAGCTGGGGAATTGCTCCGCATGGGCTCCTTCGGTGCCATCACCCCATAAGTGAGGACCGACTTCCTGCTTGTTCCTGAAGAAATACCTTCTTCCCAACAAGCGCTATGGTCCTGGGATCCTTGCTGGGTGGGACATTTTGAGTGTGCCTTCAAATGCTTTGCTCTTCTCACAGCAGCCTTTACAACTACAGAATGATGTGGCGTGCATGGCATCAAACCCCAGGCTAGTCTGGAAGCTATATTCAAAATTTAACTTCCTCTCAATGAGGGGGTATAATACTAACTTTTTCCATATCCAGCTTTGAAGCTCTTGTGAAAGTCTGCGTATTGGCAAGGCTATGGACTTTTCAAGTTGCCTATATATTTGTAGGAATCCAAAGAAATCTGCACCAAGCTGTTTTTTCCATGGGGGGATGAGGGAGGGAATCTCATTGGCCACCTTCTGAATGAATTTGGATAAATCAAGTTCCACTTACCAACCTGACCTCTGCACCACATAACCTTTGCTATATACCAAACCAATTATAATCCCACAGCTAACCCATTAATGTTTCATTTTGTTTGCCATTACTGAAACCGCTGCGCCTACAATAAAAATGAAAGATTTATGATTGTAAATAGTTCTTATGTTTAACTGTTTATTGTAAATTGAACATTGTGTAACCGGTGAACTATGTATTATGTTTTGTTACATTGTAAACCGCCCCTGATAGTTGGAAGAGGCGGTATAGAAAAGTATCCAAATAAAATAAAGTCATCTGGAGGTAAGATATTTTGGGAAGCACAGAACAAACATCTGAAGATTGCTCTATTCATGCCTCATTCAATCATTCAGATATATCCCCCAAGGAATAAAGCGTAGTTACTCACCTGTAGTAGGTGTTCTCCATGAATAGCAGGAATAAGTCCTCACATATGGGTGACGTCACCGACACAGCTCCACACGAAACACTCCCCAGCTTCCAAAAAAAACTTTTCGGAGGTGTGCTGTGCATGCATGCCTGTCTTCAAAGCCTGCCGCAGTGCCATATTCTCCAGTATAACATAGCAGGAGCCAAAAGGCAACTCCCCAAGGAGCTGGGAAAGTTGTGAGGATTTATTCCTGCAATTCATGGAGAATACCTGCTACAGGTAGGTGAGTAATTATGTTTTCTCTGTGAACAAACAGGAATTAAGTACTCACGTACGCGACTCCCAAGCACCAGGCTGCCAGAACCAGAGGAGAAAGAACAGCCCAACTGAGCATTGGGAAGCTAGGAAGACCAGAGAGGCAATCCCATCGAGGGACTCATCTGATGCAGTATCCACAGTCGACATCGACCAAAGGAATTTTGAGCGGGTAGCCTGGATGGATAGAAGGGCCAGTGGGCAGCAGATGGCTCGCAAGGATCAGAGAGATGCCAGAGTACTGCCTGGCCAAAATTGCTGTCCCGTCAGGAATCCCCAACTAGACAGTAATGGGCTGTGAAGGTATGGACCGAAGACCATGCTGCTGCCCTGTGGATCTCTTCTGCGGAAAAAGAGCAGACAGTGGCTACCAATGTAGCCATTGCACACTGAGTCATGGCATGACCCTCAAGGCTCATACAAGCCAAGGAATATGCATGGGTGATGCAATCAGCAAGCGAGAGGAATAGCGTATGAGTCAAAACAGCGACCCCCCCAAAACAGCGTATGATTCAAAACAGGTTACAAGATAGAAAGCGACTGGGGTCGAAGGAGATGAACAACTGAGAAGATTGACTATGCACCTTCTTGCGCTCTAAGCAGAAGGTCAATGCACACTTACAATCCAGCATGTGCAACGCTGCCTCACCACGATTGATTTAAGGCCAGGGAAAAACATTGGAAGGACAATACACTGGTTGAGGTGGAAAGCAGAGACCACCTTTGGCAGAAGATACAGATGCGTGCAAAGCACCACCCGTTTCTGGTGGAACCTGGTGTATGGAGAGTGCACGACCAGAGCCCGAAGCTCATTCACTCGCCGGGCCAATGTGATGGCCACCAGGAAGAGGAACTTCCAGGTTAAGAACCTCAGCAGACACGTGTCCAGTAGCTCAAAAGGAGTCCGCATGAGCTGGCCAAGGACCAGATTCAGATCCCAAGCAACCACAAGGGGCTTAATTGGAGGTTTCAAAAGAAGCCCCACATGAATCAGCATACCAGAGGCTGAGCCAAGATGGACTTCCTATTGCAGCCACGAAGGAATGCTCCTATCGCGCTGAGGTGAACATGCACAGAGTTGGACTTGAGCCCAGCATTGGAGAGGTTTAAGAGGTACTCAAACAGCTGTTCCACAGGGCAGACAAAGGAGTCCAATGCTTGACCAATGCACCAGATGGCAAACCACTGCCATTTGAACACATAGCTTTACACGTTGAATCCTTTCAAGATGCTAGCAGGATCTTGGTAACACCCTCCAGGAGGGCAAGCTCTGCGAGGGCTACCCGCTCAGCATCCATGCTGTGAGTGCGAGGGAGCGAATGTAGGGATGCAACAAGGAGCCGCCCTCCTGCAAGATGAGGTCTTGGTCAGAGCCCAGGCAAAGACGGTCCTTCTGCGAGAGCTGCAGCAGTAGCGAGAATCACGGCTGTCGAGGCCAGTAAGGAGTGATGAGAATCATGGATCCCCTCTCGGCCTGGGGCTTCAGAAGTGTCTTCGCAATGAGTGGAATCAGGGTGTAGGCATAGACCAGGTCACTCCCCCAGTGGATAAGGAAGGCATCACGAGCCAGGCAATCACTGGCCGGCTGCTGGGAGCAGAACCGAGCTGTTGTTGTTAAATGCCGTCGAGTCTGAGTCAACTCATGGTGACCCTCTGGATAGCTATCCTAAATTGTGTTCGGTCTTGAGTCAGGCGGCTCATTGTTAACAGACTGGTACCCGTAGCTGCTGTTATTGTATCGATACATCTCATTGCTGACCTTCCTCTTTTGCGCTGACCTTCTATCTTGCCAAGCATGATGTCTTTCTCTAATGATCTCTCTCTTCGCATGATGTGTCCAAAGTATGAAAGTCAAAGTCTTGTCATCTGAGCTTCTAAAGAAAGCTTAGGTTTGATCTCCTCTAGTACCGACTGGTTTGTTCTTCGGGCAGTCCATGGTATACACAGTATTCGCCGCCAGCACCATAATTCAAAGGCATCAATTTTCTTCCTGTCTTATCTTTTTCACTGTCCAGCTTTCACATCCATATGATGTTATTGAAAATACCATGGCTTGAACAAGTCGAATCTTTGTATGGAGAGAGACATCTCTGCTCTTGAGGATCTTATCTAGGTCATTCATAGCCATTCTGCCAAGAGCAATGCGTCGTCTGATTTCTTGACTGCTTGTTGCTTCTTTATTGATAGTTGATCCAAGTAGGTTAAAGTTGTTCACGATTTCAATTTCTTCTCCTTCAATGATGAACCTGTTGATTATGCCAGTTGTCATGATCTTTGCCTTCTTTACATTAAGGTGCAGGGCCATTTTGAGACTATGTTTTTTGATTGTGAGAAGCAAATGTTTCAGATCTTCACTTTCAGCCAGTAATGTGGTATCATCAGCATAGCGAAGGTTGTTGATGAGTCTTCCACCAATCTTCAAACCTCTGTTGTCTTCATACAATCCTGCTTCTCTGATGATTTGTTCTGCATATAAATTAAACAGGTAGGAGGAAAGTATGCAGCCTTGTCTTACACCTTTGCTTATTTCAAACCATTCTGTTTCTCCTTGTTCCGTTCGAACTGCTGCTTCTTGATCAATGTACAGATTGTGCAAAAGTACGATCAGGTGTTCTGGTATACCCATGCTTCTTAATGTGGCCCAGAGTTTCTCATGGTTTACACAGTCAAAAGCCTTGCTATAGTCGATAAAGCACAAATAGATATCCTTTTGGTATTCTTTAGTCTTTTCAAAGATCTATCAAAACATCCGCAATGATGTCTCTTGTTCCTCATCCTTTCCTGAACCCTGCTTGCACTTCAGGTAGTTCTTTATTTATTTATTTAACAGTATTTCTAAACCGCCTTATCTTAATAATCAAGGTGGTATCACAGCAAGCAATCAAGTAAAGTGTGTGCGTTATACATGCAGTGAGGGTGAAACTTAGTTGTGTGAGGGCTGTGTTGGGTGCTTGATTTGTTTGAGCTATGTACAAGGTGGGCTATTTACAGTGGTGCTAAAAACACATTTTATATACATACAGTGTTTAGGAGGATTGGAGTGCTGTTATTCATTCTCTTAGGTTATGTGATGTGACCATAGTGCTCTATGAACAGCATGGTTTTCAGCTGTTTTCTGAAGTCTTTGAGGTCTGGAGTAGTTCTTGTTCCAGGTATGGTTGTAGTCTCTTTTGAATAATCTTCAGTAGAATCTTGCTGGCATGTGGGATCAGAGCGATTGTGCGATAATTTCCACAGTCAGTTGGATCACCTTTCTTTAGTATTGGTATAAACACAGATCTTTTCCAGTCAGTTGGCCATGATGTTGTCTTCCATATTTCTTGGCAGAGCCTTGTAAGTACGGTAACAGCTGCATCAAATTGCTGTAATACTTCTATGGGAATGCTGTCAATGCCTGGTGCTTTGTTCTTTTGATAAGGCTTTCAATGCTGCTTTAACTTTTTCTTTCTTCACCAATGGTTCCCGATCATAAGGTACAGGTTGAAACGGCTGTTGGTCCACTTGATCTTTATCATATAAGAACCGAGCTACCTGGGCATTTTGTGCCATAGCAAAGATGTCCACATCGGTGGTGCCCCACTCCTGAAAGATCCAGTCCACCACCTCCCTCTTGAGGGACCACTAATGTGACTTAAGAACCCAGCTGAGGTGATCTGCTAAGCCATTGCTCTCATCAGACAAACACATCGCCCTGAGATCCATGTCATGGAGCAGGGCAAACTTCCAGAAGCGAAGAGCCTCCCAACACAGGAGGTACAAGCCCATGCCTCCCTGCTTGTTCACACAGAACATGACAACCTGGTTATTCAGCTGGATCAGGACCACTTGGTTTGCCAGGTGTGCCTGAAAGGTATGGAGAGCATTCAAGATAGACAGTTGATCTGATGGAGACTCTCGCTCTTGGACCACAGTCCAGGTGTGCGCCCCAGTCGAGCTTGGAGACATTCGTCATGAGCAGCCTACAGGGCACTGTTGGTTGAAACAGGAGACCCTGAACCACCACATCAGGGATTGTGTGAGTAGCGCAGTGTTCGCCACTCCATCCTGCAGGTAGCCCGAGTATTGCTGCCATTGTGTTCACAAGGTCCACTGAGCCTACCGCATGCAGAGGTGGGCCTGAGGGATGACATGCACCGTGGCTACCATGTGTCCGAGGGCTCCCAGAAGCTCACAGGCTGTGAAATGGCGCTGGCAATGCAATGCGTCTACCACTTCGATGAGATGCTTCAAGGGTCTGCCAGCAGGAAAGCTCTCACCCAAGTGGTATCGAGGAGGGCCCCGATGATCTCCAGTTGTTCAAGTTGGAGGCAAGACTTCAGATAGTTGATCATGAAGCAGAGGCCTTTGAACACCTCGGTGAGGCTCAGTAGACTGCTGTATGCTGGCCAGTGTGGGACCTTTTACGAACCAGTTGTCCAGGTACGGGAAGACAAAAAAACCCAGGGTTCGAAATAAGGTGGCCACGACAGCCAGGCACTTCGTGAAGACCATGGGGGCTGTGGCCAGGCTGAAAGGAAGAACCCAGTACTGATAGTGCTGGCCATGCAGCACGGACTGAAGGTACTGTCTGATGTGGGTGGATCAGAATATGCACGTACACATCCTTCAGATCCAAGGAGCATAGCCATTCTTGTAGTAGGAATGGGAGCAGTGTGCACAACAACAAACACCAAGAACCAGTTGAGGTTTCGCAGATCCAGAATGAGGCAGAACCCACTGGTCTTTTTGGGGACTAGGAAGTATCTGGAGTAAAAGCCCTGCCCAATCTGGGCCGGGGAAACTGGCTCAATGGCGAGCTCAGTTAGCAGGGCCATGACCTTGGTCTGCATGATGCTCCAGTGCATGGGGTACTCCTCAGGATTGTAAGGAGGCAGTAGTTGAGTGGAATGCAACTGATAGACACTTTCGCATCGAGATGACAAGAGGCCATTGATGGGCAAAATGGACGAGCAGCCCCCCAGCTGCGGGGGGGTGGGGGGGAGGGGCCTGCAGTGGATGATGGTAAGCTGGCTATGCTCCTGAAGACCCCATCAAAAACCTGCATCTGGCTTTGGCTGGGAGGCGGGTTGTGAGAATGGAGCTTGGGCCTTGGGCTGCACCGCAGCTGGGACGGAAAGTACCCCCACGGGCGCAGGAGGAAAGCCTTTTTGGTCGGTGCTTTCATCTATGCGGGATCCAGTGCCTTTCTGGAAAGCCTGGTGAGGATCACCTGCTCCTTTTCCAGCTCTTCGATCTTTTCCTCCACGGGCTTGCCGAAGAGGTTTTCACCCCATCAAGGGACATTGGCAATCTTGTCCTGGACCCACTGCTCCAGGTCAGAGGACTGCAACCAGGCCATCCACCGCATGGTAATCCCCTAGGCCACCACCTTATCGGCGGATTCAAAGGCCTCGTGTAAGCATCCTGGACCATAAACTTCAAGCAATCCTTGCCGGGAGCTACAAGACCTCTAAAAGAACTCGCAGCAATCCTCAGGAACAAGGAAAGCAAAGGCCTTGATGTCCGGCATAACATCCTTGAACATGGCCATGTAAGTTTGGTAGAGCAGGATCTGGGCTATCAGCATGGAAGTCTGAGAGTACCTCCAACTGAACGAGTCCAGGGTCCATGCTTCACGCACAGGTGGCACCAAGGAGTGCATTTTGGCATTCTTTGTCCACTTCAGGGCAGACTCGACCATAATGGAATTGTGGGGCAATTGAAGCTTCTCAAACACTGGGGCCTTCTAGGCCCAGTACAGGGAATTGAGCTGGTGACTGATGGTCAGAGCACGAGCAGCACCTTCCATAGCCGCAGTAGCAGCCTCTGCAGGACATGGTGGATGCGAACCATCACTGTCTCCCAAAGGGCATTGGAGGCATCTCCAGTTCTTCTGCCCTCAGGTCCTCTTCTGATTCCAGAGAAAAGACGATGGCCTTGGCCAGGTTCTGAACAAAATCCTGAAAGGACATATCCTCTAGTGGTGACTTCTGCTGATCTAGAGAGGGCGACAGTTGGACGGGAGATCCTGGGCCAGAGGATCAGACACCGTTGATTCGGTCTCGGTTTCCCATTCTGATGTGGATTCCAAGAGGAAGTCTAAGTAATGGCTACTCTCCATCAAGCACAGACTGTGTGGCTCTGGAGAGGGTGGATGTCAGTGATCCTTCTTGTGCCCGGCATGCCGATGGTGATGCCCCAGGGTCTTGGACTCTGACACACTGGAGAGAGAGATGGCTCCAGCCACCGGAGTCGACACTGGTCTCCTACCCCATGTTCCAGCTGTAGTGGGCAGAACAAGGATTCTCTAGAATTGGCTGGAAGGAGTGCCATGATGATACTCTCTGCGCTGTGAAGCTTGTGTTCCGCAGGGCACTAGATGAGCTTCTAAGGCTACCACCACCGAGGACATCGTTGGCACAGGTGGTGACTCCACGATGAAAGGAGCATCGGGAGACATCCAGCAGCCCTCCTGGACACTAGGAATGGACTCCACCAGTCAGGCCAGGTCCTCCTGCCAGGGAAGCTTGGTTGGTCATTCCCGGCCCTCACTGTCTCACAGCAAGAGGGGCTGCAATGGTACTGCGCATGGATTTTCTCCTTGTGCTCCCCTTTCAACGTAGATGGGTTCTCTGTAGAGGTACATCCCTTTCCGCTCGAACCCTTCTGCTCACATTGAGCCTTCTACTCTTTTTCCTTGGCCACCTCAGGTGTGGATGAGGGGGTCAGTGCTGAGGATACTGAATCAGATGAGCCAAAGAGGACGACTCCTGCTTTTCCTGACTTTTCAGTCTTCGATGCCTCATCTGCAAACAGAGTTTGCAAGATGCCGGCTGGTGTCGGGTCCAAAGCATTGCAAGCACCAATTATGGCGGTCGGTGCAGAAATGGTCTTGCCACATTTGGTGCATTTTTTAAAGCAGCTAATCAGCTTAGATAAGCCAAAAAAAGACAGCCTCGGCAAAATCAAATTGAAAAATGGCCTGGGCGGGAACCCCCTCCTTCCCCGAGGTGGAAGAGTGCCAAAAGTCATTTAAAAAAAAAAAGAGAACTACAAAACATCCAAAGGGTAAGAAAAAAAGCTAACAGACAACAGGCGGGTGAAAAAATGAGCAAACGCTCAGCTACAAGGGCAAGAAATTCAAACTTTTTTCACATCCTAGGAGCTCCGCAGAAAAAAGAAGACTGGCGAATATGGCATTGCAGCAGGTGGGGAAGGCAGGCATGCATGCGCAGCATACTTCCCAAAATCTTCCTTTGGAAGACAGGGAGCATTTCGTGTGAGGAAGCTGGGTAGCAAATTTGCCATACAGCAGAGATAATTGACCCTAGAAAACTTCCAGTACTGACTTCGCAAGGAGCATTTCTTGACCATCTGCATTAAGGCATTCTTAAGCTTAAGTGCTACCATACACTGCTTGGTTGAGGAATGATCTGTTGAGGCATCTGCCTCTGGAACCAATATGTATTACTTCTGTCCAACAGCCTTTGATGCCAAGTTCTTTAATGCTCAGCAAGCCAAATGCACCAAGGTGGCTGACACTGTCAAAGGTGATGGTGCTAAATACTTAGGATTCTGGCATAACTGGACCAAATGCAGTAATACCAAAAACCAGCTGAAGCATACTCTTTGCCAAGGACTCTAATGCCAATGTAAAGGCTGCCTTGAGAGCCCATCATTTTGAGCACCAATGCTAGCTTATGCCAAAAGGTACCATGCCCTAGGATGCAACCTCCCATTTTTGAAGGGTTCATTCCTGTGATGCCTCTTTTTCCACTGCAAGTCCTTGTCCTTCAAACATTTCTGCTCCTCTGATCATCCTTCTCACTTCTCCTTTGAGTTAGTGCACCTCTATGTGATTGGAGATAACAGTGGGGATCTTGTAGCACCCATGTATCACCACATCCTCATACATCTGAATACAATAATGGCAGTTGAAACATTGTGGTCAGACCCTGGACATTGTAGCAGATATTGTGAAGTTTGTGATGGAGATTTTCCATCCAAACTAGCACCAACTGAATTCACTCGGAGGGTCCACTAAAAGAAACAGCAGGCTTCCAAGACTGAACTTAGTTCTTGTGGTAGGAAGGAAATCTTAGGGTTTTTTTTAAGTAGCTCCATAGTGGCAGCTTGTAGGAGAAAGACTGAGGTGATTGAAATGCAAGAACCATGTTATAGACAAAAAGACAAGGGGCCCTGCAAGATGGGATCTGCAAGGGGATTCTTGTGTATCCCTGTAAAATCCACATATACCAAGTTCTAAGAAAACTGAACTGTCTCAATAGCATCCACTAGTGTGACAGATTTCACCCACTTGCAAACAAAAAACTAAAAAATATTTGTTATTGTTTTAACTGTCAATTGGATGAGCTAAAAAAATATTAGTACTGCTGGTATTACAAGCACACTTTAAGGTATCCATGTAAGTAATGCATTACAATTTAGCTACTACAGTAGAACTCAATTTTCTCAATTTAAATATATCTAACAAAAAAAATATTGTTCCATCTATTAAGATTATATACCTGACATGAAGAATTTTTGCTGTTTGAACAAAGCAGGACTGGTCAGTTTCTTTCAGGACTTCCTGTGCATATCCCACAAGACCATTGTTTTCTAATAGTCCTTGGTATTCCTCCCTTTGATTTTGTAGTTTTTCCAGTTTTACAGCCTTGGTATTACGAATTGATTTGAGAACCGAAGACTTCCGTTCCTCCAAAACATTAAACAGCTTCTCAAAATTATTAGCTGCTGCATCTTCTGCTTGGTCTCCATTGCACTATAGGAGGCAAATAGTAAAATCCAAAATGGTCATCACAAATCTAAACACTTTTGAGACAACTGAGCCTACAGAACAATACCACTGAATCCAGCCTGAATTTTATCTGGATAAAGCAGCAACATTTTTAAAGTGGGCTGAAACATTGTAGTTGAATATGAAAATAGCAAATAAGTTACATGTAGCAATTATTTTTTTTTTTGGGGGGGGGGGCATGCCCTAGGACAGTGATGGCTAACCTTTTTGAGCCCGAGTGCCCAAACTGCCGCACAAAACCAAAGAATTTCCTCAAAGTGCCAGCACGTCATTTGCATAAGTGGTCTTATTTGCATAAATATTTGCATAATGTTACCATACACTAACTTTTAGTAAACATGTCTCTTAATGAGTGTATGGATAAAGAAAGACTAAAAGATTTCTACATTACTATAATCCAGTGCCAACCGCCAGGCACATTAGGAACTACTACAAACGCTGCCCATTTAGAACCCATAGCAAACCCGCCGTATCCTGACAGCATTACCAGGACTCACAAAGCACCATACCCTACCTATCAAAAGGCAACACTGCAAATATTAAACCAATACATTTCAGTGAATACTGGGGAAAGAGAACAAGTGGCAACGTCAAATAGGAATTTCCTCTTGTACCAAACAAAGCGCAGATGTTAATGATGCACATTTCCCAGAGCTGACATATTCCAGTTAATAAATTCAAAATAAAGAGATATCGTTCTACCTTTTGTGCATTTTTTTTCAGTTGCAATTGGTCCAGCCATTTTCTTCTGGTTTCTTCATGTTTTCTGCTAACTCTCCATCGTCTGCTGTCCATTTGTCCTTTCTTCTCTCTTCTAGTTTTTTTTCCATTCTCTCTCTCTCTACATCTGCTTTAACATACTAATCTTTCTCCTTTTGCTCTTTCCTCATTCCTATTTCATCCACACAAATTTTACCCCTCCATCCTCAATCCCCAATTACTCTCCCAATACCTGGCCAATTGTAGATTTTTCATCCCTCCTACACAAAATATTTTTCCCCTCTCCATTTTACTCTCCCAGCCCCATCCCATTCTAATCCTCCCCCAACATCAGCTCCCTTCTAGTTCCAGTCTCACCCAGCATCCATTCCCTTCTTCAAGCCCCCCCCATACCCGCAGCCCATTTCCATTCCAAGCCCCCTCCCCATCAGCTATTTGCAGTTCAAGCCCCCCACTTCCCCTCAGCCCATTTCCATTCCAAGCCCCATCCCCAACAGCTATTTGCAGTTCAAGCCCCCTTCCACTCAGCCCATTTCCAGTCCTAGCAACCCCCCCAACCCATTACCAGTCCTAGCCCCCCATAGCCCACTCCCAGTCCTAATCCCACCAGCCCATTTCCAGTCCTAACCTCCCCATCAGCCCACTCCCAGTCCTAATCCCCCATCACTCAATTTTTAGTTTAAGCCCCCCCAGCGCCTATCACCACTCCTAACCCCCCCCCAGCGCCCATCACCACTCCTACCCCCCCCAGCCCAGCGCCCATCACCACTCCTACCCCCCCCCAGCCAGCCCAGTGCCCATCACCACTCCTAACCCCCCCCAGCCAGCCCAGTGTCCATCACCACTCCTAACCCCCCAGCCCAGTGCCCATCACCACTCCTAACCCCAACCCAGCCCATCACTACTCCTAACACCCCCCAGCCCAGCCCAGCCCATCACCAATCCTACCCCCCCCAGCCCAGCCCAGCCAATCACCACTCCTAACCCCCCCCAGCCCAGCCCAGCCCATCACCACTCCTAACCCCCCCAGCCCAGCCCATCCCACCCCATCACCACTACTAACCCCCACCCCCCCCCCCCAGCCCAGCCCAGCCCAGCCCAGGGAAAATTAAAAAAAAAAAGAAAACCAGTCTGCTGCCGCTGTCGGGGCCCCCGCGGCCGAAACGAGCGGGCCGCGGGGCCCCCCAGTACCCGGCCCAGCCTCTCCTCCTGTAGCATCTCTCTCGTTGGAGCTGAAGTCAGACGCGCCGGCTTGCAGAGCGCGAGGGAAGAGTTTTTCCCTCGCTGCTCTGTTAAGCCCGCGGGGGCTGATGGGAAGTTCCCATCAGCCCCCGCGGGCTTAACAGAGTCGCGAAAGGGAAACTCTTCCCTTCGCGCTCTGCAAGCCGGCGAGTCTGACTGCAGCTCCAACGAGAGAGCTGCTACAGGGAGGAGAGGCTGTGCCGGGTACAGGGGGGCCCCGCGGCACGCTCGATTCTGCCGCGGCGGCCCCGACAACGGCAGCAGACAGGGTTGTTGTTTTTTTTTCGATGGCGGACCTTCCCGCGTGCCAGCTGCAAGGCCTTCGCGTGCCACAGCTGGCACGCGTGCCATAGGTTCGCCATCGCTGCCCTAGGAGAATAACCTATAATCAATGATTAGCAAACTGGATTAGGACCCCAAAATGGGGTCACATCAGTGGATGAGGGTCACAGAAAGAGGGCTGCTCACATTCCCTCTTGACCTTCATTCTGACCCATGCCCGGTAGTTTCAGTCAACATAGGGCCTGTGAGTCAGTGAACATTCAAAGGTCTGGCGCCCTTCCTCCTTTGTGGACTTCCAATAGCAATCTATGCACCACAGCAGGGTCTCTGAGCATACAATGACACAGGGCCCTGTACAAACTGCTGCCACTGTTTCCAACACTGCTACCTTCATGCTTTGGAAAAGGGAAGGGGGAGGGGGAATAAAGAAGAGAGAAGGTCTGCTGTTTTCATCAGCATCTGGGGTCACAAATTTTTACACGCTAAAATAGGGTCATATTGAATAAAAGCTTGGAAGCACTGACCTATATTCTGAATTGATATGTTTAATAGTTTCATTTAATAATTAATTTTCAGGTAGTAGGAAACATTAACATTTTGAAAGAGCCAAAGAGAATTCTTAGTGCACATTTTCAATTTTGAGGTAAAAAAAAATGAAAATTTTGACTGCATGCTATGTTCTCAGTTGATGAATTGGGCTTCCAATATGTCAACATTTTCTAATTGTCCATGGAAATTTAGCTTTGTTGAAATGCTCAGTAATGTATGCATAGTGCTATTAGGTCGTACTATAGTCTGGTAGTTTTAAAGAAAATGACTTTTTTTTTTTATTTATCTAGTTCAATAAAATAATTTTTTCTCCTCAGCCAAGATTCAGGTCCACTGCTGAACTTCACCAGGCTCCCAGCTTTTCAGGAATACAAGACCACCTGCTAATCGTAGGCTAAAATAAGAGTTGCTGAAGATGAAAGACCCTGGTTTTGAAAGCTATTTTGGCCTTAGAATGAAGGGTTCCTCTTTATAATGAGGAGGCTTAGAGCTCAATAATAGATTTGCTACAAAACCCATACTGGAATTTTACTGTTAAGAATTATATTATGGGAAGAGATTTTAGTCTGCTAGACTATTATAGGAGGAGGGCAACAACAACTACAACAGGGAAGACTAGATGGGTCATGCTGTCTTTAGTAAAATAGTAAATGATGGTAGATATACACCTATACATCAGCACAGCTGACTTTAGTCTGTCTAAGTTTCAACAAAATGCTAAAGATATACAAGATCTCTGGTGTATTTGCTGGTGTTCTTCCATTTTTGTGAATCCATATGATGAAATTAGTCTTACCTGTTAATTGTCTTTCCTTGAGCTCTCTCCGGGCCAGTCCAGGGAAAGGTAGGGTTGTCAATCCCCCATAGTAACTGAGGACTGAAGGCTCCAAGCTTTTACTGTGAGGTGAAGCCACTCCCCCTTCAGGCAATCTGTCAGTCTCCTTCTGGCAAAGCAACTAAAGAGAAAGAAAATCTACAAACACAGAGTAACCCTTGAAAAACTGATAACATTCCATAGTCTTTAAACAGTAATAACAAGACAAAGATGTCTCTATTTTTTTTTTTTTTTTTTTTTTTTTTTAACATTAGTTAACTAGCAAGGTTACTAAGCAGGTTGAAAATGTGAACTAAAAGCCCCAGATATCTCCTGCGAGCTTATATGATGGAATACTGTGGACGTTCACCAAGATCAAGCCAAGGAACAGAACGGATAGGGAGGGTCCCTGGACTGGCCCGGAGAGAGCTCAAGGAAAGACAATTAGCAGGTAAGACTAATTTCATCTTCCTTTTCGCTTCTCCGGGCCAGTCCAGGGAAAGGTAGGGCAGTACCAAAGCAGTACCTAAGAATGGGAGGGACCCGCCAAACCCGCGATAAGAGCCGAAGCTCCCACTCTGGCATCATCCCTGGCTTGAACATCTAAACGATAATGCTTAGTGAAAGAATGCAAGGAAGACCACGTCGCCGCCCTGCATATATCTACTGGAGGAACAAAGGCTAATTCCGCCCAGGAAGTCGCCATGGATCGTGTGGAATGAGCTTTAAGACCTGTAGGTGGTGAAAGCCCCCGGGCAGAGTAAGCTACTGTAATAGCGGAGCGCACCCAACGAGCAATCGTCGCTTTAGATGCCGCTTGGCCCTTACGTGGACCGGCCCACTGAATAAACAATCTGTCAGTCTTACGAATCGGTTGAGAGAGTTTAAGGTACGTCTTCAACACCCAACCAAGATCTAAGTGCTTTAGCGCCTTGTCCATAGGGGAATCGTCGCGTTGAGAAAAGACTGGTAACACCACTGACTGGTTAACATGAAAGACAGACACTACTTTGGGTAAAAAAGAAGGAACCGTGCGTAGCAAGACTCTTTCGGGCAGAAATTGCAGATAAGGTTCTCTGCAAGACAACGCCTGCAAATCCGCAATTCGTCTTGCCGAACAAATGGCTACGAGAAAAGCTGTTTTCCAAGAACACTCTCGAATCTGTTTAGCACAGAGAGCCGATAAGGGCGATCGCGACAACGCCTCCAAAACCACACTCAAATCCCAAGGAGGTACAAGCGGGCGACGTGGAGGATGAATAAGTTTGGTTGCCCGTAGAAAACGCTGCACATCTGGATGTGCCGCCAAACGGCGTCGGCCAATTAACCCTCTAAAACAGGATAACGCCGCAACATGCACTTTAAGGGTATTTAGAGCTAAACCTTTATCTAAACCCTGTTGTAGAAAATTGAGCAGATGAGGAATAGTAGCAGACATTGGAGACACCTGTCTCCGAGAACACCAAGATTCAAAGAGCCTCCAGACTCTAACATATATCAAAGAAGTTCCTGGCCTCTTAGACCGCAGCAAAGTGTCCACTACGGAATCTGCATAACCCTTGCTTATCAAGCGAGACCTTTCAAGAGCCATGCCGTAAGCAAGAAGCGATCCACTCGTGGCATGAGAATTGGACCCTGATGTAGTTGATTCACTCTGAGGGGAAGAGGCCATGGCGGAGCCACTAGAAGACGGACGAGATCGGCATACCAAGGACGACGAGGCCAATCGGGAGCAATGAGAATCACCTGGCCGCGGTGTTGCGCAATGCGCTGTATAACTCGACTTAACATCGGCCAAGGGGGAAAGACATAAAGCAGACTGTCGAGGGGCCATGGTTGTACCAGAGCATCGAGGCCCTCTGACATGTGTTCTCTGCGCCTGCTGAAGAAGCGGCTGGCTTTGGTATTGCTGAAGGTGGCCATGAGATCCATCACTGGCTGACCCCAACGCAATGTCAACTGGTGAAAGAAGGCCGCATTCAATTCCCATTCCCCGGGATCGAGAAGATGTCTGCTGAGATAATCGGCTTGAACATTGTCCTTGCCTGCTACATGCGCCGCCGATAGAGCCAAGAGATTGCGTTCCGCCCATTCCATCAACTGCTGACATTCGGAAAGAAGAGAAGGAATCCTCGTTCCGCCCTGCCGATTGATATACGAGACTGTCACAGCATTGTCGGAGAAAATCTTGACCGCTGTTCCTTTGAGTAATGAAGCGAAGTGAAGCAGAGCCAAACGAGCCGCTCGAAGTTCGAGTCTGTTGATCGACCAAGAGCGTTCTGTCTGGGACCAAGTTCCCTGAGTAATCCGAGACAGACAATGAGCTCCCCAGCCTGAGAGACTTGCATCCGTGGTGACTAAAACCCACGGCGGATCTTGCAAGGGAATCCCCGCGGTGAGATGATCGCGACTCAACCACCATTGTAGACTGAGACGTATCCCCTCTGGGTAGGACAGTCTCTGAGAAAGTGGATGAAGTTGCGGAGACCAGCGGGAGAGCAACGCCTGTTGTAAGGGACGCATGTGAGCCTTGGCCCACGGGACTAGATCCAGCGCCGCCGCCATGGAACCCAAGAGTTGTAAATATGTCCACGCCGACGGCGCCGTTAAATTCAGAAAGGCCTGGACTTGATGCATTAGCTTTTCTACGCGAACTTCGGTCAAAAAGACCTTTCCTTGTGCGGTGTCGAACAGCGCTCCGAGATAGGTTAACTGCTGCATCGGTCGTAAGTGACTCTTGTCCTGATTTAGCACCCAACCCAGTTGTTCCAGAAGCTGAACAACTCGAGCTGTCGCTTGAACCGATTCCTCTTTCGAATCGGCCCTGATCAACCAATCGTCGAGATAAGGATGAACTCTGATACTCTCCTTCCGAAGCGCAGCCGCCACCACTACCATTAGCTTTGTGAACGTACGCGGAGCTGTAGCGAGGCCGAATGGCATCGCCCGAAATTGGAAATGACCGACAGGAAGGGCAAAACGTAAAAAACACTGATGCGCGGGACGGATAGGAATATGTAGATAAGCTTCCGTTAGATCGATGGAAGTGAGAAACACTCCCGGATGAACCGCCCGAATAACCCGTTCGCAAAGTTTCCATTCGAAAGTGGGGAACCCGCAGAGTACGGTTGACACCTTTGAGATCCAAAACGGGACGAAAAGAATCGTCCTTTTTGGGAACCACAAAATAAATCGAGTATCGACCGCAACCGTATTGGTCTAGAGGTACTGGTACTATAGCTCTCAGCTGCAAGAGACGATGGAGAGTTACCAAAATAGCCTGCTGCTTTCTCCCGGGAGCACAGGGAGACATCATAAAAGCGGGTAACAACGGACTGGCGAAATCCAGCGCGTACCCTTCCCGAATGATTTCTAATACCCATTTGTCGGAAGTAATGTTGGTCCAGGCCGCTAGAAATTGCTGAAGGCGACCTCCCACAGGCAGAAGCGACTGGACCGGCAAACCTTCATTGTGGCTTTTTCCCTGCGGGCTGAGAGGTTGCGAAATAAGATCTATTAAAACCTCTGGCTCCCCGAAAGGAATGATTTCGAAAGGTGGCACGTCCTCTGGAATAAGGAGCAAAACGTGCCCCACGAAACCTACGTGAGTCCCGGCCAGAACCACGAAAACTGGGAGTCGAACGAGTAGGCTTGGGTTTTTCCTCAGGCAAACGACCGCCTTTAGAATCTCCCAAATCCTTCACAATCTTTTCCAAGGCCTCGCCGAACAGCAAAGTTCCTTGATACGGCAACTTGCTGTGACGTAACTTCGAGGAAACATCCGCTGACCAATTCCGTAACCACAAAAAATCGTCTAGCCGCTACTAGTGAAGCCATGATTTTAGCTGCCATGCGCAGCAAGTCATAAAAAGCATCTGCCGTATAAGCCGCGGCAGATTCTAATTTGGCGACATCTGGTACCGCAGATGAAGTCTCTGAGGAAGTATCTCCCTGTAACCAACGAATGGAAGCGCGAGATACATAAGCTCCACAAATAGCCGACTGCAGCGCTAAAGCACTAGAATCAAAGGCTTGCTTTAGCAGTATCTCCAATTTCCTATCCTGTAAATCTTTAAGGGCTGCTGCACCTTCTACAGGGATGGTAGTCTTTTTGGTTACCGCGGAGATAAGCGCATCCACTTTTGGCATGCGAAATAAATCCTTTGCTTCTTGAGGTAGGGGGTATAAGCGAGATAAAGCTCTGCTGCCACGCAGTGAAGCCTCCGGACACTGCCACTCCGAATCAATCATTTGTTTGATCACTCGGTGCAAAGGAAAACACCTCTGCTCTGACTTAAAACCCTGCAGCAAGGGATCCTCCAAAGGCTCCTGAGAGGGTGTTGGCAGAGGCAAGTGCAGCGCTGACAAAGAATGGGAAATGAGAGCAGAGAGTTCCTCTTTGCGGAAAACTCTAAAAATATTAGGATCCTGACCAGAGGCTATCTCCCCATCCTCTAAATCTTCAGCTTCAAAATCCATAGCTGAGTCTGACAGAAATTCAGGATCTCCCTGCTGCACTGCCTGTGATAACAAAGGATCAGTAGCTAAACCCTGAGAATGAGAAGTGCCTTCTCCTGGATCTTCAACACTTGGAGAAGTGAGAGAAACTGGGACTGAAACAGGAACAGCAGGTAACTCTGAAGGCTGAGTAGAATGCACAAGAAAAGCCTTATGCAGTGCCAGAATAAATTCAGGTGAAAAAAATGAAAGCATCTGTTCCTGAGGCACAGTGGAAGAAATAGAAGGCTTATCTGAAGTAATTGTGTCTTTAGAAGACTTTGTTTTCCGTTTGTGAGGCTTCTGATGCTCTGCTAGAGCACTGCCCGGTGCAGCCAAGATGGCCGCCGTTACCGCCTTTTCGGCGATTAAACTAGCCTCAGGTAAATTAATATGAGCCTTCTCAGACATTATAACAGCAAATTTTAACGTCTAAAATCCAGCCCAGTCACCTGAAACAACTTTGAAGAACCCAGAAACAATAGAAAAAATCGCCAAAATCGCCAGGGAACCCGCGGTTTTACAGGAGAGTAAAAAAGATAAATTAGCCTGGAAACACTCACCCGAGACTGAAAAAAGGCACCGGAGCACTGGTAGAACTGAATAACAGATCTCCGAAGGAGGTAAGAGCTGTAGAGCTAGAGGAGAAAGCTGGGGCCCCCAGTATCACTCTGCCATTTGAATCGGGACAGTGAGAGAGGCAGGCTCTACCTCACACTGTTGAAGGAATGCCCGTTCAATATTCAGTCTGCTCTTAAAGGCATAGTAGCCTGTTCAAGTAAGTAAAAAACAAGACTATGGGAAGGATCAGCCCTGTTAGAGCCAATCAATAAAATAAAAGAACAATACAAGTAATGATGAGGGAGAAGATAAAATCGATCCTCTATAGTTACTGAGGACTGAAAGACTGACAGATTGCCTGAAGGGGGAGTGGCTTCACCTCACAGTAAAAGCTTGGAGCCTTCAGTCCTCAGTTACTATGGGGGATTGACAACCCTACCTTTCCCTGGACTGGCCCGGAGAAGTAGGGTTGCCAACTTTTTCACCGAGAAAAACCTGACACCTGTGGCTCGCCATGCTCCACCCATTCTCCGCCCCTAGTCCCATCCCTGCCCCGCCCCCAGCCCCACCCACAAAAATTACCGAGGATACGTGTAGGCTAACTTCCTTGGTCAGATAATAATTAAACTGGGAACCCCAAAATCCAAACATGAAATGTACAACACTGGAGAAATAAAACTATAAAGTAATTTCCTCTTGCACTAAACAAAAACGCAAAGATGTTAGCAATACACACTTCCCAGACCAGACATATTCCAGTTAATAAATTCAAAATAAAAAGTATTTTTCTACCTTCTGTTTGGGCGTTTTATTTTTCAGTTGCAATTGCTCCAGTCACTTTCTTCTGGTTTCTTCGTGTCTTCTGCGAGCTATCCATTTGTCCTTTCTTCTCTTTCAGATGTTTTCCATTCTCTCTCTATTTCTGCTTTAACATACTGATTGTTTCCCTTTTGCTCTTTCCCCCAATTCTTTCCTTATTCCTTTATCATCCGTTTAAATTTCACCCTTCCATTCTCAAGCCCCTCTTACTCTCCCAATACCGGCCCATCATAGACTTTTCTTCCACACAAAATATTTTTTCCCCTCTCTATTCTCATTCCCCATCCATTCTAGTCCTCCCCCCAAATCAGTTCCCTTATAGTTCTAGACCCACCCAGCATCCACTCCCTTCTAGTCCCATTCTCCCATGCCCCACATCAGCCCATTTCCAGTCCTATTCCAGCTCTTCATCAGCCCATTTCCAGTGCTAGCCCTCACATCACAGGCCATTTCCAGTCCTAGCTCCCCCCCCCCCCCAATCACAGCCCATTTCCAGTCCTAGGCCCCCCCACCATCACATCCCATTTGCAGTCCGAGTCCCCCCGCACCATCACAGCCCATTTGCAGTCCGAGTCCCCCCGCACCATCACAGCCCATTTGCAGTCCGAGTCCCCCCGCACCATCACAGCCCATTTGCAGTCCTAGCCCCCCTAATCACAGCCTATTTCCAGTCCAAGATCCCCCTTCCTCCACCATAGCCCATTTCCAGTCCAGGTCCCCTCCACCCCCATCACAACCCATTTCCAGTCCATGTCCCCCCCCCCATAACCCTTTTACCGTCCTGTTGCCCCCCCCCATACAAGCCAATTTCCATTCAACGTTTCCCCCCCCCCCCCCCCATAGCCCTTTTCTGGTCCAGGTCCCCTCCACCCCCATCACAACCCATTTCCAGTCCATGTCCCCCCCCATAACCCTTTTACAGTCCAGGTCCCCCCCCCCATCACAGCCTATTTCCAGTCCAAGTCCCCCCCCCTTAGCCCTTTTCCAGTCCAAGTCCCCCCTTTAGCCCTTTTCCAGTCCAACTCCCCCCCCCTTAGCCCTTTTCCAGTACAAGTCCCCCCCTTTAGCCCTTTTCCAGTCCAATTCCCCCCCCTTAGCCCTTTTACAGTCCAAGTCCAAGTCCCCCCCCCTTAGCCTTTTTCCAGTCCAAGTCCCCCCCCTTCCCCCTTTTCCACCCCACGTCCCCCCCCCCCCCCTAAGCCCTTTTCCAGTCCAGGTCCCCCCATCACCGCCCATGCAGTCCTTGCCCCCCCCCCCCCGGACCAGCATCGCGGCTGTCTGAGGCTTCAGAGGGAGCCGGGGAAGCCCGCGCGAGGCCCCGGCTCCCTCTGAACAGCCACCAGCGTGAAAAGCCTTTACCTTCACGCTGGCGTCTGTTCCTGTGAAGCCGCGAATGCTGGGAAAGGTTAAAGGGCAACCTTTAACCTTTCCCAGCATTAGCGGCTTCACAGGAACAGCCGCCAGCGTGAAGGTAAAGGCTCTTCACGCTGGTGGCTGTTCAGAGGGAGCGCGGGCTTCCCCGGCTCCCTCTGAAGCGGAGAAAAGCCGTTTTTTTTGCTCAGGCCGCTCCCGATTTTGCGGCCAGAGCAAAAAAACCGGCTTTTAAAGGGCCGGTTTTGCCTCTGCGCCGGCAGCCGGCCTGGCCGTGGAAAAACCGGCCAGGCCGGCTGAAAACCGGCCAGTTGGCAACCCTACGGAGAAGCGAAAAGGAAATAATACATTTGAAGACAAAAAATATGCAAGATGGCAGATAAATATCATAAGAACATAAGATATGCCATACTGGGTCAGACCAAGTCCAAGCCCAGTATCCTGTTTCCAACAGTGGCCAATCTAGGTCATACGTACCTAGCAGTTTCCCCAAAAGACACAGGTTCCATAATGCTTGTATTGGGTCAAGCAGTGATATCCTGGGTCCCTTTTTAATAATGGTTTATCAAGTCTCAATATATCTGTGCATGCTCAGAGAGACGGTTTTGTGATCAGTAACTGATTTAATTACTATTAAAATACTATACAAGGACAATATTATGCATCCAAACTGCTAATATCTGGACCCATGATTCAGGCCACAGTATCGTCATATAGCTTCAGCAATTTAAGTGCACTGTAGAAGTGACAGATTTAGGCCCAAGGAGGGAGGAAAGAATACTGATACTATTGCAACAGCTCCTGCGAGTCAAAGGACGATGCAGAAAGATTTTAGAAGGCAGCTCCAGAGTCAAGACATGGAGACAAGTCTCTAGATTTGGACTGGGGAAAAGAAATCAGGGAATAAAAGTGTTTTGTTTTGGTTTTTTAATTTATATTTATAAAGTCTTAGCAGGGACAATTCTGTTTGTGCCTAAAATTTATTCTTAACAAAATAGAGTTCTGAAGGCACAACTTTCAACCTTGAGTTACCAGCATTGTTTGGCCAGAACCACATGACTCATTTAGAGAAAAATGGGCGAGACATTTGAAGAAAGCACATGGTCAACTGCTAAAGCATTGGGAGGGGATATAGAATGCTGTGGGGTTACATGGTAGTCAGAGGCACAGGAAATACTATGTGAGTGGAAGCAAGAATGGAGTCAACTAAACATCAACCTATCCTAGAAGCTAATGTCCCACAGTCATTGAAGACAAAGCTTGAAGAGAGGTTTAATATTTCAGTAAGACAACAATTTAAAACATACCTCAAAAACCAAACCAACACAAAACAAAACAATGAATTACTTGCAGGAAAGAAATTGAAAGTGATTTCAAACCTTCATTAGTCCCTGGACTTGAATATTATTGAAAATCTGTGGGGAGAAGGGGAAATCCATGATGGTGTCTATGAGGTGACAGTAGCCTAGACCAGTGTTTTTCAACCTTTTTTGTGCAAAGGCACACTTTTTTCATGAAAAAAATCACGAGGCACACCACCATTAGAAAATGTTAAAAAAATTTACCTCTGTGCCTATATTGACTATATATAAAGTAATTCTCTTGAATAGGAATCAAACACTCACACCAACCCCCCTCCCCTGCTGGTTCACACCAACCCCCCTCCCCTGCTGGTTCACTCACACCACCCCCCCCCCCTCCACTGCTGGTTCACTCACCCACCCCCCTGTCACTTACTCACCCCTCCTGCTGGGTCACTTACTCACCCCTCCTGCTGGGTCACTCACTCACTTACCCCCCCCCTCCCCTGCTGGTTCACTCACACCATCGCCCCCCCTTGCTGGTTCACTCACACCACCCCCCCCCTCCACTGCTGGTTCACTCACACTCCCCCCCCCTTGCTGGTTCACTCACACTCCCCCCCCCCCTTGCTGGTTCACTCACACTCCCCCCCCTCTTGCTGGTTCACTCACACACACACACACACCCCTCTGCCCAAGCCGCTGCTTCTGCTTTGTACAGAGCAGCGGCTGCACTACACTTACATTGAAAAGTAAAGAGAAACTGTGTCAGGAGCCCTCCGGTCATCGCAGAGCCCGAGGAAGTGATGTCATGGGGGCGGGCTCCTCACAGGCTGTCTTTCCTTTTCAAATTAACTTTATTGCAGCTAAAGTTAATTTGAAAAGGAAAGACAGCCTGTGAGGAGCCCGCCCCCATGACATCACTTCCTCGGGCTCTGCATGATCGGAGGGCTCCTGACACAGTTTCTCTTTACTTTTCAATGTAAGTGTAGTGCAGCCGCTGCTCTGTACAAAGCAGAACCAGCGGGCTGCACTGCTATAGGGAATCGCGATCGCGTTCGCGCCGCGGACTTCGGCACAAAAGCCGTTTTTTTGCTCTGGCCGCTCCCGATCTTGCGGCCAGAGCAAAAAACCGGCTTTTCAATGGCCGATTTTACAACTGTGCCGGCAGCCGGCCTGGCCATGGAAAAACCAGCCAGGCCGGCTGAAAACCGGCCGGTTGGCAACCCTAATTTGTGAGCCGAGGCCACATGTTATGGATGAAATTGGAATTTTTCCCACGGCACACCAGACAATATCTCACGGCACACTAGTGTGCCGCGGCACAGTGGTTGAAAAACGCTGGCCTAGACAGTCCTTTCTTGCTTAAGATTTTTTTTTTGTGATGGGAAAATAAAGCTGAATTGCTTAACAAATAGCAAAAGCAAGGCAACTGAGCAGTGCTGGGGCTGGTGGAGAGGTCCATCGTCGGAGTCCCCAATGCAGGAGGAGAGAGCGGGCTAAGGCCAGATCTAGACTACACTCGTGCGGCTGAATGACCCTGCTGAGTTTGCCAGGACATTTTTATGTCCTGGGAGGTAGGCCGCCCGAAGGAGCATGCTCCTCACCATGGCAAAGGTCCAGATGCGAACCGCTTCCCAGCAAAGAAGGCTTGTTGATGTAGAAAACCATGGCCTGGCTGTCTATTTAGATGAGGACTACCAGGTTTGACAGCTGACTCTGAAACATTCTAAGTGCGTTTGCCACTGCCCAGAGCTCGAGGAAGTTGATCTGATGCAGGCTCCTGCATCCAAGTTGATCTGATGCAGGCTCCTGCATCCAAGTTGATCTGATGCAGGCTCCTGCATCCAAACACCCTGGGATCAGAGACCATCACAGTGGGTTCCCATCTGAGCTTGGAGCATCCATGGTAAAGATGCAGTGGAGTGGCAAGGCCTTAAAAGGCAGGCCTGCCAAGAGGTTTGGTGGGGGCTGCTACTAGGCAAGGAAGTTCACAAGGGGCATGGTGACCTGCACGCGATTGTCCAGGCGACCCATGGCCTGTGACCACTGAGCTTAAAGGAACCACGGTGTCTGTCACATCCACAGGCAGGCATCTGGAGTCACATGGACTGTCGAAGCCATGTGCCCCAAGAGGCGCAGCATGAAACAGGCCGACACAGTCGCATGAACCTGTACTCCAGTTGCCAGGGACACTAGCTGTTGAGTCCTGTCCAGAGGGAGGAAGTCCCTTGCCTGGGTCATGTCAAGGAGGGCCCCTATGAACTCTAGACACTGCGTGGGCTGCAGATGGAATTTAGGGAACTTTATGGCAAACCTCAGATGTTGCAGCACCAGGAGGATTCAGCGGCCCGCCTGGCGGACCTCCTCTGGTGAGCCTCCCTGTATGAGCCATGTGTCCAGAAAGGGGAAAATGAAGACAGCTTGTAGTTGGAGATAGGTGGCAACTACCACTAGGGTACTTGATGAACACCCTTGGGGCAGCAGAGAGCATAAAGGGCAAAACCCTGTATTGGTATGGCACCCATCCACAATGAAGCAGGGGAACTGACGGTGCTGGAGGTGGATCAGGATGTGGGTACAGGCATCTTTCAGATCCAAGAATCATAACCAATCTCCCTGCTGGAGGTAGGGCAGAAACATTCCAAGGAATACCATTTTGAACTTCGCTGACTAGAATGCGGTTGAGGTCCTGCAAATCTAGGATGGGACAAAACCCTCCCATCTTTCTGGGGACAAGGAAGTAGCAGGAGTAGAACCCCTTGTCCTAGAGATGTTGGGGGACAGGCTCCACAGCTCAGTCACGAGAAGGATTCCGAACTCCATCTGCAGGAGGGCTTTATGAAGAGAAGTCTCCTTAAGATTTGGGTTGCGCTACCAAACGCAAAAGGCCTTTTTCCCAGTATATCAGGTATAGGTGCAACTGCTCATCCTTAATGGATTTTAAAATTCAGGCTAGGTCCCTTCGTCAGGATTTTCTGGACCGGGGATATCCTGAACAGGTTTTGAATAAAGCATATAAGAGAGCGCTATATAATGACAGGAGTTGGTTATTATCCCCTAGACCAAGGGAACGGATGGATGACAATTGTGTTAATTTAATCTCTAGGTTTTCTTTATTTAGTAATTGCATACAAGGTATTGTGCAGCGACATGTTAATGTGTTACGCACGGTACCTGGACTTGAATCCAAGCGCCTTCGTTGCGTTTGGCAGCGCAATCCAAATCTTAAGGAGATTCTTAGTCCATCGGTCTTGAGCACCACTAGAACGGCCTCTAAGTCAACCAGGGCATGTTAAGTGTGGACATTGTGCTGGGTGTGCAGTAGCGCGGGAAACGGATCAGTTTATTTACAATGATAAAGTGTACTTTTTACGATCAGCGACTTCTTGTGACTCGGATTATGTGGTATATGGGATTTTTTGTCCATGTAGACTACTATATATTGGTAAGACGATCCGTCCGTTTTGGGTTTGGATCAATGAGCATAAATGGAAATTACACTAACCTGGTAATTGTAGTTCCTGTAGGATCCAGTTTAGTCCTCCACAATCGGGTACTGCCCCTCTCACTGCAGCCTGTAGACTGGACCAATCAAATCTTCTGTAGTACATATCCAGCAGGAGCTCCCAGAAGCCCCCCAGTGTACTAGTAACAAAGCATACTGAACGAAGCAACACATCAGATTATTATCAGATTAACATTAAACCTTGTACTTCCCCCCCTGGAATAACCAACTCCCTCCCCAAACGAGGAAGTCAGAACACTGCACGGCGCCGGAATCGACGCCCCTAAATTGACACAGAGCTCCCCCCAGGTACTAAGGAGCTTACGGAACCCCAAAAGAAAGGGAAGAGCCATAGCTATAAGCACGACTGCCGCTAAGGTCCGAACGGGACGCAAAACTATCTTAGAATCTCCCGCTCGGGATAGCGCGCCGCAAGATCATGCAGATATTCGGGAGGGAAGGAGGACTAAACTGGATCCTACAGGAACTACAATTACCAGGTTAGTGTAATTTCCATTTCCTGTGCGGATATCCAGTTTAGTCCTCCACAATCGGGATGTAACAGAGCAGTTAAGACCGGGCGGGACCTTGTAGGCCGGCGCGCAAAACCGCCGAACCAAAACAGGAATCCCGAGCCGCTGACACATCCAAGCGATAGTGCCTGCTGAAAGCATGCAGAGACGACCAAGTGGCCGCCCTACAGATCTCCGCTGGTGGAACCAGACTATGCTCCGCCCAAGAGGCCGCCTGAGCCCTAGTAGAATGAGCCCGGAGCCCCTCCGGAACCGGCCGCCGCTGCAACAGATACGCGGAGGCGATCGCTTCTTTAAGCCATCGAGCAATGGAGGCCTTAGCCGCCGCCTCCCCTTTCCGTGCACCCCCAAAGAGCACAAAAAGCCAATCAGTCTTCCGAAATGACTCGGTAGACTGTAAATACCGACGCAGCGTGCGGCCCACATCAAGCCGGTGAAGCCCCTTGTCCACCGACTCGACCGAGGCCGCCGAAATCACTGGTAGAAATACTGCCTGATTCAGGTGAAAAGGAGACACCACCTTTGGCAGGAAGGAGGGAACCGGACGGAGCACAACCCGCTCCGCAGAAAAAGACAAGAAAGGTTCTCGGCATGACAAGGCCTGTAGATCCGAGATGCGCCGTGCCGAGCAAATGGCTACCAGAAAAACCGTCTTCAACGTGAGATCCTTCAAGGATGCCCTCCGCAAGGGCTCAAAGGGTTCCCGAGCCAGGGCCCGCAGAACTAAATTCAAATCCCACGGAGGAATCACCGCTCTGCGGGAAGGCCGCAAATGAAACACGGCGGTCAAGAAACGCCGCACATCCGCATGAGCGCCAAGAAGGCGGCCCAAGACCTTGCCTCTATAGCAAGAGAGCGCGGCCAACTGGACCTTCAGGGAACTGGCCGCGAGACCCTTCTCGAAGCCATCCTGCAGAAAGCTGAGCACGACGGGCACCGAGACCGTCGCCGCCCGAACTCCACGCCGGGAGCACCAGTCCTCAAAAATTCTCCAAATTCGAACATAAGTAAGAGAAGTGGACGACTTTCTTGCCCGCAGTAAGGTGGAAATCACCGCGGGCGAATAACCCTTCTTTTTCAGCCGAGCCCTCTCAATGGCCAAACCGTAAGCGAGAACCGAGCCACCTGGGGCATCCGCAAGGGGCCCTGAAGAAGAAGATCCGGTAGCGCCGGAAGGCGCCACGGCACGCCGTCTCGAAGCCGAACGAGGTCGGCATACCAGGGCCTCCGGGGCCAATCCGGAGCCACCAGCAGCACCCGGCCCTGATGGCCCTCGATGCGCTGGACGACCCGACCGATCAGGGCCCACGGGGGGAAAACGTACAGCATCCCGGACGCCGGCCACGGCTGAATGAGAGCGTCGAGTCCTTCGGACATCCGCTCCCGCCGTCTGCTGAAGAAGCGACTTGTCTTGGCCGACTGGAAGGTCGCCATGAGATCCATGATGGGCGGACCCCACCGCCGAACTATCTGCGCATATACCTGAGGATTTAACTCCCACTCTCCGGGGTCCACCCGCACTCTGCTGAGAAAGTCGGCCTGGACATTGTCGGCGCCTGCAATGTGCGCCGCCGAGATCGCCGGCAGCCGAGTCTGCACCCAGCTGAACAAGGCCGTCGCTTCTGTTTCCAGGGCCACACTCCCTGTGCCCCCTTGGCGATTGATGTACGCCACCGTGGTCGCATTGTCCGACCAGACTCGGACCGCCCGGCCCAGGAGCAGAGGTTCCAGGGCCATCAGGGCTAGTCGGACCGCCCGAAGCTCGAGGCGGTTGATCGACCAAGACGCTTCCTGCGAGGACCACACCCCCTGCGTGAAGCGGGTCTCGCAGTGTGCTCCCCAGCCGACTAGGCTCGCATCCGTAGTGAGGGGGACCCACAGAGGAGGCTCCAAGGGAATCCCCCGCGTCAGGTTCTCGGAGGAGAGCCACCACCGAAGCGACCGCCGCACTGCCTTCGGGCAGGGCAGTCTCTTGTGCAAGGAATCGCACTGGTTGGACCAGCGACGAAGGAGCGCCCTCTGTAGCGGGCGCATGTGGAACCGCGCCCACGGAACCACCTCTAAGGTCGCCGCCATCGTTCCGAGAAGCCGTAGGTACCACCACGCCGACGGAGCGGGCATCCCCCGAAATAGTCGGACAAGAGCCCGCAACGGCAGGACGCGGCGCTCGGGAAGGCACACCAGCCCCCGAGCAGTGTCGAAGCGCACCCCCAGATACTCCAGGTCCTGCGAGGGCCGCAGACAACTCTTTCTTTCGTTCACCACCCAGCCGAGGGATCGCAGCAGAGCTACCACCCTGCTCGTGACCCGCAGGCACTCTCGACCGTATTTTGCTCGTATCAACCAGTCGTCCAGGTAAGGATGGACCAAAATGCCCTCCTTGCGCAAGGCCGCCGCAACCACCACCATCACCTTTGTGAAAGTGCGCGGGGCCGTAGCCAAGCCGAACGGCATGGCCCGGAACTGAAAGTGGCCCCACGGGAACGCGAAGCGGAGAAACCGCTGATGGGCTGGGTGTATCGGAATGTGCAGATAGGCCTCGGTAAGATCGAGGGACGTCAAAAACTCCCCCTTTCGCACCGCTACAATGACTGACCGCAGGGTTTCCATGCGGAAATGCGGCACTCTGAGCGCGCGATTCACGCCTTTGAGATCCAAAATCGGACGCAGAGAGTCGCCCTTTTTGGGTACCACAAAATAGATGGAGTAGCGACCAGCACCTCTTTCCAAGGGAGGCACTGGAACCACCGCTCCCAGCGCTAACAAGCGAGCCAGGGTCACGCGGATGTCCCTCGTCTTTTGCTCGCCCCTGCTGGGAGACAGAACAAAGGAATCTGGAAGTGGGAACGCAAATTCCAGAGCGTAACCCTCCTCTATAATTTGTAGCACCCAGCGATCCGACGTTATTTGGGCCCAAGAGGAAAGAAAGTCGCGCAAGCGACCGCCGACAAGCGGTCCTCCCTCCAGAGCCTGCCCGGCGTCATTGTGGCTTGCGTCCAAAGGAAGAACGCGGAGAAGCCTCTGCCGGCTCCCCTGAAAGCCCGAAATCCTTGGCTACGGGCTCCAAACCGGCCCCGCTGCGAGGACCACTGGCGGGAGGACCGGTTGGACCTTGGTTTATCCTCCGGAAGCCGGCCCCCTTTGGACTCACCGAGATCCTTTACCAATTTCTCGAGAGCCTCCCCAAATAATAATCTGCCCTTAAACGGCAGCTTACTGAGGCGGGCCTTAGAAGAACTGTCCGCCGCCCAGCTGCGCAACCAGAGGGACCGGCGCGCTGCTACCGCGGATGCCATACTGTTAGCCAACGCGCGGATCAAATCATAAAACAGATCCGCCAGGTAAGCCGAGCCGGACTCCAGCCGGGTCACCTCCACCAGACCCTGCTGGTCTTGTCCGGGGCTCGAGCGCAGTTGCTGTGACCACCGCAGACACGACCGAGCCACCCAAGCCCCACAGATAGAGGCCTGCAATGACACGGCATCCGTATCGAAGGTTTGCTTGAGCAAGTTATCAACCTTCTTATCCTGCCCGTCCTTGAGGGCCGCCGCCCCCTCAACCGGATGGTGGTTTTCTTGGTCACTGCGGAGACCGCAGCATCCACCCGGGGGGACCTGAACAAGTCCCTGTCCTTGTCAGCAAGAGGATAAAGCCGATTCATGGTCCGAATCCCCTTCAAACCGGATTCCGGGTGCTCCCACTCCGCCTGGATCATCTGATCCACCACGCGGTGGACGGGAAAAACCACCTGGGCATCCCTGACTGCTTGAATCAGAGGATCCTCAAGACCCTCCTCCTCCAGGGGCCGCACCGCCGAAAGGTTTAGCGCCTGAAGGGACTCCGTGACCAGAGGAACCAGCTCGTCCCTACGGAACACTCGAATGACCCGAGCCTGATCTTCCGGCCCAGGGATCTCCCCATCCTCCAAATCCTCCGCTTCAGTCTCAGGATCGCCCTCTGCCTCGGAATCCAGGAGACCCAGGGCGTCCTGCTCTTGTCCCCCAACCGAAGCCGCTTGCCCCCGGGCGATGAGGGACACTGAGCCGCCCCCAAGGGCCCCGAGGGGAGGGAGGGGGGCCAGACAGCCGGCAACTGTCCGGACCTGCTCAGGCGAAATGCCTGATGCATGAGGAGTACAAAATCAGGGGAGAAGTCCATAGTAGAGGCAGCAACAGACGCCTGCTGGAGCGCAGCCACTGAACCGCTGGCCGGAGGAACCGAGCCAGACTGAGGGATGCTTGGAGAAAGAACGCTGTCCCCGGAAGTAGAAGCATCCCCAGGGGTAGCCTGTTCCTGAACATTCACAGATTGCTCTAACTCAGAGGGCACTGCAGCACAGCCCCTGCAGATGCCAGAGTCAGTCCCTGCCGTCCTGCGGGACCCACAAATCACACACTGGGGCTTGGAAGCCATTCCAAGGCCACCTCTGCCCAGGGGAATAGAATAAGACAGCCACAGGAAAGCCCACACCACCTGGGCAATCCTATGCAAATCAGCCCCGATTTAAAAGTAACTTAACTTTTTTTTTTTTTTTTTTTTTACAAGAAACAAAATATATCCCAGGATCCCTGGGGTGCCCTGAGCAAAATCGCCAGAAAGAGGGACCCCAAAAACGCTAGGGGAACCTGTGCACAGCGATCAAAAATGCCTGGAAAAGCACTTTTAAAATCCAAAATGGCCGCCACACTTTTTCACCCGCGGTAAAAAACGGCGCGAAAATATAAAAACCACCAAATAATATGGAAAACAAATAAAACGACCCTCTAACACAGGGCACACGAGCAGTTTGAATAAAAACTGCCAAATGGGCTCAGAAGAGCCTACAGAAACGCTGGCATCCCAGACAGAGCATTGCACACAAGAAAGAAAAAAAATGAAATGCAAACTCCTACCAGCTCAGGAACAGAAGATTCAGCCACAATCTCCCAGTACCAGGCACTGCCTTATAGGTATGGCAATTCCCCGTCCTGTCTAGGGGAAGCTCACCCAGGGCTGATAAAATGTGCTAGGCAGGCAACAGCAGCCAGCAGGTCTGACTTTCTCCTAGTCTCCTGTGGCACAGCTCCAGGGAGACAGGCTTCTTTTGTCTTTCTTTTTTAAAGGCACAGCTAGCTACCAAAAACAAAAATAGTAGAGAAATGCCCCAAAACAAACCTTAAAAACAACTAACTAGTGTTGCTCCTGCAAAGGTCACTAAGTGTGCCCAGAGGACACACTTTTACGTCTACACACTGCAACGAGACTGGACACACTGGGGGGCTTCTGGGAGCTCCTGCTGGATATGTACTACAGAAGATTTGATTGGTCCAGTCTACAGGCTGCAGTGAGAGGGGCAGTACCCGATTGTGGAGGACTAAACTGGATATCCGCACAGGAAGAGTCGTTTGCAATGCAAATGGCGAGAGGCTCCCTTAGTTGAGCATTGTCTAATGAAGGGACATGTTTTTTCTAGATCTGCAGTGTTTTTGTTTAGAACAGATCCACGCAGGAATGAGGGGCAGAACACGTGAACAATATTTACTTTATAGGGAACAGCGTTGGATCTTCCAACTTGGGACTGTGACACCTGAAGGGTTGAATTCAGGTGTGGATTGGGGAGTTTGTGTTTAAAGTGAGTGTGATGATTGGTAGGGATGAGAAGTGGTAGGAGTGTGATGTAAGGCATAGTAAATTCGAATGGTACGCTGAAGTGATGGCAGCGGTTGAGAGCTGGTTTGTTGAAGACAGTCTCCCAGGTCGTGATAACTGTTGAAGATGGTTAGGTAGGACTGTCCCTGTTTTGATTGTCTAAGGGTTTGAAGTTGTACTTTCCGTGGTGGTAGTAAGAACATAATAGCATTTTTGCGGTATGTTTTTGTTTTAGAATCACAATTCCCCGAAAGCAGCGGAAGCGAAACGCAGGAGGAACGTTCCAGCAAGTGTCGGGATTTGACATACTCGTTTGTTCAAATATCAGGAGTCATTCATGATTAGATGCTGACCTTTATATATTACGTTTATGGAATCATGTGATAATCATGTGAATGTATATTGTGAGTTTTGTGAATGTTAGTGTCTCATGGGTACATATATGACTTATGATAGTTTGATTATTTGTGTGGATAAGTGAACCATTGATATATTCAACCTCGTTTGTACACCTGAGCTCACTTTGTAGTGAACTGTGGGAGGTGTCGGAGGGTTCTGAGGTTTGCTTTATCCACTTTAAGGAAATGCTTTAATGCAGATGATTTGGTTACTACAGAGGGTTAATTGGTAGGGCTGTTTTATTTTATTTATTTATACATTTTTCTATACCGCCTCTTCCAGAGATCAGCAGCGGTTTACATAAAAACAATAATGTTAATAATAGAGAACTATCATTAGTTTTAGTTTATTGTATGAGGTATCAAAGCCATTGTAGGCCGCCCGAGTCAAACTTGGAACAGTCCTTGACAGAGAACACTAGGATCCCGAACCATGCGAGAGGTTTATCAGTCAGCCCAGCAGATCTTTATCTTTATCTTTATTAAAAAACTTATTATACCACCTAAACCAAAAGGCATACAGCGGAGTACAATAAAACAAAGGCTACTAGGGAAACAGAAAAGAACGCCAATTATTCACAAAAAGAGACAGCAAGGGATAGAATAAGGAAATCAGAGAAAAAGACCAGTCAGCTGTGGGCAGGAAGGGAAGGGATATCAAAAGCGGTACAAAAGAGGTGAGTCTTAAGAGAAGCCTTGAAAGTGCCAAAGGATGATTCCAGACATAAAGCTAAGGGGAGAGAATTCCAAAGGCGGGGGCCGAGGAAAAAGAAAGCAGCTGAGCGTGTTGATTCAAGACGAGCCCTGGAAGGAGGGGGAAGAAAAAGACGGTTAGCGTGAATCAACCGAAGAGTTCTAGAGGGACAGTGAAAGTGGACCAAGTCAGAGAGATAAAGAGGAACGCCAGTGTGCAAAGCCCTATAGACAAAAATCAGAACCTTATATTGAATGCAGAAAGGAATCGGCAGCCAGTGTAAGCGAATAAGCAGAGGAGTGATATGAGCTGAGCGAGAGGAGTTAGTCAGAAGATGAGCAGCGGTATGGTGGACCAATTGAAGACGACATAGTAACATAGTAGTTGATGGCAGATAAAGACCAGCATGGTCCATCCAGTCTGCCCAGCAAGATGGCAAGAGTAGGTGCACCTGTCGTTCCGCGCAGGCCACCCCTCCCCATATCCTTGTTCAGGGGTAAACCCACCACTCCATGTAGGACACCCCTATTTGTTGAGACGTTATATGGTTCAGAAGTTAGATGGTACCGTTTATTTTGTTTTTATCCTATTTCTGTAAAGGGATCCTCTGTGTTTGTCCCATGCCTTTTTGGATTCTGTCACCGTGTTCGCCCCTACCACTTCCATCGGGAGGGCATTCCAAGCATCCACCACCCTTTCAGTGAAAAAATATTTCCTGACATTGCCTTTCAATTTACCCCCTTGCAGTTTCATGTTATGCCCTCTAGTTTTACAGGTTCCCAGTCTTTGGAAGAGGTTTGTTTGTTCATCATTTCTCTTTAAGTATTTAAAGGTCTGAATCATATCTCCCCTGTCCCTCCTTTCCTCCAAAGTGTACATATTTAGGTCTTCAAGTCTCTTCTCATAAGGCTTCTGACGCAGGCTCCAAATCATTTTGGTCGCCTTCCTCTGAACAGTCTCCAGTCTTTTTACATCCTTTGCAAGATTATGGTCTCCAAAACTGAACACAGTATTCCAGTGGCATAAGTACCTCTTCTTTTCTGCTGGTAATCCCTCTTTGTATGCAACCCAACATCCTCCTGGCTTTTGCCACCGCCTTGTCGCACTGTTTTGCCACCTTGAGATCAGCAGAGATAATCACACCAAGGTCTTTTTCCTGAACTGTGCATACCAACCTTTCTCACCCTATCGCGTACATTTCTCTTGGATTTCTGCTACCCAAGTGCATGACACTGCACTTTTTTGCATTAAATCGTAGTTGCCAAGCTTTAGACCAGTCTTCCAGCTTTTGTAGATCTTTCTTCATGTTAACCACTCCCTCGGGGGAGTCCACTCTGTTGCAAATTTTTGTGTCGTCTGCAAAAAGACAGACTTTTCCATTCAGTCCTTCAGCAATATCACTCACAAATACATTGAACAGTGCCGGGCCCAGGACCGAACCCTGGGGCACCCCGCTAATCACCTTCCTCTCATCCAAGTGAGCTCCATGTACAATCACCTTCTGTCGTCTGTCAGTCAACCAATTTCTAATCCAGTTTACCATCTTGGGACCCATCCCCAAGCTACTGAGTTTGTTGACAAGCCTCCTATGAGGAACAGTATCAAAGGCTTTGCTGAAATCCAGGTAGATGACATCCATCGCATGCCCCTGATCTAGTTCCCTGGTCACGCAGTCAAAGAACTCGATCAGATTTGTTTGGCAAGATTGGCCTTCGGTAAAACCATGTTGCCTCGGGTCTTGCAACCTGTTGGTTTTCAGAAAGTTCACTATTTGCTCTTTCAGGAGTGCCTCCATTACTTTTCCCGCCACCGAGCTAAGGCGACGAAGCTGAGAAAGAGGAAGGCCGGCCAGAGAAGTGTTACAATAGTCTAGACAAGAAACTACGAGAGAAAGAAGAAGTGTAGTCAAAGAAGAGAAAGAAAGGAAAGGTTGGATAGCACGAAGTCGACGCAGTGTAAAGAAGGAACGCTGAACAATAGAAGAAACGTGCTCTTTAAAAGTTAAAGCCGAATCCAAGGTAACACCAAGGTATCGAATAGATGAAACGAGAGGAATAGGCCCAGCAGACAGAGAAGGGGTGAGGGTGGGAAGAGGAGCACCAGCAGTGAACCAGATGACGGAAGTCTTAGACAGATTGACATGCAGAAAGTTCTCAGAAAACCAGGAGGAAACAGCGGAAAGACAAGCATTGAGGGGACCAATATCAGGGGAAAGAGGGCAAGTGTGGTAGAGAAAAATGATATCATCTGCGTAATAGTACGCAGAGATACCATGCTGTTGGATAAGTAAAGCAAGAGGGGCCAGAAAAATGTTAAACAACAGAGGGGCTAATACAGAACCCTGAGGGACACAAGGCAGAGGTGAAGGAGAAGACGAAGTAGAACCTGACAGGACTGAGAACGACCGATCGAAAAGAAAGGAGTGAAACCAGCGAAGAACCGAACCAGAAAGACCAATAGAACGAAGCCTGAGGAGAAGAGTACGGTGATCAACAACATCGAAAGCGGCAGAGAGATCGAGTGAGACAGCCAAAGAGATAGAACCATGATCGTGGGCAACGTGCAACTCGTTAAGAAAAGAGATGAGAATAGCTTCAGTACTGTGCCCAGGGAGGTAACCAGATTGACGGGGGTGAAGAACCAAAGAATCCTCTAAGTGTGAAGATAGCTGAGAGAAAACCAACCTTTCGAGAAGCTTGGAGAGAAAATGGAGATTAGAGATAGGGCGCCAGTTAGAGGGAGAAGAGGGATCCAGTGGGAGGGGAAAGTACTGGATGAAAGACTGGTGTTAAAGATGGAGAGAACAAAAGGGAGCAGAGCCAGTGAGGACTCGGTGAGCCAGTGAGAGGGAATAGGATGATAACCCAGCAAGCTCCTTTGACAGGTCCCTTGGGTACATGCCCATGTACAGCTGGTAAGCCTGGATGTGGGCCACAAGCATCTCCTACCAAACCTATCCATGGTGCAGACCTCCCGACCCGGGGACAGCAGGAATGCATCGTCTGGCTTTTGATATAACACATGGCTGACTCAACCACCATAGAGTTGTGTGGCAGGTGTGGCTTTTCAAACCCTGGATTCTTGTGCACTTGATACTGGGAAATGAGGCGCTTGCTCACAATAGCACCATCACCAGGGCTTCCCACATCCTGAAGAGCAACTGCTCCAGTATGGGCGGAACTGGCACCATCAGTGCCTCCCTCGGAAGAACATTGTACTAGAGGATTGAGGTCATCAGCTCGAGGCTCATCCTCCAGCTCAGCCACAAAGGACAGGGCCTTTGATATCTCCTGCATGAAATCAAGGAAAGCAAGGTCCTCGGGCGGGGACCACTTTCACTCTTGCAGCGGGGAGGGATCCATTGGCACATCCCTAAGCAGCTAGGCATTAGGCGACTCGTTTCCGGTCTTCCACTCCAAGTGAGAGTCAGACAGCGCCTGGAGGACTTGACAGGCATCAGCTCAATGCCCAGTTGGAGGCATTGAGGAAGACAGAGGCATTCAGGGGCAAGACCTGAGGCCGTGGAGAGGAGTGCTGAAGCTTGGCTCAGAGTGTATGCATCTTGAGCACTGACTGGATATTGTCCAGGGAAGTCCTTGCAGAGGAGGGTCCTGACATTGGCACCGATGACCAGGAAGCATAAAGCATCAGTCCGCACTGTGACTCTAGGAAGGCAGCCAGGCAGTGTTCCAGGGCCACCATCCTGGCCTCCAGGCCAGATGGCACAGTAGCCACAGGCTCATGCACCAAGGGAATTGGGCCAGGAGTCGACTGTCTGGATGGAAAATCACCAATAGCGAAAGGTTTGTCCTCCTGCCAGTGAAGCTTCGGAGGACTGCTCCCAGCTACCGCCCTTGACATCGGACCACAACATCAACTCTGTCAGAGTCCTAACCTTAAGGGGGAGGCCCTTGGAGGACGATGCCTGATCCAAGGTTCTGCAACACCGGGTCTCGGAACGAGTTCAGCCACACAATGAGTCATCGGACACAACACTCCGAGGGCAGCAATTCCACGCTCGATGCCAAGGCTGAAACAGAGGACTTCTGGCCAAAGATAGATTCCCGCTGCTTTTCATGACTCTTCATCTTGCCCGCTCTGCCTGCAGATGTTGTGCAAGAATCGAAAGAGTCGTCATGATCAGTACCAAGGCATGGAAGGTAGAAGCTATGGCAGTCTGTGATGGACATGGTGAGTGCACTTGCCCCACTGCTTGAAGCCACTGACAGTAGACACAGCGGGGGAAGACGGCTCCCGCAAAGTCAAGCTCGAACATCCTGGTCAGTATGGGTGTGAGAAAACTCCTGCACACCAAAAAAAGAAGGAAAAACAGGGACCCAAGAAAAACACGACACTGAGGCAAGGACGATGCCAGATGAAGGGAAGGTAATCAGAAAAAGTGCACTGGTAGAAGAGGAGTAAAAAAATGCCAAGAAAAGAAAAGACAAAATTAGATCTTACCTGCTAATGTCGAGGAGTAGCCTGGTGGTTAGAACACTGGCTTGGTAACCAAGCAACCATGGTTCGATTCCCGCTAGCACTCCTTGTGGCCTTGGGCAAGTCACTTAACCCTCCATTGCCTCGGAAGAAAGGCCTTGCAATCTACTTCCAGTGACACTGCCAAGAAAACCCAGGAGCTTCTGGGTCGCCAGGAGTCAGGACTGACTCAAAGGCACACATTGCATTTTGCTAATCGTATTTCCTTGAGTCCTTCATGGTTAGTCCAGCTACGCATGGGTATTCACCGTCCTGCAGCAGCTGAGGAATGAGCATGTCAGGATTCTGACCATCCAGTGCAAGAGCTCCCTCTTCAGCTCCAGAATCCAGTCTCCCACTAACAAAACAGATCCCACAGACCCCTGTGAACTCACAACTGTTCCTCCGCATTCTAGGTCTTTTCTTTCTTTTCTTTTTCTAATTTTAAGATACCTCATGTACTTCCCAGCAGAAGGCATCAGAATGAACCAACTATCCTGCTAGGACAGCATTTGTATAACTATATACAGAGTAAGGACCCATTGCCTCGAAAGCTGTTTTTTAAATAAGGTCCCATAGCCCCTGATGAAAGCTCCCACTAGCCGAAACACAGCCTGTGTAGGGAGGGACTCTGGGACAATTTAATAAAAAGCTGTCATTGATCCTTCTACAGTGTTTGTTCATCACCCTGCACTGCTGTGCCCTGCATAGCAGGATGATGTGGATGATAACAAAATCTACAATAGAGTAAACACCCAGGAAGGTGTAGATAATATGAGGAGGGATCTAGATAAGCTTGAAGAATGGTCTAGAATTTGGCAGCTGAGATTTAATGTTAAAAAATGCAAGGTCATGCATTTGGACTGCAGCAAGCCATGGGAGCAACAGTATAAGGGGTGAAGTACTTTGTCCACTAAAGAAGAGTGGGACCTAGGCGTGATTGTTTCTGATGATCTTAAAGTAGCTAAACAGGTAGAAAAGGTGATGGCAAAAGCTAGAAAGATGCTAGGGTGCATAGGGAGAGGAAAGGCTAGCAGAAGAAAGGAGGTGATAGTGACTCTGTATAAGTGTGACCTCATTTGGAGTATTGTGTGCAGTTCTGGAGACCGCACCGTCAAAAAGATATAAACAGGCTGGAGTCCATACAGAGGGTGGCTACTAAAATGGTTAGTGGTCTTCATTATAAAGCATATGAGGACAGACTTAAGAATCTTAATATGTACACCTTAGAAGAAAGGCGGGATAGAGGTGATGGAAAACAAGCTCTGCTATGAGGGGACATAGAATGAGGGTGAAAGAGGATAGATTCAGGAGTGATATGTGGAAATATTTCTTTACGGAAAGAGTGGTGGATTCATGAAATAGTCTCCCAATGGAGGTGGTAGAGATGAGGACAGTATCTGAATTCAAAGAAGCATCGGACAAACACAGAGGATCTCTAAAGGAAAAAAGGGGACTGTTGTGGCTGATATGGATGGACAGACTAAATAGGCCATGTGGTCTTTTTCTGTCGCCATGTTTCTATTGCATTTTGTGGGTGTGGTTGCTTAGTTTCTGGACTAATCCCTCAGTAATCAGCAGATGCTCCACAGACTAATCCCCACTACTCTCTCCTTTTACCAAACTGTCTTCAACTTTTTCTCTCAACAGCCCTCTCAAGTTCCCAAGCCTTACTTTTTCTGTCCTTTTACCATCAACTCTGATGCATGCCATTGGGAACCACCGTGCGACAGAGCCAGTGAGGTAAGAATGGAAGCACATCAGCTGCTAAAACCAAGTTACTTACCTGTAGCATGTGTTCTCCATGGACAGCAGGATACAAGTCCTCACAGATGGGTTCTTTCGGATGACATCATCTATCTGAGAAAAAGCCTTTCCAGCTTAGCAAAATTCCAAAGGTTTTTGAAAGGCACCACTGTGTGTATGTGCAAGTTCCCACTTTCCATTGTCACATGGGCACATGGGACTCCTCAGTCTTTGAAAGGCAAGTAGGTGAGAATTTCCACTCTGCTGCCCACATGTTAGAAGTATCTAACTTGGATTTCTTTAAGGACAAGCAGAATATCAAGTGTCCACAGATGGGACGCCCTAGCTAAAAGCCGTCTTCAACAGAAAAAGGAGGAAAAAAATATATATGAAAGGCACAGAAACCAATTCTTAGTTGCAACAGGCCTGTATTTTCCAATGTCCCTCCCTGAGGTATCCTGGAAAGCAAGACAATATGTTCTGGGAGTGCCAGAGTTGGATTCTAAACATTGGAGAGATTCTGGAGGACAGATCAACCAAATGTACTATCGCACAAGGAATCCCTTTCCAAACAATGTGATGTGAATGTATAAAGCGTAGTTACTCACTTGTAACAGGTGATTTCCAGGAACAGCAAGAATCAGTCTTCACATATGGGTGACATCCCCCAACGGAGCCTGCAAAGGGACACTTCCCAACATCCAATAGGAAGCGTCTGGGAGCTTCTTTCTGCGCATGCCTTCCTGCCTTCCCAGTGAGGTTCATAACTGAGAAAAAAGAAGGTAAAAAAAAAAAAATCCTAACTCCTTGGGGAGGAGGGCAGGTTGTGAAGACTGATTCCTAGTGTTCCCAGAGATCACCTGTTAGAGGTGAGTATGCTAGTTCCAGGAACAAGCAGGAATGCAGTTTTCACATATGGGACTTCCCAGCTCCAGGCTACCAGAAAAGTGCAAGGCGTAGGTCCCGTTACAAACTGGAAAAAGAACACCAAACATGGGGAGTACAGGGGATCTAGTAGACTAGGCATCCCCAGCACATCCCCATCAGGACAGAAGTGGCAGAAGCCTGGATGGACAGAGGACCAGAGGGAAGGAGGTGTAGCTAAGCCCAAAGTGCTACAGTACGGCTTGTTCAGTCACTGTCCTTAGGAGAGTCCTTGTCCAGACAGTAATGGGCTGAAAAGGTATGAATCGAGGACTATGTGGCAGCATAGCAGATCTCCGTTATGAAGACAGAGTGTAAGTGGGCTATGTATGTGGCCATGGCCCAGAAATTGTGAGCAGTTACATGACCTTCTAATGTCAGACCCGCCTGAGCATATGCAAAAGATATGCAGCCTGCTATCCAAAGAGAAAGAGTGTGTTTTGTCATGAGAAGATCAAGGTGACTGGGGTCAAAAGAAATGAATAGTTGTAAGGATTTCCGGTATAACTTGGTCCTGTCAAAGTAATATGCTAAAGCCAGTTTGTAATCTAGTGTATGAAATGCCGCTTCTGCCCGAGATGCATGTGACTTGGGAAAAAAGGTCAGAATTACAGACTGGTTGAGATAGAAAGGAGACCCAACCTTTGTAATGAAACAGATGCATTGGCAGGACTACCCTGTCATGATGAAAACATGTATAAGGCACATGTGAAACTAAAGTCTGCAGTTTGCTGACCCGGAAAGCTGAGGTGAGTGCAACTAGGAAGGAGACCTTCCAAGAAAGAAACTTGAGGGAGGTAATGCCTAGAGGCTCAAAGGGAGGCTTCAGCAGTTGAACAAGAACCACGTTGAGGTCCCAGGTGACAGGTGGGGGCGGGATTGGTGGCTTAGTCAAGAGGAGACCGTACATGAAGCGGGCTATCAATGGATGCATGGAAGGGTTTTCCATCAATCTCCTGATGAGAAGCTGAAATGGCATTGAGGTTGACACGAATGGAATTAGTTTTGAAACCCATAGAAGAGAGGTGGAGCAAGAACAAGCAGGAGACACTCCACTGGACAACTGAAGGGGATGAGAGTGTGTTGAGCGCATCAAAACGCAAACCTGCACCACTTAAAGGCATATGCGCATTGCGTGGAGTCCTTCTGGGACACCAGGAGGATATTCTGAATGAGGTCGGAAAGGACTACCCTCTCAGCAGCCAAGCCATCAGGCAGAACGCACAAATATTGGGATGGAGCAGCACCCCCTGATCCTGCAAGATCAGGTCTGGTGCGCAACACAGAGAGGCTGATGTTGAGCTAGACGAAGCAGCAGGGGACACCACAGCTGTCTGGGCCAAAACAGGGCTACCCGGATTATGGTACCTCTGTTGGGTTGCAACTTGAACAGCTTTTTGGCTATTAGGGGAATGGCCGGTTAAGCGTATTCCCCAATGAAGAAGGAAAGCATCTGGGACTTGACATGGAGATGGCACCCTGGAGCAGAAGCAAAGGACCTGCGCATTGAGCAGGGTGGCAGAGAGGTTGACCTCCGGGATTTCTCATAATCTGAAGATGTGAACGACTACTCTCCAATGAAGAGTCCACTCGTGAGGTTGGAGGACCCAACAGACAGTCCGCGAAAACATTCTGCTCCCCCAGCAGGTAAACAGCTCGGAGAACCATTCCATGAGCCAGGACAAATGACCACAAGCAGACCGCTTCCTCGCAGAGGTGGTGAAAGACCATGCCTCCCTGCTTGTTGACATAAAACATCGCAACCAGGTTGTTCATCTGAACCAGGACAGATTGATGTGATATCTGATGATGAAACACCCAGAAAGCATTGGCTATTGTTCTCAACTACAGGAACTCGATCTGATGTAAGGCTTCCTGTTGAGACCAGAGGCGCTGTGTGCCCAGGCCATCGAGATGAGCACCCCAGCCCTGTTTGGATGCATTGGTTGTTCATGTCCGTTGAGGAGGTGGTATCTGAAAAGGTGACCCTATGAGAAGGTTTTAGTGTAGCTGGGTTTAAAAAAGGTTTGGACAAGTTCCTGGAGGAAAGGTACATAAATCATTATTAAAAGGGACCTGGGATATCACTGCTTGACCCAATACAAGCATTGTGGAACCTGTGTCTTTTGGGGAAACTGCTAGGTACTTATGACCTAGATTGGCTACTGTTGGAAACAGGATACTGGGCTTGATGGACCTTGGTCTGACCCAGTATGGCATATCATATGTTCTTAAGTTTTGAAGAGAGAACCATAACTGAAGAAAGTCTGTCAGAAGAGGGAGGACCACCACTGTCTCGTAGATAGCCCACTGCCAGTTTCCATTCTGAGGAGAGAGTCCACTGCACTTGGCGCATGTGGAGACTAGCATAGGGGACTACATGGACTGTAGACGCCATGTGACCGAGGAAACAAAGCATGCCTTGTGCCATGGTGACACAACTGCACTGAATGATGCCTGCCATTTCTGTGAGGCATGAGACAAGTCCTCAGGCAGGAAAGCTTGAGCCCGAGTCATGTCGAGAAAGCGTAGTTACTCACCTGTAACAGATGATCTCCAGGAACAGCAGGAATTGAGTCTTCACATATGGGTGATGTCGGCACCAACAGAGCCCACAAGGGAATGCTCCCCACTCCCCAGCGTCCTATAGGAAAGCTTTTGGGAGCATCCCACTGCGCCTGCGTAGCTGCCTTCTCGCCATTCCAACTCGCCCTCTTCAGTTGGGTTTGTAGCTGTGATAAAACGAGAGAGAGAATCTCCAGGAACAAGCAGGAATGTAGTCTTCACGTATGGGACTCCCTAGCTTGGAGATGCCAGGGAGATGACCACAGAGAGAGCCGTGAAATACGGGCATAAGTGGGTCATGTATCCTCCAAGGATGTCTGGTATCGAAACCTGGGAAGAGGGGTAGGAGTTGATCTAGGTCTGAAAGAGATGCTGGAGAACAGCCTGGCCATACGAGGCATCCCGGCAGGAGTCCTTATCCAAGCAATAATAGACCGCAAAGGTGTGGGACAGAGGCCCAGGTTGCTGCTTTGCATATTTCAAAAACCACCACTGAGCATAAGTTTGCCATGGAGGCAGCCATTGCTCGCACATTGTGTGCTGTGACATGACCTTCAAGAGATATACAGTCTGCAATCCATTTGGAGAGTGTTCTCTTGGAAACTGGTAGACCTAGGTGACTGGAATCAGAAGCAACAAAAAGCTGTGAAGCTTTCCTGTGCTGCCTAGTTCTCTGTAGATATAAGGCCAAGGCACATTTCCATTCCAGAGTATGTAGACTTTTTTCTGCACTAGAGGCATGAGGTCTAGGGAAGAAAACAGGAAGGTAAACAGACTGGTTTAAATGAAAAGGCGACACCACCTTTGGCATAAAGTGAGGATGAGTCCTAAAGACTACTTTATCATGATGAAACCGTGTATAAGGAGGGTCAGCCACTAAAGCCTGGAGTTCACTGATACGTCTTGCAGAAGTGAGGGCAATTAGAAAGGTGACTTTCCAAGAAAGAAACGTCAGAGATGTAGTGGCTAGGGTTTTGAAGGGTGGCTTCATAAACTGTCCGAGGACAACATTGAGGTCCCATGCCACTGGTGGTGGCGGGAGGCTTAGTTAAGAGTAGGCCCCTCATAAAGCGCGCTACAAGCAGCTGAGAGGATACAGGTTGTCCATCTAAGGGCATGTGAGATGCCGCAATGGCACTTAGGTTGACCCTTACTGAATTGGTTTTGAGTCCAGAGGACGAGATGTGGAGGAGATACTCAAGTAACGCTTCCACGGGAACGGAAAAAGGATTAAGATTCTTTTTTGAACACCAGACTGAAAACTTTCACTACTTGAAGGTGTAAGAATGCCTTGTGGAAGGTTTCCTTGAAGCCAATAGGATATCTCTAACCTGTTGAGAGAGGTTGATGTCCTGGAGTTCTAAGCTCTCAGCAGTCATGCTGTCAGATGTAAGGATGCGGGTTTGGATGCAGAAGCGCCCCTTAGCACATCCCAACTCCATAGGTTTGGCTGGAGAGAGACGTAGAAGCAGTGGATACCACATTTGTCGTGGCCTATGTGAGGCTATGAGGATCATGTAGCCCCTGTCTCTCTAGTGTTTGAAGAGAGTCTTGGGGATAAAGGGAATGGGAGGGTAGGCATATAGGAAGTCCCGACCCCAGTCGAGGTGGAAAGCATCCATCACCTGACTGTTCTGAGCAGGTTCATGTTCATGTTCATGCAATTTCTTGATATAACGCCCAGACTGAAGGGCATCAGAGCAGTTTACATCACTATAAGCAGGTACAGGATACAGTCTCTTGTCCCCAAAGGGCTCACAATCTATGTGCACCTGTATTGGTAATGTCTTCCTTGAAAGAGGAATCGTAGAAATCTCCTGTGTTCTGCGTGAATAAGGATATGGGTATATGTATCCTTTAGATCTAGAGAACAAAGCCAGTCCTGACTCTGGAGGTAAGGGAGAAGAGTTCTGAGAGAGATCATCTTGAATTTCTCTCGAAGCAGATACTTATTCAATTCTCCGAGGTCCAGAATGGGCCTGTATCCTCCTGTCTTCTTTGGGATAAGGAAGTAGGGGGAATAGAAGCCCAGGCCTTGCTGAGAGAGTGGCACCTCCTCTATCGCACCCTGAGTGAGAAGGGTGGTAATCTCTTGGAACAAGAGAGTGGTAAAAGGAGGCCAATAGCTGAACTCTCTTGGAGTAGAAGGAGGGGGCATACTTTGGAAGTGAAGTCTGTACCCCTCTGCTACTATGGAGAGAGTCCAATGTTCTGATGCTATCTGATGCCACCTTTGGGCAAAGTAACAGTCTGCCTGGAATGTTGACTGGCTCTGGAACCTACAGAGGTAAGACAGCTAAGTTCCCTAAAAAGAAGTCAAAGACCTTGAGGAGGCTGGGTCTATTGAGTTGGCTGAGCCCTGGGGGTCTGAGCCTTCCTTTGTTGCTTCGGTTGTTGCTGTCCCTTCTGGGAAGCATGGACCGGACAGTGTACAGCATGGGTATAAGAAAGGTAAAACTTCTTTTTCTTGTTGAAAAAAGGCTTCTTTATAGTCTTTTTCTTAGCTGGGTTGGCAGTGGTTCTAGAAAGCCTATTGAGAGTGCTATTCAAGAGTGGTATTCTCGGATTCCAGTTGAGAAGCCTTGTCCTACCAATCCTTGCCAAAAAGGTTTTCCCCTGTGCAAGGAATGTTCCCCAGCTTATCCTGCACCCACTGTTCAAGATCGGATGCTTGTAACCAAACAATCCGACGTGCACTGATACAAATAGCAGAAGTTCTGCTAATACACTCAACGCAGTCAAAGGTTGCCCTGTTCATAAATTTGGAAACATTCTGGACATGTTTTACAAGTGTCAGGTAATCACCCCTCTTGTCATCAGGGAGAAGAGGAGCCATTAGTTCTAAATCCTTAGCAACCTCCCAAAGGAACATACCCATGTAAAGTATGTAAGAACTTATTCTGGCCGATAACATGGTGGCTTGAAAACACTGACGACCAAAGGCATCGAGAGTTCTCACCTCCCAGCCCGGAGGATTTGAGGAATGTGTCTTGGCACTTTGAATGCGACACATTGCCGATTCCACTACCATGGAGTAGTGTGGTAACTGCGTCTTCTGGAAACTGGGACACTGCGGTACCCGGTACATGGTATCGACCCTCCGAGAATGTGGAGAGACAGTTAAGGATATCTCCCCACGTCCTAAGCATGGGGTCATTTATTTATTTTATTTATTTAATCAGTTTTATATCCCACTTTATCCTTTAATCAAAGTGGTTGACAACACAGTGTGTCTACATTGAACGAGAGGGGGGGGGGGCATCAAGACGTACATGCAGACTTTTAGACATTTGGTACTTATTCTCCTCTATGCGCACCAGTGGGGCTTGGAGTCCTAGGTTAGGTGTGAGAGGTGTTCTGTGAACAGGAGTGTTTTGAGTGCCTTGCGGAAGTCCTTAATGTCACTTAGGGCTCTCAGTTCATCTGGGAGGGAGTTCCATAGTGCTGGTGCCGAGAAAGATAAGGCTCTGTTGGAGGTGGTTTGCTTTGACTTTTGGTATCCGGTGGGTGTTCGGAGTTTGTTGATGCCGTTGGCTCTTCTCGGCCTGTTGGTTTCTCTGATTATGCTTTGCAGAATATTTGCTGAGCATTGATGTACGATTTTGAAAATATTTATTGTTGTCTTGAATCTTGCTCTTGCTGTTATGGGTAACCAATGGAGTTGCTGCAGTACAGGTGTGATGTGTTTGTGTCTTGCTGTGCCCATGATGCGTGCTGCAGTGTTTTGTACCATATGAAGTGGATGGGTGGTTTGCTTGGGAAGCCCTTGATACAACGAGTTAACGTAGTCCAGTATAGGGGTGATTACTGCCTGACACAGGGTGCGGACGTTGTCCTGATTGAGGATTGGACGAAGTCTCCTGATAGTTTTTAAATGATGGTATGCGTTTGCAGCGTTTTTTTTATGTGTGATTGTAAGTTCAAGTTCTTGTCCAGGATGATGCCTAGGTATTTCACCTCGTCCGTTGTAGCTATTGTCTTGTTTAGGATGTTGATGCTTTGAGGTGGGCTGAAAGTGGGGTTCCTGGAAATGAACAATGCCTCTGTTTTGTCAAGTTAATTTTCAGATTATTGTCAGACAGCCAGTTGTTCATGTCCTCAAGGCATTGGGTCATGTGGATCATATCAGGTGCCTGTGTCTCTACTGAGGCGTAGACCATGTCATCCGTGTCGCTGGATAATGTTACAGATGGGTTGGATGTATATATTGAATAGGATGGAGGACAGTGCTGATCCTTGGGGTACTCCCTGGTTGATGGTAAATTGGGTTAATTTCATTTGGTTGCACTTGACTTGCTGTGTTCTGTTTAGGTATGATGTGAACCATTTTATGGTATTGTTGCACAGTCCGATCTCCCGCAGTCGGATTAGCAATATGGAGTGGGATACGGTATCAAAGGCTGCTGAGATGTCTATAAAGACATGCATGAATCTGTTCCTCAGGTTGTCCAATCCTTTCACCATGCAATATCCGGTGAATAGGTAGAGTAGCTGCCTCCTTCGGGGCTGCTGGATACTAAAGAATTTCAAGTTCTTCAGCTCTTGGTTCTTGCTCCGAGGTCACCATAATGGAGAGGCTCCAAGCCACGTCCCGTATAAAGTCTTGAAAAGACAAGTACTCCGGAGGAGACATACGGGATTGTGGGGAAGAAGGGTCTTCTGGAAGAGCCTCCATTTCCCTGGTACCGATCGATTCATCAGACGAGTCGGAATCAGAGGACTCGAAGTATCGGCGAGCTGGGTGCTCCCATCCAGCCCGTCGACAGTATGTTTATGTTTATTGAGTTTGATATAAGCTGCTAGCAAGGCCACTAAACTCCGCTCAATGGCCAGGATATGTTGATCCATGGAGCCAGCCGATGCCTGGGTATCGGTATCCAAACAGCAGACCACAGCCCCCAGAGCATGGCACCAAGAGCTCTCCGAAGGTGGAGGCCTCGGGAGCATCTTGGGACCCTATTAATGCTTTGGAGGCAAGGACCTCCCACTGGGATTGTTTGGCCGGTGTATTCCCCTCCAGGGCAACGCCTAAGGCATCTTGATGCTTAAAAGGAGATCTACTCTTGGAAGACCGGCCAGCTTTCAAAGAAGACTTGGGTTTCGATACCAGAGCTCCATGGGAGGAAGATGACGCTCTCGACGAAGTCAATGCAACAAACATTGCTACGGTGGCAAAGAGGGTGCCAGTTTTGCAGCTCTATTCTGCAGGCTCCTCTGTCATCTTCCTGCAGGGAAGGCATTCCGACAGCAGATGGTCTGGTCCCAAACATTTGAGACACCAGTCTTGGGTGTCGGTAGCAGAGATGGTACTGCTACATATGGAACACTTTTTGAAACCACTAGCTGGTTTATACATCTTAAAAGGAAAAAGGGACCTGAGGCCACAAAATGGTGCCTCAGCACCTAGAGGGCAAAGTACCCCAGGGAAAAAAAACAGAAGGTGGTTGGTTATTTTTTTTAAAAAGAAAAACAGAAAACAGAAGAAACACCAACGGTGACTGTGCCATCGTCGACAGGAAGGCAGACGCGACCAGAAAAGTAGTAAATTTTCTGCGGTGACAGGAATTGCTCCCTGTCGGCTCCACGGAAAATGAAAAACTGAGGAGGGAGAGTTGGAAAGGCAGGAAGGCAGCTACGCAGGCACAGACGTCATCCCTATGCGAGGACTGACTTCCTGCTTGTTCCTGGAGAAGAGCTGGAACTGTTGTAACGCTAAGAATACTACCCTCAGCTCCAACTGATTGATCAGTCACCTTCTCTCTGGTGGAGACCAGAGACCCTGGGCACCATCTCAATCAATGCGGCCATCGATCCCAGCACTTGCAGGCAATGCCACGCCATGGATGCTGTCATACAGAGAAAGCATAGTTACTCACCTGTAGCAGGTGTTTTCTGGGTTCAGCAAGAATCAGTCCTCACATATGGGTGATGTCAACGCCGACAGAGCCCACGTGGAAGCATCTCCACAGCTTTTAAAGAAAGCCTTTGGGAGATGCACCACGCATGCATGGTCCATTTCTCACCTAAGGATGCCATCTTGCCTCAGTCTAATGACATAGCTAAGACGACAAAAATAAAATATGGCAAAGAAACTACTCGAAGTGGAGGAGGGAGGTTTGTGAGGACTGATTCCTGCTGTTCCGGAGAACACCTGTTACAGGTGAGTAACTATGCTTTCTCCGGGAACAAGCAGGAAGTCAGTCCTCACATATTCTACAGGCTTCAAAGGGTGAGCCATGATCAGAAGCAATTGAGTCCCTTCTGAGAGAATCTCGCAAGATGCAGTGTCCAGCAGAAAACCAGCGCTCCGGTAGCCTGAACACAGAAGGGTCAGAGAGCAAGAGTTGCCTACACCCTGTGGTGTAGAATGTCCCTCTGATCCCTTAAAGATAGCTGAAACGGAAGAGTTGGCTTCAGTAGCTGACAAACAACAAAAGCACATGGCTCATGGTTTCCAGGGAAACCACAAGCAGAATGAGTCACGGGAGAGGAAAACACGCCCCTGCTGCAATTTATCTCCACAGTCAGGAGTTGAGGCAGAACACCTGCTGGGAAGGAGGGGTTAAGTTAAACTCTAGAAGGCAGGGGTATAAAAAATGCTCATTAGAGAGAAAGTTGGAAGGAGAGGAGGAAGGAGAAGGAGGAGAACAGGAGTCAAGTTCAGAAGCAGAGGAAGAACTGCTTGGGAGTAAGAACTCAGAGGAACTGACGTTGAGAGAGGATTCTCTGAGGTTTAATTCTGAGAGGGAAACCAGCAAGAGAAACAATTGGAGAACCAGTGCCAAGAAGCCAGGTAGAAACAGCCCAGGTTTTGTGCCGTGTCTGAAAGGCAGCCAAAGGGAAAGAATACCAGGAAGGCTAACTTGGGAGCACTCAGAAACTCCAAGGTTTGGATCTTTAGCTGACCCTGAAGCACAAAGGAATCCTCCTGTAAGAAAGCCAAAAGGTAGACTGAGTGATTGGCTCAAAGACAAAACTGTTTTTAAGAATTGGTCTTGTGCTGACCCAGAAGGGTGGGACTCTCCTCACAGTAAATACAATATATATGGTAATTCACAACCGTGTCTGATAGAGTGCTACAAAGAAGCCTCGAGCAGAGAAACTGGGTGTGGTTCTAGAAACGCCGTGTAGCCAGTTTCAAACATTCCCAGCTGACAGCCATTATGAAGCAATGGAGACAGAACCGGTTGTAGAATATATGCCAGAAGAACAAATGGACTGTACAATGTCTATTTCAGATAATATAATATCTTTGTGCTAATGTCAGGCTGCGCAGAGAGCTGCATGAGTCAGCAGGAAGAAAGCACAAACCTTTTGAGCTGAGAAGTGTTTTGTTAAAGTTTGATTGCTCCAAGGCAAATGTTCATGCTGATATAAGAAGCTGTTTTTGTTGAGTTCTTATGGTGTTTCCTGCCAGAGATGTATGGCAAAATGTCTTTTGTTTCCTTTGTTTGAATCCACCCGGAGGGGAATTAAAAATCCTGTTATTTTTGCCTGAAACCATTCGTGCTCAACTACTCTTTATTTGGATAGTAAAAAGTACTACAACTCCCATGAGGCATTGCCTCCTCAAACTCTGCTATACTATCTGAAGAAAGGATATCAGGCCGCTTAAACTCTGCATGCCCAGGCTGTGAGGTTCTAGCGTGTTACAACCCCCAGTAGATTATAGAGTGCGGCCTGGCCGAAGGCACTGTCCCATCGGGAGTCCCTCTCCAGGCAGTAGTGAGCAGCGAAGGTATGGACAGAGGACAATGTGACGACTCGGCAGATTCACATCATGGGGACGGAATGCAGATATACCACTGAAGTAGCCATGGCCCTGAAACCATGTGCTGTGACCTTCTGGCCCAGTGGAATCCCAGCCTGCTCATAGGCAAGGGTAATGCAGTCCCCGCAGACCATGCAGATAAAGTTCACTTAGTCACTGGAAGCCCAAGATGGCTGGGGTCATAGAACACGAAAACCTGAGGTACTTTGCAGTGGCCCTGAGTCCACTGCAAAGAAGACAGCCCTTTTACAATCCAGAGTATGGAGAACAGTCTCTGCCTTGCTGGCGTGAGGCCTCAGGAAGAAGGTGGGTAGCACCACTTCCTGATTGAGGTGGAATGGGGGACATCACCTTTGGCAGAAACTTGAGGTGCATGTGGAGCACCACCCTGTTCTTGTAGAAGCTTGTGTAGGGGGGCTCTACCATTAGAGCCTGGAGCTTGCTGACTCTGCAAGTTGATTTTAGCGCCACGAGGAATACAACCTTCCAGGAAAGGTACCGCAGGTGGCAGGTAGCCAAGAGCTCAAATGGAGGCTTGATGAGCTGTGAAAGCTCCACGTTTAGATCCCACTCTGCCACTGGAAAGCAGACAGGGACTTTCCCTCAACGGGATGGTGATGTGCTGCAATGACGCTCATGTGTACTCTGACAGGTGGAGCAAGTACTGGAATACTACTTGCATTGAGCAGAACTGATTTGCCCATCTCTCTGCACACCATACCAAAAAACGGCACCACTTGAAGGTGTACACCCTTCTTGTGGAGGCCTTACGTGAGGCCAAAAGAAACTACTTTACGTCCGGTGGGAGACTGAAGGGAGCTAAAGCTACCCTTTCAACAGCCAAGCTGTGAGCAATCAGCAAGGAGCTATCAGCATTATTGATGCTCTGTCACGCTGGAGTTTTAATAGGATCTTGGCGACCAGCGGCGTCAGTGGGAAGGCGTACAGGCATCCTTCCATCCACAGAATGAGGAATGCATCCACTGCCACACGGGAAGGGTGTGGCTGGCGGGAGCAGAAGCAGGGCAAATGCGTATTGTCTGGGCTGGCGAACGGATTCCATCGAGGGGACACCCCAGCGATGAAACAGCTGGAAGGCTACTGCTGGGTCCAAGAGTCACTCGTGCAACTGGAGGACTCTGCTTAGTTTGTCCATCAGGGCACTGTCCTGGCCCGAGAGACAGAAAGCCCTCAGGAGCATCCCACTGTGCGCCGCATAGGCACAGAGGGCTACTGCCTCCTGGCAGAGGGGGTTTCACCCTGTGCCCCCTTGTTTGTTTACATAGAACATTGTGACCAGGTTGTCTGTCTGGATCAGCACTGGGTGGTGCTACAACTGGTGGCGGAAAGCACGGAGAGCCAGGAATATCGCACGGAGCTCTAACAGGTTGATTTGCAACTTGGATTCCTCCTCAGAGAAACAGCCCTGTGTCTGGAGGCCCTCGCAATGCACTCCCCAGCCCCAGTAGGGAGGCCCCCGTGGTGAGGACCTTCTTGGGGTGGGTGCCTGGAAAGGCGTCCTGGCATAAAGGTGACGTGGATTTTGCCACCATCCAAGTGCCAGCTGGCAGGTCACTCTCACTCTGTCCTTGAGCCTGCCTGTGGCTTGTGTACATTGAGAGCGGAGGCACCATTGGGCTGCTCTCATGTGTAGGCTGGCATATGTGAATCATAGATGCCATGTGTCCCAACAGGCGGAGTAGGAGCCGGGCAGGTAGCGTCAGACGTCAATGGACCTCTGCGGCTAACTCCCTGAGGCGCTCTGACTTTTCCCTAGAGAGGAAAGCTTTTGCCTGGATGGTATCTAGTTGCACCCCTGTGAACCTTAGGTGCTGGGCCGGGGTGAGGTGGGACTTGGAATAGTTTATGATGAACCCGAGGTGCTGCAGTGCATTTATGGTGTGCCCGGCAGCACATTGACCCTCTATAGCTGTGACTCCCCTTATGAGCCTGTCATCCAGATAAGGGAAGACGAAGGCCCCTTGAATCCGGAGGTGGTCTGCGACCACCTCCGAAGGGCAGCATCCTGTATTGGTAGTACTGTCCCCCCACCACGAAGCAAAGGTACTTTCTGTGGTTGGGATGAATCAGGATGTGCGCATAGGCCTCCTTTAGGTCTAAGGAGCATAGCCAATCTCCCTGCTGGAAGAATGGCAGCAGTGTCCCAAGGAAGAGCATCTTGAACTTCTTCCTGACCAGAAACCTGTTGAGCTCTCACAAATCTAGGATGGCCCTGAGCCCCCTGTCCTCTTGGGGATAAGGAAACACCTGGAGTAGAAGCCTGTGCCCCAGAGTTGTTTCGGGACTGGCTCCACTGCCTTGTCCTGGATTAGGCCTGCTAGCTCGGTGAGGAGCAGCATCTGGTGAAGCAGAGGCCTGGTAGGCTCTCCCAGGAACATAAGAACATAAGATATACCATATTGGGTCAGACCAAGGTCCATCAAGCCCAGTATCCTGTTTCCAACAATTGCCAATCTAGGTCATAAGTACCTAGCAGTTTCCCCAGAAGACACAGGTTCCACAATGCTTGTATTGGGTCAAGCAGAGGATATTCTGGGTCCCCTTTAATAATGGTTTAAGGACCTTTCCTCCAGGAACTTGTCCAAACCTTTTTTAAACCTAACTACACTAACGGCTTTTACTACAACCTCCAGAAGCAAACTGAAGTATTTGATTACATGTTGAGTGAAAAAGTATTTTCTCTTATTAGTCTTAAATAGGTTACCCTGTAACTTCATTGCATGCTCCCTAGTCTCTCTATATTTTGATGGCATAAACAATCAATCAATCTACGTTTACCGGATCCACTCCATTCATTAATTTATGCGAGGGTGGTGCCCGCTATAGGTGGAGGATGTAGCCCTCCCTGACCACTTGTAGCACCCAGGTGTCAGAAGTGATGGCTGTCTACCTGTGGGCAAACAGGGCTTGGCACGCCCCTGTGGGCAGCAGGGGACCCTCAAGGGGTGGGGAGGTCACGCCTGGAAGTCAAAAGCTCTCCCCAGGCTGGGCCAGAGCCTGGGACTTTGGGGTCTTGCTTTCTGGGACCATGTCCCTGGCCATTTTGTTTCTGGCCCTGCTGAGGGGCTGGAAGGCCTGAAAGTGCAGTGAAGTGCTAAAGCCTCCTTTCTTCCTCGGAAAGAAGGGCTTTTTTCCCCCCGGGGTTTTCTTCCAGAGCTGCACAGAGGTCTTTTTTGGGAGCCTGGTCCTCATCATGAATTCAGTCTCTATCTCCACAGCCTTATCTGCAATGGCTTCCCAAATAGGTTCTCTCCTATATAAGGGACATCAATCAGTTTGTCCTGCTCTCACTGTGCCAGGTCGGACAACTGCAGCCATGCTTGGCATTGTGCCTTGATGCCTGCGGGGGCTACCCTGGCAGATGACTTAAAGCCATCGTAGGCTGCTCGTGACCAAAGATTTGAGCACTCTTACCGCAGAGGTCAGGCAGGCCACAATCTCCGGAAGATCTGCAGTCCAAGCCGTGGGCGCTCACCGAGGAGGACCGGTGTCCCAAGGAAAAGGACAGAGAAAGACATCCAGGGAAGACCTCGATGTCGTCCCATCGCCTGCGCAGATGAACCAGATGAGCCGGACATGAATGCCCACTGCATGACCACTAGGGCAGCCATTCTGGTCTGTGTATCAGTTGGCTCAACAGCCTTCGACATGAGCACAGAGGATTTCCGGCCCGGCATCTATACTGCCCAGGAGTCCTCGATGAGGGCAGCTTCGGAGGTCCGAGGCCAGTCTGGTAGGTGCAACAACTCTGCAGGGAAGCTTGGAGGGCCACTCCTGCCCCGACTCATCGGACTCATGCCTGGCACTGCGGTTCATGGGATGGGATTTCCCCTTCTTCCTGGATCCGTCCTCCAAGGCAGTCTTCAAGGGCTTCTTCTTCTTGTGCTCCACCTCCAGGGATATTCCCCTGTATGTCGGCAGCCACCCCACCAGAAGCAGGAAAAGACAGACCCTCTAACAAGGAAAGTCCCTCCACTCCTCTAGGAGTTCAGTCCATCCTCCCTCCCTTTCAAAAACACTTCTTCGGCCGACCTTGATTCTGCCTCACAGCCATGGCAGAAGCCCACGGCAGAGACCGATTCCCTAAGGGCCGCAAGCTAAACAAGTGGGCCTAGAGGGCATAATACTTTCCAAGAAAATGTGCTGCACGCCCCCAAAGCCAACCCTCAGGCCAGAAAGTCCCCTGGCTGGAAAAAGCTCCCTTAGGCTGGAACCAATATTAACACTCTTTGGGAGCAGCTAGAAAACTCTACCCAGACCTCCAAATGTCCAGACTCTCAATGATCTGCAGTTCAGGATGCAGAGAGGGCAGAAGAAAACAATAAAACATGAGGGCAGGCACCCACAGCATCCAGCCCAACCCCAAAGACCATCCCTCCATGTAGCCAAAGACTCAGATCATTGGCGGCGGTTCCCATGCAAATCAGAACTTCCCTCATAGTCCCTGATGCTCGCTGCGATCTTCCAATGTCTAGCTAGAACTAACACATAGCCATCAGCAAGCTGCATCAAGCAGTAAACCCCTCTGCTCACTCAGCAGCCGGCCGTGAAGAGTTTCCCAGACAGTTGTACAGCTACACAGCACAGCTTCGGCGGTGTCGGGCTCCAGGAGCGCATCAACTCCTGCTATTGTCAACTGCTCCTCACCCCTGGCAGGATTCTGGAGCTGTTGAACTCTTCACCTTTACTGCAACAGGACCCCAGTGTAGCCCCGAAGGGGTTCTTACTGCCTGTCAGCAAAGAATGCACTTTTTTTTTTAAATTAAAACAGCTTTATTCAGATTAACAAGCGCCCCAAAACCAATTTAAGGGCCAGCTCTCTACCCAAAAACACACTTTCCCAGCTTCTTGGTTGTCCTTTCAGTGAATCTCTGTCCATGGGATCACTTCTCTCCAACTGCTTAGAAATTGAGACACTGGAGGCTGGTGGGAGGTACCAGCTGCCTTTCTATGGTGAGGTCAGAGAATCTGACATGCTCAGTCTCCAAGCTGCTGATGAGAGATGACTACCCACAGGTCGGGAGTGGACCGGAATGACGAAAAGGAAGGGTTTTATTAGTGCGGTATAGATAGGTTTTACGGTGGAGAAGGGTGCATAAAGCACAGTTACTTACCTGTAACAGGTGATCTCTGGGAACAGCAGGAATAAGTCTTCACATATGGGTACGTCGGTACCGACGGAGCCTGCGCGGGAACGCTCCCCAGCTTCCCAAAAAAGGAAAGCTTTTGGGAGCATCCCATAGCACATGCGCGCTGCCTTCCCGCCTTTCCTAACCGCCTCTCCTCAGTTCGAGTTTTAAAGCTGAGACAAAGAGAGAGAGAGAGGAAGGAAAAATAGATAGAGAGATACAACTCCTAGGGGAGGTGGGTGGGTTGTGAAGACTTATTCCTGCTGTTCCCAGAGATCACCTGTTACAGGTAAGTAACTCTGCTATCTCCAGGAACAAGCAGGAATGAGTCTTCACATATGGGGACTCCCTAGCTAAAGATGCCTGGGAGATCCCCAAGGATATGAGACCCTGGGAAGGGTTCTACCTCCTCCTATGGATCTCAGGCATCCATCCATGGAAGGAGGGCAGGAGTTGACTAAGCATGGAACAGGTGTTTGAGAACAGCCTGACCAAACAAGGCATCCCGGCGGGAGTCCTTGTCCAAGCAGTAATGGGCTGTGAAGGTATGAACAGAGGCCCAGGTGGCCACTCGACAGATCTGGTCGATGGACACAGAATTTAGATGAGCCATAGAGGTGGCCATGGCCCTCACATTATGAGCTGTGACATGGCCTTCCAGAGAAAGGTTCTTACTCTGGTAGGTGAAAGAAATACACTGAGCAATCCAATTGGACAGTGTCCTCTTAGAGACTGGAAGTCCTAAATGAGAGGGATCAAAGGCAACAAAGAGTTGAGAAGACTTTCTATGTTGCTGTGTCCTTTGTAAGTAAAAGGCAAGAGCTCTCTTACAATCCAGGGTATGAAGATTCCTCTCTGCACTTGATGCATGAGGACCTGAAAAAAAGACAGGTAAATACACCTCTTGATTAAGATGAAAAGGTGAAACCACTCTAGGCATAAGTGTGGATTGGTCCTAAGGACTACCTTATCATGATGGAACCTTGTATAAGGTGGATTAGCCACTAAGGCCTGCAGTTCACTGATGCGGCGAGCTGAGGTGACTGCAATGAGGAAAATAAATTCCAGGAAAGAAATTTCAAGGAGGTGGTGGCTAAGGGTTCAAAAGGTGGCTTCATAAGCCGACCAAGAACCAGATTTAAGTCCCATGCCACCGGAGGAGGCCTAATGGGAGGTTTAGTTAAAGTTAGGCCTCTCATGAATCTTGCAATAAGAGGATGAGAGGAAATAGGCTGTCCATTAATAGGCTTAAGGGATGCTGCAATAGCACTCAAATGGACCCTTACTGAATTCGTCTTAAGGCCTGCATTGGAGAGATGCAGGAGATATTCCAATAGAGAATTCAAAGGTCAAGACCCTTTCTCAGCACACCAAATGGAAAACCTTTTCCATTTAAAAGCATAGGAACGTCTAGTAGAAGGTTTTCTGGAAGCATGGAGGATATCCTTCACCTGCTGAGAAAGATTCCAATCTTGAAGGTCTAGGCCTTCAGCAACCAAGCTCTGAGGTGAAGGGACTTGGGGTTTGGATGCCACAAAGTCCCCTCTTCCTGAGACAGAAGGTCTGGAGCAGCTCCCAAGTCTAGGGAGGGAGCTTGAGAGAGATGTAGAAGTAGAGGGTACCACACTTGGCGTGGCCAGCGTGGAGCTATGAGGATCATAGATCCTTGATCCCTCTGGAGCTTGAACAGAGTCTTGGGAATTAAAGGAATGGGTAGAAAGGCATACAGGAAGTCTTGACCCCAGTGAAGGAGGAAGGCATCCTTGGCCTGAACTCCCTGACACGGAATTCTGGAACAGAACCGGGGAAGTTTGGCATTCCACGGACTTGCAAAGAGGTCTATGTCCGGGGTTCCCCACTCTTGAAAGATTCTGAGTACTTGGTCCATGTGCAGGGACCATTCGTGTGGAAGCAGAACTCGACTGAGTCTGTCTGCCCAAGAGTTTTGGATTCCTGGGAGGTATACAGCCAGGAGATGGATTTGATGCTCTCTGGCTAAGGCCCACAATCTTAAAGCTTCGTTGAAAAGCGACAGAGAGCCAGTTCCTCCTTACTTGTTTATGTAAAACATGGCTACTTGATTGTCTGTATGAATGAGGACTGTCTTGTAGCTGAGCAGGGTATGGAAGACCTTGAGAGCTAGAAAAACTGCTCGGAGCTCCAAGTGGTTGATATGGAGATAGGTCTCCTGTGGAGAGGTCTTGCAGATGAGCTCCCCAACCTGTTTGGGAGGCATCTGTTGTGAGGGTTGCCTGGGGCAACAACTGTTGGAAGGGGGACCCCAGCAACAGATTTTGGGTGGACTTCCACCACTGGAGAGACCAAAAGAGGCGCCTGGAGGTTGCTATTTTGTCTGACAGAGCCCCTGATGCTCGAGTCCACTGGGTGGACAAAGTCCATTGAGCTGCTCTCATGTGAAGGCGAGCATAGGGGACCACATGCACTGTGGATGCCATGAGGCCTAGCAGTTGCAACATCTCCCGGGCAGTTAAATGGCACTTTGACTGAATCTGGGAGGCTAACTGTATTAGGCTAGGCGTAGGCAGCGGGCCTGAGGAAGATAGGCCCTTGCAGTGGTAGTATCTAACCAGGCCCCTATGAATTCTAGAGACTGAGTAGGGGGGTGAGCTGGGACTTTGGGAGGTTTACCACAAGTCCCAGATACTGCAGAATGCGCCTTGTGCAGTCCAGGGAAGTCTGGGCCTCTGACTGGGATGGAGCTCGGATGAGCCAGTCGTCCAGGTATGGAAATACAAATATTCCCAGAGTGCGTAGAAATGCAGCTACTACTGCCATGCATTTGGTGAACACTCTTGGAGCAGAGGCCAGACCGAAAGGAAGCACCCTGTATTGGTAATGCTTTCCTTGGAAAAGAAAATGGAGGAACCTTCTGTGAGAAGGATGGATGAGGACATGTGTGTATGCATCCTTGAGATCTAGAGAACAAAGCCAATCCTGACTCTGAACGTATGGAAGGAGAGTGCCCAGAGAATGCATCTTGAATTTCTCCTTGTATAGGAATTTGTTCAATTCTCTGAGATCTAATATAGGTCTGTAGCCTCCTGTTTTCTTTGGGATGAGAAAATAGGGGGAGTAAAACCCTGACCCTTGTTGAAGAAGAGCTACTTCTTCTATTGCCCCTTGGGCAAGAAGGGTAGCCACCTCCTGACCTAGAAGGTCGAGAAGAGATGTTGGAGAATTGAAATGTCTCACCATGGTATGAGGAGGAAGGTTTGAGAAATGAAGTTTGTAGCCCTCCCTTATGATGGAGAGGGTCCACTGCTCTGTAGACTTAGGCCTGGCCTGTTTAGGTTGCTGACGCTTAGTAGCAAAGCGACCTGTAGGAGATTGTTGGCCAGAAGTAGAAGGGAATCTGCCCTTTTTGAAAAAAGACTTCTTGAAAGGTTTTTTCTTGACAGGAATGGAGGTTGACTTTGAAAGTCTATCCAGAGCAGAATTTTCTGCATCCATTTGAGTGGCCTTTATTTGCCACTCTTTGCCAAACACATTATCACCTGTACAGGGAAGATTTCCTAAACCATCCTGGACCCAAGGTTCTAAATCAGAAGCTTGGAGCCAAGCAATTCTGCGAGCAGCTATGGCAATGGCCGAAGCTCTGCTGGGACCTTCAAAGGAGTCAAAAGCTGCATGGTTGGAAAACTTTGAAATGTCTTGAGTATGCTTAAGCCAAAGAAGGAATTCTTCCCTTTTATCCTCAGGAAGAAAAGGGAGGAAAGTGTGCAGCTTATCTTCAACTTCTTTTAGAAACATACCCATGTAAAGACTATAGGAGTTGATTCTGGCAATAAGCATACTGGCTTGGAAAATTTTCCTACAAAAAGCATCCAAGGTCCTGAATTCTCTTCCTGGAGGGGCAGAGGAGTGTCTTTTTGCACTCTTTATCCTTTTCATAGCCGACTGCACCACAATAGAATGGTGAGGAAGCTGTGTTTTATGAAAACCAGGACAAGGAGGGACACGGTACATAGTGTCCAATCTTCGAGAATGAGGAGAGATAGTGAGAGGAGTCTCCCATAAGTCAATCATGTGCTCATAAAGAATCTCATGAATTGGCAAGGTGACTGCCTCCTTAGGAGCCTTAGAATAACCTACAATATCCAGTGTTTTAGCTCTAGGCTCTGATTCAGAGGTTACTGAAATAGAAAGTCCTTTAGCCACTTCTCTTATGAAGTCTTGAAAGGATCAGTCAAGCATCGCTAGCCCTCCAACCACCCTGGTGAAGCTCCTGCCCTATCCGGGCAGTGGGAGCCTTTCCCCCACACACTCCTGCCCTATCCGGGCAGTGGGAGCCCTCCCTCCACACACTCCTGCCCTATCCGGGCAGTGGGAGCCTTCCCTCCACACACTCCTGCCCTATCCGGGCAGTGGGAGCCCTCCCTCCACACACTCCTGCCCTATACGGGCAGTGGGAGCCCTCCCTCCACACACTCCTGCCCAATCCGGGCAGTGGGAGCCCTCCCTCCACACACTCCTGCCCAATCCGGGCAGTGGGAGCCCTCCCTCCACACACTCCTGCCCAATCCGGGCAGTGGGAGCCCTCCCTCCCTCCACACACTCCTGCCCAATCCGGGCAGTGGGAGCCCTCCCTCCACACACTCCTGCCCAATCCGGGCAGTGGGAGCCCTCCCTCCACACACTCCTGCCCAATCCGGGCAGTGGGAGCCCTCCCTCCACACACTCCTGCCCAATCCGGGCAGTGGGAGGCTCACACGCACGCAGGCAGAACCGCATAAAAGCGGCGTCCCTACTTCGTGGGAGCCGCTGAGCATCGCTAGCCCTCCAACCGCCCTGGTGAAGCTCCTGCCCTATCCGGGCAGTGGGAGCCTTTCCCCCACACACTCCTGCCCTATCCGGGCAGTGGGAGCCCTCCCTCCACACACTCCTGCCCTATCCGGGCAGTGGGAGCCCTCCCTCCACACACTCCTGCCCTATCCGGGCAGTGGGAGCCCTCCCTCCACACACTCCTGCCCAATCCGGGCAGTGGGAGCCCTCCCTCCACACACTCCTGCCCAATCCGGGCAGTGGGAGCCCTCCCTCCACACACTCCTGCCCAATCCGGGCAGTGGGAGCCCTCCCTCCACACACTCCTGCCCAATCCGGGCAGTGGGAGCCCTCCCTCCACACACTCCTGCCCAATCCGGGCAGTGGGAGCCCTCCCTCCACATACTCCTGCCCAATCCGGGCAGTGGGAGCCCTCCCTCCACACACTCCTGCCCAATCCGGGCAGTGGGAGGCTCACACGCACGCCGGCAGAAACCGCATAAAAGCGGCGTCCCTACTTCGTGGGAGCCGCTGAGCATCGCTAGCCCTCCAACCGCCCTGGTGAAGCTCCTGCCCTATCCGGGCAGTGGGAGCCTTTCCCCCACACACTCCTGCCCTATCCGGGCAGTGGGAGCCTTCCCTCCACACACTCCTGCCCAATCCGGGCAGTGGGAGCCCTCCCTCCACACACTCCTGCCCAATCCGGGCAGTGGGAGCCCTCCCTCCACACACTCCTGCCCAATCCGGGCAGTGGGAGCCCTCCCTCCACACACTCCTGCCCAATCCGGGCAGTGGGAGCCCTCCCTCCACACACTCCTGCCCAATCCGGGCAGTGGGAGGCTCACACGCACGCAGGCAGAACCGCATAAAAGCGGCGTCCCTACTTCGTGGGAGCCGCTGAGCATCGCTAGCCCTCCAACCGCCCTGGTGAAGCTCCTGCCCTATCCGGGCAGTGGGAGCCTTTCCCCCACCCACTCCTGCCCTATCCGGGCAGTGGGAGCCCTCCCTCCACACACTCCTGCCCTATCCGGGCAGTGGGAGCCTTCCCTCCACACACTCCTGCCCTATCCGGGCAGTGGGAGCCCTCCCTCCACACACTCCTGCCCGATCCGGGCAGTGGGAGCCCTCCCTCCACACACTCCTGCCCAATCCGGGCAGTGGGAGCCCTCCCTCCACACACTCCTGCCCAATTCCGGGCAGTGGGAGCCCTCCCTCCACACACTCCTGCCCAATCCGGGCAGTGGGAGCCCTCCCTCCACACACTCCTGCCCAATCCGGGCAGTGGGAGCCCTCCCTCCACATACTCCTGCCCAATCCGGGCAGTGGGAGCCCTCCCTCCACACACTCCTGCCCAATCCGGGCAGTGGGAGGCTCACACGCACGCAGGCAGAACCGCATAAAAGCGGCGTCCCTACTTCGTGGGAGCCGCTGAACATCGCTAGCCCTCCAACCGCCCTGGTGAAGCTCCTGCCCTATCCGGGCAGTGGGAGCCTTTCCCCCACACACTCCTGCCCTATCCGGGCAGTGGGAGCCTTCCCTCCACACACTCCTGCCCAATCCGGGCAGTGGGAGCCCTCCCTCCACACACTCCTGCCCAATCCGGGCAGTGGGAGCCCTCCCTCCACACACTCCTGCCCAATCCGGGCAGTGGGAGCCCTCCCTCCACACACTCCTGCCCAATCCGGGCAGTGGGAGGCTCACACGCACGCAGGCAGAACCGCATAAAAGCGGCGTCCCTACTTCGTGGGAGCCGCTGAGCATCGCTAGCCCTCCAACCGCCCTGGTGAAGCTCCTGCCCTATCCGGGCAGTGGGAGCCTTTCCCCCACACACTCCTGCCCTATCCGGGCAGTGGGAGCCCTCCCTCCACACACTCCTGCCCTATCCGGGCAGTGGGAGCCTTCCCTCCACACACTCCTGCCCTATCCGGGCAGTGGGAGCCCTCCCTCCACACACTCCTGCCCTATCCGGGCAGTGGGAGCCCTCCCTCCACACACTCCTGCCCAATCCGGGCAGTGGGAGCCCTCCCTCCACACACTCCTGCCCAATCCGGGCAGTGGGAGCCCTCCCTCCACACACTCCTGCCCAATCCGGGCAGTGGGAGCCCTCCCTCCACACACTCCTGCCCAATCCGGGCAGTGGGAGCCCTCCCTCCACACACTCCTGCCCAATCCGGGCAGTGGGAGCCCTCCCTCCACACACTCCTGCCCAATCCGGGCAGTGGGAGCCCTCCCTCCACACACTCCTGCCCAATCCGGGCAGTGGGAGCCCTCCCTCCACACACTCCTGCCCAATCCGGGCAGTGGGAGCCCTCCCTCCACACACTCCTGCCCAATCCGGGCAGTGGGAGGCTCACACGCACGCAGGCAGAACCGCATAAAAGCGGCGTCCCTACAGGGCGCGCCCGCGCCTTGCGGGCCCGTGCCTGAGGGCCTCGCCAGAGGGCCCTTTGGCGGTGGCCCTTAGGCGGTGGAGATTAGGCGCAGCTGAAACATCATCCACTCAACCGCAACAAGGCTGCAAGTATCAAGAAGCCTGACTCACATGACCCAAACTCCAATAACGGACAGAAAACGAAAGTGCAACAATCAAATGACTGACGGCTTGAGCTCCCCAGGCCGGGTCTGAGCTCGCCGGTCCCGACCACCACGCTCCACGAGATTCCCATAGCTGGACCAAAATTCGACATCAAGAGCTTTTAACTACAACGATATCACCCAGGTAAACAATTACTGGACTTATCTACCTCCTGATGCAAAAGACCACTGTGCAACCCTGGCCTAACCCCCCCCCCCCCAAGTAGGAGCCAACATACCTCTGTATATATAATGTGTAAACTCCCCACTGTCACAAGCCCTGTTCTCCTCAAGCCAGCTGTTACATTGTAAACCCCTACCAACTCTAAAGGCTACTACTGTTTATTTAGAGCTAAATGAAACAAAGTATCTCTAACCAGCAAGTTGTTACATTTCAATGCAGTAACCCAATAACCTTCTTACAATAACCTTAAGACTGTATCGCACAATACGTTAGGACTGTATCCCTATTTTGTTAAAGTAATAAGAAACGCTGTACCCCAACCCATCTATCCCTGCTAGACTGTTGGTACCCAACAACTATCTTGCCGGCCTACACTAACTCATCTCTAGGCCAGCTGCCTTGACTTCACCCCACACTGTGCCACTCGAATCCAAAATCCAAGTATTTCTGGCAGACATAAAATGGAGCCTGCTCACACCTTCCTGATTTTGTGCATGTGTATACTAACATCTTCATATAGAACCATCCCACACTCACAATACTGCATTCCTCTACTATATACACCAATCTACCTTCTCCACCCCCCCCTCCATTACCCATCCTGCATCAATACAACTTAAATCCTATCACCACCACACAAACACCAAGTAAATTACCCCAACGACACACCCATATCAAAGGGAACAAATCTCAAAAACACCCTAAAACCAAAGCAAAGAACACTATTGGATCTCAAATACAACTCACACGAACCACACACCAAGAACATCACACATGTAACATTATCCTTATTAATGCTAGGTCAATAAGGAATAAAACGCATATTATCCACAACATTCTAAATGACGAACAACCAGATATCCTATGCATAACAGAAACATGGCTCACTGACTCAGACTCTGCAACAATGAACCAAATACAGAAGCCCGGATACCAACTATACAACTGCCCACGCATCAACAGAGAGGAGGCGGAGTCCTTATAGCAGCCAAAACCAGCCTTCAACTCACAACCACATCTACGGTCACAAATCCAGATCTTGACCTACTTAAAGTCGAGAGCATGGCATTATCCATCTGCCTAATCTATCGACCTCCCTCACCACAGCACGAAACACTAGCCACAGCACTAGAAACCATCACATCCACACAAAGCAAAAAATTCCAGATCATCCTCGGAGATTTGAACCTAGCATCAATTCCTCCGTCCCACACGGACTCCTTCTATGAAGCCATCGACCAATTGGGTTTCCAACAAATAATAAGCAACCCCACACACGATAGAGGAAACATCCTAGATATGATTTTCATACCCAGAAATCCACAACAAAGCAATGAACCACCTATAATAAACATAACTCAAGTACCATGGTCAGACCACCACCAAATCAACTGTAAACTTAAACTACAGTGCCAACCCAAAAACTCAAAGGAGATGAGAATGACCAACCCCATTAGGAAATTCAGCAAACTCAACGAGGAACACCTCATAAGCACCATTGCATCCCACATAAACCTAGATTCCACAGACCTAGATGAACTAACTAACAGATGGAACACACACATCCAAAATACATCTAACCCAACTCTGAAACACACATCAAACCCACATAAGATCAACTCAGAACCCTGGTACACAGGAACTCTAATAAAATCAAAAAGGGAGCTCCGTAAAATAGAGAGAAAATGGAGACAAACCAAATCCTCCGATCTCAAAACTAAATACATGGCCCATCTCGCAAAATACAAAGACGACGTGAACAATGCAAACAAATTACATCACACCAACATCCTAAACAAGGCAATCAATCGCCCACGAGAGTTATTTGAACTAGTCAAATCACTAACCAAAACCGACCAAAATGCCAACCTCAACAAATCCATCAAGGTCCAAACACTGGCAAACCACTACGCGACCAAACTGACGGCTCCTGGTCCTCCACCCCCCCCACCAACACCACAAATCAGAAGTGAGAACAACACAACGCAAAACCAGTTATGGGAGCACTTCCACAAAATAGGAACCAAGCAAATCACAGCCATTGTCACAAGCCTGAAAAGCACCACCTCCCCACTAGATCCCTGTCCTGCATCTTGGATCAAGGCAGTGAAACAAGACATAGCACCTCACATAGCACACATAGTTAACCTATCCCTACAACAAGGAATCATGCCCTCAGAACTAAAGAAATCAGTCATTAGACCGATCCTAAAAAACACTACACTCAACGGAGAAGACCCAGCCTCCTACCGTCCCATATCAAGTATCTCATTCCTGGCAAAGATCATAGAAAAAAACGGTCCTTCTACAACTCCAAGACCATCTGACTGACAGTGCTCCTCTTGATGACCAGCAATATGGCTTCAGGCAACATCATGGAGTTGAAACCCTGTTACTAGTTCTACTTAACAACCTCCTAAAGGGCCTTGAAAACAAAAAGAAAATGTACATTCTTGTATTCATTGACATCTCAGCTGCCTTTGATACAGTTAATCATGGGACCCTCATAAATAGGATAAAATCAATAGGAATAACAGGAACCCCACTAAAATGGTTCTCATCCTACATCTCAAATCGAACACAACAGGTTCAATTCAATGGAGAAAAAGCAGAATCTTTCTCACAAACACAGGGAATCCCCCAAGGCTCTGCTCTCTCAGCACTTCTGTTTAACATATACATGCAGCCACTATGCAAAATTTTCTCACGGCACGAAATTAATTACCACATCTATGCCGATGATATCATGCTATACACACAACTAGACACTAAAAACCCAGACTACAACCCACTGGAGACATGTATCGGAGAGATGCAAGACTGGTTACAACAAAGTAGTATGTCAATTAATCACAAAAAAACCGAAGTAATGTATATCTCCAAAGAACCGAATTTTGACCCTCCCACATCAATAACACTATGTAACAACACTTACCAAACAAAAAAAGAAATAAAGTATCTAGGAGTCACATTTGACTGTGACCTAAAGATGGAAAAACACCTCCGAAAGACCAACAGAGCAGTTTTCCACAAGCTTAGAGTGCTCCAACCCATTCGGAATATTATTGATCCCCAAGACTTCAGAACAGTGGCCCAAGCACTCATCATGCCACATTTTGACTACTGCAACGCCATCCTACAAGGTTTACCTAAAAAAACCCTAAACATATTACAAATGGCACAAAATGTAGCTGCCAGGGTCATAATGAAGAAAAATCTAAGTGACCACATCACACCAGTACTAATTCAATTACACTGGCTACCCATAACAGCTCGCACAAAATACAAAATACTAACAACCACCTTCAAACTCATCCACAACTTAGCACCTTCCTTCCTCAACAACCTAGTAAGATTGCAACCTCCTACCCGAAACAGAAGAACCCACAATTCCAACATCCTTCACACTCCAACAGATATAAGATCTGCCAAAGCTAACACCAGCCACAGGGCTTTCTCATATGCGGCGCCAACACTGTGGAACCAACTCCCACCAGAACTACGAGCTAGCAATGACCTTCTAGACTTCAGAAAGAAACTCAAAACGCACATTTTCCAATCACATTTCAACCTGAACTAAACCCACAGATGGAGCAGCCCCTGACCACTGTGTCCAAGAAGATTATCCTGTATATATGTATTTATGTATATATGTAAATGAACTCCCCCATAGCTAAGAAGTGTTAACTCTGTATGATGTGCTTTTCTGACAATCTGTATGTAAACAAAATTTGTACCTGCCTTGATTCGGCAGTTTCACAATAGTAATCCTACCCGCTTCTGATCGCTGGAAGGAGCGGGCTACAAATGCTTGCTAAATAAAATAAATAAATAAATAAGTCCTCTGGAGGAGACATTCTTCTTTTTGGAGAAGGCAGCTCTTCAGGAAGGGCTATGGATACTTCAGCAGACTCCTCTGATGTATCAGAATCATCAGAGGAATCAAAATATCGCCTGTCAGGGTGCTCTTCTAAAGCTCGGTACGCGTATCGAGCGGTATCGACATCGGGCGTCATCGGTACCGGTTCGGTACCGATGAGCATCCCTGGACAGGGGACCGCTGCAGTCGGCATCCTGGTCGATGTCGATGCAGTCGGTACCGGCGCTGGTGCCGGTACCGGAGCCGATACCGACAGCGGGGTTTGTTGTGGTATCAGCAGCGTCGCAGCTTGAATGAAGGCCGTGATAGCCTGCTGCATGGATAGAACATTGTGATCCATCGTCGCCATGAATGCCTGGAAATCAGTACCGGAAGGTTGCGCCGGTACCCCAGAGCATTCTAACAGGTGATCGGTCGAGGCCGTGCCATCGATGTCAACCTGTAACCCCATAGGTGGAGCTTTGGAAGCCGGAGCTTCCCGCCGGGGTTGTTTTGCCGGTGCAGAATCCTCGAGGGCAAGCCCGGAGGCATCTCGATGCTTGGAAGGAGATCTACCCTTCGAGGACCGGCTGGATTTATGTTTGGTTACCTGAGATCCATGGGAGGAGGAAGAAGCCCTGGAAGACGTCGATGCCACTGAAGCTGCATCAGAGGGAAACAGCACATGGAGCTTGGCTGCTCGGTTCTGTAAACCTCGTTTAGACATCAAAGAGCAGGACGGACAATCCGGGATGGAGTGTTCAGGACCCAAACATTTAAGACATCATTCATGGGTGTCAGTAACAGAAAGCACAGTTACTTACCTGTAACAGGTGATCTCTGGGAACAGCAGGAATTAGTCATCACATATGGGTACGTCGGTACCGACGGAGCCCGCGCGGGAAAGCTCCCCAGCTTTTCAGATTAAAAGCTTTTGGGGCCTCCCACTGCACATGCGCGCTGCCTTCCCGCCTTCCTGACCAGCTCTCGTCAGTTCGAGTTTAAAGCTGAGACAATAGAGAGAGAGGACAGGAAGATAGATAGATAAAGATATAACTCCTAGGGGAGGTGGGTGGGTTGTGATGACTAATTCCTGCTGTTCCCAGAGATCACCTGTTACAGGTAAGTAACTGTGCTATCTCCAGGAACAAGCAGGAATAAGTCATCACATATGGGGACTCCCTAGCTAAGATGCCTGGGAGATCCCCCTCCAAGGGTAAACCATCTTCGCATGGATCTCAGGCATCCATCCAGGGAAGGTGGGCAGGAGTTGTTTAAGTATGGAACAGGTGTTTGAGGACAGCCTGACCAAACAAGGCATCCCGGCGGGAGTCCTTGTCCAAGCAGTAATGGGCTGTGAAGGTATGAACCGAGGCCCAAGTGGCTGCTCGACAGATCTGATCTATGGACACAGAGTGAAGATGAGCCATAGAAGTGGCCATGGCTCTCACATTGTGAGCTGTGACATGGCCCTCCAGAGAAATGTTCTTACTCTGGTAAGCAAAAGAAATACACTGAGCGATCCAATTGGAAAGTGTATGCTTGGTGACTAAATAGCGCGGTATATAAGAAATTGTAATAAATAATAAATAATAATAAATAAGACTGGAAGTCCCAAATGAGAAGGATCAAAAGCCACGAAAAGTTGGGAAGACTTTCGATGTGGTTGAGTCCTGTTGAGGTAAAAGGCAAGAGCTCTTTTACAATCCAGAGTATGAAGGTTCCTCTCTGCACTGAATGCATGAGGAGCCGGGAAAAAGACAGGTAGATATACCTCTTGATTAAGATGAAAAGGCGAGACCACTTTGGGCATAAAGTGGGGATTCGTCCTAAGGACCACCTTATCATGATGAAACCTAGTATAAGGTGGATGAGCCACTAAAGCCTGCAGTTCACTGATGCGGCGAGCCGAAGTGACTGCAATAAGGAAAACAACCTTCCAGGAAAGAAATTTGAAGGAGGTAGAGTCCAAAGGCTCAAAAGGTGGCTTCATAAGCTGACCTAGAACTAGGTTCAAATCCCATGCTACCGGAGGAGGTCGGATGGGAGGTTTAGTTAGAGTCAGGCCTCTCATGAATTGTGCAACAAGAGGATGAGAGGAGACAGGTTGTCCATTTATAGGTTTTAAGGATGCTGCAATAGCACTCAAATGGACCCTTACTGAATTCGTCTTAAGGCCTGCATTTGAAAGATGCAGGAGATAGTCCAAGAGGGAATTCAAAGGAAGTGCTAGAGGGTCAAGACCCTGCTGAGCACACCAAATGGAAAAACGTTTCCATTTGAAAGCATAAGAACGCCTCGTGGAAGGTTTCCTAGAGGCATGAAGGATATCTGTCACAGGTTGAGAAAGATTAAAGTCTTGAAGACTTAGGCCTTCAGTAACCAAGCTCTGAGATGTAGGGATTTGGGGTTTGGGTGCCACAAAGTCCCCTCCTCCTGAGACAGAAGGTCTGGCGCAGCTCCCAGGTCCAGGGAGGATCCCTGGGAGAGATGCAGAAGTAGAGGGAACCACACGGGGAGCTATGAGGATCATAGTCCCGTGATCCCTCTGGAGCTTGAACAGAGTCTTGGATATTAGAGGAATGGGTGGAAAGGCATAGAGGAATTCCTGACCCCAATGCAGGAGGAAGGCATCGTGGGCCTGAGCTCCCTGACACTGAGTTCTGGAACAGAACCGGGGAAGTTTGGCATTCCACGGACTTGCAAAGAGGTCTATGTCCGGGGTCCCCCATTCCTGAAAGATTCTGCGTATCTGGTCCATATGTAGGGACCATTCGTGTGGAAGCAGAACTCGACTGAGTCTGTCTGCACGAGAGTTTTGAACTCCTGGAAGATACACTGCAAGAAGGTGAATTTGAAGCTCTCTGGCGAAGGCCCATAATCTGAGAGCTTCGTTGCAAAGCGAAAGAGAGCCTGTCCCTCCTTGTTTGTTTATATAGAACATGGCTACCTGATTGTCTGTCTGAACTAGGACAGTCAGGTTGACAAGGAGGGTATAGAAGACCTTGAGGGCAAGGTAAATTGCTCGCAGTTCCAGGAGGTTGATATGAAGGGTGGCCTCCTGTGGAGACCAAGTGCCCTGAGTGGAGAGGTTCTGAAGATGAGCTCCCCACCCTGTCTGAGAGGCATCTGTTGTGAGGGTTGCTTGGGGCAACAAAGGTTGGAAGGGGGCCCCCAACAACAGATTCTTGGTGGATGTCCACCATTGGAGGGACCAAAATAGACGGCTTGAGGTGAGTATTTGGTCGGAGAGCGCTCCAGATGCTTGAGTCCACTGGGTGGCCAAGGTCCATTGAGCTGCTCTCATATGCAGACGAGCGTAGGGCACCACATGTACCGTGGAGGCCATGTGGCCCAGAAGTCGCAGCATTTCCCGGGCTGTCAAATGACTGCTGGACTGAGCTTGGGAGGTCAAACTCAGCAGGCGTTGGGCCCTGACCTGAGGCAGGTAGGCCCTTGCAGTGATGGTGTCTAACTGGGCCCCTATGAACTCGAGAGACTGAGTAGGGATTAGCTGAGACTTGGGAAGGTTTACTACCAGTCCTAGATACTGCAGAAGACGCCTTGTGCGGTCCAGGGAAATTTGGGCCTGGGACTGAGAGGGAGCTCGGATGAGCCAGTCGTCCAGGTATGGGAATATGAAAATTCCCAGGCCTCTTAGAAAGGCAGCTACGACTGCCATGCATTTGGTGAACACTCTTGGAGCAGAGGCTAGACCGAAGGGGAGTACTCTGTACTGGAAATGTTTTCCCTGAAACAGAAATCGAAGGTATTTTCTGTGGGATGGGTGGATGAGTATGTGTGTATACGCATCCTTTAGGTCTAGAGAACAAAGCCAATCCTGACTCTGAAGGTATGGAAGGAGAATGCCCAGAGAAAGCATTTTGAATTTCTCCTTGAAAAGAAATTTGTTCAATTCTCTCAGATCCAGAATTGGTCTGAAGCCCTCTGTCTTCTTTGGTATTAGAAAATAAGGGGAGTAGAATCCCGTCCCCTGTTGAAGAAGAGGGACCTCCTCTATTGCCCCCTGGGCAAGGAGGGAGGAGACTTCCTGACCCAAGAGGGCCAGGAGAGATGGGGGAGAATTGAACTGCCTCACCATAGTATAAGGAGGAAGGTCGGAAAAATGGAGTTTGTAACCCTCTCTGATGATAGAGAGGGTCCATTGCTCTGATGTAATTTGCTCCCATCTGGGAGCAAAGTGAGCTAACCTTCCGGGTATGGTGAGGGGCTCTGGTTGTTCTAGAGCCAGAAAAGTTAAGTTCTCTAGGGGCAAGTCAAAACCCCTGAGGGGGTGGAGCCTGCTGAGGCGTAGCAGACGCCGCAGGCTTTGACCTTGCCTGTTTAGGTTGCTGACGTTTAGCAGCAAAACGAGGCTGAGAGGATTGTTGGCCAGTATTTGTGGAAAATCTGGACTTCTTGTAATAAGGCCTCTTAAAAGACTTCTTCTTGGCAGGAGTGGAGGTAGACTTAGAAAGTCTATCTAAGGTGGCATTTTCTGCATCCATTTGAGTGGCCTTAATTTGCCACTCCTCACCAAATAAGTTCTCACCTGTACAGGGCAGATTTCGTAAGCCATCTAGGACCCAAGGTTCTAGATCAGAAGCCTGGAGCCAAGCAAGACGTCGGGCTGCTATAGCAATGCCCGAAGCCCTACCAGCACCCTCAAAGGAATCAAAAGCTGCCCTGTTGGAGAACTTTGAAATATCCAAAAGGTGTTTCACTAAGGAAATGAACTGCTCCCTCTTATCCTCAGGGATAAAGGGGGCAAAATGCCGAACTTTTAGAGCGATTTCACTGAGAAACATGCCCATGTAAAGACTATAGGAATTAATCCTGGCTATAAGCATAGTAGCCTGGAAAATTTTCCTGCCAAAAGAGTCTAGAGTCTTACATTCTCGCCCTGGAGGAGTAGAAGAGTGCCTTTTGGTACTCTTTATCTTCTTCATTGCAGACTTCACCACAATAGAATGGTGAGGCAACTGGGTTTTTTGGAAACCAGGAGAAAGGGGGACACGGTACATGGTGTCCAACCTGCGAGAAGAAGGAGACAATGTTAGAGGAGCCTCCCATAAGTCCATCAAGTGTTCTTGAAGGATTTCATGGATAGGCAGGGTGACTGCCTCTTTAGGAGACTTAGAGTATCCTAAAATATCCAGTTTCTTTGATCTGGGTTCCTTTTCAGAGGATGAAGCAATAGAAAGACCTTTAGCCATTTCTATGATGAAGTCCTGAAAGGACAAATCCTCTGGTGGAGACATTCTCCTGTTAGGAGATGAAGGCTCCTCAGGAAGATCAAGGGAGAACTCATCAGAATCATCAGAGGAGTTAAAATCCTCTGAAGAAGCAGAGTATCCTCTATGTGCTTCCAACGCACGATACGCATACCGTTCGGTATCGACATCGGGCGTACCGGGTATGGGATCGGTACCGGGCAAAAGCCCGGATCCGGCATGCGGAACCGATCTGCGTTTGGAAGACGATGGCCTCGGTTCCGGTATGGAAGCCATTACCGGAACCGGACCCGGTACCGCTGGCTGCGGTACCGAGGGCGTAGCAGCATTAATAAAAGCCAGAATGGCCTGCTGCATGACTTGGACAGTAGTGCCCATAGACGCCACTGCTGCCTGGATGTCGGTACCGGTATGGGCCGGTACCCCAGAGCAGTACAACAGGTGATCTGTCGAGGCCGCGCCATCGATGTCAACCTGTGACCCCATGATTGCTTTGGAGGCCGGAACCTCCCGCCGGGGTTTTTTGGCCTGGGCAGAATCCTCGAACTCAGAATTGAGAGCCTCTCGATCTTTAGAAAGAGATTTGCTTTTAGAGGATTTGCCCACTGGAGTTTTGGTTACCTGAGATCCATCCGGAGAGGAAGACCTGGATGACTGTGATGCTTCTGAAGGAAACAGCACATGGAACTTGTTGGCCCGGTTCTGCAATCCACGTTTCGACATCTGGGAGCAGGATGGGCAGTCCGGTATGGAATGGTCAGGTCCTAAACATTTAAGACACCATTCATGGGTGTCTGTAAGAGGAATGACAGCACTGCACTTGGTACACTTTTTAAAACCAGGAACTGGCTTCTACATGAGGAGAATTTGTGTAGGCCTGAAGGCCTAACAAAGTACCAAGCTGTGCTGAAGAAAAGAAAAATTTTTTTTTTTTTTTTTTTTAAAGAAAGAAAGAGAGACCGGCAGTACCGGTTTCAGAATGGGGAAGGCAGGTACGCGGTCTAAAGAAAACAATAAAATTAACAATTTCTTCAGCGGTGACAGGAACACGACCTGCTGGCTCCGCGGAAAAAAAGAAACTGACGAGAGCTGGTCAGGAAGGCGGGAAGGCAGCGCGCATGTGCAGTGGGAGGCCCCAAAAGCTTTTAATCTGAAAAGCTGGGGAGCTTTCCCGCGCGGGCTCCGTCGGTACCGACGTACCCATATGTGATGACTTATTCCTGCTTGTTCCTGGAGATATAGTACCGCTGCACTTAGTGCATTTTTTAAACCCGGAGGCTTGTTTTTTCATGAGGAAAGGTGAAATTTCACTACCGTTAATTTCCTTTCCTGGAATACTGCTAGACCAGTCCAGACAAACGGTTTTGCACCCCTGCCAGCTGATCTTGGAGACAGAGAATTCCACCAGAGCTCTGATAGGGTGGAGTCTGGTGATATACAGCTACCCCTAGAGGTCCCTGTCAGTAACGTATAAAAGCAAAAGCAACCGAAACTGAACCGCACCCCAGAGGGTCCCAATGAACTATATACAAGGGAGCCGAAGGACTCCCCAGAGCTGAAGTCAGCATGCACCAACGCACTCATGGATTGCCCATGGCGAGGCATACTGAAAAGGAAGGACAGCAGTCGGCGGCTGCCCAGCGCCAGCAGCAGTGCACCATACAGCAGGGCGGGTCCTGGACTGGTCTAGCAGTATTCCAGGAAAGGAAATTAACGGTAAGTGAAATTTCACCTTCCAAGTCATACTGCTAAACCAGTCCAGACAAACGGGCAGTACCCAAGCTACCTGCTCCTAAGGGGGGGTTAAGGCCGCCGACAGTACTGCAGCTCCAAAGCAGCCGTCCTGACGAGCCTGAACATCCAACCTATAGTGACGTACAAAGGTGGACAGCGAAGACCAAGTCGCCGCCCGACAAATATCCAGTGGAGCCACAAGAGACCGCTCGGCCCACGAAGCCGCTTGTGCTCGAGCAGAATGAGCACGAAGTCCCGCCGGAACCGGCTTCCCCCGAAGAATGTAAGCTGCTTCAATGGCCCATCTGAGCCACCTAGAAATGGTAGACTTAGAGGCCGCGGAGCCCCGATGAGGTCCCGCAAACAGGACGAAAAGATGATCAAACGTACGAAACGAATTCGTAACCTTCAGGTATCGGGAAAGCACTCTCTTAAGGTCCACCGCCCGTAACGGAGACCGATTACCCTCACACTGAGCCCTGGTAAAGGCTGGTAGGAAGAGAGGCTGGTTAACATGGAACGGCGTCAGCACTTTTGGCAAAAAAGAAGGGACAGTGCGTAGAGACACCCCTTCCGCAGAGAAAGAGAGATAGGGATCACGACAGGAGAGAGCCTGCAGTTCAGAAACACGGCGCACCGACGTAATAGCCACTAAGAACACCGTCTTCAGAGTCAAATCTTTGAGCGAACAGGCCTTCAGGGGCTCAAAGGGAGGTGCAACGAGGGCCCGCAGAACAAGAGCGAGATCCCACGTCGGCACCGGCGGACGCAGCGGAGGCCTTAAAGACTTAACCCCGCGAAGGAAGCGAGACACGTCCGCATGCGAAGCTATCGACCGCCCCGCTATGCGTCCACGAAAACAAGTTAATGCAGCGACCTGTACTCGCAAGGAACCTAGCACCAAACCTTTGTCTACACCGGTCTGGAGAAAGGCCAGGATGTCTGGGATACCGGCACGCCAGGGAGATAAGCTATGCTGGGAACACCAACTGTGAAAAAATCGCCAAATCCTAGCGTAGGCCATAGACGTGGACGTCCGCCGCGCTTTGAGTAGAGTAGCGACCACACTAGGTGAATAGCCCTTGCGTACTAACCTGCGGCGTTCAATAGCCAAGCCGTAAGCGAGTATGGAGCCGGGTCTTCCATCTCCACCGGACCCTGAGTCAGGAGACCGGGAAAGGCTCCGAGATGGAGCGGCGACTCTTGAGACAGCCGGACTAGATCCGCATACCACGGCTGGCGAGGCCAATCGGGAGCCACCAAGATCACCGGACCGCGATGCTCCCTGAGCCGTTGGAGAATCTTGCCTATCATGGACCATGGAGGAAAGACATACAGAAGATGTGCCGGCCACGGCTGAGAGAGAGCATCGATGCCGCACGCCCCCTCTTCCCTCCAACGGCTGAAGTACAAGGGCGCCTTGGCATTCTGTGCTGTGGCCATGAGATCCATCGCCGGTAGCCCCCATAGTTGAACAATGGAATGAAACGTTTCCGGCTGCAGGGACCACTCTCCGGGATCCAGAGAGTGCTGGCTGAGAAAATCGGCCTTCACATTGTCCACGCCCGCGATGTGTTGCGCCAAGAGAGCCAGAAGATGCTCCTCCGCCCACGGGAGGAGGAAGCGCAGTTCCTGGGAGACCCCCGGACACTTCGTACCGCCCTGGCGGTTGAGGTAAGCCACCGTCGTGGCATTGTCTGACAAAACCCGAACTGCCCGTCGCCGCAGAAGAGGCTGAAACTGAAGCAGAGCGCGCGTCTCGAGACGATTGATGGACCAACGGGCTTCGCGAGGAGACCAAACCCCCTGCGCTGAAGTGGTGCCGCAATGAGCTCCCCAACCAGAGAGGCTGGCGTCTGTCGTGAGCAGTAGCCAGCGCGGAGACTCGAGAGGCACCCCCCGAAGAAGATTGCGCGGCCGAAGCCACCACAGAAGGTCGTGGCGCACTCGCGAAGGCAGAGGTAACCGAACCTGATAATTCTCCGAAACCGGCGACCAACGAGAAAGAAGCGCCGCCTGCAAGCTGCACATGTGTGCTCTTGCCCACGGGACGAGATCTATCGTAGCGGCCATGGACCACAACAGTTGCAGGTAGTCCCACGTCTGAGGCGCCGCTTGGTCCAAGAAGCGGTGAAGCTGAAGAGAGATCTTCTGAACCCGCTCCTGTATTAGAAAGACGCGTCCCTGACGAGTGTCGAACCACGCTCCGAGAAAGTCCAGAACCTGAGTCGGCTGAAGACAGCTTTTTGCGCGGTTGATCACCCAACCGAGCTGCTCTAAGAAGAGGACCACACGAGCGACGGTCTCGCGAGCTTCGGACTGGGAGTTGGCCCGGATGAGCTAGTCGTCAAGATAGGGATGAACCCGTATGCCCTGCTTGCGCAAGGCCGCCGCCACGACGATCATGATCTTGGAAAAAGTTAGCGGAGCCGTCGCCAACCCGAAGGGCATAGCGCGAAATTGAAAATGCTGACCCAGTACGGAGAACCGGAGATACCGCTGATGGTCTGACCGGATTGGTACATGAAAATAGGCCTCTGCTAAATCGAGAGACGCCAGGAACTCGCCCTTGCGCACGGCTTGAATCACGGAGCGAAGGGTCTCCATGCAAAAATGAGGAACGCGAAGGTCGCGGTTCACGCCCTTGAGATCCAGGATAGGACGGAAGGAACCATCCTTCTTGGGCACCACGAAATAGATGGAGTAGCGACCTCGACCCCTTTCGCAAGGAGGCACAAGGCAAATGGCGTTTAAGGACAGAAGGTGCCGAAGGGTCTCGTGAATGATACGCCGTTTCTCGGGGGAGGCTACTGGAGAGACGACAAAGGTCTCCGGGATGGGTCGAGCGCACTCGAGAGAATAACCCCGAGAAATACTGTCGAGCACCCAACGATCGGTGGTGATGTGTGCCCACTCGTGCACGAACAAGGCCAACCGACCCCAAATCGGCGGCCCTGTCCCGAGTGGGCTTCCCGCCCCGTCAGCGGGAGGACCGCCCGGCTGCGGAGAACTTCCCTGCGGAGGAGGAAGGCTCAGCGCCCCTACGGGCTCCTCGAAAGGACTGCGACCGCGCCCCATAACGATTGGCTGGAGTAGCCCCTTGGGAGGATTTAAAAGAGCGAAACTTCCTGGCGTCCCGAGACCGGGAATAGCGCCGAAAACTCTGTGACCGTGACGAACGGCGAGAGGACGCCTTAGGTCTGTCCTCCAGCAAGCGTTGAGGCTTAACTTCTCCCAGGTCCTTCACCAGCTTATCGAGCTCTTCGCCGAAGAGAAGGCGACCTTTAAAGGGCAACTTAGAAAGCCTGGCCTTGGACATCACATCCGCCGCCCATTGGCGGAGCCACAGCCACCGCCTAGCCACCGTGACGGCAGCAAGCGAGCGAGCCGAAAGGCGTAATAAGTCATAGAAAGAATCCGCGATAAACGCCGTAGCCGACTCGAGGCGGGTGTGGGACGGGTCCTCCAGCAACCTCTGAAGCCAGCGGAGCAAAGCCCGTGCCGTCAAGCCCCCGCACACTGACGCCTGGAGAGCTAGGGACGACGAAGCAAAGGCTGTCCTGAGAAGATTTTCCATCTTACGGTCCTGTGGATCCTTAAGCGCTGCTCCGCCCTCCACCGGGATGGTGGTGTGTTTCGTCACTCCTGTGACTAAGGCATCCACCTTAGGGTATGCCAGCCAGTGCTCTAGAGCTTCCGGAGACCAGACATAAAGCTGATTGAGTCGACGAGAGTTACGCAGCAGCACATCAGGGGAATCCCACTCCCTGGAAACCATCTGCTGCAACTCCGGAGGAAAGGGGAAGGACTTGGAGGGCTTGCAAATGCCCTGCAAAATAGGATCAGCCTGGGATTGACCCGGAGCCGTCTGGGGCTCTTCCAAAGCCGTAAGGCAGAGCGCATCGGACACCTGGGCAATCAGGGCAGACAACTCTTCCTTCCGGAAAAGCCGAATATCTTGGGAATCGTCCTGGGTAGGTAAGGACGAATCCGAGGGCGGATATTCACCATCCTCCCGATCCGATGAAGCCGCAGAGTCCTCTTCGGATACCCTGTCCTCAGGGCAACTGAAAACCTCCTCAGGAAGAAATTGAGACGCCCTGAGGGAGCGGGACCCTTTATGTCCTGTAGCAGGCTGTTTCTGCATGCCTGCAGAAGGCACAGAGGTGCTCCCCGGAGCTACTGGCAGCTGCGCAGTCCCTGTCGCAGCAGACTCCGCTCACCATAGAGACCACGCCTGGCGAAAAAGGGAGAGGAGATGTTCCTCAGATGGCAGCGCTGCCGGCGTGGACAGCGCTGGAATCTGAGAGGCTGCCCGTGGCTCCACAGGCAGCAGGGAAGGCAGCTGACCATCCACAATAGGCAGAGGAAAAACTGAAGGGTCTGAAGGCAAGACAGCAGCCGAAGACTCGCCCGGGTGAGACAAGCAAGCAGTGCACAGGTGATTCTGGAGGTCCTTGTGCTTTTTCTGACACCCCAGGGAGCGTTGGCCCGAAGAAGGCATAATGAAAGATAAAGCTTGCCCTGCAGCACAAGACAAGAAAGCTGCCCACACACTGCTGAAATCGTTGTCCCTGTTCTTATTTTATTTTATTTCTTTTATTTTAAACCACAGGAAAGACAACTCCTCTCCCAACCTCCAGCTAGTAATTGCTGGGAAAAACGAGCAGTAGGAAAGCTGCCATGAAAAATATAAGCAGAGGAGTTGGCTTCCCGCCAAAAAACGGAGGTTTTCGGCAATTCAAAATGGCCGCCGGCAAAACAAATGGAGGAAAAAATAAGAATTTAAACCCCCGAAAATTCAAATAAACCCAGAAAAGAGTGAGGGAGGGCAGGGGAACGCTGTCCACACCAGAAAAACACCGAAATTCGCCAAAAACGGCACCAATGAAAATCGGGCTGCCACGGAGCTGCAGGCACTGAGGGGAGAAAGACAGGAGCTGTACTCACAATACCGATGGTGCAGGGAAGCCACAAACCGCTGCACAGACCACAGCCAGCTGCCTCACCACTAAAATTAGCCCCAGGGACTAGATTTTAGGAGGGTTATCATCCAGCGAACTAGCTCACAGGACTAGTGCTGGGGAGCCTTCTCATCAGCGATCTCCACTGTAAACAGGGGATCAGCTGGAAAACCTATCCCTGGTGCCTAGAGAATTAATCTGGCAACAACAGGGAACAGAAGGAATCAAGGGAATCCCAGAATCTAAAGATGAATTTTGAAGGAGTAAAACAAAGAAGCATCCAGATCTGCTGGAGACAGAGAAATACTGACAGGGACCCCTAGGGGTAGCTGTATATCACCAGACTCCACCCTATCAGAGCTCTGGTGGAATTCTCTGTCTCCAAGATCTGCTGGCAGGGGTGCAAAACCGTTTGTCTGGACTGGTCTAGCAGTATGACTTGGAAAATTCTTTGTGAGGCCTAAGGCCCCAAAGAAGAAAAATACACTAAGTGAGGGAAAAAATGTTTTGTTTTGTTTTTTAAAGAAAAGAAAGAAAGACCGGCGGTACCGGTCCGACGTCGGGGAAGGCAGACGCGCGACCAAAGAAATAAAATAAAATAAAGAACTTCTTCAGTGGTGACAGGAACACGACCTGCTGGCTCCGCGGAAAAGAAGAACTGAGGAGAGGCGGTTAGGAAAGGCGGGAAGGCAGCGCGCAGGCGCTGTGGGATGCTCCCAAAAGCTTTCCTTTTTTGGGAAGCTGGGGAGCGTTCCCGCGCAGGCTCCGTCAGTACCAACATACCCATATGTGAAGACTCATTCCTGCTTGTTCCTGGAGATAGCATTATATCATCTGTGTAAATGTGATAGAACACTATGTACTTATATAATTGCGCAGATGGATTGTAGGTAAATGCTGAACAGGAGTGAGGATAGCACAGAACCTTGTGGGATTCCTTGCTGTAGAGGGTAGAAAGCTGATGTTTTCCCTGCTGCTCTGACTTGCTGTTGGCACTCTGTCAAGGACGAATTAAACCACTTCAATGCTGCATTACATAATCCTTGGGATTGTAAGCATTTTACCCTTTTTCTCATCTGTTGTCTTGTCTATCTTAATTAGATTGTAAACTCTGATGAGCACTACAAGGCACTGTGTATGCTTTGTAGCGCTATATAAATAATTAATAATAATAGTAGTAGTAGCAGTAAGCATAGTAATAGTGAGTCATGAGGGACTGAATCAAAGGCTGATATGATGTCTCAGAATATTAACCTTAATCTTTGATGAGGTCTCTTGATGCCCTTTATTAGTATATCCATTAGTGCTGTTAAAAGGTTTCCACGCCATGATCAGGCCTGAAACCATATTGCTATGGGTCAAGAGAGGCATGTGTGTTAATGTGGTCTTGAAGCTGGAGCTGTACAACCATTTCAATTATCTTTGTGAGGAAGGGTAGACTGGAGATGGATTTATATGAACTAGGGATCTCCGGGTCCAACATTGTGCTCTTTATAATTGGAGGAAGAGAGGCATGTTTGAGGTTGGTGGGCATATAGCCTTGGGTGAGAGAGAGCTGTGAGATCTTGAGTAATGTGGGGATTAATTCAGAGTGCGCTATTTTGATCCAGCTTACTGGGCATGGGTCAAGGGGGGAAGTTGTGGTGTTCAGACTAATGATAATGTTTTCTAGGTGCAGCGATGAGACTTGAAGGTTTGCTATGTGCCAATACGAAGCTGATGTCTTGTAGTGGTAAGGTTGTAGTCCTTTCTGTTTCTGCTCTTACCAGTTTTAGTTTGGAAGTAGTCCTTCAGAACTTTTGGGGAGAGCTCACAGAGTCCTTTCCTTTGTATGGGATTTTTAACTAAAGATTTTAGTATGATGAGTAGCTCCCTGAGGCGGTTTAATGAGCCCAATATAAGCTTAGTGTGGTATCCCCTTTTCACCTTGTTAGTCATGTCCTGGTATTCATTTAATGAGGACATATAATTAATATGGTTGTGTGTGCTCTTTGATCGACACAGTTTTCTCATTATTATTCTAAGCTTGTGCTTATTCTTAGCTCAGCGGAGTACCAGGTGGCAGAATGGTGCTTACTTATGGCTCTATTTGCTTGTAATACAGTTGCAGCTTTGCATATTATCTGGTTCCAGTTTTGAACTACAGGGTCTACGTCATTTGATTCATGGTGAATCTGTGGGATAACTTTATTCAGGAATTCCTTTGTCTAGGCTGTGGATGGGTGTATATGTGTGTGTGAGGTCTCTGGGGAGATAGAAGGTAATTGTTCTATGATCAGACCAAAGGACTAGAGATATGTTGGAAGGTGAGCATTTGTAATGGTGTGAAAATGAGGTCTAATATACTGCCTTTTACATGAGTTGGTTCATTAATGATTTGGAAGCACTGGAATATATCCATAGCTTCAGTGAAGGGTTGTGAGAGCTTGGGAGAGGGAGAGGGGGAGGGGGAGGGGGGATGCTGAAGGGAGGATTAAGTCACCTAATAGTAGAAAGTGCTTGTTCTTTATAGAGAGATCATACACTGTTTCTAACAGAACAGATAATTCATCAGTATATGCTTTAGGGGATCTATAGACTAGATATGCTATAGACTAGGTATTCTATCAGGTACTTATTTGAGATTACAAGCATGTCTATGCCTCCGTTTGTTTTAGTAGTGATGTTGTGGAATTCCAGGTAGTCCCTAGCTAAAATAAAGACACCTTCACCATGGCACTCAGTTCTTGGACAGCTGAAGAGATTGTAATTAGGTGACAGAAGCTTGTTCATTAGAGCATTGTCAGTGTCTCAGTGAACCATAACTCATATGTACATGAAGTCTATTTTGTGGTCTTTGAGGTAATCAGATAGTAAAGAAGTCCTGTTGCAAGCTGATCTTGTGTTGAGAATGCATTTTGAGTGAGGATGGCGACAGGTATGATCAATGCAGGCTGTTCCTAATGACTCAAGAGGCTTGATTTTGATGAGAGCACAGGAACCCGTTTCTTGTTCTGGAAGTGGGAGAAGCTACTTTATGTTGCACATTATGATGGATAATCGGAATGATGCCTGCATGGGAGACTAGAGATTCAGTGTGCATAATTAATAGGAGGCAGATAATGCTTAGTAGAAGCGCTGTTGACACCATAATGACTGCAAAACTCTTTGCATGATTATTCTGGGAATAACTATTCTGCATTATATGATTGTTGCGGTTAGTCAGAAGAATTGAAAGATATGAGAAAATATTAGGGACCTTGTTCAACTTATGAGGCAGGATTGCTAACGTGCAGTTATTTGGCTAGGACAATCACGAGCCTAATATTTACAAGCAGGGGCAGGCTATTAAGGGTCGCCTGGCTGTGATAATAGCTTACCAAGTGTGAGTGTGATTTCACAGGTAATTTGCAGATACTGTAGTTCACGCCTATGGGCCACACCAAAGGGCCCTTTGGCTAGGCCCTTAGGTGCAGGCCTACCAGACAAGGGTCCGCCTGGGAGAAGTGGATTGCTTAATTAAGTACTAAGTGATGATGCCTCTTCCTGGAGAGGAGCTTACCATGAAGATAAGAGGCCTGCTTAGTTGGGATGAATTTATAGCAAACGCTGTGCCTTGGGGCTCCAAACGTTCACGGACCACGAGGAGAAAGAATCCTGTTGCATATGCAGTAGTGGGAGTGCTCATAGCCCCTTCAGAGCCCCCCAGGCACAGGATTTGCCACTCAGCCCAACCAAGCAGGCTTCCCAATTCCCCTCTCCGCATCCTATCTAAAATTGGCCTTTAAGTCTATATCCTTGGCTGAATAGTTTTCGGAACCCAAAGGTCAGAGGTTATAAGGCAACAGCTGTTTATAAAACACTTCAGCCTTCCACCTACTGGAAGGTTGTCAGACAATGATACTGAAATACTGGCTGTGTATTCCTGGAACCAGTCAAAATTCCATGCTGGCCTTTAACTGAGAAGGCTATGGCTTTTAGGCTTTCTGAAATCTGGGGTAATAGCAACATTCCTGTTGAGTCTGTCTGGCAGGAGATTGACACCTGCACCTTAGAGCAGTAGGTCTTCCTTTGCCTCACATTCACATACCTCCTGGAAGAGGAGGATAGGCTGGTGGTGGGCAGAATGGCATTTGAGCATTTCACACTGTTCTTTCATGAGAGAAGCTGCTTCCATCTCATTTCCAAAAATATATTCTCTCTATAGAAAGACCTATCAGCGAGTCTCTCTTGCACAACATAGCAAAGGTTCAAGACCTGCAGCCAAGAAAGAACATGGAGCCCCAATATACATTATAGAGGTTTTTAATGCCATCTTGAAAGCATCAGAAGTCAACCTGACCATGTGCTTTCTGCACTCCTCCTCCTTGCCCAGTAGTGACTGGACTTGAGAAGGCTTGTTTTAAGGAAGAGAAAGAATATCTGAACTTCTCAATGTTATATAGGATGTTTCACATATACTGGCCATAAAGAAGCTAGATAGGAGGGGAACATAGCATTCTGAAAAATCTTTCTCCCAAAAAATATCCAAAATACTTGTGCCCCAGAGGAAGGGTGTGCTTGGCTCTCTTGAGAGCAGATGCTATTACTACAGAATAGTATGGTAGTTGTTACTTCTCAAATACAGGAGTGTTCTGAATTCTATACAGTCTGCTTTGTTATGGTTGAGTCTATAGAGGGGAGGAGGGGGTCCTCTCAGATTCTCATCTGTATAGCCTTAAGGAGTCTGAACAAGCACTGTCAGAGAACTCTTTGGGGACAGGGGGAGGAATTGGAGAATATCCAATGTTTCTGTCCTAGGTCCTCTAGAATGGTGCCTGTCATTTCCCTGATAAAATTTGTGAAAAGTCTTCTAGAGAGACTTCCTCCTTTCATAGGGTCCAAATATATCCAGTGGAACCCTTCTCTTCAGATAGCTCCTTGGGTTCATACTCCGAATCACATGAGTGCTCCAATTCAAAACCAGAAAAATGCTCCAAGTCAGGTTCCAAGCCTGGCTAGAATCCAGTGCTTCAGTAACCACATTTCTTGATCAAGGGTCTATGGTCACAGATAGCGTAGTTACTCACCTGTAACAGGTGTTCTCCAGGAGCAGCAGGAATCAGTCCTCACTTACGGGTGACGTCGGCGCCGACGGAGCCCTCGCGGAGCAATTTTCCCCAGCTTTCAAAGAAAGCCTTTGGGAATTGCAGCGCGCATGCGCGGTCGTCTTCCCGCCCGAGGGTGCCATCTTAGCCAGTCAGATGACATAGCTAAAAAAGACAGCATAAAAATTTGCAAAAAGAACATAAGCAGACGATTGCAACTCCAAGGGGAGGAGGGAGGGTAGTGAGGACTGATTCCTGCTGCTCCTGGAGAACACCTGTTACAGGTGAGTAACTACGCTTTCTCCAGGACCAAGCAGGAAGTCAGTCCTCACTTATGGGACTCCCAAGCTCAAGGCTACCGGAGACCCTAAGCACAAAAATGAGCTCCCTCTAGCTCAGCAGCACAGAAGGAAAGAATCTTCGCTGAATTATCACCCACCGGTAGCCCACATCCGGGATGGAGGGTAGGAGTTGCTCAGACCTCAAAGAGATTACGGAGGACTGCCTGTCCGAAAGCACTGTCCCTGCGGGACTCCCTCTCGAGACAGTAATGGACCGCAAAAGTCTGGCTCGAAGACCAAGTAGCGGCCCGGCAGATGTCTGCCAGCGGAACAGAGCGGAGGTAAGCCACTGACGTAGCCTTTGCCCGAACGCAATGAGCCGTGACTCGACTTTCTAAGGAGAGTCCGGCTGCCCCATAAGCCCAAGAGATACAGTCCGCAACCCAGATGGACAGAGTACGCTTGGAGACCGGGAGCCCCAATTTATTGGGGTCAAAAGACACAAAAAGCTGAGCAGCTTTACGGTGCTCCCGCGTACGGTCAAGGTAGAAGTTCAAAGCCCTTCTACAGTCCAGGGTATGGAGGACCGTTTCAGCTCGGCTGGAGTGTGGTCTGGGAAAGAAGGTTGGAAGTACCACCTCCTGATTGATGTGAAAAGGGGAGACCACTTTAGGCAGAAATTTTGGGTGAGTCCGTAGGACTACCCTATTCTTGTAGAACCTAGTGTAAGGGGGATCAGACACGAGGGCCTGCAATTCACTTACGCGTCTAGCGGAAGTGAGGGCTATCAAGAACAGCGTTTTCCAAGACAGAAAACGGAGAGAACAGGTAGCCATAGGTTCAAAAGGCGGACAGGTGATCCGCTGCAAAACCACATTCAGGTCCCAGTCAGGCGCTGGCGGGCGCAGAGGTGGCTTAAGTAGAAGGAGACCTCGGAGAAACCTCGCTACGAGAGGGTCGTTTGAGAGAGGTCTGCCGTCCACCGGCACATGATGTGCTGAAAGAGCACTGAGGTGAACCTTGACGGAGTTGGACTTAAGTCCCATATTAGAGAGGTGCAGCAAGTACTGCAAGATCACCGACACCGGGCAGGAGAAGGGATCCTGAGACTGTTGGGTACACCAGACCGCAAAGCGACGCCATTTAAGGGCGTAGCATTTGCGGGTAGAGGGCCGTCGCGAAGCCAAGACGACCTCCTCCACCTCCGCCGGCAGGAGAAGGGGAGCAAGGACTACCCTCTCAGCAGCCAGGCCATGAGGTTGAGAGACCTGAGGTTGGGGTGCAGTAGGGACCCCTGATCCTGAGTGAGGAGATCCGGTTGTACCCCCAGAGGGATTGGATCCTCCACCGCCAGTTGTAGCAGGAGCGGAAACCACGGCTGCCTGGGCCAGCGAGGGGCCACCAGGATCATGAAGGCTTTGTCTCGGAGAACCTTGAAAAGAGTCCGAGAGACTAGTGGGATGGGAGGGAAAGCGTACAGAAGGCTCCCCGACCATGAGATCAGAAAGGCGTCCGCCGCAACCCGAAGGGGGTGTGGCCGACGAGAGCAGAAGCGAGGAAGCTGCCGGTTGTGAGGACTGGCAAAGAGATCCACCGTGGGGAGGCCCCACTTGAGGAAGAGCTTCTGAACTACCAAGGGATCCAGACGCCACTCGTGCGGCTGGAGGACCCTGCTGAGTTTGTCCGCAAGGCAATTTTCTTGGCCCGGGAGATAAACCGCCTTGAGGAGAATGCCGTGACTGACGGCCCAAGAGCAGAGCTTCTGTGCCTCCCGGCAGAGGAGGAAGGAGCCCGTGCCCCCCTGTTTGTTCACGTAGAACATGGCAACTTGATTGTCCGTCTGGACAAGGACGGACTGTTGGGAAGTCAGGTGGGAGAAGGCCTTGAGAGCTAGGCGGATCGCCCTGAGCTCCAGGAAGTTGATCTGCTGAGCAGACTCCCACGTGGTCCAGAGGCCCTGAGTACGTGCCTCTTGGCAATGTGCTCCCCAGCCCAGGAGGGATGCATCGGTGGTCAGCACCCGGGTCGGTTGAGGTGACTGGAAAGGCATTCCGAATATCAGGTTCGGCTGTCGGAGCCACCACCGGAGAGACGAGGCCAGCGGCTCGGAGACGCGCACTAGATCTGCTAGGCCGCCTGTGGCTTGTCGCCACTGCTGGCGGAGACACCATTGAGCAGACCGCATATTCAGGCGGGCATTGGGGGTCACATGGACGGTGGAAGCCATATGGCCGAGCAGTCTCAGGAAGCGCCTGGCGGAGACCAGGGGCTGGCTGCGAAAGCGGTCGGCTAGGTCCATGAGCCGTTGAGCCCTGTCGAGCGGTAGGTATGCTCGCGCCTGAGGAGTGTGCAGCCTCGCGCCGATGAACTCGAGATCCTGTGAGGGGAGCAAAGCGGACTTTGCGAAGTTTATCACAAAGCCCAAGTGCTGCAGAAGAGTCACCGTGCGGCACGTGGCGTTGGTGACCTCCTGAGGGGACGCTGCTCTGATGAGCCAGTCGTCGAGGTACGGAAAGACATAGAGGCCGTGAAGCTGGAGATGGGCCGCCACGACCGCGAGACATTTTGTGAAGACTCGCGGTGCGGAGGACAGGCCAAAGGGCAGTACTCTGTACTGGTAATGATTTCCTGCCACCACAAACCTTAGGTATTGGCGGTGGCTGGGGTGGATGAGGATGTGCGTGTAGGCATCCTTTAGATCCAAGGAGCATAGCCAATCTCCCTGCTGGAGGTAGGGCAGAAGGATTCCAAGGGTAAGCATTTTGAACTTCTCCCGTACAAGGAACTTGTTGAGGTTGCGCAAGTCCAGGATGGGTCTGAGGCCCCCTGTTCTCTTTGGTATCAGAAAATACCTGGAATAAAAGCCTTGACCTCTCAGGTGGTGGGGCACCGGTTCCACCGCCTGTTCCTGCAGAAGACCTGCTAACTCCCGAAGGAGTAATTCCCTGTGCAGAGGGGGTCGCGGAGGTTCTCCCGGAAAATAGGAGGGAGGGACCTGATGGAAGTGGAGAAGATAGCCTTCTCGCACGACTTGAAGCACCCAGGCATCTGCGGTGATGCTGGACCACCTGTGGGCGAAGTGAACCAGCCGGCCTCCGGTGCTGGGAGGAACCAGCGGGGGGGGAGAGGCTATGCTTTGTGAGTCAAAAACCCCCACCCTGCTGAGCAGGGGCTGGTGGTGCAGGCTTGGGGGCTTGCTGCCTACGGGACCCGTTACCCCGTCCCTTGGCCTGCTGGCCCTGTTGGGGAGCTGCAGGGGCCTGATAATGGGGGTATTGTTTGTAGGCAGCCGCCTTCCTCGGGTAAAAGGACTTTTTCCCCGAGCCCTTCTTTTTCTGGGAAGGGGCGGAGGTCTTCCTAGAAAGCCTGGTCCTGGTGAGAGTCTCAGTCTCAATTTGTGCAGCCTTTTCCGCCATGGGCTTGCCAAAGAGGTTTTCGCCTCGGCAGGGGACATCGACCAACTTGTCCTGCACCCAGGGCTCAAGGTCTGACGACTGAAGCCAAGCCTGACGGCGGGCACCGATGCCGGCTGCGGCCACTCGAGCCGATGCTTCAAAGCCATCATAGGCTGCTCGGGACATGAACTTTGAGCATTCCCGAATGCCAGAGGACAAGGCCAGGAACCTCCGCAAGGGTTCCTCGGACAAACCAGCGGAGAATCCGGCTAGCTCTTTAGCCAGATCCCGGAGATACATGCCCATGTATAGCTGGTAAGTCTGGACACGACATGCGAGCATAGAGCCCTGGAAACACTTCTTACCAAGGCCATCCAGGTTACGGGCCTCCCTGCCAGGAGGCACCGAGGAGTGCATCTTCTGGCTCTTAAGACGATGCATGGCCGATTCCACTACCATGGAATGGTGTGGTAGCTGTGCCTTTTGAAAGCCAGGGCTCTTGCGGACTCGATAGATAGAATCGACCCGCTTGCTCAGGACCGGCGAGGAGGCCGGACTCTCCCACATGCGGAAGAGTAGTCGTTCCAGCATAGGAGGAACCGGTACAGTAAAGTGTTCCCTCGCGGGAGAGTCATACTGGAGGGCGTCGAGCTCTTCGGCTCGAGGCTCCTCCTCGGGATCCGCAGGGAAGGCCAAAGCCTTGGCCATATCCCTAACGAAGTCCGAGAACCGGGCATCCTCCGGGGGGGACTGCTTCCGAGGCTCGGACTCCGGTGAGTCCGAGGGGACACACCGAGTCCGGAAAGAATCAGGCGACTCTTCCTCTTCAGACTCCCAGACCGACTCCGACGAGGACTCGGTGGGGTCGGCCCGGGCAGGGCGCGGCGCCTGCCGCCCCGACGCCGAGGGAGTCGGCGTCGGCGACCTCGGTCCCGAACGGGAGGCCGAGGGTGACCTCGACCGAGGATCGACTCGAGTTCTCATCGACTCGAGGATCGGCTCGGTCTCCGGGGTCGACTTGGACGTCGACGTCCCGGCGGTCGGGGCAGCGGCGCCAGCGAAGCCAGCGAGCAGTGCCCGCTGCTGGTCCATGAAGGCAGACAGTCTGCTCTCCAAGGCCGTCAACCTGAGTCCGAGCTCAGGTGACCCAGCAGCCCCCGACTCGGGCCCCGACGGCGTCGGGCCCGACGTCGGCTGTCGTGGAGGCGAGTCCAGAAGGACTACAGGACTTACCCGAGCAGGCATCTCCGACTCCAGGGACCCGGGGCGGCTATCGGGGCTATGCGACCTGGCCCTCGCGGAACCAGGAGCGTCCACCGACGACGCCCTCGCGGGTTTCACCGTCCGACGATGGTCCCCGGAGGGAGAACCCCGGTCGGAGGAACTCCGGCGACGGTCCGAGCTGGAGCCTTTTGACGCGGAGGCCTCCGACGAGGTCCGGGTACGGCTGGGGTCAGCGAAGATTCGATCACGCTGATGCCGCCGACTTCTCAACGCCTTTGAGGACATTTTGCCGCAGGGCCCACAGATCAGTTCCTCATGATCCGGGCCCAGGCAGCGGAGGCAAAAGTCGTGTGTGTCAGTTAGTGACATATTTCGGTCACACTGACCACACCGCTTAAAGCCACTGGCAGCCATCGGGGGAAAAAGGGCCCCTGCGAGGTCAAAGGACCGGGCTGCCAGGGAAAAACCGAAAACGAAAGCTGACAAAGTCAGAAAAACCGAAAAAAGTAAGAGGACTCGTGACCGACGTCGCGAGTCCGGGCGGGAAAACGATCGGCGTCGAACCGAAGGAAAAAGAATAAAATAATGAAGAAAATCGACTTTTTCGCGGGGACAAGACGGGGACGTCTGTAGGGCTCCGCGGAAAAAAGAAGACTGGCTAAGATGGCACCCTCGGGCGGGAAGACGACCGCGCATGCGCGCTGCAATTCCCAAAGGCTTTCTTTGAAAGCTGGGGAAAATTGCTCCGCGAGGGCTCCGTCGGCGCCGACGTCACCCGTAAGTGAGGACTGACTTCCTGCTTGGTCCTGGAGAAATATACATATATACACTTTTGGATGGTTCCTTTCTCCAATGCACTGGATAATGACACCAGTGTCACTGCCACCGATGTAGATGCCCTTCAAGGCCTCACTGTCAAATCGCATCCAAGGAAAGCATGGATCTCAAGATTCAACTACTATTCAACGATGACAACTATGCTGAAGCTGAGGTATCACACTGAGCAAGGATTCAAGCAGGCCTGTGCTTATCTTCTTGTTGAGTTTGTCTTCAAAACACTGTCAATTCCAACATGAAAGAGAGAGCAGTAGGTGAGACCACATGCTCAAGTCACCCAAGGGAATCTCAACGGCCTTGTCTTGGGTCCTTTGAGGCTAGCATGACCCTGCCAAAGTCAAAACATAGTTTGAGAGTATAGTGGTGACCAGAACAATCGGTGCTCAACATTGCAACAATGGGGCTCAATATTGGTACTTATGAGTATCTGCACATTATTGAGGACCTTCAGTGTCAAAGACAAGGACAAATCCTTCCACATCTTTGGACAGAATCAGTCGATGTATGGTCCTGAATGCCTATCGATTTCCATTGCCAAGTGAGATTGATGCACTCAATGTCAATGCACTCTCCCAGTGTTCTGGACACCTTGAGACAGATAGCATTGATGCAGACGTCAATGGACAGGACAGGACTTAGATACATCTAAGATCAGTTCATGATGCTCTTCAAGGCTCCAAATCTCTTCTGTTTTAGTGAGTATAAATGGCATTGAAAGGGTTCATAATGAAGCTCAAGGCACCGCTAGTACCCAGTTGTGGGTATCCACACTATAAATGGTCTTGCTGCACTGTACCACTTTTTAAAGCCATTTGGGGACATATTGCCCGAAAGACAGCCTCTGCAAAAATCAAAAGATTTGATTGTGAAAAATCCAGCCCAGATGGTCACCAGGCTCCCAAAACAGGGTAGGCAGAAGGTGAGTGCACAAAACAAAGTATTACTACGAAAGGAGACGTGCTGCTGATAGGTTATTTCAATATGCTATATGTTGATTGGACATCCCTGTTCATGTCTAGAAGTGAGATTATCATAGCGATCTAGAGGGAGAACTATTCTGGCAACTGGTAATGGAGCCCATGTTGGCAAAGGCCATACTAAGTGCAGTGCTTATGAATGGTGAGTGCGTTTCTGATGTTATAGTGGGTGATTGCATCCTATGATCACCAAATGGTGTGATTCAGTAGTAGGGCAAAGTTGGAGATGATTCATTCAAAAATAAGTGTCTTAGATTTTAGGAAAGCTAACTTTGTCAAGAAGGCAGAATACCTCAAGGGATCATTAGATGAAAAGGAACAGCAGGGGGATGTAGAAAAGCAATGGGCAAAACTGAAAGGGGATATTTTAAAAAACCAAAAACATTTTTGTTAGGAAAGTAAATAAATGTACAAAGGAAAGGAGACCACTATGGTTCTTGAAAGAAGTAACTGGGATGGTAAGGAAAAAAAAAAGGAGTGGCCTTCATAAAATACAAAACATCACAGAAAAGGAAAACAAGCAACAAGATTTGGAAAAGCTAAGAGAAGCTGTGAAAGTGGTCAGGAAAGCAAAGAAGAAAATGAAAGAAAAAATAGCCAATGCAGTAAAATGAGATTAGACTTTTTTTAAAGATATGATAGTGACAGGAGGAAGTGCAAAATTAGTACTGTCATACCAAAGGGCAAAGGGAAGAAATATGGCAAAGCTGAGGCGGCTAAAGCGGAATTGTTTAATAAATATTGCCGAGAGGTCCGGAGCAGCTCCCTGCTGACGCAAACAGAAAGCCTGATGCAATAAAAGAACAAAGTCTGGGGAAACCCCCCCCCTCCCCGAGCTGTTTTGCCCACCACTGGAGGGTTAGAAGGACCCGGTCGTGAGAGGCCCGCAGCAAGTGGAGAGGCAGGAGGCTATGTAAAAGACCCCACCTCCATAGAAACTGTGAAACCTTGCGCAGTCGAAGGAGCCACCCCTTTAGTTTTGACCTGTAGCTCCTGCTCCATATTGAGTGCTTCTGTTGTGCAGCCACGACACACCCCTGCGTCCGAGGCCATCCCCCGACAGGTACCACAGACGAGACACTGCGGACACATAGGCATTAGACTCCGATTCCTACCAAAAGTAAAGTTTTCTATTTTTTTTAACTTCTTCTCTGCCTAATTAATAGCCCATAGATGTTATTGGATCCTTAAAAAGGCCCCATTCCAAGAGAAAAGCACCGCTGAAGAAAAAATGCTGGAAAAAAAGGAAACCGCTAAGTTCGCAGCGCTGAGAAAAGCCTACCAAAGCTTCACACGAGGCAGCAGGCCGTGATCTGTCAGCGAATAAATATACCGCGATTGGGGACTCACCGCCTCAAAAAACGGGCTCTTCAGAGGTTAAAAAACCCACAAATGAAGCCGGACACCAGCGCTGCAGTTAAACTCTGTATAAGTGAAGGAAACCAGCAGGCAGAGAGAGAGAGAGAGAGCAGACAAAACTACCAACGGCTCCTCCCCCAGCAACGAGCTTGGGAGCTGTCCGGATGGCAGAAAAAATAATCAAAGGCTCAGCTCCCCTCCATACAGACAAGGAGGGGAGTGTAGCAGGGCAAATCACAGATCAAGTGGAAGGAGCAGCAATTCTCTGCAAAACGTCTCTTCTGACTGCCCTCAGCTCTCGCCTCTTTTTTTTTTTTTCCAAGAAACTTTAAAGTACTGAACCTAAAGAAAAATAAGTCATAGGAATGAAACAAAGCCTAAAAAACTGTAGCTACCCTAATCTAATTGCTCCTTATCTGTTCCTCTAGTGAGCCCAGCACCTAGGCTCACTACCCCCTCCAGCTGCTTGGAGACTGAGCACACTGGGAGCTGGTGGGAGGTGCCAGCAGTATACGTGCAAGTGGCTTCAGAATTCTGACGTGCCCAGTCTCCAAGCTGCAGGAGGAGGTGCACTACCAGAGGTGAGGGGCTGGACTGGACTGGAGGGACGATAAGGAACAGCATGATCCTAGATGCCATGGTTTTACTCAACAAACACCATAGGCGTGAACTCAAAAAAACCCCCAAAAAACTTCCCTCCTGGAAATCAAAAGGTATTTTTTGTCGGACCATAAATCACTTTACCAAAGCTAACATTTATAAGAGCTACGGTAAAAAAGAACATAAGTCCATTTTAATCAAAAAGAAGCAGTTAAACATGAAAGCCAAGTTGATTTACATGGCCAAAAATGATATTTGTACTTAGCTGCAAATAGAGGCGAAATAAACTCCAACACGGGTGAAAGACACAACACAGTCCTGCATTTCGGGTTCCAATTTTTAATTACCCTGCTTCAGGTTAAACTTGTCACCACCAGACAGAAGGAACGCTGCTCTCTCTCTGCCTGCCGGTTTCCTTCACTTACACAGAGTTTAATTGCAGCGCTGGTGTCCGGCTTCCTTTGTGGGGGGTTTTTAACCTCTGAAGAGCACAATGGTGTTTTTTATACTTGGGCTTGGTGAACCTATATGCCCGAGGAGTTGCTTTTTTGCCGTTTGTGACTGGATTTATGGTTTTACTAAAGGCAAATCTTGCCTGATGAATATGGTTATTTCCTTGAATGGGTAACCAGAGAATTGGACAAAGGTAGAGTTAGATGTGGTGTACTTAGATTTCAGAAAGGTCTTTGGCATACTTCTGTACATGCGGCTTATAAATTGAGCGCCCCAGGGGTGGACCCTAAAGTGACAGACTGGGTTACAAATTGGTTCAGTGGGAAGAGACACAGGTACTGGTAAATGGAGTTCACTCTAATAAAGGACATTACCAATGGTGTACCACAAAGAATTAAACCAAGGCTTGATCCCTATCATTTTTGTAAGTGACAGTGCAAAAGGGCTGTCTGGTGAAATTTGCCTCTTTGCAGATGATACCAAAATCTGAAATTGGGTAGACACCTAGGAAGGTGTAGATAACATAAGGAGGGATCTAGTGAAACTTGAAGAATGATCAAGAATTTCACAGCTGAGTTTAAATGCTAAAAAACGCAGGGTGATGCATTTGGGCTGTGAAATCCAAGGAAGCGGTACAATAAAGGGGATGAAGTACTTTCGTCCACAAAAGAAGAGTACCAGGAAGCTATCATTTCCGATGATCTTAAGATGATCTTAAGGTGGCCAAACAGGTAGAAAAGGCAACGGTAAAAGCCAGAAGGATGCTTGGGTGCATATAGAAAGGAAAGGCCGGCAGGAAAGAGGTAGTGAAAGTGCCTCTTTATAAGTCTCTGGTGAGACCTCATTCGGAGTACTGTGTTCAAGTCTGGAGACCGCACGTTCAAAAGAATATAAATAGTATGGAAACAATGCAGAGGGTGGCTACTTAAATGGTCAGTGCTCTTCATCAAAGCATAGGAGAACAGACAAAGATCTCAATATGTATGCTTTGAAAGAAAGGCAGAAGAGGGGAGACAAGCCAGACACAATTAAAATACCTCCATGGCATAAGTGCACAGGAAAAAAAAACCTCTTCCAAATGAAAGAAAGCTCTGGAACGAGGGGGCATAAGATAAAGGTGAACGGGAATAGACTCGGGAGTAATCTGAGGAAATATTTCTTTACAGAAAAACTGGAAGATGCATGAACAGCCTCCCTATGCAGGACTGTATCTGAATTTAAGAGATCATGAGACAGGATCTCTATAAGAAAAGGACTGTAGAGACGAAGTGACATCACCATCCTAATGGCTGCCTAAACACTGAGGTCCGGTGCAGACCTCCAGATTTCATGATTTAATTTAAGTTGCTCTCGTCCCTGCACTGCAATCAACAGTGGCATGGTGAGGCAAGGCAGATTAGAATTGGATGCAGACCTGGCGATATGGCACAAAGCAGCCGTTTTAAAGGATTTTGTGTATGCTGGGTCACGAACTGAGCAGCAGGAAGAAGCAAAGATGGCAGAGTGTACACCACATGAACCGAGAAAGGAAGAGTCAGTCTCTAGCACAGCATGTGGAGCTACAGTGACACTCTCAGGGGACGAGAGGGGAACTGAAGGAGTGGTTCGATGATATGAAGGCACAAATCATTGCAACAAAGACTGAGCTTGGCAAGGCAGTTATCGAGATACAAGCGGATGTGGCTCAGCTGGGGTACCAGGTTGAAGAGCACAAAGACAGGCTTGAGGAATTGATAGGAGCTGTGCAAACAGTGCAAGACTAAGTAGTGGAGCAGAGTGCTGAAAAGGAAGCCCTGCAACTTAAATTGGAGGACAGAGAATCAGATGAGGAGGAGAAATCTGCGTATGCGCGGGATTCCCGAGGAGCCATAGTTTAATGACTGAAAGTTACATCAGAGATCTTCCATGAGTTATTGGCCCCAGAAGAGAGAATATGGCCACTATCAACAAAATGCTGGATAGAGTACATCGGGCGCTTGGCCCACTAAAGAGCAATCTACCGAGAGATATTGTTACCTGCCTCCACAATTATTCAGTCAAGGAGAGTATAGAGTCCAAGATACGATCTTGACTCAGTTCTGATTGGCAAAGATATAAGGTCTCCGTATATAGGGATCTCCTTTCAGGGACTTTGCAATGACGAAAATAGCTTAGCAGCATGACGACCAATATGCAGGACAACTGAAGTACCATTGGTTGTACTGTAGGAGATATTGTCAGTAGCAGATAAATACACATGTATAAATACTCGGTATGTTTAGGGAAAACTGCTACTCACTATTTACCCAGGATTCCATAGGACTACCTGGCAAACAAACCACGTGATAAAACAAGAACCAACCCTGTGTTTGCATATAAGGGGAAATTAGACTTACCTGCTAATTGTTGTTCCTGGAGTGTAGCCGGTCTAGTCCCGGACCTCTGGGTTCCCTATCTCATCCAGCAGCTTTGGAGACTGAGAAACTCCTCCTTTTTATGATGTCACAGGTATATCTCCCCGGTATCCATCTCCTGCCTTCAGTAACCTATTGACAAAGCAGACTCACTGGAGAGAGAAGCAAAAAGATGCAACAAAGATCATCCCCCCCCGCCACCCCCAAAACGTATGACAGAAAACCGTGACTTAAACTGACGCAGGCTTCTCCCTACTCCAAAAGAGAGAACAACCCGCTATAAAAAACATTGAAGAGACACGCTTACCTGTAATGACTGCAGTACTTCAGGCACCGGAAAAAGTGCAACCGTAGGGAGGGATACGGGAATAGACCGGCTACACTCCAGGAACAACAATTAGCAGGTAAGTCTAATTTCCCCTTCCTGATCGTGTAACCGGTCTAGTCCCGGACCTCTGGGTAAGTACCAGAGCAGTGAAAGATTTAAAACTGGGAGGGCCCCGGGAGACCAGCCTGAAGTACAGCTGAACCAAAAACGGTCTCCTCCGCCCTCTGCACATCCAGACGGTAGTGCTTCGCAAAAGAGTTCAGGGACGACCATGTCGCCGCTTTACAAATCTCCACCGGAGACACCAGACGCACTTCAGCCCAAGACGAAGCCTGTGCCCTAGTGGAATGAGCTCGTAGGCCATCAGGGACCGGTCGACCGCTCGAGATATAGGCCAAGGCAATAGCCTGCTTGACTCACCTCGCGATGGACCCTTTCGACGCCGCTTCCCGGTTCCTGGGCCCCGCGAAAAGGACAAAAAGCCTGTCGGATTTGCGAAAACTGTCCGTACGCTGAAGATACTTCTTAAGCGCCCTCCGAGCATCCAGCAAGCGCAACCCTCGCGAACCCGAAGAACCTGCAGAATTTGAAAAGACCGGCAGGGAAATTTCCTGCTTCACATGAAAAGGCGAGACCACCTTAGAAAGGAAGGCCGGCACAGTTCGCAAAACCACTTTCGACGGGAAAAATACGAGATAAGGCTCTCGACAAGAAAGTGCCTGCAACTCGGAAACCCTCCGAGCCGAGCAGATGGCCACCAGAAACACAACTTTTAAGGTAAGGTCCTTGAGTGACGCCCTCGACAGAGGCTCAAAAGGCTCGCGCTCCAGCGCGGATAAAACAAATGGGAGATGCCACTTTGGAACGAACGGCCGCGCCGGCGGGCGAAGTAAGGATCCCGCCCGCAAGAATCGCTGGACATCAGCATGGCAACCGAGAGGCCGGCCCCCTACTTTACCACGATAACAGGACACGGCCGCCACCTGAATGCGCAACGATGACGGCGCCAACCCCTTAGCAAACCCATCCTGCAGAAAATCCAGGATCTGCGGAATGGAAGCTCGCAAAGCCTCGAAGTTCCTGTCCAGACACCAGGCTTCGAAAACCCGCCAGACACGGACATACGCTAGCGAGGTAGAACGTTTCCGGGCTTGCAAAAGGGTAGAAACAACCGCCGAGGAGTAACCTCTTGCCCTCAGCCGCGCCCTTTCAAGAGCCAGGCCGTAAGTGAGAACCGACTCACGTGAGGCATGAAGAGAGGACCCTGCGCGAGAAGATCCGGACGAGACGGGAGTCGCCAAGGCTTCGCTACTACCAACCGCATCAGATCCCCGTACCATGGCAACCGAGGCCAATCCGGGGCGATCAGGATGACCTGACCCCGGTACTGTTCGATCCGCTGCAGAACTCTGCCTACGAGGACCCACGGGGGAAACACATACAGCAACTATTCCCTGGGCCAAGGCTGCACGAGCGCGTCCAAGCCCTCTGACATCCTTTCCCGTCGCCTGCTGTAAAAGCGGCTGGCCTTCGCCGAGGCAAAGGTCGCCATGAGATCCATGACCGGCGCACCCCAACGGCACACTATCATGTCGAAGACTTCGGGATGGAGGACCCATTCCCCTGGATCCACCCGAACCCGACTGAGGAAGTCCGCCTGCACGTTTTCCACTCTGGCGACATGTGCGGCTGACAGGTCCAGAAGGTGAACCTCGGCCCATTCGCACAGGACTGCGGCCTCGAGCTCCAGTCTCGTACTGCCGGTGCCGCCCTGTCTGTTGACATAAGACACCGCCACGGCATTGTCGGAAAACACGCGGACCGCCTTGCCTCGAACCAGCGGATGGAACGCCTGCAACGCTAGCGTCACCGCCCGCAACTCCAGCCTGTTGATAGACAATGCCGCCTCCTGACTCGACCATTGTCCATGTGCAAACGCTCCGGAGCAATGAGCACCCCAGCCCAAGAGGCTGGCGTCCGTCATCACGGGCACCCAGGCCGGGGTAGTCAGCTCCCTCCCCGTTGCCAGGGACTCGGGAAGCAACCACCATTGCAGGGACCGCCGAGTATCCACCGGACAGGGCAACCTCTTGGACAGGGAGTCCTGCTGATGCGACCAGCGGTGAAGCAACGCTCTCTGTACAGGCCTCATGTGAGCCCTCGCCCAGGGAACCGTCTCGATGGTCGCCGCCATAGTGCCCAGCAATTGAAGATAATGCCACGTCGAAGGCGCCTTGTACTGAAGAAACCGGGTCACCAATTTCCGAAGGACCAACGCCCTTTCCGCCGTCAGAAACACCTTTCCGACCTTGGTATCGAAGCGAGCTCCCAGATACTCCAAAATCTGAGAGGGAACCAAGTGACTCTTTGACCGATTGACAACCCAACCCAGCTCCTCCAGAAAGGCTACTACGCGAGCCATGGCTGAGACACTCTCCGACCAGGACTTCGCTCGAATCAGCCAGTCGTCCAAGTACGGGTGCACCAAGATCCCCTCCTTTCTGAGGGCTGCCGCCACCACGACCATCACTTTGGTGAAGGTCCGCGGCGCAGTCGCTAAGCCGAAAGGCAACGCTCGAAACTGAAAATGACCGAAGGGGACTGCGAACCGGAGAAATTTGTGATGCTCCTGTCGGACGGGAATGTGCAAATATGCCTCCGATAAGTCCAGCGAGGTGAGAAACTCCCCGCTCTGCACTGCTACGATGACCGATCGCAAGGTTTCCATATGGAAATGGGAAACGCGGAGACAGCGATTTACGACCTTGAGATCCAAGATCGGACGAACGTCCCCGTCCTTCTTGGGGACGACGAAGTAAATCGAGTAGCGACCGGCGCCGCGTTGGTCGGGCGGCACGGGCACTATCGCCCTTAGCTCTAGAAGCCTCCGGACCGTCGCTCGCAACGCCTCGCGCTTGGCGGATGACTTTCCGGGGGAGAGCACGAAGGACTCCCGCACCGGCCACAGGAATTCCAGAGCATACCCTTCTCGCACAACTTCCAACACCCACTGATCTGAAGTGACTCGGGCCCAGGCAGCGTAAAACTCCTGCAACCGCCCCCCCGACAGGGAGTACGGGTGCCTGGGCCCCCCTTATCTCATTGTGGCTTTTTGGTAGCGAAGGAGGAGGAAGAGGCCGACGAACCAAAGCCTCTTCCTGCGCCTCGAAACCCCCGAAAGGGCTGACCTCTGCTAGAGAAACGGCCTCTCTGAGCAGAACCGAATCTAGGGGACCTAAAACGTCGAAAATCGTGCTGCTGTCCCCTTCCAGCCGAAAACGGTCTGCTAGGCCTAGGCTTGTCCTCTGGCAACTTGCCCCCATTAGATTCTCCTAAGTCTTTAACCAGCTTCTCCAAGTCCTCCCCAAACAATAGGCGACCCTTGAAAGGAAGCTTGCTCAATCTAGCCTTGGAGGCACTATCCGCAGCCCAGTTGCGAAGCCACAGGTACCGACGAGCTGCTACTGCGGACGCCATGCTCTTGGCTAAACCCCGCATGAGATCTTACTGAATGTCGGCTAAGTATGCCGCGCCAGACTCCAGCTTAGTCGCCTCGCCGGATCCAGCATCGTCCGAGCTCTCCTGAAGCCGCTGAGACCAGCGAAGACAGGCCCTAGCGACCCAGGCACCGCAGATAGCCGCTTGCAGGGACAGCGCATTCACGTCAAAGACCTGCCGCAGCAACACATCTAACTTCCTATCCTGAGCATCCTTGAGAGCCGTACTGCCTTCTACCGGGATAGTAGTCTTCTTGGTGACTGCCGAGACAGCGGCATCCACCTTGGGTGACTTAAACACCTCCTTATCCTGATCTGACAAAGGATAAAGGCGGCTCATGACCCTGGCACCTCTCAAAGGCGATTCAGGCAGGTTCCACTCCTCCTGGATCATCTCACTGAACACCCTATGAACCAGGAACACCTTCTGAGTCTTCCTAAAAACCTGAAGCAGGGGATCCTCTAGGGTGTCATCTTCCACCGTCCCTGGAACCGGCATATTTAAAGTCTTGAGAGCCTCTAGTATCAAAGCAGGAAGCTCCTCCCTGCGGAAGACACGCACGACTCGCGCTTGGTCTTCCCTCTCAGCTAGCTCGCCCTCCTCCAGATCCTCCTCAGCGTCAAAATCTGGGACCTCACCATCAGACAGTGGTCCCTCCGAAGACACCGAACCGTCCGCCAGCAGACCCTCCAGACGCGGCTTCTTGGCGCTACTGGCAGGACCCACAGCCGGAGCCGGAGACGCGGCCCTCTTAACCCCAGCCGAGACCTCCGGGCCCTTGCCCTGCTGAGCGGATGCCAAGAAAGACTGCTGAAGAAGTGCTACAAATGTCTTAGAGAAAATGGCAGACAAATCCGCGGGGAACGCAGGAGGAGGAGGAGACGTGACCGGGGCCGAGGAGGGGCCCGCCACAGGATCCCCCAGGGGTAACTCAGGAAGGGGCACGCTAGAGCCCTCTGACGGTGCGCCTGGACCGTCCGTCGAGGCAACACCGGAAGGGTCCAGGACATCGAAATCCCTTGCGCAGGCCTTACACACCCCGGAAGGAGACCCCTTCTTCATGCCACAGACTAAGCAGAGAGGCTTAGAAGGCATGGTAAAAGAGTGAGAAAAATAACTTGTCTGGAAAGCCCCTCCCCACCCAAGACCTACACACGCTCCAGGAGACAGGCAGGAAAAGGGCCTCTGTAGTGTCCGTTTTATTTAGTTGGGTTTTTTTTGTTTTTTTTTTCTTACTTACAGCAACAGCAGAGAAAACCCCCCCAGCAATCCAAAGAATAAACGTATCCTGCACGAACCGGGCATACAAGACACCCCGAATCGGCACGGAGAGCCTGCCCAGAACAAAAGCCGCCAGTCACAGCAGCGTCACTCCAACGCTGAGACGCCACGCGGTCAGGCCCGCAGCTCACTCCTTTGGCGCCAAAAGCTAATCACCACCCCCGGGCCCAGAAAAACATGCCGCTTACCTCCGGGCAACTGAGGGGAAGGTGCCTGCAGCACACACACCGGGCTGGGACCGCTCCGTTCACCGCACGCGGTGAAGACACGCCGGAAGCTGCACACACACCTCGGAGCTGGTCCGCTAACGGGAGGGCCTGCCAGCGTACTAACAGGCAGACCTCTGTGTGGCGCTGGCTAGGCAGACCTCCGGATCTCACCCCCAAACGGCCGCTGTCCGGGCCGGGGGGGGATCCCAGGGAGCGAGCAGAGTCTGAGGCCTACTGAGAAAGTCAGAAAAACTCGGGGGAGAGGAGGGGAACAGGAGGGGAGGGGGACTAAAGAAAGAAGGGGAAAAAGGGAAAGAGAGCAGCCTGCAGGCAAATTAAAAGGCACAGTTCAATAAGGCAGAAGCTCTCCCTAAGAAAGAAACCCCAAGAAAAGAAGGAGGTAAAAACAAGGAAATAAAATCAAAGAGGTAGAAACAGTTTCTCCAGTGAACCCAAATGCGCGGGCTCCTATCTATCCAGCTGCTTGGAGACTGAGGTAACTGAAGGCAGGAGATGGATCCCGGGGAGATATACCTGTGACATCATAAAAAGGAGGAGTTTCTCAGTCTCCAAAGCTGCTGGAAGAGATAGGGAACCCAGAGGTCCGGGACTAGACCGGTTACACGATCAGGAAATTAGACTACTATTGATAGCAAAAATAGTGTAAAATTAGCATAAATTAGCTTTTTGAAGACGTATGATATGCAGCCCTATAGCGTGGTTACTCACCTGTAACAGGTGTTCTCCAGGAGCAGCAGGAATCAGTCCTCACATATGGGTGACGTCGGCGCCGACGGAGCCCTCGCGGAGCAATTTTTCCCAGCTTTCAAAGAAAGCCTTTGGGAATTGCAGCGCGCATGCGCGGTCGCCTTCCCGCCCAAGGGTGCCATCTTAGCCAGTCAGATGACATAGCTAAAAAAGACAGCATAAAAATTTGCAAAAAAACTAAAGCAGATGATTGCAACTCCAAGGGGAGGAGGGAGGGTTGTGAGGACTGATTCCTGCTGCTCCTGGAGAACACCTGTTACAGGTGAGTAACCACGCTTTCTCCAGGACCAAGCAGGAAGTCAGTCCTCACATATGGGACTCCCAAGCTTAAGGCTACCGGAGACCCTAAGCACAAAAATGAGCTCCCTCTAGCTCAGCAGCACAGAAGGAAGGAATCTTTGCTGAATTATTACCCACCGGTAGCCCACATCCGGGATGGAGGGTAGGAGTTGCTCAAACCTCAAAGAGATTACGGAGGACTGCCTGTCCGAAAGCACTGTCCCTGCGGGACTCCCTCTCGAGACAGTAATGGACTGCAAAAGTCTGGCTCGAAGACCAAGTAGCGGCCCGGCAGATGTCTGCCAGCGGAACAGAGCGGAGGTAAGCCACTGACGTAGCCTTTGCCCGAACGCAATGAGCCGTGACTCGACCTTCCAAGGAGAGTCCGGCTGCCCCATAAGCCCAAGTGATACAGTCCGCAACCCAGATGGACAGAGTACGCTTGGAGACCGGGAGCCCCAATTTATTGGGGTCAAAAGACACAAAAAGCTGAGCAGCTTTACGGTGCTCCCGCGTACGGTCAAGGTAGAAGTTCAATGCCCTTCTACAGTCCAGGGTATGGAGGACCGTTTCAGCTCGGCTGGAGTGCGGTCTGGGAAAGAAGGTTGGAAGTACCACCTCCTGATTGATGTGACAAGGGGAGACCACTTTTGGAAGAAATTTCGGGTGAGTCCGTAGGACTACCCTATTTTTGTAGAACCGAGTGTAAGGGGGATCAGACACGAGGGCCTGCAATTCACTTACGCGTCTAGCGGAAGTGAGGGCTATCAAGAAAAATGTTTTCCAAGAAAGAAAACGGAGAGAACAGGTAGCCATAGGTTCAAAAGGCGGACAGGTGATCCGCTGTAAAACCACATTCAGATCACAGTCAGGCGCTGGCGGGCGCAGAGGTGGTTTAAGCAGAAGGAGACCTCGGAGAAACCTCGCTACAAGAGGGTCACTGGAAAGAGGTCTGCCGTCCACCGGCACATGATGTGCTGAAAGAGCACTAAGGTGAACTTTGACGGAGTTGGACTTAAGTCCCAGATTAGAGAGGTATAGCAAGTACTGCAGGATCACCGACACCGGGCAGGAGAAGGGATCCTGAGACTGTCGGGTACACCAAACGGAAAAGCGACGCCATTTAAGGGCGTAGCATTTGCGGGTAGAAGGTCGCCGAGAAGCTAGGACGACCTCTTCCACCTCTGCCGGCAGGAGAAGGGGAGCAAGGACTACCCTCTCAGCAGCCAGGCCATTAGATTGAGAGACCTGAGGTTGGGGTGTAGCAGAGACCCCTGATCCTGAGTGAGGAGATCCGGTTGTAACCCCAGAGGGAATGGATCCTCCACCGCTAATTGCAGCAGGAGTGGAAACCACGGCTGTCTGGGCCAGCGAGGGGCCACCAGGATCATGAAAGCTTTGTCTCGGAGAACCTTGAAAAGAGTCCGAGAGACTAGCGGGATGGGAGGAAAGGCATACAGGAGGCTCTCCGACCATGAGAGTAGAAACGCGTCTGCCGCAACTCGAAGGGGATGTGGCTGACGAGAGCAGAAGCGAGGAAGTTGCCGGTTGAAAGGGCTGGCAAAGAGATCCATCGTGGGGAGGCCCCACTTTAGAAAGAGCTTCTGAACTACCAAGGGATCCAGGCGCCACTCGTGCGGCTGGAGGATCCTGCTGAGTTTGTCCGCCAGGCAATTTTCTTGGCCTGGGAGATAAACGGCCTTGAGAAGAACGCCGTGACTGACGGCCCAAGAGCAGAACTTCTGTGCTTCCCGACAGAGAAGGAAAGAGCCCGTGCCCCCCTGATTGTTCACGTAGAACATTGCAACTTGATTGTCCGTCTGGACAAGGACGGACTGGTGAGAGGTCAGGTGGGAGAAGGCCTTGAGAGCCAGGCGGATCGCTCTGAGCTCCAGGAAGTTGATCTGCTGAGCAGACTCCCACGTGGTCCAGAGGCCCTGAGTACGTGCCCCTTAGCAATGTGCTCCCCAGCCCAGGAGGGATGCATCTGTCGTCAGCACCCGGGTCGGCTGAGGTGACTGAAAAGGCATGCCGAGTACCAGGTTCGGCCGATGAAGCCACCACTGGAGAGACGAGGCCAGCGGCTCGGAGACGCGCACTAGGTCTGCTAGGCCGCCTGTGGCTTGTTGCCACTGCTTGTGGAGACACCATTGAGCAGGCCGCATATTCAGGCGGGCATTGGGGGTCACAGGGACAGTGGAAGCCATATGGCCGAGTAGTCTCAGGAAGCGCCTGGCGGAGACCAGGGGCTGGCTGCGAAAACGGTCGGCTAGGTCCATGAGCCGTTGAGCCCTGTCGAGCGGTAGGAACGCTCGAGCCTGAGGAGTGTGCAGCCTTGCGCCGATGTACTCGAGATCCTGTGAGGGGAGCAAAGTGGACTTTGCGAAGTTTATAACAAAGCCCAAGTACTGCAGAAGAGTCACCGTGCGGCGTGTGGCGTTGGTGACCTCCGGGGCGGACGCTGCTCTGATGAGCCAGTCGTCGAGGTACGGAAAGACATAGAGGCCGTGAAGCCGGAGATGGGCCGCCACCACCGCGAGACATTTTGTGAAGATTCGCGGTGCGGAGGACAGGCCAAAGGGCAGTACTCTGTACTGGTAATGATTTCCTGCCACCACAAACCTTAGGTATTGGCGGTGGCTTGGGTGGATGAGGATGTGCGTGTAGGCATCCTTTAGATCCAAGGAGCATAGCCAATCTCCCTGCTGGAGGTAGGGCAGAAGGATTCCAAGGGTAAGCATTTTGAACTTCTCCCGCACAAGGAACTTGTTGAGGTTGCGCAAGTCCAGGATGGGTCGGAGGCCTCCCGTCCTTTTTGGTACTAGAAAATACCTGGAATAAAAGCCTTGACCTCTCAGGTGGTGGGGCACCGGTTCCACCGCCTGTTCCTGTAGAAGACCTGCTAACTCCTGAAGGAATAATTCCCTGTGCAGAGGGAGTTGTGGAGGTTCTCCCGGAAAATAGGAGGGAGGGACCTGGTGGAAGTGGAGAAGGTAGCCTTCTCTTACGACTTGAAGCACCCAGGCATCTGAAGTGATGCTGGACCACCTGTGGGCGAAGTGAACCAGCCGGCCTCCGGTGCTGGGAGGAGCCAGCGGAGGGGGAGAGGCTATGCTTAAGGAGTCAAAAACCCCCACCCTGCTGAGCAGGGGCTGGTGGTGCAGACTTGGGGGCTTGCTGCCTATGGGACCCGTTACCCCGTCCCTTGGCCTGCTGGCCCTGTTGGGGAGCTGCAGGGGCCTGATATTGGGGGTATTGTTTGTAGGCAGCCGCCTTTCTCGGGTAAAAGGACTTCTTTCCCGAGCCCTTCTTTTTCTGGGAAGGGGCGGAGGTCTTCCTAGAAAGCCTAGTCCTGGTGAGAGTCTCCGTCTCGATCTGTGCAGCCTTTTCTGCCATAGGTTTGCCAAAGAGGTTTTCACCTCGGCAGGGGACATCGACCAACTTGTCCTGCACCCAGGGCTCAAGGTCAGACGACTGAAGCCAAGCCTGTCGGCGGGCACCGATGCCGGCTGCGGCCACTCGAGCCGATGCTTCAAAGCCATCATAGGCTGCTCGGGATATGAATTTTGAGCATTCCCGAATGCCAGAGGACAAGGCCAGGAACCTCCGCAAGGGTTCCTCGGACAAACCAGCAGAGAATCCGGCTAGCTCCTTAGCCAGGTCTCGGAGATACATGCCCATGTATAGCTGGTAGGTCTGGACACGACACGCAAGCATAGAGCCCTGGAAACACTTCTTACCAAGGCCATCCAGGTTACGGGCCTCCCTGCCAGGAGGCACCGAGGAGTGCATCTTCTGGCTCTTAAGACGATGCATGGCCGATTCCACTACCATGGAATGGTGTGGTAGCTGTGCTTTTTGGAAGCCAGGGCTCTTGCGGACTCGATAGATAGAATCGACCCGCTTGCTCAGGACCGGCGAGGAGGCCGGACTCTCCCACATGCGGAAGAGTAGTCGTTCCAGCATGGGAGGAACCGGTACAGTAAAGTGTTCCCTGGCGGGAGAGTCATACTGGAGGGTGTCGAGCTCTTCGGCTCGAGGCTCCTCCTCGGGATCCGCAGGGAAGGCCAAAGCCTTGGCCATATCCCTGACGAAGTCCGAGAACCGGGCATCCTTCGGGGGGGGACTGCTTCCGAGGTTCAGACTCAGGTGAGTCCGAGGGGACACACCGAGTCCGAAAAGAATCAGGCGACTCTTCCTCTTCAGACTCCCAGACCGACTCCGACGAGGAATCGGTGGGGTCGGCATGGTCAGGGCGCGGCGCCTGCCGCCCCGACGCTGAGGGAGTCGGCGTCGGCGACCTCGGTCCCGAACGGGAGGCCGAGGGTGACCTCGACCGAGGATCGACTCGAGTTCGCATGGACTCGAGGATCGGCTCGGTCTCCGGGGTCGACTTAGACGTCGACGTCCCGGCGGTCGGGGCAGCGGCGCCAGCGAAGCCAGCGAGCAGTGCCCGCTGCTGGTCCATGAAGGCAGACAGTCTGCTCTCCAAGGCCGTCAACCTGAGTCCGAGCTCAGGTGACCCAGCAGCCCCCGACTCAGGCCCCGCCGGCGTCGGGCCCGACGTCGGCGGTCTCGGAGGCGAGTCCAGGAGGACCACAGGACTTACCCGAGCAGGCAGCTCCGACTCCAGGCGAGGTCGCTTCGAGAGGTGCTCCTTCTCCAAGGACCCGGGACGGCTATCGGGGCTATGCGACCTGGCCCTCGCGGAGCCAGGAGCGTCCACCGACGCCGCCCTCGCGGGTTTCACCTTCCGTCGATGGTCCCCGGAGGGAGAACCCCTGTCGGAGGAACTCCGGCGACGGTCCGCGCTGGAACCTCTGGACGCGGAGGCCTCCGACGAGGTCCGGGTACGGCTGGGGTCAGCGAAGATCCTATCCCGCTGATGCCGCCGACTTCTCAACGCTTTGGTGGACATTTTGCCGCAGGCCCCACAGATCATTTCTTCATGATCCGGGCCCAGGCAGCGGAGGCAATTGTCGTGTGTGTCAGTTAGTGACATATTTCGGTCACACTGACCACACCGCTTGAAACCACTGGCAGCCATCGGGGGAAAAAGGGCCCCTGCGAGGTCAAAGGACCGGGCTGCCAGGGAAAAACCGAAAACGAAACTGACTAAGTCAGAAAAACCGAAAAAGAAGAAGAGGACTCGTGACCGGCGTCGCGAGTCCGGGCGGGAAAAAGACCGGCGTCGAACCGAAGGAAAAAGGAGAAAATTATGAGTAAAATCAACTTTTTCGCGGGGACAAGACGGGTACGTCTGTAGGGCTCCGCGGAAAAAAGAAGACTGGCTAAGATGGCACCCTTGGGCGGGAAGGCGACCGCGCATGCGCGCTGCAATTCCCAAAGGCTTTCTTTGAAAGCTGGGGAAAATTGCTCCGCGAGGGCTCCGTCGGCGCCGACGTCACCCATATGTGAGGACTGACTTCCTGCTTGGTCCTGGAGAAAGCATAGTTACTCAACTGTAACAGGTGTTCTACGGGGACAGCAGGAATCAGTCCTCACATATGGGTGATGTCTTGAAGGACTAGAAAAAGGGACTGTTACTTCTGGAGAGAGATCTGCAACTGTGAGTATATACTTCTGGTAATTTTCTAAAAGGAATTCTTTGTATTAAAGCTAATTAATCTGTGAACCCACTATTTTTTGTTAAATCAGTCAGGGCCTAGTAGCAGCAGTTTAAGTTTATATTTAAAACACATAGGAGAACTTTCTGGTTACATTTCATACCCAGCAGAGAGCTTGTAGTTTAAATTTAATAGTCACTCAGGGCCTAGCATCAGCAAAGTACTTATAGCTTTAAAACACAGAGTAGAACTTTCTGGTTACATTTCATACCCAGCAGAGAGCTTGTAGTTTAAATTTAATAGTCACTCAGGGCCTAGTAACAGCAAAGTACTTTTAGTTTAAATTTAAAACCAGAAGAGAGCTTTCTGGTTAAATTTAGAACCCAGCAGAGAGTTTGTAGTTTAAATTTCATAAGAAGTTAGAGCCTAGCAGCAGCTAAGAGCTATAATTTAAATCAAATCAGAATATAGCTTACCTCAGCAGCACAAGACAGGGTACTGTGTAGCAACCCTCTTTTAATAAGTGTGAAATTCCCCTTTTCTGACTGGTGCAGCTCCTGTCTACCCTCCCCTTGGCGATGTTCATTTATGTTAGTGATAGTTTATGTTTTTTGTTTAATAAAGTTGTTGAAAGTTAAGAGTTTGTGGATATAAGCAGACTGATTGGCGCGTGTTCCCTCAGACCGCTGACATCAGACGCCGATGAGCTGTAGCTCGCAGAGACGCTATATGTGTCTAAAAATGAAAGATTGGTTAATGGTGAATTCCGTTTAACTCTAGTTCCTGACGAAGCCTGTGGCGAAACGGAAGCTTTCGTCGAACAGCGTGCAGTGGCGGCGAGTGGTCTTTGAGACAGTCAGCTGTATCTTCAGTGTCGTGAAAAGACGTCTGCGTTTTGCTCCTTAGCAGATAAGTACTTGATTGCTTTCTGCATATTGAGATTTGTCGTTTACCAATCTAAATTTGTGCTTGATTTTCCTTTTCAGCGTTCATGTGGATACTGAAATTAGACATTTTACTATTAAGCCTAGTGCTTTTAAAGATGTTAGAAGCCTTTTACTGATTTTCTGCTCTGGAGTGGACATAGAATAATATTGGACACTTTTATAGTTGGGAGATTTGTGTTTATGTTGTATGGATGGTTGTATATTTAGTCATGTGGTAGTGATTAATGAATGGTGAATGTTTTTGTGAATCCTTATGTGTAGTTAGGGAGTAAGATAAGTTTAATAATTTATTACGTGGAAAAGATTCCTGTTGAGGTAATACTTTAAAGGTGTGAAGGTTAAGGACCTATGATGTAAGTGGTGAGGTCCGGGTATAACCTAATGATATTGTTACTTATTTTTGTAAAATTGGAAGAATTTATGGAAAGTTGACTTGTATTTAGGTGAGATGAAATTTAATGAAATTTAATGTGGACAAGTGCAAGGTTATGCACCTAGGGAAGAACAACCCAAACTATGGTTACACGATGCAAGGTTCCACATTAGGAACCACCACCCAGGAAAAAGATTTAGGCGTCATTGTGGATACCATGTTAAAACCCTCGGCCCAGTGTGCAGCAGCGGCCAAGAGAGCAAATAGAATGTTAGGTATGATAAGGAAAGGAATGGAAAATAAAACAAAAGATATTATAATGCCTCTGTATCGTTCCATGGTGAGACCGCACCTTGAATATTGTGTGCAATTCTGGTCGCCGTATCTTAAAAAGGATATAGCGTTATTAGAAAAGGTTCAGAGAAGAGCCACCAAAATGGTAAAGGGGATGGAAGGATACTCCTATGAAGAAAGGCTTAAAAGGTTAGGACTCTAACCTGGAAAAGAGACGGCTGAAGGGAGATATGATTATAGTCTATAAATTAATGAACGGAGTGGAACGGGTAAACGTAGATCGATTGTTTACCTTATCAGAATATAGAAATACTAGGGGACATGCAATGAAGCTACAAGGTAAACTATTTAAGACTAATAAAAGAAAATATTTTTTCACTCAACGTGTAATCAAACTCTGGAATTTGTTACCGGAGGATGTAGTAAAGGCTGTTAGTGTAGCTGGGTTTAAAAAAGGTTTGGACAAGTTCCTGGAGGAAAGGTCCATAAACCACTATTAAGAAGGGACCCAGGATATCAATGCTTGAACCAATTCAAGCATTGTGGAACCTGTGTCCCTTGGGGAAACTGCTAGGTACATATGACCTAGATTGGCCACTGTTGGAAACAGAATACTGGGCTTGATGGACCTTGGTCTGACCCAGTATGGCATATCTTATGTTCTTATGTCAGCGCCGACGGAGCCCACGTGGAAAAAATTCCCAGCTTTCAAAAAAAGCCTTTGGGATTGCTACCACGCATGCGTGGTCCCCTTCCCGCCCAAGGGTGCCATCTTGCTTAGTCAAATGATATAGCAAAAAAGACGGCAAAACAAATGAAGATGGTCTGACTGCAACTTCAAGGGAAGGAGGGAGGGTTGTGAGGACTGATTCCTGCTGTCCCCGGAGAACACCTGTTACAGGTGAGTAACTACGCTTTCTCCGGGAACAAGCAGAAAGTCAGTCCTCAAATATGGGACTCCCCAGCTACAGGCTACCATGAACCTATAGCCAAAAAAGGCTCCCTCATTGAGAACCGCAAGCAGCAGCAATGAAATCTGTATAACAGAAGAGGACATCTGCATCCAAAGGAACTAGCACTTCTGTAGCCTGAACACAGAAGGGTCGGAGGGTAGGAGTTGCCTAGACCCCGAAAAGGCTATGGAGCACGGCCTGGCCAAAGGCACTGTCCCATTGGGACGCTCTATACAGGCAGTAATGAGCTGCAAAGGTATGGACCGAAGACCAGGTAGCGACCCAGCAGATGTCTGCCAGAGGAACCGAGTGCAGGTGAACAACTGATGTCGCCATAGTCCTGACATGGTGTGCCGTGACCCGGCCTTCCAGCGGAAGCCTCGCCTCTTCATAAGCCCGAGCAATACATTGAATGTAGAAGGACAAGGCCCTCTTACAGTCCAAGGTATGGAAGACCACCTCTGCTCGACTGGCGTGCAGTCTGGGAAATAAGGTAGGGAGGACCAGCTCCTGGTTGAAGTGGAAAGAGGACACCAACTATGGGAGCAATTTGGGATGCATGCGAAGCACCACCCTATTCTTGTAAAACCTGGTATAAGGCTTCTCCGCCACGAGGGCCTGGAGCTCACTCACCCTTCGGGCAGAAATGAGCGCAACTAGGAAAACCACCTTCCAAGAGAAATAGTGAAGGTGACACATAGCCAGAGGTTCGAAGGGCGGCAGGGTGAGCTGCCCCAACACCACATTGAGATCCTATTTGGTTGCCGGAGGGCGAACCAGGGGCTTAGAAATGAGTAGGCCCTTTAGGAAGTGGGATACCACTGGGTGGACCGAGAGGGACATTCCGTCCACTTGATGTTGGTTCGCCACCAGGACACTGAGATTCACTCTAACAGAGTTAGACTTGAGCCCCGCCCGGGAGAGGTGGAGAAGGTATTGTAAAGCATAGTTACTCACCTGTAATAGCTGATCTCCGGGAACAGCAGGAATTGAGTCTTCACATATGGGTATTGTCGGCACTGACGGAGCCCGTGCGGGAACGCTCCCCAGTGTCCTATAGGAAAGTTTTTGGGAGCATCCCACTGCACCTGCACTGCTGCCTTCTCTCCTTTCCAACTCTCCCTCTTCAGTTGGGATTGTAGCTGAGACAAAAGGAGAGAAGGAAGGAGAGAGATAGAGATACAATTCCCAGGGGAGGTGGGTGGGTTGTGAAGACTCAATTCCTGCTGTTCCCGGAGATCATCTGTTACAGATAACTACACTATCTCCAGGAATAAGCAGGAATGTAGTCTTCACATATGGGAACTCCCAAGCTTAGAGATGCCATGGAGATGACCCCATAGAGCAGATAAACCCAGGCTGAGGTGGGTCATGCTTCCTCCCAAGGATCTCTGGTATCGAACCCGGGACGGGGGGTAGGAGTTGCTCTAAGTCTGAAAGAGATGCTGGAGAACAGCCTGGCCAAACGAGGCATCCCAATAGGAGTCCTTATCTTAGCAGTAATGAGCCGCAAAGGTGTGGACCGAGGATCAAGTTGCTGCTTTGCAGATATCATCCGACACTGAACGAAGGTTGGCCACAGAGGCAGCCATTGCTCTAACATTGTGAGCTGTGACATGACCTTAGAGAGAAAGTCCTTTACTCTCATAGGTTGGATTTAGTGGCAGTTACAGAAACATGGTTCACAGAAAACCATGACTGGGATGTAACTATACCTGGCTATAATTTATTCAAAAAGGATAGGGTAGGAAGAAGGGGAGGAGGAGTGGCACTATATGTAAAATCTACTATTAAAGCTTTGGAATTAGAGCTTAAAAGGGAGAGAGGAGGCATTGTGGGTTAAACTAGAAAGAGGGAAAGAGAAATCTATTTGCATTGGTGTGATATACAGACCTCCCTCACAAGAGGAAGAGGTGGACAGAGAGTTAATTGAAGACATATGCAGCATTGCTAGGAAAGGGGAAGTGCTACTGATAGGAGATTTCAATATGCCAGATGTTGATTGGCACATTCCTGCTGCAGTATCATCTAGAAGTAAGGAGATCCTGGATTCTCTACAGGGAGAACTATTCAGGCAATTGGTAACAGACCCCACACGTGAAGGGGCCATACTGGACTTGGTGCTTACCAATGGTGAAAGTGTTTCTGATGTTGTAGTGGGTGATCATTTTGCATCCAGTGATCACCAGATGGTGTGGTTCAGTATTAGGACTAGGGCTGTTAGAATCCATTCCAAGGTGAGAATCTTAGACTTTAGGAAGACTAACTTTGCGAAGATGGGCCAATACCTCAGGGAGTCGTTAGTGGGATGGGAACAGCTGGGGGATGTAGAAAAACAGTGGGCAAAACTGAAAGGGGGTATTATTTTAAGGGCAACCAACCTTTTTGTTAAAATGGTAAATAAAGGCAAAAGGAACAGGAGACCGCTATGGTTTTCGAAGGAAGTAGCTGAAAAAGTGAAGAAAAAGAGGGAGGCCTTCATGAAATACAAGAGATCACAGAGAGAGGAAGACAGGCATCTGTATTTGGAAAAACTTACAGAAGCTAGCAAAGTAGTCAAGAAGGCAAAAGGAGGAAGAAATAGCCAATGCAATAAAATGGGGGGATAAGACATTTTTCAGATATATTAGTGAGAAGAGGAAGGGCAAAAGTGGTATTGTCAGACTCAAGGGTGCAGGGGGGGAATATGTAGAAGCTGATAAGGATAAAGCAGAATTGCTTAACAAATATTTTTGCTCTGTGTTCACAGATGAAGAACCAGGAGCAGGACCTCAGAAAACACCCACAAATAAGAACAGAAGTGAGGGACATCTTGAACAATTTTCAGAAGACTGTGTTCGTGAGAAACTAGCTCAACTTAAAGTAGACAAAGCGATGGGACCGGATGGGATACACCCTAGAATACTGAGGGAACTTGGGGACGTTCTAGCAACTCCACTGACTGACCTTTTCAATGCTTCGTTGGAGTCTGGAGTGGTGCCAAAGGACTGGAGAGAGGCTCATGTGGTGCCTTTACACAAAAGCGGAAGTAAGGATGTGGTTGAAAACTACAGGCCGGTTAGTTTAACTTCGGTGGTGAGTAAATTATTGGAAACGCTGCTGAAAGAGAAAATAGTGAGGTTTCTGGAGTCCAGCGGATTACAAGATCCGAGGCAGCATGGATTCACCAGAGGCAGGTCTTGTCAGACAAATCTGATTGATTTCTTTGACTGGGTGACCAGGGAGTTGGACCGAGGGAGAGCTCTAGATGTGGTGTATTTAGATTTCAGTAAAGCCTTTGACACTGTTCCTCACAGGCGACTTATAAACAAACTGAGCACCCTAGGAATGGACCCTAAAGTTACTGCTTGGGTTAGAAATTGGTTGGGTGGGAGGCGACAAAGAGTACAAGTAAATGGAGCTCACTCTGAGGAGAAGGATGTTACCAGTGGTGTGCCCCAGGGATCTGTCCTTGGTCCGATTCTTTTTAACATCTTTGTTAGTGATATAGCGGAAGGGCTGTCGGGTAAGGTTTGCCTCTTTGCAGATGATACCAAAATCTGCAATAGAGTAGAAACCCAGGAAGGTGTAGATAACATGAGGAGGGATCTAGCTAAACTTGAAGAATGGTCTAGAATTTGGCAGCTGGGATTTAATGTTAAAAAATGTAAGGTCATGCATTTGGGCTGCAGCAATCCAAGGGAGCAATACAGTATAGGAGGTGAAGTACTTTTGTCCACTAAAGAAGAGCGGGACCTAGGCGTGGTTGTGTCTGACGATCTTAAAGTAGCTAAACAGGTAGAAAAGGCGACGGCAAAAGCTAGAAGGATGCTTGGGTGCATACGGAGAGGAATGGCTAGCAGAAAAAAGGAGGTGATAATGCCTCTGTATAAGTCTTTGGTGCGACCTCATTTGGAGTATGGTGTGCAATTCTGGAGACCGCACCTTCAAAAGGATGTGAACAGGATGGAGTCGGTGCAGAGGGTTGCTACTAAAATGATTAATGGGCTTCATTATAAAGCATATGAGGACAGACTTAAGGATCTTAATATGTACACCTTAGAGGAAAGGCGGGATAGAGGTGATATGATTGAGATGTTTAAATACCTCCGTGGCATAAATGTTCATGGAGAGAGCCTCTTTCAATTGAAAGCAAGTTCTGCTACGAGGGGACATGGGATGAGGGTGAAGGGAGATAGATTCAGGAGTGATATGCGGAAATATTTCTTTACAGAAAGAGTAGTGGATCCGTGGAATAGTCTCCCAGTGGAGGTGGTAGAGATGAGGACAATAACTGAATTCAAAAAAGCATGGGACCAACACAGAGGATCTCTAAAGGTAAAAAGTGGACTGTTGTAGTTGTTGTTATGGAAGGACAGATTAAATAGGCCATGTGGTCTTTTTCTGTCATCATGTTTCTATGTTTCTAGGTAAAGGATGTGCAGTCTGTAATCCACCTGGAGAGTGTTCTTTTGGAAACTGGTAAACCCAGGCGGCTGGAATCAAAGGCAACAAAAAGCTGTGAAGCCTTCCTATGCTGCCTAGTTCTCTGAAGGTAAAAGGCTAAAGCTCTTTTGCAATATAGAGTGTGAAGATTCCTTGCTGCACTAGAGGCATGATGCCTAGGGAAGAAGACAGGTAGATAAACCGACTGGTTCAAATGAAAAGCGAAACCACCTTTGGCATAAAAGTGAGGATAAGACCTAAGGACAACTTTATCATAGTGGAACCTTGTGTAGGGAGGATCAGCCACTAAAGCTTGTAGCTCACTGATGCGTCTTACAGAAGTGAGGGCAATTAGGAAGATTACCTTCCAAGAAAGAAATTTCAGGGGTGTAGTGGCTAAGGGCTCAAAGGGTGGCTTCATGAGCTGTCCGAGGACAAGATTTAAATCCCATGCCATGGGTGGTGGCTTAATGGAAGGCTTAGTTAAGAGTAGACCCTTCATAAACCGTGCTACAAGCGGCTGAGAGGAGACAGGTTGTCCATCAAAGGGCTTGTGGAAAGCCGCAATGCCACCAAGGTGGACTCTTACTGAATTAGTCTTGAGACCAGAAGATTAAAGGTGGAGGAGATACTCCAGTAACACCTCTATGGGAACTGTATAAAGATTAAGTTCCTTCTTTGAACACCAGATAGAGAACCTTTTCTACTTGAAGGCATAAGGCCGCCTTGTGGAAGGTTTCCTTGAGGCCAAAAGGATATCCTTAACCTGTTCAGAGAGGTTGACATCCTGGAATTCTAAGCTCTCAGCAACCATGCCCTCAGATGTAAAGACTGAGGATTCGGGTGCAAAAGCATCCCGTTCTCCTGGGACAGAAGATCTGGAGCATATCCCAAGACCAGAGGCCTGGCTTGAGAGAGATGTAGAAGCCCCACGTCTATCATGGCCAGCGTGGGGCTATGAGGATCATATGGCCCCTGTCTCTCTGGAGTTTGAGCAGAGTCTTGGGAATGGGTGGGTAGGCATACAGGAAGTCCTGACCCCAGTGGAGGTGGAAAGCATCCCTTGCTTGACTGTTCCCAGCCGGAATTCTGAAACAGAATCGGGGAAATTTGGCATTCTGAGGACTTGCAAATAGGTCTGTATCTCGAGTTCCCCAGATTCGAAAGATTCGAGCAATCTGTTCTGAATCTCCTGGCAGCAGCACTCGACTGAGTTTGTCTGCCAGGAGATTCTGTGTGCCTGGGAGATACAACGCCAGTAGGTGAATCTGAAGGCCTCTTGAGAAGGACCAGAGGTGTAGAGCTTCGGTGCACAATGCCTGAGAGCCCGTTCCACCCTGCTTGTTCACAGAAAACATGGCTACTTGATAGTTCTTGTCCAGTCTTGTAGCGCAGATGGTACTGAAAAACCCGAAGAGCGTAGAAAATGGCTCAGAGTTCCAGTAGATTTATGTGAAGACAAATCTCCTGTTGGATCCAGAGACCTTGAGTGGAGAGATTGTCCGTATGAGCTAGCCAACCTGACTTGGACGCATCCATCGTCAAGGTAGCTTGGAGCAGTGGCTGCTGAAAAGGTGACCCTAAGAGAAGGTTTTCTAGTGTTTGCCACCACTGAAGGGAAGAGATGAGGCTTGCAGAGTTTCTGATCTTGTCCCCCAGACGACCTGATGCCTGTGTAAACTGAGTGGCTAGGGTTCACTAGGCTACTAGCATGTGTAGGCGAGCATAGGGGACCACATGTACAGTGGACGCCATATGCCCCAGCAACTGAAGCATTTCTCGAGCAGTCAGTTTTCATAGCTGCTTGAGAAGCCAGTTGAACTATTCGAGCGCAGCGGAGTTGTGGCAGGAAATCCCTTGACTGCCACGTGTCTAGAAGAGCCCCTATGAACTCTAGAGACTGAGAAGATGGGATTTTAGGAGATTTATGACCAATTGCAAATATTGCAGGATTTGCATCATGCAGGAAAGAGCGGAGCTGGCTTCTGGAGCTGTTGGTGCTCGGATCAGTTAATCGTTTAATAGGGGAGACAAATATCCCTAGAGTCCTTAGAAATGCTGCTACTACTGCCATGCATTTTGTGAAGACTCTTGGGGCGGAAGCCATGCCAAAGGGTAGAACTCTGTACTGGTAATGTGTTCCCTGAAAGAGGAATCGAAGAAACCTCCTGTGTTTTGCATGAATAAGGATATGTTTATAGGCATCTTTTAGGTCTAGAGAACATAGCCAATCCTGACTCTGAATGTACGAGGGTTGCTATTTATACTTCTGGCCTTAGCAACAGTAAGTGTTGCCAGGCGCCATCCAATGGTTCCACTGGAACACTGACATTGTTGAACATAACCTTATTCATAACATTTTATCATTTGAGCGCGATTTGTTGTTTACAGTAACTTGAAAAATTCATCTCGGGCGAAAAATGGAATTAACTCGTAAACATTTTCATGCGATTATTTTTCATAACTTTCGACGTGGATTATCAAGACAAGAGTGCATCGATGAACTTAATTTTTTATACGGCGATAAAGCACCATCCTACAGCACTGTGAAAAACTGGTATAATGAATTCAATCGTTGCCGACGTTCGCTCCAGGACGAATTCCGTCAGGGTCGTCCAAAATCGGTTGTTGTGCCAGAAAATATCGATGCTGTGTGTGAACTGATAAAGCAAAATCGTCATGTGACATCCATAAGATTGAGGCATCTTTGAGCATTAGTATGACAAGCATCAATAAGATATTGCATGATCATTTGGCCGTAAAAAAGATTTGTTCGCGTTGGATCCCGCATAATCTGACAAACGCTCAAAAGAAGGCTCGTGTCGATTGGTGCAAGGAAATGTTGAAAAAATACGTTCAAGGTGCATCAAAGACTGTGTATAACATCTACACAGGTGACGAATTATGGATCTATGCATATGAGCCCGAAACAAAACAGCAATAGACTGTATGGGTCTTCCAAGACGAGCCAAATCCAACAAAAGTTGTTCGTGGAAGAAGCACATTGAAGCAAATGGTTGCCTGTTTCTTCGGCATTACCGGTCACGTGGCGACAGTGCCGTTAGAGCAACGTAGGACGGTCAATTCTGAATGGTACACGACCATTTGTTTACCAGATGTCTTCGGAGAAATTCGGAAAAAGTCGAAGAAGAGGCGAATAGTTCTTCATCATGACAATGCGCGCTCTCACACATCGGCTCAAACAAAGGAATTTTTGACCGGTCAAAACATCGAATTGATGGGTCATCCACCGTACAGCCCTGATTTGGCACCCAATGACTTCTTTTTATTCCCGCACATCAAAAACAAATTACGTGGTCAACGATTTTCAACACCCGAAGAAGCGGTTGATGCATTCAAAACGCATGTTTTGGAGTTACCTCAATCGGAGTGGAAAAAGTGCTTCGAAAATTGGTTCAAACGCATGCAAGTGTATTGATCTTCATGGAGAATATTTTGAAAAACAATAAAACCAATTTTGATCATAAATATTTGTTTTTTCATTAGGCCAGAAATATAAATAGCAACCCTCGTAAGGGAGAAGTGTCCCGAGAGAGATCATTTTTAATTTTTTCAGAAGAGATACTTGCTTAACTCCCTGAGGTCCAGTATGGGCCTGTACCCTCCTGTTTTCTTTGGAATAAGGAAGTAGGGGGGAGTAAAAGCCCAGGCCTTGTTGAGAAAGAGGTACCTCCTCTATCACTCCCTAAGCAAGGTGACCTCTTGACACAAAAGTGAGTGGTGAGGGGGGGGGCTGAGAACTGAACTCTCTTGGAGTAGAGAGAGGGGACATACTGTGGAAGTGGAGTTTGTACCCCTCTGTCACTATGGAGAGAGTCTAATGCTCTGATGTTATCTGCTGCCACCTCTTGCCTGGAATGTTGAGAGGCTCTGGTATTTCTAGAGGAAGGATGACTAGGTTCTCTAGGAAGGAGTCAAAGACCTTGCAGAGGCTGTGTCTGCTGAGCTGGTTGAGCTCTGGGGACTTGAGCCTTTCTTTGTTGTTTCGGATGCTACTGTCCCTTCTGAGGAGCATAGATTGGACAGTATGGGCGTAAGAAGGATAGAATTTCTTTTTCTTATTGAAAAAGGGTTTCTTAACTCTCTTTCTTAGCTGGTTTGGCAGTGGTCCTAGATGGTCTATTTAAGGTAGTGTTCTTGAACTCAAGCTCAGAAGCTTTATCCTGCCAGTCCTTGCCAAAGAGGTTTTCTCCTATGCAAGGAATATTCCCCAGCTTATCTTGCACCCACTGCTCTAAGTTAGATGCTTGTAACCAAGCAATCAGACATGCACTGATAGAAATAGCAGAGGTCCTGCTAATGCATTCAAAACAATCAACGGTTGCCTTGTTCATGAACTTAGAAACATTTTGGGCATGCTTAACAAGAGTAAGGAAATTGTCCCTCTTGTCATCGGGGAGAAGAGGAGCCATGAGTTCCAAATCCTTAGTAACCTCTTGAAGAAACATACCCATGTAGAGTATGTAAGACCTTATTCTGGCCGACAGCATAGAGGCCTGAAAACATTGACGACCAAAGGCATCAAGAGTCCTCGCCTCACGGTCCGGAGGATTAGAGGAACGTGTCTTGGCATTTTTGATCCGGCGCATCGCCGATTCCACAACCATGGAATGGTGTGGTAACTACGTTTTTTGGAACCGGGACACTCTGGTACCCAGTACACTGTATCGAGTCTTCGAGAATGTGGAGACACTGTTAAGGGTGTTTCCCACATTCGAAGCATGAGATCATGCAAAATCCGGTGTATGGGAAGGGTTGCAGCCTCCTTAGGGGCTGCCAGATACTGAAGAATTTCAAGTTCTTCAGCTCTCGGTTCTTTCTCGGGGGTCATAGTGATCGAGAGGCCCCAAGCCACATCCCATATAAAGTCTTGAAAAGACATGTCCTCCAGAGGAGACATCCGATGTTGCGACAAAGGAGATGGACCCTCCGGAAGAACCGCTCCAGTATCAATGGATTCCTCAGAATCATTGGACTCGGAAGATTCGAAGTATCGACGGGTCAGGTGCTCTTGTACTGCCTGTCGACGGTACCGATTGAAGTCGGCATCAGAATGCCTCGATATCAGACCCTCTATGCCGGACACCAATTCTAGGGCCGGCATGGGTGGTAGCATGGAGAGCGGCACAATGGTAGATGCAGATATATCCGGTACCGATGGCTGCAAGAAAGATTGTAGCAGCATTAGTGGTATGGAGGCTGCTAACAAGGCCGCAAGACTGCGCTCAATAGCTAGGATGCATTGATCCATGGAGCCTGCCAATGTCTGGGTGTCCGTACCAGTGGCGTGAGCCACGACCCCAGAACATGGCACCAAGAGCTCTCCGGAGGTGGATGCCTCGGGAACATCTTGGGACCCTGTTAATGCTTTGGAGGCAAGGACCTCCCAACCGGGGTTGTTTGGCCGGTGTATTCTCCTCGAGGGCAATGCTAGAAGCATCTCGATGCTTAGAAGGAGATCTACCCTTTGAGGACGGACCGGTCTTCGAAGACGACCTGGGTTTGGTTACCTGAGATCCATGGGAAGATGAAGCAGTCCTGGACGACGTCAATGCAACAGAAATTGCATCAGAGGCAAAAAGGGTGCTGAGTTTCGCAGCTCTATTTTGCAGGCCCCTCTTAGTCATCTTTCTGCAGAGAAGACACTCCGATGGAGAATGGTCTGGGCCCAAACATTTAAAACACCAGTCATGGGTGTCAGTAGCAGAAATGGTACCGCCACATTTTGAACATTTTTTGAAACCACTAGTTGGTTTCTCCATTTTGAAAGAAAACAGGGCCTAGTGCCCAAAATGGTGCCAAAGTATCAAGAGGGGACAGACCCTCAAGAAAAAGCTTTTTTTTTTTTTTTTTTTTTAGAAGAAAATAAAGACGACGACACCGGTGGTACCAGTGAAGGCGTCGACGGGAAGGCAGACGCGACCACAAAAAAATAAAATTTTCTGCGGTGACAAGAGTTGCTGCCTGTCGGCTCCGCGGAAAACAAAAAACTGAAGAGGGAGAGTTGGAAAGGAGGAAAGGCAGCAGCGCAGGCGCAGTGGGATGCTCCCAAAAGCTTTCCTATAAGACGCTGGGGAGCGTTCCCGTGCAGGCTCCGTCGGTACCGATGATACCCATATGTGAAGACTACATTCCTGCTTGTTCCTGGAGATCACCATAACAACCGGGCAAGAAAAGGGGTCGACCCCCCCACTTAGCACACCAAAATGCAAACCTACACCACTTAAAAGCATAAACCTATCTGGTAGATGGCCTTGCGTGAGGCCAGCAAAACATCCTCCACTTCTTTCGGGAGGTTGAACGGGGCTAAAGTCATCCTCTCAGCAGCCAAGTTGTCAGCGAGAGAGAGCAGAGGCTGGGATGCAGGAGAGAGTCCCCCTCCTGGGAGAGGAGCCGTGGAGCGGACCCCAATGGTATGGAGGCCTCCACCGCTAGCTGCAGAAGCAGTGGAAACCACAATTGCCTGGGATGCCTTGGAGCTACCAAAATGATCGAGGCTCTGTCGTGGAGAATCTTAAAAAGAGTCCTAGCGATCAGTGGTGTCAGGGGAAAAGCCTACAGCAGCCCCTTTGACCATGAGACCAGGAAGGCATCGGTGGCCACCCTGGCGGGGTATGGCTGCCTTGAGCAGAAACTTGGTGATTGTCCGGGCTTGCGAAAGGGTAGCTTCTCACCTGTAACAGGTGTTCTCTAGGGACAGCAGGAATCAGTCCTCACTTATGGGTGATATCGGCGCTAACGGAGCCCGCATGGAGCAATTTCCCAGCTTTCAAAGAAAGCTTTTGGGATTGCTGCCATGCTTGTGTAGTCCTCTTCCCGCCCAAGGGTGCCATCTTGCTCAGTCAGGTCCCTTAGCTCGAGCCCTACCAAGCAGATGGCAAGGGAAGGAAAAAAATGTAGCAACTCATCAGGGGAGGCGGGAGAGTAATGAGGACTGATTCCTGCTGTCCCTGGAGAACACCTGTTACAGGTGAGTAACTACGCTTTCTCCAGGAACAAGCAGGAAGTCAGTCCTCACTTATGGGACTCCCTAGCTACAAGCTACCGAACCTGTAACCCAAAAAATGCCTCCGCCAGGCGATGAGCAGAAAGCAAAGCCCGAAGGAGCCCGAGTCCTCGGGTCCTTGGGGCAAAACCCTTGGAAGTCGTGAAGAAGAGTCGGAGGGGCAGGAGTTGCTTATACCCAGAACAGATTGCGCAGTACAGCCTGGCCAAAGGCGCTATTCTGGTGGGACTCCCTCTCCAGGCAGTAGTGGGTGGCAAAGGTGTTCGTAGAAGACAAGGTTGCAGCCTGGCCGATGTCCATCATGGGCACGGAATGCAGCAAGGCCACCGAGGCTGCTTTAGCTCGGATCCCATGAGCAGTGACTCGACGATCCAGAGGGACGCCCACCTTCGCATGGGCGAAGGCGATGCAGTCCGCTACCCAAACAGAGAGGTTGTGATTGGTGACTGCTTGCTCCTGCCTATTGGGATCATAGGTCACGAAAAGTCTGTCAGAGTCTGGGTAAGCTGCAAGTAGAAGGCGAGGGCCCAGTTGCAGTCGAGGGTGTGGAGAGCCGCCGACGCCTGAACGGCGTGGGGCCTTGGGAAGAAGGGTCGGGCACACTATCTCTTGATTGAGATGAAAGGCTGACATGATCTTAGTTAAGAACTTAGAATGGGTCCGGAGGGCCACTCTGTTCCGATAAAACCTGGTGTAAGGGGCGCCAGCCATGAGTGCCTGAAGCTCACCGAGGTCAGTGCCACCAGGAAGGCCACCTTCCAGGACAAGTGCCGGATCGAACACGTCGCCATTGGCTCGAAGGGTGGGCAAGTGAGCTTCGTGAGCACCACGTTCAAGTCCCATTACGCCGGCGGGGGGGAGGATGGGCGGCTTGGATAACAGAAGGCCAAGCATGAAGCGGGAGACTAGTGGCTGCCCCGAGAGAGGCTTTCCCTCGATAGGGAGATGATTAGCCAATATGGTGCTCAAATAAACTAACAGCGTTAGACTCCAACCCTTCCCTCGAGAGGTGGAGGAGGTACTGGAGAACCCACCAAACCGAGCAGGAGAAGGGGTCAATCTGATGATCCGAGCACCAGACGGAGAAGCCTTTCCATTTGAAGGCATAAGCCTGCCTCGTGGAGTCCTTCCTCGAGGCAGGGAGGATTTCCTCGACCTCCTCCGAAAGGGCCAGGGAGGCTAGAGAGACCCGTTCAGCCGCCAGACCTTGAGGGATAGGGAGGGTAGATTCGGGTGTAGTACCCGACCTTCCTCCTGAGTCAGCAAGTCCCTAGCAGAGCCCAGGGGAATCAAGGCGCCGATGATAGCCGGAGCAGGAATGGGAACCAAGGCTGCCAAGGCCACGAGGGGGCCACAAGGATCAGCGATGCCCCATCCCGTTGGGCCTTGAACAGAGTCCTCGCAATGAGGGGAAAAGGAGGGAATGCATATAGGAGACTGGAAGACCAGTCCAGGAGAAAAGCATCGGGGCCCTCCCTCTCCGGGTGCAGCACCGGGCCGCAGAAGCGAGGAAGTTGTGTGCTCTGAGGGCTGGCATAGAGATCCACCGCTGGGGTGCCCCAGCATAGGAACAGCCAGCCTACCACTTTGGGGTCGAGGTGCCACTGATGGGGGCAAAGGATTCTGCTGACCCTGTCTGCCAGGATATTCTCCTGACCCAGGTACATCGCCTTGAGGGACATCCTCTGCCGGGTGGCAAAAGAGCAGATGCAGACTGCTTCCCTACAAAGGGAGCACGACCTCGTGCCCCCCTCTTTGTTGATATAGAACATCGCTACCCAGTTGTCGGTCTGCACCAGAACCGACTTCCTGCTGAGGATATTCTCAAAGGCCTTCAGGGCCCACCGGATGGCCTGGAGCTCGAGCAGGTTTATCTGCTGTTGAGCTTCCACCGGCGACCACTGTCCCTGTGTGCAAAAAGGCCTGCAATAGGCTCCCCACCCTAACAGGGAAGCATCCGTAGTCAGTACCACATCATGCTGTGGGGACTGGAAGAGAGATCCCCGCAGGAGGTTGCGGGGGTTTTGCCACCAGTTCAGGGACAAGCGGAAGTTGAGAAGAACCCTGACAGGGTCCCTGAAGTGTCCGAGGGACTGGCTTTATTGGGTACTGAGACACCACTGAGCCGCCCGCATTTGCAGACGGGAGTAAGGAACCACATGCACGGTCGAGGCTATGTGGCCCAGGAGACTAGCATGGACTGAGCGGTGCTCTGGTGAACGCTCTGGACACGAGCCGCCACAGCCTGGAGGTCAGTGAAGCGGTCCACAGGCAAGAAGGCCATGGCCTGTCGAGTATCGAAGCGCGCCCCGATGAACTCGAGAGCCTGCGTCGGCTCGAGGTGAGATTTTGAGTAGTTGACCAAGAACCCCAAACTCTCCAAGAGGAGGAAATCGCTTGCCGAGCTTCCTCGACAGATGGGCCCGTGACGAGCCAGTCGTCGAGGTAGGGAAACACCGACACGCCCAGGCACCGAAAGTAAGCGGCAGCCACGACGAGACAATTCGTGAAGACCCGTGGGAGGGATGCAAGGCTGAAAGGGAGCACCCTGTACTGGAAGTGCTCTCCCTGCACCCTGAAAAGCAGGTACTGCCTGTGTTGAGGGTGGATCAGAATATGGGCGTAAGCATAGCCAGTCGCCCTGCCGGAGGAAGTGCAGCAGCACACCAAGAAACAACAACTTGAATTTCTCCTGCACCAGGAACTTGTTTAGTCTGCGGAGGTCAAGGATGGGCCGCAGACCCCCTGTCGTTTTGGAGACAAGGAAGTACTGGGAATAAAAGCTCCGACCTCGAAGGTGGGGAGGGACCTACTTTACTGCCAGCTGGGTGAGGAAAGAGTGTAATTCCCGCTGCAGCAGAAGCTGGTGTGCGAGGAGTTGAGGCGGGTCAGCCAGGGAGAAAGGGGGTGAAAGCCTGTCGAAGTGGAGGCGATAGCCCTTCCGGATGACCTGGAGGACCAAGGTATCCAAGGTGACAACCGCCCAAGCCTGGGCGAAGCTGGATAGGCATCCCCCTACAGGCAGCTGTATCATTGGAGGACGAGAGGCCATGCCACTGGCGTCAAAACCCCTGAGGGGATTGTGGGGGAGCCGGCGTCTGGGCCTTCAGTCCCTTAGGTTTCCGGTGACTCTGGCCAGACTTCCCCTGCGTGGGAGTGGACGGCGCGGGAGTAGCCTGGTACGGCGGGTAGTCGTGGCACTGGAGACCTTTCCGGGGAAGAAGGGCTTCTTGGAAGGCTGCTTCTTCTGAGATAGCGTTGAGGTCTTGCGGGAGAGATGGATCCTAGTGACGTACTTAGTCTCGATCTCAGCCGCTTTCTCCTCCATCGGCTTACCAAAAAGTTGCTCGCCGAGACAGGGCACGTCCAGGAGCTTCTCCTGCACCCACTGCTCAAAATCTGAAGATTGGAGCCAAGCCTGGTGGCGGGCTCCGATGCCCGCAGCCGCCCCCAAGCCAAAGTCTCAAAGCCATCGTAGGATGCTCGAGAGATATACTTGGAGCAATCAGCTACTGATTTCAACAGTGTGTGGAACCTATCAAGGGGCTCGCCCTCGAGGCCTGCGGAGAAGAAGCCTCCAAGTTCTTTTGCCAAGTCGTGGAGGAACATACCCATATATAACTAGTATGCCTGGATGCAACAGGAGAGCATGGAACCCTGATAGGCCTTGCGGCCCAAGGCATCAAGGGCTCCGAACTCTCGGTCCGGTGGGACCGAGGAGTGGAACTTTGGGCTTTTCTGCTTCCTCATAGCTTATTCCACCACCATCGAGGTGTGTGGAACTTAAGTCTTATGGAAATCTGGCCCCAGCTGCACCTTGTACATTGCGTTAAGGCACTTGCTCATGATGGGAACCGAGGCCGGGGCCTCTCACATGCGGAGCAATAGCCGGGAGAGAATCGGCGGCACGGTGAGGGATTTCCTGGGCAGGGCCTCGTACTTAAGAATATCGAATTCTTCAGCACAAGAGTCTTCCTCGGCCTGGGTGACCAGGTTGAGGGCCCGAGCCATGTCCAGAACACACACCAGAAAGGAGCTGTCCTCAGGTTGTGATCGCTGCTGGAGGCAAGGCGGTGAGGGGTCCAACGGAAAATCCCGGTGGGTGCGGGTCTCAAGGGATGTGTCCCCATCGGATTCCCAGACCAAGAAATCGGTGGAAGGATCCGAGCAGAGCAGTTCGCCCTGTCCGTTGGCCTGGAGCCAGAGGCCCTAGATGATTGTGCCCCCGAGGAACAGGAGAGCGAGCAAGACCAATGTCGAGGATCCTCACAAGGCACGTGGCTCTTGGAGGTTTCCTGGACGGATTGGAGTGCCCCACGCAAGGAACCCACGGTCTCTGGGCACAAGTCAGCAAAGTTGGCTGTGAGTGCCTCCTGGGAAGCAATGAACGCAGAAACACTGCGTTCTAGCGCCAGCATACGGGACTCCCACGTGGGCGTGGGCTCTGGGACGCCAATACCAAGGTCACCAGATCGGGCGTCAACGAAGAGATAGGGGTCCTCACTGGGACAGCCCTCAGGAGACCGGGCACCTTCACGGGAAGCCTCCGTTTCTCTGCAAGGTACCTTGCGGGGCCGTTCCTTGTCTGACTCTTGGGAACGCAGAATGGGGCTAAGCAAACAGGCACAGGAGCGCTCGCGCTTGTCGGGGGCCCCAGACAGCGATTTTGAGGCCTTCTTTTTGCACTGTTCCACCTCGGAGGACCCCTGGTCTGAATGCCGCCTGGAACGCGGTGCCACAAGGGGAGAACTCGCCAGAGGGGAGACGACCAAGGGTGCAACCGGGGACTCCGAGGCAGACTTTTCGAAAAATGTCTTCGGACTTCTGCTTACGGCTGAGCAGGGCCTTAGAGGACATTTTTTTTTACAGAGCTCTGGGTCATGTTCAGCTCCCAGACACCTTAGACAGCAGTCATGAGTGTCCGTAAGCGACATGCTCCTAGAGCATCTATCGCATTTTTTAAACCCGGTGGACGTGGGGGCAAAAACGGCCCCTGTGAGGTCGAAGACCCACGCGGCCAGTGGTTGGAAGAAAAAAAGGGCACAAAGCCTGGGAAGAAAAAAATTTAGGAAGGGTATTCCCGCAAGCTCCAAAAGGGAGCAAGGGGAGGATGGGTAGAGGACCGGTGCAACCGGAAAATATAGCCTGTTAAGGCGAAGAAAATTAAACATTTTTCCGAGGGATGAGGACGTCCCTCCGAAGGGCTCTGCAGAAAAAGGGAGACTGAGCAAGATGGCACCCTTGGGCAGGAAGAGGACCACACATGCGTGGCAGCAATCCCAAAAGCTTTCTTTGAAAGCTGGGGAATTGCTCCGCGTGGGCTCCATCGACACTGACGTCACTCATAAGTGAGGACCGACTTCCTGCTTGTTCCTGGAGAACAGGTCCATCACCAGTTCCCCCAGGTTTGGAAAAGCCCGCTGGCTACTTCTGGGTCCAACTGCCACTCGTGCGGCTGGAGAATTCCGCTGAGTCTGTCGGCCAGCAAGTTGTCCTGGCCCGGCAGGTATACCGCCCTGAAGAGAATGCCCTGCCGGACTGCATATGAGCACAGATCTAGGGCTTCCTGGCAGAGAGCACGGGACCCTGTGCCTCCCTGTTTGTTCACATAGAACATAACCACCTGGTTGTCCGTCTCTACTAGAACTGACAGGTGGCCCAGGCGATGCTGAAAAGCCTTCAGGGCGAGATGAATGGCCCGCAGCTCCAAGAGGTTGATCTGCTGAGGGCTCTCGCCTAGGGACCAAGTGTCCTGGGAGCAGTATCCCTCGCAATGGGCTCCCCAGCCCAGCAGGGAGGCGTCTGTGGTGAGAACCCTCGAGTGGTGAGGAGCCTGGAAGGGCATCCCTGCCTCCAAGTGCAAGGGCGATAGCCACCAGGTCAGGGACTGAACCAGCTGCCGGGTCACTCTGACTCTGTCCTGGAAATGTCGCAAAGCCTGAGACCATTGGTCCCCGAGGCACCACTGCGCTGTTCGCATGTGGAGGCGGGCATCTGGAGTGACATGCACCTTGGAGGCCATGTGCCCGAGGAGGCACAGCAGATGTCTAGCTGGTACCGAAGAACAGTGCTGAATATCCCTGGCTAGCACCCTGAGCCTGGCCGCACTGCCTGCGGGTAGGAAAGCCTTTCACTGAAGGGTGTCAAGCCTTGCCCCATTGAACTCCAGCCTTTGTGACGAGCAAATGTTGGACTTGGGGTAACATAGTAACATAGTAAATGACGGCAGATAAAGACCAGTATGGTCCATCTAGTCTGCCCAGTAAGATGGCAAGAGTAGGTGCACCTGCCGCTCCGTGCAGGCCACCCCTCTTCATGTCTGTTTTAGGGGGTAAACCCTCCGCTCCGTGTGGGACACCCCTCTATGTTGTAAAATTAGATAAGTTTAGTTTGATTTTATCCTGTTGCTGTAAAATGATCCACTGTGTCTGTCCCATGCCATTTACAGGCACACGTTAGCGGCCATGACCGCCAGGCACTTTGTAAAGAATCTTGGTGAGGAGGCCAGGCCGAATGGAAGTACCCTGTACTGGTAGTGCTCTCCTCCCACCACAAACCTTAGGTATTGTCTGGCTGTGCTCCTTAGACCTGAAGGATGTATATACCTACATCCTGATCCATCCCTCTCACAATCTCCTTGGTGGAGGTAGGGCAACAGTGTTCCAAGGGAGAGCATTTTGAACTTCTCCCTCACCGGAACCTTGTTCAGGTTTTGCAGGTCCATAATGGGCCTGAGGCCCCCAGTTCTTTTGGGGACAAGGAAATACCTGGAGTAGAAGCCCTTTCCCCAGAGATGTCTGGGTACAGGTTCTACCGCCCTGTCCTTGAGCAGGCCTGCAAGTTCTGAGATGAGCAAGGTCTGGTGAAGGAGAGACCATGCTGGCTTTCATGGGAAGAACCCTGGTGGTGTTTGCTGGAACCGGAGGAGATAGCCCTCCTTTACCACATGGAGGACCAACTGGTCCATGGTAACCCCGGCCCACCTATGGGCAAAGAGCGCCAGTTGATAATGAAACCCAAGTGTTGCAGGACCTGGGTGGTGCGTGACGTGGCCTGCTGCACTTCAAGGGCTGTACTGCTCTTGATGAGCCAGTTGTCGAGATAGGGGAAGACAAAGACCCCCTGGAGCCTGAGAAAGGCAGCAACCAGAGTCAGGCACTTTGTGAATAGCCTGGGGGCCGAGGCTAGGCCAAAGGGTAGCACCCTGTATTGGAAATGATGGCCCCCCCACCACAAAGCGTAGGTATTACCTGCGTTTTGGGTGGATTGAGTATAAGCATTCTTTAGGTCTAAGGAGCATAGCCAGTCTCCTTGGCGGATGTAAGGCAGCAATGTTCCAAGGGAGAGCATTTTGAACTTCTCCCTCACCAGGAATTTGTTGAGGTTGCGCAGGTTGAGGATGGGCACGAGGAAGTACCGGGAGTAGAACTGCTTGTCCTTGAGGTGGTGGGCACCAGTTCCACCGCCTCATCATCTAGAAGGCCTGCCAACTCCTTCAGAAGAAGATCCTGGTGAAGAGCCCCTGAGGGGCTCTCCTGGGAAGTAGTGTGGAGGTACTTGGCTCAGGTGGAGGAGATAACCCTCCCTGATCACCCATAATGCCCAGGAGTTGGTGGTGATAGCTTCCCACCCATGGTCATAAAGGGTGATGCGACCTCCTGTAGGCTGCTGAGCTCCAAGTGGCAGAGAGGCCATGCTGCAGGAGTCTTCTGCTTACCCAGGCCATGGCCCTGTCCCTTGGCCTGCTGCCCTTGCTGGGGAGCCAGGGAGGCCTGTAAGGGGGGTAGTTTCGGTAATCAGTGAACTTCCTCGGGTAAAATCGCTTTTTACCCTAGTCCTTCTTTCTGGAAGGGGCAGTGGTATTCATGGAGAGCCAAGTCCTCGTCATGAACTCTGTCTCCAGCTCTGTGGCCTTGTCGGTCATGGGTTTGCCAAAGAGTTTTTCCCCCTGGCAAGGGACATCGACCAACTTGTCCTGTACCCACTGTTCGAGGTCGGACGACTGTAGCCAAGCTTGACAGTGTGCACTGTGTCATGAGGCTGGAGCTAGAAAAGAAACAGTGTTGAAAAAAACTCCTGATTTTCATGGAACTCAGAAAAGGCAGAGAGCGCAGTTCCAGTGCAGCTCAGCCAGAGGGCGCATGTACAATTACACAGTACCTGAAGCAACGTACTCTAGCATTGATCACATTAATAACAAGCAGTTTTACCTGTCCTCAAACTCAGAACGTGCAAACCGGAAATCCCTTTATAAAGGAAACCAAATGATCAGTGAGACAGAGAGAGACAGAGGCAAAGGCAGAGACGAAGGCAAGTGCCCGAAGTGGCAAGAGCGAGGTCAGAAGGACCGGCAGCAGGACCAGTGAGAGAAGCCTGGAAGAGGAAGGATTCCATGTGCAGCCAACTCAAGGAGACAGAATCCAAAAGAGGTATTCTCAAAGGGATAAAGTCCAGAAAGGCCAAAGGTATTGGAACAGAGTCCAAAGCCAAGCAAACCAAAGAAGCAGCTTGCCTGATGAAAGCTATTCTCCTAGCCCAAGTAAGTCTCCTATGCTAAACCAGAAAGGCACAAGGAAAGGAGATTCCTTCTACAGTGATACTTTTGCCAAGAAACACAGAGAGTGGAAATCCACGTCAGGTTTTCCTGGTAACTCTGATTGTAGAGCAGTGCACAGAACAGCTTGTCAGCCTGAGAAGCTTCGTTGCAAGCTGAGTCCTGGGTGTGGCAGCCTACAGAAGCCAAGGTATGAAAAGCTTTTCATTATAAGGGAAAGTTTAAGTGATGAAAACCTTATGGAAATAGATAAGCCTCAGAAAGTTAGAAGAAGTAAAGCTAACCTTTTAAAAGTACTTCCCAACAGTGTGATAAGGAAGTTGTATAAGAAACAGAAGAACCCCTGTGAGGAGTTTTGAAGACAGTCATAGCATTGAAGAAGGGAGTGACCCAGAGTCAATGGACTTTGATTGTGAAACCAGTGTTCCCATTCCTCAGAGTGAACCAATGGAATGTAACTTTTGTTCAAGAACTAGCTTGATTGCCTTGCTAGAAGTATAGAGAAAAGAGAACTCTGCATATGGTGAAGTTGATAACCATTTGTTTCCTTATGTTAATGTCTATTGATTTGAAAGAAGCCTTAACCCAGATAAACAGTTAATTGTGAAACCTACAACCTTTAACTGTTTATTTAACAGTGGAACCTTTTTGTTAGAGGAAAGAATTTCCTTCATTTTCTTTTGTGTCTTATTGAACCTAAGCGTTGACCGGGGAAATAAAGCCTTATTACCCTACACTTTGGCGTGGATTGTTCTTTATAAGGAGTTCTGCACTACAAGGACCAGAAGCCTCCTGGTCCTTCAGCTCAACCACTCCTTAAAATAAATTAAATGTCACCGGACGCCCTTATTTCCTACGCCAGTATGGGCGCCTGGGGACAACTGATGCCCCCCGTGTCTACCCAGGCCGCCGACTTGAAAAAGTCATAGGCCGCCAGAGACAAACTTGGAACATTTACGGACAGCTTTGGAGAGGCTCTTGAAGTGCTGCAAAGGCGCCTCAGAGAGGCCAGCCGAGAACCCGGTGAGCTCCTTCGCCAGGCCTCTCAGGTACATGCCCATGTATAGCTGGTAGGCCTTGAACCGACAATTCAGCATCGCACCCTGGTAACATTTCCTACCGCGGGCATCCAAGTTGCGGGCCTCCCTGTAGGGGGAGGATGAGGCTGGGCTCTGGTGGTGGGGGGATGAAGGAAATGTAGGCAGCTGGGGATAACATGACAAGAATCAAAGAAAACAGAAGGATGGGGAGGAGGTGCAAGTTGGGGGTGGTAATGATTAATGCAAAGGAGTTAATTTCTTCGCATAAGAGAAGACTTCTTGAAAGAGAAGGGGATCTGTTTAAGGCTGATTTTCTCTGTGTCCAAAAAACCCACTTGTGGGTGGTCCCAGGCCCACTTGTTGGCTACAAAGAAATTCCTTAGAGTATTTCTAGCTGCTAATAGGAATTGTCCGAAGGAGGAGTGGGAGGAATACTGGTATCAGGCAGACAGGCGATTGAAGTGAAATGGAGGTTCGGGATCCAAAAAGGAGGTATGTGTTGCTATGGGTGACATGGGGGGGGAGGGGGCAGGATATATTGGTTAGAACATAAGACATGCTATACTGGGACAGACCAAGGTCCATCAAGCCCAGTTTCCTGTTTCCAACAGTGGCCAATCCACGTCATAAGTACCTAGCAGTTTCCCCAAAAGACAGGTTCCACAATGCTTGTATTGGGTCAAGCAGTGATATCCCAGATCCCTTTTAATAATGGTTTATGGACATTTTCTCCAGGAACTTGTCCAAACCTTTTTTTAAACCCACCTACACTAACAGCTTTTACTACATTCTCCGATAACAAATTGCAGAGTTTGATTACACGTTGAGTGAAAAAATATTTTCTCTTATTAGTCTTAAATAGGTTACCCTGTAGCTTCATTGCATGTCCCCTAGTCTTTCTATATTCTGATGATGTAAACAATCTACGTTTGTTTATTTATTTATTTATTTAGTGTACACTTGTATCCCGCCACTTCCAGCGATCAGTGGCTGTTTTCTATACAAAAGGGTGCGGTTGTACAGACCAGAATTTAAGCATACAGTAGGATTGCAGGGGAGGGTGAAAGTCACAGCAAACGGTTACAGATTTACATTTGATTTCTTGAGAGGAGGCTTTACATATATACATAAATTACGTAATTACAGGATGCATTTCTTGTTGCATATGATTTTTAGTAGCCATGTTGTTCGACAGGATCACATTGACTAGGTTAGGTTGTAATGAGTCTGAAATAGGTGAGTCTTTAGTTTTTTCCTGAAGTCCTTCAGGTCCTTATTTGCTCTCAGTTCGTGGGGCATTTGGTTCCAGAGTCGTGGAGCCATAAAGAAGAACGTTCTGTTAGTGGTGTTAGCATTGAAATTTCTCAGGCTACTCGGGACTTGAAGGGTATTGCTATTCACTGTTCTTCTGCTTCTGTTGATTGGTTGTGCTGAGATTAAGGTGTTGAGGTAAGAGGGTGCTACATTATGAACAAGCTTGAATGTGGTTACTAATATCTTATATATTGGATGCGGGCCGTGATGGGGAGCCAATGTAGCTCAATTAGGACAGGGGTGATGTGCTCTGTTAGACCTTTTTTCATGACTCGGGCTGCAACATTTTGTGCCAGTTGAAGAATGTTAATGGTTTTTTTAGGCAGACCTTGTAGAATGGTGTTGCAATAATCCAGGTGGGGAATGATGAGGGCTTGTGCCACTGTTCTGAAGTCGGTGTGATCAATAATGTTCCGTAGTGGTTGCAGGACTCTTAATTTGTGGAAGATGGCCCGATTGGTAATTCGGAGGTGCTTGTCCATATTTAGGTTGCTGTCCAGCATTACTCCTAGGTATTTTATTTCGGGCTTTGTGGTATAAACGTTGTTGTTCATGGTAACCGTTGGTGGAGGGTTGAAGTCCTGTTTCCTGGAGATGCACATCACTTCTGTTTTTTTATGGTTGATTGACATATTGTTGCGTTGCAGCCAGGTTTGTAGTTCGCTTAGGCATTTTTCGAGTTGGGTGAGGTCAGGGTTGTTTATGTCGAGGTGAGTGTAGAGCATCAGGTCATCTGCATAGATGTGGTAACTGATCTTGTGGTCCTGTAGGATTTCACAAATGGGTCGCAGATATAGGTTGAACAGGAGTGAGGATAGTGCAGAGCCTTGTGGTATGCCTTGAGTTTGAGGGAAGACGGCGGCCTTTGTGTTGTTGAAGTGGACCTGTTGCATTCTATTATTTATGTAGGATGTGAACCATTTCAGGGGGGTCCCTGATATGCCTATTGAAGCAAGTCTGTCCAGGAGTGTGGAATGATGTACCAAGTCAAAGGCGGCTGATATGTCTATGAAAATGAGCATGTACATTTTGTTTCTGTTTTCAAGACCTTTGAGTAGTTTGTCCATTAGGGCTAGTAGAAGAGTTTCCACGCCATGGTGTTGGCGGAAGCCATATTGGTGCTCATCAAGGGCATTGTTGACATCGATGTGGTCTTGCAATTGTTGCTGGACTGCCTTTTCAATGATCTTGGCTAGAAAGGGTATGCTTGATATCGGGCGGTAGGAGGTTGGGTCGTTCCTGTTAAGAGATTTGTTTTTCAGGATGGATCGTATGAGGGATTGCTTGAGTTGTGCTGGCATGATCCCTTGCAGTAGAGATTGGTTTACTATATGGGCGATATACTTGGCAGCTTTTTGCTTCACAGCCTTGATCCATGATGCTGGGCATGGGTCGAGGGGGGAGGTTGTGGTGTTTAGGTTAGTGATTATGTCCAGGATTTGCCTGTCATCTATCTTTCTGAAGGTATCCCATTCTTGGTACTGGTTTGCATTTTCGGTTGTGCTGGTTTTTTGCTGGGTGATGACTGCATCCATCCCTTGATTGGTGAGTACTGGTGGTTGTGTGTACAGCTTGCTGTTTTGAGGGTTAAGTTTGTTGGCATAATGATCGGCCAGAGTTTGGGCCGTCATTGTTCCGTTTTGATTTGTAGCTTGGGACGTCTTGGTGAGTGATCTGACAAGTTTGAAAAGTTTCCTGGGTCTGTTGAGGGCTTTATTAAGTATGCTGGTGTGGTGTGTTTTCTTTGCCTGGTTGATTTCATGTTTATACGTTGTGAGAAGTTTAAGGTATTCCCTTCTATGATCTTCGGTTTTGGTTTTCCTCCACCTTTTTTCTAGCTTGCGTAAGTCTATCTTGAGTCCTCTTAGGGTGGAGGAGGTGTACCAAGGTTCATTTTTGAGTTTGGATGAGTTGGTTGCTGGTATCAGGGCTGGTTGTGCGGTAGCTTCAACTCCTGTATTCCATTGTCTCACTAATCTCTCAAGGTCCGTGTGTCCCATGGTAATGTGCGAAGTTATGGATGTTGTTAGAGCTTCTTTATTGAATTTTTGGAATTTCCTCCTTAGGTTTGCAGGTGGGGTGGGCTGGGAGCATTCTGGAGCAGTGGAGAGGTGTAATGATAATTCTATCAGGTGATGGTCAGACCATGGTACCTGGGTTATTTGCAGTTTGGTTTGCTTTAATTCCTGACTTTTGGAGGGCAGGAACACCATGTCCAGCGTGTTGCCTTTGATATGTGTAGCGTCGAGGATTATTTGTTTGTATCCAAGTTGTTCCATGGCTTCCATGAAAGTTCTGGTTTGTACTGTAGAGCCTGACGCAAGGTTTAGGTCTCCTAGAATGATCTGCTGTTTTTTGATTGAGGTGATGTTGATAACTTCCAGGACAGTAGCTAGGCTTTCGTGTGGTGATGTGGGGGGTCTGTAGATCAGACAGATGGATATAGTTTTGTTCTCCACTCTGAGAAGATCAATGCCTTCATTGAAGCTTTGAAACGTGTTTGTTAGTAGAAAGGAGGCTTTGGCGATGATGAGAACTCCTCCTCCTCTTTTGTTTGGACGGGGGCAATTAAAGATTTTGTAACCTGGTTTGCTAATTTGGTTGAGGACTACTGAGTCGGTATCGGTGATCCAGGTTTCGGTGATGCATAGGATGTCGGGTTTTGCATCTGTGCTGATGTCATGTATGATGTGGGTCTTGTTTCTGATTGATCTGGCGTTGAGTAGTATGAAGGAGACTGGAGCCTGTGGAGAGTGGTCTGGATAGGGGTTTTCACTTTGCTTGGTGGTTTCAGGTTTTCTTATCCGTTGTTGCTTGTTTGGTTTTGCCCTGTACTGAGGTCGGGCACTCCTGGGGGGGGACTGTGATTGGTCCCTGATGTGGTTGTAGATTCATGTTTATGTGTACAGGAAAGAGGTTTGGTATTGCTATGGTATGCACTACGACAGGGTTATACACGGGGTAAAAAGCATATATCGGATGCCAAATGAGCGGCGGGTGGTGATGTGTGATTGGGTTGGTGGCACAAGTGGACAACAAGAGACAAAGGCACAATATGATAGTATAACCGGGGGGCGCCATCACTGGTCAGTTATGTAATACAAAAAACAAATATGGCACAATTTTGAATGGATTTTGATGCTGGGTATTTCTGAGGTAAGGGTTGTACTCTTAATTTTGTTTACTAAGTCATGCAAAATACCCCATGGCGTTACTTAAAAGCTCTGTCATTGAGTAGCAGATAAGCTTTGTCACAAGATCTTATGTGGTGTTACATATAACTACAGATTGTTACAGTTTACCCTACATTAGATTGTTGCTCAATGCATTGCTGTTTTATAGGGTAAGTGTTACAGTTAAGCAGAATGAAACTACAGTCGTTATTTTGTTACCAAAGTCATGGATTTGTAGTGCTAGCTTTACATGCAGGGTTACAGTTACCAAAAGTTGCTTTAACGGATGGTGCAGAGACACCAGTATACCCGTTCCACTCCATTCATTAATTTATAGACCTCTATCATATCTCCCTTTAGCCGTCTCTTTTCCAGGTTGAAGAGCCCTAATCTTTTTAGCCTCTCTTCATAGGGGTATCGTTCCATCTCCTTTACCATTTTGGTGGCTCTTCTCTGTACCTTTTCTAATAACGCTATTTCCTTTTTAAGATACGGCAACCAGAATTGCACACAATACTCAAGGAATGATACAGAGGCATTATAATATCCTTTGTTTTATTTTCTATTCCTTTACTTATGATATCTATCATTCTATTTGCTCTCTTGGCCACCGCTGCACACTGGGCAGAGGGTTTTAACATGTTATCCACAATGACACCTAAATCTTTTTCCTGGGTGTTGGTTCCTAATGTGGAACCTTGCATCGTGTAACCATAGTTTGGGTTTTTCTTTCCTAGGTGCATAACTTTGCACTTGTCAACATTAAATGTCATCTGCCATTTGGATGCCCAGTCTTCCAATTTATCAAGATCCTTTTGCAATTTTCCACAATCCTCTTGGGTTTTAACAACTTTAGTTTCGTGTCATTTGCAAATTTGATAACCTCACTCATTATTCCCTTTTCCAGGTCATTTATGAATATGTCAAAAAGCAGCAGACTCAGCACAGATCCCTGGGGTACTCCACTATTCTCCTAGGACAAGCAGGATGAGTCAGCCACACTTGGTGACGTCATCCGACGGCGCCGAGACGGAAGTACTCTCCATAGCTCAGAAGGGCTTTTGCCCTTCTGAGCATGGGCCAACTGGCCCTGCCCCCTGGCCCGCCCCTAGCTAGCCAGTTTCAGTTCTTCCGCCTTGCCTGCAAGACGGACTTTGATACTCTCCACCAAAAATTAACTTAAATCATCAGGAAATCCTTATCTACATCTACTTAATTGCTCTTACTTCTTCAGAGGAGAACAGTCTGCAGGAGAAGATCTCCAGGTCTTGGAGCAAGAAGGGAAACAGCAGTGCAGCAGCCCAGGGCGTGCCTCACAGGCCTCCGTCCCCGGCTCGCTCTCTAACAGGCCTCCTCCCGGCCAGCCCCAGGGCGTACCTATCCGGCCAGCCCTCTACAGGCCTCCACCGCAGCGAGTGGGCCTGAGGAATAAGGCTTCTGAGGCATTATATTCGGTCTCCACGGCTGTTCAGGCAGTCTACATACCATCAGAGTGGTACCCGTAATGAGGCTCAAGTAGCCGCGGCAGTTCAGGACGTGCCTAAGAAGGCCTCCGTCCTCGACCAGCTTCATCTCTGATGTAATCCATCCTCTTACCTCTCTCTCCTCTCCGATGGAATCGAAGAAGAAACCCTCGAGGCAGCCCAGGACACCCTCTGCGACCGGGGACCTTCGCACATGTGTGGCCTCTGCCCCTGGGCTCCTACGCTCCGGGACTCCGGACTCCTTCGCACGTGTGGCCCATGGAGACTGCCATCTTCGTCTGCCAGGATGCCCTGCAAGCCACACCCGCTGCAGGTTAGTAACGGGATGTGCTCTCGGGCCTCCATCCCCGGCCACAAAAACCCGACCGCTGTTGCCTGCTCTGCTGCCCCAACAGCTCCTGTCCGACCAGCCACAAGGCTCCTATGGCGGCGGCCATCTTGGTCGATGACATCACGTCTCCTGGCTCCTCCCCCTGCGGCGTCATTGGTCAGCGCCTATCCTGCATCAAGGAGACTCTCCCAGTCAGCCTGACGGTGACGGTCCTGCTCGGCGCAGAAGCATCGCCAAGGACCGCGCCGGCCCTCCAAACACCGGCGCAGAAGCAGCTAGGCTATCGGAGAAGCCGCTCACTCTGGGGACACTCCCTCCACCGGCGGTACTGTTCGGCGCAGAGGTGCGGCCAAGGACCGCGCCGACCCTCCGGACGCCGGCGCTGACATCTCAGCAGCAGCAGGGGCAGTAGCGTCCCGCATTCGCAGTACAATTCCTGCCTCCCGCCACATCACTACTTCACTCCCGCGGTACGGCTGTGGTGGACAGGCGGGAAGTCGGACTCTCTGAGTCTTGCTGGTAACAGCTCCTGTGTTTCGTTTCTGCCTCAGGTGAAAACTATTCGGTGCAGAGGCATGGCCAAGGACCGCGCCGACCCTCTGGACACCAGCATTGAAATCACAGCAGAAGCAGTAGCACTCTGCAATCCTGTTACAATTCCTGCCGCCCGCTACAGCACTGCTTCGCACATCTGTACTGCTCCACGCGGCAGTACAGTCCCTGCTACCGCTGCAGTGCATATGCTAGCCCCCTGCCCTGGGCGCTTCATCATGCCTCCTGGCCCTGCCAGTCAGCGAGGCAGCAACTCGACAAATAGCAGTATGCAGGTATTGTCCAGGCATCCTACAGGTTCTGAGGAGGAGGCAACTCCCCTTCACAGGCCCCGGTGTCGAGGGAAAGTTGCCGCTTGGCGGTCACCCTAAAATCACTCTGCCCCTGCTAACAGGCATAGCGCTCATTAAGACTCCTTGTGCCTTAGCAAAACATACTGCCTGCCAGGGGTACCCTGTCCGCAAGCTTGACAAAGGAAACCCTTGCTCAGGCAGAACAGATACTTCATGGCTCTCCTGCTGGAGCGGAGCAGTAGCCTAATGTTAGAGCACGGGCAATATGGCCACCAGTAGGGCACGCTCACCCCAAGTCCTATCAGCATCCATCCTTGGACCACAGGCAGAAACAATGCTATTGGGCAGCTCATACATGAGCCAATGCTAGTGTGCAGCTCCTGCTATCAGCAAGGCGACTCCACAGTGTGTGCAGCGGACACAGCCAGTGCCTGTACGATCAGAGGGCCACAGCGGACACAGCCAGTGCCTGTACGATCAGAGGGCCACAGGTTCAAATCCTAGCTCGGGCTCCTGCCAACCCAATGAGAACACATAGTGAGAACATGGTGGTGCAGCGCTCGGCTTGTCCTAGGAGAACCAGTGTATTCGGAAGCAGAAGGTCACAGGTTCAAGTCCCAGTTGTGTTTTTCCGCCAACCAGTCCTCATATTACAGCCTGCTTGGACCCCAGGTAGCATCTAAACTAACCGTAGGCGGGCAGCTTCTGCTTCAATCCTCCAGCAGCCCTTCGAAACAAAGGCGGAAGGTGCACAGGATCAGTTCCTGAATGACCACTGGCCAACACGCTTACAGGGATTCACACCCGCTGCAGTCTTCAAATGAAATCCTCAGTCTTTGAAAGAAAACGCACAGCCTATCTGCAGCAGGCTCAATACCCGCACAGCGGTTTAGAAGAGCAAAGGTTGGGCAGACTTCAATAAGTCTCCCGGCACTAGCTGCATCTAAGAAGACAAAGGGCGTCGGCTCCACAGATGTCCTTGGACTCTGTTCAACGCCACCGGCCAGAAAACAGTCTGTGCTCCTGGGGGTAAGACAACTGAGATTGTCCAAAGGGAAGGTGACGTGCTCGTTCCGTTAAAAAAAAAAAAAAAAAAAAAAAGTCTTGGTAAGGCAGCCCCGGAGCGGGAGTACCCGAGGTTAGCAATCCCGCAAACATTGTGCACATCTGCCCAGTCCCTCGGGCCCAGCTGCACCTCAGACTCTGTAGCGTGGCCCTTGCGGACAAGGGACAACTGCTCCCATATGCTCGCCTGCGTCAAATATATAAATACATCCCCACCCCACACCCTCGCCTGAGGCAGTGCTGCGCGGGGGCAACAGCCAAAATTAATAAATAGATAGACAACATCTCTAGGTGTATCCCCGGATGCAGGCAATGATTCAGCGAACCGTACTTCCCCTCCCTGTTGAACCACCAGAAGCCTCACATTGACTGACTGCTGTCTAAGCTTACATCAAGACCACCGTGTCCATGTCAATCCTTCCACAACACTGGCAGGACAACCCGGGTGGGGCTGCAGTGTGGTACTACACACAGCCAAGGTACTTAGAATAGAGACACAATTCTTTGATGATCTTCAGGCATGGCCTACCGTATGAAGCATGCACCTCTGCCAAAACTACCCAGCGGCCGTGCAAGGCCAGAAGACTTCAATTGCTCCACAACGTTCGCAGCAAGCTATCATCAGCCCTTCGGATACAGGGACAACTGGCCACCAACATTCCCTACTAAACAAGTCCTACACAGGAACCTCAGCGAGCGACACACACTCACACAAGCCAGATCCATTCAACGAACATCACAGGTTCAAGACCTGGCGGCAGGCCCAGTTCGGCATCGGACCTCACCGCAAGAGTGCCACAACGCGCCGCCAGAGTGCCACGACGGCTTCTCTCATTAAGGCCTGATTGTCAACAGGGTGGTCATAGTCCCACCCCTATGCACAAAGGGAACAGGTTCCCACTCCCTTATGATAAGCACTGTCTACCATCCTAGGAAGGTACCTAGTTCATAGTCCCACCCCTATGCACAAAGGGAACAGGTTCCCACTCCCTTATGATAAGCACTGTCTACCATCCTAGGAAGGTACCTAGTTCGACTCCTGAGTTGGGACTTCTAATCACCAAGCATGATGGGTCTGGTCACTGTGCAGGAGTGGCACCTAGTTCAAAAGCAAATAAGGATGGTTCTAATTAACTTCTAAACCCCGGGCTAACCACTCTGAACCCCGGCTTACCACTGCAAGCAGTTCCCACCCTTCCTGGCAGGGCTAACTGCAAGTGCCCCCCCAGAGACCGCTAACCGGTCTTGCACCCGTCTGCCAGACATCCTGCAGGTGGGACTCTCAACCCGGGCCATCAGCTCCGTCTTACATGGTGGGGCTGTCCACTGATCGACCCTTTACGCTTCTACAAATGCACAGAGCCCAGGACATCCTCATCAGGTCGTAATTCGGACCGGACTCCATTGGCCTCATACTTACCAATGTGATACAAATGAACCTCATGCCTTTGCGTCATCATCATGCAAGTCCTATAGCACTTGACACAAGTGCCAGACAGGTTCCCCAATCCCTGGCTTTGCGACCTTCGACAATTGCGCTCGGCAACCGCACTGACACACTACTCAACTGGCTTACATGGGGAGCATCCCGAGGACAGAACCACCACGGGCAGAACTGCGGTAAAACGCCAACAGGCTCTGCTATCCTAATGCCATTCGGTAGCGCTTCCCAAGTAGCGATCCAAAACACTAGTCCTGCTATGATACCGCGGTCAAGCCCGTTGGAGTGCAGGATCCCTCTCACAGAGTCTCCATGCCTTCCATATCCCCACAGTCCCAAGCAGCTATGCGCCCAGGATGTACGCGAGACGGCACGCCAGCAACAGAGCACGCCAGCAACAGAGGGCACAACTCCTTGCATGTGACCTCGAAATTCTTCTTCACCAGGAGGAACTCAAGCAGGTGTTCCAGCCACACTTAGGACACTGCCACGCATGCAATGACACCATGGCCGCTAGGTCATTGGGCTGGGAAATAGACATCATCCAGCCCTACGCAGCTACATGCCCAGGATATACACGAAACAGTGCTCCAACAACTAGGGACCCAGCTGGTCCCAGCTTACTCCACCTCTAGGAAGTCGGCATGCCCCTCCTCCTGGCACTAGTGGAGGCTCAAACCAAACACCGGACTCTAGCCATGCCGAAGGTTCCATCGACAGCCTGTGGCCACTCCATCAACATGGCCAAATGCGTCGCTTAGCGGTCTCATGGTCTCACCATTGGTATCACTCGGGTTACTTACGGTGCCAATGCTTGGTTGCAGCACTCGTGTAGCGCTATCGACATCGATGCTGGTCCTATCCTTATTATCTGTGACCGCCTCACTGCCAGGATAGCCTTGCTCACAGTAACCTCCTCGCTACTGCTCAACGTGACTGGCCACTCCTAACTGAGTCATGAACTCGTCATGGCCCATACCCTCGCAACGTTGGCTGCTGGTCCTAGCCCGGCCGCCGCGACCTCATTGCCGTGGCTGCATTAAGGCTTCAATCTTGCACCACTCTGGTCACGCTTCCAGCATTGATACCGTGGTTATCCCTGCTCGCAGCGGATAATTCAGCTTCGGCGTGACTCCCTCTGCTGCTGCATCGCTGCCTATTAGACCATCCTCGGCAGCTGCACATCGGGACAGTATACTCGCGCAACCACTGCTGCCGCTTGGCGCGAAGTGGGTCTGCACGTCTACACGTTCTGTATTACGACATGCTCACCTCAAAAGGATCGCATATTCATTAGCACTACACTCTGCAGATCGTACTGTGTGCGTGCACATTGCAGGTTGGCACATGGCGCGTTGACGCCGCCACCAGGGACCCGGGGCACATCTAAAACATCCAGCCCTGATAACGTGTCACCTGAACCTGATCTCAGCCTTCCCCCTTTCCACCGCAGCGCATTACAGCTTGGGAGGCACCAAGTGTGGCTGACTCATCCTGCTTGTCCTAGGAGAAAACAGAGTTACTTACCTGTAACGGAGTTCTCCGTGGACAGCAGGATAAGTCAGCCACACATACCCGCCCTCCTCCCCTGGGAAAGGGCTCGGCTTCTGAACAGTGCCCGCCTCCTAGCGGCTAAGGCTCAGCTAGTGACGAACTGGCTAGCTAGGGGCGGGCCAGGGGGCAGGGCCAGTTGGCCCATGCTCAGAAGGGCAAAAGCCCTTCTGAGCTATGGAGAGTACTTCCGTCTCGGCGCCGTCGGATGACGTCACCAAGTGTGGCTGACTTATCCTGCTGTCCACGGAGAACTCCGTTACAGGTAAGTAACTCTGTTTTCCCCTTTCTCCATTGGGAAAATTGGCCATTTAGCCCTACCCTCTGCTTTCTCTCTTTTAACCAGAATCTGATCCATGATAGTACACTGCCTCCTATCCCATGATGACTTAGTTTTGCCAAAAGTCTCTCAAGAGGGACCTTGTCAAAGGCTTTCTGAAAGTCCAGATACACTATATCAACCGACTCACTTTTGTCTGTTTATTCACACCTTCAAAAAAAAAACATAACAATTAGTAAGACAAGACCTTACTTGGCTCAAGCCATGTTGGCTGTCTCCCATTAAGCCAAGACTATCTACATGTTCAGTAATTTTGTTCTTTAGATGGTTTCTACCATTTTTCCCGGTACTGACGTCGGGCTCACCGGTCTGTAGATTCCCAGATCAACTCTGGAACCCTTTTTAAAAATTGACGTTACCCGAAGATCGGAGGATGGCGAATGTATTACAGGTGATTTTAATGATAGTTTGCAGACCTGCTATTAGTAATCTGTGATCTCATATTTCAGTTCTTTCAATACTCTTGGATGTATACCATCCGGTCCAGGTGATTTGCTACTCTTCAGTTTATCGAATAGTTGTAACACATCTTCCCGGTGTATCAATATTTCTTTCAATTCTTCCGCAGTATCACCTTTAAATACCACTTCAGTCATGGGTAACATCCCTACATCTTCCTCAGTAAAGACCGAAGCAAAGAATTCATTCAGTCTCTCTGCTATGGGTCTTGTCCCCTCTTAGTGCCTCTTTTACCCCTCTATCATCTAACGGTCCAACTGACTCTCTCACAGGTTTTTTGCTACGAATGTACTTGAAAATGTCTATTACGTGTTTTTGCTTCCACAGCAAGCTTCTTCTCAAATTCTCTCTTTGCCTGCCTTTATTTATTTATTTATTTACATTTCTTATATACCACACTATTTGACATCAGCGCGGTTTACATCGAACATAAAATTCAGCACCAAAACAAGCGTCTGAGTTACAGTAAACAGGGTCATAAAACTTGGATAACAAGGTAATTTCAGTAATGAGGATCATAAAACTTGGATAACAATGTAATTACGAATGACGGGATGGTAAGGTAAACTATTGACATCTTAAATTATAGGACATATGATACGTAATTAAAGGTCAGTGGAACCTTACTAAGTGGGGAATTCTGGTTCATTAGGTGATTCGGAGTGCCTATAACTCACGGAAAGGGGACGTGCTTCTGCACTCACCGGGAAGTATTTAAGGAATAAGTAATGCTTGAGGGCCTTTCTAAATTGAAGTAGGTTGGTGATTGCTCTAATATCTGGCGGCAGTGCATTCCAGATTTAGGGGCACGGAGACTGAAAGCCCTGTTTGCTGTTGATGAGGTGCTTCTAGTAAGTTCACGGGGAACCATTAGCGTATTTAAAGCAATTGATCTTCTTGATCTATTCGGGGTTATGGGTTTGATGAGTTCGGTTAATGATGTGGAGGAGAGACTATTTACCACTTTGAAGGTAAGTAGTAATGTCTTGAAGATGATCCTGGCATGTATAGGAAGCCAGTGTAACTGCTTCAGAAGGGGCGAAACATGCTCACACCTAGATGCTCCATAGAGAACCCTCGCAGCGCTATTCATTGCAAGCTGTAAGGGGTTCAAGGTAGACTGAGGGAGGCCTAGCAGAATGACATTAGCATAGTCAAAGTGAGGCATGATCAGAGCCTGGTAGATGGTGCGAAAATCCTCAGGTTCAAGCAGGGGGCGAAGATGTCTTAGTGACCGGATTTTGTAGTATATGGTTCTTACAGTGTTGGCTATATGTGCTTTCATGTCCAGGTTCTGGTCGAGTGTAATACCCAGATAACGTATTTTGGGTTTTGATTGTAGCTCAGCATCTTTCACCTTCAGGAATTGTGGAGGGCTAAAGCTCGGGTTCTTTGACATGAAGAGCACTTCTGTCTTCTTATGTTGGATCCTTAGGTTTTGTGACAAGAGCCATTCCGATATGGCATCAAAGCAGTTGCTCAGAGGGGATAAGTCCAATTTGTCTATGTTAAAAGGCATATAAAGCAGGACATCGTCCGCATATACCATGCAACTCACATTGAAAGACCGGATGATCTTGCAAATAGGTTGCATATAAATATTGAACAACAAAGCAGAGAGGGATGAACCTTGTGGGACCCCCTGCCCTTGGTGAAATGGATCAGACTTCGCTCCACCAGCCCGAACGTATTGCCATCTTTCAGATAAGTATGATCTGCACCATTCAAGGGCAGTTCCGTCAGCTCCTTTCTCTTTTAGCCGTATTAGGAGGAGGTCATGGCTCACCGAGTCAAATGCTGCGGCTATGTCCAGGAACACAAGTGCAAAACCCTGTCGGATGTTGTTGATACCAGAAATTATGTTATTGAGGAGAGATGTAAGGAGTGTTTCTACACCGTGTGACTCCCTGAAGCCATGCTGGCAAGGATCCAGCGGAGCAGCGGTATCGATATGGTCTTGCAATTGGCATTGAACCTCCTTTTCTATTAACTTTGCGAGAAAAGGAATACTTGAGATGGGTCTGTAGGAGTCTACCTTTAGAGGATCTAGCTTACAATTTTTTAAGAGTGGTCTGATGGACGTTTGTTTGAGGGCAGAGGGGAACGTACCAGAATTGAAAGACAGGTTTATTATTTTAGTTATTATTGGGCTGAATTCGCAATGCAGTTCCTTTATCCAGAAAGCTGGGCAAGGGTCAGTCTGAGCAGTGGTGGTATTGAGAGACATGATCAGATCTTCAATTCGCTTCTTGGCAGGCGTAGAGAAGATGGTTAGAGCTGTTGGGCACTCTTGGGCGATGGGGGCAAATTCTAAAGGAGATTTATTTGTTTGTGTAAGCTTATCAATGCCTTGCATTTAACTTACCAGTGCTTGTGCTGTTTCCACTTTTCGTCATTTGGCTTTTTTCCATTTCTGAAATATGCTTTTTTGGCAACAGCCTCTCTGACCTCACCTTTAAAACCATGCTTGCAGTTTTTTGGACTTCCTTCCACTTCTCTTAAAGCGTGGAATACAACTGGTCTGGGCTTCTAAGATAGTATTTTTAAACACCACCCAAGCTTGATGTAAGTCTTTAACCTTTGCAACTGCTACTTTTAGTTCTTTTTTTGTTTTTTGGGGTTTTTGTTTTTGTTTTTTTAACTATTTTCCTCATTTTATCATAGTCTCCCTTTTGAAAGTTAAAAGGTAGTACTGTGAATTTCCTTACCATCCCTCCTCCATTAATTAAATCAAACACGCTCATGCTATGATCAGTATTGCCAAGTGGCCCCAACACCCTTATCTCTTGCACCAGATCTGGTGTTCCACTAAGGACTAGGTCCAAAATGGCTTTCCCCTCTGGTTGGTTCATGAACCAGCTGCTCCAAGAAGCAGTCATTTATTTTATATAGAAACTTTATTTCCCTAGCATGTCCTGCCGTGACCCTGACCCAGTCAATACCGGGGTAATTGAAATCACCCATTATTATTACTGTGCTGTAACTTTTGCTAGCTTCACTGATTTCTTTGAGCATTTCATTATCCATTTGTTCATTCTGACCAGGCAGTCGATAGTACACCCCGACTGCCATCACCTTCCCCTTTTTACATGGAATTTCAATCCATAGAGATTCTACAGCAAATTTTGTTTCCTGTAAAACTTTAATCCTTTGTGACTCAATGCCTTTTCTAACAGAGCGCAACCCCTCCACCAATTTGATCAGTTCTATCATTGTGATATAGTTTGTACCCAGGTATCGCAGTGTCCCACTGGTTTTCCTCCTTCCACCATTCTCTGAGATACCAATCATATCTAACCTCTCATTCAGTGCTATATATTCTAACTCTCCCATATTATTTTTTAGACTTCTAGAATTTGCATACAAGCAGAGACTGTATTTTATTCATATTAATGTGGCTATCGGTGGACAGGGATAATTTGGAATCTTTAAGCTCTGTCTCCGCCGTACTCAAGGGCATTTGGGCTACTTTTGTCTTTATTGGAACCTCTCTGCTGATATGCCCTAACTTCATTCTTTTGGTAGTATCCTTCAAGGATACATTGTTCCGAACCATGCGCTCTTGGGCGACTGTCAGCTCTCCCCTATTATCTAGTTTAAAAACTGCTCTATCTCCTTTTTAAAGGTTAATGCCAGCAGCCTGGTTCCATCCCAGTTAACGTGAAGCCCATCCCTTCGGAAGAGCCACTCCTTTCCCCAGAATGTTCCCCCAGTTCTTAAAAAATCCAAAACCCTCATCCTTGCTCCATCGTCTCATTCACACATTGAGACTCCAGAGCTCTGCCTGCCTTTTAGGTCCTGTGCGTGGAACCGGAAGCATTTCGGAGAACGCTACCTTGGAAGTTCTGGATTTCAACTTCCTACCTAAAAGCCTAAATTTAGCCTCCAGAAACTCCCTACAACATTTTCCTATGTCATTGGTACCGACATGTACCAAGACAGCAGACTCTTCCCCGGTACTATCTAAGACCTTGTATAGGTGGCGCGTGAAGTCCTCTACCTTCGCACCATGCAGGCATGTTACTAGGCGATCCTCACGTCCACCAGCCACCCACCTATCTACATGCCTAATGATCGAATCACCAACTATAACGGCTGTCCTAACCCTTCCCTCCTGGGCACATAGCGAAAGGGTTTTACATCATCTGGAGGACTGGTTGGGCTGTATTTATGTGCCCAATGAGCACGAAGGTGATTTTTTTTAGAGAGATGTTAGAGAAATTAGTGGGCTTTCAGGATATCCCTATTTTATTGGGGGGGGGGGGATTTTAATTTAATTATGAATTCTCAGTTGGACAATTCAGATGAAGCCTCTATGGGGGGGGTGGGGGGAGGGAAGGTGTATAGGATGCAGTTAAGTAGGTTAGTGGATACATGGGTGCACAGAATAGGTCAAAGAGGAACTATATGTTTTATTCTCCCCCGCAGCATTCTTACAGTCACTTAGACAAGATCTGGGTGGGGGGGGGGGAGTGCTGGTGTCGGGAATGGTGAAGGTGGCTATTGGGCTGATAAACTGGTCTGATCATGCTCAACTAAGTGTGAGAATACTATAAGGTTGGGAAAGAGGGATAAAGTTTTGGAGATTAAATTATTCCCTTTTGGAGGATAAGGAATGTGTGGCTCGGGTTACTAAGACAATTAAGGCAGACCTTGACAACATTTTCTTGGAATCTAGGAACCAGCCTAAAAATCTAGGAGCTGGCTGACGAAACCTAGGTCACAGTGCAAGCCTCGACCCCCCAAAAAGGTGTATTGCAGTTAATTTTTTAGGTTTTAGGGCCTGATTTACTAAGACTGTTTTCTTGTATTCTATGGGAAAGAGCTTAATAAATTAGGCTCATAAAGGGCTACTGCACAGTGCCAACAGAAGGCAGTGACCCCATTCCTCCTCCTTCCTCTATTCCCTCTTCCACTACTGCCACTGATCCTTTAAGCTACACGTGTGGGGAGGGGGTGCAGAGATCGGGTGCCTGTGTGGGTGAGTGGGTGAATGGGAGGTACAGAAGTGGGATGCCTTTGTATGTGTGTGGAGGGGGGAAGGGTGCTGGGGCGAAGTTTCTGCATAGGTGCAGTGAGAGGGGGTACACGGTGCTTTTGCAGGGTGACTGCGTGTTTGGGTGTGGTGCTAGAGCAGGGTGCCCCCTTATGTGTGGTGGAGATGAGTATGCCTTTCGTGCATACACATTCCCATATTTACCATGCATTCATCTCTTCACCCTCTAACAGTTCCCTCCTTCCCCAACCTCTCTCCTGCTGTCCCCTCTCCTACCCTCCACGACTGTTTCCTTTCCCAGACACTTTCCCATTTCTTACTCCTACTTGCATGCATCTTCATCTCCTGCCCTCCAACTCCCCCTTTATTATAAAAAAGGGAACTGCTGCTCTTTTAAATTTCTTCACCCATCTGTGCAGCAATATCCCTGCCTCTTTTTTTTTTCTGCAGGCTCCGGCAACACTTCTGCTACGATCGCAGCCTTTTTCAGCCTTTCTGCCCACGGGGATCCCATCTCTCACAAGCAGAAGGGCTGCAAAAGGCCACGATCATGGCCATACCATCTCTCGCAGACAGACTCCACCGATCTTTGCCATGATCATGGCCTTTTGCAGCCCTTCTACCTACAGGAGATGGGATCCCTGTGGCAGACCACACCGGCCCACTTGTGCTCTGCACCTAAGGTGCCAGGTCAGAGTTTTCCATCACCATGGCGACCTGGCACCTGGTGTTTGTCGAGACCTGAATTAAGGAATACTTTCACTTTAATACAGGGGTGTTAGGGTACCAATGAAAGAGGTGTTGGATAGGTTTAAGGTGGTAGAGAGAGGGCTTTTGGTGAGGGTAACAGCGGCAGCGAAAAAGAAGAGGTTAGCAAAAGAGTGGGGGAAACTGGATAAAATTATGTTGCCGGAAAGGGAGCATAAGATGAGGAGAGGGGTAAAAAGACTCTGTGGGTGTTAGAAGGGTCGAGGGGGGAATTGGAGCTGTTGAGAGTGGGGATCATTGCATTTCAGCTGGAGAGGGCCAAGCAGGTACACTGAGTATAACAGAGCTAGCCGACTGAGGCTTAAGAGGAGGTGTCAACAACAGCAAGTGGTTAGGATTCGGAATACAGTATGTCACATGGTATATGAATCTAGTAAGATTAGGAAAGTTTCTTAGCAATTTATATCAAATTGTATATGGGGGAAGTGGATTAAGGGGGCGGTTTCCAATCAATCAATATGGGTTGAGTGAAAGGGATAAATTTCATGTTGTGCAAGTTTCTCATTTTTTTAAGCAATCAGGTTTGGCGGGGCATTAGTCAGAAGCCAATAGAGTGAGGATTTGTATGAGAAGTTGGGGAACTCAAGGGGCCCATTATCCCAATTATATAGAAAATTGCCAAGACTGAAGAGGCTCCAACGTCAGTTTATGGTAAAATGGGAAGAAGAGTTGGTTGGGGAGTGGGATTAAGCCAGGTGGGAGGAGATGTTTGAGGGAATGAAGACATTGACACCTTTAACTGCACTGATGAAAAACAGCTTGAAAGTTCTGTATCGGGTGTACTGGACAACTGTGAGGTTGTGTAAATTGGGTAAAGGGTATAAGAGTGTTGGAAGGACTGTGGGGGAGAAGGTGATTTCTTTTACTCATGGTGAGCTTGTCCACAAGTGAGGAAATTTTGGGAGGAGGTGGAAAAAGGGTTGTGGTGATTTATGGGGTTCTTTGTGCTAGCTGCAAGAAATGGCGTGCTGTTGGGGAAAGCCTGTGATGCCTACGGAGGAGATCTTGATTCGGAGGCTTGACTGTATGTTTCATATGAGTGAGAACATGACGCATAATAATTGTATTAATATATTTGTTTTAGTTTTGGGCTCCATATCAGCAGTGGTGAGGGGTATTTTTTCAATCGCTTGACTCCCCTACATTATACTGGACATGGTGGGCCAGTTGGGTTGGGTAGTTCAGCAGCAATTGGCTGTTTTCGTTAAAGATGGTGGGAGGGGGGGCTTTGGGATGGGGTGAGATGGTAGATATTGCCCAATTGAGTTAGCCATCTGCTGTAGTATGTTATTTATTAGTTGGTATCGTGGGTATTTTTATGCATTCCTCTTGTGCACTAAGAAGTGGGTACAGAGTTCAGTGTGAGGGGGAGCTGCTAAAGGGTTAGTAGAGTAGCAGAATAATTATATTAGCGGCGATGTAGAAGCATTGAGCTCATTTATTACTGAGGGTATAATATGTATGTATTGTAATATTTGCTAAAACTCAAAAATACCATAAAAAAGACAGAATTATAGAATTTAGTAGTTGGTATAAATGGGCAGATTGGATAGATCATATTGTCTGTATCTGCACTCATGCATTTAAGTTTCTAATTGATATCTTGCCTGTCCTAGAAGGAAAAGAGTAGTTACTCACCTGTAACAGGTGTTCTCCAGGAGCAGCAGGAATCAGTCCTCACTTATGGGTGTCATCGACGCCGATGAAGCCCCAGCGGAGCATTTCCCCAGCTTTCCATGAAAGCCTTTGGGAATGCTGGCACGCATGCGTGGTTCCCTTCCCGCCTAAAGGTGCCATCTTACCTCAATCAAATGACATAGCTAAGAACAGCACACAAAAATGCAAAAATTAAACTATGTACAACTGCAACTCCAAGGGGAGGAGGGAGGGTAGTGAGGACTGATTCCTGCTGCTCCTGGAGAACATCTGTTACAGGTGAGTAACTACTCTTTCTCCAGGACCAAGCAGGAAGTCAGTCCTCACTTATGGGTGACTCCCCAGCTCTGGGCTACCAGGAACCCAGGCTGAAAAAGAGAACTCCCTCTAGTTTCAGCAACACAGGAAAGGCTTTGCAAGGACACACCCTCCACAGGTAGCCCAACCAGAGGGCAGGAGGGCAGGAGTTGCCTATACCTCAAAGAGATTCCGGAGTACTGCTTGGCCAAAAGCACTGTCCCTACGAGACTCCCTCTCCAGACAGTAGTGGGCTGCAAAAGTCTGGCTTGAAGACCAAGTAGCAGCCCTGCAGATGTCTTGCAATGGAACAGAGCGGAGGTGAGCCACTGATGCAGCCATTGCCCTCACACGGTGGGCCGTGACACGACCCTGCAAAGGAAGGTCAGCTGCCTTGTAAGCCCAGGTGATGCAGTCAGCCACCCAGATGGACAAGGTACGCTTGGACACAGGCCTCCCCAAGTTATTGGGGTCAAAAGAGAGGAAGAGCTGAGAAGCCTTCCTGTGACCTTTCGTACGTTCAAGGTAGAAGGATAAGGCCCTCCTACAGTCCAAGGTATGGAGAACTGTTTCAACCTGACTTGCATGAGGCCTAGGGAAGAATGTTGGAAAAACCACCTCCTGGTTGAGGTGGAAAGAGGAGACAACCTTAGGAAAGAACTTAGGGTGAGTCCTGAGGACCACCCTGTTTTTATAGAACCTGGTGTAAGGCCTATCACAGACCAAGGCTTGAAGTTCACTCACTCTCCTAGCCGAAGTCAGGGCTATCAGAAAGAGAGTCTTCCATGAAAGGAAGCGTAGAGGGCAAGTAGCCATAGGCTCAAAAGGTGGGCGAGTCAGTTGCTGCAAGACCACATTAAGCTCCCACTCAGGAGCAGGAGGACGTATGGGAGGTTTGAGCAGTAACAAGCCTCGGAGAAATCTGGACACTGAAGGGTGCACAGACAAGGAATGGCCCTCTACTAAGGAGTGGTGAGCTGCCAAAGCAGAGAGGTGTACCCAAACAGAGTTGGACTTGAGACCCTGATTGGACAAGTGCAGTAGGTACTGAAGCACTACTGACACAGTACAGGAGAAATGATCCTCAGTACGTAGCTGACACCACACAGAGAACCTTTTCCACTTGAGAGCATAGGTTTTTCTAGTGGATTGTTTCCTGGAGGCGAGGAGAACGTCCTCAACCTCGGGAGGCAGGCCCCAGGGAGCCAACACTACCCTTGCAGCCTCCATGCCATCAGATTGAGAGCTTTGAGATTGGGATGCGGCAAGGAGCCCTGATTCTGAGAGAGAAGGTCGGGCTGCAATCCCAGAGGCAGAGGCAGATCCACTGCCAGTTGAAGCAGGAGGGGGAACCAAGGCTGCCTTGGCCACCTGGGAGCAGAGGATGCGGTTGCCTGGAGCAGAACCTTGGCAGCTGGTTGTTCAAGGGACTGGCAAACAGGTCTATAGAGGGAAGTCCCCATTTCAAAAAAATCTTTTGAACCACTAAAGGATGTAACTGCCACTCGTGTGGTTGCAGAATCCTGCTCTATCTGTCGGCCAGGGAATTCTCCTGGCCTGGAAGAGAGACTGCTTTGAGGAGCATGTTGTGCTTCAGGGCAAAGGAACAGAGGTCCTGGGCCTCCTGGCAAAGGGGCTGGGAACCAGTTCCGCCCTGTTTGTTGACATAGAACATGGCTACCTGGTTGTCTGTCTGGATCAAGACAGACTGCTGTGCCAGGGAAGCAGCAAAGATCTTGAGGGCCAAGCAAATAGCTCTGAGTTCTAGCAGATTGATCTGCTGGGACGCCTCCAAATGAGACCACAGGCCCTGGGTGCACTTGTCTAGGCAGTGCGCACCCCAACCCTGCAGAGAGGCATCGGTGGTCAGTACCACTGTATGAGGTGGGATCTGAAAGGGCACCCCCACCAGCAGATTGGGGGGGGGTGTAACCACCAGTTGAGGGAGGTCAGGAACCGGTGGGACACTCTGATCCAGTCTCCGAGACTGCCTGAGGCTTGAGACCACTGAGTCCGAAGGCACCACTGGGCAGGCCTCATGTTGAACCTGGCATTTGGGGTCACCTGTACTGTCGACGCCATGTGGCCCAGAAGCTTGAGACAGAGTCTGGCGGAGACCAGGGACCTGTGCAGAAACTTGCTGGCAAGGTCCATGAGCCTTTGTTCTCGGTCCACTGGTAAGAATGCTCTTGCCAGCTGAGAATCCAACCTTGCCCCTATGAACTCCAAGTTCTGGGAGGGGAGCAAAGTGGACTTTGCGAAGTTGATGACAAAGCCCACCTTTTGGAGCAGGTCTATGGTTCCGTTGGTGGCCTGCTGGACCCCGAGAGACGTCTGGCCTCTGATAAGCCAGTCATCTAGGTAGGGAAATACAAAGATGCCCTGATTCCTCAGGTAGGCTGCCACCACTGCCAGGCACTTGGTGAAGACCCTGGGAGCAGAAGTCAGCCCAAAAGGCAGTACCCTGTACTGATAGTGGTTTCCTCCCACCATGAATCTGAGGTACTTTCTGTGGTCTGGATGAATGAGGATGTGAGTGTAAGCATCTTTTAGATCTAAAGAGCATAGCCAATCTCCCTGCTGGAGGTAGGGCAGAAGAGTTCCAAGAGTAACCATCTTGAACTTTTCCTTTACCAGAAACTTGTTCAGGTTTCTGAGATCCAGAATGGGTCGAAGACCACCGGTTCATTTTGGCACCAGGAAATATCTGGAGTAAAAACCGTAACCCTGGAAGTGGGGAGGCACAGGCTCCACCGCCTTGTCTAGTAATAGCCCTTGGAGTTCCTGGAGGAGAAGGGAGGTATGCAGGGGAGGCCTGAAAGGTTCCCCTGGAAAGTGTGGCGGAGGAAGTTGGTGAAAATGGAGGGCATATCCTCGATGGGCTATGTCCAGAACCCAACTGTCCTGAGTATTCAGGGGCCACTGATGAGCGAACAAGGCTAGGCGGCCTCCTGTGCAGGGCTGGGACTGCATGGGAGGATTGGCTGTACTCAAGGAGTCAAAAACCTCCACCCTGCTGAGTGGGAGCAGGGGCCGGAGGCTTGGAGGCAGTCTGCCTACGGGGCCCATTACCCCGGCCCTTGGCTTGCTGACCCTGTGGGGCAAGTTGGGCAGCCTGATAATGTGGGTACTGTTTGTAGGCAGTGCCCTTCCTCGGGTAAAAGGGCTTTTTACCCGAGCCCTTCTTCTTATGAGAAGGGGCAGAGGTCTTCCTGGACAGCCTTGTCCGTGTGAGGTGCTCAGTCTCGAGCTATGAGGCCTTCTCGGCCACAGGCTTGCCAAAAAGGTTGTCACCTCGGCAAGGGACATCGACCAACTTGTCCTGAACCCATGGCTCGAGGTCCGATGACTGCAGCCATGCCTGGCGTCGAGCCGCGATGCCAGCAGCCGCTACTCGGGCCAAAGCCTCGAAGCCATCGTAGGCGGCACGGGACATGAACTTCGAGCATTCCCGTATCCTCGAAGACAAGGACTTAAAACTCTGCAAGGGCTACCCGGAGAGACCAGGAGAGAAATCGGCCAATTCCTTGGCCAGATCTCGTAAATACATGCCCATGTAGAGCTGGTAAGTCTGGACACGACAAGCAAGCATGGAGCCCTGAAAACACTTTCTGCTGACTCCATCAAGGCTTCGGGCTTCCCTACCGGGAAGCACCACAGAGTGCATCTTCTGACTTTTCAGACGATGCATGGCCGATTCCACAACCATGGAATGGTGTGGCAGCTGTGCTTTCTGGAAGCCAGGACTCTTGCGGAGCCAATAAATGGAATCGACTCGCTTGCTCAAAACCGGCGCCAAGGCTGGTGCCTCCCACATCCGGAAGAGGAGCCGCTCCAGCATCGGAGGAACTGGGACAGTAAAGGCCTCCTTCGGAGTTGAGTCATACTGTAGAGCATCGAGCTCTTCAGCTCGAGGCTCTTCCTCGGGGTCAGCCGGGATAGCCAGGGCAGCGGCCATATCCCGGATAAACTCCGAGAACCTAGTAACCTCCGGAGGGGGATCTACTCCGGGGCTCAGACTCAGGCGAGTCCGACGGGACACACCGAGTCTTAAAGGTGTCAGGAGACTCCTCATCTTCCGTCTCCCATGCCGACTCATCCGACGTGGAGTCGGGGTCCGACGCTGCGGGGCCCCTGGACACCCGCCCCGACGCCGGAGGCACTGGCGTCGAGACCCTCGGTCCCGAACGGGAGGCCGAGGGAGACCTCGACTGAGGACGACCTCGAGCCACAAGGGACTTGAGTATCGGCTCGGTCTCCGGGGTCGACTTGGACGTCGATGTCCCGGTGGTCGGGGCAGATGCGCCAGACAGGCTGGCCAATGCCTGCTGCTGGTCCATGAAGGCAGACATCCTGCTCTCCAAGGCTGTCAACCTGAGGCTCAGCTCAGGTGATGCAGCAGCCCCCGACAATGGGCCCCGGCGGCGGTACTCTGGGAGGCGAGTCTTCGAGGACAACAGGACTTACGTGTCCAGCAGACTCTGGTTCTATACGAGGAACTTTGGTCGGCTTCTCCTGGTCCACGGGCCCGGGATGACGGTCGGGAGTCTTAGACCTGGATCTCGAGGGTCCAGGGACTTCCACCGACGCCGCCCTCGCAAGCCGCTTCTTCCTCTTACGGTCCCTGTCAGGGGACCCCCTATCCGAGGAGCTCCGACGCCTCTTGGGATGGGAATCCCGAGATGTCGAAGCCTCAGACGAGGTCCGGGCACGAGCAGAGGCCGAGTCGGAGTAAAGCCTTTCACTCTGCTGTTGATGACTTCGGAGGGCCTTGGAAGACATTTTTCCACATGGCACACACGATTTAGAATCGTGGTTCGGGCCCAGGCACCGAAGGCAGCAGTCGTGGGTGTCGGTGAGAGACATTATCTTCGTACACCGATCACACTTTTTAAAACCACTGGAAGACATGGGGGAAAAAAGGGACCCCGCGAGGTCAAAAGACCAGCCTTCCAGGGAAAAGAGAAGTTGAGGCGCGAACGCCTAGCCACTAAGGGCAGAAACCGAAAAGAAAAAAAGGGGGTTCGATACCGGTGTACCGATCCCGGCGGGAGGGGAACCGATGTTGAATCCAAGAAAAATCAATGTTAGAAAGAAAAAAATCTACTTTTAACCGGGAAAAACAGGACACACGTCCGATGGGCTTCACGGAAAAAAAGAGACTGGGGTAAGATGGCACCTTTAGGCGGGAAGGGAACCGCGCATGCGTGCCAGCATTCCCAAAGGCTTTCATGGAAAGCTGGGGAAATGCTCCGCTGGAACTTCATCGGCGTCGATGACACCCATAAGTGAGGACTGACTTCCTGCTTGGTCCTGGAGAAAAAAAAATATTGGCATGTATTTGTCAGGGCATAAAAAGCACAAAAATAGAGTGGAAAACGCTGAATAAAGCCTATATATGTTGCTAATTTTCTTAACATTTTTCAAGGAAAGATCTGAGAATGTGTCCTCCAAACATTAAGGAACTAATTAGCAACATATAGGTGGTTTGCATTTCCTGATTTAATATTGGTATCTGCTTTGTTAGTGATCACAAAAATAAACTGTAACATCCAAGGACAACAAAGGGAGAGATGAGAGTACCATAGCGTTTATCAAACATCTTATCACAGATTTCTGCAAACATTTGTACCCCTTACCAAGATTAAAGAACTTCTTACCTCTGTCCGCTTTATCAAGTGCTCAAGTTCAGCTATTTGATTTTTCACTTCACTTTCCTTGCTAATGAGATAACCAATACCTTTGGAAAGTTTTTCCTGTTGATATAATAGTACAACACAAATGAATGATCTGCATTCTTTCAGTGTGTGCATAATATACAATTCAACTACACTGGCTCCCAATGGTGGCCAGAGCAAAATTTAAAATAATCCTGATTATCTTCAAAATCATCCACCATTTATCGGCAGATGCACTACAAGAAATCATAACAAGAGATATCAGTAATAGACCAAGAAGGAACAATAATGACAACATGATCGGCGCACCTGCAGGATGTTGTTGTTAAGTGCCGTCGAGTCGGAGTCGACTCATGGCGACCCTCTGGATAGCTATCCTAAATTGTGTTCGGTCTTCAGTCAGGCGGCTCATTGACGACAGACTGGTACCCGTAGCTGCTGTTATTGTAGCGATCCATCTCATTGCTGGCCTTCCTCTTTTGCGTTGACCTTCTATCTTGCCAAGCATGATGTCTTTCTCTAATGATCTCTCTCTTCGCATGATGTGTCCGAAGTATGAAAGCCGAAGTCTTGTCATCTGAGCTTCTAAAGAAAGCTTAGGTTTGATCTCCTCTAGTACCGACTGGTTTGTTGTTCGGGCAGTCCATGGTATACACAGTATTCGCCGCCAGCACCATAATTCAAAGGCATCAATTTTCTTCCTGTCTGTCTTTTTCACTGTCCAGCTTTCACATCCATATGATGTTATTGAAAATACCATGGCTTGAACAAGTCGAATCTTTGTATGGAGAGACACATCTCTGCTCTTGAGAATCTTATCTAGGTCTTTCATAGCCATTCTGCCAAGAGCAATGCGTCGTCTGATTTCTTGACTGCTTGTTGCTTCTTTATTGATAGTTGATCCAAGTAGGTTAAAGTTGTTCACAATTTCAATTTCTTCTCCTTCAACGATGAACCTGTTGATTATGCCAGTTGTCATGATCTTTGTCTTCTTTACATTAAGGTGCAGGCCCATTTTGAGACTATGTTCTTTGATTGTGAGAAGCAAATGTTTCAGATCATCTTCGCTTTCAGCCAGTAATGTGGTATCATCAGCATAGCGAAGGTTGTTGATGAGTCTTCCACCAATCTTCACACCTCTGTTGTCTTCATACAGTCCTGCTTCTCTGATGATTTGTTCTGCATATAAATTAAACAGGTAGGGGGAAAGTATGCAGCCTTGTCTTACACCTTTGCTTATTTTAAACCATTCTGTTTCTCCTTGTTCTGTTCGAACTGTTGCTTCTTGATCAATGTACAGATTACGCAAGAGAACGATCAGGTGTTCAGGTATACCCATGCTTCTTAATGTGGCCCAGAGTTTCTCATGGTTTACACAGTCAAAAGCCTTGCTATAGTCGATAAAGCACAAATAGATATCCTTTTGGTATTCTTTAGTCTTTTCAAGGATCCATCTCACATCCGCAATGATGTCTCTCGTTCCTCGCCCTTTCCTGAACCCTGCTTGCACTTCAGGTAGTTCTTGTTCTAGGTATGGCTGTAGTCTCTTTTGAATAATCTTCAGTAGAATCTTGCTGGCATGTGGGATCAGAGCGATTGTGCGATAATTTCCACAGTCAGTTGGATCACCTTTCTTTAGTATTGGTATAAACACAGATCTTTTCCAGTCAGTTGGCCATGATGTTGTCTTCCATATTTCTTGGCAGAGCCTTGTAAGTACGGTAACAGCTGCATCAGATTGCTGCAATACTTCTATGGGAATGCTATCAATGCCTGGTGCTTTGTTCTTTGATAAGGCTTTTCAATGCTGCTTCAACTTCTTCTTTCATCACCAATGGTTCCTGATCATAAGGTATAGGTTGAAACGGCTGTTGGTCCACTTGATCTTTATCATATAAAAACTCTGTATATTCCTTCCACCTTTTCTTGATCTTCTCAGAATCATTCAACATAGAACCTTGAGCATCTTGTAACATACCTGCAGGATACCACCAGACTAAACAAAATACTTCAAGAGCAGCTCCATCACTACTGGCATCTACACTATGGAACTCTCTCCCAACGAGCCTAAGGGCATTAGAAAACATCACAGACTTCCGCAAGAACCTTAAAACTCTGCTCTTTACAGAAACCTATGAGCAGATAGACAACAGTACCCACCCGAGCAGTATTGCAACTACCCCTGCCAACTCAATACCCAATCAGCCCAACCAGACTCACAAAGATACCCTCATGATAAATGTAACCCTCCAATTGTGCTGTCTAAATGTTGTTACATACCCCCATGTTAAATGTTGTAAAGCACCCACATGTTAAATGTAACCCTAATTGTGATGGCATGTAACCACTTTGATTGTAGGATAAGATGGTATACAAATCTGTCTAAATAAATAAATAAAATAAATAATCCAGAATCAGTTGGCTGCAATAGTACCAATTACAATGTAAATCATAATTCTCATTCTAGGAATCATTCTTCCCATTTTTAAAGGCTGACAATGTGTGATGCCTAGAAATACATCGTAATATTCCAAAGAAGACAGAAACCCTCCAATAGCAAGGCAGCCAAAGAACATGTATAAAAATGTTGGAGCTATTAGATAGTGAGTGGGTTTTGTTTCTCTCTAACTGTAAGGCTCTTTTTTAATCATTTTTATTAAAGCTGAAGGAAAAACATTTTTCATTTTTCAATAATAAATTTGTAAAACTGTGTACTTATCTTGAAGAGGGCAGCTCAAACAAAGACAGGAAGCCCCGTATACTACAATGTGGCACGTTTCGAGCTCAATCATCCAGAGCTCTGCTTCAGGCTTTTTGGAAATTTCCCATAAAAATTTCCCAGAAAGCAGTGCTTAAAAAAAAAAAAGACAGTCAGTTTGCGCCTTTTATTAAAGAACCGGCATCTGAAGTCACAGACTATACAGCCAATCGGAACAGTCAGAGGGAGAGTACCAAGAAAGCGTAGTTATTCATCTGTAACAGGTGATCTCCGGGAACAGCAGGAATTTAGTCTTCACATATGGATGACATCTGCATAGAGGGAGCCCACTCAGGAACACTCCCCAGGATCCAATAGGAAAGCTTTTGGGAGCATCCCACTGTGCCTGTGCTGCTGCCTTCCTGCCTTTGTGACTCTTCCTCCTCAGTTGACTTTGTAGCTGAGATAAAAGTAGAGAATAGAGAGAAACCCTACAACTCCTAGGGGAGGAGGGTGGTTTGTGAAGACTAAATCCCTGCTGTTCCCAGAGATCACCTGTTACAGGTAAGTAACAATGCTATTTCCAGGAACAAACAGGAATGTAGTCTTCACATATAGGACTCCCTAGCTCCCAGATGCCAGAAAAATGCCCCCAGAATCGGTAGAGGACTGCTCTGAGGCAAATCAAGAGGGCATGGATCCTCCATGGATGTCTGGCATTGCAAAATTTCCGGGACAAAGGGTAGGAGTTGCCCTAAGAGGTCCTGGAGTACAGTCTTACGAATGTTCAAAAGACATGTGTTTGATGGATTTCTCACTCTTGTCAGTTGTATACATTCATTTGTAAACATGATTACTTTCATAATCTGATTGATCTCATTTAAACTTCTTTATTTTTAAAGAACACATATAGTCACAAGATTCAACGGATAACACTGCTTACAGTGATGAGTCAACGGATAAAAATACTGATAGATATTACCAACCCCAACAGGGTAAGAAATTGGATTTTCGCGAGGCTCCCTCCCATGGCAGACGACCTCAGCATGGGTCCCATCACAATCAGTGGGGCAAGCCCAACACCAGATCCAAAACCAAACAATAGCAGCAAGTCATCAACATATCGGGATAGGTTCTGACCGCTGATCAATTTTTTAATTTATACCCACGGTATGTTATGATCCATTCAAGGCACATGTAGTTTTGCATAGGTTCTTTCGCAAAATGCACATAGTACATTTTTTCTTTGAAAAACTTTCAATTTCTGATATTTCAATAATGAGGAACCCCTCTAAGTGGGATCCTCCAGGCCTTTTGGATCAAACATTACTCACTTTTCAACATTTAATATTGCCTCCTCAAGTTTGCAGAGGTCAGAATTCTCATTCTACCTATTCTAATTGCTCTGTCAATTATCCGCTATATCTCAACTTGCTCAAGCAGATAATATCGTTATTCGTAATGCTGACAAGGGGGGTGCTGTAGTTGTTCAATCAAGAACTGCTTATCATGAGGAACTTAAGACTCAGTTATCTGATGATCGGTATCACATGGTTCTTTCAGATGACCCTACTCTGGAAATACAGACAGATCCATTTTTTGGTTCTCCATGCTTTTTAAATGGGTTGGATTACACAACATGAAAAGTCTTTTTTTGTGTAATCTCCAAAAATACCTGTTATGTATACGGTACCCAAAATACAAAAGTCTGACACAGCCACCAGGCCGTCCTATAATTTCATGCCGGGGATCTATCCTTGAACTATTGTCACAATTTTGTGACTATTTTTTACAATCTGCAGCTTCCTCAGTACATTCTTATATAAAGGATATGATATTTTCTGAGCCAGCTTGATCAGCAATCTCAGATGCTCCCTTTTATATATTTACAATGGATGTACAATTTTATATACCAATATTGACCAACAAGGCGTTTTGCAATGCCTTAGCACATATCCTTTAGATTTACCATCCCACCTGCCACGGTCCTTATTGGATCTTTTATATTTGGTGCTGACTAAAAACTATTTCCTATATGATGGACAATTTTATTTACAATCTTTTGGTATAGCCATGGGAGCGATGGCGGCTCCATCACTAGCAACGATTTACAAATTTTGAAGAAACTTATATTTATCCGTCTGAGGCTTTTAGGAACATACCTTTGTGGAAATGTTTTTTAGAAGACTTCTTTTTTTCTAAGGACAGACTCACTTGAGTCTTTGCAATTTATTGAGCGACTTAATATTTTGCGGCCCAACATTCAATTCACTGCACACATTGAAACTCATGCTATTGGATTTTTGGATGTTCAGTTTTTATCCACACCTGTGGGGCTACAAACAACTTTGTACCGCAAACCAGTTTAGCGCAATACACTTTTGCGGTACCATTGCCATCATCCTGTCCCACTTCGCTGTGGTTTACCTTTTGGCCAATTTTTACGGCTTCGACGAGTGCGTTCTACGACTTTTGAATTTCAAAAACATGCGCATGATTTGTTTGATCAGCTGTTATGCCATGGCTATCCCTGTGCAGTGATAACTAAGGCATACAAACATGCCCGTTACTATCATAGGGAATGGCTGTTTCTACTTCAATCAAGGGACAGACAGGATGATTGCATCACAGGGATATTACCTTTTATGCAAAATGCTCATCAGGTGACTTCGATCCTTTGCAAGCACTGGTCTGTTTTGCAATTACATCCCTGCTTTCAAAAACCCTTGAGGATAGCATATTCCTGAGGCACTAATTTGCGGGACAGTCTGGTGCATTCTACCACTGTGGTGGACTGTCCTGTGCACATCCATGAAAATCCTGGTCATCAGGCTTGTGGCGATTGTCAACATTGTGCACAAACTCTGGAAGGCCAGCGTTGGTATTTTGCCAAAAAAATGATCTTTGGCTTACATCCCGGTGGTGCACATCTTGTTCATCTACATTTGTGGTGTACTTGATCATTTGTCCCTGTGACCTTATTTACATCAGGCGAACGACATATCAGATTAAGATACATCTTAATGAACATGCCTCACATTTAAGGACCTCCATTTTGTCAGCTCTTATGGTGGAGCACTGTGTCAAGCACAATCATTCTTTTGAGCATTTACGGTGGAGAGTGATTGATTTTGTGCCTCATGATCCACAAGGTGGTGATCGTTTGATTAAACTACAGTGGAAGGAGCAACACTGGATTTTTAAACTAGGTTCTCTGTTTTCGTCAGGGTTAAATCTTGAAATTGACTGGTCAAGTCTTTTTTAACATTCAGCCTATCGGTGAGGGATTTTCCCTTTTCATGGTACTCGCCCTCTGACTGTTCCGATTGGTGGTATAGTCTGAAGTCAGACACCGGTTCTTTAATAAAAGGAGCAAACTGACTGTGGGTTGTGGGGTTTTTTTTTTTTGGTTTTGGTTTTTTTTTTAATATAAGAGCTGCTTTCTGTTTCATCTTTATTGGAAGTTTCAAAAAAAAAAGAAAAAAAAAAAAGACTGAAGCAGAGCTCTGGATGATTGAGCTCGAAACGTGCCACATCGCAGTATACGGAGCTTCCTGTCTTTTCGTTTGAGCTGCGCTCTTTGAGATAAGTACACAGTTCTACAAATTTATTACTGAAAAATGAAAAAAAGGTTTTTCCTTCAGGTTTAATAAAAATGATTAAAAAGGACCTTAGAGTTAGTGAGTGGATTTTGTGCCTCTCTCTATCTAATAGCGCCAACATTTTTATACATGTTCACATGTTCTTTGGCTGCCTTGCTATTGGAGGGTTTCTTCTTCTTTGGAATATTACTTTGGGCCTTCCTTTACTTTGGGATTTTTTTTTTGTTAGAAATACACTGTAGCAGTAGTGGTACTCTGTTCTTGCATGGATGCTACTGTGTAGCCAAAGCCAATAGGCCCACACACAATACTGCTGCCTGACAGCCCATACAGCTGTGGACAACATTATTGGCACCCATGCATTTTAGGTATGTTTACAAAATTTTGAGAAATACTAGGAAATATTCCATTTGTATGTCATGATAATAATAGTATATTCAAAAATAAACAATAAAAAGATTTCTGTGTAACTTTGATGTAGTAATTTCCGAGAGAAAAAACAAATATAATCTAGACAGAATTAATGGCATACTTCACTAATATTTGGTTGCACAACCCTTGGCAGTGATGACCGCCTCCAAACATTTCTTGTAGACATCTATTTCCTACATCTGTTTGCTGGTAGTTTCTCCCACTCTTCAACAAGTGCAATTTATTTCAAGTCATGAATGTTTCCAGGATTCCTTTTACTAATGGAAAATTTCAGTTCTTTCCAAAGGTTCTCGATTGGATTGAGATCAGGACTCATTGTTGGCCAGTTTAAAACAGTCCATTTGTTCCTTTTTAACCATTCTTTTGTACTTTTGGAATTATGTTTTGGGTCATTGTCCTGCTGGAGGACCATGACATTCGGACCCAGACCTAGCTTTCTGACACTAGATAGCACATTTTGCTTCAAAATACCTTTGCAGTCCTCTGACTTAATGATTCCTTTAATACATTCCAGGCCTCTAGAGTTCCTGAGGCAGCAAAACAGACCCACAAAACATTATGGAACCTCTACCATATTTAACTGTAGGAAGAGTGGGTTTTTTCCCTTATAAGCTTCATTTTACTACCTGTAAATGTACTGCTGGTCTGCATTGCCAAAGAGCTCAAGTTTGGTTTCATCTGTCCACAAAACATTTTCCAAGAAGGATAGTGGCCTCGGAGAAAGATCAGGCGTGCCTTTTTATATGTCTGCCTTTCTTTGAGCAGTGGGGTCCTCCTTGGTCTTTACCCATGAAGCCATACATATATAGTAACATATGACTGAAGATAAACACAAATATGGTCCATCAAGTCTTCCCTGAAAAGGTAGCTAGAGCAGGTGCCACTCCGCGCAGGTCATCCCCCTGTATGCCTTTGTTTAGGGTTATACCCACTGCTCCTTGCAGGTCACCCCCCCGGTTTGTTGAGGTATAATAAATAGGTAAGTTTATTTTTATTTTATTCTTGCTATAAAGGGTTCCACTGTGTCTGACCCATGCCATTTTGAATTCAGTCACTGTATTTGCCCCCACCACCTGCACTGGAGGGCATTCCAAGTATCCACAAACCTTTTAGTGACAAGGCATTTATTTCCTGACATTGCTTTAAGTTTACCTCATTGCAGCTTCATTTTATACCTTCTAGTTTTACAGCTTCCTCTTCTGTGAAAAAGGTTTCTTTGTTCATCTACTTACCGGCAGTAACAAGGAATGCCAACAATGTGAAACCATGCCACAAATCAACAATAACTTCCAGCTTAAAACAAAAACATTAAATTCTCTTTACTTTAATGTTTTTGTTTTAAGCTGGAAGTTATTGTTGATGTGTGGCATGGTTTCACATTGTTGGCATTCCTTGTTACTGCCGGTCAGTAGATGTTATTGAATGAAGCAGAATTGAGATCATTGGTTTCCACGTTGCTTTAAGACTGGTGTGACAGGAAGCAAACATTTGAGGTGTACTGTGGTGGGTGCTTATCTCATATCATTTAAAGCTGTTTTTCAGTTTTTTAAAAATAATATTGATTAAAAAGGAGGACCTACTACAAGAGAGGGGGTTCCTCTCATAGTAGGTGATCTGACAAAAATAATTATGTTTAATAATTTTGGTAGATAGGCACAGGGTAGTAGGATTTTGACTGCCATTTTCACCTTAAATTGAGAATAATCATGTCCTGGCAAAGTCTCATAAGAACATAAGACATCCCATACTAGGTCAGACCAAGGTCCATCAAGCCCAGTATCCTGTTTCCAACAGTGGCCAATCTAGGTCATAAGTACCTAGCACTTTCCCCAACAGGCACAGGTTCCACAATGCTTGTATTGGGTCAAGCAATGATATCCCAGGTCCCTTTTAATAATGGTTTATGGACCTTTCCTTCAGGAACTTGTCCAAACCTTTTTTAAACCCAGCTACACTAACAGTTTTTACTACATCCTCCGGGTAGCAAAATCCAGAGTTTGATTACACGTTGAGTGAAAAAATATCCTCTTATTAGTCTTAAACAGGTTACTATTTCCTACTATTTCCATTTTTAATTGGGTCTTGTTTTATCTGATTCTTTTGTGTGTCAAATATGTGTGCATATACGAGGTGTGACAAAAATGAAACGAGACTGTGGCAGCCACACCCATGACTCAATGTCAATTGGCTAACCGCTTATGTCACTGTGTTGTGCAACATCTCACCACTATTCTGCTATAATATTTTTCATCTCTCTCACTCTATTTCTTTTCAGGTTTTTTTGTAGCACACTGCTCCATTGCTTTGTCACGCAACTGGAGGTGGCAGAAATATGGAGCAAAGAATAAACTTGAATTTTCTGGTTAAGTTGGAGAAGGGCCCAACTGAGTGTCTCCAACTTCTCCAAAAGGCTTATGGAGAAGATGCAATGTCAAGGCTACGAGTCTTCGAATGGCACAAATGCTTCAAGACTGGTCGCAAGGAGGTGGAGGATGACCCCAAGTCAGAACGGCCTTCCACGATAAAGACGGTTGAGAACACTGACAGAGTGAACCAGCTGGTGAGGAGTGATTGCAGACTGACAGTGTGAATGATAGCTGAGGAGGTCAGCCCGAACAGGGAGTCAGTGCGGACTATCTTGGTGCAGGAGCTGGGGATGCAGAAGGTGTGCGCCAAGATGGTGCCCAGGCTTTTATCGGACGACCAGAAGGAGCATCGGGTCGATGTTTGTTGAGACTTGCTAGAGAAGATCGGAGAAGATCCAGAGTTCGTTGGCCGAGTCATCACAAGAGAAACAGACTTGGGTCTTCCAGTATGACCCTGAAAGCAAAAGACAGAGCCTGCAGTGGAAGACTCGACTGTCACCCAGACCTAAGAAAGCGTGCATGTCCAAATCAAGGATCAAGGTCATGCTGATCGCATTCTTCGACCAGAAGGGAGTGGTCCATCATAAGTTTGTGCCAGAGGGTCAAGTCAGTCAACCAGCACTTTTACCAGCAGGTCCTCAATCGCCTCCATGACCAGGGTCGGCGCAACATGCGGGCTCTGTAGAGAGACAAGTCATGGCTGCTCCACCATCACAATGTACCCGCACACACTGCGCTCAGTGTGAGGCAGTTCTTGGCCAATAAACAGATCACAGCTCTCGACCATCCTCCTTATTCCCCAGATCTCGCACCGTGCGACTTCTGGCTCTTTCCCAGGTTGAAGACTGTGCTCAAAGGAACTCATTTTGCCTCTGTAGAAGAGATCAAGGCCACTGTGACGAGGGAGCTGAGAGACCTCAAGGAGGAGGAATTTACAGAGTGCTTCCGTACGTGGCAGAATGCAGAAGTACATTAACTCTGGCAGGGATTACTTTGAAGGGGACAATGCGTAATTTCTCTGTAGATTTTGTAATAAAACATTTATGGGACAATCTCATTTCTTGTTACACCTCGTATAGTCCAAAGCCATGTCACTGGCTCAGGGCCCCAAAGGAACCTCCCACTAGGCGACTAGGAGCTGATACATCAGCTCAGATAGAAGAAAAAATCCAGATGCCCCACGGGGAACAGGGCTCAGTAATATACAGAGCCACTATCGCATCCTAATCAGCATAGGGACATCCTCCTTGTGAAATAAGCAGATCACAAATGGCTCATTGCCTTACATGAGGGGAAAGCACAGTTAATCATCTATAACAGGTATTCTCCAGGGTCAGCAGGAATCAGTCCTCACATATGGATGACATCAGCACTAATGGAGCCTGTGTGGTGAACACTTCCCAGCTTTCACAGAAAGCCTTTGAAAGTTAGACCATGCATGCACGTTCACCCGCCCGCCCAAGGGTGTCATCTTACCTCAGTAAGACAACAGTAATCAAGCCAATAAAGAAAACTCCATGGGAAAGAGGGAGGGTTGTGAGGACAGACTCCTGCTTTTCCTGGAGAATACCTGTTACAGGGAAGTAACTATGCTTTCTTTGGGAACAAGCCGGAAGTCAGTCCTCATATATGGGACTCCCTAGCTAAAGGTTACAGAAAAAAAAATTTTGTAAAAAGCCACTGGCGACAAAAGTCGAACTGTGAATGACAGAAGAGTGCTGAGTGGCCGCAGGACCTCAGGGATGACCACAGCTTTGACCAGGGAGTCAATTCTCCGGTAGCCTGGGGACACAGAAGGGCTGTAGGGTAGAAGTTGCATTATTCCCCAAACAGATGAGTACCACCTGGCCGAAGGTGCTGTCACGCCGGGAGTCCTCCTCCAAGCAGTAATGAGCTACGAAGGTGTGAACCGCGGACCAGATGGCAGCACGGCAGATCTCCAGCATGGAGATGGAATGCAGATTCACCACAGAAGCTGCCATAGCCTGCACATTATGGGTTGTAATTTACTTATTTATTTAGCTGTGCTTATATACTGCTTTTCACCTGGTCAAAGCGGTAATGTGGTGCTTGAGAGACCAGTCTGTTCACAGGCAAAGGAGATTAGGTCACCATGCAGGCAGACAGGGTGCGCTCAGAGACTGCAGCGCCAAGCCGGGATGGATCATAGATTAAGTCCGCTCTAGGTAGAAGGCCAGCACCCTCTTACAATCCAAGGTTTGGAGAGCGGCCTCCGCCCTGTTTGTGTGAGGCTAAGGAAAGAAGGTAGGGAGAGACACCTCCTAGAAGAGATGAAAGGCAGCGACCACCTTAGGAAGAAACTTAAGGCGAATATGGAGGACCACCCTGTCCTTATGAAACCTAGTATAGGGGGCTTCAGCCACCAAAACCTGCAATTCATTGACACTGTGCAAAGTGAGTGCCACAAGAAAGATGACTTTCCAGGAAAGCACAGTTACTCACCTGTAACAGGTAATCTCCGGGAACAGCAGGAATTTAGTCTTCACATATGGGTATCGTCGGTACTGACGGAGCCTGCGCAGGAATGCTTCCCAGCGTCCAATTAAAAAGCTTTTGGGAGGGGGGGCGGAGCCTGATGTCCAGCGGGGTAGACGCTTCGTGCTGAAGCTCCCGAGGGGCCTACTCAGAATCCTGACTTAATATCTACATAAACTTAATATTTTACTCCGAACTTACCGGGGTGCCTTGGGGGGAATGGCGGCCCACAAGCCAGTGCGCTCGGACTTTGGGTCTCCCTCTTCTTCACATGGAAAACGCTCCAAAACAGAGTTGTCTTCCCCACCAAAGATGGTTCCCCTTCGGGTAAGCCCCGAAATGCAGCAGGAGATCTTGGAGGAAATACGTGGTGTGAAGGAACTGGTGCAGTCCAACGGAGAAGCGCTCCGAGCCATGCGAGAAGATTTCGGTATGCTTCAGGACCGGCTTGAAGGTCTTTCACTACGGCTGGACAACATGGCGGGGGTCCTCGGTTCGCACGCGGAGCGCTTGGTGAACCTGGACAAGGCTGAGCGTCAGATACAGAATCTTCAAAAAGAGTTAGAGGATTGTAATAATCGAGCCCGTCGCAACAATGTCAGGCTCATAGGAGTACCAGAGGGTGCGGAAGCAGGAGATATCAGAGAATTTCTGGTTAAAACTCTCCCCTCCTTGCTGAAGATTACCTTTTGCGGAGCTCTGGAAATTGACCGCGCATATCGTGCTCCCACCAACATCGCACTTAATCGGACGACCCCCCGGCCCATTATCTTTCGATTACTGAGGTATCAGCAAGTTGAGCAAATTTTCAAAGCTGCCCGGGTGATTCAACATCTGCAGTTTGAAGATCATAAAGTCTCTTTCTTCCCCGACTTGGCAAAGGCCACAGCTGACCGGCGGAAGGGACTCCTTGCTTTTCGACCTAGACTTCAACAGTTACAGGCTCGCTTTGGCCTCTTATATCCGGCGAAGCTCAGAGTGACTCTCCATAACCAAACTAGCACCTTCGAAGATCCTGCTCTGCTAGCAACATTTTTAGATTCCAAAGAGGCAGACCAGATGCGCTAAGTCAACAACTCGGATAGACTCCGCTGGAACTGCCCGTCATTTTGAATGACCCGACGTGGTGATCATTGTCTGGAATAGAGACTGCCTGGACCTTTCTTTCTTTAATATCTACCTTTCTCGGTCTCCTTTTCCTCCATGATATGCACCTCGGTTGGATTCGGAGCACGCACAGCTATACCGCTTATCTGTCTCAATTAGGCCTACTCTGGGGTTTCACCCCGCAGACATCAGGTCGCCAGTAATTTCTGGGGTTTTGCTTCTTCTCTAAGGCACTTCGGTGCTTCTCCTGTTATATAGGGCGCTTCATGATTTTATTGGTTTATTTTTTATCAGATCGTGTGTATAGTCATTTATAGTTGATATGAGGGACATTGTGCAACTCGGTGCGCCATCATGTTTCTTTCTCAGAATGTTTGACTTTGTTGTATGGCCTTCTGTATTGGTCTTGCTAGAAGACGCTCCACGATTATGTTCAAACTATTCAATGCTCTCAGTTGACTGTTTGATTCTGTATTAATCTGTCACATGCTCATCCGGTATCATAGTCTCTACTTCTGTTTGTTTGATGTACAATAATTGTTGTATGTAAGCGCTTATATGATGATTCTTATCAGCTTAGAGAAGAAGCATTGGGGTGGGGGGTAATTGGGGTTGCTTTCTTTATCGTATGTGTGTATTTGTTTCTTTTGGTGTGTTGTTACTTTTGTTTGTTGCAAAATGAAAATAAAAGTTAAAAAAAAAAAAAAAAAAGCTTTTGGGAGCATCCCACAGCACCTGTCTGCTGTCTTCCCACCTTTCCCAAATGCCTCTCGCCAGTTGAGTTTAAAGCTGAGACAAAGAGAGGGAAAGAGAAAGAGATAGAGAGATACAACTCCTAGGGGAGGTGGGTGGGTTGTGAAGACTAAATTCCTGCTGTTCCCGGAGATCACCTGTTACAGGTGAGTAAATTATGCTATCTCCAGGAATAAGCAGGAATGTAGTCTTCACATATGGGGACTCCCTAGCTTTAGATGCCAGGGAGACGCCCCAGAAGTTGTGTGTCCCTGAGACAGGGCTCCACTTCCCCCCATGGATCTCTGGCATCCAACCAGGGATGGTGGGTAGGAGTTGATTAGATATGGAACAGGTGGTAGAGAACAGTCTGACCAAACAAGACATCCTGGCAGGAGTCCTTGTCCAAGCAGTAATGGGCTGTGAAGGTATGAACCGAGGCCCAAGTGGCTGCTCGACAGATGTCGTCGATAGACACAGAGTGCAAATGAGCCATTGAAGCTGCCATGGCTCTCACATGGGAGCTGTGACATGGCCCTCCAAAGGAAGGTTCTTACTCTGATAGGCAAAGGAAATACACTGTGCAACCCAGTTGGACAGTGTTCTCTTGCAGACTGGAAGTCCCAAATGAGAAGGATCAAAAGCAACAAAGAGTTGAGAGGACTTTCTATATTGCTGTGTTCTTTGCAAGTAAAAGGCTAAAGCTCTTTTACAGTCCAAAGTATGAAGATTCCTTTCTGCATTTGATGCATGAGGTCTTGGAAAGAACACACGCAGGTAGACTGCTTGGTTAAGATGAAAAGGCGAGACCACCTTTGGCATAAAGTGTGGATGAGTCCTAAGGACTACCTTGTCATGATGAAACCTTGTATAAGGTGGATCAGCCACTAGTGCTTGCAATTCACTGATGCGACGTGCTGATGTGACTGTAATGAGAAAGATAACTTTCCAAGAAAGGAATTTCAATGAGGTAGTAGCTAAGGGTTCGAAAGGTGGCTTCAGGAGCTGACCAAGAACCAGATTTAAGTCCCATACCACCGGTGGTGGCCTAATGGGAGGCTTAGTTAGCAGAAGGCCTCTCATAAATCTTGCTATAAGAGGATGGGAGGAAATAGGTTGTCCATTTAGAGGCTTGAAAGAAGCTGCAATAGCACTCAAATGGACTCAAATGGACTCTAAGTTAGTCTTGAGTCCTTCATTGGATAAATGAAGGAGATACTCCAGTAATGATTCCAAAGGTATCGCTAGGGGGTTAAGACCCTTCTGCGAACACCATATGGTAAACCTTTTCCACTTAAAAGCATAAGAGCGTCTAGTGGAAGGCTTCATGGAAGCATAAAGGACATCCTTTACTTGCTGAGGGAGGTTAAGATCATGAAGATCTAGGCCTTCAGCAACCGAGCTCTGAGATGCAGAGACTGGGGATTGGGATGCCATAATATTCCATTCTCCTGTGACAGGAGATCTGGAGCAGATCCTAACTCCAGGGAGGGGGCTTGAGAGAGATGTAGAAGCAGACGGTACCACACTTGCCGTGGCCAATGTGGAGCTATGAGAATCATACGCCCTCTGTCCCTCAGAAGCTTGAACAGGGTTTTGGGAATTAGGGGAATGGGTGGAAAGGCATAAAGGAAGTCTTGATCCCAGTGAGGGAGGAAGGCATCCCTGGCCTGAGAACCCTGAGCTGGAATTCTGGAACAGAACCGGGGAAGTTTGGCATTCAACAGACTTGCAAAGAGGTCTATGTCCGGGGTTCCCCAAATTTGAAAGATCTTGGCCACCTGGTCTGCCTGTAGAGACCATTCGTGTGGAAGCACAACTCTGTCTGCCCAAGAGTTTTGTATGCCTAGAAGATAAACTGCCAGGAGATGAATCTGATGCTCTTTGGCGAGGGCCCATAGTCGCAAAGCTTCGTTGCAAAGCAACAGAGAGCGTGTTCCTCCCTGCTTGCTCACGTAGAACACGGCTACTTGATTGTCCGTGTGGATGAGGACTGTCTTTGTAGCTGAGCAGGGTGTGGAACACTCGAAGAGCAAGAAAGATTGCTCTGAGTTCTAGGAGATTGATATGTAGATGAGTCTCCTGTGGAGACCAAGTGCCCTGGGTGGAGAGGTCTTGCAGATGAGCTCCACAACCCACTGGTGAAGCATCTGTTGTGAGAGTTGCCTGGGGTAAAGGCTGTTGAAACGGGGACCCCAGCAACAGGTTCTGAGTGGACTGCCACCACTGGAGAGATAAAATGAGACGATTTGTATTTGCTATTTTGTCTGACAGGCACCCTGATGCCTGGGTCCATTGAGTAGATAAGGTCCAATGGGCTGTTCTCATATGGAGGCGAGCATAAGGGACCACATGCACTGTAAATGCCATGTGGCCTAGTAGTTGTAACATTTCTCAGGCAGTGAGATGAGGTTTTAGCACTGCTTGAGAAGCTAACTGCACCATGCGGAGGCAACGGGCCTGGGGAAGATAGGCCCTCGCTTTTCTCATATCCAGCAAAGCTCCTATGAACTCTAGAGACTGAGTGGGAGTTAGACTGGATTTTGGGATGTTTATCATCAGACACAAATACTGAAGGATACGCATTGTGCAAGATAGGGAAGTCTTGGCCTCTGACTCTGATGGGGCTCGAATGAGCCAGTCCTCTAAGTAGGGGAAGACGAATATTCCTAGAGTACGGAGAAATGCTGCTACCACAGCCATGCATTTCGTGAACACTCTCAGTGCTGCGGCCAGGCCAAGAGGAAGCACTCTGTATTGGTAGTGCTTTCCTTGAAAAAGGAACCGAAGGAACTTTCTGTGGGTTGCATGTATGAGAACATGAGTGTATGCATCCTTGAGATCTAGAGAACAAAGCCAATCCTGACTCTGAAGGTATGGCAGCAGAGTTCCTAGAGAAATCATCTTGAATTTCTCTTTGAACAGGAATTTGTTCAATTCTCTGAGGTCTAAGATAGATCTGTATCCCCGTTTTCTTTGGGATAAGGAAATAGGGGGAGTAAAACCCTGCACCCTGTTGATGAATGGGTACTTCTTCTATTGCCCCTTGGGCAAGAAGCATAGTGATCTCTTGATCTAACAGGTTGACAAGAGAGGTCTGAGAATTGAACTGTCTTACCACTATGTGAGGGGGCATGCACAGAAAGTGAAGCTTGTACCCCTCTTTTATAATGGAGATTGTCCAATGCTCTGCTGTGATCTGCCCCCATCTGGGGGCAAAGTGACATAACCTTCCTGGAATGGTGGAAGACTCCAGACCCTTGAGGGCCAGGAAGCCATGTTCTCTAGATGAAAGTCAAAGGCCTTGTGGAGGCTGAGACTGCTGAGACGGTTGAAGTTTGGCAGTCTTTGCTTTCCTCTGTTTAGGTGGTTGCTGACCCTTTCGGACAAGCTGACCTGCAGAACGTCCCTGCTGGGAATAAGAGGGATAAAACCTCTTCTTTTTCGAAAAGAAAGGCTTCTTGAAAGATTTCTTTCTGGCAGGATCAGCTGTGCCCTTGGACAACCTATCCAAAGTAGAGTTGTCAGCATCCATCTCATTGGCTTTTTCTTGCCAATTCTTGTCGAACAGGTTCTCAGATATTTCCCAGTTTGTCCTGCACCCAAAGCTCCAAATCGGATCAATTCTTCATGCACCTATGACAATGGCAGAGGTTCTGCTTATGCACTCAAAACAGTCAAAAGCTGCACAGTTGACAAACTTAGACATATCCTGGGCATGTTTGACCAGTGTGAGAAAATCCTGCCTTCTATCCTCAGGAAGAAGAGGGCTCAAAACCTCTAAATCTCCTGTGACTTCCCTTAAGGAACATTCCCATATATAAAATATAGGAACTGATCCTGGCAGAAAGCATGGAAGCCTGGAAAGTACAACATCCAAAGGCATCCAAAGTTCTACACTCACGTCCTGGAGGATTAGAGGCATGCCTCTTTGCACTCCTGATCCTTCTCATAGCCGACTCCACAACAATGGAGTGGTGGGGAAGCTGAGTTTTTTGGAAGCCAGTGCAAGGAGGGACTCGATACATAGTATCCAGTCTGCGAGAGTGAGGAGAGATGGTAAGAGGTGTCTCCCACATTCTCAACATGAGATAATGTAAAATCTCATGGATAGGGAAGGTAGCCGCCTCCTTAGGAGCCTTGGGATATTGTAAAATCTCCAACTCCTTAGCTCTAGGCTCTGTTTCAGGAGTCACAGTAATGGACAACCCTTGAGCCACCTCTCTTATGAAATCCTGAAAGGAGATATCCTCTGGAGGAGACATCCTACATTTATCCCGGTACCGGCAGAGCTGTCAGAATCCTCTGAGTCCTCCGAGGATTCGAAGTACCGTCTGTCCGGATGCTCTTGAAGAGCCCGATACCCATACCGACCGAAGTCGGTACCAGGGGTAATCGGTACTGGTGTATCGGCACCAGACGGCATCGCATGACTGGGTACCGGCAAAGCCGATACCGATGTCGATGCTATCGGTACCGGTACCAGTATCAGTGCCGGTATCGAATGAGCCGTCTGATGCGGTTCCGAGGGCGTCGATGCCACAAGGAGAGCTGCCAGACTGCGCTCAATAGCCAGGAACCTCTGGTCTATCGACGCTGCCAATGCCTGGGTGTCGGTAACAGACGCAACCGGTACCCCAGAGCATGGCACCAGTAGTTCTGCCGAGGTCGAGGCCTCGAGAACATCCTGGAGCCCCAATAATGCTTTGGAAGCCGAAGCCTCCCGCCGGGGCAATTTTGCCAGTATGGAACCCTCAAGGGAAACACCAGAGGCATCTCGATGCTTGGAAGGAGATCTATCCTTCGAGGACCGGTTAGACTTATGTTTAGTTACCTGAGATCCATGGGAGGAAGACGAAGCCCTGGAAGACGTCGATGCCACCAAAGCTGCATCGGAAGGAAAAAGGGCGCTGAGCTTGGCAGCTCGGTTCTGTCGACCCCTTTTGGACATCATGGCACAAGCCATGCACTCGGAGATGAGTGGTCAGGACCTAAACATTTAAGACACCACTCGTGGGTGTCTGTGACGGAGATGATACCGCCATACTTGGTGCATTTTTTAAAACCAGAGGTGGGTTTCTCCATAGTGGAGGAAATTTTTGGCCTAAGGCCCAAAATGGCGCGCACCTGGAAAAGTTTGGAAAAAAAGGAATATTAATAATATTATCTTTTAAAAAGAAAGAAAGAAGAACTGGCGGTACCGGTATAGCGTCGGAAGGCAGAAGCAACCACAAAAAAATAAAGAATAAAGAATACCATTTTCTGCGGTGACAGGAACACGACCTGCTGGCTCCATGGAAAACGAAGAACTGGAGAGAGGCATTTGGAAAAGGCGGGAAGGCAGCACACAGGCACTGTGGGATGCTCCCAAAAGCTTCATAATTGGACGCTGGGGAGCGTTCCCGTGCAGGCTCCATCGGTACCGACGATACCCATATGTGAAGACTACATTCCTGCTTGTTCCTGGAGATTTTAGTCTTCACATATGGGCATCGTCGGTACTGATGGAGCCTGCGTGGGAACGCTCCCCAGCGTCCAATAGAAAAACTTTTAGGAGCATCCCACAGCACCTGCGTGCTGCCTTCCCGCTTTTCCCAACTGTCCCTCTCCAGTTGAGTTTAAAGCTGAGACAAAAGAAAGAGGGAAAGAGAGAAAGAGAGAGAGATAGAGAGATACAACTCCTAGGGGAGGTGGGTGGGTTGTGAAGACTAAATTCCTGCTGTTCCCAGAGATCACCTATTACAGGTGATCTCCAGGAACAAGCAGGTATGTAATCACCACATATGGGGACTTCCTAGCTGAAGATGCCAGGGAGAAGGCCCCAGAAGTTGTGTGCCCTTGTGAAAGGGCTCCACTTCCCCCCATGGATCTCTAGCATCCTACCAGGGATGGTGGGTAGGAGTTGATTATAGGTGGAACAGGTGTTGAAGAACAGCCTGAGCAAACAAGGCATCCTGGCGGGAGTCCTTGTCTAAGCAGTAATGGGCTGTGAAGGTATGAACCGAAGCCCAAGTAGCTGCTCAACAGATGTCGCCGATAGACACAGAGTGAAGATGAGCCATAGAGGCTGCCATGGCTCTCACATTGTGAGCTGTGACATGGCCTTCAAGAGGAAGGTTTTTACTCTCATAGGCAAAAGATATACACTGTGCAATCCAGATGGACAGTGTTCTTTTGGAGACTGGAAGTCCCAAATGACTAGGATCAAAAGCAACAGAGTTGAGAGGACTTTCTATGTTGCTGTGTCCTTTGCAAGTAAAAGGCCAAAGCTCTTTTACAGTCCAAAGTATGAAGATTCCTTTCTGCATTTGAGGCGTGAGGCCTTGGAAAGAATACAGGAAGGTAAACCGCTTGGTTTAAAAGAAAAGGCGACACTACCTTGGGCATAAAGTGTGGATGAGTCCTAAGGACTACCTTATCATGGTGGAACCTTGTATAAGGAGGATCAGCCACCAACGCTTGCAATTCACTGATGCGACGTGCTGATGTGATTGCAATAAGAAAGATGACCTTCCAGGAAAGGAATTTCAAAGAGGTAGCGGCTAATGGTTCAAAGGGCGGTTTCATAAGCTGCCCAAGAACCAGATTTAAATCCCATGCCACCGGTGGTGGCTCAATGGGAGGCTTAGTCAAAAGAAGGCCTCTCATAAATCTCGCTATGAGAGGATGAGAGGAAATAGGTTGTCCATTTAAAGGCTTGAAAGAAGCTGCAATAGCACTCAAATGGACTCTCACTGAATTGGTCTTAAGCCCTGCATTTGATAAATGAAGGAGATACTCCAGTAATGATTCCAGAGGTATCGCCAGAGGGTTAAGACCCTTCTGCGAGCAACATATGGTAAACCTTTTCCACTTAAATGCATAAGAGCGTCTTGTGGAAGGCTTCCAGGAAGCATAAAGGATATTCTTTACCTGCTGGGAAAGGTTAAGACCATGAAGTTCTAGGCTTTCGGCAACCAGGCCCTGAGATGCAGAGACTGGGGATTGGGATGCCACAGCATCCCGTCCTCTTGAGAAAGGAGATCTGGAGCAGATCCTAACTCCACAGGTGGAGCTTGAGAGAAATGTAGGAGCAGAGGGTACCAGGTTTGCCCTGGCCAACGTGGAGCTATGAGGATCATATGACCTCTGTCTCTCTGAAGCTTGAACAGGGTTTTGGGAATTAGGGAAATGTGTGGAAAGGCATACAGGAAGTCCTGACCCCAATGGAGGAGGAAAGCATCCCTGGCCTGACAACCTCGAGCCGGAATTCTGGAACAGAACCGGGGAAGTTTGGCATTCAGTGGACTTGCAAAGAGGTCTATGTCCGGGGTTCCCAAAATTTGAAAAATTTTGACCACCTGGTCTGCATGGAGAGATCATTCGTTTGGAAGCCGAACTCGACTGAGTCGGTCTTCCCAAGAGTTTTGAATGCCTGGAAGATACATCTCAAGGAGATGAATCTGATGCTCTCTGGCAAGGGCCCATAGTCGCAAAGCTTCTTTGCAGAGCGACAGAGAGCCTGTTTTGCCCTGCTTGTTCACACAGAACATGGCCACTTGATTGTCTGTTTGAACTAGGACTGTCTTGTAGCTGAGCTGGGTGTGGAATACTCGAAGAGCAATGACAATTGCTCTCAGTTCCAGGAGATTGATATGGAGATAGGCCTCCTGTGGAGTCCAGGTACCTTGGGTAGAGAGGCCTTGCAGGTAGCCTCCCCAACCCACCTGTGAAGCATCTGTTGTTAGAGTGGCTTGGGGTGGGGGTTGCTGAAAAGGAGACCCCACCAGGAGGTTTTGGGGTGACTGCCACCCTTGGAGGGACAAAATAAGGCGATCTGAGTTTGCTATTTTGTCTGACAGGCAACCTGACGCCCGAGTCTATTGAGTGGATAAAGTCCACTGGGCTGCCCTCATATGGAGGCGAGCATAAGGAACCACATGCACGGTGGATGCCATGTGGCCTAGCAACTGTAACATTCCCCGAGCAGTGAGGTGAGGATTTAGCACTGCTTGGGAAGCTAACTGCACAATGCGAAGGTAGCGGGGCTGTGGATGGAAGGCCCTTGTCTGTCTGGTATCCAGCAGAGCTCCTATAAACTCTAGGGATTGAGTGGGAGCAAGGATGGACTTTGGGAAGTTTATGACAAGTCCCAAATACTGAAGGATGTGCATTGTGCGAGAGATAGCAACCCTGGCCTCTGGTTCTGAAGGGGCTCGAATGAGCCAGTCGTCTAAGTAAGGGAAGACAAATATTCCCAGGGTGCGGAGAAATGCTGCCACCACAGCCGTGCATTTTGTGAACACCCTTGGTGCAGAGGCCAGGCCAAAAGGAAGAACCCTGTATTGGTAGTGCTTCCCTTGAAATAGAAAGCGAAGGAACTTTCGGGGAGTTGGATGGATGAGAACATGAGTATCTCTTCTATTGCCCCTTGAGCAAGGAGCACAGTGACCTCTTGACCTAATCGGTCATTGAGAGAGGTCTGAGAATTAAACTGTCTTACCATTGTAGGAGGGGGCATGCTGAGGAAATGAAGCTTGTACCCCTCTCTTACAATAGACAAGAGTCCAATTTTCTGCTGTTATCTGACCCCATCTGGGGGCAAAATGACATAACCTTCCTGGGATGGTGGAGGGTTCTGGGCCGTTCAGGGCCAGGAAGGCAAAGTTCTCTAGATAGGAGTCAAAGCCCCTGTGGAGGCTGAGTCTGCTGAGCCGGTTGAGGCTTAGCTGCTTTTGGCTTCCTTTGCCTAAGTTGTTGCTGCTGTCCCTTTTGGGCAGATTGACCTAAACGATGTCCCTGCTGGGTATATGAGAGTTAAAACTTTTTATTCTTGCTGAAGAATGGTTTCTTAGAGGATCTTTTCCTCGCAGGATCAGCTGTAGATTTAGACAATCTATCCAAAGTGATATTGTCAGCATCAATCTCATTAGCTTTTTCCTGCCAATTCTTGCCAAAGAGATTCGCTCCTGTGCAAGGTATATTCCCCAGTTTGTCCTGTACCCAAATTTCCAAGTCAGATGCCTGGAGCCAGGCAATCCTACGTGCACCTATGGCAATGGCAGAGGTTCTGCTTATGCATTCAAAGCAGTCAAAGGCTGCATGATTCACAAACTTGGAAACATCCTGAGCATCTTTGACAAGAGCGAGATAATCTTGCCTTTTATCATCAGGAAGGAGAGGGCTCATAAGCTCTAAATCTCCTGTGACCTCTTTAAGGAACATTCCCATATACAAGATATAGGAACTGAACCTAGCAGGAAGCATGGAAGGATCGACGTCCAAAGGCGTCAAGAGTCCTACACTCACGTCCTGGAGGATTAGATGCATGCCTTTTTGCACTCTTGATTCTTCTCATAGCTGATTCCACCACCATGGAATGGTGTGGTAATTGAGTCTTCTGAAACCCAGGACAAGGAGGGACTCGATACATGGTGTCAAGTCTTTGAGAATGAGGAGATGTGGTTAGAGGTGTTTCCCACATCCTTAACATAAGATCATGCAAGATCTCATGAATAGGTAAGGTAGCTGCCTCCTTGGGAGCTTTAGGGTATTGTAGGATTTCTAATTCCTTTGTCCTAGGCTATTTTTCAGGAGCCACTGTGATGGAAAGACCTGGTGCCACATCTCGGCTAAAATCCTGAAAGGACATATCCTCTGGTGGAGACATCCTACGCTGAGGAGAAGAGGAATCCTCAGGAAGAAGTACTCTGGTATCGGCAGAGCTTTCAGAGTCTTCAGACTCATCCGAGGATTCGAAGTATCTCTGATCCGGGTGATCATGCAAAACACGGGGCCGGTACCGATCAAAGTCGGCATCGGAGTGGTCCGGTACCGACTTGTCTATGCCGGATAGAGATGCATGACTTGGTCCTGGTAGAATACCTGCCGAAGTCGATGCAGTCGGTGCCGGTACCGGTTGAATTGTCTGAAGCGGTTTCAGGGGCTTCGAGGTCGTGAGTAGAGCCGCCAGACTGCGTTCAATAGCCAAGAATCTCTGGTCTATCGACGCTGCTGATGCTTGGGTATCGGCGCCGGATGAAGCGGCCGGACCCCCAAAGCATGGCAACAGTAGGTCTGCCGAGGTTGAAGCCTCGAGAACATCCTGGAGCCCGTTAGTGCTTTGGAAGCCAAAGACTCTCGCCGGGGCAATTTTGCCGGTGAAAGTCCCTCAAGGGCAACGCCAGAGGCATTTCTATGTTTAGAAGGAGCTCTACCCTTTGAGGACTGGCTAGATTTATGTTTACTTAACTGAGATCCATGGGAGGAAGACAAAGCCCTGGAAGACGTCGATGCCATGGAGGCTGCATCGGAGGGAAAAAGGGTACTAAGTTTAGCAGCTCAGTTTTGCTGGCCCCTTTTCGACATCATCCCACAGGCAACACACTCTGAAATAGAGTGGTCAGAACCTAAACATTTGAGGCACCACTCATGGGTGTCGGTGACGGAGATGGTACCGCCACACTTAGAACACTTTTTAAAACCCGAAGCGGGTTTTTCCATTCTGAGGGAAAATGTTAGGCCTAGTGCCTAGTGTGGCACCTGAGGAGAAAATTACAGGAAAATACTCCAGAAAGAAAGATTTTTTTTTTTTTTTTAAAGAAAGAAGAACTGGCGGTACCGGTGTAGCGTTGACGGAAGGCAGATGCGACCACAAAAAAGAAGAATAAGAAGGGAATTTTTTCGGTGGTGACAGGATGTGCGACCTGTCGGCTCCACGGAAAATGAAGAACTGGAGAGGGACAGTTGGGAAAGGCGGGAAGGCAGCACGCAGGCGCTGTGGGATGCTCCCAAAAGCTTTCCTATTGGACGCTGGGGAGCGTTCCCGTGCAGGCTCCGTCGGTACCGATACCCATATGTGAAGACTGCATTCCTGCTTGTTCCTGGAGATAAATACCCCCTGCTGCCTGAGTAGATGGTGGGCACCGCCAGGCATTTTGTGAACACTCTTGGGGCGGATGCCAGTCCAAAGGATAAGAACCGGTACTGGTAATAGTGGCCTCTGACAGCAAAGCAGATGTACTGCCCGTGGCGAGGATGGATCAGGATGAGTATAAGCATCTTTTAGATCCAAGAAGCATAGCCAATATCCCCACTGGAAGTAGGACAGCAATGTTCTATGGGAAAGCATTTTGAATTTCTCTTTCATCAAGAATCGGTTGAGATCCTGCAGATCCAGGAAGGGGCAAAAACTGCCCATCTTTTTGGGAACCAAGAAGTAAAAGGAATAGAAACCCTTGTCCTTTAAAGATGGTGGGACAGGCTTGACCACTTTGGCTGTGAGGAGGTCTTTGAGCTCCTGCTGCAGGAGGTCTCGGTGAAAAGAAGTCATGGGAAGTTCTCTGGGAAAGAACAGAGGGGGCGTCTGTTTGAAGTGGAAGGGATAACCTTCCCTCGCCACCAGGGGGCATAGGCATCAGTGGTTACGACAGTCCACCGGTCGACGAAGAATGTCAATCAACCTCTTGTATGCCGAGGCCCTCAACCCTGCAGGAGGAGAGGAGCCATGCTCAGAGTCAACCCCCCCTCCCCCCACTAGGTTGTGGCTACAGCGCAGGCTGGGGCTTGTGGGCAATAGGCTATCGAGGGCCGTACTCCTGGACTTTGGCCTGCTGACGCTGCAGGGGGAGCCGGGTAGGCCGTATACTGGGGGGGTAAGTTCCGTAAGCCTTCTGTCGGGAAGGGGCTGTGGTTTTCTAGGAGATCCTAGTTCTGGTCATATAACTTGGACTCCAGCTCTATGGCCTTGTCCATCATGGACTTGCCGAAGAGGTTCTCCGCTGGCACGGGACATTGACTGACTTGTCCAGAACCCACTGTTCCATGTCTGATGTCTGTAGCCACGCAGGGCGGCAGGCACCAATGCCCACCACAGCTACTCTAGCCACGGACTCAAAACCACCATAGGCCACTCGATTGACATATTTGGAACACTCCTTGACCACTGATACTAGGGTCTGGAACTGCTGAAGAGGTTCTGTGGACAGACCAGCCGATAATCCGGCAAGTTCCTCTGCCAGGTTCCTCAGGTACATGCCGATATACAGCTGGTATGCTTGGATACAGGCCACGAGCATCAAGCCCTGTTAACACTTCTTGCCAAAGCTATCCAAGGTGTGGACCTCTCTGCCAGGGGGGGCACCGAGAAGTGCATCTTCTGGCTCTTGATTCTACACATGGCTGACTCCATCACAATGGATCTGTGTGATAGCTGTGTCTTTTGGAATCCAGGGTCCTTGTGGACTTAATACATGTAATCAAGCCGCTTGCTCATAATGGGAACAGTAGCAGGTGACTCCCACATCATGAACAAGCAGCATTCCAAAACAGGAGGAATGGGAACCATGAGCGCCTCCTTGGGAGGAGCATCATACTGCAGAATCTCAAGATCTTCTGCCTGAGGCTTCTCCTCTGACTTTGTGGTGAAGGCCAAGGGCTTCGCAATATCCCAGATGAAATTCAGGACTCAAGAGGGTCCTCTGGCAGGGCCCGCCAATGCTCTTGCGGCAGGGATGGGTCCGAGAGGACATCCCGGTGTTACCAGGTGTCCAGGGACTCATCATCGGTCTCCCACTCAGAGTCAGAATTGGTTGAAACCTCAAGAACCAGACAGGCCTTGTGTGCACACCCAGCCAGGGGAGTCGATTGGGTCCTGAGGCCCTGGTGCTCCAAACCAGAAGCACTTGTGGGTGAGGCATAGAGTGGGACCAAGAACAAAGCCAGGACTTGGCCTGTAACAGATGCTGCTCCAGCACTGGTTGGATCTCCTCTGTGACACCCTCGTGATGTATGGCCCAGTGGCCAGACCCAAGAACCCAGAGTAACCAGGCATCAGGCCCTGCTAGTGGGCCAGAAAAGCAGTGAGGTTGCATTCCAAGGCCGCCATCCTGAGCTCAAGGCCAGAAGGCTCAAAAGCCACTGGCATGGGTACCAAGGGTACCTTCTAAATCCTCTGCTATTTGGTTCTCTTTCTCTTCTCCTTCGCCCAGCTTAGCCCCTGTGATGTCCTCCCTCCCCATTCCCGTCGTCTCCTCCCTCCGCTATCTGGGTGTTACCCTCGACTCTTCCCTTTCCTTTCATCCTCATATCTCCTTCCTCGTCCGTACTTGTCACTTTCACCTGCGCCGTATTCGTTCTCTTCGGCCTTTTCTTTCCTCTCAATCCCTCACCACTCTAGTCCTTTCCCTTGTAACTTCCCGTCTGGACTACTGTAACTCCATCCTTGCTGGCCTCCCTTCCTGTCAACTCCGTCGCCTTCAGCTCCTCCAAAACACTGCCGCCCGTCTCCTCACCTTTTCTTCCCCTTCTGATCACATTACACCCTGTCTCTTCTCCCTTCACTGGCTCCCCATTAAATTTCGGCTCATCTATAAATATCTCATCATCACTCACAGGGTTCTCTATACTAGCACTCCTCGGTATCTCTCTGATCTTATCTTTCATCAACCTGCCCCCCGTCTCCTCCGTTCATCTCATACCAATCGCCTCTTCCTTCCTTCCCCATCTCAGGCCCACCTTGAACTTACCCGTCATTCCGCCTTCTTCTTCTTAGCCCCCGCCCTCTGGAATTCTCTTCCTCACACCCTCCGTACTGAACCCTCCTTCCCTCAATTTAAAGCTCTCCTCAAAACTCACCTTTTCTCTCAAGCATTTGATCTTCCAGCTTCCCCCGGACTATAACCATCATGCAACACTCCTCCCCGCCATGTCCCACTCGACTGCTACCCCCCCCCCCACCCCTCCTTTCCCCTTGCATTTTTGTGTCTAGCTCTCCAGTCTCTGTCCTTTTTTTCTTTCTATCTCTCACTCATTCTTTCCTATTATCTAATGGCGTTCCTGTCTCTCTTTATTTTTCTGTGGCTGCCTTTTATTGTACACCGCCCTAATACTCCGGTCTTGGGCGGTATATCAAGCCTGAATAAATGTAAATGTAATGATCCTGATGCCTGCTCTGCCAAGGGGGTTTCCTTAAAGACTATGGCCTCGGAGGACTGATGTCGATCCCCCAATATTGATGGAGACTCCTCCTTCCAGGCAGCTTCCAAGGCTGCTCCTGGCCATCACCCTTGGCATCACGCAGAGGACACTGATGCAGGTGACAGAGGGTCTTACCCCTGGTTCTGGCATGGGCCTTCGACGCCGCCACAGGTGAAGTGCGATTCTTCTGGGGACAGCCCTCTGAGGACGATCCACAGTCTGATGCCCTGCGACCTCAGGGCTCTGAGTGAGCATAGCTGCTAGGAGAGGCTGAGGTCTACACAGTGGCCCCCGAGGGTGTCTATTCCACGCTCGAAGTTGAGGACAAGGAGGAGGTCTTGTGGCCAGTGTCTCCTGCTGCCTTTCATAATTGCTATAACGTTTGCTCATCACCTGAAGACAGAGTGAGCAGACAGAAGCCTTGTGATCGGCTCCAAGGCACTGCAGGCAGCAGTCGTAGGGATCCATGCGGGAAAAGGTGTGCCCGCAACAGTCACACTGCTCAAATCCACTAAGCGAGGCCATAGTGGGGAAAATGGTACCTGCGAGATCAAATTCCAAGGTCCTAGTTAGGGAGGGCACGAGAAAACCCTGTGCACCAGAGAGCAGGAATGAAAAAGATATCCAAAAAAAAATGCAAAGCCGAGGCAGCAGTGGTTCCAGGAACCGAGTATGTGACAGTATGTGACCAGATGAAAAAAGAAATGAAAAAAAAAAACCTAGCAAAAATGGCAACTTTTTCCAGGGTGCAGACGAAAGTCCAATGGGCTCTGCAGAATAAAAAAAAAAAAAAAAAGACGACTGACATAAGATGGCACCCTTGGGCGGGAAGGCGATTGTGCATGTGTGGTCTAACTCCCAAAGGCTTTCTGTGTAAGCTGGGGAGTGTTCACAATGCAGGCTCAGTTGGTGCCAATGTCACCCATATGTGAGGACAGGCTTCCTGTTTGTTTCCAGAGAATCTCCCTTTCTTTCTCAGGCTCATCTTTAGGAGAGAAGAATTCATCATTCCAGACGACCCCCACAAGGGATAAAGCTGGACTCCCAGAAAAACAGGTGGATGCAGGAGCAATGGGAGAGCACTTTGTCCTACTGCCAGTAGCAGAAATGCTCCACTCTCCGGCCCACCAAGTGATACGAACCCATGAGTAGCAATATGGGCACAGTGGCAGGCTGTATGTTATACACAAAACATGCATGAGAAAGAATTGCATTACCTTCTACCTCCATTATATGCAAATCTCTCATGTACATTCACTATGGATAGCATAAAAATCCGACTGGCTAGTGGTCCCCCAGGATAGGTTTGAGAACCATCGGTCTATAGATCTTCAACTCAAATGTAAGAAATGGATAAAGATTTGATCAATGACACTGCAAAGGTGGCAATGAAGGGAGAAGTAGTGATCTTGAATGACTTCACTCTACCAGATGTGGATTGGAGTATTCCATCTGCAAATCTGGGATGCTTTTCAAGAAGCATTATTCAGATCCACCAGAGAAAGATTGACGCTGGATCTAGTACTTACCAATGGAGAAGGCAAGGAGTGGCACTATATGTAAAAGATAATATTAAAGCTACAGAACTGTAGGGATTATCAGAGAAGAGGACATTATAGGTTAAACTGGAAAGACTAAATGGAGCATTCATTTGTAATAGTGTTATATACAGACCTCCTACACAAGTAGGATAAGTGGACAGATTTAATTAAAGACATTTGCAGTATCAAAATGAAAGGAAAAGTATTGCTGATAAGTAAAAGGTCACCATTAAATCACCTATCAGTTAATGTCCTTTCCTTGAATCCTGCTAGACCAGTCCAGACAAGTGGGTTGTGTTCACCTACCAGCAGATTGATAGAGACAAAGAACCAATGAAAAGCCCAGGTTTCAATTACATCACTCCCATGCCTCTAGTTGCCTTAGCTACCAGAGATCACTTCAGTATTCATCCCAAAGCATATGGGAGATATATGGAAAGCTTCACACAACCTCAACCATGGGCGACAATGAGTGATCAACAGTAGAGAACTACATACAGGGAAAAAAAAGCATAAACATAAGGTTGTCAGCAGATGAACCTGCAGAGCCAAGTATAAAAAACATAGTGGGCCCAAGGGTTCCAGAGCAGAACAGAGCAATACAGTTCCAGGGGCAGGCCCTGGACTGGTCTAGCAGGACTCAAGTAAAGGACATGTCACCTTCCATATTATTCTGCTAGACCAGTCCAGACAAGTGAGAAGTACCAAAGCTAAGTCTCCACTTGTTGGGAAGAAGACAGAGCAGCTAGCAAAACCACTGAGCCAGAGGCAGCGTCCACCAGTGCATGGACATCCAAATAGTAATGCTTGACAAAGTGACAAGTGATGCCCACATTACTGCCTGACAAAAGTCTGCAGAGGCTATTGAGCTCCGCTTGGCCCCGCCCATGAGGATGCTTGTACTCGGGTAGAATAGGTGTTAAAACCAATGTTCCCTCTAATTTTCTGTAGGCTGTGTGCGCATAAAATATCAGCTGTGCAGCTTTTGAAGGAAGGTTAAATTTTTGTGCGGCACATAATGACACTCGGAGTTATATACTTTAAAATTTGACTACACGTCAGAATACAGTATGTACACCACATTGATTGCACTAGATAATATTGCAGAACTTGTGAAAACCGTAAATACACAACAACTTTTAAATTTTAAGATGTCTGTGTTGTTTTCTATCAGAATCAGAACCGTAATTTTTGTGCGCTCTGTTATAAAGTATGTGCGCTCGCTCGACGAGGTGTGTGCGCGCGCACACGCGCACAGCTTAGAGGGAACAGTGGTTAAAACCCTATAGAACTGGACAGTTACGTAAAAAATATGCCAAGGCAATGGCCTCCTTAAGGAAGTACCCCAAAGTACATAGCCACCACGTTCCCCTTGTATAGGCCAGCAAACAGCACAAAAATATGGTAGGACTAATGAAAAAAATTTGTAACCTCCAACTACCAGGGAAGCACCCTCTGGACAGCCACAAAACAAAGATCCTTTTCCTTTGCCCCGACACTCTTCCTTAGAGAAAGAGGGCAGGCAGACCGCCTGGTTTCATGTGAAAGGGAGAAAGCACTTTAGGCAAGAAGGAGGGCAAAGACCAAACAGAAATGGCCTCTTTTGAAAAGAACATTGGACCACTGGATGATAGAGGGATAAAAGGGGAACTAAGGGAGGACAAGGCCATAGCAGAGAGATTGGATGAATTCTTTACTTTGGTCTTTACTGACGATGATGTAGGGAAGTTACACATGCCTGAAATGGTATTTAAAAGGTGATATATTGGGAAGAATTGAAAAAAATACTGATAAACCAGGAAGATGTATTACAAGTGTTTGATAAAATGAAAAGTAATAAATCACCTGGACCGGATCATATACATCCAAGGGTGTTGAAAGAACTGAAAGATGAGATTGCAGACCTACTATTAGTAATCTGTGAACTATCTGTAATACCAGGAAATTGGAGAATGACCAATGTAATGCCAATTTTCAAAAAAGCTTCCAAGGGTGATCCAGGAAACGACAGGCCGGTGTGCCAGACATACATTGGTACCAGGCAAAATGGTAGAAATTACTAAGAAAAAAATTACTGAACGTCTAGATAGTCATGATTTAATGGGAGAAATCCAACATAGATTTAGCCAAGGAAAGTATAGTCTTTCAAAAAAGAATATAACGGATTATAATGTAAGTGTGAATAAAAAGGAAGACCAAGGTGAGTCGGTTGATATAGTGTCCCTGGATTTGCAGAAAACCTTTGACAAGGCCCATCATGAGAGACTTTTGGTCAAAATGAAAAGTCATGGGAATGGAAGCAGTATACTATTGTGGTTCAGGAACTGGTTAAAAGATAGAAAGGGAGAAAGGTGAATACTAGAGTATCCCAGGGATCTGTGCTGGACCTGCTGCTTTTTAACATACTTATAAATGATCTGGAAATGGGAACAAGAGAGGTGATCAAATTTTGCAGGAGACGACAAAATTATTCAAGAGGATTGTGAAAAATTGCAAGAGGACCCAAACTACGGTTGCAAGGTTCCACATTAGGAATCACCACCCAGGAAAAAGATTTGTGTCTTCGTGGATAAGATGTTGGAATTCACTGACCAGTGTGCAGCAGTGGCCAAGAAAACAAACAGAATGCTAGGAATCATAAGGAAAGGAATGGAGAATAAAACAAAGGATATTATAATGCCACTGTATCGTTCCATAGTGTGACTGCACCATGAATAGTGTGTGCAATTCTAGTCGCCATATCTTAAAAAGGATATAACAGAATTAGAAAAGATACATAGAAGAGCCACCAAAATGATAAAGGCCTCCATGCAGTGACTAAAGAAGCGGAAGGATACCTCTTTGAGGAAAGACTTAAAAGGTTAAGGCTTTTCAACTTGGAAAAGAAACTGCTGAGGGGCGATATGATAGAGGTCTATAAATTAATGAATGGAATGGAACGGGTAAACGTAGATCAATTATTACGTCATCAAAAAGTAGAAAGACTAGGGGACAAGTAATGAAGCTACAATGTAAACCATTTAAGACTAGTAACAGAAAATATTTTTTTCACTCAATGCATAATCAAACTCTGGAATTAGTTACGAGAAGATGTAGTAAAAGCTGTTAGTGTAGATGGGTTTAAAAAAAGGTTTGGACAAGTTTCTGGAGGAAAGGACCATAAACCATGATTAAAGAGGACCCAGGAAATCCACTGCTTGCCCCAGGACAAGAACTGTGAAAACTGGGTGCCTTCTTGGGAACCTGCCAGGTACCTGTGACCTGGATTGGCCACTGTTGGAGACATGATACTAACTTGATGGACCTTGATCTGACCCAATATGGCATTTAGAGAAGTTACTCACCTGTAAAGCGTAGTTACTCACCTGTAACAGGTGATCTCCGGGAAAGCACAGTTACTTACCTGTAACAGGTGATCTCTGGGAACAGCAGGAATAAGTCTTCACATATGGGTACGTCGGTACCGATGGAGCCTGCGCGGGAACGCTCCCCAGCTTCCCAAAAAAGGAAAGCTTTTGGGAGCATCCCACAGCGCCTGCGCACTGCCTTCCCGCCTTTCCTAACCGCCTCTCCTCAGTTCGAGTTTTAAAGCTGAGACAAAGAGAGAGAGAGGAAGGAAAGATAGATAGAGAGATACAACTCCTAGGGGAGGTGGGTGGGTTGTGAAGACTTATTCCTGCTGTTCCCAGAGATCACCTGTTACAGGAAAGTAACTGTGCTATCTCCAGGAACAAGCAGGAATGAGTCTTCACATATGGGGACTCACTAGCTAAAGATGCCTGGGAGATCCCCAAGGATATGAGACCCTGGGAAGGGTTCTACCTCCTCCTATGGATCTCAGGCATCCATCCAGGGAAGGAGGGCAGGAGTTGATTAAGCATGGAACAGGTGTTTGAGAACAGCCTGACCAAACAAGGCATCCCGGCGGGAGTCCTTGTCCAAGCAGTAATGGGCTGTGAGGTATGAACCGAGGCCCAGGTGGCCGCTCGACAGATCTGGTCGATGGACACAGAATTTAGATGAGCCATAGAGGTGGCCATGGTCCTCACATTATGAGCTGTGACATGGCCTTCCAGAGAAAGGTTCGTACTCTGGTAGGCGAAAGAAATACACTGAGCAATCCAATTGGACAGTGTCCTCTAGGAGACTGGACGTCCCAAATGAGAGGGATCAAAGGCAACAAAGAGTTGAGAAGACTTCCTATGTTGCTGTGTCCTTTGTAAGTAAAAGGCAAGAGCTCTCTTACAATCCAGGGTATGAAGATTCCTCTCTGCACTTGATGCATGAGGACCTGGAAAAAAGACAGGTAAATACACCTCTTGATTAAGATGAAAAGGTGAAACCACTTTAGGCATAAAGTGTGGATTGGTCCTAAGGACTACCTTATCATGATGGAACCTTGTATAAGGTGGATTAGCCACTAAGGCCTGCAGTTCACTGATGCGGCGAGCTGAGGTGACTGCAATGAGGAAAATAACCTTCCAGGAAAGAAATTTCAAGGAGGTGGTGGCTAAGGGTTCAAAAGGTGGCTTCATAAACTGACCAAGAACCAGATTTAAGTCCCATGCCACCGGAGGAGGCCTAATGGGAGGTTTAGTTAAAGTTAGGCCTCTCATGAATCTTGCAATAAGAGGATGAGAGGAAATAGGCTGTCCATTAATAGGCTTAAGGGATGCTGCAATAGCACTCAAATGGACCCTTACTGAATTTGTCTTAAGGCCTGCATTGGAGAGATGCAGGAGATATTCCAATAGAGAATTCAAAGGTAGTGCTAGAGGGTCAAGACCCTTCTCAGCACACCAAATGGAAAACCTTTTCCATTTAAAAGCATAGGAACGTCTAGTAGAAGGTTTTCTGGAAGCATGGAGGATATCCTTCACCTGCTGAGAAAGATTCCAATCTTGAAGGTCTAGGCCTTCAGCAACCAAGCTCTGAGGTGAAGGGACTTGGGGTTTGGGTGCCACAAAGTCCCCTCCTCCTTAGACAGAAGGTCTGGAGCAGCTCCCAAGTCTAGGGAGGGAGCTTGAGAGAGATGTAGAAGTAGAGGGTACCACACTTGGCGTGGCCAGCTTGGAGCTATGAGGATCATAGATCCTTGATCCCTCTGGAGCTTGAACAGAGTCTTGGGAATTAAAGGAATGGGTGGAAAGGCATACAGGAAGTCTTGACCCCAGTGAAGGAGGAAGGCATCCTTGGCCTGAACTCCCTGACACGGAATTCTGGAAGAGAACCGGGGAAGTTTGGCATGCCACGGACTTGCAAAGAGGTCTATGTCCGGGGTTCCCCACTCTTGAAAGATTCTGAGTACTTGGTCCATGTGCAGGGACCATTCTTGTGGAAGCAGAACTCGACTGAGTCTGTCTGTCCAAGAGTTTTGGATTCCTGGGAGGTATACAGCCAGAAGATGGATTTGATGCTCTCTGGCGAAGGCCCACAATCTTAAAGCTTCGTTGCAAAGCGACAGAGAGCCAGTTCCTCCTTGCTTGTTTATGTAAAACATGGCTACTTGATTGTCCGTATGAATGAGGACTGTCTTGTAGTTGAGCAGGGTATGGAAGACCTTGAAAGCGAGAAAAACTGCTCGGAGATCCAAGTGGTTGATATGGAGATAGGTCTCCTGTGGAGACCAAGTGCCTTGAGTGGAGAGGTCTTGCAGATGAGCTCCCCAACCTGTTTGGGAGGCATCTGTTGTGAGGGTTGCCTGGGGCAACAACTGTTGCAAGGGGGACCCAAGCAACAGATTTTGGGTGGACATCCACCACTGGAGAGACCAAAAGAGGCGCCTGGAGGTTGCTATTTTGTCTGACAGAGCCCCTGACGCTCAAGTCCACTGGGTGGACAAAGTCCATTGAGCTGCTCTCATGTGAAGGCAAGCATAGGGGACCACATGCACTGTGGATGCCATGTGGCCTAGCAGTTGCAGCATCTCCCGGGCAGTTAAATGGCTCTTTGACTGAATCTGGGAGGCTAACTGCACTAGGCGTAGGCAACGGGCCTAAGGAAGATAGGCCCTTGCAGTGGTAGTATCTAACCAGGCCCCTATGAACTCTAGAGACTGAGTAGGGGTGAGCTGGGACTTTGGGAGGTTTACCACAAGTCCCAGATACTGCAGAATGCGCCTTGTGCAGTCTAGGGAAGTCTGGGCCTCTGACTGGGATGGAGCTCGGATGAGCCAGTCGTCCAGGTATGGGAATACAAATATTCCCAGAGTGCGTAGAAATGCAGCTACTATTGCCATGCATTTGGTGAACACTCTTGGAGCAGAGGCCAGACCGAAAGGAAGCATCCTGTATTGGTAATGCTTTCCTTGGAAAAGAAAACGGAGGAACCTTCTGTGAGAAGGATGGATGAGGACATGTGTGTATGCATCCTTGAGATCTAGAGAACAAAGCCAATCCTGACTCTGAAGGTATGGAAGGAGAGTGCCCAGAGAAAGCATCTTGAATTTCTCCTTGTATAGGAATTTGTTCAATTCTCTGAGATCTAATATGGGTCTGTAGCCCCCTGTTTTCTTTGGGATGAGAAAATAGGGGGAGTAAAACCCTGACCCTTGTTGAAGAAGAGGTACTTCTTCTATTTCCCCTTGGGCAAGAAGGGTAGCCACCTCCTGACCTAGAAGGTCGAGAAGAGATGTTGGAGAATTGAAGTGTCTCACCATGATGTGAGGAGGAAAGTTTGAGAAATGAAGTTTGTAGCACTCCCTTATGATGGAGAGGGTCCACTGTTCTGCTGTAATTTGCTCCCATCTGGGAGCAAAATGAGCTAACCTTCCTGGAATGGTGAGAGGCTCTGGCTGTTTTAGAGCCAGAAAGGCTAAGTTCTCTAGCATCAAGTCAAAAACCCTGAGGAGGTTGGGACTGCTGAGTTGCAGCAGCCCTTGTAGACTTAGGCCTGGCATGTTTAGGTTGCTGACACTTAGTAGCAAAGCGACCTGTAGATGATTGTTGGCCAGAAGTAGAAGGGAATCTGCCCTTTTTGAAAAAAGACTTCTTGAAAGGTTTTTTCTTGGCAGGAATGGAGGTTGACTTTGAAAGTCTATCCAGAGCAGAATTTTCTGCATCCATTTGAGTGGCTTTTATTTGCCATTCTTTGCCAAACAGGTTTTCACCTGTACAGGGAAGATTTCCTAAACCATCCTGGACCCAAGGTTCTAAATCAGAAGCTTGGAGCCAAGCAATTCTGCGAGCAGCTATAGCAATGGCCGAAGCTCTGCTGGCACCTTCAAAAGAGTCAAAAGCTGCACGGTTGGAAAACTTTGAAATGTCTTGAGTATGCTTAAGCCAAAGAAGGAATTCTTCCCTTTTATCCTCTGGAAGAAAAGGGAGGAAAGTGTGCAGTTTATCTGCAACTTCTTTTAGAAACATACCCATGTAAAGACTACAGGAGTTGATTCTGGCAATGAGCACACTGGCTTGGAAGATTTTCCTACCAAAAGCATCCAAGGTCCTGCATTCTCTTCCTGGAGGGGCAGAGGAGTGTCTTTTTGCACTCTTTGTCCTTTTCATAGCTGACTGCACCACAATAGAATGGTGAGGAAGCTGTGTTTTATGAAAACCAGGACAAGGAGGGACACGGTACATAGTGTCCAATCTTCGAGAATGAGGAGAGATAGTGAGAGGAGTCTCCCATAAGGCAATCATGTGCTCATAAAGAATCTCATGAATTGGCAAGGTGACTGCCTCCTTAGGAGCCTTAGAATAACCTAAAATATCCAATTTTTTAGCTCTAGGCTCTGATTCAGAGGTTACTGAAATAGAAAGTCCTTTAGCCACTTCTCTTATGAAGTCTTGAAAGGACAAGTCCTCTGGAGGAGACATCCTTCTTTTTGGAGAAGAAAGCTCTTCAGGAAGGGCTATGGATACTTCAGGAGACTCCTCCGATGTATCAGAATCTTCAGAGGAATCAAAGTATCGCCTGTCAGGGTATTCTTCTAAAGCTCGATACGCGTATCGAGCGGTATCGACATCGGGCGTCATCGGTACCGGTTCGGTACCGATGAGCATCCCTGGACAGGGGACCGCTGCAGTCGGCATCCTGGTTGATGTCGATGCAGTCGGTACCGGTACCGACACTGGTGCCGGTACCGGAGCCGATACCGACAACGGGGTTTGTTGTGGTATCAGCGGCGTCGCAGCTTGAATGAAGGCCGTGATAGCCTGCTGCATGGATAGAACATTCTGATCCATCGACGCCATGAATGCCTGGAATTCGGTACCGGAAGGTTGCGCCGGTACCCCAGAGCATTCTAACAGGTGATCGGTCGAGGCCGTGCCATCGATGTCAACCTGTAACCCGCCGGGGTTGTTTTGCCGGTGCAGAATCCTCGAGGGCAAGCCCGGAGGCATCTCGATGCTTGGAAGGAGATCTACCCTTCGAGGACCGGCTGGATTTATGTTTGGTTACCTGAGATCCATGGGAGGAAGTAGAGGCCCTGGAAGACGTCGATGCCACTGAAACTGCATCAGAGGGAAACAGCACATGGAGCTTAGCTGCTTGGTTCTGTAAACCTCGTTTAGACATCAAGGAGCAGGACGGACAATCCAAAATGGAGTGGTCAGGACCCAAACATTTAAGACACCATTCATGGGTGTCGGTGACAGAAATAGTACCGCTACACTTGGTGCATTTTTTAAGCCCGGAAGCTGGTTTTTCCATGAGGAAAATTTCTCGTGAGGCCTAAGGCCCAAAGAGGAAAAACACACTAAGTGAGGGAAAAATATGGGGTTTTTTTGTGTTTTTTTTAAAGAAAAGAAAGAAAGACCGGCGGTACCGGTCCGACATCGGGGAAGGCAGACGCGCGACCAAAGAAATAAAATAAAATAAAGAACTTCTTCAGCGGTGACAGGAACATGACCTGCTGGCTCCGTGGAAAAGAAGAACTGAGGAGAGGCGGTTAGGAAAGGCGGGAAGGCAGCGCGCAGGCACTGTGGGATGCTCCCAAAAGCTTTCCTTTTTTGGGAAGCTGGGGAGCGTTTCCGCGCAGGCTCCGTCGGTACCGACGTACCCATATGTGAAGACTCATTCCTGCTTGTTCCTGGAGATCAGCAGGAATTTAGTCCTCACATATGGGGTATCGTCGGTACCGACGCAGCCTGCACGGGAACGCTCCCCAGCGTCCAATAGGAACGCTTTTGGGAGCATCCCACAGCACATGCGCGCTGCCTTCCCGCTTTTCCAACTGTCCCTCTTCAGTTAAGTTTGTAGCTGAGTGAAAGGATAGAGAGAGAGAGGAAAGAGACAAAAATAGAGAGAGACAACTCCTAGGGAAGGTGGGTGGGTTGTGAGAACTAAATTCCTGCTGTTCCCGGAGATCACCTGTTACAGGTGAGTAACTACGCTATCTCCAGTAACAAGCAGGAATATAGTCCTCACATATGGGGACTCCCTAGCTGACGATGCCAGGGAGATAGCCCCAGGAAGGTGCCACCGTCGAAGGTGAGAATCTTTCCTCCCATGGATCTCTGGCATCCCACCAGGGTTGGTGGGTAGGAGTTGGTTTAGGTTTGAAAGAGATTTTGAAGAACAGCTTGGCCAAAGAAGGCATCCCGATGGGAGGCTCTATCTAGGCAGTAGTGGGCTGTGAAGGTGTGTACTGAAGCCCAAGTGGCTGCTCGACAAATGTCATCGATAGACACAGAGTGGAGATTAGCCATAGAAGCTGCCATGGCACTCACATTATGAGCTGTGACACGTTCCTGAAGAGGAAGACCTTTACTCTCATAAGTAAAGGATATGCATTGGGCAATCCATTTAGATAAAGTTCTTTTGGAGACTGGAAGTCCCAAATGACTAGGGTCAAAAGCTATAAAAAGTTGTGAGGACTTTCTATGTTGCTGTGTTCTTTGTATGAAAAAGGCCAAGGCCCTTTTACAATCCAAAGTATGACGGTTTCTTTCTGCATTAGAGGTGTGAGGCCTTGGAAAAAATACAGGAAGGTAAATTGATTGATTTAAATGAAAAGGTGAAACCACCTTTGGCATAAAATGTGGGTGAGTTTGAAGAACAACCTTATCATGATGAAACCTGGTATAAGGAGGATCAGCCACTAAAGCTTGCAATTCACTGATGCGACGGGCAGAGGTGATTGCAATTATGTTTTTGACCTGGAAGGTCATCTTCCTAAGGGTTGCAGTGGCTAAAGGCTCAAAAGGCGGCTTCATAAGCTGCCCAAGAACTAAATTTAGATTCCATGCCACCGGTGGTGGCTTGATGGGAGGTTTAGTTAATAAAAGGCCTCTCATAAATCTTGATAGGAGTGGATGAGAGGAAATTGGTTGTCCATTTAGAGGCTTATAAGAAGCTGCAATTGCACTAAGATGGACTCTTACCGAATTGGTCTGTAACCCAGAATTCGATAAGTGAAGGAGATACTCTAGTATCGATTCTAAGGGTATGACCAGTGGGTTCAATCCCCTCTTGGAGCACCATATAGTAAAACGTTTCCACTTGAAGGCATAAGATCTTCTTGTGGAAAGTTTCCTAGAAGCCTGAAGGATATCTTTTACCTGCTGGGACAGGTTGAAATCCTGGAGGTCTAACCCTTCAGCAACCAGGCCGTGAGGTGCAGGGACTGGGGATTCGGGTGCCATAGCGTCCCGTTCTCCTGGGAAAGGAGATCTGGAGCATGCCCTAACTCCAGAGGTGCCGTTTGGGAGAGATGCAGAAGCAGGGAATACCATGATTGGCGTGGCCATCGTGGTGCTACGAGGATCATGCGACCCCTGTCTCTCTGAAGCTTGAAGAGTGTTTTGGGGATGAGGGGAATGGGTGGGAAGGCATAAAGGAAGTCCTGACCCCAATGAAGGAGGAAGGCATCCCTTGCCTGACAGTTGTGTGCTGGAATCCTGGAACAGAACCGGGGAAGTTTGGCATTCAGTGGACTTGCAAAGAGGTCTATATCTGGAGTGCCCCAGAGATGAAATATCTTCGCCACCTGGTCTAGGTGGAGTGACCACTCGTGAGGTAGCAATACTCGACTGAGTTTGTCTGCCCAAAGGTTTTGAATGCCTGGAAGATATACCACTAGAAGGTGAATCTGATGCTCTCTGGTGAGGGCCCATAGTCGTAAAGCTTTGTTGCATAACGACAGAGAGCCCGTTCTGCCCTGCTTGTTCGCACAGAACATGGCTACCTGATTGTCCATCTGGACTAGGACTGTCTTGTAGCTAAGCAGGGCGTGGAAAACTCGAAGAGCTAAATAAATTGCTCTTAATTCCAGGTGGTTTATGTGTAAACCTACCTCCTGTGGAGTCCAGGTGCCCTGGGTAGAGAGATGATTCAAGTGTGCTCCCCAACCCACCTGTGATGCATCTGTTGTTAGGGTGGCCTGAAAGAGGGGTTGATGGAAAGGAGACTCCCCTGTAAGATTTTCTAGTGATTGCCACCATTGGAGGGACAAAATTAGTCATTGAGAGATTGTTATTGTGTCCGACAAATGACCTGTGGCCTGTGTCCACTGTGTGGAGAGGGTCTACTGAGCTGCTCGCATGTGAAGGCGAGCATATGGGACTACATGAACTGTGGATGCCATGTGTCCCAGTAACTGCAGTAGCTCCCGAGCAGTGAGGGAGGATTTGCCTGCTGCTTGGGAAGCTAGCTGCATAATGCGAAGACAGCAGGCTTGTGGAAGGAATGCCCTTGCCTGCCTGGTATCCAGACAGGTTCTTATGAATTCTAGGCATTGGGAAGGAACAAGTTGAGACTTCGGGAAGTTTATTTCCAATCCCAAGTATTGGAGGATTCACATTGTACGGGACAGTGCAGTGCTGGCCTCTGCAACTGTGGAGGCTCGAATGAGCCAGTCGTCTAAGTAAGGGAAGACAAAAATCCCCAGGGTTCCTAGAAATGCGGCTACTACTGCCATGCATTTCGTGAACACCCTTGGTGCTGAAGCCAGACCAAAAGGAAGAACTCTGTACTGGAAAATGTCTTCCCTTGAAAAGGAAACGTAAAAATTTCCTGTGATCTGGATGGATGAGAATGTGAGTGTATGCATCCTTTAAGTCTAGAGAGCAAAGCCAGTCCTGGCTTTGAAGGTATGGCAGAAGAGTTCCTAGAGAAATCATTTTGAATTTCTCTCGAAACAGAAATTTGTTCAATTCTCTGAGGTCTAGAATGGGTCTGTCCCACCCGGTTTTCTTTGGAATAAGAAAATAGGGGGAGTAGAACCCTGTCCCTTGTTGAAAAATGGGTACTTCTTCTATTGCCCCTTGGGCAAGAAGTGTGGAGACCTCGTGATCTAGCAGATTGTCTGCAGAGGTTTGTGAATTGAATTGCTTTAGAATTGTAGGAGGGGGTATGCTGTGAAAATGAAGTTTGTACCCCTCTCCTACAATGGACAAAGTCCAATCTTCTGTTATCTGATGCCATCTGTTGACCAAGTGGCATAACCTGCCCAGAATATTGGGGGTTTGAGGACCCCTCAGAGGCAGGAAGGCAAAGCTCTCTAGGAAGGAGTCAAAGCCCTTGAGGGGGCTGAACCTGGAGAGCTGGTTGGACTCTCGGGCCTTTTGGTTTCTTTTGCTGTCTAGTTTGTCCCTTTTGGGCAACCTGACCTGAAGTCTGACTCTGCTGGGTATAGGAAGGATAAAACTTCCTCTTTTTGCTAAAAGAGGGTTATAAGGCTTCCTTTTGGCTGGAGTGGCTGTAGACTTTGACAATCTAAGGTAGAGTTGTCAGCATCTAACTCGTTAGCCTTCTCCTGCCAGTTCTTGCCGAAGAGATTTTCCCCCATGCAAGGAATGTTGCCTAACTTGTCCTGTACCCAAGTCTCCAAGTCTGATGCCTGTAGCCAGGCAATCCGTCGTGTGCCAATGGCAATAGCAGAAGTTCTGCTGACGCATTCAAAGCAGTCAAAGGCTGCACGATTAACAAACTTGGAGACATCTTGAGCGTGCTTAACTAGAGCAAGAAAATCTTTGTCTCTTATCATCTGGGAGAAATGGGCTCATAAGTTCCAAGTCTCCTGTGACTTCCTTAAGGAACATCCCCCTATATAGGATATATGAACTGATCCTAGCTGAAAGTATGGAAGCTTGAGAAGTTCTGCATCCAAAAACATCCAGAGTCCTGCAGTCACGACCTGGAGGATTGGATGCATGCCTCTTTGCACTTTTCATCCTACACATGGCTGATTCCACTATCACTGAATGGTGTGGCAGCTGAGTTTTCTGAAATCCAGGACATGGTGGGACTCGATACATAGTATCAAGTCTCCTAGAGTGAGGAGAAGTAGTCAGAGGTGTCTCCCACATTCTGAGCATCAAGCTATGCAGAATTTCATGGATAGGCAGAGTAGCTGCCTCCTTAGGAGCTTTAGGATATTGGAGGATTTCCAATTCCTTTGTTCTGGGTTCCTCTTCAGGAGCTACCGTGATTGAAAGACTCTTGGCCATATCACGGATGAAATCCTGAAATGACATGTCCTCTGGAGGTGACATTCTGCGTTGGGGAGAAGAGGGATCTTCTAGGAGAAACCCTCTAGTGCCAGCAGAATTGTCAGAGTCTTCGGAATCGGAGGAATCGAAGTATTCCTGACCCCGATGCTCTTGCAAAGCACGATCCCGGTACCAATCGAAGTCGGTACCGAGGTGACCTGGTACTGCTTTGTCCACTCCAGCCAGAGATGGTATGGGAAGAGTTCCCACCGGGGCTGGTACCGTCTGTACCGGCATTGACGGTGTTGGTACCGGTGTCAGTACCGGTATCTGTACCGGTACCAGCATCGGTGTTGGCACCGGTGCCCTTGGGACCACCAGTACCGCAGCCGAAAGAAGAGCTGCGATACTGCGCTCGATAGCGAGGAACCTCTGGTCTATCGATGCTGCCGATGCCTGGGTGTCGGTATCGGTGAGGACGGCCGGAACCCCTGAGCATGGCACAGGTAGTTCTTGCGAGGTTGAGGCCTCAAAAACATCCTGAAGCCCTATCGATGCTTTGGAAGCCGAAGCCTCCCGCCGGGGCTGTTTTGCCAGTGTGGTTCCCTCAAGGGCAATGCCAATGGCCTCTCGATGCTTAGCAGGAGAGCTACCCTTTGAGGACCAGCTTTTATGTTTAGTTACTTGAGATCCATGGGAGGAAGAGGATCTTGATGTCGATGCAATGGATCTGGCATCTGAAGAAAAGAGCGTACCGAGCTTTGCGGCCCGGTTCTGTCTTCCTCTTTTTGTCATCCCCATGCAGGAGAGACATTCAGTAGGAGAATGATCAGGTCCTAAACATTTTAGACACCAATCATGGGTGTCAGTGACGGAAATGGTACTGCCACACTTAGTACATTTTTTTTAAAACCACTAGTTGGCTTTTCCATGATTTAGGAAATTGGGGCCTAATGCCCAAAATGGCACCTAGCACCAAAGAAGAAAGTTTCTGAAAGAAACAGTCAAAGGTTTTTTTGTTTTTTGTTTTTTAAAAAGAAAAGAAAAGAAAGCACAGTTACTTACCTGTAACAGGTGATCTCCGGAACAGCAGGAATTAGTCTTCACATATGGGTACGTCGGCGCCGACGGAGCCCGCACGGAAATGCTCCCCAGCATCCAATCAGAAAGCCTTTGGGAGCATCCCTCGCGCCTGCGCGGTGACTTCCCGCCTTTCCCACTGCCTCTCCTCAGTTGAGTTTCATGGCTGAGAAAGAAGGAGAGAAAGAGGAAAGGAAATAGATAGATACAACTCCCAGGGGAGGTGGATGGGTTGTGAAGACTAATTCCTGCTGTTCCGGAGATCACCTGTTACAGGTAAGTAACTGTGCTATCTCCAGGAACAAGCAGGAATGAGTCTTCACATATGGGGACTCCCTAGCTGTGGGTGCCAGGGGAGATCCCATAAAATGCGTACCCTGGGACAGGACGGCATTTCCCAACCTGGATCTCCGGCATCCCCTGGGGGATGGGGGGTAGGAGTTGAATAGAGCAGGGCTGCAGAGGAACAGCGAATCTAAAGACTACAGGGAAAAAAGTCTTTAGAATGTATGTCAAGTATCAGTAAAATATTTAATGAACTAGCACAAGATAGAGCTTATCTACTGGATTGTAGGAAGTAGACAGTAGATGCAGTAGTGGAATCTTCAAGGTAACTCCACAGCAGTGAGGAAGAAGTTCCAATCTGGAATGGGCAGGTGACCCAGGTGTCAACCGGGGCAGGAGAAAATCGGCAGGCCTCCAATGAAAAGCTTTATGGGAAAAGCTGAGAACTCTTTTAGGTACAGAGTCATAAACATTGAGGACTAAAAGAAGAAAACTGACCGATCTGGAGTTAGCCCAGTCCGGAAGGGAAGGTATAGAAAAAAGCCCCCATTCCCAAGGAGAACAGAAGGGTACTCAGGAATACTGAAGATGTACACTGTCATTCCTAGCTGGTAAGAGATAGGAAGACATTGAAGTTTGAGACTGCATAGAGAGGGAGATGTATAACAAAAATAGATGCTGTGGACGTCACAGCAGTAATTGTCAGTATAACCCGTCCCAGTTACTGAGCCGTATGATAATAGGCAAGTTGACTGTCTGGACCCCAGAAGAAATAACCGAAGCAACAACAGTCAAGGAGATAGGTTAGACATAGGGTGCTATGGACATCTCCCAATATGCGCATACATATATATATATTCCTATATGCATATGTATATATATCCCGCTGTCTGGATATGTATATTCTCATATCTATAGATATGTAGGTTTTTTCCTTATATATATATCCAGGCAGCGGGATATATATATATATATATACATATAGGAATGTAGATAGATATATGTATAGATAGAGGCGGGATGGCTGATGCCCACCCGGGGTATAAAAACATGTATGCACAGGACACATACATACAGGAAAATAATGTTAAGAATACATGCCTGCAACTGAGCCACAGAAAACATTCACGTGGGGAATGTGATGGAACAAAAATCCCTCCGATAATAGGGGGCGAACCCACCTGAAGAAATATAGAGAATCTGTTTCTGTGGACAGGAATGTAGGTCAGTGGAAGAACCAGCATGGTTGCGTGAAAAACAGAGGATAACAGCCGTCTGGCAAGAGTACGTCAGCAGTACCTTAGGACTCTGATATGTCCAAAAGACAAGAAGAATGCAGAGACGAAGATACCAAAGTGACCCAGCCAAGGGGTTCAGGGATATCATGTACGATAAAAGAGTATGCGTTGTCCAAGTGGAGTAGAAGACAATGCCAAGCCGGAAGGAACAGGAGTATATTCCGGCCAGATTGGAAACTCCGTGGACATTCACGTAGAAAAAAACTTGTCCTCTGGATATGAAAGACCCTCAGAGACAAAGTTCAATGCTCTGTAGCAAAGGCCCACAGCAGAAAGCTTCCCTGAAGATTGCAGAGAGCATTGTGCAGGAGAATTATAAGCTGCAGTGCATAGCATTACGCAAGATAGTTGCAAGTAGCTTGCAATGAGTACTAAGGTAATCACTGGAACTCCTGCATATACAGCAACTGAACCAAACAGAGGGGATTCTCCTGTATGAAAACAGAGAGAAAAAAGACAAAGGCAGCGGAGAAGCTTTCCGTTCCTGTCTGATGAGGTGTTCAGAGCACGCATTGAAGGAAAACAAACAGTCTACACTGTGTTTCAGTATGGCACCAAGTCAGCAAGGGAGACCCTGGAAGAGAGGGGGTCGGAAAGTGACTTACCATATGGTAAGTCAGCTGAGGGAAAGGATGTCCATAGGGGGACAGAACTATCATGGGATAGTTGTAACCTCCCTTCATTGTAGTAAGAATGGGAGAATTCTGTGACCCATGGACAAAAGCATCCCAAGAGCATAGCATACTGGAAAAGAAAAAAAAACAGCGTAGAGTTTGAAGAATAAACTTCCTCTAAGGAGAAGTTAACTGTAGAGTGCAATACACAGGAACCTACGGGTGCTGGTTATGAGTAGACTGGGTAGAGTCTGGAGACTTCAGACTAGGATGAGATGTCCCTTGCTTGGGTACACCGGGAGGATGGGCAGAAGAAGGATGAAACTTTCTCTTCTTTGGGAAAGACGGTTTGGTAGGACATTTCCTACGTCCTGGGGAAAAAGAAGGCTTAGGATGGTTTCCAGAACCAGGAAAGTCAGCGGAGCAATGAGCAACCTGACGTAAAGCCTCTCCATTGAAAAGGTTTTCTCCAGTACAAGGAGAATTACCCAGTGTATGTTGTGCCCATGTGCTCAAGTCTGAAGCTTGCAGCCACGCTGCACGGTGCGCTCCAATGGCAATAGCAGAGGATCTGCTAACAGACTCAAAGGAGTCTAGAGAAGCCCGGGAAAGAAACCAAGAGATATTCCTGCTATGATTAAGAAGCAAGGAATAGTCAGAGGCCTTAGGTTCTGACAAAAAAAGAGAAAGAAGAGATAACTTCTCTGTGACCTCCTGAAGTGTGAGACTCATATAAAAAATATATGAAATAATTCTTGAAGCCAACATAGAAGTTTGGAAGGTCTGACGTCCAAAGGCATATCAAGTGCTTTAGACGCACGACCTGGTGGGAAAGAAGAATGCTTCTTCTTGCTTCTGACCTTCCTCATTGCTGATTCCACTACAATGGAATGATGCGGAAGTTGGTTTTTCTGAAACCCCGGAGAGGGGGGCACCTGATACAGAACATTCATGGCTGTAGAAGGCGCAGGAACCTTTAAAGGTGATTCCCAAATCCTCAGAAGAAGGTCCTGCAAAGACTGATGCAAAGGAAGCATTATGGTTTCCTTTTCTGCAGGATCTTGGCCAAGAGTAGGACCAGGAATAGGAATGGCAAGAAAGGTTGCCATGTCAAGGAGAAATTTCTGAAAAGAAGGATCTCCCAGAGCAACTATTCCTGGGTAGGCTGAGGTTGAATGAGCAGCGTGAACACCAGAAGACCTACTGGACTGGTGCATAAAAGGAATCCTGCTAGATGGAGAACGATACTGACAGTTCTGATTTGAGGCAGTTAGTACTGCATCGTCGGTTCCCGGTATCGATTCCAAGCTAGGCATAGAAAGAATTGATGGCACCGATGGAACTGCAGGAAACGACATCGATACCGGTACCGGCATCAGGGACGGTAATGCCATCGTAGCAGGCATCGGAGGTTGCCGAAGCGGTACCGAGGTAACCAGAGAGCTTTGGTGATTACCCCCGATACTGCGTAGTCGGAGGCGACAAGGATCGGCTCCGAAACGCGTCGGAACTAAGTCATCTAGACTGGATATGGATTCTAGACTGGGCATCGAAACGAGCGTCGATGGTGGAATCGGCGAAGCCGCCACATGAAGGTCAATCGGAATCGTATCGATCGGTACTGAAAGCACAGAGGACGTCCGAGGACGACGCCCGGTGAAGAGAGGAACACTCGACACCGGCGCCGATGTCGGGGTATCGGCACCGCTCGAAGCCAGTACCCCCCCCAAGCATGGCGCCCAGGACACCCGATGACGATCCCCGGTGAAGAGTGGAACACTCGACACCGATGCCGATGCCGGGGCATCGGTACCGCTCGACGCCGGTATCGACCCCGCGGTTGGCTGGGATACAGGAAAGCTAGACTGGGTCGTATTGATCGGCCCCGAAGGCACCGAGGACTCCGGACGACGACCCCTGGTGAGGAGCGGAGCACTCGCCACCGGTGCCGATGCCGGGGAATTGGCACCGCTCGAAGCCAGCACCAACCCCGCGCATGGCTGGGATGCAGGAAAGCCAGCCTGGGCCGGATCGATCGGCCCCGAGGGTACCGAGGACACCAGACCACCATCGCTGGTGACGAGTGGAGCACTCGACATCGGTGCCGATGCCGGGGGAGCGGTACCGCTCGAAGCCGGTACCAACCCCGCGCATGGCTGGGATGCAAGAAAGCCAGTCTGGGTCGTATCGATCGGCCCCGAAGGCACCGAGGACACCAGTTGACGATCCTTGGTGAAGAGTGGAGCACTCGACACCGGTGCCGATGCCGGGGAATCGGTACCGCTCGAAGCGGATACCACCCCCGAGCATGGCTCAGGTATGTTCTTGTGAGGAGTGAACCCCAGGAACAACCTGAAACCCCGTAAATGCTTTGGAGCCCGAAGACTCCCGCCGGGGTCTTATTGCCAATGGGGTCTTGAGGGTAAGGCCGGAGCCGTCATCATGCAGGGCATGAGACTTGCCCTTCAAGAATTGGCTAGTCTTGACAGACTGTTTGTGGGTTACCTGATCCTGGAGAGAAGAATAAACCGATGTCCTAACCAGAGGAGGAAAAACGGCATCGAGGGATACCCGAAAAAGAGAAGGTCTTCTCCCAATGCTAAAGCCCGATGGACCCAGGGAAAAAGGGTCAGGACCCAAACAGGTTAGACACCAGGCATTGGAGTCTAGAAAGAAAACCAAGTTTCCACAGTGAAGGCACTTCTTAGGGGAAGAAGGCTCCATGTTGGAAAGGCCTGGTAGGCCTCAAAAGATAAAAGAAAAACTGAAGGAGAAATTATTTCTCTAAACTGGAAAAGAGAAGAATAAAGCACCGGCGGTACCGGTATCGGCGGGGAAGACAGCCGCGACCACACAAAACAAGAAAATAAAGAAAAAGGTTTCTGCGGTGACAGGAGGTACGTCCTGTTGGCTCCGCGGAAAAACGAAAACTGAGGAGAGGCAGTGGGAAAGGCGGGAAGTCACCGCGCAGGCGCGAGGGATGCTCCCAAAGGCTTTCTGATTGGATGCTGGGGAGCATTTCCGTGCGGACTCCGTCGGCGCCGACGTACCCATATGTGAAGACTCATTCCTGCTTGTTCCTGGAGATCCGGCAGTACCGGTAGGCGTCGTGCGGTAGGCAAACGCGACCGCAATAAATAAATTTAAAGACGGAATTTTCTGTGGTGACAGGGAATAGGTCCTGTCAGCTCCGCGGAAAACGAAGAACTGAAGAGGGACAGTTGGAAAGGCGGGAAGGCAGCGCGCATGTGCTGAGAGATGCTCCAAAAAGCGTTCCTATTGGACACTGGGGAGCGTTCCCGCGCAGGCTCCGTCGGTACCGACGATACCCCATATGTGAGGACTACATTCCTGCTTGTTCCTGGAGATCAGGTGTTCTCCGGGGACAGCAGGAATCAGTCCTCACATATGGGTTACATCGGCGCCGATGGAGCCCGCACGGAGCAAATCCCCAGCTTTCAAAGAAAGAATTTGGGAGTTGCCTCCACGCATGCATGGTCTGCTTCCCGCCCAAAGGAGCCATCTTGCTCAGTCAAATGACATAGCTAAAGATGGCAAAAGAACAAAAAACAGTAAATACAGGAGGACTGCAACTCCAAAGAACCCATAGCCAAAAAAGACTCCCTCATCGAGGGCCGCGAGCAGCTGCAGTGGAAAGAACACTCAACGGACAAGGAAGTAGCACTCCGGTAGCCTGAACACAGAAGGGTCGGCATGCAGGAGTTGCCTAGAACTCAAAAAGGTTACGGAGTACAGCCTGGCGAAAGGCACTGTCCCATAGGGACTCCCTATCCAGGCAGTAATGAGTTGTGAAGATATGAACCGAAGATCAGGTGGCAGCCCAGCAGATGTCTGCCAGAGGGACGGAGCACAGATGAGCCACGGAGGTTGCCATGGCCCTGACCTTGTGAGCCGTGACACGGCCCTCCAATGGAAGTTTTGCTTCCTCATAGGCCCGGGCGATACAGTCTGCCACCCACGTGGACAGCGTGCGCTTGATCAACACCTGCCCCAGTTTGCTGGGGTCATAGGAAACTAAAAGCTGCAATGCTTTCCGGTGATCTTGAGTACGCTGAATGTAGAAAGATAAAACCCTCTTAGTCTAGGGTATGGAGGACGGCCTCAGTGCAACTGGCGTGCGGTCTGGGAAAGAACCACCTCTTGATTGAGGTGGAAAGAGGACACCACCTTCAGAAGAAACTTGGGGTGTGTGCGAAGCACTACCCTATTCTTGTAGAAACTGGTATAAGGCCTCGCCACCGTGAGGGCCTGGAGCTCGCTCACTCTTTGGGCGGAGATGAGGGCGACGAGGAATACCACCTTCCATGAGAGATAGTGGAGATGACACATAGCCATCGGTTCAAAAGACGGGAGGGTGAGCTGCCCCAACACCACATTGAGACCCATTTGGGCGCTGGAGGGTGGACCGGGGGCTTAGACAGGAGAAGGCCCTTGAGGAACCGGGATACTGTCGGGTGCATCGAGAGTGGCTTCCCGTTTATCGGATTGGTAATTGGCCGCGAGGGCACCTAGGTGTACTCTGACAGAGTTGGATTTGAGTCCCGAGTCAGAGGTGGAGAAGTATTGTAGTACCATGGCCACCGGGCAGGAGAAAGGGTCGGTTCCCCGAGCCACACACCAGAGTGCAAGCCTGCGCCACTTAAAGACGTAAGCCCGTCTGATAGATGTTCTGTGGGAGACCAGCAGGATATCCTCCACTTCCCTTGGAAGTAGGAGCGGAGCTAGTGAGACCCTCTCAGCAGCCACACTGTCAGCGACAAGGAACTGGGGTTGGGGTGCAGGAGAGAGAGCCCCCCTCCTGGGAGAAGAGCCGCGAGTCTGTCCCCAGAGGGATAGGAGTCTCCACCACTAGCTGTATAAGGAGCGGGAACCACGGTTGCAGAGGCCACCATGGGGCTATTAGAATGACCGAGGCTCTGTCGTGAAGAATCTTGAACAGGGTCTTGGCGATCAGAGGTGTCGAGGGAATACACAAACAGGAGACCCCCGACCATGAGATCAGAAAGGCGTCGGCGGCCACCCTGACGGGGTGTGGTTGCCGGGAACAGAAACGGGTGCCTATGGTTACCATAAGCGGCCATGATATGGAATGTGGAAAAGGTTTTTTAATAGTTCACTTTCACATTTGTTTGTACCCTATGGGTTGGTGATATCCTTTTGGGTATATCTAGGGTTTTTATTTCCTTTTTCAAATCTTTAATTAAAAGGAACATTCTGCTTCGAGAGGACGCAAGTTTTCACGGCAGTAGTTCCGACAAAAATATTTTCTTCTTTTGAGTTATCTCTCTAGATGGTAGGGAACAGAAACGGGGCAACTGGTGGTTGTCCGGGCTGGCAAACAGGTCCAACCTCGGGTACCCCCAGATCCGAAAGAGCCTGCAGGCCACTCTTGGGTCCAGCTGCCATTCGTGGGGTTGGAGGAGTCTGCTGAGCCTGTCGGCTAGCCAATTGCTGTGGCTCAGCAGGTACACTGCTTTGAAGAGAATGCCCTGTTGGACTGCGAATGAGCACAGGTCCATAGCTTCCTGACAGAGTGCGCGGGACCCGTGCCCCCTTGTTTGTTCACGTAGAACATGGCAATCTGGTTGTCGGTCTGGAATAGGATGGAACTGTGGTTCAGGGATTTCCAGAACGCCCTTAGGGCAAGGCGATCCTCGCACGCAGCTCCAACAGGTTGATCTGCTGGGCACTCTCGCCTGGAGACCAGACACCCTGGATACGAACCCCCGGCAGTGGGTTCCCCAGCCCAGCAGGGAGGCGTCTGTGATAAGAACCCTCGAATGCTGAGGGCCCTGAAAAGGCATTCTCGCTTGCAAGTGGTGGGGGGACTGCCACCAGTTCAGGGACTGTGCCAGGCGCCCGGTGACTCTGACCTTGTCCTGGAGGCACCCCGTTGCCTGGGACCACTGGTCCCTGAGGCACCACTGCGTAATTCGCATGTGTAGGCGGGCATCTGGAGTGACATGGACTGTGGAGGCCATGTGCCCGAGGAGGCGCAACAGGAGTCGTGCCGGCACAGAAGGGCAGCGCTGTACCTTTTTGGCTAGTGCCACTAGCCTGTTGACTCTGTCCATAGGCAGGAAGGCCTTGGCTGGAAGAGTATCGATCCTTGCCCCGACAAATTCCAGCTCTTGAGCGGGACACAGGCTAGACTTGGAGTAGTTGATTACGAAGCCCAAGTGCTGAAGGACCTGGATAATGTGTGCCGTGGCCTGCTGCACCTCGGGGGCTGAGATGCCCCTGATGAGCCAATCGTCGAGGTAGGGGAAACGAAAATCCCCTGAAGCCTGAGAAAGGCAGCGACTACTGCTAGGCACTTCGTGAATACCCTGGAGGCCGAGGCAAGGCCAAAGGGCAGCACCCGGTATTGGAAGTGAAGGCCCCCCATCACAAAGCGTAGGTATTGACTGTGGTTTGGGTGGACTAGGATGTGCATGTAAGCATCCTTTGGGTCTAAGGAGCATTGCCAGTCTCCCTGGCGGAGGTAAGGCAGCAATGTTCCAAGGGAGAGCATCCTGAACTTTTCCTGCACCAGGAATCTGTTGAGGTTGCGGAGGTCGAGGATGGGCCTCAGGCCCCCTGACCTTTTTGGCACGAGGAAGTATGTGGAGTAGAACCCCCTTGCTCCTGAGATGATGGGGTACTGGTTCCACCGCTCTGTCCTCGACAAGACCCGCCAACTCTTTCAAGAGAAGGTCCTGGTGAAGAAGAGGCCAGGAGGGCTCGCCAGGAAAGTAGTGCGGCGGCACTTTGGCTAGGCGAAGGAGGTAACCCTCCTTGACCACCTGCAATGCCCAGGCATCGGTGGTGATGGCTCCCCAGCTGTGGGCATAAAGAGACAGCCGACCTCCTGCAGGCTGCCTGGCCTCACTGGAGAGAGGGGCCATGCTGTAAGAGTCAAAAGCTTCCCCCGGGGTCAAAGCCTGGGGGCATAGGGGCCTTCTGCTTATGCTGACCATGCCCCTGCCCTTTGGCCTGCTGCCCCTACTGGGGCGCTGGGGAGGCCTGATAAGGGGTGTAACCTCGGTAAGCAGCGGTTTTCCTCAGGTAGAAGGACTTTTTCTCCGAGCCCTTCTTTCGGGAAGGGGCTGAGGTCTTTTTAGAGAGCTTAGTCCTTGTCATGAACTCAGTCTCCAGTTCAGCGGCCTTTTCGGTCATGGGCTTGCCGAACAGGTTCTCCCCCCCCGGCATGGGACATCGACCAACTTGTCTTGTACCCATTCCGAGGTCAGGCGACTGTAGCCATGCTTGGCGGCCTGCACCGATGCCTGCCGCAGCTACTCTGGCCGCAGACTTGAACCCGTCATAAGCCGCTCGAGACATAAATTTGGAGCATTCACCGATGGCTCTGGATAGGCCCTTGAAGAGCTGCAAGGGCTCCTCAGAGAGACCAGCTGAGAACCTGGTGATCTCGTTTGTTAGGTCTCTTAGGTACATGCCCATGTACAGCTGGTAAGCCTGGATCTGGCCATTCAGCATTGCACCCTGGTAACATCTTCTGCTGAGGGCATCCAAGGTGCGGGTCTACTTGCCGGGTGGTACCGAGGAGTGGGTCTTCTGACTTTTTAGTCGATGCATGGCCGATTCCACGACCATGGAATTATGCAGCAGTTGAGACTTTTGAAACCCGAGGCTCCGGCGGACTCAATACATCAAGTCTAGCCGCTTGCTAATCACCGGCGGAGCATAAAGCACTCTAGGATGGGAGGAATGGGCACTGAGATGGTTTCCTGAGGAGGGGCCTCATATTGGAGGATCTCAAGTTCATGTGCTCGAGGATCCTCTTCGGACTCCGCTGGAAAAGCTTTGGACATATCTCAAAAGTCTCGAAAGGCCATGTCCTCGGGGGAAGATCTCCTCTAAGGCTTCAACACCGGGGAATCGGATGGAACATTCCAGTGAAGGCGAGTGTCCGAAGACTCCTCGACTTCCAACTCTCAGACGGAGGCATCTAAAGAGGACAGGTGGCATTCCTCGGGACATGAGGGGTCGGGTTGCTCCAGCGCTCGTTGGCTTGCCAGTGACGATCTCCGTCCAGAGGAACGGGAGATCAAGCAGGACCTCGCCTGAGGATATACTCGGGCCCGTAGGGCTTCGAGAATCGGCACGGCCTCTGGGGTCGAATTAGTCATTGAGTCCCCAGTGGTCAGGGCAGAGGAACCGGATACTAGTGCCCTTTGCTGCTTCAGGAAGGCAGTGATCCTGCGTTTCAAGGAATCCATCCTGGACCTGAGCTCAGGAGGTTCCGCAGCATCCTTGACTAGGATAGAATAGGATGCACTGGCCAGGGCCGGTCCGTGGCCGGCTCCTTCCGAGAGAGCTTGATTGGACGCTCTTTCCCTGATGCCTCGGGCTGAAGCTCGGGGCTCCGTGACCGGCCCCGCGAGGGACCTGGTCGTTCTGAACCATCCAGAGATGCAGCTGTCGAGGATTTTCTCCTTCTTTTAGGTTCCCTCGAGGGGGACCCCCTCTCCGAGGTCCCCCGATGCCGCTCAGGTTCGGAACGCTCCTTCTGAGGCATGGAGGCCTCAGACGAGGCCCTGGCTTTCGGAGGCAGAGGGGGATCAGGGAAAATTTTTCCATGCTGCTGCTGGCAGCTTTTCAAGGCCTTCGAAGACATAAGTTTGCAAAGGCCACAAACAGCGCAGTCATGCGTTATCGGTGAGGAACATAATTTTTCCACACCTATCGCACTTCTTGAACCCACTGGTAGCCATTGAGGGAAAAAGGCCCCCAAACAAGGTCAAAGACCGTTAGGGCTGCCAGTGAGGGAAAACATGGGCGGAAACACCCAAAAGAGAAAAATAAAAGAGAAAAGATAAAGGAGAGCTGGCCTGATACTGGGGTACCGGTGCTAGCCGGTAGGGTACCGGTGCTAGCTGGAAGAAAAAACAACAGCCAAAAGGCAAGAAGAAAACACTTTTTCCAGGACAGAGAACAGACTATGTGTCTGAAGGGCTCCACGGAAAAAAGATGACGGAGCAAGATGGATCCTTTGGGAGGGAAGTGGACCACGCATGCGTGGAGGCAACTCACAAACGCTTTCTTTGAAAGCTAGGGATTTGCTCTGCGTGGGCTCCATCAGCGCCGACATAACCCATATGTGAGGACTGACTTCCTGCTTGTTTCCAGATAACTTATGTTCCTATGACAGATAAGGATCTCGGCAAGACAGAGCCTGCAACTCGGAAATCTGCCTTGCAGAACAAATCGTGACCAAGGTGACAGTTTTGAGCATCAAATCCTTCAAACTGGCATGTTTCAACAGCTTAGAGGGGACCACCATCAGGGCCCTGAGCACCAGACACAAAGTCCAGTAAAATGGATCACAGACCGGAGGGGAGGACGCACACATCGAACCCCTTGGAGAAAGCACAAGACATCCAGGTGCAAGGCTAAAGACTTAACAGCCACGGTACCTAGGAAACAGGCCAAAGCTGCCACCTGAATTCTCAGGGAGTTAAGGAAAAGTCCTTCTTCAGTCCATCCTGCAACAGAGCAACAGAGATGGCACCTTGGCTGCCTCAGGAACCAAATGTCGAGTGTCGCACCATCGCTACAGGAGTCACCAGATCAGCATATATACTAGGTTTGGTAGACCTCCTCCGAGAACCGAGCAGGGCAGATTCCATCCCTGGAGAATAGCCCTTATGCGCTAGCAACCTCAAGAGCCAAGCCATAAGCGAGATGGGAACCAGGTCCTAATTGGTCCCTGCTGCAACAGGCCCCGGAGACAGAGGCAACCAAAAAGGAGGTACCTGCAGGATCTGAATCAGGTCTCTGAAAGAAGCTCTCAACAGCCAATCCAGTGCCAGCAGAATAATCCTGCCCAAGTGGCATTCTATATGCCAAATCACACACCCCACTAGGGACCACGGAAGACCTCCATGTGATGACTGAAGAAGCGGCAAACATCAGCATTGGAGCGGGTCACCATGAGATCCATTTTGGGGTGACCCCCCACAGCGCAAAATCAACTAAGATGCCCCCTGACTCAACTCCCATTCTCCTGAATCCAGAGAGTGATGGCTGAGGAAGTTTGCTTCCACACTGTCTACCCCGGCAATGTACTGAGCCAAAAAGGCTAGGAGGTTCTTCTCTGCCCAAGCAATCAGGAGAGACATCTGGAGAAGTACTCTGGCAATCCTCATGCCATCTTGCCGATTGACATAAGCCACTGCTGTGGGGTAGTCCGAAAACATTTGAACCATCCAGCCCTCGACCAAAGACCAGAACCACAGAAAAGTCAACCTGATGGCTCTCACCTCGAGGCAGTTGATAGACCATACCACTTTCCTGCAGTTCTAACAGCCCTGGGCAGTACAGGCTTGGTAATGGGCTTCCAAGTCCAAGAGACTGGCATCCAGTACACCGCCACCTTCATCAGCTCTCCCCAGTCGGGGGATCGAGCCTCCAGCGGCGGGGGGAGCAGAGACACCATCTTGCCCAATCGGGGCACCCTCCTGCATATTTAAAGATCGCGCCATCGGGCGCGTGGTCCCAGTACACTGCCACCTTCATCAGCTCTCCCCAGTCGGGGGATCGAGCCCCTCCAGCGGTGGGGGGAGCAGAGACACCATCTTGCCCAATCGGGGCACCCTCCTGCATATTTAAAGATCGTGCCATCGGGCGCATGGTCCCAGTACACCGCCACCTTCATCAGCTCTCCCCAGTTGGGGGATCGAGCCTCCAGCGGTGGGGGGAGCAGAGACACCATTCTTGCCCAATCAGGGCACCCTCCTGCATATTTAAAGATCGCGCCATCGGGCACGTGGTCCCAGTACACCGCCACCTTCATCAGCTCTCCCCAGTCGGGGGATTGAGCCTCCAGCAGCGGGGGAGAGCAGAGACACCATCATGCCCAATCGGGGCACCCACCTGCATATTTAAAGATCGCGCCATCGGGCACGTGGTCCCAGTACACCGCCACCTTCATCAGCTCTCCCCAGTTGGGGGATCGAGCCTCCAGCGGCGGGGGGAGCAGAGACACCATCTTGCCCAATCGGGGCACCCTTCTGCATATTTAAAGATCGTGCCATCGGGCGCGTGGTCCCAGTACACCGCCACCTTCATCAGCTCTCCCCAGTCGGGGGATTGAGCCTCCAGCAGCGGGGGAGAGCAGAGACACCATCTTGCCCAATCGGGGCACTCTCCTGCATATTTAAAGATCGCGCCATTAGGCGCGCCCGCGCCTGAGGGCCTCGCCAGAGGGCCCTTTGGCGTGGCTCTTAGGCGTGGACCGAGAGGAAGGACACCCTAAAACCGCTACCTTCCACCCAGCTTCAGAAGACGACCTCTAACAACGAGCTCACCCTAGCTACAGATAGCAACGCCGGTTTGTAAAACTGAACCCTGCACTACGTAAGAAAACCAGCCCGCTCTAAGGATCTGAACTCACACGGGAAAGGTACCAATCAACATAGCCCTTACGCTTCATGATTGTTTTGCCCGTTCAAAGTACCATGTAACCTGTTAGTATTCTATCTTATCACTGCATCATTCATGTATTGCGTTATCCCATTTTGTATCTCCTCGACATGATTTAAGTATCTTCAATATGCTAGCGTATGTTATCTGTACCCTGAGGTCTCGTGCTATTACAGATCTCCCTATTGTACCATCTCAATCTTGTATTCTCGCATAACTCCCCTTTTCTGTAGTGTCTCATTACTGTACTGTACTGTGTCATTACTGCACTGTACTGTCCCACTATCGCACTATACTGCATCATAACTCCAATTTCCCACACGAGTTTGCCACACACAACACAACTCTCAAAATGGCCCTCCAGCTTGCTTCCCTTATTAGCTTCTACCTCCTTACTCACTGGCTTGGAACATCCCAGGCCCTTTATACGTCCCACGGCAATATTCCAGTCTTGAATAGCCATGGAAAAAGATGGTCTGGACCCCCATACTCCCACCCAGGAAATGACGCCTACACGCGCCGCTCCCACCTGATACATGTAGCACTCCAGTTATCCAAAACACCCAACCTGGAAAAACCTCTGAACTGCAGACCCCTAAAATGTGCCATCATAAACGCACGCTCTATTCGCAAAAAATGGCCTGTTGCTCTAGACACAATCTCCCTTTATGACCTAGAGATACTTATGATCACGGAAACCTGGCTATCTCCAGAGGACAACGTTCTACTCAACCAACTCCTGCCCCCCAATTTCTCCATACACACCAGACATAGGGAAAACAAAAAAGGAGGAGGAGTGCTCATAATCACCAAATCAGACCTTAACTTCCACATAACAGATTCCTCTAGCACAAACAGTCTAGACATTCTCTCCATTGCAAACCAGCAATGCTCCCTCAACCTGTTATACAGAACACCGTCTGCTTCTCCAGATGACCTCCCAATCATTATTGACCTTGCGGCCAACACCCTCAATCCCAATAAACCAACTTGGATAATGGGTGACTTCAATCTCCCATCTTTACCCCAAAACCACACAACTGCCTTCCTTGGTGCCATGGAAGACCTGGGACTCAAGCAAATCATCAATAAACCTACACATATAAAAGGTAATATTCTTGGTATGGTATTCGCTCCTCAGCCAGTCATTGAACAAAACCACAACCTACCAATATCAATCATGGATGTACCTTGGTCAGACCACAAATTGATTATTAGCCAGATACCTATCAATAATGAGCAGCTGCACAGAAACCGAAATATGAACAGGCCATCACGAACGTCCACAAGAAATGTTCGCCCATTTAACAGGGAACACATCCTGTCTGAGACCCAATCATTCCTCAACAAAACCGCGCCTGACCTTGAAGAATTGATCTCCTCCTGGAACTCCAACCTACATGCCATCTCTCAACGCCCGGACTCCAACAACACAGCAAGGATAAAAAGAAACTCTGCCCCATGGATCTCTCCTGAGCTGCGATCTTCGCTTACTCAACTACGCAGACTTGAGCGCCGATGGCGCCGATCACGTTCTACTGAAGATCAGACTGCCTACCAAACCCACCTCTCAATACACCGGGAAGCAATCACAACCAAAATGAAACATCACACTGACACCCTAAAGAGATCACTGAATAAACCACGTGACCTCTTCAACTTGGTCAAATCCCTCTCGAAGGAACCATCTCCCGAGCAACGCAGTGAAATTCACCCACAAAAATTCACTGACTACTTGCAATTCAAGATCGTGCAAACTAACAAGGTTTCAGCAGACCCGTATCAAGAACCAGCTGGCCTAACCCCACTAAACAAATTTACCACACCATCCACTAAATGCATTGAGAATACCATAGCATCCCTCAATACCTCCACTGCGCAGACTGACCCATGCCCAGCTTTTTGGATTAAAGAGCTACATAGTGCGTTCAGCCCTTTCATCGTGAATCTGATGAACCTCTCCTTCACAACAGGATACTTCCCCACAGCACTCAAGCAGACTTCCATTAGGCCACTGTTGAAAACCCCCAAACTAGACCCCCAAAGGGTCGACTCTTACAGGCCAATAGCTAGTATCCCACTCCTAGCTAAGATAATCGAGAAAAAGGCACAACGGCAAATTCAAGATCATATAGATTCTGCAGCTCCCCTAGATCACTGTCAACATGGGTTCAGAGAATATCATGGTGTCGAGACCCTACTCACTAGCCTATTCAACAATATCATCACAGGCATTGACAACATCCGACAAGGTGTTGTGCTCATCTTCCTAGATATCGCCGCGGCGTTAGACTCGGTGAGCCACGAAATTCTCCTCAGAAGACTGAAAGAGAAGGGCGTCTGCAACATTGCGCTAAGATGGTGTGAATCTTATCTGGAGGGAAGATGGCAATATGTGAAGTCGATCTGAAGAGTCAAAACACTTCCATCAGAAGCAAGGTGTACCTCAAGGCTCCTCGTTGTCTTCCCTGCTATTCAATATATACATGCAGCCCATCTGCAACATCATTAGATCATTCAATGTGAACTGTTTGATATATGCAGATGACATTCTCTTATATATGCCGTTCTCTACAGCTCAAATGGACCTAGCACCACTGATAGACTGCTTCAATGCAGTCTCAGAGTGGCTCCAATCACAAAACCTCCACATTCAACATAAGAAAACGGAGGTGCTTTTCATCACCAGAGACCCCAACTTTACTCCTCCATCCCATGTCAGTGTCAAGGAAGCTGACTTACAAACTAAAGAAACAATAAGATACCTTGGAGTTACATTGGACCAACGTCTAGATATGAAACACCACATAAGTAACATAGTCAAAATCCGCATGCTCAGGCATCTGCGCTCACTGTTGGACCTAGACGATTTCCGGACCATATACCAAGCGCTAATCCAGCCACACTTCGACTTTGCAAATGCCATATTACAAGGTCTCCCTCTATCCACACTGAGCCCATTACAGCTGGCCATGAATGCTGCAGCTAGGGTCCTCTACGGAGCCTCCAGAAGTGACCACATGACTCCCATTCTCAAACAGCTTCACTGGCTCCCCATCCATGGGAGGATTATCTTCAAAACCCTACTCCTATCATTCAAGGCAATCAAAGGTATTTCATCCTCATCACTCACAGAACTCATTCACACGGTGCCCCCCAACAGAGCCAGAAGAACAACTGCCGTAAACCTACTAATAACCCCTAAGGCATTGACGAAGTGTAACATGACAACCATAAACAGGGAGTTCAGTTTCTATGTCCCCAAATGCTGGAATGCTCTACCCCCCGACATTAGGACCATTGCTGACCTATCGCAGTTCAGGAAGGCACTCAAATACCACCTTTTCCTCCAATACTACCCAACCAGCAATTGAACCTAGGTATCCCTCTGAAGAAATGACCCACTTAAGAAATGACCCTCACTTTCAGTATGTTATTTTCACCTAACCTTGTTCTGCATAAATATCTCATGTATATAGTTCACCCCTGTTATCCAAGTTTTTAATCCTGTTCTATGTAAAACCAAACAGCTTGTTGTTATGGTCGTTGTGTTATAATGTAAACCGCACTGATACCGAATAGTGCGGTATATAAGAAATTGTAATAAATAAATAAATAAATCCTTCATCAGGAGGATCCAGGAGAAACTGCCCAGTGTCAGGTCCTTCCTCAGATAACAAGGCTGCTGCCACCACCACAAGCTGGTCTTAAACAGCGGGAGCCAGCACTTAAACTCCTGAGAACTTTGGGACCACCAAGTCAGCAAGGATCATTGGAGAGGCCACATGTGATCATGCACCCATGGCACCATCTCTATGGTTGCTGCCATCAATCCAAGATGAAGATAATCCCAGATTCTGGGAGCCTGCTACGCACAGAATAGCACCAAGCAATCCAACAGTTTTGCCCACTCAAGTGTTGAAACATAAAAACATAAGATATGCCATACTGAGTCAGACCAAGGTCTATCAAACCTAGTATCCTGTTTCTAACAGTGGCCAACCTAGCAGGTTCTCAAAAAGACACACAGGTTCCACAATGCTTGTATTGGGTCAAGCAGTGAATTTCCCAGGCCCAGAGTTTAATTATGCGTTGAGTGAAAAAATATTTTCTCCTATTAGTCTTAAAAGAGTTCCACTGTAGATTCATTGCATGTCCCCTAGTTAATGGCGTAAACAATCAATCTATGTTTACCCTCTGGATGCCAAGGCCCTGCTGGACCTGGTACATGGTATCGAGGCATCGGCTAACTGTTGGTACTGATACCAGTGTCTCCCGTATTCGAAGGAGGAGCCATCCGAGGATGATGGGGACAGGGACCGTCAGGGCCTCCTTGTATGGGGCCTCATATTGGAGGATTTCAAGCTCCTCCATGCGAGGGTCCTCCTCCAACTCCGTGGTGAGGGACAAGGCTTTTGCCATGTCTCAAACGAACTCAAGGAACAATGTGTCCTCGTGCAGGGACCAGCACCGTGACGCTGGAAGAGACGGGTCCGATGGGAGATTGTGGTGTTTATGTGTCTCTGAGGATGCCTTATCCTCGGACTCCCAGTCTAAGTAATCTGTTGAGGACCGATGGCGTCTGGGGTGCAGGGCCCAGGTCGGGGACTCGGTGACCCATGGCGGTGCTTGGTCAGAGCCACAAATGCTTGCCAGGGAGGATCTCGCTCCCAAGGACCGCGAGATAGAGACCCACGCAGAGGATCGGCTTGAGGCTCCAGGCTCTTAAAGATCATTTTGGCAGCCTGGGGAGTCCCCGCGATCTCAGCGCAAGCACCGGCGGAGCTGGAAGTCAAAGCCTGCTGGCAAGGCAAGGAAGGTAGTGACACTGTGCTCCAGTTCCATCATCCTGGCTTCCCACTTAGGAGCTGCAGCCTTCAACGTACACACTGGGGTTACCAGGTCTTGCATTTGAGGAGAGGGAATCCTCAATGGGACAAGCCTTGGAGGTCGGGGACCCATCACCGGAAGCCTTTGTTCGGAGAACCTTCACTGGCTGCTCCCGCTCTGACTCCTTGGGTACTCTCCGCAGACTGTGGGACCTAGCAAGGTACTTGCCCTGTTTGTCCGAGTCCCAGGATGAAGTTCTCGAAGACTACCTCTTGTGTTCCCACTCCAGAGAACCCTTGTCAGAGTGTCCACAGACCTGATCGGGGTCCATGGACCCAATCAGGCATTGCAAAGGCTTTACGCAACTCAGATTCCATGCGGGGCCTTAGGGCACAAGTGTACCGGGGATATCAGGGCAGAACCTGACCCATGGAAGATGTCATCTTGCTTTTGCTGAAGACGCTGGATGGTCTTCACTGACATCTTTTTGCATAGTGTGCAGACCTGGTCGGCACCTAGACACCGGAGACAGCAGTCGTATATAATCGGTGAGGGACATGTTTTTTTGCGCACTGATCACACTTTTTGAACCCACTGGCCATTGGGCAGAAAGGGCCCCTGCGTTGTCAAAGATCCTCAATACGGCCAGCAGATAGAAAAAAAAGGCGCAAAACCGCGTTGGAAAAGAAAAGGGAAAAACGGGTCAGACTCTATGCCAGGGCAATCAGGCTCAGAGGCAGGAAAGGGACCAGTGCAAAACTGAGAAAGAAAAGACAGTTTAATGTACAAAAGCAACTTTTTCCAGGGAAAAAAGATGGACGTCTGTTGGGCTTCGCGGAAAAAAGGAGACAGAGTAAGATGGCACCCTTGGGCGAGAAAGGGACCATGCATGCGTAAGTGGCATTTCCCAAAGGCTTTCTTTGAAAGCTGGAGAGATGCTTCCACAGGGGCTCCGTCAGTGCCAATGTCACCCATATGTGAGGGCGGACTTCCTGCTTGTTCCTGGAGAATACAAGAGATCACAGAAAGAGAAAGACAAGCACCAATATTCAGAAAAGCTTAGAGAAGCTAGGAAAGTAGTTAGGAAAGCAAATATACAAATACCTTATCTGCTTTGGTTAATGAGGATGCCCAATCCATGGAAACTGAAGGGCCCTTAAATCAGACAGTCGATGCCCAATCTCCTGATAAAGCACCAAATATGAAGAAAACTCACCAAACAGAAAACTACTACTACTTGGAGATTCCATCATCAGAAGCACCAACTTGGGAACACAGCTGAAAGGAGAGAAGATAGTCAAATGCCTTCCAGGCTCTTCAGCCAGCAGGAATACAAACCAAATTGTTGATGTACTTCGCGCAGAAAGTGGGCACTCCAAAATTGATGTTGTCATCCACTTGGGTACATATGACCTGGCTAGAAACAGTGCCTCTGCAGTTCAAAGGGACTTCCAAACTCTGCGAGAGAAACTCAAGCCCACTGTTAACACTGTAGCATTCTCAGAAGTTCTACCTGTTCTTGGTAAGGGGGCAAAAAGGCTACATCGCATAAAGCATACTTACTTACCTGTAACAGGTGATCTCCGGGAATAGCAGGAATTTAGTCTTCACATATGGATATCGTCGGTACCGACTGAGCCCGCGCGGGAACGCTCCCCAGCGTCCAATTAAAAAGCTTTTGGGAGCATCCCACAGCGCCTACGTGCTGCCTTCCCGCCTTTCCCAACTGCCACTCTCCAGTTGAGTTTTAAAGCTGAGACAGAGAGAGAGGGAAAGAGAAAGAGATAGAGTGATACAACTTCTAGGGGAGGTGGGTGGGTTGTGAAGACTAAATTCCTGCTGTTCCCGGAGATCACCTGCTACAGGTGAGTAACTATGCTATCTCCAGGATCAAGCAGGAATGCAGTCTTCACATATGGAGACTCCCTAGTTTTAGATGCCAGGGAGAATCCAAATGGTGATGGAACCAACCAGGGAAACCTCAATGCTGGATTTAGTGCTCACCAATGGTGATAGCATGTCAAATGTCTGGGTGGGTGCCCCTGTGAGCAGCAGCGTCATCACATAATGTGGTTTGAGATAAAAGCCAAGGTGCAGTCCAATCATAGCAAGCTCAAAGTCCTAAACTTCAAAAACACTGACTTCAGTAAAAGGCCAAGTACCTGAAGGAGGAGTTGGCAGGGTGGGAGGGGACCAGGGAAGTGGAATTGCAATGGGCTAAACTAAAGGTGACAATAAAAGGGGCAACAGATAAATATGTAAGGAAAGTAAACAAAAACAAGAGAAGGAATCCTATTTGGTTTTCCAAAGAAGTGGCTGCTCAAATAAAGGCAAAAAACACAGCTTTCACAAAATTCAAAAGCTTGCAGAGGAACACAGAAGCGAATACAGGATCAAACTAAGAGAGACAAAAAGAGAAATAAGGAAAGCAAAATCAAAGGCCGCGGAAAAGATGGCTAAACATGTGAAGTGTGGCGACAAAACTTTCTTCAGGTATATTCGGGACAGAAGAAAATCAGAGGTAGAATAGCAGGACTCAGAAGTGCTGGGAACGGACTCGTGGAAAGTGACATTGAAAAAGCGAAATTGCTAAACAAATACTTCTCCTCTGTTTTTACTAAAAAAAAATCCTGGAGAAGGACCACCTGTGACTTCAAAATATAAAAATGGGAATGAAGTAGATACCACACCATTCACAGAAGATGATGTGTTAGAACAACTTGCAAAACTGAAAGTGGACAAGGCCATGGGACCGGATGGGATACATCCCAGGATACTGAAAGAGCTCAGAGAGGTTCTTGCAGGGTCGTTAAAGGATGTTTTCAACAGATCCTTGGAAACAGGAGAGGTTCCTCAGGACTGGAGAATGGCTGATGTGGTACCTCTTCACAAAAGTGGTGACAGGGAAGAAGTGACAAACTACAGGCTCGTGAGCCTTACCTTGGTGGCGGGAAAAGTAATGGAGGCGCAACTATGTTCCCTGTAAAATAGTTCTCTGTGTGCTGTGCTTTCCTGTCTAATCAATGTGTTTATACCTCAAAAATTTCCTGTCATGATTTGACAATTTCCAATCTGTAATCAAACCGCTGCTGATCGCTGGAAGTAGCGGTATACAAATGTATACAAAATAAATAAATAAATAAACTAAAAGAGCGAATAGTGGACTCTCTCAAAACCAACAGGTTGCATGATCCGAGGCAACATGGTTTTACCAAAGGATGATCTTACCAAACAAATCTGATTGAGTTCTTTGACTGGGTGACCAGAGAACTAGATCAGGGGCATGCAAATGATGTCATCTACCTGGATTTCAGCAAAGCCTTTGAGACTGCTCCTCATAGGAGGCTTATCAATTAACTCAGTAGTTTGGGGATGGGTCCCAAGGTGGTGAACTGGATCAGAAATTGGTTCACTGACAGACGACAGAAGGTGATAGTAAATGGAGCTCACGCGGATGAAAGGAGGGTGATTAGGGGGGTGCCCCAGGATTCAGTCCTGGGCCCGGTACTGTTCAATGTATTTGTGAGTGATATTGCTGAAGGACTGAATGGAAAAATCTTGTCTTTTTGCAGATGACACGAAAATTTGCAACAGAGTGGACTCCCCTGAGGGAGTAGATAACATGAGGAAAGATCTACAAAAGCTGGAAGAACGGTCTAATGCTTGGCAGTTAAGGAGAAATTAGACCTTACCTGCTAATTGTCTTTCCTCGAGATCTCTCTGGGCCGGGCCAGTCCAGGCACCTTAGGGTTGTCGACCTTCTCCAGCAGCTGAGGACTGAATTCTGAAGTTTCTTTTGCTGACAGTCTAACCTGCTCCCTCTGGTGTCAAAACTCAGTCTACCGGTGTCAAAGCAGTCTGGACTAAAATCACCACTCACTATGTAAACTACTAGCACACGTACTACAAACAAACCAACAGCTACAAAGATAATGGACAAAAACCTGTAGAGACTGCTTTTCTTTTTCTTTTCTTTTTTTTACGTCACAGCCCGGCCAAAACTGCTTCCCCCCCCCTCCCCCCCACTACTAGGAAGCCCCACAGTCCACGCCGTTCCGTACCTCCTGGGCAGAAGACCAAGAACAAATTGTTCCTAGTCCCCCTCTTCCACACTGCTATGCTACCACGCCCCATAAAACAGGGCCAACTGAATTGCAGAAACTACACCTCTTAATTGCAAGGAGACCTCACATAAACACTTACAAAGAAACTGCAAAGGACCTGGGTGGGCCCTGGACTGGCCTGGAGAGATCTCAAGGAAAGACAATTAGCAGGTAAGGTCTAATTTCTCCTTCCTCTTCGTCTCTCCAGGCCAGTCCAGGCACCTTAGGGAAGTACCAAAGCAGTACCTAACCTCGGGAGGGTCCCGCTAAGCCCGCTATGATGGCCCAAGGCTCCCACCTTTGCGTCTCCTCTTGCCTGAACATCCAATCTATAGTGCTTTGCAAAAGTGTGCAGAGACGACCACGTAGCCGCTCGACACATATCTACCGGTGGAATCAAAGCCAGCTTGGCCCAAAAAGCCACCTGGCCCCGAGTAGAATGAGCCCAAAGGCCCTCCGGGGTTGCCTTTCCGCTCGCCTGATAAACTGCCGTCACAGCGTTCTTCACCCAGCGAGCAATGGAGCCGCTTCTCCTTTCCTAACTCCACCAAAGAGCACAAATAACCTCTCCGTCCGCCGAAACGGTGCCGTTCTCCTAAGATACCTCCGAAGAATCCTACCTAAATTCAGCTTCTTTAGGGAACTATCCATGCCTGTCTTTATCCCTGCACTGAAAAGTTGGAAGCGAAATTGACTGATTGATATGAAAACTCGACACCACCTTTGGAAGAAAATCTGGGACCGGCCCCAACATCACTTTTTCCTTGGTAAACTGAATATACGGCTCCCTACATGAAAGCACCTGAAGATCTGAGATTCTCCGTGCCGAACATAACGCCACTAGAAAGGCAGTTTTCCATGAAAATTCCCTGAGCGACACTGTTCCCACTGGCTCAAAAGGAGACCGCGTCAACACTTCCAGGACCAAATTTAAATCCCAAGCCGGGACTATCGGTCTCACTGGGGAACGCACATTCCTAACCGCTCTCAGAAATCTCAGGATATCCAGATGTCCCGACAAGAGGCGCCCTTGTACTTTGCCTCTAAAACATGCTAGGGCTATCAATTGGACCTTTAGGGTACTGAAGGCTAGACCCTTATCCAGACCCTCCTGAAGAAAGGACAAAACATCCGGTACCATCGCGCTCCATGGTCGAAGGACCCGTTTTTCGCACCAAGCTTCAAAAATACGCCAAATACAAATATACGCCAATGACTTAGATCTCCTCCTAGAGTGCACAACAAGCAAAAGCAAGAGATGAACACAGTTGCTTAAAAGGGTGCTTTATTGGAGTCCCCAACACGTTTCAGCTGACGCCTTCTTCGGGGGGAGGGGTATCACTAACTATGCACCAGAGTGCCGTTGAATTGATCTTAAGGGTGTGAAGACCCTTTGGTCATCAATGGCGAGAGTCTTTTGCCACTGAAAAAGGTAAACGACCTAAGACCATATGTTTAAAAAAAGACGTTGAAAAAAACGATGAGAATTGCGGAAAGCAAAAGCTTTGAGAGTACATTGAACTGGTATAACCGGTTCACTCGAATGGGCAGCTGCCAAGGACGGTCTACTAGTAGCCGCACTAGGTCCACATACCATGCTCTCCTGGGCCAGTCCGGGAAAATGAGAATCACCCGTCCTTTGTGACGCTCCACTCTCCGAATGACTCTCCCGATCATCGGCCATGGGGGAAACACATAAAGCAACTCGCCCGACGGCCATGGCTGAGCCAACCCGTCGAGCCCTTCCGCCATGTGCTCTCTGCACCTGCTGAAAAAACGCCCGACCTTGGCATTGTTGAAGGTGGCCATCGTATCCATGACCGGCTGCCTCCAGCGCACCGTAATGTCATGAAAGACCACTGCGTTCAACTCCCACTCTCCGGGATCCACCAGATGCCGGCTGAGATAATCTACCTGAACGTTGTCCCGTCCAGCTACATGAGCCGCCAAAATTGCCAGCAGATGATTCTCTGCCCAGCTCATCAACCGCTGACTCTCTTCCAACAAAACCGCACTGCCCGTGCCGCCTTGCCGATTGATATAAGATACCATCACGGCATTGTCTGAGAAAACACGTACTGCCTTTCCCTTTACCAGCGGGAGGAACTCTTGAAGAGCGATGTGCACTGCTCTCACTTCCAATCGACTGATTGACCACGCGGTCTCCTCCGCCGACCAGCCTCCCTGAGCCATCTGTGACATACAATGTGCTCCCCAGCCGAACAGGCTGGCATCTGTGGTGAGGAGCACCCACCCATTCTGGCTGTTCCAGCGTCATTCCCGCTCAAAGATGATGGGATCCAACCACCACTGCAAACTGGTGATGACAGTCTCCAAGTACTCCAACTTCGATCCAGAGGATGATCCTGAGGCGACCATCTGGACAGCAACGCCTTCTGAAGCAGACGCATATGCGCCCTTGCCCACGGCACCAGGTCCAAGGCCGCTGCCATGGAACCCAGCAGCTGCAAGTATCGCCATGCCGTTAGAGCTCTTATGCGCAAAAAGGCTGTTACTTGCCTCAAACGTTTTTGTACTCTGTTTTCCGGCAGAAAAACTGCTCCTACCGCCGTATCGAAAACCGCTCCAAGATATACGAGACGCTGCACCGGGAGCAACTGGCTCTTGGCCTGGTTCACCACCCAGCCCAGCTGTCCCAGGAAATCCACCACAATGCCGCCACCACCACCACCACCACCTTTGTGAACGTGCTTGGCACCGTAGCCAGACCAAAAGGCAAAGCTCGGAACTGAAAATGACCCATGGGTACCGCAAAACGGGATATAAAATGCCCCCTCTGATACGGAGTAAAGCGAGATCCTCTGAACCTGCAAAACTCCCTAGGTTGGCCCCTGTGTAAGTTACTCTGCTTTGGGCCTTTCGGACGGCCCTCTGGGAGCCACCCGCCTTTGGAATCCCCAAGATCCTTTACAATCTTCTCCAGCGCTTCCCCAAAAAGCAGCTTGCCATTGTACGGAAGCTTACTAAGGCGAGCCTTAGACGAAGAATCCGCCGCCCAGTTCCTCAGCCAGAGGAATCTTCTGGCGGCAATCATTGATGCCATGGACTTAGCTGAAATCCTCACCAGATCATAGAAGGCATCGGCAAGGTATGCTGCCGCGGACTCCAACTTCGCTCCCTCCAAGGCAGAGCCATCGTCTCCTTCAGAATGAGAATCTCCCTGGATCCAACGAATGAATGCTCTGGAGACATATGCTCCACAGATCACCGCCTGTAGCGAAAGAGCATTGGCGTCAAATGCCTGCTTAAGTAGTGTTTCCAACTTTCTATCCTGCAGATCCTTGAGGGCCGCACCGCCCTCCACCAGAATTGTAGTCTTTTTCGTTACCGTTGCTACCAAGGCATCCACCTTTGGCATCTTCAGTAAGTCCTTTTCCTCCTGTGGCATTGGGTATAGCCGCCTGATGACACGCGCCTCCCACAGGGTAGCCTCCAGACATTCCCATTCCAACTCGACCATCTGCTTGATCACTCGGTGAACTGGGAAGCACCTCTGCTCTGCTTTAAAACCCTGTAGCAGAGAGTCCTCCAGGGGCTCTTCCTGCACTGCTGGCAGAGCAATATTTAGGGCCGCCAGCGAATGGACAATAAGAGCCCCCAATTCCTCCTTCCTAAACACTCTGAAAACATTAGGGTCCCCGCCTGGCCCAAGCTCCCCTTCTTCTAGATCAGCTGCCCACTGATCTAACCCAGAGTCTGAGAGGATTTCCCCCTCCTCAGCACCCTGGGGAATCGAGATGTGCGGCCCGAAGCTATCGGCGCTTGTCTCACCTCCCAAGCATGATTTGGAGGATCCCTCCCCGGGATCGAGAGGGGTACCATCCCCACTAGGTCCCCTTGAAGAAACAGGGGCAGATACTGTGCCTGGAACCTGTTGCAACTTCAGGCAATAAGCTTTGTGCATAGAAAGAATGAAGTCTGCAGAAAACAGAGACTCCAAACCCCCCTGTATCGAAGACCCTGGCACTGGGGGCCCCCTCCTCCGCCAAAACATGCTTTCTGGACTTTGTTCTCTTTCATAGGCTTTTCCTGAACCGCGGCAGGAACGGATGCCTTTTCTAAAATGGCCGCCGTTCCCGCCATTTCCTGATGTCCCCCTAACGATTCCTGGGACTCAGGTCTGCCTTCCATGCTTCCCCGGAACAACCGTTGTAACATGCTGCCTCTCCTTGCAGTCAAATTATGAGATATCCTCGTACAGGAGATTGTCAAGGTGAAGGGTATAGCTCACCTTGTTGTTAGTCGTTACTCCTCTTTTTCCTTCAAAAAGGAGAGGAGAAACCTGTTACCTTTAGGGAGGAGTGGCCTAGTGGTTAGGAAAAGGTACCTCAGGCAGGAGGGCCAGGGGTTCAATTCACACCTGGGGACAGCAATCTCAAGCCGGAGGGACTGGGGTTTCTAGTCCTCTAGTCCTAGACTGGGGTTTCTAGTCCTTGTGGCCTTGGGCAAGCCGCTTAACCTTCCATTGCCTCAGGTACACATAGATTGTGAGCCCCTTGGGGACGAGGGAATGTATCCCGTACCTGCTTATAGTGATTGTAAACCGCTCTGATGCCCTTCAGCCTGGGCGGTATATCAAGAAATTGCATAAACATAAGCATGATTGTCCTCAATAGCTCTTGGAGCTAGAAGAGTGGATTTCTCTTGTGGCAAGAGATTCATGCCTAGAGTCGAGGATTGATTCAGTGTATCACTGATATCTCAGCATGGATGAGATGAACTGTAGATGCTTCTGTTGATAAGAAGTAGATTTACAGGTTCTAAAACTCAAACAGGAAAAAAGATTTAGTAAATAAAATATCAGAAACCCTGCGACTGCTGGGTTTGCTGAGCCTGTTGAGGGTTTGATTTTCTTAGCCTGGTTTGATGTTGCCCTCTTTGGGAAACATCTGTATGATGGGTAGAAGATGGATAAAACTTTTCCCCTAGGGGGATAAAGCACAGTTACTTACCTGTAACAGGTGATCTCTGGGAACAGCAGGAATAAGTCTTCACATACGGCATCACTCAAGTAAAATTAAATTTAAAAAAAAAAAACGCTGGCTGCTGCCGCGGCAGCATGGACTGTCCCGCGGGGCCCCCTCTGCCCGGCTGAATCCGTCCCTCCGTGCCGGCTTTGAGAGGCGCGAAGGGAGAGTGTCTCCCTCGCGTCTCTGTTAAGCCCGCAGGGGCTGATGGGAAATTCCCATCAGCCCCTGCGGGCTTAACAGAGACGCGAGGGAGACACTCTCCCTTCGCGCCTCTCAAAGCCGGCACGGAGGGAGGGAGGGACGGATTCAGCCGGGCAGAGGGGGCCCCGTGGTACAGTCCATGCTGCCGCAGCAGCAGAGGGGGCCCCGCGGGACAGTCCATGCTGCCGCGGCAGCAGCCAGCGTTTTTTTTTTTTTTTAAATTTTAAGAAAGCTAACAATTTCTTCCATTTTTGTGGGCCCTTGTCAGCTGTGGGCCCTACGCCACGGCGTAGTTGGCGTATAGGTAAATCCGGCCCTGCCTGTATATATGATAAGCATCATGAAATATATTGAAATGAACAATCACAATATGGACCTCAACTACTGGACTGCAGGAAGTAGAGAGGCTGATGGAATCTACTGAGGATCCAGTAGAGGAATCTTCAAGGTGACCTCACTGAAGTGAGTTGAAGGTCAAAATCTGGAACTGACAGGAGACCCCAGGATTCAACTGGGGAAGTACAAAAACGGTAGGTCTTTAGTGGGAAGCTTTATGGAAAAAGCTGAACACTCTTTTGGCTACAGAGTTAATTATAGTTAGGAGCAAAAGAGGAAGACTGACCGATTTGGACAAAACTGGCTTAGTCCTTGAGGGAAGAAGGGGTATGGAGAAAACCCCGTAATCCCAAGGAAGGACAGATGTCTGAGGAGTTGGAAACCTCAGATCTACTGAAGATCCCCCATGTCTCTCCTAACTGACGAGAGGTAGGAAGATAAAGGAATAGGGAGCTTCAGGGATACCTGAACCTAGGGTTATGGTAAGAGCTGTCAGTACCACAGCAGTGGTTGTGTGCATAATAGCCTAAACATACTGTGAAATAGTATGAACATGTGAAAGCCCACTGTCTGGAACAGATAGGAAGGAAAAACACCTTTATGAGCACAGACAGAGAGATAAGTATGTGAATACATATCTACCTAAAGGAAGTATCTCGACAGATACACACACACATATATATATATATATTATATATATATATATATATATACACACACACACACACACACATGTTTATGGCGAGATCCAGGGGGCATAGCATATGCACACATGGCTGACAGACATATGTATCTAAAGAATGCATATAGACATATGAACATATATGAATATATAGGTCTAAAGATAAATGTCTGCAATTAAGCAGAAAGAGATATGTCTACAGGAATCTTCACATGGGAGATGTGAAGAGGAATGATTCATCTCATAACAAGAAGGTAGAACCTACTTGAGAAGATATAGAGAATCTATTCCCTCTGGTTGGAGTAGAAATGCTATCCAGTGCAATAACCAGGATGGTTGCGAGAAAACAGAGGATAATATTAGTCTGTAAACAGCAAGTCCTGAGTCCGGTAGAACTCTAACATGGTGAATGGACAGAATACGCATAGGAAGAGACACCAGGTAGACCCACTTGAGGGACAAGGGGTAGGGTATCATGCGTTATTTAGTTAAATATGTGCTGTCCATGAAGGATTAGGATACCATGAGGACAAGCTGGAAGGAAAAAGAGCATATTTCCTGTAGGAATTTGGTAACTCTTTAGACTGTCACGTAGGAAAGGCTTATGCCCTTTATTAAAAGGAAATAGAAGGGTGTAAAGAACCCTCACAGTCATGGGGGATGACTGAGGAAGCCTTTTTCAACCATATAGGATAGTCAGAGAAAAAAACCCTCATGCTCTCTAGCAAGGGCCCATAGTGGAAAGCTTCTCTGTAGGATTGCAGAGAGCATTATGCAGGAGAGTTGGGAAATAAAACTGGCTGTTGGAGACAACCAGCTGCCATCTCAATTATGCTGCCAACTCCAAGGATTTGGAGATGGCAGAAAAGAAGTTATAAGGATTATCCAAGTTAGATGAGCACTATCTTGGAAGCACTACTAAGGCTAGACAAAAAGTAGTGAAAGACAAGACTGGAACTTATAGAAAGTTACCAGTAGTCCAAATATTGGAACTCCTGCATGGGCAGCTGCTGAACAGAACAGCAGAGGGGATCTTTCTGTTCTTAACAGAGAGAACAGACAGAACAGAAGGAAAATCCTGATCATGTCTGATGAGCTGCCCCAATGAAAAAAGGGGAGGCTACTCCAGAGAAAAAGAAACTCTACACTGCAAAAGGAAAGGGAACTGGAAAGGCTAAGAAAACCCTCCAGTGGAATAGTACCACTCTTACAGGGGAAACCCTGGAAAAGAAGGTAAAGAAAAAAATAGGAGCTGAGGGGAGACTTGCCATATGGTAAGTCTGTAGAAGGAAAAATTCATGGTGGTACAGAAAAACTATCATGAGATAGTTGGCAAACCTCTCTTCAAGGAAGAAAGAGGAGGAAAACCCTGTGACCCATAGACATGAATATCCTGACAGCTCAGCATACCTAAGAGCAAGTGGATGTCCTGGAAACAGGAATCCAAGTGTAGAGGTTTAAATGAAAAAACAGTGAAAAAACTTCTACTGAGAAGAAGTGAACTGTAGGTTATAACATATTAATTGGAACCCTATTGAGGGTTAATTTTCCTGGCTTGAGTTTGGATTCTTCAGACCAGGGCGAGGTTTCCCTTGTTTGGGAACATCTGCATGATGGGCAGGAGAAGAATAAAACCTTCTTCTTTTAGGAAAAGGAGGTTTGGTAGGGCATTTCTTACCTGCTGGGGAAGGAGAAGGTTTAGGATGGCCCTCAGAAACAGGGAAGTCAGTGGAGCAATGAGCAACCTGACGTAAAGACTCCTTATTGAAGAGATTTTCTCCAGTACAAGGAGTATTACCCAGTCTTTGTTGTGCCCATCTGATCAAGTCTGAAGCTTGGAGCCAGGCTCTACGTCGTGCTCCTATGGCTATAGCAGAGGTTCTGCTAACAGACTCAAAGGAGTCTAGGGGAGCACAAGAAAGAAACCTAGAGATATTCTGGCTATGACTAAGAAGCAAGGAATAGTCTGCAGCCTTGGGCTGTGAAAGAAAAGGAGTCAAAAGAGAATTTCTCTGTGACCTCCTGAAGGGATAGACTCATATAAAAAATATATGAGAGAATCCTTGTTGCCAGCATAGATGTTTGGAAGGTTTGACGTCCAAAGGCATCCAGTGTTCTAGATGCACGACCTGGCGGGAAAGAAGAATGCTTCTTCTACTTTTTACCTTCCTCATTGCTGATTCCACTACAATGGAATGATGGGGAAGTTGAGTCTTTTGAAACCCTGGAGAGGGGGGCACCTGATACAGAAGAGCAGTTGCTGTAGAAGGTGAGGAAGCCCTTAAAAGGTGTTTCCCATATTTTCAGAAGAAGATCCTGTAAAGAATGATGTAAAGGAAGCATTATATTTTCCTTTTCCCCAGAAGAGCCTTGTGTAGGATCATAGCCAGGGATAGGAATAGAAAGGAATGTTGCCATGTCAAGGAGAAATTTCTGAAAAGAAGGATCTCCAATGGGAACAATCCCTGGACAGGCTAAACTCGAAGAACTAGCCTGGGCACCGGAGGATGTACTTGTCTGGTGCAAAACAGGATCTCTAATGGATGGATACTGGGACTGGCGGTTATGACCTGAGACAGTCAGTACTGCATCGTCCATGCCAGGTATCGACTCCAAACTAGGTATAGAGAGGAGCGATCCTGGTGAAAAAAGCATGGATGGAGCTGGTCCCGATGTTACTGCAGGTACCAGCATCGACACCGATACCGGTAGTTGAGCCGGAATCGAAGGCGATACAGACATCGAAACAGTCATCAGAGGCTGCTCAAACGGTACCGAGGTAACCCGAAACTCTTGGTGATTATCCTCGGTACTGCGCATCCGGAATCGGTGAGGGTCGCGACCACAAGAAAACAAAAAATTAAAGATTTAAAGAAAAAATTTTCTGCGGTGACAGTAAGACGTCCTGCCGGCTCCGTGGAAAAATGAAAACTGAGGAGAGACAGTTGGAAAGGCGGGAAGGCAGCACGCAGGCGCTGAAGGATGCTCCCAAAAGCTTTCTGATGGGACGCTGGGAAGCGTTCCCGCGCAGGCTCCGTCGGTACCGACATACTCATATGTGAAGACTCATTCCTGCTTGTTCCTGGAGATAGCTTCTTAGGAGATTTTTTATTAGCTGGGATAAAGGAAAGTTTTGACAATCCTCTGCAAGTAACATTATCAGTGCTTAACTGATTAGCTTGAAATAAAGCATCCTTGTTAAAGAGATTCTCACCAGTACAAGGAGTATTTCCCAGCCTTTCTTGCACCCATTTGTCCAAGTCCGAAGCTTGGAGCCAGGCCATGCGTCTTGCTCCTATGGCTATAGCAGAAGTTCTGTTAATAGACTCAAAACAGTCCAGGGAAGCACGATTAAGGAACCTAGAGATATCTTGAGCATGATTGACTAATAAGAAATAGTCTGCTCTTTTATGCTCTTGGAGAAAAGGGTTCAAAAGCTTTAAGTTCTTTGTGACCGCTTCAAGAGAGAATCCCATATAGAATATATATGAGATAATTCTTGCTGAAAGCATGGATGCCTGGAAGCATCGACGTCCAAAGGCATCTAAAGTCTTAGACTCATGACCTGGCGGATAAGAGGAGTGCTTCTTTGCACTCTTAATACGCTTCATTGCTGATTCTACAATAGAATGATGAGGAAGTTGAGTCTTTTGAAAAACTGGAGAAGGTGGCACCTTGTACATAGTGTCAAGTGTTTTAGAATGTGGGGATACCGTTAAGGGAGTTTCCCACATTCTTAATAATAGATCCTGTAAGATCTGATGCAAAGGAAGCATGATCACCTCCTTTGGAATCCAGGGGAATTGCAGGGTTTCTGAATCCCCTGGTATAGATTCTTTACCAAAGTATAGAAATGGGAAGTAACTTTGCCATATCAAGCAGAAATGTAACACATTAATTTTTGTTGGAGCGCACACCGAGAAGGAAGGAAGAAAAACCTCCCCTTCTTGTGGCGTGTTGCTCCGTTTTTATCTTGAATAAAAATAGGGACTATCCCCCTATAAGGATCGAGGGACTCACACCCTCAATACCAACCAGCAGTTAGTGAGTTTGGAAGAAGTACTTAGCTTGAGATTATGATAACTCCCGATGGCAAACGCCGACCCGATCCGCGCTGTTGCTCAAAAGCACCCGGATTCATCACCATCCACACATCGTAGGGTAGGCGCTGTAGTCAGACTGTCAGCTCCTCAAAAATCAGGAGACCTCTCAAGCTGGTTCCCCCATAAACAGCTTCACAAGAGCAAAATTGTTGTTGTGACCCAACGTTGTAGCGTTTCGAGCCGCCGTAATTCCCGGCTCTTCCTCAAACTTATAGCGCCAGAACCACCGAGCATGGCCCAGGTATGTCCATGGAGGTAAGAACCTCGGGAACAACCTGGGGCCCCATTAATGCTTTGGAGCCCGAAGACTCCCGCCAGGGCTTTATTGCCAAAATGTCCTCGAGGGCAACGCCAGAGGCATCTCGATACTTAGAAGATCTACCATTTGAGGACTGGCTAGTCTTAACAGACTTTTGTTTGGTTACCTGATCCTGGAAGGAAGAAGATATTCTGGCTGGTGACATCGAGTCCGATGTGGACCGGGTATCTAGTTGTGCTCAATTCTGAAGACTTCTTCTATCTAAGTTCCTGCAGGAGAGACACTCCAAAGGGCAATGGTCAGGACCTAAACATTTTAGACACCAAGTATGAGTGTCTAAAAATATATTTGTACCGCCACACTTTGGGCATTTCTTAAGGATAGTAGCTGGCTTTTCCATAATGGAAAGGATAGAGACCTAGTGGCCAAAAAAACGTCAGGCACTAAACAGGAAAATATTTCCTAGAAAAAAGAAAATATTTTTCAAGAAAAGAAAGAAAAGCACCGGCGGTACCGGTGGGCGTCGAAAGAAGGCAGGCGCGACCACAAAAAAGAAGAATAAAAAAGAAGAATTTTCTGCGGTGACAGGGATACGTCCTGTCGGCTCCGTGGAAAATGAACAACTGATGAGAGGGAAGTGAATAGGTGGGAAGGCAGCGCGCATGCGTGTGGGATGCTCCCAAAGGCTTTCTTCCTGGACGCTGGGGAGCGTTCCCGTGCAGGCTCCGTCGGTACCAAAGTACCCATATGTGAAGACTCATTCCTGCTTGTTCCTGGAGATAGTCCCTTTACATAAAAGCGAAGTAAGGATGAGTTTGGGAACTACAGACCAGTTAGTCTGACCTCTGTGGAGAGTAAACTAATAGAAAGGCTGCTAAAACAGAGGATAGTGAAGTTTCTGGAATACAATGGATTGTAGAATCCAAAGCAGCATAGTTTTACTGAAGGCAGGTCTTGTTAAATCGATTTAATTCCTTGGCTGGGAGACCAGAGAGTTGGACCAAGTGTGAGCCCTAGATGTGGTGTACTTAGATTTTATTAAAGCTTTTGACACTGTTCCACATATGCAGCTTATAAATAAATTGAGCACTCTAGAAATGGACCCTAAAATTAGGCTCAATAGATTTTAAACTGGTATGTGGGAGGTGAGAAAGAATACCGGTAAATGGAGCTCACTGAGGAAGAGGATGTTACCAGTGATGTGCCATAGGGATCTGTTCATTTTTGTCAATGATACTGCAGAAGATTTGTTGGGTAATATTTGCCTCTTTGCAGATGATACCAAAATTTGCAATAGAGTAGACCCTCAGGAGGGGGTATTTAACATGAGGAGGGATCTTGTGAAGCTTAAAGAATGGTTGAGAATTTGGCAGCTGAGATTTAGTGCTAAAAATGAAGGGTCATGCATTTGGGCTGCAAAACTCCAAGGGAGCAATACTGCTGTCCACAAAGTTAGAGCGGGATCTGGACATGATCGTTTCTGATGATTACAAGGTGGCTAAGGGGTTAGAAAAGACGATGGCAAAAGCCAGAAGGATGCTTGGGTGCATAGGGGAAGGAATGGCCAGTAGAGAAAGAGGAGGTGATAATGTCTTTGTGTAAGACTTTGGTGAGACCTCAATTTGAGTATTAGGTGCAATTCTGGAGTAGAACACACCTTGAAAAGGATATACACAGGATGAAGACCGTGCAGAGGGTGGCTACCAAAATAGTCAGTGGACTTTGTCATAAGGCATATGGGTACAGAAAAAGATTGCGTGATATATTTTGCAACATTTCAGGAAACCACCATGATTCAAGATTCAATATTCAGGAAGAAAGCCGTATATTCAAGGCAAATTATGATACTCAAGTCAGACTTTAGTGCAGTGTAAACTATTTGAATTTACTAAAATGAGGGGGGGAGGGGTGTGCTTTGAGAGGAATATAATGGGAGAGGGGATATTAATTGTGGTTTTGTTTTAAACAGTTTTGTAATTCTACGCTATTTTGATTGATTTTTCAGAAAAGTGGTAAAAAATCTTTATAAATAAAATAAATAAAAATATTGTGAACAAAAACTATTATACATACTCTGGGCCATGTTGTGACACAGCAGCTGGCACAGAGCCCATGGAGTTAGGGGAAAGTAAGGAACTTACCTCAGAATCAGCTGGGCAGCAGACAAACTCAGCTCATGTAGAATTAGCTGAGCAGCAAACAAACTCAGCTCATGTAGAATTAGCTGAGCAGCAAACAAACTCAGCTCATGTAGAATTAGCTGAGCAGCAAACAAACTCAGCACAAGAAAAGCAAAGAGGCATTAGAGTAAAATGTCCTTGCACTAGTCCTGACGTAGCTAGAAGCAGGAAGGCTAATCAGGAACACCTGTTCTCAAAAACCCACGCAGCATGCAAAGAGAACAAGGATAAAAGCTGCAGGGTAGAACCAGGGAAGGCCAGTAGGGGCAGCGACCTGGGAGGACTAAGCCAGCATCCAGTGAATACACGTCATGCTGGAGGAAACCCACTGAGGGAAGGAAGCAGTAGGTGTGGCAGCAGAGCAGGAAACAGCCAGCACCGTGCCCAGGACCCTGCTAGGATTCCTGGTAGTTGGAGAGCCCAGGAGAGAGCTGCCAGAAGCCCAGATATAAGAGACAGAACCACAGCTAAGAGGTGGGAACCTAGCTTTGCTAAAGAAAAGGCAAGAAGTTCTGTTTGGTTTGAAAGGCAAGGGCGTGGCACCAGAAGTAACTTTGATACTGAAAGTTATACCGTAATTCCACCAGCGTGGAGAAGAAGGGAAAGCCAGAAGGAAGCTTTTAATATACCGGGCATTCAGAGCCCTGGATTTCAAGAGCCCTTTCTAGAAAAGTTAGCCCATGATTCACAGGAGAGTTTTAAGGAAGACAGCAGCTGTGAAGAGTGTGACCCATATGCAATTGTAAGTGACTCTGAGTTAACGCAGTGGGAGAACAGCAGCTATAATTCTGACCCTGTGCCCATGGATTGTACAATTTGTTTATCTGACAATATTGTATCTTTATGTTGAGCGTGTGCAAAGCAACCAGCTGATGGTGCCTGAAGGAAAGAAGATATTTTTCTGTGCAGCAGTTCTTTTGTTTCATATTGTTTGTTGTATCCCAGGAATATCCCATCAGGGCAGGGAATAAAGCCCTAATATTACTTTTGCCTTACCACTTGACTACAAGACTCTTTTTGTATTAAAGGCAACTTAAATCTTAACACCCTAGGCAGCCGCCTAATAGGGTCATAAGAGGTAGCTATCACTCACTATCTCTCACAATGTTTACTAAACTCCATGCCACTAACATGTTGTCTAGGCCACATTACCAGCATGGGGCTGTGGCAACTGCAAGGGGGTGGGGGTACATCCATCCCTCTTGTAGTTACCGTGCTACAATATGACAAACCAGCCATGGGAGCAACTAATGCCACCACTGAAGTGGCGTTAGTTGCACGTGTGCCCTTTGCACCAAGAGCAGGAAATACAGACTACAAACATCTTCGCTAGCTATGCCATGGCGGGAAGAGCCCCATCCCACCCAAATGCCGCCCCAACATGCACCAGAAGGACAGCATGGGATTTCTGGCACAGAACCCACATTGCTTTTTAGAATCATGCCAAAAACACATGCTGACCCCACACTACACTTTTATAAGCATGCTCCTACATAATGTAAAACGTCAGTTTTCAACTATGGAGATTTATACATATTTTTAAACAATCCAAATTTATTCAAATTCAGGAACTATAAAAAAAATATTAGCTTTAACATAACATTCCATGAGCAGGACATTTTGAAGAAATATCAATGCATTATTTACCTTAAGTGTTTTATATGCAGTACTCATGGTTGTGACTTTGTGGTTTGCATGAGTTCCACCCAACTTGCAAAGATGACAAACAAGCCTTTTACATATTTCACAATACATATTTACTCTTTCCATTTCATGCTCTGGACACATCAAAATCTGAAAGGAAAGCAAAACAGAGATGAACATTATTTTGTAATGAACTCATCAGGACAGATATTCAGAAAAGTCTAAAACTTCAACACCTAAACAAAGACATCACCAATGACAAACTGCACTTTTTTGAGAACTAGGGAGCTGCACAAGACAAACTATTACAATTCAACTAGAATTCTGAAAAGCAATTAGTTGAAACATCTATAAGGGATACATAGCTTCAATTGTAAATCTCAGTTTATAATCTAATAGCACACTCGGAGGAAATAAATGTTTCCTGAAGTAAATTAAGAGTTAGGCCACAACATACGGATAATTGCAGAAAAAAAATCATACATTACTATATTAAGGAATATTAGGTTATGCATATACAATTTTGAGTTTTGTTTGTGAAAAAAATGCTTGTGTGTGTGTGGCAAGACTGATAGGGAGGCGACTGGTTCATATGAAAAACGCAGAGCTTTGTATGTTTCATGTCCCAATATGTTTCTATGTAAGACATTTTTGCAGCTTCTGACTCTCATTTCATGCGCAGCTATATCAACAGTCAGATGTCCCGTACATGTGCTTTGTTGGGGGCTTTAAAGAATGGTAAGTTAACATTCACTAACGCACGTGTGCATGCACAGCAGAGATGGCGCGCATGCATGTGTATGCATGTGTGTGTATGCATAGCAGAGGTGGCACGCGCGGGTGCATGTGCATGCATAGCAGCGGTGGCACGTGTGTGTGCGCGTGTGTATGCATGCATTGCAGAGGTGGTGGATGGGTGTGCGTGTAGAGCAGAGGAGGCCTGAGTGTATGCGTGTTTAGAGCAGAAGTGGCCTGTGTGTGTGCAGTGCATAGCAGAGAGAGAGAGTGTGAGTGTGAGTGTGTGTGTGTGGCCACGCACGCGTGAGCATGTACACCCTTGTGCATATTAATTGAAACTGAAAAATAAGTGAAAACTGGAATTTCAACTGAAAATCTTAATAGCCACATATTACCGTGTTTCCCCGAAAATAAGACCTACCCCGAAAATAAGCCCTAGCAAGTTTTTCAGTGATTTCTGCAATATAAGCCCTACCCTGAAACTAAGACCTAGTGCAGATCATCGACGGACGGACAGATTCGGTACCTGGGGGGGGGGGGGGGAGGTCCCCACCAGGGAGGAGCTTTCCTCCTGCTCCACTCCCCGACGCGATCAGCTCTGCCGGTGCTGTGCTGCGCTGCGGGCCTCTTCATTCCAAGGGGCTGTATTTCCTTTTTTGCTGCTGATTGGCTTTGGTGGGAGGACCGGGGAGGAGCTTTCCTCCTGCTCCACTCCCCGACGCGATCAGCTCTGCCGGTGCTGTGCTGCGCTGCGGGCCTCTTCATTCCAAGGGGCTGTATTTCCTTTTTTGCTGCTGATTGGCTTTGGTGGGAGGACCGGGGAGGAGCTTTCCTCCTGCTCCACTCCCCGACGCGATCAGCTCTGCCGGTGCTGTGCTGTGCTGCGGGCCTCTTCATTCCAAGGGGCTGTATTTCCTTTTTTGCTGCTGATTGGCTTTGGTGGGAGGACCGGGGAGGAGCTTTCCTCCTGCTCCACTCCCCGACGCCGATCAGCTGCCGGTGCTGTCTCTGCGCTGCGGGCCTCTTCCTTCTCTCCAAGGGGCTGTCGCTGCCCGCATCCACTGCTTCCCTGTGCGCTCTGTGGTAACACTTCACTGATTGGCTGACTGTCAGGAGATGGCAGCCAATCAGCAAGTGCTACCGGTATCAGTAAAAAAAAAATAAGCCCTACCCCGAAAATAAGCCCTAGTGCTATTTTTGGAGCAAAAATAAATATAAGACTCGGTCTTATTTTCGGGGAAACACGGTAGTACATAATATGACCACCTGTTTTTTTACCAACATCTGGACACAATTTGGTATGGATTCCACTAATTTAGAGCAGTCTGTAATTATGCTTAGGTCCTTCTACCAGACTTGAATCAGAGCTTGAATAAGCTTCTCTTTTGTCGTACAGTCCATTCCACGAAAGCAAAAGTTTGCAAATGGGCCACAGATTATTGGGCTTAAATCTGGACTTTCCTGGCCAGTCCAGTACCTTTACTTGCTTCTTTTGAAAAATCTTTTCACTAATTTTAATGTGTGGCATGGGGCAAGATCCTGCTGAAAGATGGCAGATCCATCAAGAAATGTCTTCCCTAGCTCTGGAGAAACTCTTCTTTGGAGAACATCGAGGTATTGTTGAGAATGCATCATTCCCTCGACTGGATGTAAGCTGCCAACTTCATGAAACACCCCCAGATCATCATCTTTTGGGGGTGTTTCACATTCTGGTTGATGGGAGAATCACAAATGTTTTCTCCAGGTGAACACTGAACATGTTGGCTTCTTTGACCATAGATGAAGAAATGACTTTCATCACTGAATATTACTTTTCTCCAATCTTCTTTAGTTCACTCTTTATGTTTCAGTCTCCATTTAGCGCTTCTCTTTCATAACCTTTATCAGAAGTTGTTTTTTCCAGAGGCCGTCATGCTTTTCGACCAACTTCCAAAAGTCGCCTGCGAATTGTGGAAGAACTGACTGTTATACCTTTCTCTTCTAAATCTCTTTTTAATGTGTCACTTGTCTTCCAAGGGTCTTTTCTACTTTCCCTGAGAACATAGTTGTCATCTCTGGGTGTGGTTTTCCTTTTATGACCACAATTTCCCTTTTGTTTAGGCGAGATGAATCCTTTTCATTTTAGATTTCATCACACGATGGACGGTTGCGAGACTGACACCAACTATATTTGTTATATCCCTGTAGGTCTTCCCTGTGTGTTCATGCAGGATGACTATCTTTGTGCATTTTCTGGGTGTCGCATCCATCATGCACAACGGTTGGATTAACAACTAAGAATACACTTGAAAGAAAATCTGATGCAATGGCTGATATTACAGTTGCATACACAATAAGTCATTCCTATGTCATATCGCATCATCTATAATGTCATTTAATACATACACCCACAAATAATATGATGATTTAACCCAGTTGATTAAAAAAAGATCAAAATTAAGAGTAGTTACTCACCTGTAACAGGTGTTCTCCAGGAGCAGCAGGAATCAGTCCTCACATATGAGTGACGTCGGCGCCGACGGAGCCCCCGTGCAGAGCATTTCCCCAGCTTTCAAAGAAAGCCTTTGGTAATGCAGCACGCCTACATGGTCCCCTTCCCGCCCAAGGGTGCCATCTTGCTTAGTCTGATGACATAGCTAAAAGACAGCAAAAAAATCAAAATGAAGTATATGACTGCAACTCCAGGGGAGGAGGGAGGGTCGTAAGGACTGATTCCTGCTGCTCCTGGAGCACACCTGTTACAGGTGAGCAACTACTTTCTCCAGGACCAAGCAGGAAGTCAGTCCTCACATATGGGACTCCCTAGCTCTAAGCTACCGGGAACAAAAAGCTGAAAAAATGGCTCCCTCTGAAGAGCCTCAGCATCCGTGATAAGCATTTTCTCTGAGAACGCCCCCATATGGTAGCCCAACACAAGGGCCGGAGGGTAGGAGTTGCCTAAACCTCAGAGAGATTACGGAGTACCGCCTGTCCGAAAGCACTGTCCCTCCGGGACTCTCTCTCCAAGCAGTAATGGGCTGCAAAAGTCTGGCTTGAAGACCAAGTTGCAGCCTAGCAGATGTCTGCCAACAGAACAGAGCGGAGATGAGCTACTAAATCGGCTTTCGCCCTGACACAGTGGGCCATGACTTGACCCTGCAAGGGGAGGTCGGCTGCCCTATACGCCCAGGTGATACAATCTGCTACCCAAGTGGACAAATCTGCTACCCAAGTGGACAACGTACGCTTGGAGACAGGTAACCCCATCTTATTAGGGTCAAAGGAGACGAAGAGCTGAGCAGCCCTTCGATGCCCCCGCGTACGTTCTATGTAAAAGGACAATGCCCTCTTATAGTCCACGGTATGCAAGACAGTCTCAGCCCGGCTGGCATGCAGCCTGGGAAAGAAGTCGGAAGAACCACCTCCTGATTGAGGTGGAAAGAGGAAACCACTTTAGGGAGGAACTTGGGATGGGTCCGTAGGACCACCGTGTTCCTATAGAACCGTGTGTATGGTCTATCAGAAACCAGAGCTTGTAGCTCACTCACACGTCTGGCCGATGTAAGAGCCACCAGGAAGAGCGCTTTCCAAGAGAGGAAGCGCAAATGGCAAGTAGCCATCGGCTCAAACGGTGGGGGAGTAAGTTGCTGCAAGACCACATTCAAATCCCACTCAGTCACCGGTGGACGAACTGGAGGCTTGAGTAGAAGCAGACCTCTGAGAAATCTGGACACCAAGGGGTGAACCGACAGACTGTCCTTCCACCGGTGAGTGGTGCGCTGACAAAGCACTGAGGTGGACCCGAACAGAGTTAGACTTAAGGCCTAGGTCTGAAAGGTGAAATAAATACTGTAGTACTACTGGCACAAGGCAAGAGAAAGGATCTTCATTGTGCTGAGCACACCACACTATAAACCTACGCCACTTGAGGGCATAGGACTTTCTTGTGGAATGCCTCCTAGAGGCCAATATCATCTCTACAACTTCTTTAGGCAGAACTAAGCGAGTAAGCACTACCCTTTCAGCAGCCAGGCCATCAGGTTGAGGGACCTGAGATTGGGATGCAGAAGGGAACCCTGCTCTTGAGACAGGAGGTCGTGCTGCAACCCCAGAGGGAACGGGGTTTCCACCGCCAACTGCAGCAGAAGTGGAAACCACGGCTGTCTCGGCCATCTGGGGGCTAGCAGAATCACCGAGGCCTTGTCCCGGAGAATCCTGAACAGAGTTCGGGCCACCAGGGGCATGGGAGGAAACACATACAGGAGGCCAGTAGACCAAGAGATCAGAAAAGCATCGGCTGCCATCCTCAGGGGATGCGGCTTTCTGGAGCAGAACCTGGGCAGCTGACGGTTCAGTGGGCTGGCAAAGAGATCGATGGATGGAAGCCCCCAGCAGAGGAAGATCCGCTGGACCACCAGTGGATTCAACTGCCATTCGTGAGGCTGGAGAATCCTGCTTAGCTTGTCTGCCAGGAAATTCTCCTGACCAGGTAGGTAAACTGCCTTGAGAAACATACCCTGTTTGACTGCAAAGGAGCAGAGATTCAGTGCCCCCTGACATAGGAGCCTGGATCCCATGCCCCCTTGTTTGTTCACGTAGAACATCGCCACTTGATTGTCCGTCTGAACTAGGACAGACTGGTGAGAGGGCATGAGAAAGCACAGTTACTTACCTGAAACAGGTGATCTCTGGGAACAGCAGGAATAAGTCTTCACATATGGGTACGTCGGTACCGACGGAGCCTGCGCGGGAACGCTCCCCAGCTTCCCAAAAAGGAAAGCTTTTGGGAGCATCCCACAGCGCCTGCGTGCTGCCTTCCCGCCTTTCCTAACCAGCTCTCCTCAGTTCGAGTTTAAAGCTGAGACAATAGAGAGAGAGAGAGAGAGGAAAGGAAAGATAGAAAAGAGGTACAACTCCTAGGGGAGGTGGGAGGGTTGTGAAGACTTATTCCTGCTGTTCCCAGAGATCACCTGTTACAGGTAAGTAACTGTGCTATCTCCAGGAACAAGAAGGAATGAGTCTTCACATATGGGGACTCCCTAGCTAAGATGCCTGGGAGATCCCCAAGGATATGAGACCCTGGGAAGGGTTCTACGTCCTCCTATGGATCTCAGGCATCCATCCAGGGAAGGAGGGCAGGAGTTGTTTAAGAATGGAACAGGTGTTTGAAGACAGCCTGACCAAGCAAGGCATCCCAGCGGGAGTCCTTGTCCAAGCAGTAATGGGCTGTAAAGTTATGAACCGAGGCCCAGGTGGCTGCTCGACAGATCTGGTCGATGGACACAGAATTTAGATGAGCCATAGAGGTGGCCATGGCCCTCACATTAAGAGCTGTGACATGGCTCTCCAGAGAAAGGTTCTTACTCTGGTAGGCGAAAGAAATACACTTAGCAATCCAACTGGACAGTGTTCTCTTTGAGACTGGAAGTCCCAAATGAGAAGGATCAAAAGCAACAAAAAGCTGGGAAGACTTTCTATGTTGCTGTGTCCTTTGTAAGTAAAAAACAAGAGCTCTTTTACAATCCAGAGTATGAAGATTCTTCTCTGCACTAGATGCATGAGGAGCTGGAAAAAAGACAGGTAAATATACCTCTTGATTAAGATGAAAGGGTGAGACCACTTTAGGCATAAAGTGTGGATTGGTCCTAAGGACTACCTTATCATGATGGAACCTTGTATAAGGTGGATTAGCCACTAAGGCCTGCAGTTCACTGATGCAGCGAGCTGTAGTGACTGCAATGAGGAAAATAACCTTCCAGGAAAGAAATTTCAAGGAGGTAGTGGCTAAGGGTTCAAAAGGTGGCTTCATAAGCTGACCAAGAACCAAATTTAAGTCCCAAGCAACCGGAGGAGGCCTAATGGGAGATTTATTTAAAGTTAGGCCTCTCATGAATCTTGCAATGAGAGGATGAGAGGAAATAGGTTGTCCATTGATGGGCTTAAGGGATGCTGCAATAGCACTCAAATGGACTCTTACTGAATTCGTCTTAAGTCCTGCATTGGAAAGATGCAGAAGATAGTCTAACAGAGAATTTAAAGATAGTGCTAGAGGGTCAAGACCCTTTTCAGCACACCAAATGGAAAATCTTTTCCATTTAAAGGCATAGGAACGCCTGGTGGAAGGTTTTCTGGAAGCATGGAGGATATCTTTCACTTGCTGAGAAAGATTCAAGCCTTGAAGGTCTAGGCCTTCAGTAACCAAGCTCTGAGGTGAAGGGACTTGGAGTTTAGGTGCCAAAAAGTCCCTTTCTCCTGAGACAGAAGGTCTGGAGCAGCTCCCAAGTCCAGGGAGGGGGCTTGGGAGAGATGTAGAAGTAGAGGGTACCACACTTGGCGTGGCCAGCGTGGAGCTATGAGGATCATAGATCCTTGATCCCTCTGAAGTTTGAAGAGAGTCTTGGGAATCAAGGGAATGGGTGGAAAGGCATACAGGAAGCCCTGACCCCAATGAAGAGGAAGGCATCCTTGGCCTGAACTCCCTGACACAGAATTCTGGAACAGAACCGGGGACATTTGGCATTCCACGGACTTGCAAAGAGGTCTATGTCCGGGGTTCCCCATTCTTGGAAGATTCTGAGTACCTGACTCATGTGCAGGGACCATTCGTGTGGAAGCAGAACTCGACTGAGTCTGTCTGCCCAAGAGTTTTGGACTCCTGGGAGGTATACTGCCAGGAAATGGATTTGATGCTCTCTGGCGAAGGCCCACAATCTTAAAGCTTTGTTGCAAAGCGACAGAGAGCCAGTTCCTCCTTGTTTGTTTATGTAAAACATGTCTACTTGATTGTCCGTATGAATGAGGACTGTCTTGTAGCTGAGGAGGGTATGAAAGACCTTGAGAGCTAGAAAAACTGCTCGAAGCTCCAAGTGGTTGATATGAAGAGAGGTCTCCTGTGGGGACCAAGTGCCTTGAGTGGAGAGGTCCTGTAGATGGGCTCCCCAACCTGATTGGGAGGCATCTGTTGTGAGGGTTGCTTGGGGCAACAACTGTTGGAAGGGGGACCCCAGCAACAAATTTTGAGTGAACATCCACCATTGGAGAGACCAAAAGAGACATTTGGAGGTTGCTATTTGGTCTGAGAGAACTCCTGAAGCTTGAGTCCACTGGGTGGACAAAGTCCATTGAGCTGCTCTCATGTGTAGGCGAGCATAGGGTACCACATGCACTGTGGAAGCCATGTGGCCTAGCAGTTGTAGCATCTCCCGGGCAGTTAAGTGGCTCTTTGACTGAATCTGAGAGGCCAACTGCACTAGACGTTGGCAACGGGCCTGAGGAAGGTAGGCCCTTGCAGTAGTAGTATCCAACCAGGCCCCTATGAATTCTAGGGACTGAGTAGGGGTGAGCTGAGACTTTGGGAGGTTTACCACAAGTCCCAGATACTGCAGAATGCGCCTTGTGCAGTCCAGGGAAATCTGGACCTCTGACTGAGATGGAGCTCGGATGAGCCAGTCGTCCAGGTATGGGAAGACAAATATTCCCAGAGTGCGTAGAAATGCAGCAACTATTGCCATGCATTTGGTGAACACTCTTGGAGCAGAGGTCAGACCGAAAGGAAGCACTCTGTATTGGTAATGTTTTCCTTGGAAAAGAAAACGTAGGAATCTTCTGTGAGATGGATGGATGAGGACATGTGTGTACGCATCCTTGAGATCTAGAGAACAAAGCCAATCCTGACTTTGAAGGTATGGAAGGAGAGTGCCCAGAGAGAGCATCTTGAACTACTCCTTGCATAGAAATTTGTTCAATTCCCTGAGATCTAAGATGGGTCTGTATCCCCCTGTCTTCTTTGGAATGAGAAAATAGGGGGAGTAGAACCCTGACCCTTGTTGAAGAAGGGGAACTTCTTCTATTGCCCCTTGGGCAAGAAGGGTAGTCACCTCCTGACCTAGAAGGTCGAGAAGAGATGTGGGAGAATTGAAGTGTCTCACCATGGTGTGGGGAGGAAAGTCTGAGAAACAAAGCTTGTTGCCCTCTCTTATGATGGAGAGGGTCCACTGCTCTGATGTGATTTGCTCCCATCTGGGAGCAAAATGAGCTAACCTTCCTGGAATGGTGAGAGGTTCTGGCTGTTTTAGAGCCAGAAAGGCTAAGTTCTCTAGCATCAAGTCAAAAACCCTGAGGAGGTTGGGACTGTTGAGTTGCAGCAGCCCCTGTAGACTTGGGCCTGGCCTGTTTAGGTTGCTGACGCTTAGTGGCTAAGCGACCTGTAGAAGATTGCTTGCCATAAGTAGAAGGAAACCTGCCCTTTTTGAAAAAAGACTTTTTAAAAGTCTTTTTCTTGGCAGGAATGGAGGTGGACTTTGAAAGTCTATCCAGAGCAGAGTTCTCTGCATCCATTTGAGTGGCTTTTATTTGCCACTCTTTGCCAAATAGATTTTCACCTGTACAGGGAAGATTTCCTAAGGCATCTTGAACCCAGGGTTCTAAATCAGAAGCCTGGAGCCAAGCAATTCTGCGAGCAGCTATGGCAATGCCTGAAGCTCTGCTGGCACCTTCAAAGGAGTCAAAGGCTGCCCTGTTGGAAAACTTTGAAATGTCTTGAGTATGCTTAAGCCAAATGAGGAATTCATCCCTTTTATCTTCTGGAAGAAAAGGGAGGAAGTTGTGCAGTTTTTCTGCAACTTCTTTTAGAAACATACCCATGTAAAGACTATATGAGTTGATTCTGACAATAAGCATACTGGCTTGGAAGATTTTCCTACCAAAAGCATCCAAGGTCCTGCATTCTCTTCCTGGAGGAGCAGAAGAGTATCTCTTTGTACTCTTTATCCTCTTCATAGTTGACTGCACCACAATGGAATGGTGAGGAAGCTGAGTTTTTTGAAATCCAGGACAGGGAGGGACACGATACATAGTGTCCAATCTGCGAGAATGAGGAGAGAGAGTGAGAGGAGTCTCCCATAAATCAATCATGTGTTCATAAAGAATCTCATGAATTGGTAAGGTGACTGCCTCTCTAGGAGCCTTAGAGTATCCTAAAATATCGAATTTTTTTGCTCTAGGCTCTGATTCAGAGGTTACTGAAATAGAAAGTCCTTTAGCTACTTCTCTTATGAAGTCTTGAAAGGACAAGTCCTCTGGAGGAGACATTCTTCTTTTTGGAGAAGAAGGCTCTTCAGGAAGGGCTATGGATACTTCAGGAGACTTATCTGATGAATCAGAATCACCAGAGGAATCGAAGTACCGCCTGTCAGGGTGCTCTTCTAATGCTCGATACGTGTATCGAGCGGTATCGACATCGGGCGTCCTCGGTACCGGATCGGTACCGAGAAATAGCCCTGGACAAGGAACCGCTGCAGCCGGTATCCTGGTCGATGTCGATGCAGTCGGTACCGGTATCGGCGCTGGTGCCGGTACCGGAGCCGATACCGACAACGGAGCTTGTTGCGGTACCGTCGGCATCGCAGCTTGAATGAAGGCCGTGATAGCCCGCTGCATGGACAGAACATTCTGATCCATCGACGCCATGAATGCCTGGAGTTCGGTACCGGGAGATTGTGCCGGTACCCCAGAGCATTCTAACAGATGATCGGTCGAGGCCGTGCCATCGATGTCAACCTGTAACCCCATAGGAGGAGCTTTGGAAGCCAGAGCTTCCCGCCGGGGTTGTTTTGCTGGTGCAGGATCCTCGAGGGCAAGCCCGGAGGCATCTCGATGCTTAGAGGGAGATCTACCCTTCGAGGACCTGCTAGACATGTTTGGTTACCTGAGATCCATCAGGAGAAGAAGACCTGGAAGACGTCGATGCTACCGACGCTGCATCAGCGGGAAATAGCACATGGAGCTTAGCTGCTCGGTTCTGTAAACCCCGTTTAGACATTAGAGAGCAGGACGGACAATCCGGAATGGAGTGTTCAGGACCCAAACATTTAAGGCACCATTCATGGGCATCTGTAACAGAAATAGTACCGCTACACTTAGTGCATTTCTTGAACCCGGAGGCTGGTTTTTCCATGAGGGAAATTTTCTTTTGGGCCCTGAGGCCCAAGAAGAAAAACACACTAAGTGAGGAAAAGTATAGATTTTTTTTTTTTTAAAGAAGGAAAGAAAAGACCGGCGGTACCGGTCCAGAGTCGGGGAAGGCAGACACGCGACCAAAGAAATAAAATAAAATAAAGAACTTCTTCAGCGGTGACAGGGCTCGACCTGCTGGCTCCGCAGCAAAGAAGAACTGAGGAGAGCTGGTTAGGAAAGGCGGGAAGGCAGCGCGCAAGCGCTGTGGGATGCTCCCAAAAGCTTTCCTTTTTGGGAAGCTGGGGAGCGTTCCCGCGCAGGCTCCGTCGGTACCGACGTACCCATATGTGAAGACTCATTCCTGCTTGTTCCTGGAGATAATGTTTGCAGAGCTAAGCGGATTGCTCGCAGCTCCAGAAGATTGATTTGCTGCGTGGCCTCCCGAGGAGACCACAGGCCTTGAGTGCACATGCCCTGGCAATGTGCCCCCGAGCCCTTTAAGGAAGCATCGGTCGTCAGCACCCTTGTGTGTGCTGGAGCCTGAAAAGGTACCCCCCCCCCTGAGAAGGTTTGGGAGATGTAGCCACCACTGTAAGGAGTCCAAAAGCGGTTTGGACACTTTTACTCTGTCTCGGAGGTCACCTGTGGCCTGCGTCCACTGAGCAGCACGCATGTGCAGACGGGCATTCAAAGTCACATGTACAGTGGATGCCATGTGGCCCAGGAGCCGCAGGTAGTGCCTGGCGGAAACATGAGAATTGTTTTGGAACTGGTTGGTCAAGTCCATCAGTCTGTGGGCCCTGTCCTCGGGCAAGTAAGCTCTTGCCTGAAGGGTGTCCAATCTTACCCCTATAAACTCTAGGTTCTGAGAGGGGAGCAAAGTGGACTTTGCGTAGTTTATGAGAAAGCCCAGATGCTGAAGAAGAGAGACAGTGCGAAGAGTGGCTTGTCGGTCCTCCTGGAGAGACTGGCCCCTGATGAGCCAGTCGTCCAGGTATGGGAAGACAAAAATTCCCTGACTGCTGAGATAAGCCGCCACCACTGCCAGGCATTTGGTGAAAACCCTGGGAGCAGAGGTTAGGCCAAAGGGAAGTACCCTGTACTGAAAATGGTTTCCTCCCACCACAAATCTGAGATATTGTTTGTGGTCTGGATGAATGAGGATGTGAGTATAAGCATCCTTTAGGTCTAAGAAGCATAGCCAGTCTCCCTGCTGGAGGTAGGGCAGCAGTATCCCAAGGTTAAGCATCTTGAACTTTTCCCTCTCCAGAAACTTATTTAGGTTTCGCAAGTCAAGGATAGGCCGGAGGCCTCCTGTCCTTTTTGGTACCAGGAAGTACCTGGAGTAGAAGCCGTGCCGTCAGGTGGTGAGGCATCGGTTCCACCGCCTGTTCCCTTAGAAGACTTGCCAACTCCTGAAGGAGGAGGTTTCTGTGTAGTGGGAGTCTTGGAGGCTCCCCTGGGAAGTAGGAGGTGGGGTAGCTGGTGGAAGTGGAGCATGTAGCCCTTTTGGACTATGCTCAGTACCCAGGTATCCCCTGTGATGGCTGGCCACCTGTAGGCATACAGGGTCATCCGACCTCCTGTGCTGAGTGAAGCCACCGGTGGAGGAGAGGCTATGCTGTGTCAGTCAAAACCCTGCTCCCTGCTGTGCAGGAGCCAGAGCTGGCGGCTAGGGGTCTTCTGCCTATGGGGCCCATGCCCCTGCCCCTTGGTCTGCTGGCCCTGTTAGAGAGCTGGAGAGGCCTGATACTGAGGGTAGGTTTTGTAGGCAGCACCCTTCCTCGGGAAAAATGGCTTCTTTCCCGAGCCCTTCTTCTTTTGAGAAGGGGCATAAGTCTTTCTGGACAGCCTTGTCCTGGTGAGAGTCTCAGTCTCTATTTCTGCAGCCTTTTCAGTCATGGGCTTACCGAATAGGTTGTCACCTCGGCACGGGACATCGACCAACTTGTCCTGCACCCATGACTCCAGGTCCGATGACTGTAGCCAGGCCTGACGGCGTGCACCGATGCTGACCGCGGCTATCCAGGCCCAAGCCTTGAAGCCATCATAGGCTGCTCGTAAGTACATGCCCATGTACAGCTGGTAAGTCTGGACACGGCAAGATAGCATAGAGCCCTGGAAGCACTTTCTACCGAGGGCATCCAGGTTCCGGGCCTCCCGTCCGGGGTGGCACCGAGGAGTGCATCTTCTGACTCTTCAGGCGGTGCATGGCCGATTCCACAACCATGGAATTGTGTGGTAGCTGCGGCTTTTGGAACCCAGGGCTCTTACGGACTCGAAAAATGGAATCGACCCATTTTGCTCAAAACCAGCGTCGAGGCCGGTGCCTTCCACAAACAGAAGAGCAGCCATTCCAGTATCGGAGGAACCGGTACAGTAAAGGCTTCCTTCGGAGGAAAATCATACTGGAGGGCATCGAGCTCCTCGGCTTGAGGCTCCTCCTCGGCATCCACAGGGAATGCCAAAGCCTTGGCCATGTCCCTCACGAAGTCCGAGAACCGGGTATCCTCCGGGGGGGGGGGGGGACCTTCTCCGAGGCTCAGACTCCGGTGAGTGCGATGGGACACACCGGGTCCGGAAGGTGTCAGGAGACTCTTCGTCCTCCGTCTCCCACGCCGACTCCTCCGAGGAGTCGTGTGGACCTCGGTGCCACCCGCCCCAACGCCGAGAGCACCGGTGTCGACGACCTCGGCCCCGCACGGGAGGTTGAGGGGGACCTTGACAGAGGATTGACTCGAGACTTAATGGACTCGAGGATTAGCTTGGTCTCCGGGGTCGACTTAGACATCAAGGTCCCGGTGGTCGGGGAAGATGCACCAGTCAGACCGGCGATCAGCACCCTCTGCTGTTCAATGAAGGCAGCCAAGCTGCTCTCCAAGGCCGTCAGCCTGAGTCCAAGCTCAGGAGACTCAGCAGCCGCTGACTCAGGCCCGACGCTGTTCTCCCGGAGGAGAGTCCACGAGGACAACAGAACTTACATGACTCGGGGACTCCGGCTCCATGTGAAGTAGTTTGGATGCCTCTCTGACTCCGAGAGCCCAGGGCAGCGGTCAGGGTTACACGACCTGGCCCTCAAGGACCCAGGGGCCTCCACCGACGACACCCTCACGAGCTTCTTCCTTTTGTGCTCCCGGGTGGGAGACCTCCCTCTCAGAGGAATCACGACAGCGCTCGGGGTCAGACTCCCAAGATGTCGAGCCCTCTGACGAAGTCCAGGTCCAGAAGGTCACGGACTCTGAAAAATTCTCTCTCACTGATGCTGACGGCTCCAAAGTGCCTTCGAGGACATTTTGCCGCACAGGCCACAGACAGGTCATGGTCGGGCCCGAGGCATAGGAGGCAGCAGTCATGTGTGTCAGTGAGAGACGTAGGTTTCTTACACCAATCACATTTTTTGAACCCGCTGGCAGCCATTGGGGGAAAAAGGGCCCCTGCAAGGTCAAAAGACCAGGCTGCCAGTGAAAATAACAAAAAAGGCGCGAACGCTAGTCACGAAGGACAAAAACCGAAAAAGAAACTCCGGACTCAATACCGGTGTACTGAGTCCAGGTGGGAAGGGGAACCGGAATCGAACCAGAGAAGAAAAATCAAAAATCGCAGAAAAAAATCAACTTTTCCTGGGTGACACGAACTCACGTCCATTGGGCTCCGTGGAAAAAAGACTGAGCAAGATGGCACCCTTGGGCGGGAAGGGGACCGCGCAGGTGCGCTGCATTCCCAAAGGCTTTCTTTGAAAGCTGGGGAAATGCTCTGCACGGGGGCTCTGTCGGCGCCGACGTCACCCATATCTGAGGACTGACTTCCTGCTTGGTCCTGGAGAAAATGCATAGGCTGAAAAGATTAAAAAATCCAGTTTGTTTCAATTAATGTAGTATGGTGTGGTAGCCAGGTAGCCTACACCTATAGCCAGGTAGCCTATAACTATAGACTAGGCCATAAGCCTGAACCTGGAAAATGACAGGCCTCAGAATTCAGTAGTGCTGAGACAAAATTAAAAAGACAGAATTGAATATTACTTTAGAATGAAATGCTGCTATAGCAGAGTTTGCACAAAGTGAATACAATGCCTGTATGTTAAATTGTTACTTCAGAATTGTTACTTACACATTTTAGGAGCCAGATATGACCTTGATGAAGGAAAGTAACCAGGTTTGAACCATGCCATTGTTCAGCTAGCTAGAGAAAGCAGAGCAAAGGGCATAGATCCTGATTGGTCAAATTTAGGGAAATGTCAGACCAATAGAAAGTTTGTAGAAATTAGCATAAGACCAATAGAATGTTTTCATGTATCAAAATGTTTTGGCTGTATAAAATGAACATGTTTCCGCTAAAGCGGGCTCTGTCACTTTTAAGACTGCCTTGTATACAATAAACTGGCTTGAACCTTGATAAAGACTCCTGGTATAATTGGTTTGGTGGCATTCAGCTGCTACATATTCTTGGTGTGTTGGCCTGGAAGGTGTAGTGGTAGAGAGTGATCAAACTGATTTACCACGAAATTCGCCTCAAGGTTTGGCCTGGTTGGGACCGCGTCTGACTGACGTGTGAATTCTCAGGCGCCAACCGGTCCATTGAATCGGAGAGAGTTCTAGCCTCAGCGGGCGTTGGGTCCGCTAGGCCAACACCTTCGAACCCGAGGAGGGGAGTCCAGGCTTCAACCCATGCGCTGGCTTGGGGGACGGGTACCAGATCTGGGTGAGTATAGAGTTTTTATATTATTAAGTCAGACAGTACTAGAACCTGGAACCATATGGTAATGGGAAAAATGGTAAAAGGACACTGATCACGTCCGGAGCGGTCAGAGTACTCTTGCAAGGGCTATTAAGAGCGCAAGAGGAAACCACTGACTCTTTCTGGTAATAAAATCATGATTAATGGTAATGGTAAAATTTTTGGTAAGCCTAGATCAGTGATGGCTAACCTTTTTGAGCCCGAGTGCCCAAACTGCCGCACAAAACCAAAGAATTTCCTCAAAGTGCCAGCACGTCATTTGCATAAGTGGTCTTATTTGCATAAATATTTGCATAATGTTACCATACACTAACTTTTAGTAAACATGTCTCTTAATGAGTGTATGGATAAAGAAAGACTAAAAGATTTCTACATTACTATAATCCAGTGCCAACCGCCAGGCACATTAGGAACTACTACAAACGCTGCCCATTTAGAACCCATAGCAAACCCGCCGTATCCTGACAGCATTACCAGGACTCACAAAGCACCATACCCTACCTATCAAAAGGCAACACTGCAAATATTAAACCAATACATTTCAGAGAATACTGGGGAAAGAGAACAAGTGGCAACGTCAAATAGGAATTTCCTCTTGTACCAAACAAAGCGCAGATGTTAATGATGCACATTTCCCAGAGCTGACATATTCCAGTTAATAAATTAAAAATAAAGAGATATCTTTCTACCTTTTGTGCATTTTTTTTCAGTTGCAATTGGTCCAGCCATTTTCTTCTGGTTTCTTCATGTTTTCTGCTAACTCTCCATCGTCTGCTGTCCATTTGTCCTTTCTTCTCTCTTCTAGTTTTTTTTCCATTCTCTCTCTCTCTACATCTGCTTTAACATACTAATCTTTCTCCTTTTGCTCTTTCCTCATTCCTATATCATCCACACAAATTTTACCCCTCCATCCTCAATCCCCAATTACTCTCCCAATATCTGGCCAATTGTAGATTTTTCATCCCTCCTACACAAAATATTTTTCCCCTCTCCATTTTACTCTCCCAGCCCCATCCCATTCTAATCCTCCCCCAACATCAGCTCCCTTCTAGTTCCAGTCTCACCCAGCATCCATTCCCTTCTTCAAGCCCCCCACTTCCCCTCAGCCCATTTCCATTCCAAGCCCCGTCCCCATCAGCTATTTGCAGTTCAAGCCCCCCACTTCCCCTCAGCCCATTTCCATTTCAAGCCCCATCCCCAACAGCTATTTGCAGTTCAAGCCCCCTTCCACTCAGCCCATTTCCAGTCCTAGCAACCCCCCCAACCCATTACCAGTCCTAGCCCCCCATAGCCCACTCCCAGTCCTAATCCCACCAGCCCATTTCCAGTCCTAACCTCCCCATCAGCCCACTCCCAGTCCTAATCCACCATCACTCAATTTTTAGTTTAAGGCCCCCCAGCGCCCATCACCACTCCTAACCCCCCCCCCAGCGCCCATCACCACTCCTAACTCCCCCAGCCCAGCGCCCATCAACACTCATAACCCCCCAGCCAGCCCAGTGCCCATCACCACTCCTTACCCCCCCAGCCCAGTGCCCATCACCACTCCTAAACCCCCCCCACCCCAGCCCATCACCACTCCTAACACCCCCCCAGCCAAGCCCAGCCCAGCCCATCACTACTCCTAACCCCCACCCCAGCCCAGCCCAGCCCATCACCACTCCTAACCCCCCCCTCGCCCATCACCAGTCCTAACCCCCCCAGCCCAGCACAGCCCAGCCCAGCACTACTCCTAACACCCCCCCAGCCCAGCCCAGCCCAGCCCAGCCCATCACCACTCCTAACCCCCCCAGCCCAGCCCAGCCCAGCCCAGGGAAAATTTTAAAAAAAAAGAAAACCTGTCTGCAGCCGCTGTCGGGGCCCCCGCGGCCGAATCGAGCGTGCCGCGGGGCCCCCCGGTACGCACCCGGCAGCGCCTGCCCACCCCGTAGCAGCTCTCTCGATGGAGCTACAGTCAGACGCGCCGGCTTGCAGAGCGCGACGGGAAGAGGTCCCTCGCTGCTCTGTTAAGCCCGCGGGGGCTGATGGGAAGTTCCCATCAGCCCCCGCGGGCTTAACAGAGTCGCGAAAGGGAAACTCTTCCCTTCGCGCTCTGCAAGCCGGCGCGTCTGACTGTAGCTCCAAAGAGAGAGCTGCTACGGGGAGGGCAGGCTCTGCCGGGTGGGTACAGGGGGGCCCCGCGGCACGCTCGATTCTGCCGCGGCGGCCCCAACAACGGCAGCAGACAGGTTTTCTTTTTTTTTTTCAATTGCGGACCTTCCCGCGTGCCAGCTGCAAGGCCTTCGCGTGCCACAGCTGGCACGCGTGCCATAGGTTCGCCATCGCTGGCCTAGATAGTCAGGATTGGGCTTTTGAGAAATGAAATTGTGTTTGTATGAGAGATGTGGGAGTGAGAGGTCTTGACAAGGCCAAGCGAGAGTGGACTCTGGACTAGCGCAGTTCCTAGCCGGGCGACCGCGTCTAGGTTGCAAAACAGAGGAAGTGTTGTTGTTTGTGTCCCTATCTGTCTCCAGAGCTGTGAGGACCCCTAACCTCACAGTTGACCTCCCTCTCCTACTGTTTGAAGTAATAATTTGTTGTACGTGATTACGTAGTACAGACGCACCACATTACATGTAAAATGGGTGGGATAGAGTCTACACAAACTCCGTTAGAAATCATGATCAAGAACTTTAATAAAGGGTTTACTGGGGATTATGGTATTACAATGTCTCCTAATAGAATGGCTGTGCTGTGTGAAAGAGAGTGGCCGTTAATAAACAGTGCATGGCCCCGTGAGGGTACTTTCAATGTGAGAATTATTTCTTCTGTGCATAAGAGTGTGAGAGAACGCTATCCAGATCAGTTTCCTTACATAGACTCTTGGTTAGATATTTGTGAGAAGCAGCCACTCTGGATAAGGCAGTATTATGAGTTGAGAAAAATTATGCTAGCGAGAGGATTAGAGACAGTTGAACAGAAACCTGGGAAGGGGGGGATTGCCTATATACTCTGCCCCAGAGTCTCCAGAAATTCTAACATGATCACTGCAGCAGCATGTTACACTAGCGCTGCCCAGACCTAATGTGCCATCTCTGCAATTGGGGGAAGGGCAGACTTCTCCGATTGAAAGTCCTAGCATTCCTAGCATTTCAGAGGGACAGACAACTACTGATAACGAAACAGAGAGTACAGAATCCACAAGCATAGAATCTCCTGTAGCTATAGAAAGATTTGTTCAGAAAACATACGATTTAAGAAGTATTGGCGGTGCCAGTAAAAAAAGTAATGCCCCTACGTCAGGTACCTGGCCTGCCTATTAGGGACAATCAGGGACAGATGGCTTTAGGACCCACCAGCCTGATTTACGTACCATTTTCTACAACTGATTTGTTAAATTGGAAAACACATTATGCATCTTATACTAGCAAGCCTCAAGATTTAACTGAATTAATGAGCAGTATTATGCAAACACACCAGCCTACCTGGTCAGATTGTCGTCAGCTCTTGTCTACTTTATTTACTACTGAAGAAAGAGTGAGAATTGTGCAGGCATCCACTAAGTGGTTAGAAGAAAACTTTGTTGAACGAGCTAATTTAAATCCTCAGCTGGCAGCACAGGCAGCTTTTCCAAACGAAGATCCTGGATGGGATCCAAATAGTGAAGGGGTGCGAGAGCTTTAACACATTTTCGCCAAGCCCTATTACAAGGCCTGAAAAGGGGGGGCCAAAAAGCAATGAATATTGGAAAAGTAGCGGAAATAATACAAAGTCCAACTGAATCTCCTGCAGCTTTTTATGAGCGATCTGAAGCATATAGACTGTATACCCCATATGATCCAGCAGCCATGGAAAATTTGTGCATGGTAAATGCAGCTTTTGTAAGTCAATCCCAAGGGGATATTAAACGAAAATTGCAGAAAATGGATGGCTTTGCAGGTATGAATACAGCACAATTGATGGAAGTTGCTCAAAAAAGAATTTATAAACAGTGATAATGAAAGAGAGAGAGAATGTGAATGGAAAATGAAAAAGAAAGCAGATTTTTTAGCTACAGCATTGGTAGAACAGCGAGGGAGAAGGTTTTCCAACAGAAGAATGAGAGGGCATGGAAGGAGTCGAAATAGCCTACCCCCCACTAGGTGAGAACCAATGTGCCTATTGCAAGGAGGAGGGGCACTGGAGAAATGAGTGCCCGCAGAGAAACCCTACCTCACAGAGGGGAGGAGGGAGTTGGAGAAGAAGAGGGCGTATTCAGAATCAAGCAGGAACAGGCCGTATGCAGTTTCAGCAAAAAAGAGAAGAGGCTATTGAAGGCGCTGCAGTGGCAGAAACAGAATACAATAGTGATGAAGATTAGGACAGACCGGGCTCTGAGTTTATTCTAGGTCCCCAAGAGCCTATGGTCTGCATGAAGATAGGGGATCAATACATGAACTTTATGATAGATACAGGAGCTGAGCATTCAGTAGTAGCAAAACCAGTAGCTCCTTTATCTAAACGAACTGTCACTGTTGTTGGAGCCACTGGGACAAAAGCAACTAAACCATTTTTACAGAATCGCATGTGTGAATTAGGAGGACAAAAGATAACACATCAATTTTTATACATACCAGAATGCCCTATTCCACTTTTAGGTCGAGATATGCTTGCTAAACTGCAAGCACAGATAACTTTCACTGAAGAGGGAGAAATGCAAATGTCTGAACACAAATCCCAAACCTGCAGGATTAATGACACTAACAGTGCCACAAGAAGAAGAATGGAGATTCTACAGCATTTTTCCTGTCAAAAAAGCAACTATTCCTATTGAAATTTCAGCACCACCTGGAGTATGGGCAGAAGATAATCCACCTGGCCTAGCAAAGAATATAGCCCCAATTCTTGTAACTCTCAAATCAGGAGCAGAACCTGTGCATGGGAAGCAATATCCACTTCCACGACAAGCAATAGAAGGAATTCATATTCACTTGAAGAGATTATTGAAACATGGATTACTAAAAGAATGCCAATCATCATGGAAATAGTAATTAGATCTTACCTGCTAATTGCTGTTCCTGAAGGAACGACAGTCCAGTCCCTTCACTTCTGGGTTGCGCAACCCTTCCAGCAGCTTGGAGGCTGAGCCCAACCTTTTTGGGGGATGGAGTGGTATAAATACCACTGGGACCACCCACCCATTCCAGTATTCGATTGAAAAAGCAGATCTAACTAATTTCTACTGGAAACTCCATAACGTAACCTAATAATAAAAAACTCAAACCTATGTAACAGGCATATATATTGAAATCTTTTTTTTTTTTTTTTTTTATTAAGGGAAAAACAAAGGAAAGGAGGCCTGGGAATAGCCTGAGGAGATGTCTGCTTCTACCCGAGCCGGCTTCCTCCCGGACTTCTTCCTGCCGTACCGGAGCTACGGCCAAAACAATGCCTTGTCATGAACCCGAGGTCTGAAACGGTTGCCGGACGGGTGGGATCAGGGACTGGACTGTCGTTCCTTCAGGAACAGCAATTAGCAGGTAAGATCTAATTACTATTTCCTTATCGTCACTCCAGTCCAGTCCCTTCACTTCTGGGAAGTACCAGAGCAGTTCACCCCTGGGTGGGATCCGGCATACCGGACTGAAGAACCGCTAGCCCGAACCGGGCGTCCGCTGCACTCTGCACGTCCAACCTATAGTGCTTGGAGAAGGTATGCAGCGATGACCAAGTCGCTGCCCTACAGATGTCCAGCGGAGGTACCAGGGAAAATTCCGCCCAAGAGGCCGCCTGAGCCGTAGAGGAGTGGGCCCGCAGCCCCACCGGAACCTGCTTCCCCTTCAGGATGTAAGCGGAGGCAATCGCCTCTCTGATCCACCTGGAGATGGAAGCCTTGGCCGCCGCCTCCCCTTTGTGTGGCCCTCCAAACTGGATGAATAGTCGGTCGGACTTTCGGAATGGCGCTGTGCGAGAGAGGTAACGTTTCAAGATTCTCTGGATGTCTAGTAGACGCAGCCTGTCGTCTTTACCTACCTGCCCCTTGGACGCTAAGACTGGTAGGGTAACTGTCTGGTTCACATGAAAAGGAGAGATAACCTTGGGTAAAAAGGACGGCACTGTACGCAGAACCACTTTGTCCTTAAGAAAGGCCAGGAAGGGGGGCTGGGAAGAAAGCGCCTGCAATTCCGAGACCCTTCTGGCCGAGCAGATGGCGACCAGGAAGACTGTCTTTAGAGTTAAATCCTTTAAGGAGGCTCTCTTCACTGGCTCGAAGGGTTCCCCGGACAAGGCACTTAGCACTAAGTTGAGATCCCAAGAAGGGATGACCGATCTCCGTTGCGGACGTAGCCGACTAACCGCTCGTAGGAACCTGGAAACGTCCGGGTGTGCCCCTAAGGGTTTACCCCGGACCTTTCCTCTATAGCAAGAGATAGCCGCCAACTGAACCCGCAAGGAGCTATGCGCCAGACCTTTTTTGAAACCTGCTTGCAAGAAGTCCAGAATCTCCAGAACCGAGGCTGAAAGCGGTTTCCGACGATGCTCCGCGCACCAAGCTTCGAAGATGCGCCAAACCCTTACATAAGAAAGACAGGTCGAGCGCTTTTTGGCTTTCAGTAGCGTCGAGATTACCGCTCCTGAGTAACCTCGTTTTAGCAGCCGTGCCCTCTCAATAGCCAGGCCGTAAGCGAGAACCGATCCACGTGAGGCATCCGGACCGGACCCTGCCTCAGCAGGTCCCTTTTGAAAGGGAGCCGCCAAGGACGGTCGGCGAGCAGTCTGATCAGATTGGCATACCAGGGGCGGCGAGGCCAATCCGGAGCTATGAGGATTACCAAGCCCTGGTGAGACTCTACCCGTTGGAGAACTTTCCCGATCATAGCCCAAGGGGGGAATACATAGAGAAGACCCTCCGAAGGCCACTTTTGAGACAGGGCATCTAACCCTTCGGACATCCTTTCCTTCCTTCGGCTGAAGAATCTGTCCACCTTGGCTGTAGAGAAGCGTGCCATGAAGTCCATGACTGGGCGGCCCCAAAGGGCTACTATCTGGTTGAAGGTCTCTTGTTCTAGCTCCCACTCTCCGTGGTCTATCTTGCACCTGCTGAGGAAGTCGGCAGTGACGTTGTCCTCTCCCGCCACATGCTGCGCTGACAGAGCTAGTAGTTGGGACTCCGCCCACTGGAAAAGAGAGTCCGCCTCCTTCTCTAAGGCGCGACTGCTGGTGCCTCCCTGGTGGTTGATGTAGGCCACCGCGGTGACATTGTCGGAGAGAACGCGAATTGCTTTTCCCTGCACTAATATCCTGAATGCCTTGAGAGCCAGAGTGACGGCCCGCAATTCCAGTCTGTTGATGGGCCACTGTGATTCCAACTGTGACCAGCGACCCTGGACGTACTGGTCCTCGCAGTGCGCTCCCCAGCCTGACAGGCTGGCGTCCGTCGTTAACAGCAACCACTGATGGGGATCGAGGGGCATTCCGCGGTCCAGGTTCTTCGGACACCTCCACCATTGGAGGGACTGTTTGGTCCGTGGAGCGCAAGGCAACTGCATAGAGAGGGGCTGATGCTGGGGAGACCAATGTCGCAATAGCGCCCACTGCAGCGGTCGCATGTGGGCCCTGGCCCATGGCACCACCTCTATTGATGCCGCCATAGTTCCCAGAACTTGGAGATAATGCCAGGCTGAGGGATTTCGTCTGCCCAGAAACTGCGTGATTAGAACTCTTAGATCCCTTAATCTTGACCGTGACAGGAATACCCTGCCCCTGAGGGTGTCGAATCTTGCTCCGAGGTACTCGAGTTCCTGAGAGGGCGTCAACCTGCTCTTTGTCCGGTTGATGACCCACCCCAACTCCTCTAGGACCTGAATCACTCTGGACGTTGCCGAGTGGCTTTCCTGTGCCGACTTTGCGCGGATCAGCCAGTCGTCCAAGTAAGGGTGTACTAATATGCCCTCCTTCCTTAGGAAGGCTGCCACTACGATCATTACCTTGGTGAACGTCCTGGGAGCCGTGGCTAGGCCAAAGGGCAGCGCCTGGAACTGAAAGTGGCCTCTTGGTACCGCGAATCTCAGGAATTGTTGATGGGACTTTCTGACCGGGATGTGCAAGTAGGCTTCCGTCAAGTCGAGGGAAGTGAGGAACTCCCCTCCTCTCACGGCCGCTATGACTGAACGTAGGGTCTCCATCCGAAAGTGAGGTACCCTGAGGCAGCGGTTGACTTGTTTTAGATCTAGGATTGGCCGAAAGGAATCCTCCCTTTTTGGGACCACGAAGTAAATCGAGTACCGACCGGATCCGCACTGTTCTGGCAGTACTGGAATTACTGCCCCTAAGGCTATTAGACGGGCAAGAGTAGACTCGATTGCTGCCCTTTTTGCTGGAGCTCCACAGGGCGACTGCTGAACAAATGCTGGTGGGATTTGCTTTGCGAATTCTAGCGCATAACCTTCTCTGATCACCTCTAGGATCCATTGATCGGACGTGACCCGGGTCCAGGCGGGGAGAAACAGCCTCAGGCGGCCGCCAACCGGCCGTTCTTCCCCCTGGACCCCCGACACCTCATTGTTGTTTCCTAGGGCCCGAGAAGGAGGAGGCGGAGGAGGAGGAAGCCCCAAATCCCCGACCTGCCCCTCGAAAACTTCTGAAACCTTGTCCCTTAGAGGGAAACCGGCCCCTGGAAAAGGGATTTGATCTGGCTGTTCGAAATCTCCGCGCCTCCCTAGGCTGTGTGCGCGCTGGGGCTTGGGAGCGGCCTAGTCTCGGTCTATCTTCCGGGAGTCTACCTCCCTTAGACTCGCCCAGATCTTTGACCAGCTTCTCCAGATCCTCCCCAAATAAGAGAGTTTCCCTTTAAAGGGGAGCCGACTTAGCCGAGCCTTCGAGGAAGCATCAGCTGCCCAATTACGTAGCCACAGATAACGCCTAGCCGCCACCACCGAGGCCATGTTTTTGGCTAGGCTTCTGATGAGGTCATACTGACTATCCGCCAAGTAGGCTGCGCCGGATTCCACTCTGGCCGAGTTTGCCTGGATCTTGGCCGAAGAGTCCTCTTACTGAAGCTGCTGAGCCCATCTTAAGCAGGCTCGAGCTACCCAGGCTCCTGACACGGAGGCCTGTAATGCAAGAGCGCTTACATCAAAGGCTTGTTTCAGGAGTGTATCCAGCTTCCTGTCCTGCGCGTCTTTTAAGGCTGAACTGCCCTCAACTGGGATAGTCGTCTTCTTAGTGACAGCAGATACCGCTGCATCCACCCTGGGCGATCTTAGCAGTTCCTTATCTGACTCTGGGAGAGGGTATAGGCGAGACATGGTTCGGACTCCCCTTAAACTGGATTCCGGTTGGTCCCATTCTTCCTGGATCATCTGGCGTACTACTCTGTGGACCGGAAAGACCTTCTGGGATCTCCTAATGGCCTGTATTAAGGGGTCCTCCAATGCCTCTTCCTGCGATGGTACATCTGAGGCCACATTGAGTACTTTTAAGGATTCATTAATTAACGCCGGAAGCTCCTCTCGCCTAAAGACCCTAACTATCCGAGATTGATCTTCTTCCGGGATCTCTCCCTCTTCCAGCTCCTCCTCATCCTCGTCCAAATCCTTCACCGAGCCCTCCTCCTCCGGAGTCCCCTGGGAAAAGGACGTTAGGAGGTCTTCCCCGTCCAGCCGTTGACGCTTAGAAGGGATGCTAGATTCTGGATTAATAGCCCCTAGGAGTCTGGATGATCTCTCTTCCACTGGTGTGGTAACCTCATCTGCCCCTAGGCCCTGCTTGCGCAGGCAGTAGGCCTTATGGAGTAAAAGGATGAAGTCAGGGGAGAAAAATTCTCCGTCCCCTCCTGCACTCGAGGGTGGGGGCGGAGGAAGCAGAGGAGGCGTGGGTAGCTCGGAGGGGGTAGAGACCGAACCCTGGGACCCCCTCCCCTACCAGAGGATCAGAGGATCCCTGGGAAGGCTGCATTATCTCCTGTTCAACTGATGCCGCCACTGCGGCGCAGCTCCTGCAGATTCCTGCCTCTGCGGAGGTGCCCCTGCGCGTCCCACATGAAGGACAGCGTGGCTTAGATGCCATGGGGAAAGGTTGGGGCTTATCTTTGTAGGCCCTAGCAACCAAAGCCCAATTTCCCTTAGGACACAATTCCTAAAATACCCCAAGGAGATTTAAAGGGATTCCCTTAAACTGAACCCAATTCGTCTGCCAAAAAGTTAATGGCGATTAAAATAGACGTTAAATAAAATAAAATAGAAATCGAGCATGAAACAAAAAAAATTACATCGAAATTAATTAAAATTAAATCGAAATTAAATACAATTAGTGGCTAGCACTCCTTTGTCCCCTAAGGGAGGTACTTGCTGTTTGAAGATTGCAGATGCTGGGCCCGATGCTGTGAATCCCACCCGAGGGCTCTACACGTGGTAGGCCTCACCACGTGGAGCCTGCTCGGGGAAAAAGACTCCGGCGTCTGCCTGCACACTCACGCTGAGACCGGCGCTGAGCCCTTACAGAAGCACGAGTGCGATCGCCGTCTGATCGCACCGTGAGAAACCGGGGCACCACGCGGCTCTTCTCTGCCGTCAGCGGCGTCGGGCCGAGATGGAAGGCTTCCCTCCGGCTGTCGTTGCAGCCTCTAGCGCTCAGCCACCTTCCGGGCTTCGGCGCGAGGCTGTTTCCCCCGAAGAAGGCAGAGCAGAAAGTGTAGGAAGCCGGGTAGAGCAGAGCACCTCCTCGCTGCTACAGACCCGAGGCTTTGCTCTGCGAGCCGCGTCGGAGCCGGGGGGGGAGGGGGAGAGGGAGAGAGAATTCTTAAAGGAGCAGAGCCCTTAAAATCACTAAGGAAATAAAGGCAAATTAAATAAACTGAAATAAGTAAATTAAGCACAAAATAAACTAAAAATTAAGGAAACTAAGTAAATTCAAGGTAGGACTCCAGTAAGCCCCAGGCTTACGGAACCCTCCAGCTGCTTGGAGGCTGAGAATACTGGAATGGGTGGGTGGTCCCAGTGGTATTTATACCGCTCCATCCCCCAAAAAGGTTGGGCTCAGCCTCCAAGCTGCTGGAAGGGTTGCGCAACCCAGAAGTGAAGGGACTGGACTGGAGTGACGATAAGGAATACTCCTTTACTTCCAATCAAGAAACCTGGAGGTGACTACAGGCCAGTACAAGATCTGAGAAGAGTTAATGATGCAATTGAAACTATACATCCAGTAGTACCAAATCCATACACACTGCTGGGATTAATTCATACTGAAGCTACTCACTTCACTGTTCTAGATTTAAAGGATGCTTTCTTCTGTATACGGCTTGCCTCTGCCAATCAGCTTTTATTTGCATTTGAATGGAGAGATCCAACAACAGGAAGAGGAGGCCAACTTACCTGGACAAGATTACCACAAGGATTCAAAAATTCACCAACAATCTTCAGTACTTCACTCAGCAAGGATTTATCAAGTTATCCAGTTATCCCAGGAGAGAGAATTCTTCTTCAATACGTAGATGATTTGCTGATTGCCACCAACTCAGAAGAAGAATGTTTGCAAGCCACAAGTGAACTTCTACATCTCTTGAATGAAGCAGGATACAAGGTTTCCAGAGCAAAAGCACAGCTATGCCAAAAAGAAGTCAAATACTTAGGTTTCCAGCTATCCAATGGAACATGACGACTGGGACCAGAACGCAAAGAAGCAGTATGCAGCATTCCAATTCCAACTACCAGAAGACAGGTAAGAGCTTTTTTAGGTGCAGTAGGATACTGTCGAATATGGATACCTAACTTTGCTCTAATTGCAAAACCACTATATCAAGCCATCAAAGGACTGGAACAATCTCCATTAGAATGGGGACCTGAACAAGAAACAGCCCTGATGACATCACCAGCCCTTGGAGTCACAAGGAAATGCCTTAGGAGTGTTGACTCAGCCACTTGGATCTTGGCAGCGACCTGTAGCGTATCTATCTAAGCAAATGGACATTGTTGCAAAAGGATGGCCACCTTGTCTGAGAGCCATCGCAGCTACAGCACTTCTAGTAACTGAAGCAGACAAGCTCACTCTAGGACAAAATCTCTGTGTAATAGTGCCACATTCTGTTCAAACCCTCATGGATCACAAAGGAAATTACTGGTTCACCAACTCACGAATGCTAAAGTACCAGAGCATGTTGTGTGAAAATCCTCGATTGCAATTGATGGTCAGTCAGGCCTTGAATCCAGCTACACTATTACCAATTGGTACTGACCCTCCTGATCATGACTGCATAGAAGTCATGGATACTGTATTCTCAAGTCGACCAGACCTGACAGATGTACCTTTTGAAGATCCAGAACAAACTTTCTTCGTGGATGGAAGCAGTCTTGTAGTTAATGGACATCGTTGTGCTGGATATGCAGTAGTAACCCTGGATCTTGTAATTGAATCTTCAGCCCTAGCCTCAGGAACATCAGCAGAGAAAGCAGAATTGATAGCACTCACAAGAGCACTAATACTGGGAAAAGGACTCTGTATAAATGTATACACAGATTCTAAGTATGCATTCACAACATTGCATGCTCATGGAGCCTTGTACAGAGAGCGGGGATTGATAACTTCAGGAGGAAAATCTATCAAATATGGCCCAGAGATATTGACATTGTTAGATGCTGTATGGGCCCCTGAGAAAGTTGCAGTTATGCACTGTCGAGGACATCAAGCAGGAAAAGGAGAAATTGCACAAGGGAACAGATTTGCAGATGCCTCTGCTCGTAAAGCAGCCATTACCGGAAAGACTCTAACTCAGAATACTACAATTCAAGCAGTTCTATTTCCTGTACCTCTTAATTCATGGGATCCCAGATATACTACAAAAGAATTGGACTATTATTGTGAACAAGAAGGGGGAGTACTCGGAAATGGATGGATAGAACTTCCACCACAGGAGGGGAGTCAACCACCTGGACAAATAGTGATTCCTGAAGCATTAAGTTTAGCCTTTGTTCAAGCATTTCATCAAGCAACACATTATGGAAAAACTGCAATGACAAAAGCTTTGAAACCTCATTTTTATATTTCTTTGTTGGGACCTTTGACAGCTTCAGTAGCTCGTCAATGTAAAACATGTGCCAAAAACAATGCCAAGCAAGGTCCTAATCTACCAATAAGAATTCAATCAACAGGAGTTACTCCCATGAGTAATTTTCAAGTGGACTTTACTGAAATGCCAAAAGCAAATTGATACCTTTACTTGCTTGTTCTAGTGTGTACCTACTCTGGGTGGGTAGAAGCTTTTCCCACCAGAACTGAGAAAGCCAGAGAGGTCACTAAAGCCCTACTTCGTGAAATTGTTCCAAGATTTGGAATACCATTAGTCATAGGGTCAGACAATGGGCCCTCATTTATATCCCAAGTAACTCAACAGTTAGCTAAAGCTCTACAGATACAATGGAAGTTACACACAGCATACAGACCTCAGAGTTCAGGGAAAGTAGAGCGAATGAATAGAACTCTGAAATCTCAATTGTCCAAACTTTGTCAGGAAACACATTTAAAATGGCCACAGGTACTTCCAATAGTTCTTTTAAGGATACGCTCAGCACCTACTAAGTCATTAGGACTTTCTCCCTATGAGATTTTGTATGGTAGACCTTCACCAATTGTCAAAGGGATCAAAGGGGATATGAAGCAGATAGGATCTGAAATTACTAGGCAAGAACTATTAGCACTAAGTTCTATTTTGCAGAATCTTCACAAATGGGTACAAGACCAATTACCCATCAACCTGACTGAACCACTGCATCCTTACAAGCCTGGTACTTCGGTGTGGGTCAAAGACTGGAAGAAGACACCGTTGGAACCATACTGGAGAGGACCATATGTCGTTATCCTGTCAACACCTACAGCAGTGAAAGTTGCAGAACTCGAACCCTGGATTCATCACAGCAGAGTGAAATCAGCAGCAGCTCCAGAGCCAGACCAATGGACATCAAAACATGATCCAGAAGTTCCATTGCGGCTAACTTTGCGAAGACAAGCAAATTGAAAAATTCAGGAAATATTTAAAAGAGACTGTGCCAATATAGAAATCCTGAATCCTAAGAGACTATTCGTTTATTCTGAAGAGATTATTATCAACAGAAAGAGACTATATTATGGACTATATCATTTGAAAAATCTTTGTGCCATTTTGATCAACAGTGCAAACTAAATGGACTGTGTTTGTTGAAATACGTTGGAATCTACAGCTCTACACACCTACCAATGATATTGGTAAGGTCATGTACAGCGGAAGCTTGAGGATCTACAATCAACACTACACCTGTTGCATGCTACTGAGAGCAAAACAGGTCAACGTAAAGTAAAGAAGAAGACGACTTCATGGTCAAGAATTATCAACAGTTGCACTAGTTTTTCAAAGACTTGCACTAATTCTTCAGAGACTTTTTATCATGATTCTCTACTGTTTCATCTTGATAGCAGCCTTGAGATGCTTTGAACTGACTTTTGCCTTGCCACCCTGTGTTGCATGCATAACTACTACCCGTACTGGAGAAAAGATTACACAGACTTTGCTTTATCATACCTACTATATACTTGTACAGGTATAGTAAGTCAATGCATATATAATGGCACGGAACTGAACATTTGCACAAAAGGAAAGAGCAGAACTTGTTTTCACCCACGACAGAATCCATCCTATTATGTGCTAAAAATACGATGGAATGATGACCTCATGCACCGCCTAGATAGGATCATAGATAGTGCTGGGGAGGAGTCTGCTGTCTTGGTACATATTGGTACCAATGACATAGGAAAATGTGGTAGGGAAGTTCTGGAGGCTAAATTTAAGCTTTTAGGTAGGAAGTTGAAATCCAGAACTTCCAGGATAGCGTTCTCCGAAATGCTTCCTGTTCCACGTGCAGGACCCAAAAGACAGGCAGAGCTCCGGAGTCTCAATGCGTGGATGAGACAATGGTGCAAGGATGGTGCAAGGATGAGGGTTTTGGATTTGTTAGGAACTGGGGAACATTCTGGGGAAAGGGGGGGCTCTTCCGAAGGGATGGGCTTCACCTTAATCAGGATGGGACCAGACTGCTGGCATTAACCTTTAAAAAAGAGATAGAGAAGCTTTTAAACTAGAAAATAGGGGAAAGCCGACAGTCACCCAGGAGCGCATGGTTCGGATGAAGGTATCCAAAAGCAGTGAGGTTCCAAAAGGGAGTATAGTAGCCCAAATGCCCTTGAGTAAGGAGCAGACAGAGCATAAAGATTCCAAATTACCCATGCCTACCAATAGCCAGATTAATATTAATAAAATACAGTCTCTAAAATGCTTGTATGCCAATGCTAGAAGTCTAAACAATAAGATGGGAGAGTTAGAATATATAGCACTAAACGAGAGGTTAGATATGATTGCACTCTCAGAGACATGGTGGAAGGAGGATAACCAGTGGGACACTGTGATACCTGGATACAAACTATATCGTAATGATAGAGCTGATCAAATTGGTGGAGGGGTTGCGCTCTATGTTAGAGAGGGCATTGAGTCAGAAAGGATTAAAGTTTTGCAGGGAACAAAATTTGCTGTAGAATCTCTATGGATTGAAATTCCATTTATGAAGGGGAAGGTGATGGCAGTGGGAGTATACTATCGACCGCCTGGCCAGAATGAACAAATGGATGATGAAATGCTCAAAGAAATCAAGGAAGCTAACAAAAGTCACAACAGAGTAGTAATAATGGGTGATTTCAATTACCCCGGTATCGACTGGGTCAGTGTCACAGCAGGACAAGCTAAAGAGATAAAGTTTCTAGATGAAATAAATGACTGCTTCTAGGAGCAACTGGTTCATGAACCGACCAGAGGGGAAGCCATACTGGACCTAGTCCTTAGTGGAACGCCAGCTCTGGTGCAAGAAATAAGCGTGTTGGGACCACTTGGCAATAGTGATCATAGTATGATCATGTTTGATTTAATTAGTGGAGGACAGATAGTAAAGGAATCCACAGTACTACCTTTTAACTTTCAAAAGGGAGACTATGATAGAATGAGGAATATAGTTAGGAAAAAACTAAAAGGAGCGGTTCCAAAGGTTAAAGACTTACAGCAAGCTTGGGTGTTATTTAAAAATACTATCCTCGAAGCCCAGACCAGCTGTATTCCACGCATTAAGAAAAGTGGAAGAAAGTCCAAAAAACTGCCAGCATGGTTTAAAGGTGAGGTCAGAGAGGCTGTTGCTGCCAAAAAAGCAACCTTCAGGAAATGGAAAAAAGAGCCAAATGATGAAAACTGGAAACAGCACAAGCACTGGCAAGTTAAATGCAAAGCATTGATAAGGCAGGCAAAGCGGGAATTTGAGAAGAAACTTGCTACGGAAGCAAAAACACGAAATAAAGACTTTTTCAAGTACATTCGTAGCAAAAGGCCTGTGAGAGAGTCAATTGGACCATTAGATGATAGAGGGGTAAAAGGGGCAGTAAGAGGAGACAAGGCTATAGCAGAGAGACTGAATGAATTCTTTGCTTCGGTCTTTACTGAGGAAGATGTAGGGATGTTACCCAAGACTGAAGTGGTATTTAAAGGTGATACTGCAGAGGAATTGAGAGAAATATCGCTACACCGGGAAGATATATTACAACTATTTGATAAACTGAATAGTAGCAAATCACCTGGACCGGACGGTATATATCCCAGAGTGTTGAAAGAACTGAAATATGAGATTGCAGACCTGCTATTGGTAATCTGCGAACTTTCATTAAAATCATCTGTAATACCTGAAGATTGGAGGGTCGCCAACGTAACACCAATTTTTAAAAAGGGTTCCAGGGGTGACCCGGGAAATTACAGACCGGTGAGCCTGACGTCAATACCGGGGAAAATGGTAGAAACCATCATAAAGAACAAAATTACACAGCATGTAGATAGTCATGGCCTAATGGGAGACAGCCAACATGGCTTTAGACAAGGAAGATCTTGTCTTACTAATCTGATAAGTTTTTTTGAAGGTGTGCATAAACAGGTAGACAAAGGTGAGTCGGTTGATATAGTGTATCTGGACTTTCAGAAAGCTTTTGACAAGGTCCCCCATCAGAGACTTTTGGCGAAGCTAAAAAGTCATGGGATAGGAGGCAGTGTACTATTGTGGATCGGGAACTGGTTAAAAGATAGAAAGCAGAGGGTAGGGCTAAATGGCCAATATTCCCAATGGAAAAAGGTGAATAGTGGAGTACCCCAGGGATCTGTACTGGGTCCGCTACTTTTTGACATATTCATAAATGACCTGGAAAAGGGAATAACTAGTGAGGTTATCAAATTTGCAGATGACACAAAACTGTTTAAAGTTGTTAAAACCCAAGAGGATTGTGGAAAACTGCAGGAGGATCTGGATAAATTGGAAGACTGGGCATCAAAATGGCAGATGAAATTGAATGTGGACAAGTGCAAAGTTATGCACCTAGGAAAGAACAACCCACACTATAGTTACACGATGCAAGGCTCCACATTAGAAACCACCACCCAGGAAAAAGATTTAGGAGTCATCGTGGATAACATGTTAAAACCCTCGGCCCAGTGTGCAGCGGCGGCCAAGAAAGCAAATAGAATGCTAGGTATCATAAGGAAAGGGATGGAGAATAAAACAAAGGATATTATAATGCCTCCATGGTACGACCGCACCTTGAATATTGTGTGCAATTCTGGTCACCGTATCTTAAAAAGGACATAGCGTTATTAGAAAAAGTACAGAGAAGAGCCACCAAATTGGTGAAGGGAATGGAAGGCTACTCCTATGAAGAGAGGCTAAAAAAGGTTAGGGCTCTTTAACCTGGAAAAGAGACGGCTGAGGGGAGATATGATAGAGGTCTATAAATTAATGAATGGAGTGGAACGGATAAATGTGGATAAATTGTTTACGCTATCAGAATATAGAAAGACTAGGGGACATGTAATGAAGCTACAGGGTAAACTATTTAAGACTAATAAGAGAAAATATTTTTTCACTCAACGTGTAATCAAACTCTGGAATCTGTTACCGGAGGATGTAGTAAGGGCTGTTAGTATAGCTGGGTTTAAAATAGGTTTGGACAAGTTCCTGGAGGAAAGGTCCATAAACCACTATTAAAAAGGGACCCAGGATATCAATGCTTGACCCAGTACAAGCATTGTGGAACCTGTGTCTTTTGGGGATATTGCTAGGTACGTATGACCTAGATTGGCCACTGTTGGAAACAGGATACTGGGCTTGATGGACCTCGGTCTGACCCAGTATGGCATGTCTTATGTTCTTAGATTACCAAAATAATCAAACAAGAATGGCGGTTATTAACATCTCTGCCTACTTTTGTTTCCAAGAAAGTTATGGTAGCTTACAAGCAGAATCCTAATTTAGCTAACATTCTTGTACCATCTGCTTTAACATATCAAAAACCTTCACTAAGTATTAAGGGCCATTACAAATATGGCAGCTGTTCTGTTTGTCCAGACACCATTCTCGCAAAAAAAATTTTCACGCATCCGATAACCAATTACAAAGTACACCTACACACGTTTTCTAATTGCAAAACCGAAAATGTTATCTATTTGATTTTATGTCCCTGCAATTTAGTTTATATTGGTAAAACTAAACGACAAGTGCGTACTCGCATTATAGAACACAGAAGTTGCCTCCAACGGGGCGTCCCTGATCGCCCACTTGTCGCCCATTGGCTTAAAATGAATCACTCTATACAGGACCTGAAGTATGTGGTTTTAAAGGTGGCAATTCCGTATTGGAGAGGAGGAGACGTTGATAAGTCTCTTCTGAAGTTAGAACAGCGGTACATATACGAATTTAATAGTTTGGAACCTAACGGCCTCAACCAAGAGATTGATTTATCTGTTTTTTTGTAGCTCCTAGTCCTTTTAAGACCATTGTTCAGCAAGACCAAGCTGCCTATCATTGATGAACACTAATGATTGCACTCATTTTTTACATATATGAAGTTTAATTAATTTATTTTATATATATTTTTTGACTTGCATCACATACTTTTGGTTCAAATATGTTCCATTAGTTTGCAATTTAGAGATGCATAAATTTGCTCATATAAATACTCATGTTTGAATGAGATTGTTTTTAACCTTTTAACATATTTATTACATGAGTTTAGTATATTTATTTATTTATTTATTAAAGCACAATATGAAGACCCATTTTTTAGTCCGTTTTTTAGGAGGTACTACAATATATATTTATTTATTTATTCCACTATTTACATAAGGTCATCGCTTATTCTTTTAGCACACGTTTTTATCATCAATTTTTATACAAAAAAGATCTACTGACTTACACTTTTATAAGAAACACTTTGATACATCATTTTATAGTAATAATGAAAATGTAGTTTTTAAGGAATAACTATAGAAAATATTGATTTACATTCACTGATTTATGTTTTTTCAAAGCTTTTTAAAGATTGTGCAATCCATACATACGCGGTTTTTATTCGTTCACAAGCTTTCTATACATCGCGGCTTTTATGATCATCAATTTCTGAGTTAACAATACAGACTCCATAGTTTTTATACGGTGCCCTTTATAATGCCCTTTATAATGCCTTTATCCTCCATTCTGTTTTTTGAGTTTACTAAGATAAATGAGATCTTTTAGGTGTAGTTTTATAATATAGAGTATTTTAACATAGAGTTTATATAGAGCACATCTATTTTTATGGATTTCATTGTAGAGTTTCCATAGAGCACACAATTTTTAATGGATTTCAGTATTAATTTATGTCTAGTAATCCGGTGCGTGTCCTTATTTGCACATTTCCAGCCTTCATTTTGTAGCTGCCGGCACCTCGGGTAGTCGTGTCACACTAGGGCAATCCACAATTTGCAAAGATTTTTAGTTAAGGTCACTATTATCCCTGTCTACTCTTTCCACACAAATTGTCTTTGTACAAAAAAGAACCGCCGGTCCCCTTTTGCCGAGATCTCGGTGCGTGATATGTATCTCTTTAAAGTTACACTGAAGACGACTTTTTATCATACCCAAACACTGTTCCTAACATAATTAAATATCGGCTTTACAAATGGTATTACTGCCTTCTTCATTTTTATTTTTAATCTCCTTTACACCTCTTCGGTGATTGGATAAAGATAGCCACGCCCCTTTTGGCACGAAAGTCAGCGTCTTTAAAAAAACCAGCGTTTCAAAAAAGCGTCCTGATCCGATTTGGAAGCACACATCTTGCATATTCCTACCAGTGATTCTTTGCTAATACAGTTTTGTGATATCTCAAAACTAGATTGATCCAACTGTGCAGTTTCGAACAGGTAATTAAAACATTCTGTTTTTTGAAGTTTTCACAAGAGCTTTATTTTAGTACTATCATTTCATGTTTTAATGAGATCTGTGTTTATTTATATAGCACTACAACATACTTCACCAAAGAGCATAGTGTCTCGGCACTTTGGTGCCTATTTCAGTGAGTAGTTCTATAAGATTAAATCATTTTTTCACATGAGTTTTAATCATTCACGGCACAAGGTGTCTTGTTACTACAGAGTTTTTCGGATAGGGCTCACTCCAAATGCATAGCCTAACAAGTGTTAAAACACTTTTTCTTAAAACCTTAACTCAACTGACACTTTGATGCTTTGCTTCAATGACTATTCTATTCAAATAAGTTTCTCTGCCCTGCATAATTACGTTTAAATGAGTTTTTTATATGATGTGTTCGGTTCATTATTCACTGCACAAGTTTGTTAGCATGATATTTTTAAACAAGGTTTAATTTTGTATGCATGGTCAAACAAGTAATTTAGTACCCCGTTTTTTGAGGCTTCAGTTTTGAATGTGTTTCTTTTTATTCACATAGTGGCACAGTAAATACCTCAGTGTCTCCTCATTTTAAACGGCGCTTCGGTGCACGTCTCAGTGAGTAGCTTTCATCTAGTTCTACTTGAATGAGTAGTATTAATCACATATGAGCTTTTTCTGCCCTGCGTCTGTCTTCTACTTTCTTCTATGGATTTTATATATAATTTGATATATGATTTTATGTTTTTAATTATGATTTTTAATTATGATTTTATTTATGGATTTTAACTATGTTTTTTAATTATTAAACTAATATGAATGTTACATTTACTATTTATTATCTTTTATTATACATATTATGGTTTATTTTAGTTTTAAGTCAATTTGTTATACAAACGTGTCCCGGTTGCCTTTTTAGAGTTATGTTTATGCATGTATTTAACACAGATTTATATTTATTTTTCTTGGTAAGCAACTCTCCCCTTGAGAAAGGCGCAAGCCGAAACGCATCGGGGACCTTCAATAAAGCAATTTATACTATTTTTGAGCCACTGGGTCATCCATTGCTTCTGCTCGCTGTGTCCTTTCCATCATCTCATCAGTAGCCAGACTACAATGGGCTGGAGGGAAGGAGTTGCACTATTCCCCAAAGTAATGACGAAGGACTACTTGGCCGAAGGCACTGTCACGCTGTGAACTCACTTCCAAGCAGTAATGCACAGCAAAGGTGTGGACCGAAGACCAGGTGGCAGTCTGGCAGATGTCCAGCAGAAGGACCAAAGGCATGTTAACAACAGAGGCCACCATAGCACGCACATTGTGTGCATAACATGATGCTCCAGGGAGAGTCCAGCCTGCTCATGAGTAAAGGAAATGGAGTCTGCTACCCAGGTAGACCGGGTACGCTTGGAGATGGCAACCCTGAGTCTGTTAGCATCAAAGGAGATAAACAGCTGCGATGAGCAGCGATTGGGCTGTGTCCTCTGAAGACAGAAGGCTAGAGCTTGCAATCCAGGGTATGTAATGCGGTCTCCGCAAGGGTGGCATAAGGCCTGGGAAAAAAGGATGAAGGAACCACATCCTGGTTCACGTGAAAAGCAGACACCATCTTAGGCAGGAATTTCGGGTGGGTCCAGAGAACGACCTGTTTCTGTGGAACCTGGTGTAGAGGGTGTGAGCCACCAATACCTACAGCTCACTAACGCATGGGACTGAGGTAAGCATTACCAGGAACACTACTTTCCATAAATGCTTGAGATGGCACGTAGACAGAGGTTCAAACGGGGGAAACATCAGCTTCACCAGAATTACGTTCAGGTCCCACGCCACCAGCGGTAGGCAGATGGGAGGCCACAAAAGAAGCCCCCCTCATAAAGCAGCCCATTAGCGGTTGCAAGAAGATGGACTGGCCGTCGAGCAAGGGATGTGCCTCAATGGCGCAGAGGTGCACCCTTACAGAATTGGACTTCAGTCAAGTCCAAGAAAGCCACACAAGCGAAAGGGTTCAGATTCTTTTTTGAGTACCCGATCGCCACTTGAAGGCATATACATGATGCATAGAGTCCTTGCAGGAGGCCAGTAGGACATCATCTACCTCCTTGGAGAGGTGGAGATGTGCTATGGCTAGCCTCTCAGCAGCCACACCATCAGTGCGAGGGACCGGAGATTGGGATAGAGAAGGGTCCCATTCTCCTCCAAGAAGCTTGTTTTGATAAGCCAGTCACCCAGATAAGGGAAGGCAAAGATGCCCAGCAAGCGAAGGTGAGCGGTGACGACCACCAGGCACTTAGTGAATATCCTGGGGCCGAGAAGAAGCCGAAGGGAAGTACCCTGTACTGGAAATGAAACCCTCTGACGACAAAGTGGAGGTATTAATGGTGCCGGGGGTGGACCAGGATGTGGGTATAGGCATCCTTTAGATCCAAGGAGCATAGTCAGACTTCCCGGAGGAGGTAGGGCAGCAATGTTCCAAGGGATAGCATCTTTAACTTCTTGACCAGAAAGTGGTTTAGGTCCCGCAGATCCAGGATGGGCCAATAGCCACCTGTCTGTTTTGGGATGAGGAAGTACCGGTCATAGAATCCCATGCCCCAGAGGGGCTGAGGTACTGACTGCCCGGCACAGTCTCCAAGGAGGTATTCTAGATCCTTCTACAGGAGCTCTCTGTGCAGGGAGGTCTTGGGAAGCTCCCCTGGAAAGAAGGGAGGCGGCGGTGGTGTCTGGTGTAAATGTAGAAGGTAGCCTTCGCGAACCACTTACAACACCCTGGCATCGGAGGTGATGCCCAGCCAGAGGTGGGCGAAATGGACCAGTTGTCCTCCTGTGTGCTTTGGGCCCTGGCCTTCTGGGGGAAGACAGGCTATGCCCAAGGACTCAAACCCCCCCCCCCCCCCCCAGGCTGTGGTTAGGGTGCTGTTTGGGACTTGGGGGTTTTTGGCTTATGGGAGCTGTGCTCCTGACCTTTGGCCTACAGACCTTGCTGGGGAGCCTGGTAGGACAGAAATTGGGGTATTTCCCATAAGCCTTTTTACCCAAAGCCTTCTGAAGCCTAGTTCTGGTCAGGAACTCAGTCTCCAGCTCTGCCATCTTGTCCGTCATGGGTTTGCCAAAGAGTTTCTCTCCCTCAGCATGGGACAACAGCCAGTTTCTCCTGTACCCACTGCTCCAGGTTAGATGACTTTAGCCAGGCCAGGCAGCAGGCACTAATGCCCACCACAGTCACACAGACCACAGACTTTAAGCTGTCGAAGGCTGCTAGAGTCTGAAATTTGGAACAGTCCTTGACTGAGGAGACCAGGGTCCAGAAGCGCTCAAAGGATTCCCCCGCCAGTCAAGCACAGAACCCGTCAAGTTCCTTAGTCAGGTCCCTGAGGTACATGCCCATGTACAATTGGTATGCCTGGATCCAAACAGCGAGTATGGAGCCCTGGAAGCATACAGGAAAAAGATTTAGGCATCATTGTGGATAATACATTAAAAAGCCTCCACGCAGTGTGCAGTGGCGGCCAAGAAAGTAAATAGAATGTTAGGAATCATAAGGAAAGGAATGGAGAATAAAACCAAGACTATTATTATAATGCCTCTATATCGTTCCATGGTTCGACTGCACCTTGAATATTGTGTGCAATTCTGGTCACCGTATCTTAAAAAGGATACAGCAGAATTAGAAGAGGTACAGAGCAGAGCCGACAAAATGGTAAAGAGGATGGAAGGATACCCTATGAGGAAAGGCTTAAAGGGTTAGCGCTCTTCAACTTGGAAAAGAGACAATGAAAGGGAGATATGATAGAGGTTTATAAATTAATGAATGGAGTGAAAAGGGTTAACATAGATCATTTTTTTATGCCATCAAAAAGTAGAAAGACTAGAGAACACACAATGAAGCTACAATGTAACCCATTTAAGAATAATAAGAAAATGTTTTTTTACTCAACGTGTAATCAAACTCTGGAATTTGTTACTGGAGGATGTAGTAAAACCTATTAGTATAGTTGGGTTTAAAAAAGGTTTGGACAAGTTCCTGGAGGAAAGATCCATAAACCATTATATTAAAGAGGACCCGGGAAATTCACTACTTATCCCAGGACAAGCACTGTGGAACCTTTGTGTTTTCTGGAAACCTGCCAGGTACTTGTGACCTGGATTGGCCACTGTTGGAAACAGGATACTAGGCTTCATGGACCTTGGTCTGACCCAGTAATGGCATTTCTTATGTTATGTTCAAAACCATCCATGGTGTGGGACTTCCTACCAGTGGGCTCCAAAGAGTGCATCTTCTGGCTTTTGATCCGATTCATGGCTGACAAACACAATGGAATTGTGTGGCAGCTGTGCTTTTTGGAACCCAGGGCTCAAGCCAACGGCTCACTATGGGCATGGTCACTGGGCTCTCCCACATTCAGAACAAGCGTTCCGGAATGGGGGGAATCGGCACCATCAGTGCCTCCTTCAGAGGGGGCTTATACTGGAGGATGTCGATGTCCTCGGCACTAGGTTCATCCTCCAGCTCCACAACAAAAGAGAGTGCCTTCTCCAACCCGCAGATGAAGTCAAGGAATGCAAGGTCCTCAGGGGGAGCCACCGGCATTCCTGCAGTGGAGACAGCTCAGATGGCATATACCGATAGAGCACAGTATCGGGGGATTCATCATTGGTCTCCCATCTGGGCTCTGAGCTGGAGGAAACCTCAAATCTGGGGCGGTTGTCGAGCCGATGCCTCATTGGCTTCAGGAAACAAGATGCCTGATGCACTGACTCTGAAGTACTCAAGGCCCCAACCCAAGCCGGAGAACCACTCCAGAACAGACTGGATTTTCTCTGGAGAGGTCAGAGCCATGGAGGGTGTTGTGGTTGGCGCAGATGATCTGGAAACACCGGGCATCGGGTCTCGCTGCGCCGCAAGGAAGGCAGCTAGGCTGCACTCTAGCGCCGCCATCCTGATCTCAAGGACAGTAGGCTCGGCCGCCTCCAGTTTGGGTCTCGATAGCATTGCGCCTGGAGTCAGGCCCCTCTGAGTGTAATCACCAATGGTGATCGCTCAAGGGGACCGAGCCAGATCCCTGACACGATGGGAGTCTCCTCCCACTGAAGAAGCTTCGAGGGCCACTCCCCGCCATTGCCCTCAGTGTCAGGTCGATGGCTCTGAGCCCAGGTACCCGAGGACTTACCTCCAGCGCCAGGGTCAGAATGAGTCTTCAACCTAGACTCTAATGACTTGAGTCTGCAGGGAGATCCTCGGAGGGCAATTCCCTGTCCAATGCTCCGTGACCTAGGAGCTCAGATCAAGTGCGCACATGCGATGCAGAGTCATTGGGTGCGGTCCCCAAGGGCACTGATTCCTTGATCGAGGAAGGCCCCGCAATAGAGTCCTTCAAGCCAAACAACATGTCCTTACACTGCTGCTCTTGCTTCTTCTAGCTCTTTGATGCCATCTGCAGGCAGGAAGTGTCATGGTGGTCAGGGCCTAAGCACCGAAGACAACAGCTGTGGCAGTCGGTGATGGACATGGTGCGGGAACATTTGCCACGGTACTTGAATCCACTGGCCGAAGACATAGCAGGAAAAAAGACGCTCGCGAGGTCAAACTCACACGTCTCGGTCAGGGAGAGCACGAGGGAACTCCCGCGCCCACAAAAAGAAAAAAAATGGAACCAAGAAGGCCTGCTGCCAGCACCACCAATACCTTGGTGAATGTACAGCGGGGGGGGGGGGGGGGGGCAGTGGCCTACCCTAAGGGCAAGGCTCGGAACAAAGTGCCCCATGGGTACTGTGAACCTTAGGAACTGCTAATGTTCGGGCCGAATAGGGATGTGTAAGTATGCCTCCACGAGATCAAGTGAGGTCAAGAACTGAGCGGAGAGTCTCCATGTGAAACTGGCTAGTCTCTGGGCACTTCCACTACTGCTTGCAGATCTAATATGCACCTTAGCGTGCCCTGCACCGCCTCAGCTTCCGAGGTGCCTTGCATGGGGAACTGACAAAGGCGTCTACGAGAGGATGAGAAAACTCCAACCCGTACCTCTCTGATGGGCCTCCAACACCCACTGGTCAGCTGTGATCCTGGTCCAGGCATCATAAAAATCCCATAGCCAACCTTCCACCCACAGGAACAAACCCCTCCTGGATCTCCCTGGCATCAGTGTGCCTTCTTGCTTGCCGAGGGTATAGAGTAAAAAACCCTGTTCCCCCCTCAGAACCCACTAAATGTTTGGCCCTAGAAAGAAATCGTCCTCCCTGATAGGGCGCAAACTGCACCGCCCAAAAGCACCGAAAGTCCCATGGCTGGCTCCTCACTGGGCCCACTGACCAACCAAGCTTCTGCTTATCCTCCAGGAGCCTGCCTCCTTTGCACCCCCCCCCCCCCCCGATCCTTCACTTAGAGATCCTCACTAAACAGCTTCTCCTGAAAAGGCAGTTTACTAAGTCAGGAATTAAAGGAAACATCCACCACCCAATTCCGCAACCACAGGTAGTGATAAGCAGCCACCATAGAGGCCATATCTTTGCACAATCCTCTGATGAAGTTATAAAACATTGTTCGCTAGGTAGGCCACCCCGGACTCTAGCTTTGCCACCTCAGGAAGAAGCAACTGCAAGTCCACTACCCCCTCCAATACCGTCTGAACCCAATGTAGACAAGGTCCTGGCCACAAAGGCCACACACCAAGGCCTGCAATGTTAGTGCATTAATTTCAAACACTTGCTTAAGGAGGGTCTCTAACTTTCTATCCTGTACATTCTTAATTGCCAACCCCCCCTCCACCGGAGCTTTGTTCCTCTTGCTCCTCTAATTAACAAGATATTATCCTCTACTGCAGTCCTCAGTTGTCCCTTCAGTGAGTCCTTAACTATGGGGTCACAGACAAAGCCCACGCGGAGCATTTCCCCAGCTTTCAAAGAAAGCCTTTGGGAATACCACCACGCATGCGTAGTCCTCTTCCTGCCCAAAGGTGCCATCTTAGTCAGGTGCCATAGCTATAGCCCCTTCAAGAATATGGCAAAAATATACAGCAACTCCAAGGGGAGGAGGGAGGGTTGTGAGGACTGATTCCTGCTGTCCCTGGAGAACACCTATTAAAGGTGAGTAACTATGCTTTCTCCAGGAACAAGCAGGATGTCAGTCCTCACATATGGGACTCCCTAGCTACAGGCTACCGAGAACCTGTAGGAAAAAGCACGGCAGCGCCATGAGCAGTCGCCACTGAAAGCCAAAGGCAGCCCGAGGATCCCGGGTCCATTAATGGCTACACTCCCGGTAGCCGGAACAAGAAGGGTCGGAGGGCAGGAGTTGCTTATACCCCGAACAGATTACGGAGTACAGCCTGGCTAAAGGCAGCATCTCGATGGGACTTCCTCCCCAGGCAGTAATGCACCTCGAAGGTGAGTGGAGGACCAGGTGGCGGTCTGGCAGATGTCTGCTAGTGGCACAGAGAACAGGCTGGCAACCGACGTCACCATCACTTGGACATTGTGAGCCATGACTTGACTGTCCAGGTGAAAACCGGCCTGGGCCTGGGCAAAAGCGATGAAGTCTGCTACCCAGATGGAAAAGGTATGCTTGGTGACCGCCAAGACGGCAGGAATCGAAGGAGACAGAGCTGCCCGGATTTGCAGTGGTTCTGAGTCCGCTGCAGGTAGAAAAAGAGCGCCCTCTTACAATCCAAGGTGTGGAGAATTGCCGAAGCCTGGATGGCGTGGGGCTTCAGGAAGAAAGTGGGCAGCACTATCTCTTGATCGAGATGAAAATCCGAGATGACCTTAGGAAGGAACTTGGGATGGGTTCACAGGACCACCTGTTCCTATAAACCTCATGTACGGTGCCTCGGCCATCAGCCCCTGGAGTTCGCTGACTTTCCGGGCAGAGGTGAGTCACCAGGAAGGCCACCTTCCATGACAGGTGCCGCAGCGAGCAGGTAGCCATGGGCTCAAAGGGCAGCTTGGTCAGCTGCGTGAGGACCACATTGAAGTCCCACACCACTGGAGGAGGGTGGGTAGGGGAACTGGATAGGAGCAGGCCTCACATGAATCGAGAAACAAGTAGTTGCCCCGAAAAAGGCTTGCCCTCGATGGGGTGGTGGTTCACTGAGATGGCACTCAGATAAACCCTGACCAACTTAGACTTCAGCCCTGACTGTGAGAGGTGGAGCAGGTATTGCAAGACCAAACTGGTAGGACATGTGAATGGGTTCACTTGGAGCCCCGAGCACCACACCGAGAACAGACGCCACTTGAAGGCGTAAGCCCGTCTGGTCGAGTCCCTTCAGGAGACCAAAAGAATGTCCTCGATCTCCATGCAGAGATGGTAGGAAGCTAGAGCGACCTGCTCAGCCGCCAAGCTGTGAAGGATAGGGATCTCAGATTGGGGTGCAGAAGCAGACCCTCCTCCTGCGACAGCAGCTCCAGTGAGAACCCAAGAGGGACCGGGGGCTCCGTCAAGAGACTTAGCAGCAGGGGAAACCAAGGCTGCCTGGGCCATCTCAGGGCTATGAGAATCATCAAGGCCCTGTCCCGTTGGACCTTGAGAAGGGTACGGGCAATGAGGGGCATGGGAGAAAGGCATACAGCAGGCGCATTTCCCATGAGATGAGGAAGGTAGCCAGGGCCACCCTGCCCATATGCGGGAGGGGATCGCAGAATCAGGGGAGCTGCGAATTCGCAGGACTGGCGAAGAGGTCCAGGTCTGGAGTCCCCCAATGCTGGAAGAGCTGCTGTGCTGTCCGGGGACACAGATGCCACTCATGCAGCTGGAGAACTCTGCTAAGCCAGTCCGCCAACGCTTTGTCCTGGTCCGGGAGGTAAGTGACCCGGACAGTCATGCCCTGGCTCACTGCTAAGGAGCATAGGGTTGTCGCCTCTGAACAGAGGCTGTAGTAGCCGGTACCTCCTTGTTTGTTACATAGAACGTCGTGACGTGATTGTCCATCTGGACCAGCACTGCTTGGTGCTGCAGTCGGTACCTGAAAACTAAGTGCAAGGCGGACGGCCCAGAACTCCAGCAGGTTGATCTGCTGCCAGGGCTCTTTGAAGGACCAAGTCCATTGAGTGCACCGTCCCTCGCAGTGGGCTCCCCAGCCCGCCAGGGAGGCGTCCGTTGTCAAGACCACCTGATACGCCGGAGCTTGGAAGGGCATACCTTGAAGTAGGTTTCGAGACTCCTGCCACCAAGTGAGACTCCATCATGCTGGAAGAGACAGAGATGGGGTCTCGGAGGCGGCCAGTCAACGGCGTCCACTGCACTCGGAGGCACCACTGCGCCGCCTGCATGTTGAGATGGGCATTGGGAACGACATGGACCAGAGAGGCCATGTGGCTGAGAAGGCGAAGCATCGCCGGGCCAAGACAGCGCTGTGGCACCGCACTTTGGATCCCAGGGACACAAGGCGGTCTGCCCTGTCCTGAGGGAGGAAAGCCATGGCCTGCAGGGTGTCCAAACAAGCCCCGATGAACTCCAGAGACTGAAATGGAGTGAGGTGGGACTTTGGGTAATTGATCGGGTCGCAGCCATAGCCAGGCACTTCATGAAAACCCATGGGGCGGACACGAGGCCAAAGGGAAGCACCCTGTACTGATAATGGTTTCCCTGAACCATGAAGTGGAGGTACTTTCTGTGTTTGGGATGGACAAGGATATGAGCATAAGCATCCTTTAAGTCCAAGGAGCATAGCCAATCGCCCTGCTTGAGGTAGGGCAGTAATGTTCCAAGGGAGAGCATCCTGAACTTCTCTCGCACCAGGAGCTCATTTAAGTTCCGCAGGTTGAGGTTGGGCCAAAGGCCCCCTGTCCGCTTTGGGATGAGGAAGTATCGGGAGTAAAACCCCCATCCTTGGAAGTGCGGTGGGTCTGGTTCTACCGCTCAGTCCTCAAGGAGGCCTGTGAGCTCCTGGTGCTGGGGAAGCCAACTCGGCTCCCTGGGGAAGTACGGAGGGGGGGGCCTGGTCCAGGTGGAGAAGATAGCCCTCCCAAACGATCTGGAGGACCCAGGCTTCGGTGGAGATGGACTCGCACCTGTGAGAGAAATGGACCAGACGCCCCCCGACAGCCAGGGGACAAGAGGCTATGCCAATGATGTCAAAACCCCAAAAATGGCTGAGCCAGCACCAGGGGTTGGGTCTTGGGACCCTTTGGCTTATGGAGGACCATGGGCTGTACGCTTCCCCTAACCGCCCTGAATGGGGGAGGGGGTCTATGCCGGCGGGTAGGACGGGTAACCCCTGTATGGGAGTCCCTTCCGGTGGAAGAAAGGCTTCTTGCTTTGCTGTTTCTTTCTGGGAAGGGAGGATGTTTTCCAGAAGAGGCGAGTACGAGTCACATACTCTACCTCTATCTCCGCTGCCTTATCCTCCATGGGCTTGCCGAATAGTTGCTCCCTGAGGCAAGGGACGGCTAGGTCCGAGGACCGAAGCCAAGCCTGCCGGCGGGCTCCAATGCCAGCTGCCGCCACCCGGGCAGAAGACTCGAAGCAGTCATACTCTGCTTACAAGAGATACTTTGTGCATTCCCCAACAGACTTTGAGAGGGCCTGAAAACGTCAGAGATGGTCTCCAAGGCCCACCGCAAAGCCTCCGAGCTCTCTAGCGAGGTCACAGAGCAATATCCCAATGTATAATTGACAAACCTGGATGTGGCATGACAGCATGGAGCTCTGATAAGCCTTCTGTCCGAGGGCATTGAGGGTACGAGACTCTCTGCCCAGCAGGACTAAAGAATGAGTCTTTGGGCTCTTTAGCTTTCACATGACCGATTCAACCACCATAGAGGTGTGTGAAAGCTGGGCTTTCCGAAACCCAGGGCCCTGCTGAACCCTATATATAGCATCCAGGCACTTGCTCATGATAGGGACTGAGGCCGGGGTCTCCCACATGTGGTGGAGTCGGTTCAAAATGGGAGTAACTGGCACTGAGAGCTTCTTTCAGAGGAACTTCATATTGCAGAATATCGAGTTCCTCTGCATGGGGCTCCCCCAACTCAGTGGCGAGTGCTAGGGCCTGTGCCATGTTCCAGACGAATTCCAGAAAGGAGGTATCCTCGGGAGGTGACCGCCACCTCTGGGTTGGCGGGGGGAGGGGTTCAAGGGAAGGTATCGGTGGGACCGCGTCTCCGGGGAGATCTCCCCCGACTCCCACTCTGATTAGTCCGTGGGTGGGCTTGAGATGGGTCGGTGACCTGCACTGGGTTTCCGAGGCCAAAACCTGCCCGGAGGAGCTGGATGCGCTTGCCCGAGAAGATCTCGCACCCGAGGACCGGGACGGAGATAGAGACCCGTGCCAAGGATCTTCACGAGGCTTCTGGCTCTCAGGAGTCACTGCAGCGGCCCGGGGAGTCCTCAAGGTCAAGATCCCTGCCATCTCGAGGTGCATGCTGGCAGGACCAGGCACCAGCACCTGCTGGGCAGCGAAGAATGCTGCACTCCAAGTCCAAAATCCGGGTCTCCCAACTTGGGAGTGGGGCCCTGCGACATCGACACCGGAGTAACCAGGTCAGGTGTTGAGGAGGAGAGGGGGTTCTCGCCGGGACGACCTTCGGAAGATCAAGCGCCTTTGCCAGAGGCCTCCGTATCGATATGAGATACCTTCATCTTTTTTCATTGCTTTATATACTACCCACACCGAAATATCAGAGCGGTTTACAATATAAAAATAAAAATTAGAGGCTTCAGAAAAGGGAAACAGAACTCCATTGGTTGGATAGGAAAGGGATAGGACCAAGAGTAAAGCTGAGCAGACAGACACAAGACTCGGAGGAACAGACTAACAGGGGAGAACAAACTATGTAGGAAGCTAGGGCGGGGCAGGAGGGGGGAGGATGGTGGGGTCACGTCAAAGGCAGTACAGAAGAGATGGGTCTTTTGGTCAGCCTTGAATCTGACAAAGGAGGATTAGAGACGGAAGGCGGGAGGGAGCGAATTAAAGAGCTTGGGGCCAAAGAAGAAAAAGGCAGCAGAACGGATTCTAGGTGGGCGAGGGAGGGGGATGGGAGGAACATGCTGTGAGCGCTGGGGAGTGTGAAGGTGAACCAAATTGGAGAGGTACTGGGGGACACCGGTGTGAATGGCTTTATGGACAAAGGTGGGTATTTTAAACTGGATCCTGTAGGATACGGGAAGCCAGTGGAGACAGATGAGAAGGGGAGTGATGTGGTCGAAGCGGGTAGCATGTGTGAGGATCCAAGCTGCAATATTTTGAACGAGCTGAAGCCTGCGCAGTTGATACTTGAGGAGTCCGGCAAGAGAGATGTTACAATAGTCTAAACGAGACATGACAAGGGAGATTAGCAGAGTGGTCAGGGAGGAAACAGGGAGAAAAGGACGGACAGCACAGATTTGCCTTAGAGAGTGAAAGGATCATTCAATCATGGAAGAAATATGTTCCTGAAATGACAGAGCAGAGTCCAGAGTGACACCAAGGTAGCGGAGGGAAGAGACAACAGGAATGGGGGAGGAGAGAGCAAGGGAGTGATAGTGGGAATAGGGCTGCCGAAGGTGAACCATATGGCCATGGTTTTGGAAAGGTTGACATGAAGGTAATTAGTGGACATCCATGAATCAATGGAGGAAAGACAAGAATTAAGGGAGGTGAGATCAGGTGAGACAGGATCTGTGTGGGGTAGGAGGATGACATTGTCAGCGTAATAAGCTGAAATACCAAATTGCTGAACCAGGAGGGTAAGGGGGACCAGAAAGACATCGAACAGAAGGGGAGCCAGGACAGAACCCGGGGGAACACCACAGGTGAGCAGATGTGCAGGCGAGGATGAGGAATTAGAGAGAACTGAGAAAGATCTGCTGGTCAGGAAGGAACGGAACCAAAGGAGAACAGAGCCCGAGATCCCAATATCGTGACAAGTAATCAGAGTATGATGGTCAACAAGATCAAAAGCGGCAGATAGGTCAAGGGAAACTGCGATGGAAATGGAACCGTGATCATGTGCAGAGTGAAGTTCATTCAGGATAGCAAGAAGAATGGATTCTGTGACCAGGACGGAAACCAGACTGACATGGGTGGAGGAATAGGGTGGCATTGAGGTGAAAGGAGAGTTGGGAGAAGACCAGTTTCTCTAGAAGCTTGGAGAGAAAAGGGAGATGAGAGATGGGTTGCCAATTTGCTGGGACAGAGGGGTCAAGAGAAGCTTTCTTAAGGATGGGTCGGATTAAGGCGTGTTTCCAGGGAGATAGGAAGGAGCCAGAAAGAAGACTAGAATTAAACATGGAAACAATAAGTGGGACAAGGGCCAGAGAGGGGTCAGAGAGCCAAGAAGAGGGAATAGGATCGGAAGGACATGATGTTTTGTGGGTGGAAGCTAAGGCCTTGGATAATTCTGGAAGAGTAATGGGACGGAAGGAAGACCAATGGTGGGAGAATATGGGACCTTTGTGGCTAGTAGGAGAAACAGGGGAAGGAGGGGCAGGAGGGGCAGGAGAGAGAGGGGGCAGGAGGGAAAAGATGAATGTAGTTTATGAACCTTGTCATTGAAATGCACGGCCAGCAAGGCTGGATCGGGAGCAGACGGAGGTGAGGCAGGGGAGGCAAAGGAGTGAGAGACAGAAAGGGAATGCAATATGGAATAAAGCTGGCGGAAGGAGCTGGAGGCAGAAGAGATAAGATCAGAGAAGTAGGCCAGTTTACTGGAATGAAGAAGGGAATGATAGTGACTGTGGCAATGGCGATAGTGGGCCAAGGTATCAGAGGAGGGGTGCTTGCGCCAGAGACGCTCAGCTCTGCAGAAGAACAGTGAAGGAGGAGGCCTGAGTGATACCAGGGATGGGCATGTGAATGACGCGTGCCTGAGACAGGCTGAAGAGGTGCGAGATCGTCTAAGGTGGCCGAGAGGGTTGAGTTCCACATCTGGACTTGGGAGTTGGGGGAAAGTAAGTGAAAATCAACGGGGAAAAGGGAGTCTGAGGGAGGGAAACGTGAAAGGGTTGTGGCATTGATGCAACGTGCCAAGGCAGGGGGGGTAGAAGGGAGGGAAGGACAAGGGGGAGGAGGGGAGGGGCAAGGAATGGTGAAGAGGAGACAAAAATGATCAGACCAGGGGACTAGGAGAGAACGTAAGGCAAAGGGAGCAAGGGGGAAATTCTGCGGGGACAAAAAACAGATAAAGGATGTGACCCATGGAGTGGGTGGGAATATGCACATGTTGCTGAAGGGAAAGATCAGCGATATGAGAGAGAAAGGAGGTTATCACGAGTCCTGGGCTACTCCCACTCCGAGACTGCTGAGACAAGCTGAGAGACCGGGCACGTGACCTCTCACGCTTGTCTGGCACCCCCAACAGAGTCCTCATGGCATTTTTCTTCTTCTTTCGCTTGTGTTCGGGCAACCCCTGGTCAGAGTGCCACCGGGCCCGGAGAGGAGCCTTAGGAGGCTCCAGAGGTTGCAGGGCCGAAGAGCGGGAGGCTACCGGGGATACCAGCTTCTGCTTACAATTCTGGATGGCCTTGGAGAACATCTTACAGAGGGAGCATAGCTCCGGGTCATGGTCTGCTCCTAGACACCTGAGACACCAGTCATGGGTGTCCATGAATGACATGATCTTTGAATACCTATCACTTTTCTTAAAACCGGAGGACACTGGGGGAAAAAGGACCCCTGTGAGGTCAAAGATCCACGATACGGCCACGGTTAAAAAGGGCGCGAAAGCACAGTAAAACACAAAAAAGGCAAAAAATGAAAAGCCAAGACCAAGGCCAAAGCAGAGGTGCTTAAGAGGTGGGAAAAGGACCGGCGAAGGCCGGCTAGCAAAAAACAGGAACTGAAGGAACCTTCTGTGGGTTGGATGGATGAGGACATGGGTGTACGCATCCTTGAGATCTAGAGAACAAAGCCAGTCCTGACTCTGAAGGTATGGAAGCAGAGCACCGAGAGAAATCATTTTGAATTTCTCCTTGAATAGAAATTTGTTCAATTCTCTGAGATCTAAGATGGGTCTGTAGCCCCCTGTCTTCTTTGGAATAAGAAAATAAGGGGAGTAGAACCCTGTGCCTTGTTGAAGAAGAGGTACTTCTTCTATTGCCCCTTGGGCAAGAAGGGTGGCAATCTCCTAACCTAGAAGGTTGAGGAGAGATGTTGGAGAACTGTTTCACCATGTTGTAAGGGGGAAGGCTTAAGAAATGAAGCTTGTACCCCTCCCTTATGATGGACAATGTCCATTGCTCTGCTGTGATTTGCTCCCATCTGGGAGCAAAGTAAGTCAGCCTTCCTGGGATGGTAAGAGGCTCTGGTCCCTCCAGAGCTAGAAAGGCTAAGTTCTCTAGTTGCAAGTCAAAGTCCCTGAGGAGGCTGAGGCTGCTGGGCCGTGGAAGGTCTAGCTGCCTTTGACTTGGCCTGTTTAGGTGGTTGCTGACGCTTTGCAGCAAAACGACCTGAAGAAGATGCCTGCTGACCATAAGCAGGATAGTATTTTCCCTTTTTGGAAAAGAATGTCTTTTTAAACAATCTTTTCTTGACAGGGGCAGAGGTAGACTTTGAAAGTCTATCCAAAGCAGAGTTTTCAGCATCCATCTGAGTGGCCTTTGCGTGCCAATCCTTACCAAAAAGGAAATCTCCCTTGTACAGGTGAGAACCTAATTGATCTTGAACCCAGATCTCCAAGTCAGAAGCTTGTAGCCAAGCAATTCTGCGTGCCCCTATAGCAATAGCCGAAGCTCTGCTTACACATTCAAAAATGTCAAAGGCTGCACGGTTGGAAAATTTGGAGACCTCTTGGGCATGTTTGAGCCAAGTGAGAAACTCCTGTCTTTTATCCTCTGAAATGAAAGGAGATAAAGTCTGCAGGTGATCTGTGACTTCTTTTAGAAACATTCCCATATAGAGACTATAGGAATTGATCCTGGCAGCTAGCATAGCAGCCTGGAAAATCCTTCTGCCAAAAGCATCCAGGGTCCTGCACTCACGCCCTGGAGGATTAGATGAGTGTCTCTTTGCACTCTTCATCTTCTTCATGGCAGACTCTACCACAATAGAGTGGTGAGGAAGCAGAGACTTGTGGAAGCCCGGACAAGGAGGGACACGGTACATGGTGTCTAACCTGCGAGAATGAGGAGAGGTGGTGAGAGGTGTCTCCCACATCCTCAACATGAGATCATAAAGAATCTCATGGACAGGTAAAGTAGCTGCCTCCTTAGGAGCTTTGGGATATTGTAAAATATCCAACTGCTTGGCTCTGAGTTCTGACTCAGGGGCCACTGTGATGGAGAGGCCCCTAGCCACGTCCCTAACAAAATCCTGAAAGGACAAGTCCTCTGGAGGAGACATTCTTCGTTTAGGTGAAGAAGACTCCTGAGGAAGAATTATCGATGCTTCCACAGAACCCTCAGACTCATCAGAGTCTTCAGAGAAATCGAAATATTGCCTGTCCGGATGCTCCTGTAAAGCCCGATAACCGTATTGAGTAGGATCGACATCGGGAGTAATCGGTACCGGATCGGTACCGATGGGCATCATAGGACAGGGTACCGTAGCAGTCGACACCGAAGCCGATGTCGATGCAATCGGTACCGGGAGCAATGCCGGTACCGGGGCCAGTACCAGCAACGGGGATTGTTGCGGTACCATAGGCGTCGCAGCCTGCATGAAAGCCGTTAAGGTGCGCTGCATGGTCAGAATCTTCTGATCCATCGACGCCACCAAAGTCTGGATGTCGGTACCAGGGGGAGCCACCGGTACCCCAGAACACAGCAACAGGTGATCGGTCGAGGCCGAGCCAATGATGCCAATCTGTGACCCCATAAATGCTTTGGAAGCCAGAGCTTCCCTCCGGGGTAAATTTGCCGGTGCGGAATACTCGAGGGCAAGCCAGAGGCATCTCGATGCTTGGAGGGAGATCTGCCCTTCGAGGACCGGCCAGATTTATGCTTGGTTACCTGAGATCCATGGGAGGAAGAGGAGGCCCTGGAAGACGTCGATGCCACTGAAGCTGCATCAGAGGGAAACAGGGTACTGAGCTTGGCTGCTCGGTTCTGCCGACCTCTCTTGGACATCATGGTACAGGACACACAATCCGTGATGGAATGGTCAGGTCCCAAACATTTTAGACACCAGTCATGGGTGTCGGTGACAGAAATAGTACCGCCACATTTTGTGCATTTTTTAAACCCGGAAGCGGGCTTCTCCATGAGGAAAATGTTTTAGGCCTAAGGCCCAAAAACAGAAAAAGTGCACAGAAAAAAAAAAAACCCAAACGTTTTGTTTTAAGAAGAAAGAAAAGAAAAGACCGGTGGTACCGGTCTGACGTCGAAGGCAGACGCGACACAAAAGAAAAACAAAAAAATAAAGAACTTCTTCTGTGGTGACAGGAACATGACCTGCTGGCTCCGCGGAAAAGAAGAACTGGAGAGAGGCGGTTGGGAAAGGCGGGAAGGCAGCACGCAGGCGCTGTGGGATGCTCCCAAAAGCTTTCCTATTGGACGCTGGGGAGCGTTCCCGCGCAGGCTCCGTCAGTACCGACAATACCCATATGTGAAGACTCATTCCTGCTTGTTCCTGAAGATCTCAGAAAACACCCATAGATAGGAAAAGCGGCGAGAGGGATTATGAATAATTTTCAGAGAAGTGTTTGTGAGGAGCAAGCTATATTAAAAAGTAAACAAAACAATGGGACTGGATAGCATACATCTGTGAGTATTGAAGTAACTTAGGGAAATTCTAGCGGCTCCACTGTCTGACCTTTTCAATGCTTCTTTAGTCGGGAGTGGTCCCAGAGCACTGGGGAAGGGAGCATGTGGTCCCTTTACACAAAAGTGGAAATGAGGATGAGATTCTTAGCAGAGTTTCTATTACTTTACTCTCCACAGACGTCATACTAACCGGCCTGTAGTTTGCAAACAGAGGATCGTGACATTTCTGGAATCCAATGTTTTATAGAATCCAAAGCAGCATGGGTTTACTAGAGGCAGATCTTGTCAAAAATGGACTCGGAGGTTGATGATGCGAGCCAACTATTGATAAGGTGGCAATTAACACTTGACATGGTTGATACCTTTGGTCAGCTATATGCCCAATTCTGATGGTTCCTTGCTACCTCTTCATATTTTCATATTTTTGTTGTTTGAACTTGATATTTTTTTTCAGCACTTATTGCTGTAGGTTTGGTCCTTCCCAAAGCGAGCATTAACGGTGAAGGCTAGTAGATCACTATTGTAGCGATTCCTTCAATTTATAGAGGGGGGGGGGGGGTTTAGCTTTAAACCTGGAATATAAAAGCAGAGGCCAAGAAACCTGTCTTGAAAAGTGCCTCCACCTTGCAATTCTCCTGATCCCTAAGGGAGGCTCTACCCTCTATTGAAAAATATGCCTGGTGACAGCAACCACATAGGAAAAACACAGTCCTTTATTCAAATCCTGCTCATACAACTCTGCAAAGGGGACTTGCTGGACTCCCCGTTGAAGGGTGTCGGACAACATGTTCTTAACTTGTAGAAATGGAAAGGCCTTGATAGATTTATGGATTCCCTGCAAAATGGGGTGTCCCTGTGGTTGTTTGCCTTCATAGACAGTTGAAGGGGAGAGGCAACCTAAGAAATGAAGGCTGCCAAATTTATCCCTCCTGAATAAGCAAACAATAAGGGAAATCTTCCTGCTCTTCATCCAGTGGAGAGAACTCACAGTCCTCAAACCTGAGCTAGCGTCAGAATCAGGTCCCTGGGATAAGGAGAGACACGAGTCACCTAATGCTTCCCTTTGACAGGGATATTTTTGTGACAGTTAGGGCTAGAACCTGACCACCTTTCGCCAAGGAGCATAAGCCCGACTACTGAAGACCAGGGAGCATTTCGAGCCGGACTCCCACTATTCTGCCAGAATGACCATACTTGCTGGAAAAAAAGGAGAATTCTGGCAATAAGGGCCCTGAACAAGAGATGTGAAGCCACTGCCCATTGACAACTGCTTCTTGCCCATCATTCCCATCTAGGAGAGCAGGAGATTTGAGGGGGGGGGGAGACACTGCGTAAGGACACATCTGAAGCCACCATGACATCTTTTTCCTGTTCGAAATCCTGTTGTTGAAGAGTACCTTTATTTGTGGGATTCACCTCATACGGCCTTCCTGGGTCCTTCACACAGCACCCGCTAAGTGAATCCAGCAAACAGTTCAGCATCTGCCACAGCTCAGACAGTGCCTCTTAGGGATTGACATGTGTATTTCAGCCAGCCACGGAGCAGGTTGCCCTTATATGTTTAAGCCAGAACTGCTGCCTGGCCTTAACACGTGCAGGACTGCATGTCAAGACCTGCACATGTAACTTTACACAAGCAGCCTTTACACAGGTTTGCGATAGCACAGCCTTTGCACATGTGCAGCCACAAGAAGGCATGTGCATAAGAAACTAAGCTTAGAACTTAAGTTACATATATCTACCAGTCCAGATGACTGAACCACACAAAAAGGAAAAGGTCAGACCTCCCCCCACAATTGTGGCTGCAAGAGGCAAGCCCTAACAAATAAAAGTTGCACTTATCCTCATGAAGCCCAGACCAACCGGTAGTGCAGAGCACTAGGTTGCTCGCATATCCTCTCTTCACATAACCATCTTCTTGCTTCTGTTTGGAGGTTGTGGCCTGGATACTACTGCATCTCAGTGAATGAATTCAGCATCACAAGATTAGAAGAATGAATTTTAAGAGGAGAGGTTTGTCGTGCAATATATCTGCTTCTCATAGTTTCTATCTATCTGTTTTTGTTTTAATATCCTGTCTCGGTGGAATTCTCAAGTCCCCAGCCAACACCACAAAAGGTTGGCACTAAGCCTTGTGGGTAGCATGTTCAGATAAGAAAAGATTTTAATCATACCCATCATCTCATAAGAACATAAGATATGCCATACTGGGTCAGACCAAGGTCCATCAAGCCCAGTATTCTGTTTCCAACAGTGGCAAATCTAGGTCATACGTACCTAGCAGTTTCCCCAAAAGACACAGGTTTCACAATGCTTGTACTGGGTCAAGCATTGATATCCTGGGTCCCTTCTTAATAATGGTTTATGGACCTTTCCTCTTGGTGCTGTACCAGATGATGTATCAGGTGATGACATCACTGAAGGTCACGAACATAAGAGAATCCTTTTAGACCAGTCCAGACAAGTGGTTTATGTCCCCCTGCCAGCAGATGAGAGGCAGACTTGAGCAACTTGAAACAAGATAGCTCTTCTGCAAGATGCCTGCCTTCCAACCCCAAGGTTACCAGCTCGAGGCCAGCCTGTGATGAAATTGGTGGGGAAAATTCATTTTAGATTTTGTCTACCTTTTTGAAAACCTGACAGGTACTTGTGACCTGGATTGGCCACTGCTGGCAACAGGATACTGGGCTTGATGGACCCAGTATGCATCTCTTATGTTCGTGACTATCAGTGATGTCATCACCTGATACATCATGTGGTACAGCACCAAGAGAAGCCAGTAGGACACTTCCCAAACAAAAACTGAAAAAAAGAAGACTTCAGATAATGTTAAACACACACATCTTTGTTACAGAGCGTAAACAAGCACTTGAATGTTACAATGAAGAAACTGGAGCCAGACCACAAGGCGGACTAGACCTTCAGAGCAGTTAGAAGCCTACTCCTTCCCACCCCTACAACAAGCAGAAAGTCTTCCAGGCTGTAACATCGTTAATGCAACAAAAAAGCAGCAGGCTTTCCAACCTGCTAAAGGAGTCCTCCAGGGCCAGCCCTAGACAGGTCTAGCAGGATTCAAGAAAAGCGTAGTTACTCATCTGAAACAGGTGTTCTCCAGGGATAGCAGGAATCAGTCCTCACATCGGTGACGTTGGTGCCGACGGAGTCCTCGTGGAAGCATCTCCCCAGCTGGAGATGCCACCATGCATGCATGGTCCCCTTCCCGCCCAAGGGTGCCATCTTCATCAGTCTTGTGCCATAGCTAGAGCCCAACCAAGAAGATGGCCAAAAATGAACCGCAACTCCAAGGGGAGGAGGGAGGGTTGTGAGGACTGATTCCTGCTCTCCCTGGAGAACACCTGTTACAGATGAGTAACTACGCTTTCTCCAGGAACAAGCGGGAAGTCAGTCCTCACATAAAGGACTCCCTAGCCCCAGGCTAACAAGGACTGGTAGAAAAACCTCAGCCGAGCCATGAGCAGCTGCAAGCAAATCTGAAGGCAGACTCGGAGGACCCCAGTGTCCAGGGAGAACCATGGCTCAGGTAGCTTGAATAAGAAGAGTCGAAGGGCAGGAGTTGCCTAAACCCCAAAGAGGTTATGGAGTACGGCTTGGCCAAAGGCGCTGTCTGTCAGGACACCCTCTACAGGCAGTAGTGGACTGCAAAGGTGTGGATAGAGGACCAGGTGGCAGTCTAGCAGATGTCAGCCATCGACACGAACCAGAGGTTCGTGACCGAGGTCGCCATTGCCCTGACATTGTGCACCGTGACACGGTGCTCCAGGGGGACTCCGGCACGACTATGAGCAAAGGTGATGCAATCCGCCCACCAGACGTATATGGTCCATTTAGTGACCGCCTGCCCCATGTAGCTGGGGGTCAAAGGTGACGAAACATTATGAGGTTTTGCGGTGGCCCTGGGTCTATTGTAACTAAAAGGACAGAACTCGTTTGCAGTCCAAGGTATGGAGGACGGCCGATGCCACGTTGGCGTGAGGCCGCGGGAAGAATGTAGAGAGAACCACCTCCTGATTGAGGTGAAAGTCGGAGCCTACCTTTGGTAGGAATTTTGGGTGAGTGCAGAGCACTACCCTGTTCCTATAGAACCTAGTGTAGGGAGGCTCGGCCATCAGTGCCTGGAGTTCACTGACCCTGCAAGCTGAGGTGAGCACCACGAGGAAGGCGACCTTCCAGGACAGGTGGCATAGGGAGCAGGTAGCCAAGGGCTCGAATGGCAGCTTAGTGAGCTGCGCCAGGACCACATTGAGACCCCATTCTGCCAACGGTGGCCACAAGGGAGGTCTGGAGAGCAAGAGACCCCGCATAAACCTGGTGATGAGGGGCTGCATGGAAAGAGGATTGCCCTCAATAAGGTGATGATTAGCCAAGAGAGCACTGAGATGCACCCTGACGGAGTTGGACTTAAGTCCAGACTGCGATAGGTGGAGGAGGTACTGAAAGACCAAGTGCACCGGGCAAGAGAGCAGATTCAGGTGATACTCCATGCACCACATGGCGAACCACCGCCACTTGAAGGCATAAGCCCATCTCAAGGAATCCTTGCAAGAGGCCAGAATGATTTCTTCCACCTCCCTGGAAAGGTGTAGTGAGGCTAGGGCAACCCGCTCAGCCGCCATGCTGCAAGGAATAGGGTTCCAGGGATAAGATGGAGGGTCGAGCCCTCCCCCCACACCAAGAGTCCCGGAGAGCTCCCGAGGGGAACCAATGGCTCCAGCGAGAGATGGAGCAGCAGAGGGAATCATGGTTGCCTGGGCAACCGCGGGGCTACCAGGATGATTGATGCCCTGTCGAGCTGGATCTTGAAGAAAGTCCGAGCAAATCGGTGACATGAGGAGGAAATGAATAAAGGAGGCCCCCTGTCCACGAGAGGAGGAAGACGTCTGATAGGGGTGGGGTTGAGGGCTGCAGAACTGGGACAGCTGAGTATTGACCGGGCTGCTGAATAGGTCCATGCTGGGGCTTCCCCATAGCTGGAAGAGACTGAGTGCTACCTCAGGGTCCACAAGCCACTCATGCAGCTGAAGGACCCTGCTCAGCCTGTTCGCCAGGGTGTTGTCCTGGCCCAGGAGATAGACAGCCCTGAGGAGCATCTCTTGGCTGGTTCTGAAAGAGCAGAGAGCTATTGCTTCCTAACAGAGGAGATAGGAGCCCGTGCCGCCCTGCTTATTCACGTAGAACATCATGACCTGGTTGTCCATCTGGACAAGCACCAGACACTGCCAAAGGCACCAGTCGAAGACACTCGGGGCGAGGAAGACGGCTCTGAGCTTGAGCAGATTGATCTGCTGCTGGCTCTCCTCGAAGGACCAAGCCACTTGGGTGCGCAGCTCCCTGCAGTGAGCACCCCAACCCATCTGGGAAGCATCCGTCGTGAGGATCCTGCAGGAGTTTGGGAGTTGGAAAGGCATTCCTGCTCGGAGGTGCCAGATGTCCTGTCACCAGGTGAGGAACTCCGCGAGCAAGCGAGGGATGGTGACCTTGTCCCGAAGCCCGCCCGTGTCCTGGGTCCACTTGGACTGGAGGCACCACTGAGCCGCCCGCATGTGGAGGCTGTGTTGGGGACTACATGGACCGTGGAGGCCATGTGGCAGAAGAGGTGGAGAAGCGTTCATTGAGATGGCACGATGCCTCTGTACCTCAGTCATAATAGCAATGAGGCAGTTTGCCCTGTCGAGGGGAAGGAAAGCTCTGGACTGCACAGAGTCCAGGAGGGCCCCGATGAACTCCAGAGCCTGCGCTGGAATGAGGATGGACTTTGGATGATTTATCACGAAGCCCAGGTATTGTAAGGCCTGAATAGTGCGGTCGATGGCCTGTCCAGCCTCAGAGGCAGTCTCCCGGTTGACGAGCCAGTCATCGAGGTAAGGGAAGACGAAGGTCCTGTGGAGGTGGAGGTAGGCCGCCGCCACTGCGAGGCACTTGGTGAAGATTCTGGGGGCGGAGGCAAGGCCGAAGGGGAGTACCCTGCACTGGTAGTGGTCGCTTCCTACCACAAACCTGAGGTGCTGCTTGTGACTTGGGTGGATCAGGATGTGGGTATAAGCATCCTTCAGATCCAAGGAGCACAGCAAATCTCCCTGCTGGAGGTAGGGCAGCAGTGTTCCAAGGGAGAGCATCTTGAACTTCTCCCACACCAGAAACTTGGTTTCTCAGATCCAAGATGGGGGCCTTGGGTCCCCTGTTCTCTTGGGGACCAGGAAGTACCTAGAGTAGAACCCTCTGCCCCTCACCTGGTGTGGAACAGGCTCCACAGTTCTGTTCTTGAGGACCATGAGCTCTTGCCTCAGCAAAGTCTGGTGCAGGGGAGACTGAGTGGGCTCCCTGGGAAAGGGTGGAGGAGCCTGGTTGAGGTGGAGGCGGTAGCCCTCCTTGACTACCTGAAGAGCCTAGGAGTCGATGGTGATAGAGGCCCACCGGTGGGCAAAGTGAACCAGGCGACCCCCCCCTGTCGGCAGCTGGTCCTCCAGTGGAACAGAGGCTATGCCAATGGCATAAAAAACCCAGACCTTCGCAGGGCCAGGGCTAGTGGCTGGAGTTTGGGGTCCTTGGGTTTGGAGTGGAGGAGTGGCCTAGTGGTTGGGGCAAGGTACTTCAGGCCGGCAGGTCGAAGGTTCAAATCCCACTAGAGGACAGCAACCTTGGGCCGGAAGGACTGGGGTTTCTAGTCCCACAGGTGCTCCTTGTGGTCTTGGGCAAGCCACTTAACCCTCCATAGCCCATGTTCCCTGTAAAATAGTTATCTCCAAGTTATAATGCCCTGTTCAATATAATTTCAGTTTGTTCAATGTAAACCGCACTGATGCCAAAAAGCGCGGTATATAAGAGAATGTAAATAAATAAATAAAATTAATGAGGCCTAGCCTGTTCCCTTGCCATGAGGACCCTGCTGAGAGGTCTGGGCGGCAAGATATGGGGGATAGCCCCATTAGGGGTGGCCCTTCCTGAGCTGAGGAAAGAGGGTTTCTTGCCCTGCGGCTTCTTCCAAGGCAAGGTGGAGGTTTTCTTCGAGAGCCGGGTATGAGTGACATACTCTGTCTCAATTTCAGCTGCTTTGTCCTCCATAGGTTTATCGAAAAGCTGTTCACCAAGGCAGGGGACGTCAAGAAACTTCTCTTGTACCCACTGCTCGAGATCTGATGATTGGAACCAGGCCTGGCATTGAGCGTATATGCCCGCAGCCACCACCCTCGCACTGGACTCTAAGCCATCGTAGGCAGCTCGAGACAAGTACTTGGAGCACTCCAAGAAAGACTTTGAAAGAGTCTGGAAACATCAGAGGTGGTCTCCATTGAGGCCAGACGCGAAGCCCCCGAGCGCCTTGGCCAGATCCCGGAGGAACATGCCAAAATAGAGCCGGTAAGTCTGGATGCGGCATGTCAGCATCAAGCCATGGTAGCATTTACACCTGAGGGCATTGAGGGCACAGGATACCCCTGCCCGGGGGCACTAAAGAGTTCAACGTCAGGCTTTTTTGCTGGGCATGGCTGACTCCACCACCATGGAGGTGTGGGAGAGTTGCACCTTATGGAAGCCCGGGCTATGCTGGACCTGGTACATCATATCCTGCTGACGGCTGAAGATAGGTACCGACGCAGGGGTGTTCCACAACCTGAAGAGCAGTCGGGTAAGGAAGGAGGGAATGGAGACCGTCAAGGTCTCCTTCAGTGGCGCCTTGTACTGGAGGATGTCAAGTTCCTCTGTACGAGGGTCCTCCTCCGACTCAGTCATGAGGGAGAGTACCCGAGCCATGTCCCTGACAAACTCGGGGAAGGTGGTGTCCTCATGTGGGAATCGGTGCTTGGCAGCTGGCGGAGATAGGTCCGAGGGGAGGTCTCAGTGGGCTCGAGTCTCCGGGAATGTCTTGACTCCCCCCAGTTAGAGTACTCTAAGGAGGACTCGAAGCCTGCCGGTTGCAGGAGTGCTGACAACTCCGGTGTTGAGTGATTCGAGGCTGGAGCCAGAGGAGCTTCCTGCGAAGACACCTTTCTCCTGCGGAATGGGAACGGGAGTGAGAGCGAGACCCTTGCCGAGGATCTGATCCAAGTGTCTGGCTCTCAGCGATCGCTTCTGCAGCCCGGGAAGTCTTCGAGGTCGAGATCTGAGGTCTCTGCGGGGCCGGGCAGCACCAGCTGGGAGGCAATGAATGCAGAAACACTGTGCTCCAGGACCAACATATGGGTAGCAGCCAATGACACAGACGCCAGAGTGACCAGATCAGGTGTCGAGGAGGAGAGGGGGTCCTCGACGGGGCAGCTCTTGGGAGACCGAGATCCTTCACCAGAGGCCAGGACATCTGTTCTGGGCACCTTTTGGGGATGCTTCTGCTCAGACTCCTCGAGATCTCGTTGGGGACTGAGACCTGGCGTGGGACTTTCTGTGCCTGTCCACATCTTCAGAAGAGGCCCTCGAGATAGTCTTCTTCTTATGCTCTCACTCTGGAGTACCTTGAGTGCCTGCAAGTCTGCTGATGGGCCGTGGGAGCCTTGCGCGGCTCGGAGGAGCCATGCAGGGCCTTTGAGTGTGAGGCTACCAGGGATACCAAGGTAGAGTCTGCCTTGTTGAAGATGTCGTCCTGCTTAAGTCGACTGTTCTGGATGGCCTTTGTGGAGATTTTCTTGAACAAGGGGCATTCCTTGGGTCGTGGTCAGTGCCCAGACACCAGAGATAACAATCATGCGCCTGTGATGGACATATTTTTTGAACACCGATCACATTTTTTAAAACCAGTGGACACTGGGATGAAAAGGACCCCATGAGATCAAAGAAGGTCGGGAAAGACCCTGACAGGGTGTCTGAGGTGACCGATGGATGGGCTCCACTGGGCACTGAGGCACCACAGAGAGGTCCGCATGTGTAGTCGGACATGGGGAACCACATGGACAGTAGAGACCATGTGGCCCAGGAGGCATAGCATAGTCTGAGCTGTGACTCGGGGTGTGCTTTGGTCTTGAGCCACCAGGGCTTGGAGGCGGTCGGTGCGATCTGCTGGCAAGGATGCAGTCGCCCGCTGAGTATCAAGGTGTGCCCCGATGAACTCAAAGGCCTGCACCGGCTCGAGGTGGGACTTTGGGTAGTTGACCAAGAACCCCAGGCCTTCCAACAGAAGGATTGTGCGCGACATTGCTCGCCGGGTTTCCTCGACCGAGGATCCCGTAATGAGCCAGTCATCAATGTAGGGAAAGACCGGTACGCCCTGACGCCTGAGATAGGCGGCGACCGCAGAGAGGCACTTCGTGAAGACCCGTGGGGCTGAAGAGAGCACCCTGTACTGGAAGTGCTCTCCCTGCACCCTGAAGCGCAGGTACTGCCTGTGCTGGGGGTGGATTAAGATGTGGGCGTAAACGTCTTTTAGATCCAAGAAGCATAGCCAGTCGCCATGCCGGAGGAAGGGCAGCAGAACACCAAGGGATAACATCTTGAACTTCTCCCGCACCAAGAACTTGTTTAACTTTCAGAGGTCGATGATAGGCTGCAGACCCCCCCCCTCCCCCGTCTTCTTTGGGATGAGGAAGTACCGGGAATAGAAGCCCCGACCTCGAAGGTGCGGATGGACCTTTTCAACCACCCGGTGGGCGAGGAGAGAGACTAGTTCCCGCTGCAGGAACACCTGGTGCGTGGGAAGTCGAGGAGGCCGCCAGGGAGAAGGGAGGTGGAAGCCTGTCGAAGGGAGGTGGAAGCCTGTCGAAGCGAAGGCGATAGCAGTCTCGGATGATCTGGAGAATGCAGGTGTCCAAGGCGATGGAAGTCCACAGAGGGGTGAAAGAAGACAGGCGTCCCCCACTGGCTGCTGCATCACCAGAGGGCGAGGGACTATGCCAATGGCGTCGAAACCTCTGTGCGGGTTGTGGTGGAGCCGGGGTTTGCGCTATGGGCCCTTTCAGCTTTCGATGCCCCTGGACGGACTTACCCTGTGCGCTGGAATGGTCAGCGTGGTCGGGTATGGAAAGAAAGGCTTTTTGGCCTGTTGCTTTTTCCGGGGGAGGGTGGAGATCTTGCGGGAGAGACAGGTTCTGGTGACGAACTCCATCTCTATCTCCGCGACTTTATCCTCCATTGGCTTGCCGAAGAGCTGCTCGCCGAGGCAGGAGACGTCCAGGAACTTTTCCTGCACCCACTGCTCCAAATCTGACGATTGGAGCCATGCCTGGCAGCGGGCCCCGATGCCCGTGGCTGCCACCCGAGCCGATGACTTGAATCCATCGTAGGCAGCTCGGGAGTGGTATTTTGAGAAGTCTGCGACGGATTTCAAGAGGGCACTGAACCTATTGAGAGACTCGCCCTTGAGGCCCGTGGAGAAACCACCAAGCTCCTTGGCCAAGTCGTGCAAGAACATGCCCATGTATAGTTGGTATTCTTTAATGCGACAAGAGAGCATGGAGCCTTGGAAAGCCTTGCGGCCCAGGGCGTCAAGGGCTCTTGACTCCTGACGCGGGGGTACCGACAAGTGCAATTTTAGGCTCTTCTGTTTCCTCATGGCCGAGTGGGGAAGTTGGGTCTTTCTGAACCCAGGGCCACGTTGTACCTTGTACACATAGTGTCGAGGCGCTTACTCACGATGGGGACCAAGGCAGGTGCCTCCAAAACATGCGGAGCAGCAGCCGGGACAGAATGGAAGGGACCAGAACAGTGAGAGACTCCCTGGGCGGGGACTCGTACTGAAGAATGTAGAGTTCTTCAGCTTGAGGGTCCTCCTCAGCCTGAGAGGCCAGGTTAAGAGCCCGTGCCATATCCCGGATGAACACCAGGAAGGAGGTGTACTCGGATGGCAAGCACTGCTGAAATGCGGGCGGGGAGGGGTCCAACGGAAGATCCCGATGAGTACGGTGTCTCCATTGGACTCCCAGTCCGAGAACTCAGTTGAGGAGTCCAAGCCGGGCAGGTAGCCCTGTCCAACAGCGAAGGCCCGCTTGGAGCCGGAAGCCCTGGAAGACCTTGCCCCCGAGGAACAGGAGGGCAAGCGAGACTGACGTCGAGGACCCTAACGACTCCCGCGGCTCTCGGGGCGTTTCCTGGACAGATTTCAGTGTCCCACGAGAGGGACCCACGGTCACTGGCTGCGAATCAGCAAAGCTGACTGAGCACCTGCTGGGAAGCGGAACTCCCATGTGGGCATGGGGCCCTGTGACGCCGACCCCGAGATCACCAGATCGGACTCAAGGAGGAGAGGGGGTCCTCACCGGGATGGCCCTCAGGAGACCGGGTGCCTTCGCCGGAGGCCTCCATATCTGTGCGGGGTACCTTGAGGGGTCGCTCCTTGTCCGACTCTTGGGAACACCGAAAGAGGCTAAGGACCGAGCGTGGGAATGCTTGCGCTTGTCAGGAGCCCCCGACAGCGAATTCAAGGCCTTCTTCTTGTGCTGCTCCACTTCAGGGGACCCCTGTCAGAATGTCGCCAAAAACGCGGGGCCGAGGTTGGGGATTCCACCGGAGGAGAGACAACTGAGGGCACCACCAGGGATTCCAAGGCAGTCTTTCTGAAAATGTCTTCGGACTTCTGCTTACAAATGAGCAGGGCTTTAGAGGACATTTTCTTACAGAGTGAACAGAGCTCTGGATCATGACCAGCGCCGAGGCTCCACAGACAACAGTGGGGTGTCCGCAAGCAACATGTTCTTGGAGCAACTATCGCATTTTTTTAATCCGGTAGCCATAGGGGCAAAAATGGCCCCCACGAGGTCAAAGACCCACGTAGCCAGCGGATAGGTAAAGAAAAGGGCGCAAAGCCCATTGGCAAAAAAGGCATAGAAAACCATCCCCTAACAGCTCTAAAAAGGTAGAGCAGGAGAAGGACGGGTAGAGGACTGGTGCAACCGGAAAATAGGAGGCCAGTAGGCTAAAAATGAAAAACCTTTTCCAAGGGATGAGGACGTGCGTCCGAAGGGCTCCGCGAAAAAAGGGAGACTGAGCAAGATGGCACCCTTGGGCGGGAAGAGGACCACGCATACGTGGCAGCAATCCCAAAGGCTTTCGTTGAAAACTGGGGAATTGATCCGCGCGGGCTACGTCGGTGCCGACGTCACCCGTAAGTGAGGACTGACTCCCTGCTTCTTCCTAGAGAAAAAACATTTCAACCACTTATCTTAAAAAGGTGCTTTTCTCTCCAAATTGTGCTTTATCACCGCCCAACAGACAACAACGTACCACGTTTTGGGCCAATGCTCTCAACCCTGCGTCAGGTTGTAGGGAAGTTAAATCAAACTGTCTTACAAGCACAAGCTGAAGATCCAGAATGCTGTCAGTCCGATATGCTTAAAAATGGCATCTGACGTCAGTGCCTGTCATAAGAACTAGACCGGCCAATCAGTGCATCATCTTCAAATGCCAGCAACCAATAAAAAGGGAAAATCCCCTACCAAAGAAGGGGCCTCCACTTCTTAAAGATTAGAAAAGAGCCAGATAGTAAAGATGTCAATTGCCTATGTACATCAACCTTGACAAAAAAGTGCAACATACAATTACTTACAGTAAACTTGTCCATTCCAGTGCAGCATTTAAAACCATTAGGGGCTGCCGTTCCCAGTCGGAACATTGGCCCGAAACATGGCACGCTGTTGTCTGTTGGGCGGTGATAAAGCACAATTTGGAGAGAAAAGCACCTTTTTAAGATAAGTGGTTGAAATGTTTTTTCACTTCAAAATATAATTAAAAGGGAGCTGCTACAGCGAGGGGGTGGATGTTTATCTATTTATGGAATTTTTGTATCTATGTTCGTATATGGTCTAATGGCATTTTAGATGACTGTTTATTTTTAGTTATGCTATGATTTTTATTTCATGGGGAGTTTTATTATTTATATGTTCATATATTCATGTTTATGATTGTGTTTTATTATTATTTTTTAAGCAGGTGCATATGACATTTTATGTGTATAAGAGATGAGATTCCACGTTCTCTGTCCGTTTTGTGTGTTTTAGTTGATACCTTCTATTACTTCCTTTTTGATATTTTATATTATGTTATTATGATACTTATTTAATGTTAAATGTTTTTACTTGTATTTCAGCAGACCATAGCCCCTGAAGGAGGCCAAGCTGAAACACAGCTATGTTGGGCTTTGCTGTTTGTCGATGTGTTTTTCTTGGCATCAACCTTCAATAAAGTTTGCATTTTGATACTTATTCTTTTTGTGCTTTGGTGTTTGCGAGTACTTGTGCCTTTTTCCTGTGGATCTTGTAAAGGACCAATTCAACAATGAGGTCTTACACACAGATCCCAAGAAGGATCCATCCAGAAGGCCACTAAAACCCAACAGGACACTCAGGCGGGCAACACTGCTTTGCTGCTGCTGAAGCAAGCCTCACAGAGATACCCTCCCAAGGGGTTCCAACCTGTAGCAAAAACAGGGCTGCCATTATAACCCCAAAGGTTCACAGCCAAACTACGGTCCATGTCAAAGTGCTAAAAGGCTCTAACATCTGTTAAGAGCATAGAGATTCACCAGGTCCCAAGCATGGAGATACCAAACAGCTTAAACTGACCAGCATACACACGCAAAGTCCAGACCCTAATCGAGAAGGCACCAAGAAGCTGCCTTATCAGGAGCCCCTACTATACTTCTCCTATAGATTTGTAATTTAATGAGGAAGAGAAAAACCACACCACTTGACCCAAGAGTCCATATAAAACGCAGTGCACAAGTTCAAACCGGGCCCCTAGGATCACCAGGATCAAATGGGCCAATAACTTGTGCAGAATACAGAAGACAACTCACCCAGAATCAGAGAAAGCATAGTTACTCACCTGTAACAGTTGTTCTCCAGGGACAGCAGAAATCAGTCCTCACTTATGGGTGACGTCGGTACCGATGGAGCCCACGTGGAGCAATTCCCCAGCTTTCAAAGAAAGCCTTTAGGATTGCTGCCACGCATGCGTGGTCCTCTTCCCGCCCAAGGGTGTCATCTTACTCAGTCTCCCTTTTTCCACGGAGCCCTTCAGACGCACGTCCTCTTCCCTCAGAAAAGGTTTTCATTTTCTTTGCCTTAACAGGCTATATCTCTCTTTTCTGGTTGCACCAGTCCTCTACCCATCCTCCCCTTGCTCCCTTTTGGAGCTTGCGGGAATACCCTTCCTAAACATTTTTCTTCCTGGACTTTGCACCCTTTCTTTTCTTCCAACCGCTGCCCGTGTGGGTCTTCGACCTCGCAGGGGCAGTTTTCGCCCCATGGCCACCGGGTTTAAAAAATGTGATAGATGCTATAGGAATATATCGCTTACCGCCCCTCACAGGACATCAGAGCAGTTTACAATAAAATACAATAACATTTAATAAAAGTCAGAAAGGAACTCCATAATTTGAGAGGATAGAGAAACACAAGACAATAAGGCACCAAGAGGGTGGGAGGAGAGGAGACACATAAGGAAACATAGGAGCAGTTAATTGCTCATTTGTTATAGAAGATCAATGAGATTCTGTGGGAAAACTGAAAGCTAAACCAAACAGGAACATCTTGAGTGATGATTTAAACTTACAATAGGTTGGTTCTAGACAAAATGAAGGGAGATTGTTCCATAAGAAAGGGGTCAGAAAGTAAAAAGCTGAATGCTTCCAAACTAGCCTAAGAGGGAAATGGGAGAAAAAGGCAATTCAAGTGAAGAAAATGAAGAGATCGATGAGGGGTATGTAAAATGATAGCTGAAGAGAGATAGGATGGCATACCGGAAGGTAGTGTTTTTGAACTCGAGTGAGAATTTTGAACTGTATGCTGTAGGAATTGGGGAGCCAATGCAACTGTTGTATAAAGATTGTTATAGGATCATAGCAAGACACATGAAATATTAACCTAGCTGCAATATTTTGGAGTTGTCGTCGACTGTAGAAAGGAAGCCTGGCCAGAATGGAATTGCGTAAATTGATGCATGATAGCACAAGAGAAACCACCAGTGTGATTAAAGAAGGGATGGAAAGAACAGACTTAATATTTCTCATCTGACGAAGGAACAAGAGAGCTTATGTGGGCATGAAAAGAAAGAGCAGAGTCAATAGTAACACCCAGATAACGAAATGAAGATGCAAGTGTGATAGGTGAGCCACAGAGTCGGCAAAAGAATTGGGGGAGACAGTGGACCTGATAGCCATGTGGCAGTGGCTTTAGAAGGACTGCGCTTAAGATGATTATACTTTTAAGTAGCTACACAAGAAAGACACTGAGTGGGACAAATCAGGTGAGAAAGGATTCATGTGAAGAAGCAGAAAAATCATCTGCATAAAGATATACAGAAATGCCCTGCTGCTGAATTAAAAGAGCCACAGGAGCCAAAAAGATGTTGATACAAAACAAAGGGGCCAAGACCGAACCCTGCGGGTCACCACATGTGAATCGAAAAGAAGTCAACAGAAAGGCACCTGTGAAGACCTGAAATGAACAGAGAAAGAAAAGAACGAAACTTACGACAGAACAGTGTCACAGAAACTAATGTTGTATAATAGAGTGAGAAGATCATGATTGATGAGGTCAAAGGCTGCAGACAAGTCGAGAGGAACAGCTATAGCGATGTTGCCATGATCAAATGCATTTTGAACTTCACTGAGCAGCGACATGAGAATCATGTCTGTTGAGTGACCTCTCGAAAACTAGACTGGCAAGGATGGAGAACATTGGTGTTTTCTAAGTGAGACTGTAGTTGTTGTGCAACAGATCTTTCTAAAATCTTAGAAAGAAAAAGGTAAGTGTGATACTGGTCTATAACTCGAAGGAGAAGAAATATTCAAAGAGGGATTGTTTTAGAGAAGATAAGAACATAAGATATGCCGTACTGGGTCAGACCAAGGTCCATCAAGCCCAGTATCCCGTTTTCAACAGTAGCCAAACTAGGTCACAAGTACCTAGCAGTTTTCCCAAAAACACACAGGATCCATAATACTTGTATTGGGGTAGGCAGCAGATTTCCCCTTAAATAATGGTTTATAGACCTTTCCCTCCAGGAACTTGTCTAAAATATTTTTAAAGCCAGCCACACTACAGCTTTTACTGCATCCTCCAATAACGGATTCCAGAGTTTGATTATGCGTTGAGTGAAAAAATATTTCTTCTTATTAGTCTTAAATAGCTTACACTGTAGATTCATTGCATGTCCCCTGGTCTTTCCATATTTTGTTGGCGTAAACAATAGATCTACGTTTACCTGTTCCACTCCATTCATTAATTTATAGACCTCTATCATGTATCTTCCCCTCAGCCATCTCTTTTCCAGGTTGTAAAACCCTAACCTTTTTAACCTCTCTTCATAGGGGTATCCTCCCATCCCCTTTACCATTTTGGTGGCTCTTCTCTGTAGCTTTTCTAATTTTGCTATATCCTTTTTAAGATACGACAACCAAAATTGCACTCAATATTCACAGTACAATATCCATGGAATGATATAGAGGCATAATATCCTTTGTTTTATTCTCCAGTCCTTTTCTTATGATTCCTAGCATTCTATTTGCTCTCTTGGCCACTGCTGCACACTGGGCGGAGGATTTCAGCATATTATCCATGACGACGCCTAAATCATTTTCCTGGGTAGTGGTTCCTAATGTGGAACATTGCATCATGTAACCATAGTTTGAGTTGTTCTTTCCTAGGTGCATAACCTTGCACTTGTCCACATTAAATTTCATCTGCCATTTGAACTGGACGTCCAATCTTCCAATTTATCAAGGTCCTCTTGCAATTTTTCACAATCCTCATGGGTTTTAACAGCTTTAAATAGTTTGTCTCATCTGTAAATTTGATTGCCTCACTCGTTATTCCTATTTCCAGGTCATTTACGAATATGTTAAAAAGCAGCAGAACCAGCACAGATCTCTGGGGTACTCCACTATTCACCTTTCTCCATTGGGAAAATTGACCATTTAGCCCTACCCTCTCTGCTTTCTATCTTTTAACCAGTTCCTGATCCACAATAGTACACTGCCTCCTATCCCATGACTTTTTAATTTCACCAAGAGTCGCATGAGGGACCTTGTCAAAGGCTTTCTGAAAATCCAGATACACTATATCAACCGACTCACCTTTGTCTACCTGTTTATTCACAGCTTCAAAAAAACATAACAGATTAATAAGACAAGAGCTTCCTTGGCTAAAGCCATGTTGGCGGTCTCTCACTAAGCCTTGACTATGGACATTGTTCAGTAATTTTGTTCTTTATAATGGTTTCTACCATTTTTTTCTGGAACTGACGTCATGCTCACTTGTCTGTACTTTTCCGGATCACCCCAAGAACCCTTTTTAAAATTTGGTGTTACACTGGCCATCCTCCAATCTTCAGGTATTACAGATGATTTTAATGATAGTTCACAGATTACTAATAGCAGGTCTGCAATCTCTTATTTCAGTTCTTTCAACACCTTTGGATGTATACCATCCGGTCCAGGTCATTTGCTACTCCTCGGTTTATCAAATAGTTATAACACATCTTCCCGGTTTATCAAAACTTTCTTTCAATTCTTCTGCAGAATCACCTTTAAATATCATTTCAGTCATGGGTAGCATCCCTACATCTTCCTCAGTAAAGACCGAAGCAAAGACTTCATTCAGTCTCTCCATTATAGCCTCGACCCCTCTTAATGCCCCCTTTCCCCCTCTATCATCTCATGGTCCAACTGACTCTCTCACAAGGGTTTTGCTATGAATGTACTTGAGAAAGTTTTTGTGTACTTTTGCTCCGGCAGGAAGCTTTTTTTCAAATCCTCTCTTTACCTGCCTTATCAATGCCTTGCATCTAACTTGCCAATGCTTATGTTGTTACCAGTTTTCCTCATTTGGCTCCTTTTTCTATTTCCTGAAAGATGCTTTTTAGGCAACAGCCTCTCTGATCTTGCTTTTAAACCATGCTGGCAGTTTTTTGGACGTCCACTTTTCTTAAAGCGTGGAATACAGCTGGTCTGGGGCTCTAAGAAGGTATTTTTAAACACCCATGCTTGATGCAAATCTTTAACCTAGGCAGCTGCTCCTTTTAGGATGAATTATAGCCATTTTCCACTGTGAAGGAAAAATACCAGAAGAAATTATAATTACACTTACCTGGTAATTGTAGTTCCTTGAGTGACGACAGTTCAGTCCTCTACTTCTGGGTTGTCAACCTCCTCCTGCAGTTTGGAGACTGGTATGTCAAACTCATGACATCAATGGATATAGCCTGCTGCTCTCTCTCTCTCCCTCCAGTGTGAACTATTAACAAAGCAGACTCAAAGGAGCAACAAATAAGTAGCAATAAATGCCAACTGCACCTAACTTAGGTTAACGAAAACGTTATAACAACCTGCATTTAAGGCGTCACACGCCCTGTACTGCCACCGAACATATTAGCCACCTTCTTCTAACTAACAAATGAATGGACTTACCTGTAGAAAATGACCATGCGGCCTCCGGCTGCCTCCCCTCTGAAACATCTCTGGGCGGGAATGAGGACTGAACTGTCGTCACTCAAGGAACTACAATTACCAGGTAAGTGTAATTATCATTTCCTTATCGTTCCTCCAGTTCGGTCCTCTACTTTTGGGATGTACCAGAGCAGTAACTATCGGGAGGGACCCTTCCAGCCGGAGCGCAATACCGCCGCCCCAAAACAAGCATCATCGGCCGCTGCGACATCAAGACGGTAATGCTTACTGAACGTATGCAAGGACGACCATGTAGCTGCCCTACAAATCTCACTCGGCGGCACCAGACCATGTTCCGCCCACGACGCTGCCTGCGCCCGGGTAGAATGAGCCCTCAATCCGTCTGGTACCGCGCGTCTTTGTAACAAATAAGCGGAAGCTATCATTTCCCTAATCCAACGAGCGATGGAAGCTTTAGACGCCGCCTCGCCCTTACGCCTGCCCCCAAACAGGAACAACCGACCCAACTTGCGAAATGACTTAGTAGACTTCAAATACTCCCGCAAAGCTCTCCTAACATCTAAGTGATGGAAGCGGCGATCCTCAGAGTCTCCCGTTCCGGAACCTAGGACAGGCAAACACACCGACTGATTCAAATGGAATGGAGAAACAACCTTAGGCAAGAATGATGGTACAGGCCGTAGCACTACTCTTTCCCTTGAGAAGGACAAGAATGGCTCTCTAGAAGACAAACGCTTGTAACTCCGAAATGCGCCGTGCAGAACAGATCGCTACCAAGAAAACCACTTTGAGAGTGAGATCCTTCAGCAACGCAGAGTGCAAAGGCTCAAAGGGCGGCTTGACCAACGCCGACAACACCAGATTAAGATCCCAAGACAGAACCTGTATCCTACGGGCAGGGCGCAGCCTAGACACCGCCCTCAGAAAACAGATGATTTTCCTTGCCGATGTGTTATTAATTTTGAGGGTGCATCTTATGTGTTCACTGATTGCTCTCATTTAGAACGTTTCATATCTGATCGTCAGGTTGTATCTGGGGTAATTCAGGGTGAGTGATTTTGTTATACACCTTGTAGATGGGCGAGATGTTTGCTCTGCTTTCTGAAATGTATGTATATGCATTTGTTTCATAATTTCTGGTACAGTCAAACCTCGGTTTTCATGATTAATCCGTTCGAAAAAGTCTGACTAAAACCGAAACGTATGAAAACTGAAGCAATATTTCCCATAAGAAATAATGTAAATCCAATTAATCCGTTCCAGACACCCAAAAATATTCACAAAAAATACATTTTATAGAGAATAACTATACTTGTACATACAGAAAACAATGAGAAATAAATATAAATGACTAATGAAATGGATAAATGAACATTTAACATCACTGAAAGCAAGCTAAGTACAGTACTGTACAGTACAGTATGTTAACATCTGGCCTTAGCCACCCCTGACAAGCTGCTGTGCCCAGCTCTCTTCGGAATCACATTGAATTCAGTCCATTAAAATACCTTTACATTATCTGCTCAATGCTTCAGAATGGCAGAAAATCTTAATGATATAGCTTCAGACGTACCCTGCAAGAGAAAGAACTGCCTCCCACATTCATGCAACATCTCCTGCTTACGTTGACAGCTTTTCTTCCCTGCTACCGGGACAAAATCTCAGTCAAAAGACGTTGAAAACCGAAGCAATGCATGAAAACCGGGACAAAATCTCAGTCAGAAAAGACGTTGAAAACCGAAGCGTATGAAAACCGGGGCAAATGAAAACCGAGGTTTGACTGTATATGATCACAGTCAGTTCCCGTAATGTGGTCTTTATCATGTTTTCTTTTCCTTTGTGGTAGATGTTTTGTGATATTTCTTTGATTTTCCTTGTGTTTTTCCGATTCTTGTAATTTTGGAAATTTCATAAATAAAGATATTAAAAAAAAAAAAAAAAAAGGAAGAAAACAGATGATATCCGCATGCGCCAACGCCAGCACCTGAACCTTGCCGCGATAACAGGACAGCGCCGCCAACTGCACCGGCAACGAGCTGGCTGCCAGACCTTTATCAAAGCCATCTTGTAGAAAGTTCAATACTGAAGGCACGGCGACCGTGGCCGCCCGAATCTGACGCCTTGAACACCAATCCTCAAAAACACGCCAAATCCGCACATACGCCCAAGGAAGTAGACTGTTTCCTCGCCTGCAGCAGCGTAGAAATCACCGCCGCCGAGTAACCTTTCTTCCTTAACCGAGCCCTTTCAATGGCCATACCGTAAGCGAGAATCGATCCACTTGGGGCATGAATAGCGGACCCTGACGCAACAGATCCGACCGAGCCGGGAGACGCCAGGGTCGGCTGTCTAGGAGCTTCATTAGATCCGCATACCATGGACGCCTTGGCCAGTCAGGCGCCACCAAAAGCACCTTCCCCGGATACGCCTCTATCCGCTGCACCACGTGCCCTATCAGTGCCCACGGCGGAAACACATACAGAAGACCCGACGTTGGCCATCACTGCATCAGCGCGTTTATGCCTTCTGACATTCTTTTTCTTCTCCTGCTGATGTCCTCTTTGTCTCAAGGAATCAGAAGTTCACCCCACCATCCAACCTACAAGTTAAAAACGCTGAACTTAAGACAAGAGACTCCATTCGATACCTAGGCATCACCCTAGATCAGCGATTGGATATGACAACCCACGTAAAGACCGTTACCAGAGCAATATATCACAAAATACGAACCCTACGCCACCTCCGCCCACTACTAGACTTTTCAGAATATCGAACCATATTTCAAGCCCTAGTGATCCCACACCTAGATTTCGCGAACACCATCCTCCATGGTCTTCCACAAGCAACCCTCAGCCCGCTTCGACTGGCCATGAACTCAGCTGCTAGGGTGCTTACAGGTACATCAAGATCGGAACATATAACTCCAGTAATGAAAAAACTACACTGGCTACCACTACAAGCCCGAATTCAATATGAAGTACTGGTCATGACCTTCAAGGCACTGAAGAACCATTCTCCCACACCAATCAGTAAACTGCTTAACAACACACCCAACATCAGAACCAGAAGATCTACACTATCGAACATGCTAATGGTACCTAAGCTCACCACAAGATGTATGAAGGCAACTACCAAAAGAGCTTTTTCAATTTATGCTCCGACAGCCTGGAATGACCTTCCCGCTGGTATTCGATCCATATCCAGCCTCATCTCCTTCAGAAAGGCAATAAAACACCATCTCTTTCTAATTCACTATTCTGAAACAAATCCCGAAGAACATAAATCATTCACACTCACCTCACACCTTAACTGCCTTAACACCCAATATGAGAATGGTTAGGTGCTCCCCCCCTTTAGTTCTATCCATTCTACCACCTGACCTATATATGATTACCGTAGACCTCAATTACTAGAATATTTAACTCTATGTAAATACTTTGTAGATATCATGTGAATAGTTCCCCTGTTATCCCATTTTTTGAGTATTCCTTGTTCTATGTAAGCACATTGTGATATTAATGCATTGTTGCACTGTTCAGTTTTAATGTAAACCGCGCTGATTTCAATAGCGCGGTATATAAAAAATAAAAATAAATAAATAAATAAATAAACACGGAACCTTGGCCGAAGCAAACGTTGCCATTAAGTCCATTATTGGCATCTCCCAACGCCGCTCGATCTGCGCAAAGACTTGGGATGCAGCTCCCACTCCCCTGCATCCACTCGTACTCTGCTGAGAAAATCTGCCATCACGTTGTCTCTTCCTGCAATGTGCGCCGCCGAAATTGCCATCAACCGACTCTCCACCCAGGCAAACAGCAAGTCTGACTCCTCTTCCATCGCTGCACTTCCTGTGCCTCCCTGACGATTGATGTAAGCTACCGTCACCGAATTGTCCGAGAGAATTTGAACGGAACACCCTAGCACCATCTGCTCGAACGCTTCCAGGGCTCTCGCCACCGCTCGCAATTCTAACCGATTGATCGACCATGCCGACTCCAGAGGGGACCAGTATCCCTGTGCAAACTGGCCTCCGCAGTGGGCTCCCCAGCCCGAGAGACTGGCATCTGTCATCACTGGGAACCACTCCGGTTGCTCCAGAGGCATTCCCGCCGCCAACGAGGACAGAAGCAACCACCACTGAAGCGACCGGCAAACCTTGAGGGGGCAGGGTAACCGCTTGCTCAGGGAATCCACCTGATGCGACCAGCGCCTCAGCAACGCCCTCTGCAGCGGCCGCATATGCACTTTGGCCCACGGAACCGCCTCCAGGGTTGCCGCCATCGTGCCGAGCACTCGCAGGTAAAACCACGCCGTCGGAGCAGGCGTGGCTGGGAACGAGCGAACTAGGCTGCGCAGAGCCTGCGCCCTCTTGTTCGGCAGAAAGACCAGCGCCTTGTGAGTGTCGAACTGGACCCCTAGATACTCGAGAACCTGAACCGGCTGTAGATGGCTTTTGTTTAGATTGACCACCCAGCCAAGCCCCTGCAAAAAAACTCTACCACCCTGTTGGTCACCTGCCGGTTCTTCGCCTCCGACTTCGCCCGAATTAACCAATCGTCGAGATATGGATGCACCAGAATACCTTCCTTGCGCAGCGCCACCACCACCACCACCACCATAATCTTGGTGAAAATGCGCGGCGCCTTGCCAGGCCGAAGGGCAACGCCCGGAACTGATAGTGACCCCAGGGCAAGGCGAACCTTAAGAGCCTCTGATGAGCCTCCCGGATGGGAATGTGCAGATAAGCCTCCGTTAGATCTAAGGACGTTAGAAACTCTCCTTGACGGACCGCGACGATAACCGACCGCAACGTCTCCATACGGAAGTGGGGCACCCGCAGACACCGATTCACCCCTTTGAGGTCTAAGATAGGCCGCAGCGCCCCGCCTTTCTTTGGCACCACGAAATATCTGGAATACCGACCCACGCCGTATTCCTGCCTCGGCACCTCAACTACCGCCCCTAAGCGCAGTAGGCGGTCCAAAGTGTCGCGAACCGCTAGAGTTTTCTGCGTCCCCCTGCAAGGAGACATGACAAAGGAATCGCGCACGGGCCTCGCCAGCTCCAGGGCATAACCATGCTGAATGATCTCTAGGACCCACTGGTCGGAGGTGATGAGGGTCCAAGTGGACAGAAACTCCCGAAGTCTCCCACCAATGGGAGCGTCCGCCGCCGGGACCCGCCTCATCTCATTGCGACTTACGAGCTGCGGACACTGAGCCCGAGGCGAAACCTAGTCGCCCCTCGAAACCCCCGGAATCCTGGACTGCGGGAAGAAAATCGGCCCCTCTGAAAGGCGCCATACCACGACGCCTGAAATCTCCGAAAGTCACAAAACTGACCTCTAAATGTTTGACCGACCTTTCCCTGTTTCGGCTTATCCTCAGGCAGCCTACCCGCCTTGGATTCCCCCAGGTCCTTCATTAACTTATCCAAGTCCTCTCCAAAGAGCAACTGTCCCTTAAATGGCAGCTTACCCAGCCGGGATTTAGAGGAACCATCCGCCGCCCAATTACGCAGCCACACTGATCTGCGGGCGGCCATCACGGAAGCCGTGCTATTAGCTAGGGCTCTGACCAAATCATAATGCACATCCGCTAAATAAGCTACACCGGACTCCAGACGCCCCAGCTCCTGGAGTTCGCTGAGATCCAATTGAGGCGAGCGACGCAACTGCTGAACCCAGCGCAAGCACGCCCTCGCCACCCAGGCTCCGCATATGGACGCCTGCAGCGCGAGAGAGTCCGCCTCGAACGCTTGCTTCAAAAGACCATCCACCCTACGGTCCTACGCATCCTTCAAAGCTGCGCTGCCCTCTACCGGGATGGTAGTTTTTTTGGTAACCGCCGATACCACCGCGTCAACCCGCAGTGTCTTGAACCTTTCCTTATCCTTATCTGCTAACAGATAAAACCTAGCCATGGTGCAGACTCCTCTAAGTCCCGCCTCAGGCTGGTCCCATTCCTCCTGGATCATTTTATCGACCACCTTGTGCAGCGGAAACATCACCTGCGTTTGCCGCACCGCTTGAATGACAGGGTCCTCCACCTCGTCCTCCGCGGACGCCTGTGCTGACAAATTGAGCATCTGAAGGGACTCCGTGATGAGCGCTGGAAGCTCTTCTCTCCAAAACAGCCGAATGATCTCAGACTGCTCCTCAGGTTCCAGGATCTCACCCTCTTCTAGATCCTGCGCCCCTTCTTCATTCTCCCAGTCAGGCTCTTCAGGCTCCGCCCATTCACTGTCCATCGCCGAGGGTTCCCTGGCCCTAGTTTTCTTCGGGGCCGAGGGACCCTCTAGCACCTCGCTCGCAGTCGCCAACTGCGTAGCGGACAGCAAACTCGGCCCAGCCTCCGCTAAGTGACCCTGGTGCCACAAGCAAAAGGCTTTGTGCAACATTAAGACAAACTCCGGACAAAACTCCGCCAAAGCCTCTGGCTGCCGCTCCAGGGACAGAGCCGAGGGACCAGCCTGCTCCTCCACAGGAGCTTCCTGCCCTGGGTCTGGAGGAGGCGCCGCCAGCCCCACAGACGGCACCCCCGGCGACTCTGACTCCTCCCGGACGTCCATTAGCTGCTCCACTATGGACGACAGAGAAGTACAACCACGGCACACTCCAGACTCCGCCACCGTGCCTCTACGGGTGCCACAGACCACACACTGTGGTCGCCCCGCCATAAACCTCCTGGCGTTTACACCTGGGCCCAGAACTCACCCAAAACGAAAACTCTGCCAGTCCGGGGGACCCTAAAAACCACACAGACCTTTGTCTGCCGGGGGATAAGCCTGCCACCAGCCCCAGGCAATCGCCCCGCGCTAAGGGCCACCGTTCTCCCCCCCCCCCCCCCCCGCGGTAACCTATGATCGCGGGAGAAACGAAAGGAAAACAAAAGTAAAACGAATGTAAAATGCAAGGTAAAGCTCCCCTGCCACCCCGGGAGGCGCTACCCCCAAAATACCCAAGCTTTCTTACCAGCTTAGAGACCCGACCACAGCTCAACCACACGGTCCTCCGTGAAAGCTAAAATGGCTGCCAGGGAACCGGGAAGGAAAAAAGGCCGCCAAACTGCCTCTTCCCCAGCGCTGCGGGAACAAACTGGATTGCCTGCCCTTCCACAGCAGCCTGCCACCGGTTCTGAGCTTACCGGGCAGGTCTGCAATATCCCCGAACCGGACAGGAATCGCCGGCACCGGATCAGGGCAGGCTGTGCTCACCAAAGCTTCTGCAGCTCCCCTGCTCTCCGGTGCTGCGATCAGTGCGTACTGCGGCCCTGCAGAGTACAGGGATGGAAACGAGAGCTCTCCCCCGTAGTGTCCGGGGGGAGAGATCCTCCGAGCACTGCACCACGCTTCACTGCAAGACCTTTGAAGAAGTGGCTGACAGGTAGGGAGCCATAACGCTAAAGACTCCTCAACTTAAACTATTCGGTCTTTTTTTTTTTTTTTTTTAAAGATACAGTACCCCCAGCAAAGAATACTCTTCTTTTTTTTTTTGCAATGAATTCAAACTAACTAGACTAATCCTACACTCTCCTTATCCGTTACTCCAGTGAGCCCTCTCCCAGGCTCACAACTTCCTCCTGCTGCATGGAGACTGGTAACACTGGAGGGAGAGAGAGAGAGCAGCAGGCTATATCCAGTGATGTCATGAGTTTGACATACCAGTCTCCTAGCTGCAGGAGGAGATTGACAACCCAGAAGTAGAGGACTGAACTGGAGGAACGATAAGGAAAAGCTATTGTTGAACAGACAGGATAAGTGTAAGTAAGGCAAGGGAAGAAATGGAAAGCCTTGCCAATGGAATGGGGTCCAGACCACAGGTAGCCTTTTTAGTAGTGGAAAGAAGTTCTGAAAGTGAAGAAGCTGAGATGCAAAGAAAATTTTTCCAGGTATGGGTCAGCGTAGGCAAAGCTGACTGAGGTGTAGAAAGAGAAGTCATGAGGATAGGAGGAAGTGTGAGACAGGAACTCGTGTTGAAGAACTTATCTTGTCATGGAAATAAGTAGCCAGCTGCAGTGGGGAAGGGCTGGTTAGAGTTGGGAGGTTGATGCGGCATCTTAGAGAGCTTTGCAAGAATAGAATGAAGCTTCTTAGGTTGAGATGATGAAGATGCCAGAAGAATAAAACTCCTTCTTGGCATTCATAACTAAAGTGTGGTAGAGTCTACACTCCTCCTAAAAAAGCTGAAGAGAGACTGCGGATTGTGTCTACCGCCACTGCCGCTCAGAACGATGCAGATGAGATCAAGTGAGTCGAAGACCAGGTGGAACCAAGGCCAATGGGGCAATGTCTTCAAAGGACGCAGTCTAAGTGGAGCTATATCATTGAGGGTAGCTGTCAAAAGTGAATGAATGCCATAGTTGAGCTTATTGTTGAACCAGCAAGGACTGGAAGTCCGCTGGAAAGATGCAATCAGAGAGGGGAAAGGAAGGGTAAATTAGACTTACCTGCTAATTGTTGTTTCTTAAGGAACTCTAGTCCAGTCCCGGAACCATAGAGTTGTGAACCTCCACCAGCAGCTTTGGAGACTGAAAGATGTCATCGCTTTGATGTCACTGGTACTTATAGGCAAGAACCGCCCACTTCCACCAGCACCTATTCACAAAGCAGACTCAGCAGAGCAACAAATAAGTAGATAAGAAAATAATAGACTCAACTATTGAAAACAGAGTTCAAAACTGAACCTTACCGAAAAAAAACTGGAGCAAGTTCTGGGAACCTCGAAAAATCCAACTTCCCGAGCAGATTAGGTACTGCTGCGCCAAAGAAAAAAGGGGGCTCCCCTGAGAAACCCCAAAGAACCAGAAGTTCCTATCCACTTGTTAGTCTTCTTACATGGAAAATGAAAAACTTCAGGCTGAACACCCGCGCAACACACTGGGAGGGATCCGGGACTGGACTAGAGTTCCTTAAGGAACAACAATTAGCAGGTAAGTCTAATTTACCCTTCCTTTGCGTCCCTCTAGTCCAGTCCCGGAACCATAGAGGATGTAACAGAGCAGTGAATATCAACGGGAGGGACCCGCAAGGGCAGCCTGAAGAACTGCCGCACCAAAACGCCCGTCCCCCCGGGCCTGAACATCTAGCCTGTAGTGCTTAGCAAAGGAATGCAGCGAGGACCATGTGACCGCCCTACAAATGTCCGCCACCGGTACCAAACTGATCTCCGCCCAAGACGCCGCCTGCGCTCTTGTCGAATGCGCTCGAAGGCCTAGGGGAACGGTCCGACCTTTAAGAAGGTAGGCGGAACTGATCGCTTCCTTCAACCACCGCGAAAGCGAAGCCTTAGCCGCCGCCTCCCCTTTGCGCGGCCCGCCAAACAAAACAACCTGTCGGACTTGCGGAAAGACGCAGTTTCGCGAAGATACCTCTTGAGGACCCTACGAACATCCAGGAGATGCAGCCGACCGCCCGAATCCTCGCGCTGCTGCTCCGAAAACACCGGAAGCAACACCACCTGATTAAGATGAAACACGGAAACCACCTTTGGCAAGAAGGCTGGAACCGTACGCAACTGCACTGCGTGACGAGAAAAAGACAGATAGGGCTCCCAACAAGAAAGCGCTTGCAACTCCGAAATCCTCCTAGCGGAGCAAATAGCCACGAGAAACACCGTCTTCCAGGTCAAATCTTTCAGAGAGGCTTCACGCAGAGGCTCAAACGGCGCCGCCACCAAAGCCTCCAAAACCAAATTCAAATCCCACGGAGGAACCACACACCGTCTCAGTGGCCGTAAGAGCAGCGCCGCCCACAGGAAACGCCGAATATCCGCGTGAGAACCCAACGGCTGACCCTGAATCTTTCCCCGGAAACATGAGATAGCCGCTAACTGCACTCTCAAAGAACTGGCCACCAGACCCTTCTCCTCACCATCTTGCAAAAAGGAAAGGACCTGCGGCACCGAGACCCCCAAGGGACGCAGACAGCGCTCTGCGCACCAAGCCTCGAACACTCGCCACACTCGAATGTACGCCAACAAAGTAGAGCGTCGGCGCGCCTTCAATAAGGTAGAAATAACCGCTGCCGAATAACCCCTGGCAGTCAACCTAGCCCTCTCAAGGGCCATGCCGTAAGCGAGAATCGATCCACCTGAGGCATGCGCAACGGTCCCTGCAGCAAGAGATCCTTCCGCCGAGGAAGTCTCCACGGCCTGTCCACCAGCAGCCGTACCAGATCCGCATACCACGGCCTTCGGGGCCAGTCGGGCGCCACCAGTATCACGTGACCCTGGTGCTGTTCTATGCGCTGCACCACTTTGCCTATGAGAGCCCAAGGCGGAAACACATAGAGAAGCCCCTCCACAGGCCATCGTTGTGCCAACGCATCGAGACCCTCTGACATTCGCTCCCTGCGCCTGCTGAAGAACCGGGCCACTTTTGCTGACTCGAAAGTCACCATGAGATCCATGACCGGAATCCCCCATCGCCGAACCAACATGGCAAAGATGTCCGGGTGGAGAGCCCACTCTCCCGGATCCACCCTGCGACGACTTAAAAAATCCGCCTCGACATTGTCCACGCCTGCCACGTGCTGAGCCGACAACGCCTGTAAATTCTGCTCGGCCCAATACAACAGCAGTCTCGCCTCCGCCTCCAGCGACGCACTGCCCGTGCCGCCCTGGCGATTGATGTAGGCCACTGTCATCGCATTGTCGGAGAGCACCCTTACCGACTCCTGACGAAGGTACTCTAGAAACTCCTGCAACGCCAAAAACACTGCCCTCATCTCTAACCGGTTTATGGACCACAGCATCTCTTTGCCCGACCACAACCCCTGGGCAAAACGACCGTCGTAATGTGCCCCCCAACCCACGAGACTGGCATCCGTCGTCACGAGTCTCCAGGCCGGAGGACGCGACACCCCCGCGGACAGATTCGTGGGCTCCAACCACCAGCCGAGTTCCCGACTCACCTCCGGAGGACACACCAATCGGCGGGACAACGCATCGCTCTGATGAGGCCAACGCCTGAGAAGCGGCCGCATATGAGAGCGGGCCCACTGAACGACATCGATCGTGGCTGCCATGGTACCGAGCAATTGCAAGTACTGCCATGCCGTCGGCGCCCTGCACCTGAGAAACTGGCGCACGAGCGTCCTCAATCTCAGCGCTCTCTGTTCCGGGAGAAACACCATCCCCTTGTCTGGTCTCGAAGCGCGCTCCTAAGTATTCCAAAACTTGAGACGGAACCAATTTGCTCTTTGCCAAATTGACCACCCAGCCGAGACTTTCCAGCAGTCGTATCACCCGAGCCGTGGCCACCTCGCTTTCCGCGCTGGATTTCGCTCGAATCAACCAATCGTCTAAGTAGGGGTGCACTAGAATTCCCTCTCGGCGGAGCACCGCCGCCATGACTACCATGATCTTGGTAAAAGTCCGAGGCGCCGTGGCCAGACCGAAAGGCATCGCCTGAAACTGAAAATGTCCCATCGGCACCGCAAAACGGAGAAAACTTTGATGCTCTAAGCGCACGGGAATATGGAGGTACGCTTCCGTAAGGTCCAAAGACGTCAGAAATTCGCCCGCTCGGACGGCTGCCATGACGGAGCGTAAGGATTCCATGCGAAAGTGGGTCACGCGAAGACACCGATTCACCCTTTTCAAGTCCAGAATCGGACGAAAAGTGCCTTCCTTCTTGGGGACCACAAAATAGATAGAGTATCGACCGCACCCGCACTGATTCGCCGGGACGGGCACCACCGCTTTGAGCTGAAGCAGCCGCTGAAGCGTCTCCGCGACCGCCTTCCTTTTTCCCGGCGCAGGGAAAGGACAAAGGAATCTGACACGGGCCGAAGAAGCTCTAGAGCATAGCCGTCCCAAATGACCTCCAACACCCACTGATCTGAGGTAATCTGGACCCAGGCAGGGTAAAAGTCCCATAACCGTCCTCCCACGGGCACCACCTCCACCTGAGTCTGCCACATCTCATTGTGACTTTTTACTGGTAGAGGTTTGAAAGGGAGTAAACCCCCGACCGGCCCCCTGGAAACCTTGAAACCCTTGACCACGATAGGAGAACCGTCCCCGCTGCGCCTGGGTAAAACGGGAGGAACGAAATCTCCGAAAGTCTCTGGAAAGCCCCCTAGATGCTATCGCTCCCTGGCTCTGCTTAGGCTTATCTTCCGGGAGCTGACCTCCCTCGGTCTCCCCCAGATCCTTAACTAACCGTTCCAAATCTTCACCAAACAGCAGCTTACCCCTAAAGGGACGCTTACTAAGCCGTGCCTTTGACGATCCGTCCGCCGACCAGTTACGCAACCACAGATACCTGCGGGCCGCCACTACGGACGCCATACTCTTAGCCAAACCACGAATAAGATCGTAATGTATATCGGACAAATAAGCCGTGCCCGACTCCAGCCGCGCCAGATCCTCAGCGTGGCCATCCAATTGCTCCCCCTGCAACCGCTGGGACCATCGCAAGCAGCCGCGTGCCACCCATGCTCCCGCGATCGAAGCCTGCAAGGAAAGGGCACACACATCAAATACCTGCTTCAACAAGGTATCTAGCTTTCTATCGTGCACATCCTTCAAAGCCGCGGCACCTTCAACCGGAATAGTGGTCTTCTTGGTGACCGCCGACACTGCCGCATCCACCTTAGGAGAGCGGAAAATCTCCCTGTCCTGCTCCGAAAGCGGATAACGCCGGACCAAAGTCCTAGTACCGCGAAGCGCAGACTCCGGCGAGTCCCATTCTTCCTGAATCATGTTCCTAAAGACTCTATGAACCGGGAATACCTGTTGGGAAGTTCGCACCGCCTGCAACAGAGGATCCTCCAAAGAGTCCTCCGCTGCCGGCGCCACACAAGGCATATTTAACGCCTTAAGAGTCTCCGCAATCAAAGCCGGCAACTCTTCCCGACGAAACACCCGGACTACTCTACTCTGTTGCTCCAAATCCTGGAACTCCCCCTCCTCGAAGTCTGCATCTGAGGCCGCCTCCACATCCAGATCGGCCACCCCCCATCTCCTCGTCCAGGCAAGATGGCGGGCTGTCATCCCGGACCTCCCTGCGCTTCTTGAGAGGCACCTCGTCCTCCCCGGGGATGAGTCCCGGACCTGCCCTCTTAAGCCCCGTAGAGCTACGAGCTGGAGCTACAATACCAGGCTGCAGCAAGGCAAACGCCTGCTGCATCAACGAGAAAAAATCCGGCGGAATCCCTGGAACAGGACCCCCCTGGATCCCTCTGGACGCCACCAAAACACTCTCCGAGGAAGGACCCGCCACCGGTTCCGCAGGGGCCAAAGAAGGCGGACCGGACTCTCTGGCATCCGAGGGGCCCGCTATCTGTTCCTCAGCGGAGCCCCCCACAGTCTTCTCAGTCACTACCGCTTCAAGGGAACACGGTTTACAAACCCCGGACTCCAGGATCTCGCTACGGCGCACCCCGCATACGAGGCAGCGAGATTTGGCTGGCATCTTATCCAGAGCCACACCAACGGACCAATCACGCAGCCCCCCAAGCTCGAGGCCCCGAGATTGGCAAGAACTGCACCGGTTGTGGGGTGTGTTTTTTTTTTTTTTTTTACTTAATTTGCGTATTATAACCACAGAGCCAAAGTGGAACTAAGAGAAAGGAGCCACCCCGACACGAAAACGAAGCTCTGAAAACCGTTGGGGACCCCGAGAAAAACGGGCCGTTGAAAACCCGGCTCTCAAAATGGCCGCCGGCAGAAACTCCCGCGCAAACTACACGCGGCTGGCCGGCCAGACCCCGAGGCCCTCTAATTAGCAGCGGTGATTCCCCGACACCCCCCTCCGCTCTGTGCCCCAAGCACCGACCCGGAAAACCCACTCCAACTCACCCGACGCACCGGAGTGGAAGGAGGGAGCGAGAGAGAGGTGTCAGCACAGCTCCACGCCGGAGCACAGCCTACACACGGCTTCAGCTCCGGCGGAGTTCAGTGAAGAGAGCAAGGCTTACAAACGCGCCGCCCCGCAGCGATCCCCTGATGCTGCCCCAGGCCTTTTAGTGCTGCTGCCTGCAGAAGCACGCTCTCTGCCTTCTACCTGCTCCTCACCCTTCTATAATGCGGGTTAGGGAGCAGGGAGGCACCACAGAATACTCCCCCCCCCCCCTTGCTCGTTTAAACGCTGGGGAGAAGAACACCACAGAGATAAAGGAGAGACAAGAGCGAGAGAGGAAAGAAGGAGAGAGAGAAAAAGCCACAGGATCAGCAGGTAAGACCCCTTCAGCAGCAGCAGCAGACCTGAAACAAAACCAAAAAGCACCTAATCAGACACAAAAAATAAACTTCCAAGAGAAGGGAAACCTGATATAGGATTTTTCAAAATAAAGCTCTGCTTATTTGTACCCTCCTGAGCCCAGTCCCGGGCTCAGAACCTCCTAGCTGCTTGGAGACTGAAAGTACTGGTGGAAGTGGGCGGTTCTTGCCTATAAGTACCAGTGACATCAAAGCGATGACATCTTTCAGTCTCCAAAGCTGCTGGTGGAGGTTCACAACTCTATGGTTCCGGGACTGGACTAGAGGGACGCAAAGGAAAGAGTAGTTACTCACCTGTAACAGGTGTTCTCCAGGAGCAGCAGGAATCAGTCCTCACTTATGGGTGTCATCGACGCCGATGAAGCCCCAGCAGAGCATTTCCCCAGCTTTCCATGAAAGCCTTTGGGAATGCTGGCACGCATGCGCGGTTCCCTTCCCGCCTAAAGGTGCCATCTTACCTCAGTCAAATGACATAGCTAAGAACAGCACACAAAAATTGAAAAATGAACTATGTACAACTGCAACTCCAAGGGGAGGAGGGAGGGTAGTGAGGACCGATTCATGCTGCTCCTGGAGAACACCTGTTACAGGTGAGTAACTACTCTTTCTCCAGGACCAAGCAGGAAGTCAGTCCTCACTTATGGGTGACTCCCCAGCTCTGGGCTACCAGGAACCCAGGCTGAACAAGAGAACTCCCTCTAATCTCAGCAATACAGAAAAGGCTTTTCAAGAATACAACATCCACAGGTAGCCCAACCAGAGGACAGGAGGGCAGGAGTTGCCTAGACCTCAAAGAGATTCCTGAGTACTGCTTGGCCAAAAGCACTGTCCCTACGGGACTCCCTCTCCAGACAGTAGTGGGCTGCAAAAGTCTGGCTTGAAGACCAAGTAGCAGCCCTGCAGATGTCTTGCAATGGAACAGAGCGGAGATGAGCCACTGATGCAGCCATTGCCCTCACACGGTGGGCCGTGACCCTACCCTGCAAAGAAAGGTCAGCTGCCTTGTAAGCCCAGGTGATACAGTCAGCCACCCAGATGGACAAGGTACACTTGGACACAGGCCTCCCCAGGTTATTGGGGTCAAAAGAAAGGAAGAGCTGAGAAGCCTTCCTGTGACCCTGCGTACGTTCAAGGTAGAAGGATAAGGCTCTCCTACAGTCCAAGGTATGGAGAACTGTTTCAGCCTGACTTGCATGAGGCCTAGGGAAGAAAGTAGGAAGAACCACCTCCTGGTTGAGGTGGAAAGAGGAGACAACCTTAGGAAGGAACTTAGGGTGAGTCCTGAGGACTACCCTGTTTTTATAGAACCTGGTGTAAGGTCTATCACAGACCAAGGCCTGAAGCTCACTCACTCTCCTAGCCGAAGTAAGGGTGATCGGAAAGAGAGTCTTCCATGAGAGGAAGCGTAGAGGGCAAGTAGCCATAGGCTCAAAAGGTGGTCAAATCAGCTGCTGCAAGACCTCATTCAGCTCCCACTCAGGAGCAGGAGGACATATGGGAGGTTTGAGCAGTAACCAACCTCTGAGAAACCTGGACACCAAAGGGTGTACAGACAAGGAATGGCCCTCTACTAAGGAGTGGTGAGCTGCCAAAGCAGAGAGGTGGACATGAACAGAGTTGGACTTGAGACCTTGATTGGACAAGTGCAGCAGGTACTGAAGCACCACAGACACAGCACAGGAGAAAGGATCCTCTGCACGTAACTGACACCACACAGAAAACCTCTTCCACTTGAGAGCATAGGTTTTCCTTGTGGACTGTTTCCTAGAAGCTAGGAGAACCTCCTCAACTTCTTTAGGCAGGCCCCAGGGAGCCAACACTACCCTTGCAGCCTCCATGCTATCAGAGATTGGGATGAAGTAGAGAGCCCCGATTCTGAGAGAGAAGGTCGGGCTGCAATCCTAGAGGCAGAGGGAGATCCACCGCCAGTTGAAGAAGGAGGGGGAACCAAGGCTGCCTGGGCCACCTGGGAGCCACCAGGAGGACTGAGGCCCTGTCTTGGAGAATTTTGAACAGTGTCCGGGCCACCAGGGGGGTGGGAGGAAACGCATAGAGGAGGCCCTGAGTCCAGGGAATCAGAAAAGCATCTGCTGCTACCCTCAGAGGATGCGGTTGCCTGGAGCAGAACCGTGGCAGCTGGTTGTTTAGAGGGCTGGCAAACAGGTCTATGGAGGGAAGACCCCACTCCAAGGAAATCTTTTGAACCACTAAAGGATGTAGCTGCCACTCTGTGGTTGCAGAATCCTGCTCAATTTGTCGGCCAGGAAATTCTCCTGGCCTGGAAGGTAGACTGCCTTGAGGAGCATGTTGTGTCTCAGGGCAAAGGAACAGAGGACTTGTGCTTCCTGACAAAGGGGTTGGGAACCAGTCCCTCCTTGCTTGTTCACATAGAACATGGCTACCTGGTTGTCTGTTTGGATCAAGACAGACTGATGGGCCAGGGAAGCAGTAAAAGCCTTGAGGGGCAAGCGGATAGCTCTGAGCTCTAGGAGATTGATCTGCTGGGACACCTCCCCAGGAGACCACAGACCCTGGGTGCACTTGTCTAGGCAGTGTGCTCCCCAACCCAACAGAGAGGCATCGGTGGTCAGCACCACTGTATGAGGAGGTATCTGAAAGGGCATCCCCACCAGCAGATTGGGGGGGTGTAACCACCAGTTGAGGGCGGTCAGAAAACGGTGGGACACTCTGATCCTGTCTCTGAGGCTGCCTGAGGCCTGTGACCACTGAGTCCGAAGGCACCATTGGGCAGGTAGCATATGGGGTTGAAACATTACTTACAGTCCTTTATGACACCTTATTAAGAGGAATTGATGACACTAAACAAGCCTTCATTCTAGTATTCCTCGACATCTCTGCGACATTTGATAGCGTCAATCACATAACAATGCTAAACAGACTTCAACAAATAGGAATTACATCTACTGTTTATAACTGGTTCAAATCCTACCTATCAAACAGAACCCAAACAGTGAGAATTCTCAACCAAACATCTAAAACTTTCAATCAGACACAAGGCCTACCACAGGGATCCGCACTATCAGCACTACTATTTAACATTTACCTACAACCAGTTAGTAGCATCTTTAAACGTCATGGCGTCTATTACCATATTTACGCCGACGATATAATGTTCTATCTCCCATTTAAAATCCCGCACCCTCCACTACAACAAATAACAGAATGTTTTAAAGAACTATCATCATGGCTCAAAGATCAGAACTTACACATTAATTTCTCAAAAAACCGATGTACTATATATTACTAAAAATCAAACATACACACCCCCTAACACCATTACCCTAGATAACCATGAGATCAACATAAAAAAAGAAATAAAATACCTAGGTGTGATACTTGACAATAAGCTTAATATGGATTCACACATAAAATATCTAACAAAAAACATACACTACAAACTTAAGACATTGAAACAACTAAGACCATTGATTCACTTGCAAGACTTCATAACCATAATTCAAGCTATCATAACCCCACACTTTGATTTTGCAAATATAATCCTTAATGGCATCACAAAGCAAAATATTAAAAAGATACAACTAACTCAGAACATAGCAGCAAGGATAATAATGAATATAAGCTCAATAGAACATACCACACCGATCCTGGCTGAACTTCATTGGCTACCTATTTACAGTAGAATAAAATACAAGATTCTTTTAACCACATTTAAACTAATAAATAACCTAGCACCATCTGTACTCAATACACGCATCAATGTAGAAATAGATAAACGGTCACAAAGGAGTAGAAACAAAAACACTATAGCAGTACCAAAAGATTACACAAAAGCTAAAAAGCAAACCAACAAGAGGGCCTTCTCACATTCGGCACCCATCCTCTGGAATAATCTTCCTGACAACATTCGCCTACTGTCGGACATAAAGGAATTTAAAACAAAATTGAAAACCCATTTATTCTCTTTACACTACAACAAAGGAGCAGAATCTAACCAAATTACACAAAGAGACACAGGTTAATGACCATACTACAATATGATATAACCCATAACAAATAACAATTAATAACATAACACACAAATAACAAATAACAATTAATAACATAACACACAATACTTAACCACATCCTTCATGTATCCATCCAGATGACGACCCCCAAATTATATTATATGATCTGTCACTTTAAAATAACTTACGCATTCACAATTGATCTGCCACCTTAAAATAACTTATGCATTCACAATTGATCTACGATATATTTTATAAATACCTACAATGTAAATATGTTCAAATAGTTTACTGTTCAAACTTTATATTGTTACCTGTAAATAGTTCCATCTGTTCTATGTAAAATGACTAGGTATGCTATTTCACATACCATATAACTTACTGTTCATTGTAAACCGCACTTGATACTTGGGAGAGAGCGGTATAGAAATAATTGTTAAATAAATAAATAAATAAATAAATAAATATTGAGCCTGGCATTGGGGGTCACCTGAACTGTGGACGCCATGTGGCCTAGAAGCCTGAGACAGAGTCTGGCGGAGACCAGGGGCCTGTGCAGAAACTTGCTTGCAAGGTCCATGAGCCTTTGTGCCCAGTTCACTGGTAAGAATGCTCTTGCCAGCTGAGAATCCAACCTTGCCCCTATGAATTCCAAGTTCTGGGAGGGGAGCAAAGTGGACTTTGCGAAGTTGATGACAAAGCCCACCTTTTGGAGCAGGTCTATGGTTCTGTTGGTGGTCTGCTGGACCTCGAGAGACGTCTGGCCTCTGATGAGCCAGTCGTCTAGGTAGGGAAATACAAAGATGCCCTGATTTCTCAGGTAGGCTGCCACCACTGCCAGGCACTTGGTGAAGACTCTGGGAGCGGAAGTCAGCCCAAAAGGCAGTACCCTGTACTGATAGTGGTTTCCTCCCACAATGAACCTGAGGTACTTTCTGTGATCTGGATGAATGAGGATGTGAGTGTAAGCATCTTTTAGATCTAAAGAGCATAGCCAATCTCCCTGCTGGAGGTAGGCAGAAGAGTTCCAAGAGTAACCATCTTGAACTTTTCTTTTACAAGAAACTTGTTTAGGTTTCTGAGATCCAAAATGGGTCGAAGACCATCGGTTCTCTTTGGCACCAGGAAATACCTGGAGTAAAAACCGTGAACTTGGAAGTGGGGAGGCACAGGCTCCACCGCCTTGTCCAGCAACAAACCCCTGAGCTCCTGGAGAAGAAGGGCTGTATGTAGGGGAGGCCTGGAAGGCTCCCCTGGAAAGTGTGGCGGAGGTAGTTGGTGAAAATGCAGGGCATAGCCTCGATGGACTATGTCCAGCACCCAACTGTCCTGAGTTATCAGGGGCCACTGGTGGGCAAACAAGGCTAGGTGGCCTCCTGTGCAGGGCTGGGTCTGCAAGGGAGGTTTGGCTGTACTCAAGGAGTCAAAAAACCCCACCCTGCTGAGTGGGAGCAGGGGCCGTAGGCTTGGGGGCAGTCTGCCTACGGGGCCCATTACCCCGGCCCTTGGCTTGCTGACCCTGTGGGGCAGGTTGGGCAGCCTGATAATGTGGGTACTGTTTGTAGGCAGTGCCCTTCCTCGGGTAAAAGGGCTTTTTACCCGGGCCCTTCTTTTTATGTGAAGGGGCAGAGGTCTTCCTGGACAGCCTTGTCCTGGTGAGGTGCTCAGTCTCGAGCTGTGCGGCCTTCTCGGCCACAGGCTTGCCAAAAAGGTTTTCACCTCGGCAAGGGACATCAACCAACTTGTCCTGAACCCATGGCTCGAGGTCCGATGACTGCAGCCATGCCTGGCGTCGAGCCGCGATGCCGGCAGCCACTACTCGGGCCGAAGCCTCGAAGCCATCGTAGGCAGCGCGGGACATGAACTTAGAGCATTCCCGTATCCTCGAAGACAAGGACTTAAAACTCTGCAAGGGTTCCCCGGAGAGACCAGCAGAGAACCCGGCCAACTCCTTGGCCAGGTCTCGTCAATACATGCCCATGTACAGCTGGTAAGTCTGGACACGGCAAGCAAGCATGGAGCCCTGAAAACACTTTATGCCGACTCCATCAAGGCTGCAGGCTTCCCTACCGGGAGGCACCGCAGAGTGCATCTTCTGACTTTTCAGACGATGCATGGCCGATTCCACAACCATAGAACGGTGCGGCAGCTGTGCTTTCTGGAAGCCAGGACTCTTGCGGAGTCGATAAATGGAATCGACTCTCTTGCTCAAAACCGGCGCCGAGGCCGGTGTCGGAATCCCGACGTGTTGAAGCCTCAGACGAGGTCCGGGCACGAGCAGAGGCCAAGTCGGAGAAAAGCCTTTCACTTTGCTGCTGACATTTTTCCACATGGCCCGCACGTTTTAGAATCGTGGTCCGGGCCCAGGCACCGAAGGCAGCAGTCGTGTGTGTCGGTGAGAGACAATCTTTTTACACCGATCACACTTTTTAAAACCACTGGAAGACATGGGGGAAAAAAGGGTCCCCGCGAGGTCAAAAGACCGGCCTTCCAGGGAAAAAGAAAAGAGTTTAGGCGTGAATGCCTAGCCACTAAGGGCAAAAACCGAAAAAGAAAAAGGGGGTTCGATACCGGTGTACCGATCCCAGCGGGAGGGGAACAGACGTCGAATTCCGAAGAAAAAGAAGCGAAACAACGCTAGAAAAAAATCTACTTTTAACTGGGAAAACAGGACACACGTCCGATGGGCTTCACGGAAAAAAAGAGACTGAGGTAAGATGGCACCTTTAGGCGGGAAGGGAACCGCGCATGCGTGCCAGCATTCCCAAAGGCTTTCATGGAAAGCTGGGGAAATGCTCCGCTGGGGCTTCATCAGCGTCGATGACACCCATAAGTGAGGACTGACTTCCTGCTTGGTCCTGGAGAAACAGGCATATCGGGCAAGAGTAGATGAGAATAACTAATAGCAGTTGATGGTGAATTCAGGAATAGCAGAGGGAACGGGGAGAGATGAAACTGGAGAAGAAAATGATCAGACCAGGGTAAAGTTGAAGCAGAAAGGTGCATAAGGGTAGAAGAGAGAGAAGCTGAAGATAAAATGAGATCCAGCATATGTCCTGCAGTATGTGTTGGAAAAGAGACATATTGTATAAATTGAAGATCAGAAAGGTGTGCAAGAAACAAACAAACAATCACATAGCTTAGAAGGAAGGTTGACATGAATATTGAAATCCCCAAGGATGTAAAGATGTGGGAAATTAAGAGACATGTCAGAAAGCATCTGAAGCAAAGAATCCCAAAGAGCAATAGAAAGAGCCAGCAGACCACACAATTGAAGGAAAAGAACGGGGGGGGGGGGTCCTGGGGAGGCACATCAGCAGAGATTCAGGCTATTGGAGGTCACTTGAATATATTTCAACAAGACCTAGGGACAAATGGAAAATAATGGCCACACCACCACCTGTTCTACTGGCACGTGGAGTGAAGAAAAAGGAAAAGACAGCCGGAAGATAATAGTGGAAGGTGAACTCATCCCCTGGCTTGAGTCAGGCTTCTGTCAAAAACAGGAGATCCAAGGAATGACCCTCAATGAGTTCATGAAGCAGTGCGTTCTTTGATCAGACCGACCTGCAGTTCAAAAGGCCACATCGTAAAGGGGAACATGCATGCGGCTGAGGTACAGGTAAAGTTTCCTCCGGCGGCCCTAATATAGGCAGTATTACAGGTGATGGACCAGAATAACTAAACCATGGGCAATAATGAAATCAACAACATTTTTTCTGGTAGTGCGGCGAGCATAGGCTATACTGTGATAAGTCCAATGAGTTGGGATCGCAGACATCTCCAGAAGCACACTAATTGCCAAGAACAGCAGCAACAGTGATGTTAAGTGGGTTTTAATAAATGTATTCACAGGGAGATGCTAACTGAGTCTATCAAAGATAACAGACTTCGAGACAAGAGACTGTTTCTCGCCCAGGAACTTGACCCCAAAGAGTGTGCCGACGACCCAAGTTCTGCAGGCTTGTCTCGTCTCATTTGTGGCCTTTGCCAAGGATCTCCTTTACAGATCTTCTGCATTTGTCCCATGCTTTTTTGAATTCAGATACCGTCATCTCTACTACTTCCACTGGGAGACGACGCATCTGCCAGGCTTTCCATAAAGAAATATTTCCACATATTGTATTACTCAAGTTTATTTCCTTTCACCTTCAATCCTATGCCCCCTTGTTGCAGGAGCTCTTTCAACTGAAAGATGCTTGCCCCCTGTGCATTTATGCCATGGAGGTATTTAAACGTCTGTGACAAAATTAGACAATGGGGGAGGGGGCACATCAAGAAGAGGAACATAACATAACATTGATCAGAACACATTAGGGGAGGAAGTCAAAGTATAGCAATCCCAAGTCTTTACCCCAGTCTTGAATTTTACATACAAGGGTTCTATCCTCAAAGCTGCTGGCAATGAGTTCCAAAGTGACAGGGCAAGATCGACGAAAGGGCTCTAATCTTAGATTTGTTGCTTAAGGAATCATTAAAAGATTAGCTTTGGAAGATCTTGGGCGCATGAAGGACAATATGGGATAAGCAAAGACTCTAGATAAGCTGAAGCACCCAAATTAAAAAAAAGGTATGATGTGTCAACATCAGCAGTTTGAACTTGATCATAGCGTATATACTGCATTTATAAAACAGGTGCAACATAACTAAAAAACAAAGAGCCACACAGCAGAAGAACATCTCTAAAAGATGCAGATTTAGTATTTTTGAATGGAAGCCCAGGCATGCAGACAGCTTAATATTGGTTAAGAACTGCTATATTACATATCACAGGGACACTTACCTTTGGTCTGAAAGGAGTATTTGGTCCCACATACTCATGCTGAGCTTTAACAGTTCCCCAAGGATGATATATCTTGAAGCATTCATTGCAGTAGTTTGCATTACAATCCATGCAGCTCTTAGTAGATTCTTGAGGTGGAGGCTTGCAAAGATCACACATAATAGCTGTTGCAGCTCTAGCTGCTTGTCTATATCGCTCTACAATAGTTTCCAAGGTAAAGTTTCGAAACAAACCATTGATCCCACGTTCTCCAAGATCTATATCATGCTGACAACCGGGACACGATAAAGTGGTGAATTTAGCATTCAGAGAGTTGCGCTTCGAACCTATATAGAAAACGAATCCTAGATTAGCTAGAGCAATATACAAAGTTATTCACAGAATCCAAGTCACAAATCTGATAGAGGGATAATCTCCCCCCACCAAGCTCCCTTCTCTAGTACAAAACTGTAACCATGGTAAATTCATGGGATTAAGTATTCTGCTATACAGAACTTTACAGATTACATACACTATGGAAGAGAAAACAAGGTGTATCCATCTTATGTTTTATCAAAAATTGATTTAAACAAGCCTCCAGATACAATACTGTTGTAAATTCTCTTTCTAGAAATAGTAAATTAGGATTTTATTGGATGGGTTAACTCCAGAAAAGAATATTTTACTTTTTAGTCTCACGTAGCTCTATTGAAGCTTGTAAAAAAAACTCATTTCTATTCAAGATAAAAGGCTTTATAGAAGCAGCAACCTATTGCTTGAAAACATTAAAAAAAAATCAGAAAGCTCTGATGTCTCTAATACAACCGATCCATTTTCTGGTCTCAAAATCCACCTAAATAAAATGCAACATTTTTGCTCAAAACCACTCCCTGTGTTTTTAGAGGAGCAGTTTTTCTTGTTGTTGTTGCTGAAGTACCCAATATGAATACGTAGCTTCGGATTAATATATATTACATTACTCTTTTGAATTAGGTCATTTGAGATGTAATTTTTCTTACACCAATGCTGAAACACATTTTCAAAGCTATTATTCTTACAATATGGCTTTCAAGTTCTCTTTGTAATTTCATGTAAAAAATGCTTCTCTTTCCTAAAAAAATGGTTTCTTCCAGTTTATTTAATAACTTGATTTACAAAGAGATGTCCAACGATACCAAGACAGAATTTTAATATAAAGTTCTGAGTATGCACGGCTCTCAAGCAGCAGCCCCTCAGCCCTTCAGTTGTTTTCAAAGCTCAATAAATGTACCTCTCAAGGAAGGGGGAGGGACTCTGTGCTTTATCAATCCTGCCATCTCAGAAACCCTCGTTATAGGCAAGTAACTTTTTTCTCCTGTCAAAAGGCAGGACCGAGTCAGACACACAAGTGGATGGTTACCGAACTTGGGGCTGCTCCTGTTGCACATTATTTCAATCAAACTTTAGAGCAGCCTGAAGAGTCAAAAGCTTGGAACATGACAAATTGCTCAGTGTAGCATAATAAAAAACACTGTCCTCCTCTGAATATTAGTCCTTTTTTTTAATCTTTGCCTAGGCAGTAATGAGCAGCAAAAAGTATGAAGCCATGATCATATTGTCTCCATCAATGAGAATATTGACTCCATCAAAGCTCTAATCTGCTGAGACTTGACCTTGGAGTTATATTTGATTATTCATGACAGAACCAAATACATGAGCCTCGCCAGCTGAGGAGAATGGGGGTCAGAGTAGCAGGTGACAGGGAAGGATAGGCTAGTATTCTTAGTGAACGACGTATGTGAAAGAGTTAATTGGAGGAACAGGTACTGTTAAACTAGATACAAAGTACTAGAACAAAAAGATGCCAAGTAGTTATTCATTTTTAACACAAACAGGATCATTGAACTTAGAATGCACTTATGGCCTCGAGTGCTTATAAAAAGTATCAGAAGGTCGATCACATGATGTGCTGAACACCGTTAGCTGTGTCTGCATGGGGCTTCTAAGAACCATCTTGGGAATACCTCTCCATCTGTGCGATAGGCTGAAAAACAGAACTCCTGGACAGATTGCAGTGGTGCATGCAAGAGTAGCTACAGAGACAAGGGCCTGATTCTGGGATGCGGATTGTGGGGCTGCACGTACTGGTGCGACATGCAGACCCGCAAGCCATCCAGGCCAGATTCCCCCTCCAGGGGCGAATTCAGGTCATGGCCCTGTACGTCCTGCCGGGCCCGTGGGAACGCGCTTTTTATTCTACCTCAAAGGCAGGCCAGCCTTGGGTTGGGTGGCAGAGAAAGGGGGAAAGAGGACATGGGAATCAGAGGCACACACGGGGAGAATGTCCCCGCAGGTGGCAGGAGCACGCCGGGCCATCCTCAGACCAGATTCTAGCCACATTTTGTTACCACGTGTCCCTCTCTGAATTGGATTCAAAGCGTGCAGAAGTCTGCTAAAATACTAAAGGACGACAAAGAAAGGAGACAACAAAATGGCAGATCCCCCTGGTGAGGTACCAGGCTTTTAGCAAGGCTCAGATTGCAAACCTTACAAATGCTGTGATGACAGCCTTGGAAAATAACTGATCAATTATCTACTCAAATGCAAGAACAGGTAGTTACTCACCTGAAGCAGGTGTTCTCCATGGACAGCAGGAAAGCGTAGTTACTCACCTGTAACAGGTGTTCTCCAGGAGCAGCAGGAATCAGTCCTCACTTACGGGTGACGTCGGCGCCGACGGAGCCCTCGCGGAGCAATTTTCCCCAGCTTTCAAAGAAAGCCTTTGGGAATTGCAGCGCGCATGCGCGGTCCCCTTCCCGCCCAAGGGTGCCATCTTAGCCAGTCAGATGACATAGCTAAAAAAGACAGCATAAAAATTTGCAAAAAAAAATAAAGCAGATGATTGCAACTCCACGGGGAGGAGGGAGGGTTGTGAGGACTGATTCCTGCTGCTCCTGGAGAACACCTGTTACAGGTGAGTAACTACACTTTCTCCAGGACCAAGCAGGAAGTCAGTCCTCACTTATGGGACTCCCAAGCTCAAGGCTACCGGAGACCCTAAGCACAAAAATGAGCTCCCTCTAGCTCAGCAGCACAGAAGGAAAGAATCTTCGCTGAATTATTACCCACCGGTAGCCCACATCCGGGATGGAGGGTAGGAGTTGCTCAGACCTCGAAGAGATTACGGAGGACTGCCTGTCCGAAAGCACTGTCCCTGCGGGACTCCCTCTCGAGACAGTAATGGACCGCAAAAGTCTGGCTCGAAGACCAAGTAGCGGCCCGGCAGATGTCTGCCAGCGGAACAGAGCGGAGGTAAGCCACTGACGTAGCCTTTGCCCGAACGCAATGAGCCGTGACTCGACCTTCCAAGGAGAGTCCGGCTGCCCCATAAGCCCAAGAGATACAGTCCGCAACCCAGATGGACAGAGTACGCTTGGAGACCGGGAGCCCCAATTTATTGGGGTCAAAAGACACAAAAAGCTGAGCAGCTTTACGGTGCTCCCGCGTACGGTCAAGGTAGAAGTTCAAAGCCCTTCTACAGTCCAGGGTATGGAGGACCGTTTCAGCTCGGCTGGAGTGTGGTCTGGGAAAGAAGGTTGGAAGTACCACCTCCTGATTGATGTGAAAAGGGGAGACCACTTTTGGAAGAAATTTTGGGTGAGTCCGTAGGACTACCCTATTTTTGTAGAACCGAGTGTAAGGGGGATCAGACACGAGGGCCTGCAATTCACTTACGCGTCTAGCGGAAGTGAGGGCTATCAAGAACAGTGTTTTCCAAGAAAGAAAACGGAGAGAACAGGTAGCCATAGGTTCAAAAGGCGGACAGGTGATCCGCTGTAAAACCACATTCAGGTCCCAGTCAGGCGCTGGCGGGTGCAGAGGTGGTTTAAGTAGAAGGAGACCTCGGAGAAACCTCGCTACGAGAGGGTCGTTGGAGAGAGGTCTGCCGTCCACCGGCACATGATGCGCTGAAAGAGCACTGAGGTGAACTTTGACGGAGTTGGACTTAAGTCCCAGATTAGAGAGGTAAAGCAAGTACTGCAAGACCACCGACACCGGGCAGGAGAAGGGATCCTGAGACTGTCGGGTACACCAAACGGAAAAGCGACGCCATTTAAGGGCGTAGCATTTTCGAGTAGAAGGTCGCCGAGAAGCTAGGACGACCTCTTCCACCTCTGCCGGCAGGAGGAGGGGAGCAAGGACTACCCTCTCAGCAGCCAGGCCATCAGATTGAGAGACCTGAGGTTGGGGTGTAGCAGAGACCCCTGATCTTGAGTGAGGAGATCCGGTTGAAACCCCAGAGGGAACGGATCCTCCACCGCTAATTGCAGCAGGAGTGGAAACCACGGCTGTCTGGGCCAGCGAGGAGCCACCAGGATCATGAAGGCTTTGTCTCGGAGAACCTTGAAGAGAGTCCGAGAGACTAGCGGGATGGGAGGGAAAGCATACAGAAGGCTCCCCGACCATGAGAGTAGAAAAGCGTCCGCCGCAACCCGGAGGGGGTGTGGCTGACGAGAGCAGAAGCGAGGAAGTTGCCGGTTGTGAGGACTGGCAAAGAGATCCAGCGTGGGGAGGCCCCACTTTAGAAAGAGCTTCTGAACTACCAAGGGATCCAGACGCCACTCGTGCGGCTGGAGGATCCTGCTGAGTTTGTCCGCCAGGCAATTCTCTTGGCCTGGGAGATAAACTGCCTTGAGGAGAACGCCGTGACTGACGGCCCAAGAGCAGAGCTTCTGTGCCTCCCGACAGAGGAGGAAGGAGCCCGTGCCCCCCTGCTTGTTCACGTAGAACATGGCAACTTGATTGTCCGTCTGGACAAGGACGGACTGGTGAGAAGTCAGGTGGGAGAAGGCCTTGAGAGCCAGGCGGATCGCCCTGAGCTCCAGGAAGTTGATCTGCTGAGCAGACTCCCACGTGGTCCAGAGGCCCTGAGTACGTGCCCCTTGGCAATGCGCTCCCCAGCCCCGGAGGGATGCATCTGTTGTCAGCACCCGGGCCGGCTGAGGTGACTGGAAAGGCATGCCGAATATCAGGTTCGGCCGCTGGAGCCACCACCGGAGAGACAAGATCAGCGGCTCGGAGACGCGCACTAGGTCTGCTAGGCCGCCTGTGGCTTGTCGCCACTGCCGGCGGAGACACCATTGAGCAGGCCGCATATTCAGGCGGGCATTGGGGGTCACATGGACGGTGGAAGCCATATGGCCGAGTAGTCTCAGGAAGCGCCTGGCGGAGACCAGGGGCTGGCTGCGAAAACGGTCGGCTAGGTCCATGAGCCGTTGAGCCCTGTCGAGCGGTAGGAACGCTCGCGCGCCTGAGGAGTGTGCAGCCTTGCGCCGATGAACTCGAGATCCTGTGAGGGGAGCAAAGTGGACTTTGCGAAGTTTATAACAAAGCCCAAGTACTGCAGAAGAGTCACCGTGCGGCGTGTGGCGTTGGTGACCTCCGGAGCGGACGCTGCTCTGATGAGCCAGTCGTCGAGGTACGGAAAGACATAGAGGCCGTGAAGCCGGAGATGGGCCGCCACCACCGCGAGACATTTTGTGAAGACTCGCGGTGCGGAGGACAGGCCAAAGGGCAGTACTCTGTACTGGTAATGATTTCCCGCCACCACAAACCTTAGGTATTGGCGGTGGCTTGGGTGGATGAGGATGTGCGTGTAGGCATCCTTTAGATCCAAGGAGCATAGCCAATCTCCCTGCTGGAGGTAGGGCAGAAGGATTCCAAGGGTAAGCATTTTGAACTTCTCCCGCATGAGGAACTTGTTGAGGTTGCGCAAGTCCAGGATGGGTCTGAGGCCTCCTGTTCTTTTTGGTATTAGAAAATACCGGGAATAAAAGCCTTGACCCTTCAGGTGGTGGGGCACCGGTTCCACCGCCTGATCCCGTAGAAGACCTGCTAACTCCTGAAGGAGTAATTCCCTGTGCAGAGGGGGTCGTGGAGGTTCTCCCGGAAAATAGGAGGGAGGGACCTGGTGGAAGTGGAGAAGATAGCCTTCTCGCACGACTTGAAGCACCCAGGTATCTGAGGTGATGCTGGACCACCTGTGGGCGAAGTGAACCAGCCGGCCTCCGGTACTGGGAGGAGCCAGCGGGGGGGGAGAGGCTATGCTTAAGGAGTCAAAAACCCCCACCCTGCGGAGCAGGGGCTGGTGGTGCAGGCTTGGGGGCTTGCTGCCTACGGGACCCGTTACCCCGTCCCTTGGCCTGCTGGCCCTGTTGGGGAGCTGCAGGGGCCTGATAGTGGGGGTATTGTTTGTAGGCAGTTGCCTTCCTCGGGTAAAAGGACTTCTTTCCCGAGCCCTTCTTTTTCTGGGAAGGGGCGGAGGTCTTCCTAGAAAGCCTAGTCCTGGTGAGAGTCTCTGTCTCAATTTGTGCAGCTTTATCAGCCATGGGCTTGCCAAAGAGGTTTTCGCCTCGGCAAGGGACATCGACCAACTTGTCCTGCACCCAGGGCTCAAGGTCAGACGACTGAAGCCAAGCCTGTCGGCGGGCACCGATGCCGGCTGCGGCCACTCGAGCCGATGCTTCAAAGCCATCATAGGCTGCTCGGGACATGAATTTTGAGCATTCCCGAATGCCAGTGGACAAGGCCAGGAACCTCCGCAAGGGTTCCTCGGACAAACCAGCAGAGAAACCGGCTAGCTCTTTAGCCAGGTCTCGGAGATACATGCCCATGTATAGCTGGTAGGTCTGGACACGACAGGCGAGCATAGAGCCCTGGAAACACTTCTTACCAAGGCCATCCAGGTTACGGGCCTCCCTGCCAGGAGGCACCGAGGAGTGCATCTTCTGGCTCTTAAGACGATGCATGGCCGATTCCACTACCATGGAATGGTGTGGTAGCTGTGCTTTCTGGAAGCCAGGCTCTTGCGGACTCGATAGATAGAATCGACCCGCTTGCTCAGGACCGGCGAGGTGGCCGGACTCTCCCACATGCGGAAGAGTAGTCGTTCCAGCATGGGAGGAACCGGTACAGTAAAGTGTTCCCTGGCGGGAGAGTCATACTGGAGGGCGTCGAGCTCTTCGGCTCGAGGCTCCTCCTCGGGATCCGCAGGGAAGGCCAAAGCCTTGGCCATATCCCTGATGAAGTCCGAGAACCGGGCATCCTCCGGGGGGGACTGCTTCCGAGGTTCGGACTCAGGTGAGTCCGAGGGGACACACCGAGTCCGAAAAGAATCAGGCGACTCTTCCTCTTCAGACTCCCAGACCGACTCCGACGAGGACTCGGTGGGGTCGGCCCGGGCAGGGCGCGGCGCCTGCCGCCCCGACGCCGAGGGAGTCGGCGTCGGCGACCTCGGTCCCGAACGGGAGGCCGAGGGCGACCTCGACCGAGGATCGACTCGAGTTCGCATCGACTCGAGGATCGGCTCGGTCTCCGGGGTCGACTTCGACGTCGACGTCCCGGCGGTCGGGGCAGCGGCGCCAGCGAAGCCAGCGAGCAGTGCCCGCTGCTGGTCCATGAAGGCAGACAGTCTGCTCTCCAAGGCCGTCAACCTGAGTCCGAGCTCAGGTGACCCAGCAGCCCCCGACTCGGGCCCCGATGGCGTCGGGCCCGACGTCAGCTGTCGCGGAGGCGAGTCCAGAAGGACCACAGGACTTACCCGAGCAGGCAGCTCCGACTCCAGGCGAGGTCGCTTCGTGAGGTGCTCCTTCTCCAAGGACCCGGGGCGGCTATCGGGGCTATGCGACCTGGCCCTCGCGGAGCCAGGAGCGTCCACCGACGCCGCCCTCGCGGGTTTCACCTTCCGTCGATGGTCCCCGGAGGGAGAACCCCTGTCGGAGGAACTCCGGCGACGGTCCGAGCTGGAACCCCTGGACGCGGAGGCCTCCGACGAGGTCCGGGTACGGCTGGGGTCAGCGAAGATTCTATCCCGCTGATGCCGCCGACTTCTCAACGCTTTGGAGGATAGTTTGCCACAAGGCCCACAGATCATTTCTTCATGATCCGGGCCCAGGCAGCGGAGGCAATTGTCGTGTGTGTCAGTTAGTGACATATTTCGGTCACACTGACCACACCGCTTGAAACCACTGGCAGCCATCGGGGGAAAAAGGGCCCCGGCGAGGTCAAAGGACCGGGCTGCCAGGGAAAAATCGAAACGAAAACTGACTAAGTCAGAAAAACCGAAAAATAAGAAGAGGACTCGTGACCGGCGTCACGAGTCCGGCGGGAAAAAGACCGGCGTCGAACCGAATAAAAAAACAGAGTAATTCTAAAGAAAATCAACTTTTTCGCGGGGACACGACGGGTACGTCTGTAGGGCTCCGCGGAAAAAAGAAGACTGGCTAAGATGGCACCCTTGGGCGGGAAGGGGACCGCGCATGCGCGCTGCAATTCCCAAAGGCTTTCTTTGAAAGCTGGGGAAAATTGCTCCGCAAGGGCTCCGTCGGCGCCGACGTCACCCGTAAGTGAGGACTGACTTCCTGCTTGGTCCTGGAAAATAAGCACATATGGGCCTCTGACGGAGCCCACACAGGAATGCTCCCCAGCTCCAAATGGAAACTTTTGGGAGGCTCCACCATGCCTGTGTGCCTCCTTCCCACCTGCCGCCACAGCACCATCTTGAACCAGTCTGATACAATAGCTTAGAAGAATACAACTCCTCGAGGAGATAGGAGGGTTGTGAGGACTTATTCCTGCTGTCCATGGAGAACACCTGCTACTTTTCTCCATGGACAAGAAAAAATGGAGTCTTCGTTCATTGTCTCCCCAGCTACAGGTTACCAAGAACAGAAGAGAATGCAGACAAGCCCAACAGGGGCAACAGCCTACCTGCATAACGGCAACAGGCCTTAGTTGTCAAGAGACCAACTATGTACAATATCAGTGATTCTCTTCACCTGCTCCTTGTTTTTTGGGTAGCCTGGACAGAATAGAATGGGCTTATTGGGGATGGAGTTGGATTCTAATCCTCAAACAGATTTCAGAGCACAGATTGGTCAAGGTTGCTATCACGTTGGGAGTCCCCATCTAGACAGTAGTGAGATGTGAATGTGTGGACAAAGGAACATGTCTCAACCCTGCAGAACTATTTCATGGCGACTAAGCGTAAGTTGGCCACCGATGCAGCCATAGCTCTGATATTGTAAGCTGTGACATGACCATCAAGGCTCAGGCCTGCCTGCGCACAAACAAAAAGAGATGCAGTCTTCTAAACAAATTGAAAGCGTGTTTGAAGACGGTAGCCCCTAGCTTGCTGGGATCAAAACAAACAAGAAATTGGATGGACTTTCTATGGACTATTGTCTGCTCCAAATAGAAGGCTAAAACTCGCTTGCAGTCTAATATGTGCAATGCAGCTTCCCTTTTGTGGGCATAAGGTCTTGGGAAAAATGTTTGAAGAACTGACCAATTAAGATGGAAATCAGATACCACTTTTGGAAGGAATTTAGGAGTATGGAGGACCACTATTATGATGGAATTTGGTGTAAGGCATATAAATTACTAGAGCATACCTATATGATTGCCACCAGAAGCAAACAACACTTTCCATGTCAAGAACTTCAGAGGACAAGAATTGAGTGACTCAAAAGCTTTCATGAGCTGCGTAAGAACCACACTGAGGTCCCAAGACACTGCAGGAGGTTTGTATGGAGACTTAAAGAGAAGCAACCCCCATATAAAGTGGCGTCTGATCTGAAGTTTACATTAAAGACGTGGACTGGATTGTCATGCTTTTATATTGTAGTAACCTGCTGTTCCCGTTCCTTCTCCTTCCCTTATCTTTTTAACTATTTCTGTCCTATCTCATAAATGGCGTTCTTTTCATATTTTCTTAAATGATATAGTATTGTAAACTGCTCTAATGCTTTGGCCTGAGCGGTATATCAAATGTAATAAACCATAACCATAAACAGCTAAAGGCTGTACCAAGATGAACTTTCCTTTCACACCTTGATAAGCATCAACTGCACCGTGGCAGACCCTGATAGAGTTGGGCTTAAGTCCTGACTCAGAGAGGTGTAGAAGATACTCAAGCAGTTTTTGTATAGGACAGACAAAAGGATCTAGGGCTTGACCCTCACACCAGAAAGCAAACCTTTTCCATTTTCAGGAATAAGACTCTTGTTGAGGCCCTGCTGGAGGTCAAAAGAACACTGGTCACATCATCTGGCAGGTTGAGTTTGGATAATATTAGCCTTTCAACATCCACACTGTGAGGGCCAAGGACTGGATGTTGGGGTGCAACATCGTTCAATCTTCCTGCAAAATCAGATCCGATGCATGGCCAAGCCATAGCGGCTCCTGACTGGAAAGCTGTAGCAGCAGGGGAAAGCCAAGGCTGTGAGCCAGTAGGGAGCGATGAGAATCATCATACCTCCATTTGTTTTGAGCTTCAGGAGGGTCTTTGCAATTTATTTATTTTTATTTAACCGTATTTCTAAACCGCCTTATCTTAATAATCAAGGTGGTATCACAGCAAACAATCTGGTAAAGTGAGTGTGTTATGCATGCAGTGAGGGTGAAATTTAGTTGAGTGTGTGTTGTATTGTGTGCTAGATTGGTTTGAGCTATGTACAAGGTGGGCTATATACAGTGGTGCTAAAAACATTTTCCATACATACATTGTTTAGGCGGTATCATGTACTGTTATACATTCTCTGAGGTTATGTGATGTGTCCATAGTGTTCTATGAACAGCATGGTTTTCAGCTGTTTTCTAAAGTCTTTGAGGTCTGTAGTTGCCCTCAAGTCGTCCGGTAGTTTGTTCCATATTGTTGGAGCAGCCATGGAGAGTGCTCTGTCTGTTGTGTCCTTGCGTGTGTGTTTGTATTCACTTGGGGTGCTGACTCGGTTGTGTGTTTGTTTTCTTCTAGGACGTGTGCTGGTGTCTGGTTGTATGAGGGTGTGCAGGCAATGAAAGGGATTGGAGGATGTGTGAACAGAAGACCCTACCCCCCAATGCAGAAAGAAAACATCCAAGGCTAGTGTGCTGTGTGATCTTACTCTGGAACCAAACTGATCTACCTTGGCATTCTGCGGCATGGCAAACAGATCTAAGGAGGTGCTCCACTCCCGAAAAATGCGAGTCGCAACCTCCCTGTCCAGAGTCCACTTCAATAATTGGAAGACGACTCAGTCTGTTTGCCAGAGTATTTTGTTCACCTGGCAGGTACAAGCCTGTCCTTCCCTGCTTGTTGGATGTTATTATTATTATTATTATTGAACATTTATAAAGTACTACCAGTCGTACACAGCACTGTACAGACATATAAGAGAGACAGTCCCTGCTCATCAGAGCTTAGAATCTAATTAAGACGAAACGTACACAGAGCAACAATCAAGTTAGGACAAACACAGAGGTGTAGGTAAGGGTGGGTAGGGGAAAAGGAGATTAGGTGGGTCAGTGGGTTGCATTACAGCAGCATTTACTACACACACAATATAACTATAAATACATTCCAAGCAGGCTGGGCATCATGGGTACATTACAGTACAGGTTACATTCAGAGGAGGAGGACATGAATATTCCATAGTGCCAGAGTGCTGCGCCTAAGGGCCACGCCAAAGAGCCCTTTGGCGGGCCTGCCAGACGCGGGTGCGCCTTGGAACGCTTTGGAACGCTTTAAATTTAAAGTCCATGTGGTGGGGAGCATGGCACGCAGTTGGAATGGCTGCTGTTAAACCGTTGCTGCCTGGATGAGGCGGAGCTCCCGCTCACAGCCTCTGATGCCAGTTTCACCCCTCCAACGCCCCGATCGCCGTTGGAATGAACACTGTCACCTGACTGTCTGTCTGAATGAGTACAATTGGGTTTGCCAGCTGATCTCAGAAAGCCTTTAGAGCGTTTGCCACAGCTCGCAACTCCAAGAAGTTGATCTGGTGGAGACTTTCTTGGATGGACCACTCGCCTTGGGTGTGAAACCCACAGAGATGAGTTTCCCACCCCAGTTTAGATGCATCAGTCATCAAAACTTTTTGGTGTGGAGCAATTTGGAAGGGAGACCTCTCAGCAAATTGTAGTGGATTGTACACCATTGCAGTGACCGAACAAGATGATTGGTGACATACAGACGATCCCTGAGTCAACCCGTGATTTGGGTCCATTGAGTCATCAGAATCCACTGAGCCTGCCTCATATGGAGGCATGCCAAGGGTGGGACATGAACAGTACAGGCCATGTGGCCTAGTACGATAGTACGATCAATATCCTGCAAGTTGATACTTTCTGACTTGATTGAACTAGTGCTGTCAGTCTGAAAAGTCAGATGTGGGGAGAAAGGCTCTCACCTCAGTCATGTCGAACAAGGTTCCTATGAATTCCAACTTCTGGGTGGGTTGAAAGTGGGACGGGGTAATTTATAATGAACCCTAGTAGTTCCAACACTCGAATGGTCAATCGTGTTGACTCTTGATCCCCTTCTGGAGTGGTATTCTTGATCAGCCAATCATCCAGATAGGGGAAGACAAACACTCACAGTGTCCAGAGGTACGTAGCTATTACTGCAAGGCATTTTGTGAATATGCGAGGAACTGAGGTTAGGCCAAAAGGCAACATTCTGTACTAGAAGCATTAACCCCCCCCCCCCCCCTCCGACGAATCTGAGATATTGCCTGTGAGCATGATGTATCTATATATGGATATATGCATCCTTCAGATCCAGGGAGCATAGCCCATCTCCTTTTTGAAGATAAGCAGGGTGCCTAGAGAAATCATTCTGAACTTTTCTCTTAAAATGCACGTGTTCAGATCTCTTAGGTCTAGCATGGGATGGTATTCTCCCGTTTTCTTGGGGATCAGGAAGTATCTTGAATAAAACCCTCACTCTTTGCTCTGGTGGCACGAGAGCTCGATCGTGAGATCTGACAAGAGGGTGGTGATTTCTCTGAAGCAGTTCCTGATGCAGAGAGTCGAGGCAATGTACTCTCGGGGGCAATTTGGTGGCAGATCCAATAAAAGCAGTTTGTAAACGCTTTGGATTATTTATAGAACCCATGAGTCTGAAGTTATGAGTGGCCACCTTTCAGCAAAAAGAGTGAGACTTCCCATGACTGGAGGGTTTCTCACTACAGTTATTGATCGAGTGAGCGGCTAGGTTCTGAAGGAACCAGTCAAAACCCCACCACGGACTTTGGCTGAGGAGCTGGCTGAGCTTTTTGAGGCTTCTCACAATGCTGTTATGGGCAAGGAGCCAGTTCGGGCTGGAACGTTTGGGGCCCAGGAAAGTACCTACGCCTACACGAGTAATAGGTCTTTTTCTGACTCCTGGTATCTCCTGCGATAGGCCAACTCAGCCATGCAACTTGAGAGATTATGAAAGGTAACATGCTGCTTTTTGACCTGTTTGCCGAAGAGATTCTTTCCACGCACAGTACATCAAGCAAACTTATCCTGCACTGGATTGTTCCAAGTCTGAGGACTGGAAACAGACAAGTCTCTGGGTACCAACACTTATCGCAGAAGTGCTTGATGCTGTTTCAAAGAGGCTATAGGCTGCCAGGACCATGAACTTTGAGCAGTCCTTGTTGTAAGCCACTAGGGACCAATGCTGTTTCAATTTCTCTGGAGGAAGAAACTAAGATAGCTCAGCAAGGTCACACATGATTTTCAAGAACATGGGGAGTCTAGATTCCTTTCAGAATTCGAGCTCTTGAATAACCAGGATGGCCTATGTGAAAAATGCAGAGGATAACTTCAGTCTGCAGGCAGCAAGTCTAGATCTCTCCAGAACTGCAGTATGGTGAATGGATAGAGGGCGCCAGTGGAATAAGATACCATAGTGACCCGCCTAAAAGGGCAAGATGGGTATCAGGCATCCTTGACCTGCCACTGAAAGAAAACTATCTCTGGCGAGAGGTCCAAAGGAGATATGGGCCAAGCCAGGGAATTGGCCCTTCTTTAGGTTTTCACGTGATGAAAGGCCTGTGTCTTATGTCTCAAAAGAGATTTTAGATGAGATGGTAAGGGTAGGGAACACCTACCAGTCATGAGAACATGACTGGGGGAACCCCTCCTAACCATTTGGGGTTATCTGCTAGGCAAGATACTAATTTATTTATTTATTTATTTATTTGCATTTCTTATATACCACGCTATTTCAATGCTCTCTATTTTAATGCTCTCTAGCAAGGGCCCATAGTGCAAAGCTACTCTGTAGAGTTGCAGAGAGCATGCTGCAGGTTGGTTAGAAGAAAAAACTGGCTGTTTAAAGCCAGTGGGTAACTTAAGCTATTCTGCCAAGGACATGGGGGCGAAGAATAGAAGTTAACCAACCAGTCTGTGATGATAGGGTTTCCAAACAAGGTTGATAACCTGTTTGGGGTTTAGCACTGAGGTAGAAGGATTGCTAGTGGAGGAGAAACCCTGGTTGTGTGGTGAACAGAACCAGTGGCTTAACCACTAGGAATTGCTGCATCTGCAGCAACTACCAGAGCAGCGGAAAAAAATTATTTTCCCTCTTTTTTTTTTTTTTTTTAGATTGGGAAAAAGAAACAACAGACATAATAGGAGTGGTAAGACTTCCTATTGTCTTGATGAGCTGCCCTAAGGTTGGAAAATGGGGGAGACAACTCTGGAAGGGAGAATCCCCCTGTGAAATAGGTAGAGGACCATAGGGGCTTACCAGTGTAATAGAGCCACTCTTACAAACCAAATGTTGCAGTAAGAGGGAGGTAAGACAGAGTTGAAGGAGACTGACTATGCAGTAGGTCCCTGAAAGGTAAGATGATACATGCTGGTACAGGACAAAACTGTCTTATTGATAGTTGTCATTTCTCTTTTCCCAGAAGAGGAAGAGAAACCTGTTAACTATGGGCATGATCATCATAAAGACTCTTAGAGTAAAAGAAAATATGTCTCGTGAAGAGAGATCCAGGAAAAGTTAGGAAGAAATTAGTGCAGATGCTTCAAGTGAAAAGAAGCAGACTGCAGCTCTAACCAACAACCAGGAGAGGTAATGATGATCTATCTGAAACCCTGCGACTGCTGGGTTTGCTGAACCTACTGAGGTTGTGGTTTCTTTAGACCAGGGCGATGTTTCCCCTGTTTGGGAACATCTGTATAATGGGCAGAAGATGGATAAAACTTTTTCCCCCTAGGGGAAGAAAGTTTGGTAGGACATTTCCTACCAACTGGGAAAGAGGAAGGCATAGAACAGCCTCTAGAAACAGGAATGTCAGTGGTTAACTGAGCAACTTGGAGTAAAGACTCCTTGTTAAAGAGATTTTCTCCAGTGCTAGGAGTATTTCCCAGTCTTTCTTGTGCCCATTTGTCCAAGTCTGAAACTTGGAGCCAGGCTTTACGTCGTGCCCCTATAGCTATAGCAGAAGTTCTGCTAACAGACTCAAAGGAGTCTAGGGAAGCACGAGTAAGGAACCTAGAGATATTTTGAGCATGACTAACCAGTAAGGAATAGTCTGCTCTCTTGGGCTCTTGAAGAAAAGGAGTCAAAAACAGTAATTTCTTTGTGACCTCTTCAAGAGATAATCCCATATAGAAAATATATGAGAGAATTCTTGCTGAAAGCATGGATGCCTGGAAGGTTTGGCGTCCAAAGGCATCTAAAGTCTTAGACTCGCGACCTGGCGGATAAGAAGAGTGCTTTTTAGTACTCTTAATACGCCTCATTGCTGATTCTACAACAATGGAATGATGAGGAAGTTGAGTCCTTTGAAAACCTGGAGAGAGGGGCACCTGATATAGAAGATCAGTTGCCCTAGAAGGTGGGGGTACCGTTAAAGGAGCTTCCCACATTCGCAAGAGGAGAGCCTGCAAGGACTGATGCAAAGGAAGCATGATGTTCTCCTTTGCTTTCCCAGGAATATACAGGGATTCTGTATTCCCTTGTGTAGGATCCTGTCCAGGTATAGAAATGGCAAGTGATTTTGCCATATCCAGCAGAAAAGCTTGAAAAGAAAAATCCCCAGAGGGAAATCCTCTTGAAAGAGGAGGACCGGCTAGATCTGTTGAAGAACTAGCATTGGCACCCAGGGATCTATCCAATTTTAGAGGAGTAGAAGATCCTAAAGGGTGGAGTATGGGATCCTTAGAGAATGGTTGCCGGTACCGTAGGAAGTCGGGACCAGCAACAGTCGGTAGCGCATCGTCCATGCCAGGGATCGATTTCAGACTCGGTACCAAGGGAAGCGAGCCTGATGAAAGAAGCATGGAAGGTACCAACAGCGATGGTAAAATGGATACCGGTACCGACTCCGGTACCGTATCCAATACCAGTGGAAGAGGGCCAGCCGGTGACGGCTCTAACGGTATCGAAAGAACCGAGAGTGCCAAACATAGATCATCGGAACCGTGCCTTCGGTACCGTCCAGTGTCGGTACCAAGGTGAGTCGGTACCCAGTCCTCCAGAATGGAGATCGATTCCAGACTCGGCATCGAAGGAAGCGAGTCTATCGATGCACATCTGGAGGGTACCGACGTCGGTACCAGTACCGGTACCGGGATCGATACCGATACTGGAAGATCGGTCTGCAGCATATCCAACGGACCCGTAGGTACCGAGGACGCCAGACTACGATCCTTGGTGAGGAATGTTTCATCCAACACCATTGCCAATGCCGAGGTATCGGTATCGCTCGAAGCGGATGCCACCACCGAGCATGGCTCAGGTATGTTCGGAGAGGGGTGAACCTCAGGAACAACCTGAAACCCCACACAGGATTTGGAGGCCGAAGACTCCCACCGGGGTTTTAAAGCCAGTGTGTTCGAGGGCAAGGCCAGAGGCATCTCTATGCTGTGCATGAGATCTACCACTCGAGGACTGGCTAGTCTTAACAGACTGTTTTTGAGTTACCTGATCCTGTGAAGAAGAAGAGGTGGTCGGTGCCCTGAAGGTGAATGGGGACCGCGTATCGAGGGGAACTCGATGCTGAAGACTTCTTCCTACTATACTGTTACAGGAGGGACACTCCAGAGGAAAATGGTCAGGACCCAAGCAGGGTAGACACCAATTATGAGTGTCTAAAATAAATTTTGTACCGCCACAGTTTGAACATTTCTTAGGAATAGTGGCTGGCACTTCCATGAGGAAAAAAGGGGTAGGCCTAGCAGGCCTGGAAAAAACCCCGTCAGCACTAAGAGGGAAAAAAAAATATTCCCTAACAGGAATAAGTTGAAGAAAAAAGAAAAGAAACACCGGCGGTACCGGTGGCGTCGGGGAAGGCAGCCGCGACCACAAGAACACTAAAAAATAAAAGAAGAATTTTCTGCGGTGACAGAAGGACGTCCTGTCGGCTCCGCGGAAAAACAAAAACTGAGGAGAGGCAGCTGGGAAAGGCAGGAAGGCAGCACACAGGCGTGTTGGGATGCTTCCAAAAGCGTTGATTGGACGCTGGGGAGCGTTCCCGCGCAGACTCCGTCGGTACCGACGTACCCATATGTGAAGACTCATTCCTGCTTGTTCCTGGAGATAGGTTTTTACTCTGATAGATAAAATAAATGCACTGTGCAATCCAATTGGACAATGTTCTCTTGGAGACTGGAAGTCCCAAATGAGAAGGATCAAAAGCAAAGAGTTGAGAGGACTTTCTATGTTGCTGTGTCCTTTGTAAGTAAAAAGCAAGTGCTCTTTTACAGTCCTAAGTATGAAGATTCCTTTCTGCATTTGAAGCATGAGGCCTTGGAAAAAACACAGGTAGGTAAACTGCTTGGTTTAAATGAAACGGTGAGACCACCTTAGGCATAAAGTGTGGATGAGTCCTAAGGACTACCTTATCATGATGGAACCTCGTATAAGGAGGATCAGCCATTAATGCTTGCAATTCACTGTTGCGACGTGCTGATGTGATTGCAATGAGAGACGACCTTCCAGGAAAGAAACTTCAAGGAGGTAGTAGCTAAAGGTTCAAAAGGCGGCTTCATGAGCTGTCCAAGAACCAGATTTAGGTCACATGCTACCGGTGGTGGCCTCTAATGGGAGGCTTAGTTAGAAGGAGGCCCCTCATAAATCTCGCTATGAGAGGATATAGGTTGTCCATTTAAAGGCTTGAAAGCTGAAATAGCACATAAATGGACTCGTACTGAGTTAGTCTTAAGCCCTGCATTAGATAAATGAAGGAGATGCTCCAATAATGATTCTAGAGGTATCACCAGGGGGTCAAGACCCTTCTGCGAACATCATATGGAAAACCTTTTCCACTTGAAAGCATAAGAGCGTCTTGTGGAAGGTTTTCTGGGCAGCAGCAGAATGGGTCAGTGTTGACGGCGGAGGATCACATTTATGTGACAACGGCAACACCACCAAACTTAAACTGCACGGAAGAAAGGCCCGGCAATCTACTTCTGTATCTTGCCATGAAAACCCAATGGATAGTTACAACAAAACAAATTGTGCTATGGTGCTGGAAGATGAGACCCCCAGGTCGGAAGGCACTCAACTAGCTACTGGGGAAGAGCTGAAGACTTTTCAGAGTAAAGCCAGCATTTATGATGTGGTTGGATCAAAGCCCTCGGGAAGTCTGACTGCTGATGTAGCTGCGCATGAAATGAGAGTCAGAAGCTGTAAAGATGTCTTACACATTGGAACATGGAATATACGAAGCATGAACCAAGGAAAGTTGGAGGTGGTCAAGAATGAAATGGAACGTGTACAACTTGATCTGTTGGGTGTCAGCGAACTGAAATGGACTGGCATGGGGCACTTTGCATCAGATGATCACATGGTCTACTATGCTGGAAATGAAAGACAAAGAAGAAATGGTGTTGCATTTATAATAAAGAAGAAACTTGCAAGAACTGTAATGAAATGCAATGCAGTCAGCGAACGCTTAATCTCTATTCGTCTACGAGGATTACCTATCAACACAACTATAATTCAAGTATATGCCCCAACAACAGCTGCAGAAGAGAATGAAATTGAAGAGTTCTATGAACAAGTAAAAGCTGAAATTGACAGAACATGCAAACAGGATATCCTGATAGTCATGGGTGACTGGAATGCAAACGTTGGCAACAAAGAAGAAGGAAAAGTAGTTGGAAAATATGGACTTGGCAACAGAAATGAAGCTGGAGAAAGACTGATAGAATTTTGCAAGACCAATGATCTATTCATCTCAAACACCTTCTTCCAGCAACACAAGCGGCGACTGTACACATGGACTTCACCCAATGGATTGTATAAAAATCAAATTGACTACATCTGTGGAAGTCAACAATGGAAAAGCTCTGCAACATCAACAAAAGACAAAATCTGGAGCTGACTGTGGTACAGATCATCAACTACTGTGATAAGGAAGCTTATCATAGTTCAGGAAGGAGCTATAATAGAGGTGAATTGGCTCTGAACAAGCAACCTGTCTTTTCTGGTAGAAATAATAAAACAGAATGTTTCCATAAAAGACTACCAGTCCCAGAATGCACCAGGTTTCCAACAGCCACTAGAAGAGATGAAATGGGGAAACGTGTGTTCAATCAGGAGAGCAATGAGGTAATCCCCAAGCACTCATCTCCAAGGGCAGGGCTTGATTCAGCACAGCTGAGCTGTGCTAGGGTGGAGCAGCCATCTAAACAGGTTAAAAGTACAGCTTATTCTACACAGCAGAATCATCAGGATCATGATAATCTTCATGATCATCAGGAGGAGCAGAGGCAGCAGAGGCCAGAGCTCAAGGACAGAGAGAGCAAGAAACACTTTGGAAGAAAGAAGAGAGAAGCATCTTGGAGGTCTAAAGGAGTCCATAGCAGTACGTGTGCTGGGAGGCATTCCAGAGGCAAGCATACTCCATTGGACTGGAGGAAACCAGAGGAGTGGGGTTGCAGAGCCAGGAATCCCCGGACGGGACCTGTGAGGGAGACGGCTGCATTTGGAAGAGGCCCTAAGATCAGTGCAAGAAGGTATGTGAAGAGAGACCCAGTGTCCAGGGATCTTGATTGGAAGGCTGGACATAAAAACTGGACTACATACTAGCCAGGATATTTAGAGAGGAACCCTAACAGCAATGGAAGCTCAGGTATGAAGACTGATCTATGCCCTAGCTTTTCACTTGGAAGACAGCAGGGAAACAAGTATTGTTCTGAGAATGCTCCATTAAGAAATTCCTCTGTGCCAATCCATGATATTGATTCTATGATAGTTGAAGAAGAAGGGAATATTGTAAATGAGCAGTGTGAATACATGGATTGCTCTCTGTCTAAACTTCTGTGGTAATATTCTTTTACAAAGTACAACCACCATCACAAAGAAATATAAACTTGTTCTTTGATCTACTCAGAAAAGCTTTTGAGCAGGATTTGAGCCACGTTTAGAAAATAAACCAGCCAAGAGGTTTGCAGCTGGTTAATTGTTAGCAATTGAGCCTTGCCTAATTGCCCGTGAGCTCTGAAGAGACACTTCTGGGTGTGTGTGAAAATACCAGAAGTTAGCCTTGAAAAAGAACAGTTTTTCAGTACTTTGTGGGTTTTGGTTTGTTTTTGAAGCACTGCTAAAAAGATATTAGCAGGAGCCTACAGAAAAGACCTTTCTGTTCCCATCAAGGTCTTTATGGTTTGATTTAATGGCTTAAGAAGTTCAGTTGTTGTTTTTCCTGATTTTGTTTTTCTAAGTATAAAACTGAAAGCAAGTATCCTTTTCTGTGCTACCAAGCAAATCTGTGTTGGGAGAAATAACTCCATAAATAAAATATCTTTTCTTTGCTTAAACACTCGAGCAAGCACAACTAATTTATTTGTGAACGGCTGATTCTGGAATGAATGGACTACATTTCCCACAATCCTTTGCAAGTCATATTAATATTTGCCTTTGCCAAGACTGTGGACATTCTCACCCAGCGCCCCCGTTTACACTACTAGTATGCAAACTCAAGCTAAAGTTGAAAAAGAGCAAACCACTCATGAATGCAGCAAAATATGACCTTGAGAATATACCACTTGAATTTAAAGACTGCCTGCAAAATCGATTTGCTGCTTTAGATACAAATGACAGAGCTCCGGAAGAGTTATGGAATGACATCAAGAAGGTTGTGTTGGAAGAAAGCGAGAAGTCTCTACAAAAGGTGAAAAAGCAAAAACGGCCAAAATGGATGACGGAAGAAACTCTGAAAATTGCCCAGAAACGCAGAGAAGCTAAAGCCAGAGGAGAAAGAAAGACAGTCGCAGAACTTAACAGAGATCTCCAACGTGCAAGACAGGACAAGGAAAAGTACTACAATGACACTTGCAAGGAAATAGAAACAGAAACTATTAGAAGAAGAACACGATTGGCTTTCCTAAAGCTACAAGAGTTAAAGAAAAGTTCCAGCCTCGAATTGGAATGTTACAAGATGCTCAAGGTTCTATGTTGAATGATGCTGAGAAGATCAAGAAAAGGTGGAAGGAATATACAGAGTTTTTATAAGATAAAGATCAAGTGGACCAACAGCCGTTTCAACCTGTACCTTATGATCAGGAACCATTGGTGATGAAAGAAGAAGTTGAAGCAGCATTGAAAGCCTTATCAAAAAACAAAGCACCAGGCATTGATAGCATTCCCATAGAAGTATGGCAGCAATCTGATGCAGCTGTTACCGTACTCACAATGCTCTGCCAAGAAATATGGAAGACAACAATCGCCAACTGACTGGAAAAGATCTGTGTTTATACCAATACTAAAGAAAGGTGATTCAACTGACTGTGGAAATTATCGCACAATCGCTCTGATCCCACATGCCAGCAAGATTCTACTGAAGATTATTCAAAAGAGACTACAACCATACCTGGAACAAGAACTACCTGAAGTGCAAGCAGGGTTCAGGAAAGGGCGAGGAACGAGAGACATCATTGCAGATGTGAGATGGATCCTTGAAAAGACTAAAGAATACCAAAAGGATATCTATTTGTGCTTTATCGACTATAGCAAGGCTTTTGACTGTGTAAACCATGAGAAACTCTGGGCCACATTAAGAAGCATGGGTATACCAGAACACCTGATCGTTCTCTTGCGCAATCTGTACATTGATCAAGAAGCAACAGTTCGAACGGAACAAGGAGAAACAGAATGGTTTAAAATAAGCAAAGGTGTAAGACAAGGCTGCATACTTTCCCCCTACCTGTTTAATTTATATGCAGAACAAATCATCAGAGAAGCAGGATTGTATGAAGACAACAGAGGTGTGAAGATTGGTGGAAGACTCATCAACAACCTTCGCTATGCTGATGATACCACATTACTGGCTGAAAGTGAAGATGATCTGAAACATTTGCTTCTCACAATCAAAGAACATAGTCTCAAAATGGGCCTGCACCTTAATGTAAAGACGACAAAGATCATGACAACTGGCATAATCAACAGGTTCATCGTTGAAGGAGAAGAAATTGAAATTGTGAACAACTTTAACCTACTTGGATCAACTATCAATAAAGAAGCAACAAGCAGTCAAGAAATCAGACGACGCATTGCTCTTGGCAGAATGGCTATGAAAGACCTAGATAAGATTCTCAAGAGCAGAGATGTCTCTCTCCATACAAAGATTCGACTTGTTCAGGCCATGGTATTTTCAATAACATCATATGGATGTGAAAGCTGGACAGTGAAAAAGACAGATAGGAAGAAAATTGATGCCTTTGAATTATGGTGCTGGCGGCGAATACTGTGTATACCATGGACTGCCCGAAGAACAAACCAGTCGGTAATAGAGGCGATCAAACCTAAGCTTTCTTTAGAAGCTCAGATGACAAGACTTCGACTTTCATACTTTGGACACATCATGCGAAGAGAGAGATCATTAGAGAAAGACATTATGCTTGGCAAGACAGAAGGTCAACGCAAAAGAGGAAGGCCAGCAATGAGATGGATCGATACAATAACAGCAGCTACAGGTACCAGTCTGTCAACAATGAGCCGCCTGACTGAAGACCGAACACAATTTAGGATAGCTATTGTGACAAGGCAGAGGCTGCAGAACCTAAAAATAGGGGTTTAAAACACTTTTTGTCCTCAGAAGCTGTCAGTAAAACAGGTCAGGAAAGGGTTAAGGATCCAGCCCTGAAAGCTTCTCTGCACAAGAAAGCAGAAAGAGAGCCACACCCGAACTCCAGACAAACTCAGGGAGCTGACGTGGGAGGAAAAGGGGCGGAGTCACACCTGATAGGGCAGCCCTGTTCACAAAACCAGGAAGCAACTGTTAGTCAGGGAGAAGGAGGGGAAGGAGCCCTCAAGGGAGAAAAGGCAGCCAAGAGAGAGCAAGCAGCCAAGGGAGAGCTGGCATCCAAGGGTGGAGGAGAATCCGGAAGAGACTCAGCATTGGAGTTGGATTCAGCCTTGGAGGGAGAGCAGTTCCAGGAAGGTCCAGTAGAGTCAGATCCAGGGAGAGATCTGGGGACCAGGAGAAGCAAAGCCAAGAGCAACCGGTACCCGGTTAGCACAAGGTGCTTGGGGAGTTGCTGGCCAGACTGCAGAGAGACAGCCAGGTCTCAGGAGAGGTGTCTGAAAAAGCTTCCAGGAAGGAACTACCTTGAGCCGCACAGCAAACAGAAACAGGTCAGAAACTATTTCAAACCTCAGGGGAAAAGGTTAGATACCTTGCCTAGAAGAGACAGGAGTAGTTCTCTGGAACCTTCTCTTGAAGCCATAATTACAGAGGAGAGGTTGGGCAGAGAGAAAGTCCCAGTCAAAAGACTGCAAATGTTTTCCCACTACAGAGAACATGACAGGAGTTCTAGCTCAGAGTACAGCCCAAGTGCCACTAAGCAAATTACTAATTGCAGGCATCACAGCCAAGGGCTAGAGTCAGACCATGAAGAGCACGCTGTTTTCAGGGAGCTGGTAAAGCAGTATCAAGAGAAATATTTGCCTCTCAACCAGAAAGCATATACTAGGCAGACCAGAAGGAAGGTGAGCCCTTTTTATGATGTTTTAAAAGGTGCTGGTGATTTGGAATCCTTGCAAGTGCCTAGGAGTTTTAAGGATAACAAACGGAAGCAGCTTAGAGCACCGATTAAGCAGTGGCAATCTGTAGACTCCATTAAACCTGGTCATAAGGACGTATCAGATCCTGAGCTGGAGGAAATGCAAACTGAAGCACCTCTAAGTGATAGCAGTGGTTCAGATATGGACTGTGGGTTTTGTCAAAGGGAGTGAAAGCTGTATAAATGTATCCTGTAGAAGTGCTGAGAAAGCCTAACTGTTCTAACCTGAGTTTTGCACGGAGAAAGGCAGCGTTCTGCCTGTGTGAAAACTCAAGCCTAATTAAGCAGCTGTGAAGAGGAGTACACCGCTGTGAAGTCTTCCTTTATTTAGAGCATGTACCTGAAAGCAATGCCTATGTGGGGAAACAGCTGTTGTAATTGGAAGCTGGAAGAGTAAAAATGCAACGCAGGGAAGTTTTCCTTTATTGAAGCTTGTACCTGAAAGTAAGGCTTATGTATGGAAAGCTGCAGTGGTATTTGAAGCTGGAAGAAGTTTGAAAAGCTGTATGTTTTGCTTTAATCTAGTACCTGAGAAGTATCAGGAGATCCTTGGACTTTTATTTGACACAATCTAGTAGCCACTTCTTATGTCTGTGTTTGGGGAAGTAGTTCAGTAAAAACTCCTGCGCAACAATAAAAGTTATTGTTATCCCATTCAAGCCTTCGCTGTACTTACTTGGTCCACAACTACAACGGATACCAGGCTGCAGCACTTATAAGGTTAAAAATATGTATTCTTCTCCTGTCTCGCCTGCCAACCCCTCCTAGGCAACCGCCTATGTATATCGGAGGGTGGTGAAGTGTGACACTATCCAGAGGGTCGCCATGAGTCGACTCCAACTCGACGGAACTTAACAACAAAGGATATCCTTCACTTGTTGAGACAGGTTAAGATTATGAAAGTCTAGGCCCTCAGCAACCAGGACCTGAGATGCAGAGAGTGGGGATCGGGATGCCACAACATTCCGTCCTCCTGAGAGAGGAGATCTGGAGCAAATCCTAACTCCAGAGATGGAGCTTGAGAGAGATGTAGGAGCAGAGGGTACCACACCTGCCGTGGCCAATGTGGAGCTATGAGAATCATATGGCCTCTGTCTCTCTGAAGCTTGAATAGGGTTTTGGGAATTAGGGGAATGGATGGAAAGGCATATAGTAAGTCCTGACCCCAATGGAGGAGGAAAGCATCCCTGGCCTGAGAACCCTGAGCCGGAATTCTGGAACAGAATCGGAGAAGATTTGCATTCAACAGACTTGCAAAGAGGTCTATGTCCGGGGTTCCCCAAATTTGAAAAAGTTTTGCTACCTGGTCTGCACGAAGAGACCACTCGTGCGGAAGTATAACTCGACTGAGTGTCTACCCAGGAGTTTTGAATGCCTGGCAGATACACCGCAAGGAGATGAATCTGATGCTCTCTGGCGAGGGCCCATAGTCGCAAAGCGACAGAGAGCCTGTTCCTCCCTGCTTGTTCAGAAAGAACATAGTTACTTGATTGTCCGTCTGAATTAGGACTGTCTTGTAGCTCAGCTGGGTGTGGAACACTCGAAGAGCAAGGAAGATTGCTCTAAGCTCCAAGAGATTAATGTGTAGATGGTTCTCCTGTGGAGTCCAGGTGCCTTGGGTAGAGAGATCTTGCAGTTGAGCTCCCCAACCCACCTGTGAGGCGTCTGTTGTTAGAGTGACCTGGGGTGGGGGCTGTTGGAAAGGGGACCCCACCAACAGGTTTTGGGTTGACTGCCACCATTGTAGGGACAAAATAAGGCGACTTGAGTTTGCTATTTTGTCTGATAGGCAGCCTGATGCTTGGGTCCACTGAGTGGATAGAGTCCATTGGGCTGCTCTCATATGGAGGCGAGCATAGGGAACCACATGCACGGTAGATGCCATGTGGCCTAGCAATTGTAACAATTCCCGAGCAGTGAGATGAGTCTTTAACACTGCTTGGGATGCTAACTGCACAATGCGAAGGCAGCGGGGCTGTGGAAGATAGGCCCTTGCTTTCTTGGTATCCAGCATAGCTCCTATAAACTCTATAAATTGAGTGGGAGTTAGATTGGATTTTGGGATGTTTATGACCAGGCCCAAATACTGAAGTATACGCATTGTGCAAGATAGGGAAATTCTGGCCTCTGACTCTGATGGGGCTCAAATGAGCCAGTCGTCTAAGTAGGGGAAGACGAATATTCCTAGAGTGCAAAGAAATGCTGCCACTACAGCCATGCATTTCGTAAACACCCTTGGTGCTGAGGCCAGGCCAGAAGGAAGTACCCTGTACTGGTAATGCTTCCCCTGAAACAGAAACCGAAGGAATCTTCGGTGAGTTGGATGGATGAGAACATGTGTGTACACATCCTTGAGATCTACAGAACAAAGCCAATCCTGACTCTGAAGGTATGGCAGCAGAGTTCCTAGAGAAATCATTTTGAACTTCTCCTTGAACTGGAATTTGTTCAATTCTCTGAGGTCTAAAATGGGTCTGTGTCCCCCTGTATTCTTTGGAATAAGGAAATAGGGGGAGTAAAACCCTGTACCCTGTTGGGAAATGGGTACGTCTTCTATTGCCCCGTGGGCAACAAGTAAATTGACCTCTTGACCCAACTGATTCTCGAGTGAAGTCTGAGAATTGAACTGTCTTACAACTGTAGGAGGGGCCATGTTGAGGAAATGAAGCTTGTACCCCTCTTTTACAATGGAGAGAGTCCATTCTTCTGCTGTTATCTGCTCCCATCTGGGGGCAAAATGACACAACCTTCCTGGAATGGTGGAGGGCTCTGGCCCGTTGAGGGCCAGGAAGGCCAAGTTCTCTAGATGGGAGTCAAAGCCGCTGTGGAGGCTGAGTCTGCTGGGCCAGTTGAGGCTTAGAAGACTTTGTTTTTCTTTGTTTTGGTGGCTGCTGTCCCTTTCGGGCAGACTGACCTGTAGAATGCCCCTGCTGGGTATAGGAGGGGTAAAACCTCTTCTTTTTAGAGAAGAATGGTTTCTTGTAGGAATTTCTCCTTGCAGGATCAGCTGTAGCCTTGGATAGTCTATCCAAAGTGGTGTTATCAGCATCCAGCTCATTAGCTTTCTCTTGCCAATTTTTGCCAAAGAGATTTTCACCTGTGCAAGGGATATTCCCCAGATTGTCCTGTACCCAGAGTTCTAAGTCAGATGCCTGGAGCCAGGCAATCCTACGAGCACCTATGGCAATGGCAGAGGTGCTGCTTATGCACTCAAAGCAGTCAAAAGCTGCACGATTAACAAACTTGGAAACATCTTGGGCATGTTTGGCAAGTGTAAGGTAATCTTACTTCTTAACATCACGAAGGAGAGGGCTCTTAAAAGGGTTTTTTGTATATTTTTTAAAGCAAGGTTACTTTCTTTTTGGTGCTTTAGGGGAACTTTCCTTGAGCACAGTAGGTTGCTGAACTCCAGTAACCTCCTCAGGTTTAGAAACTGCTAACACCCAATCAGGTGTTAGTTCCCTCCCTACCCACCCCGACTCCCACCCACCCCTAGTGAGCAGTCTTGCTTTATAGGGCACCTCCCCCTTTAACAAATCACAGAGAATTGGACCAGCACATTTTGAATATAATTAAAGAGATTTAACTGCTTTTTCTCTGAAAGGAAAGCTGCAAAACCGGCTGGTACTTGGTAGATCTCTCTCTTTTGCTTTAACAGATACCTAAGCTCCACAAACAGAACAATGGCTGGGAAAAATCGTATTGCTAAAGCTGTTGCCCCCGTTACAGCTTCTGCCTCGGTCCAGACAAAGGTCCTAATGCCAGTTGAAGGACCGGTTCTGCATGCTGAAGCTCTGAGGAAACAAGTGGAGGAACTCAGAGGAGATGGCGAGGCTGAGGAGCATTCAAGACAGTGAGAAGTACATTGATGAGATGCTTCTTGCAGCAACCAAGCTCTCCAGCACAGGAGAAGATAGGTGCTAACAGAATGTCGATGGTTGGACACAAGTCACCAGGGCCTGCAAAATCACCAATCCAACTTCTCCCAGCCCTTGAATTGAAGAACCATTATGCAGCCCTGGAAGTGGAGGAGGTGAAAGCATCCCTGGAAAGGGAAGAACCAGAGTTCAAGTACCCCAAAGTTGCAGAATCAGTGACCAGAAGGAAACGAAGGGTAGTGGTGGTTGGAGACTCTCTTCTGAGGGGTACTGAGGCGTCCATCTGCCGACCAGACTTGATGTCCAGAAAGGTATGCTGTCTGCCTGGTGCCAAAAACCAAGATGTTACGGAGAGTTTGCCGAGACTCATCAAGCCCACTGACTATTACCCAATGTTGTTAATCTATGTTGGAATAAATGATACTGCCAAGTATACCTCGGAACGTATCAAAAGTGACTTCATGGCTCTGGGACAGAGAGTGAAGCAGTTAGGTGCACAGGTGGTGTTCTCTTCAATCCTCCCTGTTGAGGGTAAAGGCCAAGGCAGAGAGGCTAGCATCCTGGAGATGAATGCATGGCTGCGTGGATGGTGTCATCGAGAGCGTTTTGGTTTCCTAGACCATGGGATGCTGTTCCAAGGGTTGCAGAGCAGAGATGGCATCCATCTGTCCAAGAAAGGTCATCGCATCTTCGGTAGTAGACTGGCTAATCTACTGAAGAGGGCTTTAAACTAGATTGGTTGGGAATAGGTGAAGAAAGCCCCCAGGTAAGTGAAAGCCCCCAGGTAGGTGATACATTAAATACCTTTATGGAAATGGGTAACAGGGGTAACATATGGAAAGCAGTGTGTATTAATGCCCGTAGCATGGGAAATAAGATCCCTGAAGTTGAAGCTTTGGTGGGAGTGGCTGACTTGGATTTAGTGGTAGTTACAGAAACATGGTTCACAGAAAACCATGACTGGGATGTAACTATACCTGGCTATACTTTATTCAGAAAGGACAGGGTAGGAAGAAGGGGAGGAGGAGTGGCACTATATGTAAAAACTACTATTAAAGCTTTGGAATTACAGAGCTTAAAAGGGAGAGAGGAGGCATTGTGGGTTAAACTAGAATGAGGGAAAGAGAAATCTATTTGCATTGGTGTGATATACAGACCTCCCTCACAAGAGGAAGAGGTGGACAGAGAGTTAATTGAAGACATACGCAGCATTGCTAGGAAAGGGGAAATGCTACTGATAGGAGATTTCAATACGCCAGATGTTGATTGGCACATTCCTGCTGCAGTATCATCTAGAAGTAAGGAGATCCTGGATTCTCTACAGGGAGAACTATTCAGGCAATTGGTAACAGACCCCACACGTGAAGGGGCCATACTGGACTTGGTGCTTACCAATGGTGAAAGTGTTTCTGATGTTGTAGTGGGAGATCATTTTGCATCCAGTGATCACCAGATGGTGTGGTTCAGTATTAGGACTAGGGCTGTTAGAATCCATTCCAAGGTGAGGATCTTAGACTTTAGGAAGACTAACTTTGCGAAGATGGGCCAATACCTCAGGGAGTCATTAGTGGGATGGGAACAGCTGGGGGATGTAGAAAAACAGTAGGCAAAACTGAAAGGTGGTATTTTAAGGGCAACCAACGGTTAAAATGGTAAATAAAGGCAAAGGGAACAGGAGACCGCAATGGTTTTTGAAGGAAGTAGCTGAAAAAGTGAAGAAAAAGAGGGAGGCCTTCATGAAATACAAGAGATCACAGAGAAAGGAAGACAGGCATCTGTATTTGGAAAAACTTAGAGAAGCTGGCAAAGCAGTCAAGAAGGCAAAGATTCAAAAGGAGGAGGAAATAGCCAATGCAATAAAATGGGGAAATAAGACATTTTTCAGATATATTAGTGAGAAGAGGAAGGGCAAAAGTGGTATTGTCAGACTCAAGGGTGCAGGGGGGGGAATATGTAGAAGCTGATAAGGATAAAGCAGAATTGCTTAACAAATATTTTTGTTCTGTGTTCACAGATGAAGAACCAGGAGCAGGACCTCAGAAAACACCCACAAATAAGAACAGAAGCGAGGGACATCTTAAACAATTTTCATAAGACTGTTCGTGAGAAACTAGCTCAACTTAAAGTAGACAAAGCGATGGGACCGGATGGGATACACCCTAGAATACTGAGGGAACTTGGGGACGTTCTAGCAACTCCACTGACTGACCTTTTCAATGCCTCGTTGGAGTCAGGAGTGGTGCCAATGGACTGGCGAGAGGCTCATGTGGTACCTTTACACAAAAGTGGAAGTAAGGATGTGGTTGAAAACTACAGGCCGGTTAGTTTAACTTCGGTGGTGAGTAAATTATTGGAAACGCTGCTGAAAGAGAAAATAGTGAGGTTTCTGGAGTCCAGCGGATTACAGGATCCGAGGCAGCATGGATTCACCAGAGGCAGGTCTTGTCAGACAAATCTGATTGATTTCTTTGACTGGGTGACCAGGGAGTTGGACCGAGGGAGAGCTCTAGATGTGGTGTATTTAGATTTCAGTAAAGTGTTTGACACTGTTCCTCACAGGCGACTTATAAACAAACTGAGCACCCTAGGGATGGACCCTAAAGTTACTGCTTGGGTTAGAAATTGATTGGGTGGGAGGCGACAGAGTACAAGTAAATGGAGCTCATTCTGAGGAGAAGGATGTTACTAGTGGTGTGCCCCAGGGATCTGTCCTTGGTCCGATTCTTTTTAACATCTTTGTTAGTGATATAGCGGAAGGGCTGTCGGGTAAGGTTTGCCTCTTTGCAGATACCAAAATCAGCAATAGAGTAGACACCCAGGAAGGTGTAGATAACATGAGGAGGGATCTAGCTAAGCTTGAAGAATGGTCTAGAATTTGGCAGCTGGGATTTAATGTTAAAAAAATGTAAGGTCATGCATTTGGGCTGCAGCAATCCAAGGGAGCAATACAGTATAGGAGGTGAAGTACTTTTGTCCACTAAAGAAGAGCGGGACCTAGGCGTGGTTGTGTCTGATGATCTTAAAGTAGCTAAACAGGTAGAAAAAGGCGACGGCAAAAGCTAGAAGGATGCTTGGGTGCATACGGAGAGGAATGGCTAGCAGAAAAAAGGAGTTGATAATGCCTCTGTATAAGTCTTTGGTGCGACCTCATTTGGAGTATGGTGTGCAATTCTGGAGACCGCACCTTCAAAAGGATGTGAACAGGATGGAGTCGGTGCAGAAGGTGGCTACTAAAATGATTAATGGGCTTCATTATAAAGCATATGAGGACAGACTGAAGGATCTTAATATGTACATCTTAGAGGAAAGGCAGGATAGAGGTGATATGATTGAGATGTTTAAATACCTCCGTGGCATAAATGTTCAGGGAGAGAGCCTCTTTCAATTGAAAGCAAGTTCTGCTACGAGGGGACATGGGATGAGGGTGAAAGGAGAAAGATTCAGGAGTGATATGCGGAAATATTTCTTTACAGAAAAAGTAGTGGATCCATGGAATAGTCTCCCAGTGGAGGTGGTAGAGATGAGGACAGTAACTGAATTCAAAAAAGCATGGGACCAACACAGATGATCTCTAAAGGTAAAAAGTGGACTGTTGTAGTTGTTATGGAAGGACAGACTAGATTGGCCATGTGGTCTTTTTCTGTCATCATGTTTCTATGTTTCTATGTTTCATAAGCTCTAGATCTCCTGTAACCTCCTTAAGGAACATTCCCATATATAAAATGTAGGAACTAATCCTTGCAGAAAGCATAGAGGCCTGGAAGGTTCGACGCCCAAAGGCATCAAGAGTCCTACATTCACATCCTGGAGGATTAGATGCGTGTCTTTTTGCACTCTTGATCCTTCTCATAGCTGATTCCACTACCATGGAGTGGTGTGGTAACTGGGTTTTTTGAAATCCAGGACAAGGAGGTACTCGATACATGGTATCAAGCCTACGAGAATGAGGAGAGGTGGTAAGAGGTGTTTCCCACATTCTTAGCATGAGATCATGCAAGATCTCATGAATAGGCAAAGTAGCTGCCTCCTTGGGAGCTTTAGGGTATTGTAAAATCTCCAATTCCTTTGCGCTGGACTCTGTTTCAGGAGCCACTGTGATGGAAAGACCTCTAGCCACCTCCCGAAAGAAATCCTGAAAGGATATATCCTCTGGAGGAGACATCCTACGTTTAGGAAAGGAAGGCTCCTCAGAGAGAAGTACTCCGGTACCGACAGAGCTGTCAGAATCCTCAGACTCATCGGAGGATTCAAAATATCTCCTGTCCGGGTGCTCTTGCAAAGTACGATACCGGTACCTATCGAAGTCGGTACCGGAGTGGTCCGGTACCGGCCTGTCGATACCGGAGGAAACAGCATGACTCGGCAACACAGTCGCCGATGTCGATACCGGTACCGATACCGGTTGAACCGTCTGAAGCGGTCCCGAAGGCACCGAAGCCGCAAGGAGAGCTGCCAGACTGCGTTCATTAGCCAAGAACCTCTGATCTATTGACGCTGCCGATGCCTGGGTATCGGTACCAGACAAAGCGGCCAGTACCGCAGAGCATGGCACCAGTAGTTCTGCTGAGGTTGAGGCCTCGAACATCCTGGAGCTCCGATAGTGCTTTGGAAGCCAAAGCCTCCCGCCGGGACAATTTTGCCGGTACAAGTCCCTCAAGGGCAATGCCAGAGGTATCTCGATGCTTGGAAGGAGATCTACCCTTTGAGAACCGGCCAGATTTATGTTTGGTTACCTGAGATCCATGGGAGGAAGATGAAGCCCTGGAAGATGTCGATGCCACGGATGCTGCACCGGAGGGAAAAAGGGTGCTAAGCTTAGCAGCTCGGTTTTGACGACCCCTCTTCGACATCATCCCACAGGCAACACACTCCGAGATGGAGTGGTCAGGACCTAAACATTTAAGGCACCACTCATGTCGGTGACGGAGATGGTACCGCCACACTTGGAACACTTTTTAAAACCCGGAGGCGGGTTTTTCCATTCTGAAAGAAAAGTTGGGCCTAGTGCCCAAAATGGCGTGTGGCACCTGACAGAAAAAAAGACTGTAAAGTCCAGAAAAACAAGATTACAATTTTTTTTTTTTTGAAGGAAGAAAGAAAGAACCGGCGGTACCGGTATAGTGTCGAGGAAGGCAGACGCTACCACAAAAAAGAATGAAAAAGATGGGATAATTTCTTGTTACCTGCAAACCGCAGTGATTCTAAAGATCGATTGTTACCTTATCAGAATATAGAAAGACTAGGGGACATGCAATGAAGCTACAGGGTAAACTATTTAAGACTAATAAAAGAAAATATTTTTTCACTCAACATGTAATCAAATTCTGGAATTTGTTACCGGAGGATGTAGTAAAGGCTGTTAGTGTAGCTGGGTTTAAAAAAGGTTTGGACAAGTTCCTGGAGGAAAGGTCCATAAACCATTATTAAGAAGGGACCCAGGATATCAATGCTTGAACCAATACAAGCTTTGTGGAACCTGTGTCCCTTGGGGAAACTGCTAGGTACATATGACCTAGATTGGCCACTGTTGGAAACAGAATACTGGGCTTGATGGACCTTGGTCTGACCCAGTATGGCATATCTTATGTTCTTATGACAGGAAAAACGACCTGCTGGATCCGTGGAAAACAAAGAACTGGAGAGAGGCAGTTGGGAAAGGCGGGAAGGCAGCACACAGGCGCTGTGGGATGCTCCCAAAAGCTTTCTAATTGGACGCTGGGGAGCGTTTCCGCGCAGGCTCCGTCGGTCCCGACGATACCCATATGCGAAAACTACATTCCTGCTTGTTTCTGGAGATAATCAAATGGCTCTATTTTTAATGAAGGGCCTTGGCCGGTGCAGTGGTGCATAAGGGGGCTGAGGTGCCACAGAAAAAGAAAAATTAAACAGCAGAGAAGAACAAAAATAAAAAGGAAAAGCGAAACCCATGTCAGATCGCCATCAAATTGGAAGCACAGGATCCCCTCCCCCCCACAGGAAAAGCATAGTTACTCACCTGTAACAGGTATTCTCCAGGGACAGCAGGAATCGGTCCTCACATATAGCTGACATCGGCACATAGCTGACGGAGCCCGCGCGGAGCATGTCCCCAGCTTTCAAAGAAAGCCTTTGGGAACGACACCACACATGTGTGATCCCCTTCCCGCCCAAGGGTGCCATCTTACTCAGTCAGGTGCCACCAAGAAGATGGCAAAATGGACAGCAAGGGGAGGGGGGAGGAGGGAGGGTTGTGAGGACTGATTCCTGCTGTCCCTAGAGAACACCTGTTACAGGTGAGTAACTACGCTTTCTCCAGGAAGAAGAGGACGTCAGTCCTCACATATGGGACTACCTAGTTACAGGCTACCGAGGACCTGTAGGAGAATGCATGGCAGAGCCGTGAACAGCTCCAGCAAATTCGAAGGCAGACCCGAAGACCCAGAGTCCAGGGAGAGCCAGTCTCTGGTAGACTGAACAAGAAGGTTTGGAGGGCACGAATTGCTTAAACCGCAAACAGATTGTACGGTGCATATCCCACCTGCACTGTACAAGTTATTGTTACCTGTAAACCGCAGTGATTCTAAAGAGCGCGGTATAGAAGAGATTTTAAATAAATAAATTACAGTGTACAGCCTGGCCGAAGGCTCTGTCCTGATGGGACTCCCTCTCCAGGCAGTAATGTGCCACCAAGGTGTGACCAGAGGACCAAGTGGCGGCCCGGCAGATGTCTGCCAGGGGCACTGAGCAGAGGCTCATGACAGAGGTCACCATTGCTCAGACATGGTGCGCCGTGACCCGGTGGTCCAGTGGTAGCCCTGCCTAGGCCTGGGCGAAAGCGATGTAGTCCGCCACCCAAATAGACAAAGTTTGTTTGGAGATCGCCAGTCCCAGACTGCTGGAATCGCAGAAAAGCTGGCTAGGTCTGTGGTGGCCGTTGCAATAAAAAGGACAGGGCCTTCTTGCAGTCCAGGGTATGGAGGACAGTTTACGCTGGGTCAGCGTGAGGCCTCGGGGGAAAAAGGTAGGCAACACTACCTCTTGGTTGAGATGGAAGTCCGAGACCACCTTTACAGGAACATGGATGGGTGCGAAAAACCACCCTGTTTCGGTAAAACCTGGTGTACGGGGCCTCAGCCATCAAGGCCTCAAGCTCGCCGACTCTACAGGTGGAGATTAGCGCCACAAGGAAGGCGACCTTTCAGGACAAGTACTACAAGGAGCAGGGAGCCAGGAGCTCAAACGGTGGCTTGGTCAGTTGCGTGAGGACCACATTGGAGGTCCCATTCCACCAGGGGCAGGCGGATTGGAGGCTTGGAGAGGAGCAAGCCTGCATGAAACGGGAGACAAGGAATTTGTCCTCGATGGAGTGGTGGTTCGCTGAGATCGCACTCAGATGAACTCTGACCGAGTTATACTTTAGCCCAGACTGCAAGAGATGAAGCAAGTATTGCAGGACTGAGTGTACCGGGCAGGAGAACGGGCTCACACATTGCTCCGAGCACCATGCCTAAAATCTGCACCACTTGAAGTCGTAAGCCAGTCTCGTGGAGTCTTTGCCAGAAGCCAGCAGGATTTCCTCAATTTCCCTGGAAAAGTGAAGGGGTGCTAAGGCGACCCATTCAGCAGCCAGGCTGTCAGGGACAGGGACACCAGACTGGGGTGGAGGAGCAAGCCTCTCTCCTGCATTGGGTGCCATGGTGAACTCCTGAGAGGCACCAGGGGTTGCATCGAGAGAAGGAGTAGCAGGGGGAAACATGGTTGCAAGGGCCACGAGGGTCACCGAGGCCCTGTCCCGCTGAACCCTGAGAAGGGTCCAAGGTATCAGCAGCATGGGGGGGGGGGGGGGGAGTGTAAAGCAGACCTGTCACCCATGAGAGGAGGAAGGCATCCAGAGCCACCCAGGCCGGGTGCTGATGGGGATCACAGAACTGGGGGAGCTGAACATTGGACAGGGTGGCAAAGAGGTCGAGGTCCGGGGTACCCCAGAGCCGGGACAGCCACTGCACCGTCTTGGGGCTCAGGCACCACTCATACAGCTGGAGGACTCTGCTCAGCCAGTCCGCCAAGGCATTGTCCTGGCCCAAGGAAGATGTCCCCGAGGAGGATATCCTCGCTCACCACATATGAGCAAAGGGTCACCGCCTCCTGGCAGAGCCAGTACGAGCCAGTGCCACCTTGTTTGTTCAGACAAAACATGGTGACTTGATTGTCCATCTGCACTAGCACCACTTGGTGCTGCAGCCCTGGTGCCGGAATGCCCTCAGTGCTAGGAAGACACCTCGGAGCTCCAGCAGATTGATCTGCTGCCGACTCTCCTCGGGAGATCATGCCCCCTGGATGTGCAGCTCCTTGCAGTGCCCCCGCCCCCCCAGCCCAAGAGGCAGGCGTCTGTCATCAGGAATTTCCGGGGGGGTCGGGATCTGCAAGGGCATGCCCTAGAGCAGGTGTCATGTGACCTGCCACCAGATCAAGGACTCCGCCAGTTGCGGTGAGACCGAGATAGGGTCCCAGAGCCTGGGCCCACTGTGTGTGGAGGTACCACTGTGCCGCCCGCATGTGGAGATGGGCATTGGGTACAACATGGACCGTGGAAACCATGCGGCCCAGGAGGCGAAGTATTGCCTCTCACAATGATTATTTTTATCTATTCAATTATTGCATGTTCTATTATTGGTTATGTTTATGTTCATGAGCCTCTAATGGGGATAGTATCTAAAACTTCCTATATTTTAAAAAAAAGAAATCTATTTATATTTTTATGGGGGCAACATCTATAGCCTTCGATATTTTAAAATAACAGAAATATATTTATATTATGTTCATCAAGCTTCTCACGTTCTATTACTGGTTATGTTTATATTCATGAGCTTTTAATGGGGATAGTATCTAAAACCTTCTATATTTTAATAATAAAGAAATATATTTATATTTTTATGGGGGCAATATCTATAGCCTTCGTTATTTTAAAATAACAGAAACATATTTATATTATGTTCATCAAGCCTCTCACACTGATGATTTTATCTATTCAATTATTGTACGGTCTATTACTGGTTATGTTTATGATAATGAGCTTTTAATGGGGACAGTAATTAAAACCTTCTATATTTTAAAATAAAGAAATATATTTATATTTTTATGAGGGCAACATCTATAGCCTTCGATATTTTAAAATAACAGAAATATATTTATATTTTTATTTGCTATTATTCTTTTTAATGTAGAGTACAGATTCAAATAATTTATACAATTTAGCAATTGTCTAATTTGGCGTAAGTTTTATGTTTTTATTTTTCTAGAAGCTTTTCTGATATTAGTGACTTCCATTGTCTCTTTTGAGCTTGGTGAAGTCTATGCACATCACACCCACAGGTAATGTCCACCTTTACAGTATGCAATTTATCCAGTAGTTACACAATTAGTTCTTAATCGGACCTACTCCTTCAGCCTCCTCATCCCTTCCTATCTCTTAGTCGTATATAGTTGTTTTTTACATTTTTGTTGTATATGCTTGTACAAGTACCTCATAATTATTAATGTGTTGGTGATTTCATTATTCTTTTGTATTCCAACTAGCGTTTATACTTAATTATTTATTTATTTAATTATTTATATATATTTATATATGTATATATATAAATTTATGTGTTATTTTATTTACAGAGTGGTTGGTCAAATTAATGTATTAGATTTATTCAGATTGTATATGGTTTTTTATGATTTTAATCGATTTTTTCAAGACTTAAGGTCATTGATATAGTCCAGTTCTGCCTTTATTTTATGTGTATTGCACATTCATGTTATAATTTTTTATTTTTATTTTTATTTTTATTTTAACTCTATTTTTCTGCATAATTATTGTTTTTAGTTTTATTTTATTGATATAATTTTATAATTTGTCTTTTAGTGTGTCCTAATAGCCCCTGATGAAGTGATTTACGAAACACGGCCTGTGTTGGGCTTTGGCCACTCTTTTGGTTTAATAAAGTTATTGGGTGTGAATCTGCCGCTTCCTGTCTTTGTTTTTGCTCGTTTGAGTGGCTAGCGCTGTTCTTTTTGTGGACCCCCTGTCCTGGGGAAGAACAGGCCCTAGCCTGAAGGGTGTCCAGGCGAACCCCTATGAACTCCAGGGATTGCACTGGGGTGAGGTGTGATTTTGGGTGGTTTACCACAAATCCCAGGTGCTGCAGAAGCCTGATGGTATGGCTGGTGGTCTGTAGGGCCTCCAAGGCTGTGTCTCCCTTTATGAGTCAGTAATCCAGGTAAGGGTAGACGAAGGCTCCTTGGAGATGGAGGGAGGCCACCAACACTGCAAGACACTTGATGAAAACCTGTGGTGCAGAGGCGAGTCCGAAGGAAAGTACCCTGTACTGGTAGTGATCGCCCCACGAACCTTAGGAACTGCCTGTGAATGGGATGGATAAGGATGTGGGTGTAAGCATCCTTTAGATCCAATCAGCACAGCCAATCGCCCTGCTGGAGGGTAGGGCTGCAGTGTTCCAAGGGAGAGCATCTTGAACTTCTCCTGCACCAGGAATTTGTTCAGGTTCCTCAGGTCAAGGATGGGCCTGAGACCTCCTGTTCTTTTCGGGACAAGGAGGTATCTGGAGTAGAACCCCTTTCCTCATAGGGGAGGTGGCACAGGCTCCACCGCCCCATCACTGAGGCGGCCTGCAAGCTCCTGAATCAGCAGGGCCTAGTGCAGGGGAGGCTGCCGGGGCTCCCCAGGAAAGTAGAAGGGAGGAGGCTTGTCTAAGAGGAGTAGGTAGCCCTCCTTGACTACCTAGAGAACCCACAAATCGGTGGTGATGGACTTCCACCAATGGGCGAAGTGGATTAGCCTGCCCCACATTGGCAGCTGGATGCCCAGCGGTTGAGAGGCTATGCTGAAGGCATCAAAATCCAGAGCCTAGCTATGCCGGAGCCAGTGACAGGGTCTTCGGTCCTTTTGGCTTGCGAGGTCCCTGGCTAGTGCCCTTACCCCGACCGCCCCGCGGCGGGGTTTGTGTGGCCGGGTATGGGGGGTTACCCTTTATAGGGCTGGCCCTTCCTGTGGAAGAAGGGTTTCTTCCCCTGTGGCTTTTTACCTAGGGAGGGCAGAGGTCTTCCTGGAGAACAGAGTACAGGTGATGTTCTTGGTCTCAATTTCGGCCACTTTGTCCTCCATAGGTTTACCAAAGAGTTGCTCCCAGAGGCAAAGGACATTGAGGAGCTTCTCTTGGACCCACTGCTCCAAGTCGGAGGACTGGAGTCAAGCCTGCCAGCAGGCACCAATGCCAGCTGCTGCCACTCGTGTGGAGGACTCGAAGCTGTCATAGGCAGCTCGAGAGAGGTATTTGGAGCACTTGCCGACAGACTTTTAGAGCGCCTAGAAGAGCCGGAGGTGGTCCCCATCGAGGCCCATCACAAAACCTTCGAGTTTTTGGTAAGGTCCCAGAGGAACATATCAATATAGAGTTGGTAGACCAGGGCACTGAGAGGAGCCGTGGAGAGAACCCCAATGGTATGGGGGCCTCCACCGCTAGCTGCAGAAGCAGTGGAAACCATGGTTGCCTGGGCCACCTTGGGGCTACCAAGATGACCGAGGCTCTGTCTTGGAGAATCTTGAACAGAGTCCTGGCGATCAGTGGTGCTGGGTGAAAAGCATACAGAAGTCCCTCCGACCATAAGACCAGGAAGGCATCGGTGGCCACCCTGGTGGGGTGTGGCTGCCTTGAGCAGAATAGGGGTACATGGCGATTGTCCGGGCTTGAGAACAGGTCCATCACTGGTTTCCCCCCAGGTTTGGAAAAGTCCACTGGCTACTCCTGGATCCAACTTCCACTCGTGTGGCTGGAGAATTCTGCTGCGTCTGTCGGCCAGCAAGTTGTCCTGGCTCGGCAGGTATACCGCCCTGAGAAGAATGTCCTGCCGGACTGCATAAGAGCACAGATCCAGGACTTCCTGGCAGAGGGCATGGGACCCTGTGCCTCCCTGCTAGTTCACATAGAACATGGCCACCTGGTTGTCTGTCTGAACTAGGACTGACCAGTGGCCCAGGCAATGCTGAAATGCCTTCAGGGCGAGATGAATGGCCAGCAGCTCCAAGAGGTTGATCTGATGAGCGATCTCGCCTGGGAACCAAGTGCCCTGGGTGCGGTATCCCTCGCAGTGGGCTCTGCAGCCCAGCAGGGAGGTGTCTGTGGTGAGAACCCTCGAGTGGTGAGGGGCCTGGAAGGGCATCCCATTCTCCAAATGCCGGGGCGATAGCCACCGGATCAGGGACTCCAGCTGCTGGGTCACTCGGACTCTGTCTTAGAGATGTCCCATGGCCTGGGACCATTGGTCCCTGAGGCACCACTGCACTGTTCGCATGTGGAGGCGGGCATCTGGAGCGATATGCACCATGGAGGCCATGTGCCCAAGGAGGCACAGCAGATGCCTTGCTGGTACCAAAGAACGGTGCTAAATATCCCTGGCTAGCGCCTTGAGCTTGGCCGCCCTGTCTGCGGGTAGGAAAGCCTTTCACTGAAGGGTGTCGAGCCTTGTCCCAATGAACTGCAGCCTTTGTGACAGGTAAAGGTTCGACTTGGGGTGGTTGATAACGAAACCCAAGTGTTGCAGGACCTGGGTGGTGCGTGCCGTGGCCTGCTGCACTTCGGGGGCTGTAGTGCCCTTGATGAGCCAGTCATCGAGATAGGGGAAGACAAACACCCCCTGGAGCCTGAGAAAGGCAGCGACCAGCGCCAGGCATTTTGTGAATACCCTGGGGGCAGAGGCTAGGCCAAAAGGAAGCACCCTGTATTGGAAATGATGGTATTGCCATAGGTATTGCCTGTGGTTCGGGTGGATTAGGATGTAAGTATAAGCATCCTTTAGGTTTAAGTGGCATACCCCCTGGCGGAGGTAAGGCAGCAATGTTCCAAGGGAGAGCATCTTGAACTTCTCCCTCACCAAGAATTTGTTCAGGTTGCGCAGGTTGAGGATAGGCCTTAGGCCCCCTGTCCTCTTTGGCATGAGGAAGTACCTGGAGTAGAACCCCTTTGCCCTTGACATGGTGGGGCACCGGTTCCACTGCCTGGTCCTCTAGAAGGTCTGCCAACTCCTTCAAAAGATGGTCCCGGTGAAGGGGAGACCTGAGGGGCTCTCCTGGGAATTAGTGTGGAGGTATCTTTATCTTTATTTACATTTGATATACCGCCCACTTCAAGACATTAGGGTGGTTTAAAATAAAATATTAAAACATTGCTGTGAAAGGAGAAAGGAAAGCCATATTTGAGACAGGAAAGGGACAGAGAAAGCAACAAAACACAGACAACAGGCTAGGGAGGTCATTCTTTGAGGTCAAAAGCTTGTTTAAACAGGTGAGTTTTGAGCAAATTCTTGAATGTCAAGTAAATAGGTTCTAAACGGATTGAAGACAGCAGGGCAGGGTACTTGGCTCAGGTGAAGGAGGTAACCCTCCCTGATCACAACACCCAGGAGTCGGTGGTGATAGCTCCCCACCTGTGGGCATAAAGGGTGAGGTGACCTCCTGTAGGCTGCTGAGCTCCGAGTTGGAGACGGGCCATACTGCAGGATTCAAAAGCTCCCTCCAGGCTGGGCCAGAGCTGGAGTCTGGGGCTTGGGAGCCTTCTGCTTACGCGGGCTATGCCCTGTCTCTTGGCTTGCTGCCCTTGCTAGGGAGCCGAGGAGACATGGTAAGCAGTGGACTTCCTCGGGTAAAAGGGATTTTTACCTGAGCCCTTCTTTCGGGAAGGGGCAGTGGTCTTCTTGGAGAGTCTAGTCCTCGTCATGAACTCTGTCTCCATCTCTGTGGCCGTGTCGGTCATGGGTTTGCCAAAAAGGTTTTTCCCCTGGCAAGGGACATTGATCAACTTGTCCTGTACCTACTGTTCGAGGTCGGACGACTGTAGCCAAGCTTGGCGGAATGCACCGATGACCACCGCGGCTATCCGGGCCGCTGACTCAAAACCATCATAGGCCGCCCAAGACAAACTTGGAGCATTCACGGACAGCTTTGGACAGGCTCTTGAAGCGCTGAAAAGGCTCCTCGGAGAGACCAGCCGAGAACCCGGTGAGCTCGTTCGCCAGGCCTCTCAGGTACATGCCCATGTATAGCTGGTATGTCTGGATCCGACAATTCAGCATCGCGCCTGGTAACACTTCCTACCAAGGGCATCTAAGGTGCGGGCCTCCCTGCTGGGGGGCACTGAGGAATGCGTCTTCTGACTCTTCAGTCAACGCATGGTTGACTCCACAACCATGGAGTTGTGGCAGTTGTGACTTTTGAAACCCAGGGCTCCGACGGACTTGATACATCGAGTCGAGACGTTTGCTGATCACTGGCGTCGACGCTGGCGTCACCCACATGTGGAGCATGAGTCGTTCCAAGATGGGAGGAATAGGCACCATGGGGGTTTCCTGAGGGGGAGCCTCGTACAGGAGGATCTCAAGCTCGTCAGCTCAAGGATCCTCCTGGACTCCGTTGGGAAAGCCAAGGCCTTGAACATATCCCAGACGAAGTCCAAAAATCCCATATTCTCCAGTGGGGACCTTCTCTGAGGTTCAGCCACCGGGGAATTGGACAGGACATCACCATAACGACATGTGTCTGGGGACTCCTCGTCTTCAGTTTCCCAGGCAGAGGCCTCCGAGGAAGACTCATGGTGCTCCTCGTACCTCAAGTGCCCCAGCACTGCACGCCCCGACCCTGGCAGACTCGTCAGTGACGACCTCGGCAGAGGATCCACCCAAACCCCACATGGCCTCTAGGATCGGCTCAACCTCCAAGGACATCTTCGATGTTGAACGCCCAGTGGTCGGGGCAGAGGAACCGGACGTGCCGGACATCAGCGCCCGCTGTTGTTCCAATAAGGCATGACACTGTGCTCCAAGGCCGCCATCCTGGACACCAATCCAGGAGACTCTGCAGCCTGCGGCTCGGGCACTGACACATTCTGGAGGGGAATCCTCGACTAGGACAGTGTATATTTGCCTAGGCCAATCCGCAACCAGGTCCTTCCAAGGAATCTTGGCTGAACGTTCCCTCTCAGATGTCTCGGGCGGGCTTTCGGGGATCCGTGACCGGCCATGGGAGGAGCCCGGCCGATCTGAGCCACCCAGAGACGCCACCTTTGAGGATTTCTTCCTTCTCTTTGGTTCCCTTGAGGGAAGCCCCTTCTCCAAGGACTCCCGACGATGCTCGGGTTCGGAGTGCTCCTCCCGAGGTGTCGAGGTCTCAGACGAGGTCCTAGCTCTCGGAGGCATAGGGGAGTAAGGGAAAATTTTGTCGTGCTGCTGTTGGCGGCTCCTCAAGGCCAGGTCGTGGTCCGGGCCGAGGCACTGGAGGCAGCAGTCATGCATATCGTTTAGGGATATAATCTTCCCACACTGATCGCACTTTTTAAACCTGCTGGTAGCCATGGGGGAAAAAAGAACCCCAGAAAGGTCAAAGACACTTCGGGTCGCCAGTGAAGAAAAAAAAAAAAGAGCACAGACGCCCAAAGAAAAATGAAAACGGTAAGTAAAAAAAGAACCGACCCAATACCGAGGTTGGGGTGGGAAAGGCACTGGCACAAAACCGGAGCCAAGCAAAAATTGCTTGAAAAATCAACTTTTTCTGGGATGAAAACAGATGACGTCTGGTGGGCTCCACGAAAAAAAAGGAGACTGAGGAAGATGGCACCCTTGGGTGGGAAGGGGACCACGCATGCGTGGTAGCAATCCCAAAGGCTCTCTTTGAAAGCTGGGGATTTGCTCCACGCGGGATCTGTCAGCGCCGACGTCATCAATATGTGAGGACCGACTTCCTGCTTGTTCCCGGAGAATGCGATATACAGTTGTGATCAACAATTGTTGGCACTCTTGCATTTTAGGTATGTTGGGCCCAATATTCATTTGCAACGGCTGTTGCTGCAGAACTTTAACTCCGGATATTCAATGTCGGGATCATATTAGGCCCCAGCATTGAATATCCGGGGTCGTCGCACTGCCAAAGACACAGCAGAAGCTAATTGGGCAATGGCGATATTGCACCGCTGTCCAGTTAGCGACCTGCAGGTAAAGATAGGCCAGCTATTACTGCGCTTATCGTTATCCGCAAGCTGCTAACCAGATAGTAGTGCAATATCGCTGTTGCCTGCTTAGTGATGAGTGCCACCCTCAGGACGTCCACAACACACCCCGATACTATACACAGGTAGCATCGAGGCATGTAGCGGCTTTAATCAGGGATATTCAGTGTCACTAACCATGTTAATGCCGCTGAATATTCCTCTCAGCAGTATTAGTAGTTTTCTGTTTTCTGAAATTTTCTTCATATTTGGTGCATTTCAGTAGATTGGGTATTAACCTTCTCATTTAAGGGTGCTTCCATTTCCACTAATTGGGCACTCTGATTTTCTAGGGCAGAGAAGGCATTATGCAGGAATCTCTCTTGATGGAGAGGGTGTCTCCGTGTACAGGTCGCAACCTACCAAAGCCCAATGTGATCCATTTGTGCCTGGGCTGTTTGATTCTTTGTGGGAGTGGTAGTGGATGTTTTTTGAATTGTACCCTAGAGGTGGTGTGTTTAGTTACAGCTAATTCTTCCCTCGTTGATCTGGGGGTACCAGACACACCACCTTCATTTAGAGAAGTTTGGCCAGGGTCACTCGCACTACCTCCAACTTCCCCCGTGACTTGCATGGCAACATTAAAAGGCCTCAGGAATAGAGTGTGCCAGTTCTAAGGCACATCCTTCCCAAGTGACCTCAAGTACCCACTGGTCCTGCGTTATGTTGGTCCAGGCAGAGACAAAAGACCAGAGCCTCCCTTTGGTCTCGACCACCTCCCAGACCCGCCTTGCTTCATTGTGACTTTCTAGATGAGCCCAAGGAATTGGGCAAGAAACCTCTGCCCGAGACTCGGCTTCAAAAGGAAGGACCTCGTCGGGTTGAGAAACTGCCACTCTGGAAGGGCACAAAGTAGGTAGTCTACTAATAGCATTATGAGAGTTGGCAATGTGCCAAATATCGCATGGGAAAACTGACTGCCAAAAGTAACAAAGGTGAATGCCAAGCTCAACCAAAAAATTGTGAGCAGTGCAGAAAAATGACATCCAAGCAAGAATAATTGCAATATAACCACGGCCAATGTAAAACGCCGTGTCAACACGGTAATTTTATAAATTGTAAATGACGCTGAGGCCAATTATTTGAAAATATGAATCACAAAGAACGACTCTTTACCGTAAACCCACGGATCGCAACACATTCCTCAAATATGATAATTGTCATAATCCATCTTTCAAAAATAACCTCCCAGTCAGTCAATTTTTAAGAATAAAAAGATTATGTACAGACAACAAAGATTTTGAACATCATGCTAAAAGACATGATGAACAGGTTTGCACAACGTGGGTACCCTGGACCTTGTATTAAGAAAGCTTACCAGAGAGCATGTGCCACAGATCGCACTACTCTCCTTGAGAAAACTATACGTACACATTCTGATAGAATTGTTTGTCCTCTAACGTTTTCAGGCCTTTCCAAAGCTATTGTCAGTATCTTAAAACAAGAGTGGCACCTCCTTACCACCATACCTGCTTTTGCCACTAAAAGATTGATGATCGCCTATAAGCGTACTTCGAATTTATCTAATTCACTTGTTCCATCTGCTCTCACTGTTTCTAGACCTTCCCCCACTATTAAGGGTCATTACAGTTGTGGCAATTGCTGTGTGCACTCATGCAATTACAGTCAAAGATTTTTTCTTAGATAGTATTACTGGCCGTAAGCTCTTCTTACATCAATATTCTAATTGCAAAACTGCTAATGTTATTTATCTTATACAATGCCCCTGTCACAAATTATAAATTGGTAAGACCTTGAGACAGGTCCGTACTCATATAATCGAGCACCGTAGTAATATTTTTAGGAAACACTCGGATAAACCATTGGTTTCCCATTGGCTGGATAAGAATCACAACATTAGTGATATTAAATTTACAGTGCTCAAAACGGTTGTCCCACACTGGAGGGGAGGAGATATAGAAAAAACTTTACTGAGATTTGAACAACGTTTTATTTATGAATTCAATACCTTGGAACCATATGGTTTAAACCAAGAAGTAGACTTAACTGTTTTCTTGGGATGATTCCTTCCTCCTCCCCCTCCCGGTTCTTTGCTCTGCAGCACATTACTTCTATATGCACATACTTAAATTTTTTTTTTTTTTTTATAATTGTATTTTTTTATGTTTTATTTCATCAATATGACCATGTTTTGTGTATGTTGTCTCCTTCACAACCTTTTTTTGGACTTCTATTTTAAAATGCATAGCACGCTTTAGACTCCTCCCCTAAGTATCACGTTGCCTGTAATTTGGCGCCAAAATCGGCGTTTAAACAGAAGCACAGAACGGACTGACTTTCTCAGCGTTTTTGAACGCGATCTTTGCGATACAGCTCCTTCACAAGTCCGATTTTGTACGGTAATCCTTGAGGGTTTCATGTTCATCCTGATCGTGAGTTAATCCTCTCATGGTTCGCATTCCACAGTGCTTTGCCCCCCCCCCCCCCCTTGTTTGGGTCTGTTCATGCAATTTTACTTCTTTCACAGTAACAACGTGACTGGTTTCTTACTAGCCTGTCGTGGCATTGTCAGTTTGGTACACAAGTGTATGGGTGAGTGCTCATAGCCTTTCTATACATTCAGTGTGTCCTGTTTGCACAATTTTGGGTTTACTGATACCATTCTACCTCTGTAGTTTTATTTGTATTTTTAAGGTCACTGAATTCGGCATGTCCGGGGTTTTATTTCAACAAATGGTTTAGAATGCGTCATTATTTTGTTGGCTAGTTCCTTAATTCAATCGCATTCTGTATTCATGATTCATTTTTGTGGTTCGTTTTTGCCCCCCCTTTTTTCAAGATTATGCGTTCAACATGTTTGGCAGTTTCAATGTCCTTGTGCACATCCCCTCACATATTGCCAATTTTAGTTTTCCTTTTACCATTCACATACATTGTGGGCCATGGTTACAGGTTCCTTTTCAAGTGTCTGTTCACTGACCAGAACCTCACATTATAATTCATGTTTTTTCCCTCGAACTTGCTGTTCGTGTCTCTCCACGTTTACATTTACATTTGTTTAATTTGTGTTTACATGGTCTAAGCCCTTTCTTTGTGATTCATATTTTCAAATAATTGGCCTCAGCGTCATTTACAATTTATAAAATTACCATGTTGACACGGCGTTTTACATTGGCCGTGGTTATATTGCAATTATTCTTGCTTGGATGTCATTTTTCTGCACTGCTCACAATTTTTTGGTTGAGCTTGGCATTCACCTTTGTTACTTTTGGCAGTCAGTTTTCCCATGCGATATTTGGCACATTGCCAACTCTCATAATGCTTTTAGTCAGTGTTTTACACTCTCATGGTCTGTGATGAGATCACAATATGTTTTCACATTGGGATCAGTAACTAGTTTTATTCAACGCACCCTTCAGTTCAACTTTTATAATTACAGTCAAACCTCGGTTTTCATGATTAATCCGTTCGAAAAAGTCTGACTAAAACCGAAACGTATGAAAACTGAAGCAATATTTCCCATAAGAAATAATGTAAATCCAATTAATCCGTTCCAGACACCCAAAAATATTCACAAAAATACATTTTATAGAGAATAACTATATTTTTACATACAGAAAACAATGAGAAATAAATATAAACGACTAATGAAATGGATAAATGAACATTTAACATCACTGAAAGCAAGCTAAGTTCAGTACTGTACAGTACAGTATGTTAACATCTGGCCTTAGCCACCCCTGACAAGCTGCTGTGCCCAGCTCTCTTCGGAATCACATTGGATTCAGCCCATTAAAATACCTTTACATTATCTGCTCAATGCTTCAGAATGGCAGAAAATCTTAATGATATAGCTTCAGACGTACCATGCAAGAGAAAGAACTGCCTCCCACATTCATGCAACATCTCCTGCTTACGTTGACAGCTTTTCTTCCCTGCTACCTCCGAGCCTGAGGGGGCGCTCCAGAGAACGGGCAGGCGGTGGACGAGATCGGGGCCTTCCTCTCTGCGCAATCCTTGCCTCTCTGACTCTGACCAGGCTCGAGGATGTGTTTCATTTACGTGCTCAGCTGGCTTTTGCTTCTCATCACGCTGGCGATCGGTGAATCTGGGGGGCAGTGCTGCCGGGACCGGGCAGGTGTTCTGGCAGTGTATACAGAATGGTGTGCAGCGCGAGGGTGTATGTATTTACAGTACTGTACTTTACGAAAACCGAGGCGATGTACGAGAACCGGGACAAAATCTCAGTCAAAAGACGTTGAAAACCGAAGCGATGTATGAAAACCGGGACAAAATCTCAGTCAAAAAAGACGTTGAAAACCGAAGCGTATGAAAACCGGGGCAAATGAAAACCGAGGTTTGACTGTATTATTATTTTTATTCTTGTTCTTTGTTACATAGTTCCTTTCCATGTTTTTACCAATTTTATATATATTTTTATACCTGGTCGCCTTGGTACACCATTGTTCTGCTTGGCTTATCAATCTTACATTGAGTTTTACTATTGTTCTTTGTTAATAGTAGTTAGCTGCTATTTGCTTGTTATCTATTATTTTTTATATGATGTTATCAACATGGTTTCCACTCTTATTTTTCTTTTTTATTTATGCATGTTTGGTATTATTATAATTACTGATATATTTATATTGCAATTTTATTGGTTAAGTTATTTATGATTATTGTCTTATTTATTTGCATACGCCAGTCTTAATTTTATAATATATACATGTTTCAGTTTTTGATTGTATTTTTATATTAATTTTTATAGTTTTTATTGAGTGTGTTTCTTTATATTTTCTCCAATAATGTATTTATTTGTATATGCTGGTCTCAGTTCATTATATATTAATTTTCTAGCTATTATAAATTTTAATGTGTTTTATCTCCGTGTTGTTGATTTATTTTTTTATTTATTTTTTTAATTTTTTATTAGTAATGTATGTTGGTCATATTTATCATTTTTATTGGTTCAGCCAGTGTTTTACATTTATATTTATTGTTACATTAATCATACATGTTATTCCTGGTTCTACCATTTTACAAGAGATTACTGTTTCAGCTCTGTTTGCATATTTGCTTCTATAGTTTTTCATTTATTCCGTTGATGTATAATATGCAATCATGGGCTGTTATAGTGTATACATAGTACTCTTTCACACCTTTTTATGATTCAATTTTTATGATTCAATATTCTGTTGTTTTATATAGGTTGGTATGCTTTCTGTTCCCTCAGCCCTGCCTTGTGTTTTGTTTACATTGTCATTATTAGACTATTTTATGTTTCATGTCATGCCGGTGCTTTCACATTTTAACTGTTTATAACGTTATTTTTAATCTTATTTTTATTTGTTTTTCTAATTGTTATTTATTAATGTTTATACAACTTTTTATATTTATTAGTGTTACTCCCCCTGAGGAAAGCGTTGCCGAAACGCGTTGGGGTTCCCTTTGCACAATAAAGACCCTCTGTTCTTCCAACATCTCCTGCTCTTTGTGTCTGCTTGGACTTCCTGCAGGAGGTTGCTCCTCCTTGTGTCTCACAGAGTTTAGATGAGCCATAGAGGTGGCCATGGCCCTCACGTTGTGAGCGGTGACATGGCCTTCCAGAGAAAGGTTCTTACTCTGGTAAGCAAAAGAGATACACTGAGCAATCCAATTGGAGAGTGTTCTTTTGGAGACTGGAAGTCCTAAATGAGAAGGATCAAAAGCAACAAAAAGCTGAGAAGACTTTCGATGTTGCTGTGTCCTGTGGAGGTAAAAAGCAAGAGCTCTTTTACAGTCCAGAGTATGAAGGTTCCTCTCTGCATTGGATGCATGAGGAGCTGGAAAAAAGACAGGTAAATAAACCTCTTGATTAAGATGAAAAGGTGAGACCACTTTAGGCATAAAGTGAGGATTTGTCCTAAGGACTACCTTATCATGATGGAACCTTGTATAAGGCGGATTAGCCACTAAGGCCTGCAGTTCACTGATGCGGCGAGCTGAAGTGACTGCAATGAGGAAAATAACCTTCCAGGAAAGAAATTTCAAGGAGGTAGTGGCTAAGGGTTCAAAAGGTGGCTTCATAAGCTGACCAAGAACCAAGTTTAAGTCCCATACCACCGGAGGAGGTCGAATGGGAGGTTTAGTTAAAGTTAAGCCTCTCATGAATCTTGCAATAAGAGGATGAGAGGAAACAGGTTGTCCATTGATGGGCTTAAGTGATGCCGCAATAGCACTCAAATGGACTCTTACTGAATTCGTTTTGAGTCCTGCATTGGAGGAGATGCAGGAGATATTCCAAAAGAGAATTCAATGGGAGTGCCAGAGGGTTAAGACCCTTTTGAGCACACCAAATTGAAAATCTTTTCCATTTAAAAGCTGTGATAAGGAAGCTTATCATAGCTCAGGAAGGAGCTATAGAAAAGGTGAAGTAACTCTGAACAAGCAACCTGTCAGTTCTGGTAGAAATAAGAAAACAGAATTTTCCCATAAAAGACTACCAGTCCCAGAATGCACCAGGTTCCCAACAGCCATTAGAGGAGCTGAAGTGGGGAAACGTGTGTTCAATCAGGAGGGCTATGAGGTAATCCCTAAGCACTCATCTCAAAGGGCAGGGCCTGATTCAGCACAGCTGCGCTGTGTTAGGGAGGAGCACTCATCTAAGCAGAATAAAGGTAGAGTTTATTCTACAGAGGAGCAGCTTGAGCTTGATCATCTTCATCATCAGGAGGATCATCAGAAGCAGAAGCCAAACCGGACGGACAGAGAGGGAAAGAAACCCTTTGGAAGAAAGAGGAGAAAAGCCTTTGAGAGGTCTAGAAGAGTCCAGAGCAGTACGTATACTGGGAGGCAATCCAAGGGCCAGCATACACCATTGGACTGGGGAAAGCCAGAGGAATGGTGCTGCAGAGCTAGGAATCTCCAGACGGTACCTGTGAGGGAGACGGCTGCACGTGGAAGGGACCCTAACACCCGTGCCAGAAGGTATGTGAAGAGAGATCCAGTGTCCAGGGATCTGGATTGGAAGGCTGGACATAAGAACTGGACTACATACTGGCCAGGCTATATAGAGAGGAACTCTAACAGCAATGGAAGCTCAGGTATGAACACTGATCTATGCCCTAGCTATAACCTTGAAAGACAGCAGGGACACAAGTATTCTCCTGAAAGTGCTCCATTGGGAGATTCATCTGTGCCAATCCATGATATTGAACCCATGCTTGTTGAAGAAGAGGGGGTGATAGCAGATGAAGAATCTGTTTACATGGACTGCTCTCTGTCTAAACTCCTTTGGTGATTTTCTGTTACATAGTACAGCAACCATCACAAAGAAATACAAACTTGTTCTTTAATCTACTCAGAAAAGCTCCTGAGTAGGATTTTTAGCCACGCAGTAGAAAGCAAGCCAGCTAAGGGGTTTCAGCTGGATAACTGCTAGCAATTGAGCCTTACCTAATTGCTTGTGAGCTCTGAGAGAATCACTTCTGAATCTATGTGGGAAGATATAAGAAGTTAACCTGAAAAGAACAGTTTTTTTCTTTCTTTGTGGATCCTGTTTGTTGTTTGATACATTGCTAAGAGAAGATTAGCTAAAGCCTACAGAAAAGACCAGTTTGTTGCCAACCAGGTCTTATTTCTTTTGCTTTGATTGCCTGACAAGTTCAAATGTTGTTTCCTGATTTTGTTTTTCCAAGTTTAACACTGAAAGCAAGTAACCTGATTGATGTGCTACCAAGCATATCTGTGTTGGGAGAAATAACCCCATAAATAAATATCTTATTGGCTTTACACTTGAGCACAACTAAATTATTGTGAGCAGCTGTGTCGGGTGTGAATGGACTGCATTGCCCACAATCCCTTGCAAATCATATTGACATATGCACTTGCCAAGACTGCAAACATTCTCACCCAGGCAGCCGTCTGACAAAGCGTAAGAACGCCTAGTGGAAGGTTTCCTAGAGGCATGTAGGATATCCTTCACTTGCTGCGAAAGATTGAAGTGTTGAAGGTCTAGGCATTCAGTAACCAAGCTCTGAGGTGAAGGGACTTGGGGTTTGGGTGCCACAAAGTCCCCTCCTCTTGAGACAGAAGGTCTGGAGCCGCTCCCAAGTCCAGGGAGGGGGCTTGGGAGAGATGCAGAAGTAGAGGGTACCACACTTGGCGTGGCCAGCGTGGAGCTATGAGGATCATGGACCCTTGATCCCTTTGAAGTTTGAACAGAGTCTTGGGAATCAAAGGAATGGGTGGAAAGGCATACAGGAAACCCTGACCCCAATGCAGGAGGAAGGCATCCTTGGTCTGAACTCCCTGACACGGAATTCTGGAACAGAACCGGGGAAGTTTGGCATTCCACGGACTTGCAAAGAGGTCTATGTCCGGGGTTCCCCATTTCTGGAAGATTCTGAGTACCTGATCCATGTGCAGGGACCATTCGTGTGGAAGCAGAACTCGACTGAGTCTGTCTGCCCAAGAGTTTTGGATTCCTGGAAGATATACTGCCAGGAGATGGATTTGATGCTCTCTGGCGAAGGCCCATAATCTTAGAGCTTCGTTGCAAAGCAACAGAGAGCCAGTCCTGCCTTGTTTGTTTATGTAAAACATGGCTACTTGATTGTCCGTGTGAATAAGGACTGTCATGTTGCTGAGGAGGGTATGAAAAACTTTGAGAGCTAGAAAGATTGCTCGAAGTTCCAAGTGGTTGATATGAAGGGTGGTCTCTTGTGGAGACCAAGTGCCCTGAGTGGAGAGATCTTGGAGATGAGCCCCCCAACCTGTCTGGGAGGCATCTGTTGTGAGGGTTGCTTGGGGCAACAATGGTTGAAAGGGGGCCCCCAACAACAGATTTTGAGTGGATATCCACCATTGGAGAGACCAAAAAAGACGATTGGAGTTTGCTATTTGGTCGGAGAGAGCTCCTGATGCTTGAGTCCACTGGGTGGATAAAGTCCATTGAGCTGCTCTCATATGTAGGCGAGCATAAGGCACCATATGCACTGTGGAGGCCATGTGGCCTAATAGTTGTAGCATCTCTCTGGCAGTCAAGTGGCTTCTGGACTGAGTCTGAGAGGCTAAGTGCACTAGACGTTGGCAACGGGCCTGAGGTAGATAGGCCCTTGCGGTGGTGGTATCCAACCAGGCCCCTATGAATTCTAGGGATTGAGTAGGGGTGAGTTGGGACTTTGGCAGATTGATCACAAGTCCCAGATACTGTAGAATTCGCCTGGTGCGATCCAGGGAAGTCTGAGCCTCGGACTGAGACGGAGCTCGGATGAGCCAGTCGTCCAGGTATGGGAAGACAAACATTCCCAGGGTGCGTAGGAATGCAGCTACTATTGCCATGCATTTGGTAAATACCCTTGGAGCAGAGGCTAGACCGAAGGGAAGTACTCTGTATTGGAAGTGTTTTCCCTGGAACAGAAACCGTAGGAATTTTCTGTGGGATGGATGGATGAGTATATGTGTGTACGCATCCTTGAGATCTAGAGAACAAAGCCAGTCCTGACTCTGTAGGTATGGAAGGAGAGTGCCTAGAGAAAGCATCTTGAATTTCTCCCTGTATAGAAATTTGTTCAATTCTCTGAGATCCAAAATGGGTCTGTACCCCCCTGTTTTCTTGGGAATGAGAAAATAAGGGGAGTAAAAACCTGACCCTTGTTGAGGAAGAGGAACCTCTTCTATTGCTTTTTGGGCGGGAAGAGTGGTCACCTCTTGACCCAACAGGTCTAGGAGAGATGGGGGAGAATTGAAACTTCTCACCATGGTATGGGGAGGAAGGTTGGAGAAATGTAGTTTGTAGCCCTCTCTGATGATAGAGAGGGTCCATTGCTCTGATGTGATCTGCTCCCATCTGGGAGCAAAATGAGTTAACCTTCCTGGAATGGTGAGAGGTTCTGGATGTTTAGAGCCAGAAAGGTTAAGTTCTCTAGTTTTAAGTCAAAAACCCTGAGGGGGTTGGGACTGTTGGGCTGTAGCAGCCCCTGCAGGTTTTGCCCTGGCCTGTTTAGGCTGCTGACGCTTAGGAACAAAGCGAGCTGCAGAAGATTGTTGGCCAGTATTTGTGGCAAATCTGGCCTTCTTGTAGAAAGGCTTTTTGAAAGATTTCTTCTTGACAGGGGTAGAGGTAGACTTAGAAAGTCTATCCAAAGCAGCATTTTCTGCATCCATTTGAGTGGCTTTGATTTGCCACTCTTTACCAAACAGATTCTCACCTGTACAGGGCAAATTTCCCAACCCATCCTGGACCCAGGGTTCAAGGTTAGAGGCCTGGAGCCAAGCAATTCTGCGAGCCGCTATGGCAATACCTGAGGCTCTGCTAGCACCTTCAAAGGAGTCAAAGGCTGCTCTGTTGGAGAACTTTGAAATATCTTGAGTATGCTTAAGCAGAAGAAGGAACTCCTCCTTTCTATCCTCTGGGATAAAGGGGAGAAAATGGCGTATTTTTAATGCAATTTCCTTCAGAAACATGCCCATATAGAGGCTGTATGAGTTGATTCTGGCAATAAGCATACTTGCTTGGAAGATTTTCCTTCCAAAAGCATCCAGAGTCCTACATTCTCTTCCTGGGGGAGTAGAAGAGTGTCTTTTAGTACTCTTGATCCTTTTCATAGCTGACTGCACCACAATGGAGTGGTGCGGGAGCTGAGTTTTTTGAAACCCAGGAGAAGGGGGGACATGATACATGGTGTCCAGACGACGAGAATGTGGAGATAGGGTGAGAGGAGTCTCCCATAAGTCCATCATGTGATCTTGAAGAATTTCATGGATGGGCAGGGTGACTGCCTCTTTGGGAACCTTAGAGTATCCTAAAATGTCTAACTTTTTTGCTCTAGGTTCTTTTTCAGAGGATACAGAAATAGAAAGACCTTTAGCTACTTCAATGATGAAGTCTTGAAAGGATAAATCCTCTGGAGGAGACATTCTCCTCTTTGGAGAAGAGGGCTCCTCAGGTAGAGTAAGGGATACTTCAGCAGAGTCATCTGATGAATCAGGATCATCAGAAGACTCAAAGTATCGTCTGTTTGCTTCCAGGGATCGATAAGTGTATCGACCGGTATCGACATCGGGGGTACCCGGAACCAGATCGGTATCGGGAAAAACCTCGGAACCAGGAACCGGAATCGGTATCCTGGTCGATGTGGAAGGCATGGGTACCGGTATCGGTTGTTGCACCGGAACCGGAACCGGAACCGCAGGGTGCGATACCGAGGGCGTCACAGCCTTAATAAAAGCCAGAATGGCCTGCTGCATGGATTGAACTGTATGATCCATGGACGCCACGACTGTCTGGATGTCAGTACCTGATGATTGAGCCGGTACCCCAGAACAGTCTAACAGGTGATCAGTCGAGGCCGTACCATCGATGTCAACCTGTAACCCCATAGGAGGAGCTTTGGAAGCCGGAGCTTCCCGCCGGGGTTGTTTGGCTGGGGCAGGGTCCTCAGGGTCAAGCCCAGGGGTATCTCGATACTTAGAGGGAGATTTGCCCTTTGAGGACCTGCCAGAGGAATGTTTGGTTACCTGAGATCCATCAGGAGAGGAAAACCTGGAAGATGTCGATGCTGGAGTATCTGTAGAAAACAGCATGTGAAACTTGGCTGCCCGGTTCTGTAAGCCACGTTTAGACATCAAAGAACAGGATGGGCAATCCGGAATGGAATGGTCAGGCCCCAAACATTTAAGACACCATTCATGGGTGTCTGTGACTGAAATAGTACCGCTGCACTTGGTGCATTTTTTAAACCCAGAGGCTTGTTTCTCAATGAGGGAGAATTAGTGAAGGCCTAAAGGCCTCACAGAAGTAACACACCAAGTGAGGAAAAGAAAAGAGATTTTTTTTTTTTTTTTTTAAATAAAGGAAAAAAAGACCGGCGGTACCGGTCTGGAATCGGGGAAGGCAGACACGCGGCCAAAGAAATAAACTAAAACAACAACTTCTTCAGCGGTGACAGGAACACGACCTGCTGGCTCCGCGGAAAAAGAAGAACTGAGGAGAGTTGGTCAGGAAGGCGGGAAGGCAGCGCGCATGCGCAGTGGGAGGTCCCAAAAGCTTTCCTTCTGGGAAGCTGGGGAGCTTTCCCGCTCGGGCTCCGTCGGAACCGACGTACCCATATGTGAGGACTTATTCCTGCTTGTTCCTGGAGATACAAAGTTCCTATTTCTATCTTGGCAACCTTGTCTGCCATGGGCTTCCAGAATAGTTTCTCTCCTTTGCAGGGGACATCAACCAGTTTGTCCTGCACACATTGCTCCAAGTCAGATGACTGTAGCCATGCTTGGCATCATGCCCAGATGCCTGCAGCAGCCACCCTGGCCAAAGACCCAAAGCCATCACAGGCTGCTCGAGACAAAAACCGAGCACTCTTACCGCAGAGATCATGGTCTTAAACCTCTGTAGGGGTTCCCCACCGAGGCCTGCCAAAAATTACCAGAGCTCTTTCGACAGTTCCTTCAGGTACATGCCGATATAGAGCTAATAGGACTCTGGCAAGTTAACATTGAGCCCTGAAAGACCTTCCAGTTGAGGGTATTGAGGGTTCTGGCTTCCCTGCTGGGTGACATGGACAGATGAGTTTTTTGGCTTTTGAGCCAGCACATAGGCGACTGCACGACCATCGAGTTGTGGGAAGTTGGGTCTTTTGGAACTCAGGGGCTTCAGTGTACCCAGTACATGGCGTTGAGGCATCTACTGATAATTGGTACTGACGCCGGTGTTTCCACATCTGGAGGAGTAGATGGTCGAGATCAGGGGCACCGGTACCGTAAGGGTCTCCTTTGGGGGTGCCTCGTATTGGAGTATCTCCAATTCCTCTGTGGGCAGGTCCCTCCTCAGCCTGTCTGTCTCGATAGTGAGAACCTTGGCCATGTCCCACACAAAATCGGAGGAAGGTGATGTCCTCATACCAGAAGCAGCATCAGAGGAGGTGGATCAGAGGGCACATCTCTGTGTCGCCTCATATCCAGGGAGTCTTCATCCTCAGTCTCCCATTCGGACTCGAAGCCCAAGTATGAGTCCGATACCACGCGGTCAACTCAGTCGAGGTCTGCTCCAGGTGGTCCGTGATCTCCAGAAGATCTGTGCTCTGAGCCACAAGCACTCACCGGGGAGGACTGGTGCCCCAAGGAATGGGACCAGGACCTCGTCCAGTGCCAGGGGCTCTCTCAAGGCTGGTGGCACTCAAAGACTGGCTCGCCATATGGGGACGTCCTTGATGTCAAGGGTCCCATTGTCAGGACAGATGACCCAGATGAGTCAGATAAACACCCGCTGCATGGCCATGAGGGCAGATATACTGCTCTCCAAGGCCACCATCCTGGTCTCCATATTAGTTGGCTCCATAGCCTTCAATGCAAGCACCGAAGGGTTCAGGCACAGCATCAGTACTGTTGAAGGAGAGTCCTCAATGAGGATAGCCTCTGAGACCTGAGGCCGGTCAGCAAGTGCCGAGATTCCTTACGGGGCAGCATGGAAGGCCGCTCCTGCTCCAACTCTTCAGACACATGCCTGGGACTGCGAGGTCTGGGGTGGGATTTTCCCTTCGTCCCTGACCTGTCCTCCAAGGCAATCTTTGAGGGTTTCTTCTTCTTGCGCTCCACCTCTGGGGATTTCCACTCTGAGGACCCACGGCCACGGGACTCCGAAGAGACTCAGGCTTCGCAGGGCACAAAGGGGGCCCCTGTAGCATGGTGTCGCTGGCGACTCCAGCATAGTCAGACTTCTGGAAAAATATTCTGCTGTTGATTATTTATTTATTTACCATTTCTTATGTTCCGTCTTTCATGATATCAAGGCGGTATACATTGAACAAACTGAAATTACATTGAACAGGGCCTTATAATTGGAGATAACTATTTACAGGGAACATGAGCAACAGAGGATTAAGTGGCTTGCCCAAGACCACAAGGAGCACCTGTGGAACTAGAAACCCCAGTCCTTCGGGCCCAAGGTTGCTGTCCTCTAGTGGGATTTGAACCCTGACCTTCCGGCTTGAGGTAACTTGCCCCAACCACTAGGCCACTCCTCCCTCTTTAGGCTCTTTAGGGCCTTTGAGGTCATGATTCTGCAGAGTTCACAGTTAGAGTCGTTATGCTCTGGCCCGAGGCACCAGAGGCAGCAGTTGTGTACTCAGTGAGACATCATTTTGCCACACCGGTTGCACTGCTTGAAGCCACTGGAGGCCATCAGAAAAAAGGGGTCCCTGCCTATCTTCGGCTAAAAAAACGGGAGCAAATGCTGGTTCGAAGAGCACCTCGATGAAAATTGGGAAAAGAAATGGGCAAACCCAAGGAGCGAAACCGAGGCGAGCTGGCTCGAGAGCAGGAAGGAGCCAGTATGCAAACCGGACAAAAAAACTTAAAAAAAAAATAAAAATAAAAAAATAATCACACTTTTTCCAACAGAAACTGGACAACGTCTGAAGGGCTCTGCTGAAAAAAGGAGATTGAGGCAAGATGGAACTTTGGGCAGGAAGGAGACCACACATCCATGGTGCATCTTCCAAAGGCTTTCTCTGAAAACTGGGGAGATGCTTCTGCATGTGCTCCTTCGGTGCAGACATCACCCACATGTGAGTACTGACTTCCTGCTTGTTCTCGGAGAACCTCCCATTTAGCATTTATCATTTGCATGATGGCCTTATGAACAGGGAAGAGGTCTTGCAGAGCTCTGATCCCCTACAGCAGAGGATCCTCCAGCACCACCTCCTCCACGGGTACCCCCACTTTCAAGTTCAAGGCACCCAGCGAGCAGGCAATGAGCGCCAGTAGCTCCATCCTGCAGAACTAGCCGATCACCACAGGTTTGTTGGGCATGAGGTGGTCCTCAGACTCCCCCTCGGACTCCCAGAACTCGGCTCCTTCCAAGGCTTTGGATGCAGGGGAAACGTACTGGGCCAAGGGTTCCCCAGTGCGTCGTGGTTTCGCCTGTGGGGCCCCTCCCTGCTCCCCCAGAGCCCTTGGCCAGGGGAGACCCACCAGCTGCTTGAGAGGTGCCTGCTGTGCTCTGCTTTAGGCAAAATGCCTGGTGAAACAGTAGCACAAATTCTGGGGTAAAAGGTAGGCCCAAAACCCCCGTAGTCTGATCCAAACTTGCCCTGCACTCTTGTCTTTTTTTTGTTGCCCTTTCTGAGGAAGGCTGAGCTCCTTTCCTTTAGCTGTTCCTGCCCCCATTCCCCCGTGCTCCAATCTGGGCACCACCGCCAGAGGAGCAGGAGACTGCTATCTGAGAGGAAGAGGCCTCCGACATGTCCATGCCTGCTGCCTTGGATGTGCACAGGGCCTGCTCCGCCGCTCTGCTATCCTAGAGCAGAGCCAAATCAGAACAGCGTGGGAAACAGAGCCCCTGCTTGCCAACATTCCCCCTTGTGCTGAATCCAGGAAACGGCGACAAGGACCGACAGCACCACCACACAGCACACTCTGAAGAGCTCAACCCCCCCTCCCCCCCGGAGGGAGGGAAACAGACTCTCACGGAGGGAGGGACCGGGGGCCCCAAGTTTGCATCTTACTGCTCCAGGACAGTTCATGGCATTCGGGAAGGCAACAGTTCTTTTAACGATTTTTTTTTTTTTTTACACAAAACAAACATGCCATTTCCGCTCTTTGTGAGTGGCCAACCAAGGCCAAACCAGAGGACTTCGCCCAGCTCTCCTAGCCCCCGGATCCTCCCAAAACCCCCAGATCCTCTGCCACTATCAGCCAGAAGGACTCTCCAGGGAGCAAAGATGCACAGCTGTATCCCCCACCTGCTGGAGACTGAGCAAGTACTGATCAGCATAGTTCTGTGATTCTGTCTGGAAGGACTGCAAAAGGGGACTGCTACTTCTGGAGAAAGATCTGCAATTGTCCTGTCATGTATACTTGTAAATACTCTTGTAAATAGTTGCAGTAATGACTTCCCATGTTTTATCCAAGTTCTCTGACCTTGTTCTCTGTAAAACCAAACAGTTTGTTCATTATGGTATGTTGTTATATTGTAAACCGCGCTGATGCTGAATAGAGCGGTATATAAGAGCCTGTAATAAATAAAATAAATAAATAAAAATTGTAAGTATTTACTACTGGGAATTTTTCTAAATCTTGAAGAAAAGGGAATTCTTCAGATTAGATTAAAGCTGATTAATCTGTAAACCCAGTGTATTTGTTAAATCAGTCAGGGCCGAGTAGCAGCAAAGAGCTTTCAGTTTAAATTTAAAACACAGCAGAGAGCTTTCTGGTTAAATTTAGACCCCAAGACTCCCTCTATCCAAGCAAGGGCTGTAGGACTCCCCAGCCACAGATTACCTTAGAAGCACAGGACAGGGTACCGTGTAGCAGCCAGCTTTTTATAAGTCGTCTTTCCCTCCCTCACTCCCACAAACCCCTGGGATAATCATAGCTTTATAGGTGCTTAAACCTCTTAAAGGAAAGGAGGTGTTATATTCACTCTCAGGTGTAGCTGTTTATTCTCATCAGCATACATTAAAGACCTGAGATTAATTAAGCTTCAGGTGAACAAAGTACATTAAACATATTAGGTATAGTTTTATTAGTACAACTATCCCCAGCAACCCTTAGTAAGTAAAGCATAGTTACTCACCTGTAACAGGTGATCTCCGGAAACAGCAGGAATTTAGTCTTCACATATGGGTATCGTCGGTACCGACGGAGCCTGCGCGGGAACGCTCCCCAGCGCCCAATTAGAAAGCTTTTGAGAGCATCCACAGCACCTGCGTGCTGCCTTCCCGCCTTTCCCAACTGCATCTCTCCAGCTGAGTTTAAAGCTGAGACAAAGAGAGAGAGAGAGAGGGAAAGAGAAAGAGATAGATACAACTCCTAGGGGGGGTGGGGGGGTTGTGAAGACTAAATTCCTGAAGTTCCCGGAGATCACCTGTTACAGGTGAGTAACTATGCTATCTCCAGGAACAAGCAGGAATGTAGTCTTCACATATGGGGACTCCCTAGCTTTAGATGCCAGGGAGACGCCCCAGAAGTTGTGTGTCCCTGAAACAGGGCTCCACTTCCCCCCATGGATCTCTGGCATCCAACCAGGGATGGCGGGTAGGAGTTGATTAGGTATGGAACAGGTGTTGGAGAACAGCCTGACCAAACAAGACATCCCGGCGGGAGTCCTTGTCCAAGCAGTAATGGCCTGTGAAGGTATGAACCGAGACCCAAGTGGCTGCTCGACAGATGTCGTCAATAGACAAAGAGTGCAAATGAGCCATTGAAGCTGCCATGGCTCTCACATTGTGAGCTGTGACATGGCCCTCCAGAGGAAGGTTCTTACTCTGATAGGCAAAGGAAATACACTGTGCAATCCAGCTGGACAGTGTTCTCTTGGAGACTGGAAGTCCCAAATGAGAAGGATCAAAAGCAACAAAGAGTTGAGAGGACTTTCTATGTTGCTGTGTTCTTTGTAAGTAAAAGGCTAAAGCTCTTTTACAGTCCAAAGTATGAAGGTTCCTTTCTGCATTAGATGCATGAGGCCTTGGAAAGAACACAGGTAGGTAGACCGCTTGGTTTAGATGAAAAAGCGAGACCACCTTAGGCATAAAGCGTGGATGAGGCCTAAGGACTACCTTGTCATGATGAAACCTTGTATAAGGTGGATCAGCTACTAGTGCTTGCAACTCACTGATTCGATGTGCTGATGTGACTGCAATGAGAAAGATAACCTTCCAAGAAAGGAATTTCAAGGAGGTAGTAGCTAGGGGTTCGAAAGGTGGCTTCATGAGCTGACCAAGAACCAAATTTAAGTCCCATGCCACAGGTGGTGGCTTTATGGGAGGTTAGTTAGCAGAAGGCCTCTCATAAATCTTACTATAAGAGGATGGGAGGAGATAGGTTGTCTATTTAGGGGCTTGAAGGAAGCTGCAATAGCACTCAAATGGACTCTCACTGAGTTAGCCTTAAGTCCTGCATTGGATAAATGAAGGAGATACTCCAGTAATGATTCCAGAGGTATGGCACTGGAGTTAAGACCCTTCTGTGAACACCATACAGTAAACATTTTCCACTTGAAAGCATAAGAGCGTCTTGTGGAAGGCTTCCTGGAAGCATAAAGGATATCCTTTATTTGCTGAGGAAGGTTAAGATCATGGAGATCTATGCCTTCAGAAACCAAGCCCTCAGATGCAGAGACTGGGGATTGGGATGCCATAACATTTCGTCCTCCTGAGATAGGAGATCTGGAGCAGACCCTAACTCCAGGGAGGGAGCTAAAGAGATGTAGAAGCAGAGGGTACCACACTTGCCGTGGCCAATGTGGAGCTATGAGAATCATACGGCCTCTGTCTCTCTGAAGCTTGAACAGGGTTTTGGGAATCAGGGGAATGGGTGGAAAGGCATAAAGGAAGTCTTGACCCCAGTAAAGGAGGAAGGCATCCGTGGCCTGAGAACCCTGAGCCGAAATTCTGGAACAGAACCGGGGAAGTTTGGCATTCAACGGACTTGCAAAGAGGTCTATGTCCGGGGTTCCCCAAGTTTGAAAAATCGTGGCCACCTGGTCTGCATGTAGAGACCATTCATGTGGAAGCAGAACTCGACAGTCTGTCTGCCCAAGAGTTTTGTATGCCTGGAAGATACACTGCCAGGAGATGAATCTGATGCTCTCTGGTGAGGGCCCATAGTCGCAAAGCTTCGTTGCAAAGCGACAGAGCCTGTGCCCTGCTGCTTGTTCACGTAGAACATGGCTACTTGATTGTCCGTATGAATGAGGACTGTCTTGTAGCTGAGCAGGGTATGGAACACTCGAAGAGCAAGGAAGATTGCTCTGAGCTCTAAGAGATTAATATGTATGCGAGTCTCCTGTGGAGTCCAGGTGCCCTGGGTGGAGAGGTCTTGCAGATGAGCTCCCCAACCCATTCGTGAAGCATCTGTTGTGAGAGTTGCCAGGGGTAAGGGTTGTTGAAAAGGGGACCCCAGCAACAGGTTTTGAGTGGACCTCCACCACTGGAGGGACAAAACAAGCAGACTTGTGTTGGCTATTTTGTCTGACAGGCACCCTGATGCCTGGGTCCACTGAGTGGATAAAGTCCACTGGGCTGCCCTCATATAGAGGCGAGCATAGGGAACCACATGCACGGTACATGCCATGTGGCATAGTAGTTGTAGCATTTCTCGGGCAGTGAGATGAGACTTTAGCACTGCTTGAGAAGCTAACTGCACCATGCGAAGGCAACGGGCCTGGGGGAGATAGACCCTTGCCTTTGTGGTATCCAGCAAAGCTCCTATGAACTCTAGAGACTGAGTGGGAGTTAGACTGGATTTTGGGATGTTTATTACCAGACCCAAATACTGAAGGATACGCTTCGTGCAGGATAGAGAAGTCCTGGCCACTGACTCTGTTGGGGCTCGAATGAGCCAATCGTCTAAGTAGGGGAAGACGAATATCCCTAGAGTGTGGAGAAATGCTGCTACCACAGCCATGCAATTCGTGAACACTCTTGGAGCTGAGGCCAGGCCAAAGGGAAGCACCCTGTATTGGTAGTGCTGTCCTTGAAAAAGGAACCGAAGGAACCTTCTGTGAGTTGGATGGATGAGAACATGGGTGTACGCATCCTTGAGATCTAGAGAACATAGCCAATCCTGACTCTGAAGGTGTGGCAGCAGAGTTCCTAGAGAAATCATTTTGAATTTCTCTTTGAACAGGAATTTGTTCAATTCTCTGAGGTCCAAGATAGGTCTGTATCCCCCTGTTTTCTTTGGGATAAGGAAATAGGGGGAGTAGAACCCTGTACTCTGCTGATGAATGGGTACTTCTTCTATTGCCCCTTGGGCAAGAAGTGTAGAGACCACTTGATCTAACAGATTGATGAGAGAGGTCTGAGAATTGAACTGTCTTACCATTGTGGGAGGGGGCATGCACAGAAAGTGCAGCTTGTACCCCTCTCTGATAATGGAGAGTGTCTAATGCTCTGCTGTTATCTGCTCCCACCTGGGGGTAAAATGGCATAACCTTCCTGGAATGGTGGAAGGCTCTGGTCCATTGAGGGCCAGAAAGGCTAAGTTCTCTAGATGAAAGTCAAAGACTTTGTGGAGGCTGAGACTGCTGAGACGGTTGAGGCTTGGCAGTCTTTGCTTTCCTTTGTTTAGGTGGTTGCTGACCTTTTCAGACAGGCTGACCTGCGTAACGTCCCTGCTGGAAATAAGAGGGATAAAACCTCTTCTTTTTTGAGAAGAAATCAATCTTTCAAGAAACCTTTCTTGCAGGATCAGCTGTGGCTTTGGATAACCTATCCAAAGTGGAGTTGTCAGCATCCAACTCATTGGCTTTTTCTTGCCAATTCATGCCAAATAGGTTCTCACCTGTACAAGGGATATTTCCCAGTTTGTCCTGCACCCAGAGCTCCAAATCGGATGCCTGGAGCCAGGCAATTCTACGTGCACCTATGGCAATGGCAGAGATTCTGCTTATGCACTCAAAACAGTCAAAAGCTGCACAATTGACAAACTTAGAAACATACTGGGAATGTTTAACTAGTGTGAGAAAATCCTGCCTCTTGTCCTCAGGAAGGTGAGGGCTTAAAACCTCCAAGTCTCCTGTGACTTCTTTAAGGAACATTCCCATATATAGAATATAGGAACTGATCCTGGCAGAAAGCATGGAAGCCTGGAACGTACGAGGTCCAAAGGCATCCAAAGTTCTACACTCACGTCCTGGAGGATTAGAGGCATGCCTCTTTGCACTCCTGATCCTTCTCATAGCTGATTCCACTACAATAGAGTGGTGAGGAAGCTGAGTTTTCTGGAAACCAGGACAAGGAGGGACTCGATACATGGCATCCAGTCTGCGAGAGCGAGGAGAGGTCTCCCACATTCTCAACATGAGATCATGTAAAATCTCATGGATAGGCAGAGTAGCTGCCTCCTTAGGAGCTTTGGGATATTGTAAAATCTCCAACTCCTAAGCCCTGAGCTCTGTTTCAGGAGCCACAGTAATGGACAGACCTCGAGCCACCTCCCTGATGAAATCCTGAAAGGAGATATCTTCTGGAGGAGACATCCTACATTTAGGAGAGGAAGGCTCCTCCGGGAGAAGTACACCGGTACCGGCAGAGCTATCAGAATCCTCTGAGTCCTCCGAGAATTCGAAGTACCGTCTGTCTAGATGCTCTTGAAGAGCCCAATACCCGTACTGACCGAAGTCGGTACCAGGGGGATTCGGTACCGTTGTATCGGCACCGGAAGGCATCGCATGACTGGGTGCCGGCAAAGCATGTCGATGCTATCGGTACCGGTACCGATACCGGCTGAACTGTCTGACGTGGTTCCGAGGGTGTCGATGCCGCAAAGAGAGCCGCCAGACTGCGTTCAATAGCCAGAAACCTCTGGTCTATCGACGCTTCCGATACCTGGGTGTCGGTACCGGAAACAGCCGGTACCCCAGAGCATGGCACCAGTAGTTCTGCCGAGGTGGAGGCCTCGAACATCCTGAAGCCCCGATAATGCTTTGGAAGCTGAAGCCTCCTGCCGGGGCAATTTTGCCGGTACAGAACCCTCATGGGCAATGCCAGAGGCATCTCGATGCCTGGAAGGAGATCTACCCTTTGAGGACCGGCTAGACTTATGTTTAGTTACTTGAGATCCATGGGAGGAAGACGAAGCCCTGGAAGACGTCGATGCCACAGAAGCTGCATCGGAGGGAAAAAGGGCGCAGAGCTTAGCAGCTCGGTTTTGTTGACCCCTCTTGAACATCATGGCACAAGCCATACACTCGGCGATAGAGTGGTCAGGACCTAAACATTTAAGACACCACTCGTGGGTGTCGGTGACGGAGATGGTACCGCCACACTTGGTGCACCTTTTGAAACCCGAAGCGTGTTTTTCCATAATGGAGGAAATTTTGGGCCTAAGGCACAAAATGGCGTGTACACCTGGGAAGAAAAGTTTGGAAAAAAAAAATATATATATAATTATATAATATATATATATATATATATATAATATATATATATTTTTTTTTTTTTTTTAAGGAAAGAAAGAAAGAAAGAAAGAAAAGAGAACCGGCGGTACCGGTATAGCGTCGAGGAAGGCAGACGCGACCACAAAAAATAAAGAACAAGGAAAGCATTTTCTGCGGTGACAGGAACGACGACCTGCTGGCTCCGCAGAAAACGAAGAACTGGAGAGAGGGAGATGGGAAAGGCGGGAAGACAGCACGCAGTCACTGTGGGATGCTCCCAAATGCTTTCTAATTGGACGCTGGGGAGCATTCCCGCGCAGGCTACGTCGGTACCAACGATACCCATATGTGAAGACTACATTCCTGCTTGTTCCTGGAGATAGAACTTAAATATTTAAACAATCTTAAAACTAAAATGCAGACAGCAATCCAGCAAAGAGATGGGGGCTTTCCAGTCTTTTGCATGGAGTGTCAAAATGTATGATTTTCTCCCAGTTCGTGAGGGGTCTTATTTGTGCACTAGGTGCAAGGAGCTCCTTGCTCTCATGGAACGAGTCAGATCAGTTGAAGCTAGAGTAGCAGACTTGGAAGATATAAAGGAAGACAGAGGTACATAGACAAGACCTACAGGGATATAGTCCTTAAGTCCCACCTCCAGGCTGGCAGCATCCCTGCTGCCATGGATAGAGGTCACATGACAGGAGAGCATCACCCTGGTGTGCCAGGAAGTGATCCTGTAGCTAGGACCTGTCCTCTAGGTGATATAAAACCCTCTTGCACCGAAGAAGTTTCTCCAGGGCCATGTGCCCATGAAGGAAGGGTTAGAACAGCCGTTACAGTTGGTGATTCCAGCATTAGGCATGTAGATAGCTGGGTGGCTGGTGGATGTGAGGATCGCCTGGTAACATGCCTGCCTGGTGCGAAGGTAGCAGACCTCATGCACCACCTAGACAAGATCTTAGATAGTGCTGGGGAAGAGACTGCTGTCTTTGTACATATCGGTACCAATAACACAGGAAAATGTGGCAGGGAGGTTCTGAGGCTAAATTTAGGCTTTTAGGTAGAAGCTGAAATCCAGAACTTCCAGGGTAGCGTTCTCCGAAATGCTTCCCGTTCCACGCGCAGGACCCAAAAGGCAGGCAGAGCTCCGGAGTCTCAAAGCATGGATGAGACAATGGTGTAAGGATGAGAGTTTTAGATTTGTTAGGAACTGGAGAACATTCTGGGGAAAGGAGGGCCTCTTCCGAAGGGATGGGCTTCACCATAACTGGGATGGAACCAGGCTGCTGGCACTAACCTTTAAAAAGGAGATAGAGCAGCTTTTCAACTAGATAACAGGGGAGAGCCGACAGTCGCCTAAGAGCACCTGGTTCGGAACAATGTATCCTTGAAGGATACTACCAAAAGAATGAAGTTAAGGCATATCAGCAGAAAGGTTCCAATAAAAACAAAAGTAGCCCAAATGCCCTTGAGTACGCAGCAGACAAAGCTTAAAGATTCCAAATTTCCCATGCCCACCGATAGCCAGATTAATATGAATAAAATACAGTTTCTAAAATGCTTGTATGCAAATGCTATAAGTCTAAAAAATAAGATGGAGAGTTAGAATATATAGCATTAAATGAGACGTTAGATATGACTGGTATCACAGCGACATGGTGGAAGGACAACCGGTGTCAAAAGCAATATTAAAGCTACTGAAATGCAGGGGACATGGGGAAAAGAAGAAGCGCTCTGGATTTTGTTGGAAAGAGGAGATGGCACTGTCATCCATACTGCTGTAGTCTACAGACCTCCGACTCAAATTGAAGAGATAGATAATGATTTAATTATAGATATTGCCAAGATAGCCACAAAGTGGGAAGCGATCATTTTGGGTGACTTATCTACCTGATGTGGATTGGATTACTCCTTCTGCACATTTGGAAAGAAGCAAAAAAATTGTAGATGCTCTCCAAGATGCATTACTTAGACAAATGGTCATGGAGCCAACCAGGGAAAGCTCAACGCTGGATTTAGTGCTCACCAACGGTTATAGCGTGTCGAAAGTCAGCTTGAGTGCCCCTGTGAGCAACAGCGATCATCACACAGTGAGGTTTGAGATAAAAGCCAAGGTACAGGCCAAACATAGCAAGCTCAAAGTCCTAAACTTCAAAAACACTGACTTCAATAAAATGGCCGAGTACCTAAAGGAGGAGATGATAGGGTGGAAGGAGATAAGCTAAGTGGGAATTGCAATGGGCTAAACTAAAGGTGACAATAAAAGGGGCAACAGACAAATATGTAAAAAAGGTAAACAAAACAAGAGGAGAAGGAAACCTATTTGGTTTTCCAAAGAAGTGGCTGCTCAAGTAAAAGCAAAAAACATAGCTTTCACAAAGTTCAAAAGCTTGCAAACAGAACACAGAAATGAATACAGGATCAAACTCAAAGAGTCAAAAAGAGAAATAAGGATAGCAAAACCAAAAGGTAGAGGAAAAGATGGCTAAAGATGTTAAGGGTGGCAACAAAACTTTCTTCAGGTATATTTGGGAAAGGAAGATCAGAGTTGGAATTGCAGGACTCAGAAGTGCTGGGAAAGGATTCGTGGAAAGTGACATAGAAAAAGCGAAATTGCTAAACAAATACTTCTGCTCTGTTTTTACTAAAGAAAATCCTGGAGATGGACCAGCTGTAACTCCCAAATATAAAAATGGGAATGAAGTAGATACCACACCATTCACAGAAGATAAGGTGTTGGAACAACTTACTAAACTGAAAGTGGACAAAGCCATGGGACCGGATGGGATACATCCCAGGATACTGAAAGAGCTCAGAGAGGTTCTTGCAGGGCCGTTAAAGGATGTATTCAACAGATCCTTGGAAAAAGGAAAGGTTCCTCAGGACTGGAGAATGGCTGATGTCGTACCTATATACAAAAGTGGTGACAGGGAAGACGTGTCAAACTACAGACCCATGAGCCTTACCTCGGTGGCGGGAAAAGTAATGGAGACGCTCCTGAAAGAGCGAATAGTGAACTTTCTCAAAACCAACAGATTCCAAGATCCGAGGCAACATGGTTTTACTGAAGGATGGTCTTACCAAACAAATCTGATTGAGTTCTTTGACTGGGTGACCAAGGAACTAGATCAGGGGCATGTGATGTATGTCATCTACCTGGATTTCAGCAAAGCCTTTGATACTGTTCCTCATAGGAGGCTTGCCAATAAACTCAGTAGCTTGGGAATGCGTCCCAAGATGGTAAACTGGATTAGAAATTGGTTGACTGACAGATGACAGAAGGTGATGGTACATGGAGCTCACTCGGATGAAAGGAAGGTGATTAGCGGGGTGCCCCAGGGCTCGGTCCTGGGCCCTGCACTGTTCAATGTATTTGTGAGTGATATTGCTGAAGGACTGAATGGAAAAGTCTGTCTTTTTGCAGATGACACAAACATTTGCAACAGAGTGGACGCCCCCAAGGGAGTGGATAACATGAGGAAAGATCTACAAAAGCTGGAAGAATGGTCTAATGCTTGGCAATTACGATTTAATGCGAAAATGTGCAGTGTCATGCACTTAGGTAGCAGAAATCCAAGGGAAATGTACACGATAGGGGGCGAGAGGCTGGTGTGCATGGTTCAGGAGAAAGACCTTGGTGATGATCTCAAGGTGGCAAAACAGTGCGACAAGGCGGTGGCAAAAGCCAGGAGGATGTTGGGCTGCATACAAACAGGGATTACCAGCAGAAAGGAGGAGGTACTTATTTCACTGTACAGGTCACTGGCGAGGACTCACTTGGAATACTGTGTTCAGTTTTGGAGACCATATCTTGCAAAAGATGTACAAAGACTGGAAACTGTTCAGAGGAAGGCGATCAAAATGATTGGAGCCTGCGTAAGAAACCTTATGAGAAGAGACCTGAAGACCTAAATATGTATACTTTGGAGGAGAGGAGGGATAGGGGAGATATGATTCAGACCTTTAAATACTTAAAGAGGACGATGAACAAACAAACCTCTTCCAAAGACAGGGAAGCTGCAGAACTAGAGGGCATAACTTGAAGCTTGTGATAAGGAAGCTTATCATAGCTCAGGAAGGAGCTATAGAAAAGGTGAAGTGACTCTGAACAAGCAACCTGTCAGTTCTGGTAGAAATAAGAAAACAGAATTTTCCCATAAAAGACTACCAGTCCCAGAATGCACCAGGTTTCCAGCAGCCATTAGAGGAGCTGAAGTGGGGAAACGTGTGTTCAATCAGGAGGGCTATGAGGTAATCCCTAAGCACTCATCTCAAAGGGCAGGGCCTGATTCAGCACAGCTGTGCTGTGCTAGGGTGGAGCACTCAAAGCAGAATAAAGGTAGAGTTTATTCTACAGAGAATTATCCTCATCCTCAGATTCAGCTTGGAGATCCTCAGCTTGGACATCTTCATCATCTGGAGGATCATCAGAAGCAGAAGCCAGTGCGGACGGACAGAGGACAAGAAACCCTTTGGAAGAAAGAAGAGAAAAGCATTTGGGAGGTCTAAAGGAGTCCAGAGCAGTACGTATACTGGGAGACATTCAAAAGGCAAGCTTAAACCATGGGACTGGGGAAAGCCAGAGGAATGGTGCTGCAGAGCTAGGAATCTCCAGACGGTACCTGTGAGGGAGACGGCTGCACGTGGAAGGGACCCTAGGACCCGTGCCAGAAGGTATGTGAAGAGAGATCCAGTGTCCAGGGATCTGGATTGGAAGGCTGGACATAAAAACTGGACTACATACTGGCCAGGCTATTTAGAGAGGAACTCTAAGAGCAATGGAAGCTCAGGTATGAACACTGATCTATGCCCTAACTATAACCTTGAAAGACAGCAGGGAAACAAGTATTCTCCTGAAAGTGCTCCATTGAGAAATTCCTCTGTGCCAATCCATGATATTGAACCGATGATTGTTGAGGAAGGGGGAGAAGTCTTAGATACAGGCTGTGAATTCATGGATTGCTCTCTGTCTAAACTCCTTTGGTAATTTTCTGTTACAAAGTACAACAACCATCACAAAGAAATACAAACTTGTTCTTTAATCTACTCAGAAAAGCTCCTGAAGTAGGATTTGAGCCACGCAGTAGAAAGCAAGCCAGCTAAGGGGTTTCAGCTGGGTAACTGCTAGCAATTGAGCCTTACCTAATTGCTTGTGAGCTCTGAGGGAATCACTTCTGAGTCTGTGTGTGAAGATATAAGAAGTTAACCTGAAAAGAACAGTTTTTTCCCTTCTTGGAGGGTTTTGCTTATTGTTTGAAACACTGCTAAGAAAATATTAGCTAAAGCCTACAGAAAAGACCAGTTTGTTACCAACCAGGTCTTTATTCTTTTCATTTGATTGCCCGACAAGTTCATCTGTTGTTTTCCTGATTTTGTTTTTCTAAGTTTAACACTGAAAGCAAGTATCCTGTTTTATGTGCTACCAAGCATATCTGTGTTGGGAGAAATAACCCCATAAATAAATATCTTATTGGCTTTACACTCAAGCACAACTAATTATTGTGAGCAGCTGTGTCTGGTGTGAATGAACTGCATTTCCCACAATCCCTTGCAAATCATATTGATATATGCACTTGCCAAGACTGTGAACATTCTCACCCAGGCAGCCGTCTGACAAGCTGCAAGGTGGAAAATTGAAAGGCAATGTCAGGAAATTATTTTTCACTGAAAGGGTGGTGGATGCTTGGAATGCTCTCCCGATGGAAGTGGTGGGGGACAAACACGGTGAAGGAATTCAAAACAGCCTGGGACAAGCACAGCAGATCCCTTTACAGAAACAGGATAAAAACAAAATAAACTGAACTATCTAACTTCTCAACAAATAGGGTTGTCCTACATGGAGTGGACAGGGGAGGGGTGGCCTGCACAGAGTGACAGGTGCACCTACTCTTGCCGTATTGCTGGGCAGACTGGATGGACCATGCTGGTCTTTATCTGCCGTCATTTACTATGTTACTATGATACCTGGGTACAAACTATATCGTAATGATAGAGCTGATCAAATTGGTGGAGGGGTTGCGCTCTGTTAAAGAGGGCATTGAGTCACAAAGGATTAAAGTTTTGCAGGAAATAAAAATTGCTGTAGAATCTCTATGGATTGAAATTCCATGTAAAAAGGGGAAGGCGACGGCAGTGGGGGTGTACTATCAACACATGGACAGAATGAACAAATGGATGATGAAATGCTCAAAGAAATCAGGGAAGCTAACAAAAGTTACAGCACAGTAATAATAATATGTGATTTCAATTACCCCGGTACTGACTGGGTCAGTGTCACCGCAGGACATGCCAGGGAGATAGAGTTTCTAGATGAAATACGAGGGTTGCTATTTATATTTCTGGCCTAATAATGAAAAAACAAATATTTATGATCGAAATTGGTTTTATTGTTTTTCAAAATATTCTCCATGAAGATCAATACACTTTTGCATGCATTTGAACCAATTTTCGAAGCACTTTTTCCACTCCGATTGAGGTAACTCCCAAACATGCGTTTTGAATGCATCAACCGCATCTTCGGGTGTTGAAAATCGTTGACCACGTAATTTGTTTTTGATGTGCGGGAATAAAAAGAAGTCATTGGGTGCCAAATCAGGGCTGTACGGTGGATGACCCCTCAATTTGATGTTTTGGCCGGTCAAAAATTCCTTTCTTTGAGCCGATGTGTGAGCTCGCATAAACTTCATTAAGAATTATTCGCCTCTTCTTCGACTCTTTCCAAATTTCTCCGAAGACTTCTGGTAAACAAATGGTCATGTACCATTCAGAATTGACCATCCTACGTTGCTCTAATGGCACTGTCGCCACGTGACTGGTAATGCCGAAGAAACAGGCAACCATTTGCTTCAATGTGCTTCTTCCGCGAATAACTTTTGTTGGATTTGGCTCATCTTGGAAGACCCATACAGTTGATTGCTGTTTTGTTTCGGGCTCATATGCATAGATCCATGATTCGTCACCTGTGTAAATGTTATACACAGTCTTTGATGCACCTTGAACGTATTTTTTCAACATTTCCTTGCACCAATCGACACGAGCCTTCTTTTGAGCGTTTGTCAGATTATACGGGATCCAACACAAACAAATCTCTTTTACGGCCAAATGATCATGCAATATCTTATTGATGCTTGTCATACTAATGCCCAAAGATGCCCCAATCTCACGGTATGTCACATGACGATCTTGCTTTATCAGTTCACACACAGCATCGATATTTTCTGGCACAACAACCGATTTTGGACGACCCTGACGGAATTTGTCCTGGAGCGAACGTCGGCCACGATTGAATTCGTTATACCAGGTTTTTTTACAGTGCTGTAGGATGGTGCTTTATCGCCATATAAAAAATTAAGTTCATCGATGCACTCTTGTCTTGATAATCCATGTCGAAAGTTATGAAAAATAATCGCACGAAAATGTTCACGTTAGTTCCATTTTTCGCCCGAGATTAATTTTTCAAGTTACTGTAAACAACAAATCGCGCTCAAATGATAAAATGTTATGAATAAGGTTATGTTCAACAATGTCAGTGTTCCAATGGAACCATTGGATGGCGCCTGGCAACACTTACTGTTGCTAAGGCGAGAAATATAAATAGCAACTCTCGTAAATGACTGCTTCTTGGAGCTGCTGGTTCATGAACCAACCAGAGGGGAAGCTATTTTGGATCTAGTCCTTAGTGGAACACCAGATCTGGTGCATGAGATAAGGGTGTTTGGGCCACTTGGCAATAGTGATAAGAGCATAATCGCGTTTGATTTAATTAATGGAGGAGGGATGGTAAGGAAATTCACAGTACTACCTTTAAACTTTCAAAAGGGAGACTATGATAAAATGAGGAAAATAGTTAAGAAAAAACTAAAAGGAGCAGTTGCAAAGATTAAAGACTTACATCAAGCTTGGGTGTTTAAAAATACTATCTTGGAAGCCCAGATCAGCTGTATTCCACACTTTAAGAAAAGTAGAAGGAAGTACAAAAAACTGCCAGCATGGTTTAAAGGTAAGATCAGAGAGGTTATTATCAAAAAAACATCTTTCAGGAAATGGAAAAAACGAAAATGACAAAAACTGGAAACAGCACAAGCACTGGCAAGTTAAATGCAAGGCATTGATAAGCTAGCCAAAGAGAGAATTTGAGAAGAAGCTTGCTATGGAAGCAAAAACACATAATAAAGACTTTTTCAAGTACATCTGTAGCAAAAGAAGAAATGCAGAAGAAATGAAAGAAATGTCGATACACCGGGAAGATGTATTACAACTATTTGATAAACAGTAGAAAATCACCTGGACCGGATGGTATACATCCAAGGGTGTTGAAAGAACTGAAATATAAGATTGCAGACCTGCTATTAGTAATCTGTGAACTATCATTAAAATCATTTGTAATACCTGAAGACTGGAGGATGGCCAGTATAATGCCAATTTTTATAAAGGGTTCCAGGGGTGTTCCAGGAAACTACAGACCGGTGAGCCTGCCGTCAGTACCGGGAGAAATGATAGAAACCATCATAAAGAAGAAAATTACTGAACATGTAGATAGTCATGGCTTAATGAGAAACAGCCAACATGGCTTTAGACAAGGAAGATCTTGTCTTATTAATCTGTTATGTTTTTTTGAATGTGTGAATAAACAGGTACACAAAGGTGAGTCTGTTGATATAGTGTATCTGGACTTTCAGAAAGCCTTTGACAAGGTCCCTCCATCAGAGACTTTTGGCAAAACTAAAAAGTCATGGGATAGGAGACAGTGTACTACTGTGGATCAGGAACAGGTTAAAAGATAGAAAGCAGAGGGTAGGGCTAAATGGCCAATTTTCCCATTGGAGAAAGATGAATAGTGGAGTAACCCAGGTATCTGTGCTGGGTCCGCTGCTTTTTAACATATTCATAAATGACCTAAAAAATGGAAAAACGAGTGAGGTTATCAAATTTGCAGATGAAACAAAACTATTTAAAGTTGTTAAAACCTATGAGGATTGTAGAAAATTGCAAGAGGAGCTTGATAAATTAGAACATAAGAACATAAGATATGCCATACTGGGTCAGACCAAGGTCCATCAAGCCCAGTATTCTGTTTCCAACAGTGGCCAATCTAGGTCATATGTACCTAGCAGTTTCCCCAAAAGACAAGTTCCACAATGCTTGTACTGGGTCAAGCATTGATATCTTCGGTCACTTCTTAATAATGGTTTATGGACCTTTCCTCCAGGAACTTGTCCAAACCTTTTTTAAACCCAGCTACACTAACAGCCTTTACTACATCCTCCGGTAACAAATTCCAGAGTTTGATTACACGTTGAGTGAAAAAATATTTTCTTTTATTAGTCTTAAATAGTTTACCCTGTAGCTTCATTACATGTCCCCTAGTCTTTCTATATTCTGATAACGTAAATAATAGATCTACGTTTACCCGTTCCACTCCATTCATTAATTTATAGACTTCTATCATATCTCCCCTCAGCCGTCTCTTTTCCAGGTTAAAGAGCCCTAACCTTTTTAGCCTTTCTTCATAGGAGTATCCTTCCATCCCCTTTACCATTTTGGTAGCTCTTCTCTGAACCTTTTCTAAAATTGCTATATCCTTTTTAAGATACGGCGACCAGAATTGCACACAATATTCAAGGTGCGGTCTCACCATGGAACGATATAGAGGCATTATAATATCTTTTGTTTTATTTTCCATTCCTTTCCTTATCATACCTAGCATTCTATTTGTTCTCTTGGCCGCCGCTGCACACTGGGCCGAGGGTTTTAACATGGTATCCACAATGACGCCTAAATCTTTTTCCTGGGTGGTGGTTCCTAATGTGGAACCTTGCATCGTGTAACCATAGTTTGGGTTGTTCTTCCCTAGGTGCATAACCTTGCACTTGTCCACATTAAATTTCATCTGCCATTTTGATGCCCAGTCTTCCAATTTATCAAGATCCTCTTGCAATTTTCCACAATCCTCTTGGGTTTTAACAACTTTAAATAGTTTTGCGTCATCTGCAAATTTGATAACCTCACTCGTTATTCCACTTTCCAGGTCATTTATGAATATGTCAAAAAGCAGTGGACCCAGCACAGATCCCTGGGGTACACCACTATTCACCTTTCTCCATTGGGAAAATTGTCCATTTAGCCCTACCCTCTGCTTTCTATCTTTTAACCAGTTCCTGATCCACAATAATACACTGCCTCCTAACAGGTTGATGAGAGAGGTCGGAGAATTGAACTGCCTTACTACTGTGCGAGGGGGCATGCTTGAAAAATGAAGCTTGTACCCCTCCTTTATGATGGAGAGTGTTCAATGCTCTGCTGTTATTTGCCCCCATCTGGGGGCAAAATGACATAGCCTTCCTGGTTCTCGGGGGACCAGAACCTTCCACCATTCCAGGAAGGTTAAGTTCTCTAGATGAGAGTAAAGGCCCTGTGGAGGCTGAGCCTGCTGGGCCGGTTGAGGCCTAGCAGCCTTTGCTTTCTTCTGTTTGGGTGGCTGCTGACTTTTCTTGGCAAGCTGACCTGCAGAACGTCCCTGCTGAATGAACATAAGCAGGGTAAAATCTTTTCTTTTTAGAAAAGAATGGTTTCTTGAACAATTTCTTTCTAGCAGGATCAGCAGTGGACTTGGACAATCTGTCCAAGGTGGAATTTTCAGCATCCATGTCATTGGCTTTTTCCTGCCAATCTTTACCAAACAGGTTCTTGCCAGTACAAAGGATATTTTCCAATTTGTCTTGTACCCAGAGCTCTAGATCAGATGCCTGGAGCCAAGCAATTCTACGTGCCCCTATGGCAATAGCCGAGGTTCTGCTTATGCACTCAAAGCAGTCAAAGGCTGCACGGTTCGAAAATTTAGAGACATCTTGGGCATGCATGCTTATTTATTTATTTAACATTTCTTATATACCGCGCTATTTGTCATCAATGCGGTTTACATTGTAACAATAAAACACCTTCGTTTACAGATAACAGGGAAATAACTTGGAGTTAAACCAGGGGAAACTATATACAATCTTGGTAACTATATGTTGGTACATATGTCAGTTTGACCCAAGTGAGAAAATCCTGTCTTATCTTCAGAAAGGAAAGGACTGAAAGCCTCTAAATTATCTGTGACCTCCTTCAAGAACATTCCCATGTAGAGACTATAGGAACTGATCCTGGCAGAAAGCATGGAAGCTTGGAAGACTCTACTTCCAAAAGCATCCAGGGTTCTGCACTCACGTCCTGGAGGATTAGAGGCATGCCTTTTTGCACTCTAAATACTTCTCATAGCTGACTCCACTACAATAGAGTGGGGAGGAAGCTGAGTCTTATGAAACCCAGGACAAGGAGGGACTCGATACATAGTATCTAGTCTACGAGAATGAGGAGAAGTGGTAAGAGGTGTTTCCCACATCCTCAACATGCGATCATATAAAATCTCATGAATTAGCAAGGTAGCTGCCTCCTTAGGAGTTTTGGGATATTGAAGAATTTCTAACTCCTTAGCCCTTGGCTCTGTTTCAGGGGCCACAGTAAGGGAGAGGCCCCGAGCCACCTCCCTGATAAAATCTTGGAAGGAAATATCCTCTGGAGGAGACATCCTGCGTTTAGGGGAGGAGGGCTCCTCTGGAAGAAACATCGCTGCATCGACAGAACTGTCAGAATCCTCAGATTCTTCTGAGGACTCGAAGTATCGTCTGTCTGGATGCTCTTGAATAGCCCGATAACCGTACCGACCAAAGTCGGTACCGGGAGTAACCGGTACCGGGGTATCGATACCGAAAGTCATCGGATGACTGGGTACCAGCAAAGCAGACACCGATGCTATCGGTAGTAGTACCAATACCGATACCGAAGGCAGTGTCGGTACCGGTGGGACTGTCTGTCGCAGTTCTGAGGGCTTCAATGCCGCACGGAAAGCCGCCAGACTGCGTTCCATAGCCAGAACTCTCTGGTCTATTGACGCTGCCAATGCCTGGATGTCGGTACCAGAGGAGACCGCCGATACCCCAGAGCATGGCACCAGTAGATCTGCCGAGATCGAGGCCTCGAGAACATCCTGGAACCCCGATAATGCTTTGGAAGCCGAAGCCTCCCGCCGGGGTAATTTTGCCGGTGCAGAATCCTCGAGGGCAACGCCAGAGGCATCTCGATGCTTAGAAGGAGATCTACCCTTCGAGGACCGGCTGGATTTATGTTTAGTTACCTGAGATCCACGGAAGGAAGAACCAGCCCTGGAAGACGTCGATGCCACCGAAGCTGCATCAGAGGGAAACAGGGTACTGAGCTTAGCAGCTTGGTTCTGTCAACCTCTTTTAGACATCATGGCGCAGGACATACAACCCGTGATGGAGTGGTCAGGACCTAAACATTTTAGACAGCATTCATGGGTGTCGGTGACGGAAATGGTACCGCCACACTTGGTTCACTTTTTGAAACCTGAAGCAGGTTTCTCCATGGTAAGGAAAACTTTTGGGGCCTAAGGCCCAAAAGGGTGCGTGCACCTGAAGAAAAAAAAAAATAAATAAATATTTTTTTTTTTTTTTTTAATTTTATTTTTTATTTTTTTTTTTTTACAGGAATAAGAAAGAAAAAAACAGCGGTACCGGTAGAGAGTCGAGGAAGGCAGACGCGACCACAAAAAAGAAAAAAAATAAGAAATAATTCTTCTGCGGTGACAGGAACACGACCTGTTGGTTCCGTGGAAAAAGAAGAACTGGAGAGAGGCAGGTGGGAAAGGCGGCAAGGCAGCACGCAGGCGTTGTGGGATGCTCCCAAAAGCTTTCTGATTGGACGCTGGGGAGCGTTCCTGCACAGGCTCCGTCGGTACCGACGATACCCATATGTGATAACTACATTCCTGCTTGTTCCTGGAGATTAAGAACCACCACCCAGGAAAAAGATTTAGGCATCATCATGGATAACATATTAAAACCCTCCGTCCAGTGTACAGCGGCTGCCAAGAGAGCAAATATTATGCTAGGTATCATAAGGAAAGGAATAGAGAATAAAACAGAGGATATTATAATGCCTCTGTATCGTTCCATGGTGCGACCGAACCTTGAATATCGTGTGCAATTCTGGTCGCTGTATCTTAAAAAGGATTTAGCAGAATTAGAAAAGGTACAGAGAAGAGCCATCAAAATGGTAAAGGGATGGACAGATACTCCTATGAACAGAGGTAAAAAAGGCTAGGGCGCGTCAACCTGGAAAAGAGACGGCTGAGGGGAGATACGATAGAGGTCTATAAATTAATGAAGTGGATTGTTTACGTCATCAGAATATAGAAAGACTAGGGGACATGTAATGAAGCTACAGGGTAACCTATTTAAGACTAATAAGAGAAAATATTTTTTCACTCAACGTGTAATCAAACTCTGGGATTTGTTACCGGAGGATGTAGTAAAAGCTGTTAGTGTAGCTGGGTTTAAAAAAAGGTTTGGACATGTTTCTGGAGGAAAGGTCCATAAACCATTATTAAAAGGGGCCCAGGATATCAATGCTTGACCCAATACAAGCTTTGAGGAACATGTGTCTTTTGGGGGAACTGCTAGGTACTTGTGACCTAGATTGGCCACTGTTGGAAACAGGATATTGGGCTTGATGGACCTTGGTCTGACCCAGTATGGCAAATCTTATGTGATGCATAGCTCCTTATATATGAGGCATCAGCAAGCGTTTAATTGCTCGATCTCCATCTGCTAGTTGGGGGCACAACCCATGCATCTAGCCTGTACTGTAGGCATGAAATGGAAGAGATTACAGGGACTCCTAGTTAACACAAACCTTTGGGTTGCTTTCAACACACAAAAGATTTCTCTCTAGCCTGAAGAAATTTTGAGCTGACCTGAGTCAAAGAAAATAAAATGCATTACTCTCAAAACTTAAAACAAAGTAATTTCAACAAAAAACTTGCCCCAAGTGACTGAACTCTTGGCCATAAGGCCAGGAATCCTCATCTAACTTGGGAATTACAAGATGAGGAAATATCCTGTTATAAGAGCCCATAAGCAGATTTTGTAAATGTAGAAAAGAAGCTTCAATACTGCATACCAATCAGGCTCAAGAGCAAAACAATAGAATAGTGTTATCAGTAACTAACTCCAATGAAATTCTAAAAAGCTGTTTAAATTCATAACCCCCCTACATGACACTTCTGCCTCTTCCACTTGAAGGAATATAGTAGGCCTTAGAGATTGCCATCAGATAATATGATGAATGTTTTGACATTGGAGGCAGCTTAACAGGAGATATTAATAGACATTTTGGAAAGTTCAAAAAATTATTTTTCCCTCAACTGATTTTCCAAACATTCCATCCTTCAGGCCACAACCTCTCTTTCTTTAACCTGAGCCAGAAACTAGTCTCAGCTTGCTGTTTTTCAAAATTAAGCTTGAATTCAAATTGACCAAGCTGTTGTCTCTGGGTCTGGGATTCAGCACAGAAAGACTCAATTTCTTCAAACTGGCCCACCACTCTCTGCAGAAAGGTATCTAGTGCTTGTAAGGCTTCCCAAAGGGACTCCATGGTAACAACCACCAAACACCCACAACCCACATTTAGCAGGGTATGTCCTCTTCCAGAATCCATTGCTCCCAGAGTATCTTGAAGTTGATCCAAGTTCCACTCCAAAGGTGAAGAGCTCAAGGACTGCTGTCCCTCATGGCTGCAAATAAAACCGCCAACTTCATCTGCCCGTGGCTATGAAGCAGCTTTCCCAATGAAGTTTGTGATAAGGAAGCTTATCATAGCTCAGGAAGCAACTATAGAAAAGGTGAAGTGACTCTGAACAAGCAACCTGTCAGTTCTGGTAGAAATAAGAAAACAGAATTTTCCCATAAAAGACTACCAGTCCCAGAATGCACCAGGTTTCCAGCAGCCATTAGAGGAGCTGAAGTGGGGAAACGTGTGTTCAATCAGGAGGGCTATGAGGTAATCCCTAAGCACTCATCTCAAAGGGCAGGGCCTGATTCAGCACAGCTGCGCTGTGCTAAGGTGGAGCACTCATCAAAGCAGAATAAATGTAGAGTTTATTCTACAGAGAATTATCCTCAGAATCCTTATCCTCAGGATCATCATCATCTTCATGATCAGCTTGGATATCCTCAGTTTCATGAGGAGGATCATCAGAAGCAGAAGCCAAACTGGACGGACAGAGAGGGAAAGAAACCCTTTGGAAGAAGGAAGAGAAAAGCCTTTGAGAGGTCTAGAAGATTGAGCAGTACATATACTGGGAGGCATTCCAAGGGCCAGCATACACCATTGGACTGGGGAAAGCCAGAGGAATGGTGCTGCAGAGCTAGGAATCTCCAGACGGTACCTGTGAGGGAGACGGCTGCACGTGGAAGGGACCCTAATACCCGTGCCAGAAGGTATGTGAAGAGAGATCCAGTGTCCAGGGATCTGGATTGGAAGGCTGGACATAAGAACTGGACTACATACTGGCCAGGCTATATAGAGAGGAACTCTAACAGCAATGGAAGCTCAGGTATGAACACTGATCTATGCCCTAGCTATAACCTTGAAAGACAGCAGGGAAACAAGTATTCTCCTTAAAGTGCTCCATTGGGAGATTATTCTGTGCCAATCCATGATATTGAACCCATGCTTGTTGAAGAAGAGGGGGTGATAGCAGATGAAGAATCTGTTTACATGGACTGCTCTCTGTCTAAACTCCTTTGGTGATTTTCTGTTATAAAGTACAGCAACCATCACAAAGAAATACAAACTTGTTCTTTAATCTACTCAGAAAAGCTCCTGTGTAGGATTTCTAGCCACGCAGTAGAAAGCAAGCCAGCTAAGGGGTTTCAGCTGGATAACTGCTAGCAATTGAGCCTTACCTAATTGCTTGTGGGCTCTGAGAGAATCACTTCTGAATCTATGTGGGAAGATACAAGAAGTTAACCTGAGAAGAACAGTTTTTTCTTTCTTTGTGGCTTTTGTTTGTTGTTTGATATATTGCTAAGAGAATATTAGCTAAAGCCTACAGAAAAGACCAGTTTGTTGCCAACCAGGTCTTATTTCTTTTGCTTTGATTGTCTGACAAGTTCAAATGTTGTTTTCTTAATTTTGTTTTTCCAAGTTTAACACTGAAAGCAAGTAACCTGATTTATGTGCTACCACGCATATCTGTGTTGGGAGAAATAACCCCATAAATAAATATCTTATTGGCTTTACCCAAAAGCACAACTAATTATTGTGAGCAGCTGTGTCTGGTGTGAATGAACTGCATTGCCCACAATCCCTTGCAAATCATATAGAGATATGCACTTGCCAAGACTGTGAAGATTCTCACCCAGGCAGCCGTCTGACAAGTTACATCCGGGTTACCGGGGGAGGGGGCATGCCTATCTGAGTTTTAGCAACAATAGTTTAATCTGTGCTCTGGACCATGAAAAAAAGTATGCTCCAGCATCTTCCTCTTGGCACAAACTCAGAATTGCTCCGCCTCTTCCCAGCCATAGGAGATAAGCAAGATATTTAAAAAAAAAATAAAACAACCCTCTCCTACAACCAGGAACTAAGAAGAGCTCAAAACATAAGTGTCCTAACGTAATGCCATCCTGGCCTCCAAAGATTTTCTTCTTTAGCTTATCCTCAAGGAAGGTCCAGCTTTGGTAGCAAGAGTGGTCACCCAGTGGGCTGTGCTCCAGACTAGTCTCTTCTTACTCTCACTTTACTGCCTATTTCTTATGTTCTATATTATTGTATGCACTAGCAATTGTAAACTGCTTTTATTTGCTTATGAAAGGAGGTATACAAAGTGATTTGTCCAGGATCACAAGAAATAGCAGAGCAAGACAGTGGGGTATGTTTACTAAACCGCGCACACGTGCGCGGCGCACAGTAGCGTACGCTAATGATGCACTTAAGTGCTCTTAAGTGCCCCGCACGAGTGCGCGTCACACTAACGGGCCCGCGCAAGTGTGCGGGGCGCTGATGTGCGATAGAGGCGGGGAAAGGCGTACGGAGGGCGGAGGAAGGCCCCCGAGGGGCGGAGGGACGGGGTCAATGGGTGGAGAGTGGGAGGGGAGAGGCTCCCCGCACAGGAGCGTGGCTGAATTTCGGCAAAAAAATACCGCGAGTGAAAACCTCGCGTTAGAGCCGATTTAAAGGGAAGAGAAACCATTTCCGTCAGCAATGTACAGCAAAACCGGGGAAACCTGCAAAACGTGAGCAGTGTGATACATGTGCACAGAACAAAATAGCAAATATAAATTGAAAATGACCACAACAAATTCCAAATAAATTATAATCCAGCTGGGCAACAGTGATATTAATGGGCAACCATAAAAAAACACTCCCAGGAAAGCTCCAAAAAAAAGAAATGATTTTTGGAAGGGTCTACGCTCCGTAGACTCTTTCAAAAGCACTGCATTGTAATGGAGCTTTCCTGGGAGTGTTTTTCAGGTTGCCCATTGATATCACTGTTGCGCAGCTTGGTTTTGTTTTTTTTCCACTGTTATGGAGGGCATTTGTGAGGTTTATTTGCACCTTTGTCCCCATACAAGGTAAACGAGCCCACAGTAAAATTGTGCAGAGCAGGGTGTCTGACTCGTGTGGCCAGGTTTCCTATCTCCAGAGACTGCACTGTCTCTGTGGCCACAGTGTGGTGCAGCAGACACAGCCAGTGCCTGTAGGACCAGAGGGTCACAGGTTCAAATCCCAGCTGGGGCTCCTGCCAACCCAGTCCCCATAGTTTTACCCACCACTAAACAGTGATAGTACAGACACTCCTTTATTGCAGAGAACATAAGCATGGTTCCAACACCTATATTTTACCCTACACCGCACACAAACCATAACAATGGGCATTACCTAAAGCCGAGTCCCCCAAATTCAGCCCTGGAGTGCTACAACTCAATCAGGTCATATGCTTTTCCCAGATAGGGACATGTCTGCATGTTGGCGGAAGGGTACAGGTGGTGGAGGGGGCAGTGGCTGCAAACCACAGCAGAGAGTGGCCTAGGCCTGTGCAGGCTGGCACCGTCCACCGCAACAGACAGGCTCTGTCGGATGTACAATCATGGACTCCCCAGGGAACGCAGCATATCTGTGGCAACACGGTGGTGCAGTGCACACAGACAGTGTGTGCAGGAACAGAAGGTCACAGGTTCAAAGCCCAGCTGGGGCTACTGCCAATCCAGTCCACATATTTTTCCTACAACTAAACCGTGATAGTAAGGACAAACCTTTATTGCTGAGAACATACGCATGGTTCATACGCCTATATTTTACCACATCAAACACAGACACCATAAACAGCCGCATTACCTACAGCAGAGTCTCCCAAATGCAGTCCTGGAGGGCCCCACACCATTCAGGATCCATGCTGCCTCTAATAAAGATGCCTGTGCTGCATATCTATGCACCACCGCCATGGTATGCTGATGTAGCTCATGCATATGCATGAGGGACAGCATGAAAACCCGAACAGTGTTTGGAACACCAGGACTGGAGTTGGGACACACTGCCGTAAAGCAGCAGCCAACAGGGCCAGACACACCCACACACACCCCCACAGGCCCCATTGGCCAATGCCTCATGGAGAGGCAGCCAGATATATTGTGACCCGCTGTAAAATAGTATTCTTTTGTCGGAGCTGACCGTGGGGAGGCCGAAAGGGAAAACGACCTCCACCAAGCGGGTAGCTACTTTTTATTATTTATATGGTTCTTCACCAAAAAACACAGTCAAAATTTCTTTATAATATAAAACTTATCTCAGTCCAAACAATGCTGCTTCCAGAAGTCCCCTCGCATGACACGCGCATTTCGGGCACCTTCACCCTGTTTCAAGTGCAATAACCAAGTATACAGGAAACGCCGTCTCACTGAGATAAGTTTTATATTATAAAGAAATTTTGACTGTGTTTTTTGGTGAAGAACCATATAAATAATAAAAAGTAGCTACCTGCTTGGTGGAGGTCATTTTCCCTTTCGGCCTCCCCACGGTCAGCTCCGACAAAAGAATACTATTTTACAGCGGGTCACAATATATCTGGTTGGGGTTCTTTTTGATTTGGTTATTGATTTACCTTGACCTTGAGGTTCATTTTTTGTGTCATGGAGAGGCAGGACATTGGGCCCTGCCTGTATCTCCCAATACTAGCAGTTGCATACCTTAGCACTGCCACCCTACACCTGGGTATATGGTACACAGCTATCAAACGTTGCCCATGATAACTGGCAGATATCAATTCCTACATTAAGCACATTTGGCTCATTGATCTCCACCATAACAATCATTGTGATTATTATTATTATTATTATTATTACAGTTTCTTATATACCGCGCTATTTAGAATCAGCGCGGTTTACATCATAACAAAACGACCATTACGACAAACTGTCAGGTTTTACATTGAACAGGAGTACAAACTTGGATGTCTGCGGTGTGCGCTGCAGGTCTGGTCTTTGACAGTGTTTACCACCCTGGGGAGTGACCCCCAACAGTATTGCGTACCATATCCATGCCTGTACTGTGCCCAGGACTGGTGTGGTGGGTATGGCTGCTGGACTCCTCTATAGTAGCACAATGCTGGCATAGGTGTGGGGGTGGCTGTCTGTCTATCCAGTGTGTGGTAGCTGCAAACACCTTCCACAGTCCACACTGCCAGCAATGTTGCCAGTATTGGGCTGCCAATGTGCATAATGAGGAGCAAGGTACCATAGGTATAGGCCGGACAGGGTGGCCTGGCCAGGGTGCATCTGCACAGGGCATAGGGCACTGACTGGGACATTTTAGTGCCCAGCCACCACCTACACAGACAGGGTGACCTCAGTATGTCCTGCTGAGAGATCACTCTCACCCTGACTGTGCAGTGACCATAGCATGGCTAGGCACCCCCATAGTGCTATATAGTATTTCTCTCATGTGATAGATATGGGTTTCCTTTTGGGGCCCAGTCACTGATTTATCTGCTTGCTGTGTATGCTGACATCCCAGTTCTGGGTGCACGCATCTCCACTGGGAACATGCACTGTGGACTAACTAGCACACTGTTTGCAGCTGGTATGTGTCTTGATGGAGCAGCTTGCAGGGTGCAGCGGCTGATGACTTGCTGCAGGAGAATATCAGATAGTGGTGGGGTGCAGCTCACCATATCCAGGCCTGTCTGCTATTGTGTTATGGATGTGTATAGAGCTGCATTGATTGACCTGTGGGGTGCCTGTTCCTCAGCAGGACCGGGGTTGATGGTCCCCTCTACTGCCACCTTTGCAGGGAGGTAGAATGTGGATCTATTGATAGGAGACCCTGTTTGCCACCTTCAGCCCTGGAGGAGGGGGGGGGGGTGGTACATAGCCCACCTAGGAGTCCATAGGGGCTACACCTGACTGAAACAGACAGAGATATCCAAGGTGTTTGTGCAGAAACTACCTATCTCACACATTAACACTGCTTTGGACCTCCGGCATGGCCTCTTTCAGCCATGGAAGGTGTTGTGGACCTGGTCCTGTGCGCCTCACCGCACCCTCAGTGTGAGCACAGTACCCGCACAATGTGACGGTGTGTAGCTACTCTGTGCCAATAAAACACACGGTCAGTACCCCCTACCAGGCCGAGGTGGTGTGTGGGTGCACATGGTCACTTCCCTCTACCAGGCCGAGGTGCTGTGGGGGTGCATTGCCCATCTTGTGTTAATCTGTGGACAGCTGATTTGCATGTGCAGTGCATCATGGGTATGGGTGGGCTACACCTATCCTGGTGACCACAGCAGACTGTCTGTGTGGTGACGTGCATGCTCTCTGCAGCCAGCCAGGGGCTTGCTAGCAGCTATAGAGCTGTAGCCCAATGGTTACTGCACTGCCTCTGAAGCCAGAGGTCATGGGTTCAAACCCACAGTGGGGTTATTTGATAGGGTTGTCCAACGCATTATCTTTTTGTAATGTACATATTTTGATGCCAGCAAAAACACCCTCAGCGTACTGTACCCATAAGGTGCCTCTGAGGGTGCTTTATAGGGCACCTTATGGTTCCCGTCCATATAAGGTGCACTATACATTATCCTGTGACCCAACCTATAGGGTGCCCTATAGGGGACATTTTAGGGTGCTGTGGCGGACAGTGCAATTTATAATGTGCCCTATGGAGTGCCTTATACGGCACCTTCAATTACGGCACGTGAGGGTGTGTTTACTGGCAGCAATTAATAACATAAAATTTAAGTGCTGCAGGACAAAATATGTACAATGCAAAGCTGATGCCACAGCCAGCCTTACGTATTAGGCACACTGGGGAGCAAACCCATGACCCCTGTATCAGCAGTCAGTGCCTTAACCATTGTGCTCCACTGCTGCTCCTCCTTGCCTGTCAGCGCACCTACTTATGCTTTTCATTCCTTAAACTGCACAGTGCTGCCATAAAAAACAGTACACTGACCTTGCGGTACCTCATACAGCACCCTCTACAGCGCCCTATAAGCAACATTCTAGGGTGCCTTGGCTGACAGTGCACTTTAAAATGTGCCTTATAGGGCGCCTTATGTTAACACGCATTGAGAGTGCGTTTGCTAGTAGTGATAATTAAAATATGAATAATATGCCTCCTAAAGCAATCTTCCCCATAATATGTTATGCCTCAGCCAGCCTTGTTCATTGGGCACTTTGGGGGATTGAACCCCTGATCCCTGCACCATTGGTCAGTGTCTTCACCATTGTGCTGTGGTTCTGTTCCTGTAATTGCACATCAGCGCGCCGCCTTATGCCGCCCAATATTAAAAAGCCTCCTAAAACATTAGCGCGCCGCCTTATGCCGCCCATCATTTAAATGGCTCCTAAAATAATGCCTCAGCCAGCTGTCTCCATTGGGCACTGTGGGGGATTGAACACCTGATCCCTGCACCATTGGTCAGTGTCTTAACCATTGTGCTGTGGCTCTGCTCTTTTTCTTGCACTTCAGCGCGCCGCTTATGCCTCCCGCGCAGCTATCTCATGCGCTAAGGTGCGGGGCGCACATGGGCGCCGCGCACTTTAGCGCATATGTAAATGCCGGCTTTTCTTTTTCAGGACGGAACACCCACTCCTTCTATGGCACACGCACACTACCGCGGCACGCACTTTACCTGGGTTTTAGTAAACATACCCCAGTGACTGTATTTGACTATCCTGCAAGAAGTCAATTACTGTACATTATGAAAATGATTTCCTGGTATATAAAACTGTGTGAGGGAAGAAAACTGAGATCATGTGTCCTCATAGCAGAGGATATCAATGTTTCGATTGATTTTTACGTTTTTTGGTGCGCTGAATCCAAATCTGGTAACCAATTTGCTCCATCACGTACAGAGTTTTTGCTACATTGGGTTAGCAGTTTGAGGTGAACGTTTCAGATTGAGTGCGATCGAGATAAAAGTTTCTTGGATGAATTCTTTATACTAATTGTTTAGTAGTTATTCAAATAAGAATAAAGAAAATTGTAACAAGGCAGCACATAAGAATAGAGTAATGTCAACAAAACACACTGTGATGGTAGCAAAATTGTCTGCACTTAAAACAGCCACATACATGTGCACAAACACTGAGCATATAAGAGCGAGGTTAGACACAAAGCAAAGCAAAGAAATGTGCAAAAAATGTTGTACAGGTATGTATGTAAGAATAGAAAACGCAAACCGCACCATTGCAATACATGAAGACAAACACCCGATGGTGTGAAAATAAAATTCTAATAAATGAGATCCGACACTGTGGTAATAACTAGCAAATTTTTATTTCAAAGTTTTGTAAAAACACGATATTTGTCAACACAGTTTAGATTTTAAAGTCATTCTTGGGTCAATCAATCTCCTGGTGGGCCCGTTTCTTCTTCCCCCGAATGCTTCTCTTGGTGCGCTGCTTGGCGTATTTTTCATCTGGGGTTTCCCGCAGCAGCAACCAGCAGAAATCAGCCATCATAGTGGTGTTCCATCTTCCTTGGTACCTTCTCTCTGCGTCCTTGATGTCCTGGTGAAACCTTTCACCTTGTTCTTCACTGTACGCCCCCAAGTTTTCGGGAAAGTAGTTCACATGGGAGTGCAAGAAATGGACTTTCAGGCTCATGTTACAGCCTTGTTCTTTGAAGGCATTGAGCATCCTGGCAACAATATCCTTATAGTTCTCATCCCGCCTGTTCCCCAAGAATTTGAGAACAACATCCTTGAAGGAATCCCAGGCTTCTTTTTCCTTCTCAGACATCGTTTCAGCGAATGCTCCATCTGAAATGAGTTTCCTTATATCAGGGCCAACAAACACTCCTTCCTTTAGCTTTGCTTCAGAAAGTCGGGGGAACTTTGAGCAAAGGTACCGAAAGCACTCACCATCTTTTGGAAGGGACTTGATGAATTGCTTAATGAGACCCAACTTAATGTGGAGAGGTGGTAATAGAATTTTATCACGAGGTACCAAGCTCTCATGAAGAACATTTTTCTCACCGGGTCTCAAATACTCCCGAATTGGCCAGTCTTTTTTCCCCCAGTGTAGGTCGCGGGCCCGGCTATCCCACAAGCAAAGGAAGCAGGGATATTTGGTGAAACCAGATTGCTGCCCTAATAGCATGGATAGAATTTTAAAGTCTCCACAAATCATCCACTTATGCTCATCATAACTAATCTTCTGAAGAATCAGGGCCAAATTCTCGTATTTTTCTTGGAGAATAACAGAGTGAGCAATAGGAACTGAAGCGAATGTGTTGCCATTATGAAGAAGAACACCTTTTATGCTGTCTTTTGACGAATCAATGAACAGCCGCCATTCAGCAGGATCATACTTGAGTTTAAACTTTTCCATCACTCCGTATATATCGTTGCAAAATACCAAATCTTCCTCTTTGCTGAAATACTTCAAAAATTGTGTCTCGCGGTTGCGGTACCAATAAAAAGTTGTTCCTGGTGACAATAGATTTTTCTGTTTAAGCCGAGAACCTAGCAGTTGGGCAGCATCTTTTGGGAGTCCTAAATCCCGGACTAAATCATTCAATTCAGCTTGAGAGAAAAGTTCAGGTTTCGGATCTGGTTCAGTTTCAAACTCGGAAGTACTGGACTCATCGGGAAAAGCCATCTGATGAGTCTCATCATGATCAGAACCGTCCACACAAATATGATCCAAAGATTTTGGTGGTTCAGGCACAGGTACTTTGTTGCTATGAGGCATAGGCCTAATTGCTGAGGGAAGGTTGGGGTAACTTATTACGTTCTTATTTTTTAAGTTGTATCCCTTCACAATGCAAGAGCAAAAATAGCAGTCACTGCTGTGGTCTCTTTGTTCACGCCACATCATAGGTATTCCGAAACGAAATGCTTGTTTTTTACCTTTCATCCATAAGCGTAGATCTTCCTCACATGTCTTGCACACTTTGTGAGGAGCCCACGGTTTGTCTTGATCGCCTAACTTCAAACCGAAATAGGCGAAATATACTTTTTTAATAAATGCAGAAATGTTCCTCTGCCGCTTTTTCACGGTATATTCCCCACAAATAAAACAAAAACTGTCCGGAGAGTTGACGCAACCTCTGGCTCTGTGAGCCATCACAAATACACAGCACTGCAAACTACAACTGTAGTGAACCACTTCGGAATAAAGCTGGATTACGACTGAGCAAACAAAAGGTAATAATGAACTTGCAAGAAACTGAAATTGGACAGGAACGTTCATGTCGCAACCACCGTGTTTGAGCGAGCGAACGAGGCGAGGCGAACAGGAAAGAACATGCGCCAGCGCGAGTACTGGATTTAGCCCCCCGCCTCCCAATTGTCCTGTTAATGTATAAAATGAATACAAAACACTCTCAAATATCATGAGGGAGTGTTTCTAGTTAGTTAACCATTACAACCTCTATTTTGGGCCAAGAAAATAAACTGCAGTCGGCTAAAAAGAAATTATGTGAACATTCCTTATATGGGTAAGAAATCTAATTTTGCAAGAAAACGTGACGTGATGGAACATTTTGGCTATTTTTCCTGGATTCAGCACCCCAAAATCTATAGGAATCAGTTGCAAAACTGGAGGCAGTTTTTTGGTAGTGTACCTGTGTAATTTTTATATCCTTAGCAAGATAAAGCCTCCAAAACTGGACACAGTATTTCAAATGACTCCACACAAATGGCTTGTACAGGGACATTATCACCTCCTCCTCTCTGCTGGTTATACCCTCTCTCTATGCAGCTTAGCATCTTTCTGGCTTTGCCCACTACCCCGTCATATTGTTTTGTCAGGGGCAATTTCTCCAAAGGGGTTAGTTTTCAGCACACTGTGACAGTCATGAACCTCACTCCTAAGCCAGGCTACATGGGAGTATGATCTCAGTCTCTTAACTTTACCGCTAATGCTCGGCATAGTACTTGCATTGTGCTAAAGACAGCCTTCTTCTGGAGTTTGTAAGATTTTGCGCTTTGTATGATGCTTACCCGATGAGTATGCTGGTGGAGGGAGCTGATGCTTATCCTTGGCCTTAGCCTTTTGACCCGACGTAGGCATGTCCCCCGAAGGAATAGAAGAGGAAGCCAACATACTTAGAAGTCGGTTCAGGATGGAGAGGGGTACTACCTAATGGCAGAAGTAGCTGACACCCCTCCCCCGAGCCCATGCCTGGCCCTTTGGTGGGGAGAGAGAAAAAGAGAAGTCTGACGTAAGAGTTGGCCTCACAGAGGCAGAAAAACGCTGAGCAAGGCCTGACTCCAGTGCCGTGAAAAGAAGTGGCTCTCTGTCATTTAAATTAATATTTTTTTCTTTGTTTGTCAGCCAATGAAGACGGCTGACTCAAAAATCACTCGCCCACGTCGCGTGGTGGGTGACGGCAGGCACATTTTATTTTTTGCTGCCTTTCGATTCGAGATTGTGCAGCTAAAAGAAAAATGGCAGTGGAAGAGACTCGGTTTGTGAACAGAGCGAAGGAACCACAAAAAACAAATACAAAAAAATGCAGGCAAAGAAACAAGATAAAGGGAGGCCTGTGCAGGCTGTTGTGCCGTGAGAGAAAAAACTGATTCTCTGGGCACAGGCAAGCAGGAAGTAGGCACACATGCTCAGTGAAGCAAGAAAGCTTCTCTGAGCTGTGGGAGATCTGGCACAAAACTCAGTCTGGAGATTTTGTCTTTGAGTGTGCCTGCATCCTCCTGCTTGTTTCCAAAGAAAGCTCATGAATCAACTGAGCAGCCTATGAAGAATGGTATCAAAAGCGTTGCTGAAATCTAAGTAGCCCACAGTCAGGGCATGTCCCTGACCTAAATTTTTGGTCACCCACTCAAAAGGAAAAAATTAATAATCAATCATGATCTGCCTTCGGTAAAGCCATGTTGCCTCAGATCTTGCAACTCATTAGATTCTGAAAAGTTCACTATCCTTTTCCTTTAACATCTCCATTACTCTTCCCACCACGGGAGGTAAAAGCTTCCTGGCCTATAGTTTCCAACCTCTTCCATCATCACTTTTGGGGAAAGGCAATACATCATCCTTTCTTCAATCCCATGGACCCTCTCTCATTTCCAAGGATCATTTAAAACACATCTTTTAGAGAAGGGGTTCTCAACCCAGTCCTTGGGACACATCTAGCCAATCAGGTGCTCAGGTTAGCCACGATGAATATGCATGACATACATTTTCATACTGCCTCCACTGCATGCATATTTGTTGTGGCTATCCTGAGCACCTTACTGGTGAGGGGGATGGTTGAGAACCCATTCTCTAAAGAGACTATCAGAACCTCTCTGAAGCTCCCTCAGTGCCCTGAGACCTCTCTCTCATCCAGCCCCATAGTTTTGTCTACTTTTAGTTGTGTTTATATTTATCGTACTTAAGATAAATTAGACTTACCTGCAAATTGTTGTTTCCTGTTCCTCACCTCTGGGTAATGCACCTCCTCTCGCAGCTTGGAGACTGGGCATGTCAGAATTCTGAAGCCACTGCATATATCCTGCTGACACCTTCCACCAGCTCCCAGCAACCTAATGACAAAGCAGACTCAAAGGAGCAACAAATAAGTAGCTATAATATTAAAATACAACTTAACTCTTAAACTGAACTGATTCCCCCTAAAAAAAAAAAAAGAGGATCACTCTTCCTCTCCGGTTTGAAGGAAACTGGACAGAAAGGAGAGAGAAGAAAGAATACAGAGCATAGAATGGATTTTGCTGTCTTTCAACGCCAGGGCTGTTACCCCATACAAACAAAAAGCTCTGCAGAAGCCAACAAAACCCCGGGCGGGAATCGGGACTGGAATGGAGTTCCTCAAGGAACAACAATTAGCAGGTAAGTCTAATTTCTCTTTCCTTATTGTCCCTCCAGTCCAGTCCCTCACCTCTGGGATGTAGCAGAGCAGTAAATTACTGGGAGGGACCTGTCCAATCGGACCGCAAAACTGCAGACCCGAAACAGGCAACCCCCACCACTTGAACATCTAGACCAGCAATGGCGAACCTATGGCACGCGTGCCAGCTGTGGCACGCGAAGGCCTTGCAGCTGGCACGCGGGAAGGTCTGCAATTAAGATATGCGGCGCGTCGGGAGGTGAGTGTGCTGGCAGGGCCGGCCCGTCCATTGAGCGAGAATGTTTTTTGCACAGGGCCCCGCGTTTCAGGGGGCCCCGCGCAAAAAACATTCTTTTCTAAAAGTAAAATTGAAAAGAAAAAAAAACCTGTCTGCTGCCGCTGTCGGGGCCGCCGCGGCAGAATCGAGCGTGCCGCGGCGCCCCCCTGTACCCGGCAGAGCCGGCCCTCCCCGTAGCCTCTCTCTCTTTGGAGCTGCAGTCAGACGCGCCGGCTTGCAGAGCGCGAAGGGAAGAGTTTCCCTTTCGCGACTCTGTTAAGCCCGCGGGGGCTGATGGGAACTTCCCATCAGCCCCCGCGGGCTTAACAGAGCAGCGAGGGAGAAACTCTTCCCTCGCGCTCTGCAAGCCGGCGCGTCTGACTACAGCTCCAAAGAGAGAGCTGCTACGGGGAGGGCAGGCTCTGCCGGGTACAGGGGGCCCCCGCGGCACGCTCGATTCTGCCGCGGCGGCCCCGACAGCGGCAGCAGACAGGTTTTCTTTTTTTTTTAATTTTCCCTGGGCTGGGCTGGGGGGGGGGGGGGGTTAGGAATGGTGATGGGCTGGAGGGGGGGTTAGGAGTGGTGATGGGCTGGGCTGGGCTGGGCTGGGGGGTTAGGAGTGGTGATGGGCTGGGCTGGGCTGGGGGGGGTTTAGGAGTGGTGATGGGCTGGGGTGGGGTGGGGGGGTTAGGAGTGGTGATGGTCTGGGCGGGGGTGGGTGCGTTAGGAGTGGTGAGGGGCTGGGCTGGGCTGGGGGGGGTTTAGGAGTGGTGATGGGCTGGGCTGGGCTGGGGGGGGTAGGAGTGGTGATGGGCTGGGCTGGGCTGGGCTGGGGGGGTTAGGAGTAGTGATGGGCTGGGATGGGGGGGGGTGTTAGGAGTGGTGATGGGCACCGGGCTGGGGGGGTTAGGAGTGGTGATGGACACTGGGCTGGCTGGGGGGGTTAGGAGTGGTGATGGGCTGGGCTGGGCTGGGCTGGGCTGGGGGGGTTAGGAGTAGTGATGGGCTGGGCTGGGGGGGGGTTAGGAGTGGTGATGGGCACTGGGCTGGGGGGGTTAGGAGTGGTGATGGGCGCTAGGCTGGGGGGGTTAGGAGTGGTGATGGACACTGGGCTGGCTGGGGGGGCTTAAACTAAAAATTGGGTGATGGGGGGTTAGGACTGGTAATGGGCTATGGGAGGGCTTAAACTAAAAATTGAGTGATGGGGGATTAGGACTGGGAGTGGGCTGATGGGGAGGTTAGGACTGGTAATGGGCTATGGGGGGCTTAAACTGAAAATTGGGTGATGGGGGATTAGGACTGGAAATGGGCTGGTGGGATTAGGACTGGGAGTGGGCTATGGGGGGCTAGGACTGGTAATGGGTTGGGGGGGTTGCTAGGACTGGAAATGGGCTGAGTGGAAGGGGGCTTGAACTGCAAATAGCTGTTGGGGATGGGGCTTGGAATGGAAATGGGCTGAGGGGAAGTGGGGGGCTTGAACTGCAAATAGCTGATGGGGACGGGGCATGGAATGGAAATGGGCTGAGGGGAAGTGGGGGGCTTGAACTGCAAATAACTAATGGGGAGGGGGACTTGGAATGGAAATGGGCTGAGTGGAAGGGGGCTTGAACTGCAAATAACTGATGGGAAGGGGGGCTTGGAATGGGCTCTTAGGGGAGGGAGCTAGGACAGGAACTGGGCTGATGGATGGGCTAGGATAGAACTGAGAATTGGGTGCTGGGGGAGCTAAGATTGGAAATGGGCTGTGGTGGGGGCTTGGATTGAAATGGACTCATGGAGGGGCTAGAACTGGAAGTAGGCTCATGGGGGGCTTGGATTAGAAATGGGCTGAGTGAAGGGGAGCTAGGATTTAACATGGGCTGATGGTGGGGCTAGGAAAGGACTAGAAATGGGCTGATGGGAGGCTGGTATTGGAAATGAGCTGATGAAGGGACTCGGATAGGACTGGAAATGGATGGGGCAGCTAGGACTGGAAATGGACTGATGAGGGGACTAGAAGGGAGCGGATACTGGGTGGGGCTGGAACTAAAAGGGAGCTGATGTTGGGGGAGATTAGAAGGGCTGGGAGAATGAAATGGAGAGGGGAAAAATATTTTGTGTGGGAGGGAAGAAAAATGTACAATTGGCCGGGTATTGGGAGACTAAGTGGGGATTGAGGATGGAGGGGTAAAATTTGAGTGGATGAAATAGGAATGAGGAAAGAGCAAAAGGAGAAAGATTATGTTAAAGCAGATGTAGAGAGAGAATCAAATTGATTCTCTGACAATACAAAGATTCCAACCTTTACAAATGATGTTACATAGTTCAGGCAACTTTATAAAGAGTTTTTAGATACTAAAATCTTGTTGTTAAGGTTTAATTGACGTGCTGGCACTTTGAGGAAATTCTTTGGTTTTGTGCGGCAGTTTGGGCACTCGGGCTCAAAAAGGTTAGCCATCACTGATCTAGACTATGATGTCTATTGAAGGTATGCAAAGACGACCATGTAGCTGCTCTGCAAATTTCAACCGGAGGAACCAAGCTATGTTTGCCCATGAAGTTGCTTGCGCTCTAGTAGAATGAGCCCGCAACCCCAAGGGAACCTGACGACTTTAAGAACATAAGAACATAAGATATGCCATACTGGGTCAGACCAAGGTCCATCAAGCCCAGTATCCTGTTTCCTACAGTGGCCAATCTAGGTCATATGTACCCTAGCAGTTTCCCCAAAAGACACAGGTTCCACAATGCTTGCACTGGGTCAAGCATTGATATCCTGGATCCCTTCTTAATAATGGTTTATGGACCTTTCCTCCAGGAACTTGTCCGAACCTTTTTTAAACCCAGCTACACTAACAGCCTTTACTACATCCTCCAGTAACAAATTCCAGAGTTTGTTTACACGTTGAGTGAAAAAATATTTTCTTTTATTAGTCTTAAATAGTTTACCCTGTAGCTTCATTGCATGTCCCCTAGTCTTTCTATATTCCGATGATGTAAACAATTCATCTACGTTTACCTGTTCCACTCCGTTCATTAATTTATAGACCTCTATCATATCTCCCTTCAGCGGTCTCTTTTCCAGGTTAAAGAGCCCTAACCTTTTTAGCCTTTCTTCATAGGAGTATCCTTCCATCCCCTTTACCATTTTGGTGGCTCTTCTCTGAACCTTTTCTAATAACGCTATATCCTTAAGATACGGCGACCAGAATTGCACACGATATTCAAGGTGCAGTCTCACCATGGAACGATATAGAGGCATTATAATATCTTTTGTTTTATTTTCCATTCCTTTCCTTATGATACCTAGCATTCTATTTGCTCTCTTGGTCGCCGCTGCACACTCGGCCGAGGGTTTTAACATGGTATCCACAATGACGCCTAAATCTTTTTCCTGGGTGGTTGTTCCTAATATGGAACCTTGCATCGTGTAACCATAGTTTGCGGCATTCTTCCCTGGGTGCATAACTTTGCACTTTTCCACATTAAATTTCATCTGCCATTTTGATGCCCAGTCTTCCAATTTATCAAGATCCTCTTGCAATTTTCCACAATCCTCTTGGGTTTTAACAACTTTAAATAGTTTTGTGTCATCTGCAAATTTGATAATCTCACTCGTTATTCCCTTTTCCAGGTCATTTATGAATATGTCAAAAAGCAGTGGACCCAGCACAGATCCCTGGGGTACACCACTATTCACCTTTCTCCATTGGGAAAATTCGCCATTTAGCCCTACCCTCTATCTTTTAACCAGTTCCTGATTCACAATAGTACACTGCCTCCTATCCCATGATTCTTCAGTTTTGCCAAAAGTCTCTGATGAGGGACCTTGTCAAAGGCTTTCTGAAAGTCCAGATACACTATATCAACCGATTCACCTTTGTCCACTTGTTTATTCACACCTTCAAAAAAACATAACAGATTAGTAAGACAAGATCTTCCTTGTCTAAAGCCATGTTGGCTGTCTCCCATTAGGCCATTGTGTCAAACAAAAAATGCTTTGGGTCTTAATGGAGCAAAAAATCATGAAATACACAAACAATACTCCACTCCTCACCAATACAAAAATACTGATCTTTGGGGACAGGTCTCAGACCATAGTGGGGCGGGACCCAGGAGGTAAACCTCTGCTGTGGTCACCCTAACCCGTTTCTTGCATCAAGGACCTGACGTTCCCAAGAAGTTAAAGGACATTCAAAAAAGCCTCTCTGGGCTGTTAAACGTTGTTGATCTTAGAAATGGATAAGTGTAGTCCCTTCAATTATATTGTCCGAATAAATTAGCTACTGTTTAAATACATAAAAGCTGAAAGTTGAAGGTCATTCCAACTTATCATAAAGTGTGTAATCAGACTTATCTTCAATCCCGACGTCAATCCCGCGCGCTAGTACGTTTCACCGAATTATTACCCACCGGTAGCCCCCATCCGGGATGGAGGGTAGGAGTTGCTCAAACCTCGAAGAGATTTCGGAGGACTGCCTGTCCGAAAGCACTGTCCCTGCGGGACTCCCTCTCGAGACAGTAATGGACCGCAAAAGTCTGGCTCGAAGACCAAGTAGCGGCCCGGCAGATGTCTGCCAATGGAACAGAGCGGAGGTAAGCCACTGACGTAGCCTTCGCCCGAACACAATGAGCCGTGACCCGACTTTCTAAGGAGAGTCCGGCTGCCCCATAAGCCCAAGCGATACAGTCAGCAACCCAGATGGACAGAGTACGCTTGGAGACCGGGAGCCCCAATTTATTGGGGTCAAAAGACACAAAAAGCTGAGCAGCTTTACGGTGCTCCCGCGTACGGTCAAGGTAGAAGTTCAGTGCCCTTCTACAGTCCAGGGTATGCAGGACCATTTCAGCTCGGCTGGAGTGAGGCCTGGGAAAGAAGGTCGGAAATACCACCTCCTGATTGATGTGAAAAGGGGAGACCACTTTTGGAAGAAATTTAGGGTGAGTCCGTAGGACTACCCTATTTTTGTAGAACCGAGTGTAAGGGGGATCAGACACGAGGGCCTGCAATTCACTTACGCGTCTAGCGGAAGTGAGGGCTATCAGGAATAAAGTTTTCCAAGAAAGGAAACGGAGAGAACAGGTAGCCATAGGTTCAAAAGGCAGACAGGTGATCCGCTGTAAAACCACATTCAGATCCCAGTCAGGAGCTGGCGGGCGCAGAGGTGGTTTAAGTAGAAGGAGACCTCGGAGAAACCTCGCTACGAGAGGGTCGCTGGAAAGAGGTCTGCCGTCCACCGGCACATGATGTGCTGAAAGAGCACTGAGGTGAACTTTGACGGAGTTGGACTTAAGTCCCAGATTGGAGAGGTAGAGCAAGTACTGCAAGATCACCGACACCGAGCAGGAGAAGGGATCCTGAGACTGCTGGGCACACCAAACGGAAAAGCGACGCCATTTAAGGGCGTAGCATTTGCGGGTAGAAGGTCGTCGAGAAGCTAGGACGACCTCTTCCACCTCTGCCGGCAGTAGAAGGGGAGCAAGGACTACCCGTTCAGCAGCCAGGCCATTAGATTGAGAGATCTGAGGTTGGGGTGTAGCAGGGACCCCTGATCCTGTGTTAGGAGATCCGGTTGAAACCCCAGAGGGAACGGATCCTCTACCGCTAATTGTAGCAGGAGTGGAAACCACGGCTGTCTGGGCCAGCGAGGAGCCACCAGGATCATGGAAGCTTTGTCTCGGAGAACCTTGAAAAGAGTTCGAGAGACTAGCGGGATGGGAGGAAAAGCATACAGAAGGCTCTCCGACCATGAGAGTAGAAAAGCATCTGCCGCCACTCGAAGGGGATGTGGCTGACGAGAGCAGAAGCGAGGAAGTTGCCGGTTGAGAGGACTGGCAAAGAGATCCATCGTGGGGAGTCCCCACTTCAGAAAAAGTTTCTGAACTACCAAGGGATCCAGACGCCACTCGTGCGGCTGGAGGATCCTGCTGAGTTTGTCTGCCAGGCAATTTTCTTGGCCTGGGAGATAAACTGCCTTGAGAAGAATGCCGTGACTGACGGCCCAAGAGCAGAGCTTCTGAGCTTCTCGGCAGAGAAGGAAGGAGCCCGTGCCCCCCTGTTTGTTCACGTAGAACATGGCAACTTGATTGTCCGTCTGGACAAGGTCGGACTGGTGAGAAGTCAGGTGGGAGAAAGCCTTGAGAGCCAGACGGATTGCTCTGAGCTCCAGGAAGTTGATCTGCTGAGCAGACTCCCACGCGGTCCAGAGACCTTGAGTACATGCCCCTTGGCAATGTGCTCCCCAACCCAGGAGGGAAGCATCGGTCGTCAGCACTTGAGCCGGCTGAGGTGACTGAAAAGGCATTCCGAGCACCAGGTTCAGCCGATGAAGCCACCACTGTAGAGAAGAGGCCAGCGGCCCGGAGACACGCACTAAGTCGGCTAGTCCGTCGGTGGCTTGTTGCCACTGCTTGCGAAGGCACCATTGAGCAGGCCGCATATTCAGGCGGGCATTGGGGGTCACGTGGACGGTGGAAGCCATATGGCCGAGTAGTCTCAGGAAGCGCCTGGCTGAGACCAGGGACTGGCTGCGAAAACGGCCGGCTAGGTCCATGAGCCGTTGAGCCCTGTCGAGAGGCAGGAAGCTCGTGCCTGAGGAGTGTGCAGTCTTGCGCCAATGAACTCGAGATCCTGTGAGGGGAGCAAAGTGGACTTTGCGAAGTTTATGACAAAGCCCAAGTACTGCAGAAGAGTCACCGTGCGGTGTGTGGCATTGGTGACTTCCGGAGAGGACGATGCTCTGATGAGCCAGTCGTCGAGGTACGGAAAGACAGAGGCCGTGAAGCCGGAGATAGGCCACCACCACCGCGAGACATTTTGTGAAGACTCGCGGTGCGGAGGATAGGCCAAAGGGCAGTACTCTGTACTGGTAATGATTTCCTGCCACCACAAACCTTAGGTATTGGCGGTGGCTTGGGTGGATGAGGATGTGCGTGTAGGCATCCTTTAGATCCAAGGAGCATAGCCAATCTCCCTGCTGGAGGTAGGGCAGAAGGATTCCAAGGGTAAGCATCTTGAACTTTTCCCGCACGAGGAACTTGTTGAGGTTGCGCAAGTCCAGGATGGGTCTGAGGCCTCCTGTCCTTTTTGGTATTAGGAAATACCTGGAATAAAAGCCTTGACCTCTCAGGTGGTGGGGCACCGGTTTCCACAGCCTGTTCCTGAAGAAGACTTGCTAACTCCTGAAGGAGTAAGTCCCTGTGCAGAGGGAGTCGTGGAGGTTCTCCCGGGAAATAAGAGGGAGGGACCTGGTGGAAGTGGAGAAGATAGCCTTCTCTTACGACTTGAAGCACCCAGGCATCTGAAGTGATGTTGGACCACCTGTGGGCGAAGTGAACCAGCCGGCCTCCGGTGCTGGGAGGAGCCAGCTGAGGGGGAGAGGCTATACTGATGAAGTCAAAAACCCCCACCCTGCTGAGCAGGGGCTGGTGGTGCAGGCTTGGGGGCTTGCTGCCTACGGGACCCGTTACCCCGTCCCTTGGCCTGCTGGCCCTGTTGGGGAGCTGCGGAGGCCTGATATTGAGGGTAGTGTTTATAGGCAGCCGCCTTTCTCGGGTAAAAGGACTTCTTTCCCGAGCCCTTCTTTTTCTGGGAAGGGGCGGAGGTCTTCCTAGAAAGCCTAGTCCTGGTGAGAGTCTCCGTCTCGATTTGTGCAGCCTTTTCAGCCATGGGCTTGCCAAAGAGGTTCTCACCTCGGCAGGGGACATCGACCAACTTGTCCTGCACCCAGGGTTCAAGGTCAGACGACTGAAGCCAAGCCTGTCGGCGGGCACCGATGCCGGCTGCGGCCACTCGAGCCGATGCTTCAAAGCCATCATAGGCTGCTCGGGACATTAATTTGGAGCATTCCCGAATACCAGTTGTTAAGGCCAGGAACCTCCGCAAAGGTTCCTCGGACAGCCCAGCGGAGAATCCGGCTATCTCTTTAGCCAGGTCTCGGAGATACATGCCCATGTAGAGCTGGTAGGTCTGGACACGACAAGCAAGCATAGAGCCCTGGAAACACTTCTTACCAAGGCCATCCTGGCGGGAGAGTCATACTGAAGGGCATCGAGCTCTTCGGCTCGAGGCTCCTCCTCGGGATCCGCAGTGAAGGCCAAAGCCTTGGCCATATCCCTGACGAAGTCCGAGAACCGGGCATCCTCCGGAGGGGACTGCTTCCGAGGTTCGGACTCAGGGGAGTCCGAGGGGACACACCGAGTCCGAAACGAATCAGGTGACTCTTCCTCTTCAGACTTCCAGGCCGACTCTGAGGAGGAATTGGTGGGGTCGGCTCGGGCAGGCGGAGGCGTCGGCCGCCCCGACACCGAGGGAGTCGGCGTCGACGACCTCGGTCCCGAACGGGAGGCCGAGGGTGACCTCGACCGAGGATCAACTCGAGTTCGCATGGACTCGAGGATCGGCTCGGTCTCCGGGGTCGACTTAGACGTCGACGTCCCGGCGGTCGGGGCAGTGGCGCCAGCGAGGGTAGCGATCAGTGCCCGCTGCTGGTCCATGAAGGCAGATAGTCTGCTCTCCAAGGCCGTCAACCTGAGTCTGACCTCAGGTGACCCAGCAGCCCCCGACTCGGGCCCCGACGGCGTCGGGCCCGACGTCGGACCTCTCGGAGGCGAGTCCAGGAGGACTACAGGACTTACCCGGAGCAGGCAACTCCGACTCCAGACGAGGTCGCTTCGGGAGGTGCTCCTTCTCCAAAGACCCGGGACGGCTATCGGGGCTATGCGACCTGGCCCTCGCAGAGCCAGGAGCGTCCACCGACGCCGCCCTCGCGGGTTTTACCTTCCGTCGATGGTCTCCGGAGGGAGAACCCCTGTCGGAGGAACTTCGGCGATGGTCAGAGCTGGAACCTCTGGACGCCGAGGCCTCCGACGAGGTCCAGGTACGGCCGGGGTCAGCGAAGATTCTTTCCCGCTGGTGTCGCCGACTCCTTAACGCTTTGGAGGACATTTTGCCGCAGGCCCCACAGATCAGTTCTTCGTGATCCGGGCCCAGGCAGCGGAGGCAATTATCGTGTGTGTCAGTGAGTGACATATTTCTGTCACACTGAACACACCGCTTGAAACCACTGGCAGCCATCGGGGGAAAAAGGGCCCCTGCAAGGTCAAAGGACCGGGCTGCCAGCGAAAAACCGAAAAACGAAACTGACCAAAAATCAGAAAAACCGAAAAATAAGAGAAGGACTCGCAACGGCGTCGCGAGTCCGGGCAGGAAAAAGACCGGCGTCGAACCGAAGGAAAAAAGAGAAATAAATCACTAAAATCAACTTTTTCAGCGGGGACACGACGGGTACGTCTGTAGGGCTCCGCGGAAAAAAGAAGACTGGCTAAGATGGCACCCTTGGGCGGGAAGGAGACCGCGCATGCGCGCTGCAATTCCCAAAGGCTTTCTTTGAAAGCTGGGGAAAATTGCTCCGCGAGGGCTCCGTCGGCGCCGACGTCACCCATATGTGAGGACTGACTTCCTGCTTGGTCCTGGAGAATACTTGGTTATCAAGTGCATTTGAGAATCATCATGGCAATTAGATCTAGTACGGGGAAGCAAAAGCTGAGCTCGGTGATTGTACCGAGCTCGGGTGTAAGCTGTTTTTATCACTTTCGCCGGATATCCCCGTTGTGCAAAATTCGTCCTCAACTGCTTCGCCTGTTTTTTAAAGTCCTCATCCTCAGAGCAGTTCCTGCGGAAACGAAGGAATTGCGAATACGGTAAACTATTTTTGAGGGGTATATGCCTTGCGCTGTCCCTGTTCATTGCTTTATGTAGGCAAAACCACACGATCATTAAGAGTTCGAATTAACGAGCACCGTAGCAAGTTGCGGTGTCAACGAAGGGAAGCACCTATTGTAGCCCACTGTTTGGAATATTCACATACTTTTGAGCAACTGCAGCTCTTCTGCATCGATCAGATTTTACATGGTTTTGGTAATCGAACCAGAGACCAAAGCCTAGTGCTCATCGAGCAGCGTTGGATTTACACTCTCAATACAGTGTACCCAGGAGGGTTGAATGCCCAAATTGATTGGACTGTTTGCATGTGAAACATCTTAGTTAATGGACTTTACAGCTGATTTGGGAGTAACAAGCCGTCCCCCTGAGCTGATTACGTCACCATTCAGACAGAATGTGGTGTCTCTTTAAATAGCAGTAAGCAGCTGGTGATGACGCATGCGCGGCGTTTTTTCACGGGTGAAAACGTGGAGGGGAAAGTTAACTGGTAGGACTGAGTTCACCTTGCAAAGTATCTGCTTGTTAGAAAAATACTGATTTAATACTATTTTTGTTTTCTTTTAGCGTTTAAGAGCCGAGTTGGCCGTATGAAAAAAGGATGATTATAGCTATGGGGTTGTACATATAACTGGCACAGTGTGAGAAGTGGATCCCTCGAAGAAACCGCTGATGTACGGTGAAACGTACTAGCGCGCAGGATTGTCGTCGGGATTGAAGATAAGTCTGACTACACACTTTATGATAAGTTGGAATGACCTTCAATTTTCAGCTTTTATGTATTTAAACAGTAGCTAATTTATTCGGACAATATAATTGAAGGGACTACACTTATCCATTTCTAAGATCAACAACGTTTAACAGCCCAGAGAGGCTTTTTTGAATGTCCTTTAACTTCTTGGGAACGTCAGGTCCTTGATGCAAGAAACGGGTTAGGGTGACCACAGCAGAGGTTTACCTCCTGGGTCCCGCCCCACTATGGTCTGAGACCTGTCCCCAAAGATCAGTATTTTTGTATTGGTGAGGAGTGGAGTATTGTTTGTTTATCCCATTAGGCCATGACTATCTACATGCTGAGTAATTTTGTTCTTTATGATGGTTTCTACCATTTTTCCCGGTACTGACGTCAGGCTCACCGGTCTGTAGCTTTCCCGGATCATCCCTGGAACCCTTTTTAAAAATTGGCATTACATTGTACCTTGTAAGTTATAAGCTGATGCTATCGCCTCACGAACCCATCTGGAAATTGAAGCATTGGCTGACACTTCACCCTTACACGGACCCCCAAAGAGAACGAACAAATGCTCAGACTTGCGAAAGGGCTCCGAGACCTTCAGGTATCGACAAAGAACTCTCTTTACATCCAACAAACGCAAACTGCGGTCTGAGGCGCTATCTCCTGAAAAAAACAAACACTGACAAAGAGACAGACTGATTCACATGAAATGGCAAAACTACCTTTGGCAGAAAAGACAGAACAGGACGCAACACCATTTTTTCTGTAGAAAAAGTCAGAAATGGTTCCTGACAGGACAGCACCTGCAACTCCGAGATTCGACGTGCAGAGCAAATAGCTACCAAAAAGACTGTCTTTAAAGTCAAATCCTTCAGCGAGGCCTGATGCAAAGGTTCAAAGGGCTCCCTTGTCAATGCCCCCAAAACCAGGTTGAGATCCCACAGGGTAGAAACCACCCTGCGCAAAGGACGCAAACGCGATACCGCCCTCAAGAAACGTACATCTACATGGAAACCCAAGGAGATCCCTTGAACTTTTCCTCGATAACAAGAAATAGCTGCCAACTGTACCCTTAACGAAATGGCTGCTAGTCCGTTATCCTGTAAGAAACTCAACACCATTGGAATTGACACCCTGGCAGGACGCATCTGTCTTTGCGCACAACAATCCTCAAAAATACGTCAAACTTGCACGTATGCTAAGGATGTCAACCTCTTTCTGGCCAAAAGTAAGGTGGCACTCACCGCACTAGAATAACCTTTCTTTGTTAACCTCACCCTTTCAATGTCCAAGCCGTAAGCGAGAACCGATCCACCTGAAGCATTCGAAGAGGACCCTGAAGCAGAAGCTCCTCTCTTATCGGCATTCGCCACGGTTTCCCATCGAGAAGGTGCACCAGATCGGCATACCACGGCCGACAAGGCCAATCTGGAGCCATTAACACTACTCTCCCCTGTGCTGAACCACCCGGCCTATGAGAGCCCAAGGGGAGAAAACAGAGGAGACCATCCGTAGGCCATCGCTGTAGTAATGCAACCAGGTCCTCTGACATTCTCTCTTGTCTTTTGCTGTAAAAGCGATTCGCTTTGGCAGATCGAAACGTCACCATGAGATCCATAACAGGAGCTCCCCACTTTTTGACCATCTGAGCAAAACCTAACGGATGAAGCTCCCATTTTCCAGGATCCACGCGGACTCAGCTGAGAAAGTCTGCCATCACATTGTCCAATCCCGCAATGTACGCCACTGACAGTGCCTGAAGTCGAGGCTCCACCCAACTGAACAGAGCTTCTGCCTCTTCTTCCAGGGCCGCACTGCCCATGCCCCCTTGACGGTTGAGGTACGTGACCGTCACAGCATTGTCCGACAGCACTCGGACCGCTCGACCCAGTAAGTTGGACTCGAAGGCGCGAAGTGCCAGAGCAACCGCTCACAACTCCAGACAGCTGATCGACCATTGGGCCTCCTGTTTCGTCCAATAGCCTTGCACAAAGAGCTCTCCGCAATGAGCCCCCTAACCAGCCAAACTGGCATCTGTTAAAACAGGCACCCACTGCAGCTGCTCGAGGGGCATGCTTGCCGCCAAATTTTGCGGACGAAGCCACCATTGAAGAGACAACATGACCCTCATCGGACAGGGAAGACGTTTGGACAGAGAATCCCTCTGGTGAGACCAGCGACCGCTGTAAGGGACGCATGTGCGCTCTGGCCCACGGCACTACTTCCAGAGTCGCCGCCATCGGCCCTAGAACACGGAGATAGTGCCAGGCCAACGGTGTTGGATGCCTCAAAAAACTGCGCAACAGGAGCCAAAGGCCCTGAGCTCGGAGTCCCGGTAAGAAAACTGCTCCCACTCGGGTGTCGAAGCAAACCCCCAAATACTCCAGAACTTGCGATGGAACCAATCGGCTCTTGGCCGTATTGACTAACCAACAGAGATTCTGTAGGAGCTGCACCACTCTGCCTGTCGCTCGTACACTCTCGGTTCTGGATTTTTCCCGGATCAACTAGTCGTCAAGATAGGGATGAACCAATACTCCCTCTTTCCGAAGAGCCGCCGCTACCACCACCATAACCTTGGTGAAAGTCCGCAGAGCCGTCGCTAGTCCGAAGGACAATGCCTGGAACTGAAAATTCCCCCACGGCAGCACAAGTCTTAGAAACCTTTGATGATCTGGCCTGATCGGAATGTGCAAATACGCTTCGGTGAGATCGAGACGCGTCAAAAACTCCCCTTGATGAACCGCTACTATAACCGAACACAAAATTTCCGTTTGGAAATGTGGTATCCGAAGACAGCGGTTTATGCCCTTGAGGTCTAGAATTGGGCAGAAGGCCCCGTCTTTCTTTGGCACCACGAAATAAATAGAGTATCGACTGTAACCGTAGAATTCTCGCGGAACCAGAATCACTGCTCCCAACTGTAGAAGATGAGCCAGAGTCTCCCGTACCGCTATCGCCCTTTCTCACCCCCTGCAGGGAGACAGGACAAAAAAAAGAAAAAAAAAAAAAGAGTCGAACACTGATCGGGCAAACTCGAGGGAATAACCTTTGCGACTGACCTAACACCCACTGATCGGATGTTATTTGGACCCAGGCCGGAAGAAACTCCCGAAGCCGACCTCCTAAGGGTTGAATTCCCAGCTGGGTCCTCCTCGCTTCATTGGGCCTTTCTAAATCCCAAGGAAGAGGGACTAGCAAACCCTCTGCCTGCTCCCTGGAATCCTCTAAAACCTTGACCTCGAGAGGGAAACCTTCCTCTTTGAAAACCTCCCAAACAGGAGGTACGAAAACACCTGAAATCCCGAGGTTGACCCCGCAAAGCTAATGCGGTCCGCCTAGGCTTTTGGCTTACCCTCTGGTAAGTGGCCACCTTTTGATTCCCCCAAATCTTTGACTAGCTTGTCAAGATCTTCTCCGAACAACAACTTCCCCTTAAAAGGAAGCTTGCTAAGACAAGACTTGGAGGAACTGTCCACCGCCCAATTCCTTAGCCAAAGATAACAGCGTGCTGCTACCAACGAAGCCATGCTATTAGCCAACCCTCTAATAAGGTCATAGTGGACATCAGCTAAATAAGCTAATCCCAACTCCAGCCTTGTTACATCCGCTAACTGCTCTTACACTTGTTGTGCTGGCTGCTGCTAACGCTGCGACCAATGAAGGCATGCTACCCAAGCCCCACAAATAGATGCTTGTAGTGATAGAGCATTAACCTCAAAAGCCTGCTTCAGTAACGCGTCCACCTTCCGATCCTGTGCATCCTTTAAAGCTGCACTGCCTTCAACCGGAATGGTAGTCTTCTTCGTGACTGCTGAAACTGCTGCATCTACACACGGAGAACGAAACATCTCACGTTCTTGCTTAGACAAGGGATAGACACGATTCATAGACCTCACCACGTAATCCTGACTCCGGCAAATCCCACTCATCCTGAATCATCTGCTTTGACCACACGGTGAACCGGAAAAATGGTCTGAGACTTCCATACTGCCTGAATGAGAGGATCTTCTAAACCCTCATCTTCTGCTGGCGCTACAGAGGAGAGGTTGAGAGCCTGAAGTGACTCTGTAATGAGAGCTGTCAGCTCCTCTCTCCAAAAGATTCTGATAATTCTCGCCTGATCTTCAGGCTCCTGAATCTCACCTTCCTCGAGCTCTTCCATTCTGGCTTCCGACTCCATATCGAAGTCCTCTCTTTTTGGCCAGTCTGACCCAAGAGGCTGATCCTCCACAGCCCTCTTAACTGGTCTAACGTCCATGCTTCCGAGCCTTTCTGTGGCTGCTTGGATCCCCCAGCCCCAAGCAGCGAAACATCCGAGACATCTCCCTGTTGCCGCAAACTGTAGGTTTGATGCAACAGAAGAACAAAATCCAGGGAACACCCCCCGAGAGCTGCCCCTGACACCATCGGAGTGTTGGAAGGACCTGGCAATGCCAGATTCGTAGTAAGAGGAGCAGATGGAAACTCTAGAAGAGACCCCCCCCCCTCCGTAGAGCCTGAGGGACCCTGCTCCACCAAAAGAGTCCCCTCTTTAGACTTATCTTGCAGTTCCTGCTCCATATTAAGCACTTCAGCTGCGCAACCACGACACACACCTGCGTCCGAGACTGTCCCTGATGGGTACCACACATGAGGCACTGTGAACGCGTAGGCATTAGAACCCTAGCGCCAGGCCCGTACCTAGCCCTGTGCGAGCGGTGTGGCTGCACAGGGCGCAAAGGCTTAAGGGGCATATTTTAGCTGTCTTCCATTGCCTGTTACCGCCACTTTTTCTTCTTTCAGCGGCGGCAGCCAATGGCAGGACAGCTAAAATGCGCCCCTTAAGTGTTCTGCCGACATGCTAAGCAGATCTTTCCCTCTCTTGCAGGGAGGGAAAGATCTGCTTAGCATGCCGGCGACTTGCACATCGGGCACATTTCTTCTCTCCCGCCGCAGGAGGGGGGGTATGCTCCCGATGTGCAAGTCGCACAGGGCGCAATCTTCCATTGGTACAGCCCTGCCTAGCGCTACCGAATCCGACAGACCAGTTAAAAAGGCTACTGCTGCCAAAAAGAATGGAAAAAACAAAAACGTGAAGATTTTTTTCTTTTACTGGCCCTTTAAGTAATCAAAACAGAAATAATTAAAAGAATCTTCTTCAATTAACAAGAAAGCCAAACCATTTGCTATCTGAAGCTGTGTGTGAGGAAACAGGCATCCTGAATAAAAAACGTGGGAAAAACGGCCCACAAAGCTCCTCAGCACTGCTAAACGGCCTAACGTGTTCCCCACGCGGTAGCAGGTCACGAGCTGTCCCCCGACTTAAAATAAATTGATCGGAAGACTCACCTCTGCCTAAAGGACCTTCTACAGCCCCCTCTCCACAGCACCAAAACAGGAAGCTCTTGCAAAAAGCACAGTCGTGAAGAGACTGACAGGCGGCAGCAGCAGCAGGCAGAGAAATCAGACGGCTCTTCACAGAATCGCGAGGGAAGGAGCCGTCCCGGTAACGGGGATAAAGAACTACTGAACAGCTACCCTCCATACAAACAAGGAGGGGAGGGCAGGAAAAGAAGGCAGAAGTCAACGGGAGAGAGAAATGTGATCCTCCCGATTGCCCTCTGCTTCCCGTTTCCCTGTTTATTTGTTTTTCCAATCAGCTTTAAAGAGACAGGCCAGCCAAATGAAATAAAAGTAAAGGAAGAAATTAAAGCCAAAAACCTATATCTATCCTGACTAAAGCTCCTTATCTGCTCCTCTAGTGAGCCCAGCACCTAGGCTCACTACCTCCTCCAGCTGCTTGGAGACTGAGCACACTGGAAGCTGGTGGGAGGTGCCAGCAGGATATATGCAGTGGCTTCAGAATTCTGACATGCCCAGTCTCCAAGCTGCGGGAGGAGGTGCACTACCCAGAGGTGAGGGACTGGACTGGAGGGATGATAAGGAATAAATTATTTTGTGAATCTGCTGGCCCGTACTTGAGCTGTCTCCCCCCTCCCAGTCCTCTATGCAGTACCTAAACTCACTGTCATGAGATCTCCTGCCCCAGGAGTGAATCAGGCACAGAGGACAAAGGCGGCCCAAGAACCAGCATCAGAGCTCCAGAGGGACCTGTTTATGCTGAAGACTTCAGGCTCCTGCTTTCTGCATTTTGCAAGGTGCAAAAGGGAGCCCACCATGGAACTGACCCTATGCTTGCCACAGAAGACAGCACAGGACTCATGCAGAGTCCAAATCAGACAGCACCATAGGAGACTGGGAGACAGTTTGAAAAAGATTTTATTTTTGGTAGCTTTTTTACTGCCTCCTTATGCTCTCCAAGGAAATAGAGAGTGTATTTTAGCTCCGGGGTCTCAAACATGCGGCCCGCGAGAGCATCTTGTGCAGCCCGCGATGCATTTGGCCCGGAGTGTTAAGCAGCTGGCCGGTAGAGTAAAAAAAAATCCAAACTTGCTGCTGCTGCCGCCGCAGTATCAAGCATCCTGCGGCACTCCCCCCTGCCCGGCAGAGTCCTCTGCTCCCTGCAGCATCAGCTCCAAAAGCGGCATCTTTCAGAGCCACGAAGAGAGAGAGTTTCTCTCTCGCAGCTCTGAAGAGCAGCGAGAGAGAAACTCTCTCTCTTCAGCTTCAAAAGCGGCGGCTCAATTCCCGAGCTAGGATTGGAAATAGGCTGATGGGGGGCTAGGACTGAAAATGGGCTGATGCAGGGACTAGAAGGGAACGGCTGCTGTGTGGGGCTGGAACTAGAAGGGAGCTGATGTTGGGGGAGGATTAGAATGGGATGGAGCTGGGAGAGTGAAATGGAGAGGGGAAAAATATTTTGTGTGGGAGGGAAGACAAATCTACAATTGGCCAGGTATTGGGAGAGTAAGTGGGGATTGAGGATGGAGGGGTAAAATTTGAGTGGATGAAATAGGAATGAGGAAAGAGCAAAAGGAGAAAGATTAGTATGTTAAAGCAAATGTAGAGGGAGAATGGAAAAAAACTAGAAGAGAGAAGAAAGGACAAATGGACAGCAGACGATGGAGAGTTAGCAGAAGGCAGGAAGAAACCAGAAGAAAGTGGCTGGAACAATTGCAACTGAAAAAAAATGCACAAAAGGTAGAAAAATATCTCTTTATTTTGAATTTATTAACTGGAATATGTCAGCTCTGGGAAATGTGCATCAATAACGTCTGCGCTTTGTTTAGTACAAGAGGAAATTAATTTATAGATTTATTTCTACAGTGTTGTTGTACATTCCAAGTTTGGCTTTTGGGGTTCCCAGTTTAATGTCTTCTTGTTTCTAAATTTTGATTCCTTGTTTGGTGATGGTGTATGTTCTGCATGTGTAACTGAGCTGAGGTATTCTGTTTATGTAATTCCTATTTGACATTGCTACTTGTTCTCTTTCCCCAGTAGGTCATGTATTGTTATTCTCTGAAATGTATTGATTTAATATTTGCAGTGTTTCCTTTTGATAGGTAGGGTATGGTGCTTTGTGAGTCCTGGTAGTGCTGTTAGGATATGGCGGGTTTGCTATGGGTTCTAAATGGGCAGTGTTTGTTTGTAGTAGTTCCTAATGTGCCTGGTGGTTGGCACTGGATTATAGTAATGTAGAAATCTTTTAGTCTTTCTTTATCCATACACTCATTAAGAGGCATGTTTACTAAAAGTTAGGGTATGGTAACATTATGCAAATATTTATGCAAATGAGGCCCCTTATGCAAATGAAGCCCCGCATCTTATGCGGCCCCCGGGTTATTTTACAAGTCCTCATTTGGCCCTCAAAGCAATTTGAGTTTGAGATCCCTGTTTTAGCTCCTGCTGTCAGACCCACCAAGTAGGAAACGTCACTGGGCATCACTTGCTACTGGACCCACTGGTGTGGGAACTCTGACCCCAACAGAGTCTGTTCCCAAGAGGATAGGGAATTAAAGCCCCAAATCACCATTGCCCAGATTATGCCCAGAATGTCTATGCTCCTCCAGGAAACTAGGCCTACAGCCTTCCCATAAGTGGCCCATTCATTACTGTTGCACCAGGCCACATGTCTGCACCAAGTGCTGATGCCATAGAAATAGTGAGATGTTGAAGGCAGTACCAGCCCCCTATAAGGGGAATGAAGTTAGCTTTGAGCTTTTTCCCTCTGGCTCCATCTGCTGGAAGGGGGACATAACCCACTCGTCTGGACCAATCTGACATGGCTAGGAATTTATGTTTAGCCAATAGCACTGAAATATATGCTAGTGAACATTCAGTAAAACTCAGTCTTAGAAAATAGTTTAGTCAAAATTAACATACACACTTAAAAAGCATAATGAGCCTCCTAGTTTTCTCAGATAGAAACCTATGCGCATTCATGTTTCAACTTCATTAAAATAAACTTGCTAAAATTAGCAACATCAAATTGCTAAGTTCATGCAATAGTAACCTCACATCAATTTATTTGATATAAAATATATTGTACTGCTATAAATATCTGACAGAGGCTCTATTACTAGATCATAGAGAAACATTTTAGTTTAAAATATTTTAGGTAGCTGAATAAAAAACAAAACAACACACACACTCTGCTTTAAGTTATCACTTAAAAACTATTCTATTATTAAAACTTACAAGTAGCAAAATAATGACATCTTGTTTGCTAGTGGTGATGAACACAGAATATTCAACAGTCTTTTTGAAATAAAATTCAGATACATACCTGATCTAATAAGTCTGTCTATTCTCTCGTATCTTTCAGCACTTGGAGAAAGGACCTTAATTCGAGGGCTGCCAGGAAGAGATGTGTCCGAGCATGCATCTGTTAGAGAGTCTTCATGACATAGGAAAAGAAGTTCTTTCACACATTTGTGGCAGACACTGTGCTGACAGGGAAGAATCAGTGGATGGATAAATAGTTCTTTGCAGGATGGACAGATAAGCTCTCGTTCAATATTCTTGATTGTTACCTTGAAAAGATAGAAAAGATGACATTTTACTTACCAGATAATGTCCTTTCCTGGAGTCTAGCTAGACTAGTCCACACAAGTGGGTTGTGTCCCCCTACCCAGCAGAAGTGGAGACAAAGAACAACTAGAAACTTTTAGATCCTCCTCCTGCTACTTGAGCCAATACAGCTAGGGCTTACTTCAGTATTCATACCCAAGCAAATGGCAACTGCACACAACCTTGGTGAGGGAAAACAAGACTGAACAGCCGCCACACAAAACTACTGTCTGAAGATTAAAACCTGGAAGGCCAATTGCAGAGACAGAGTACAGAGGGTGAGCCTGGACTCATCTAGCAGGACTTCAAGAAAGGACATTATCTGGTAAGTAAAATGTCAGCTTCCAGATTATCCTGCTAGACCAGTCCAGACATCTGGGAAGTACCAAAGCTACTATTCCACTGGGTGTGAAAACGACATGGTTGCCTTCAAAATCTCCGCAACAGAGGTTACATCCACCCTAGCTTGGGCATCCAAGTGTTTGACATCCAAGTGATTGAAAAAGATAAAAAAGGTCGACAGAGTTGCCACCCTGCAAAATGTCAATAAGGTTGACAGAGATTCACTCCATCCAGGATGGGGCCTGAGCCCAGAGCCCACATACAGTGTGCTCAGAAACATGGGTTAAAGAGGCTGTCTCTTCAACCTAACAAGCCAAAGTGTCCTTAGAGGCCACCTTGCCCTTACACAGGCCTGCAAAAGGAGCACATGCAAACAATATGAATTTCAAAAAGAACTGGTGATCTTCAGGTATCTAAAAAGCACCCTGCGAATATCAAGAAGATTAAGATCTTCATCCTTCCCCTTACACTGCTACGCCAAAAAAAGGATGGCAAGCAGACCATTTAATTGACATGGAAGGCTGAAATTACCTCAGGCAAGAGGGACGGCACTGGTTGGATCAATGCAGCTTCCTCTAAGACAAGTAAGGATCTCTTCAAGAGAGCTTACAACTCAGAAAGAAGACGTGCTGAACAAATGGTGATCAAAAGACTGCTTTAAGTGCGATATCCTTAAAAGCATAGTCCACTTCAAAGGTTCAAAAGAAGCAAACAAGAGAACCCGAAGGACAAGACCCAAATCTCACAGTGGAACCACAGAACTCAAAGGGGGACGTAAATGATGCACCCTCCAAAAAGAAGCATACCATTCTGGTGGGAGGCAATGGAACCAGCCACTACCAAGCCTTAAAAACAAGATAAGGCCTCAACCTGTACCTCAAAAGTCTGTTCCTCTGTTCTCAATCAAACCCATCCTGCAGGAAGGACAGCAACTTCAACTTTCAAGGGAGCAAATGGTGTTCCCAACACCAGCCCTCAAAAGGTACACAACATTCATATATAAGTCAGTCAGGTGGATCGCTCCACCTTCAAAAGTGTGGAAGCCATGGCCTGCAAGTCGCCCTTGTATGCAAAAAACACCATGTCTGAAGGGCCAAGCCATAAGTGAGAAGGGAGCTGGATCTTCCATTAGCACAAGCCTGTGGAAGGCACAGCGGCAGACCATCCAGGAACCGCATCAGATACGCAAACCACAGCTTTTTCAGTCATCTGCAGCAATCAAAAATCGCCAGTCATAAGTGATGCTCTATTCAAAACAAAGCACTTGCCAGACCTGAAGCCATCGTGGAAGCACATAAACAGAAGAGGCTTTTGAGGCCAAGGCTGAACCAGGGCAGCAATGCCTTTGGCACCCAGCTCTGTGTGTCAACTGAAAAACATCTCCACTTTGGCATTGATTTGGAGGGGGGGGGGTTCCACCATCAAATCCATACACGGACTTTCAACAGTCCAGGATATAGATGACGCTAGCTCCCGCTTCCCCAGAAGGTGTGATGGACTGAGAATGTAGGTGTGGACAACATGGAAGCGTACTATGTCTGCACAGACAAGGCCAGAAAATTCCACTCTGTCAATGAAAACAAAGAGCAATCTCCAGGGTCACTCCCATACACTTGGTGCCATGCTGACTGCTGACGTATGCCACCATTGGCATTATCTGAGAACACCCAGACCACAAAACCCCCAGTCAGGTGGCAGAGATGCCAGAGGGCCAGGTGAATGGCACATGCTTCTAGGGCAGCGATGGCGAACCTATGGCACCGTGCCAGCTGTGGCACGCGAAGGCCTTGCAGCTGGCACGCGGGCAATAGGTCCGCAAAAAAAAGAAAAAAGCTGTCTCTGACTGCTGCCGCGGACGCGGCAAGGGCAGAATGCAGCGTCCCGCGGGGCCCCCTCCGCCCGCTAAGCCCCTCTGCAAGAGCTTTCAGATTCGCGAGGGAGAGCGTCTCCCTCGCGTCTCTGTTAAGCCCGCAGGGGCTAATGGGAAATTTCCCATCAGCCCCTTTAGACGCGAGGGACTGATGGGAAATTTCCCATTAGCCCCTGCGGGCTTAACAGAGACGCGAGGGAGACGCTCTCCCTCGCGAATCTGAAAGCCCTTGCAGAGGGGCTTAGCGGGCGGAGGGGGCCCCGCGGGACATTGTAATCTGCCGCGGCAGCAGCCAGAGCCTGCTTTTTTTAAAAAAAATTTGCCGGGGGGGTGGGGTTAGGACTGCTAATGGGCAGGAGGGGAGGGTTAGGACTGCTAATGGGCAGGAGGGGGGTGTTAGGACTTCTAATGGGCAGGAGGGGGGGGGGTGTTAGGACTGCTAATCGGCAGGGGGGGGTTTAGGACTGCTAATGGGCAGGAGGGGGGGGTAGGACTTCTAATGGGAAGTGGGGGGGGGGTTAGGACTGAGAATGGGCAGGAGGGGGGGGTTAGGACTGCTAATGGGCAGGAGGGGGGGGTTAGGACTGCTAATGGGCAGGAGGAGGGGGGTGTTAGGACTGCGAATGGGCAGGAGGGGGGGTGTTAGGACTGCTAATGGGCGGGGCGGGGGGGGTTTAGGACTGCTAATGGGCTGGGGGGGTTCGGACTGCTAATGGGCGGGCGGGCGGGGGGTTAGGACTGCTAATGGGCAGGAGGGGGGGGTTAGGACTGCTAATGGGCAGGAGGGGGGGTGTTAGGACTGCTAATGGGCGGGGGGGGTTAGGACTGCTAATGGGCGGGCGGGCGGGGGGGGTAGGACTGCTAATGGGCTGGGGGGGTAGGACTGCTAATGGGCTGTGGGCTGATGGGGGCTGTCTGGAAATGGGGTGATGGGGGTTTAGGGCTGGAAGTGAGTTGATGGGGGGGGGCTAGGACTGGTATTGGGTTGGGGGGTTGCTAGGACTGGAAATGGGCTGATGCAAGGACTAGAAGGGAATGGATGCTGGGTGAGGCTGGAACTAGAAGGGAGCTGATGTTGGGGGAGGATTAGAATGGGATGGGGCTGGGAGAGTAAAATGGAGAGGGGAAAAATATTTTGTGTGGGAGGGATAAAAAATCTACAATTGGCCGGGTATTGGGAGAGTAAGTGGGGATTGAGGATGGAGGGGTAAAATTTGAGTGGATGAAATAGGAATGAGGAAAGAGCAAAAGGAGAAAGATTAGTATGTTAAAGCGGATGTAGAGAGAGAGAATGGAAAAAAAAACTAGAAGAGAGAAGAAAGGACAAATGGACAGCAGATGATGGAGAGTTAGCAGAAAACATGAAGAAACCAGAAGAAAGTGGCTGGAGCAATTGCAACTGAGCTGAGGTATTCTGTTTATGTAATTCCTTTTTGACATTGCCACTTGTTCTCTTTCCCCAGTAGGTCATGTATTGTTATTGTCTGAAATGTATTGGTTTAATATTTGCAGTGTTGCCTTTTGATAGGTATGGTGTGGTGCTTTGTGAGTCCTGATAGTGCTGTTAGGATACGGCGGGTTTGCTATTGGTTCTAAATGGGCAGTGTTTGTAGTAGTTCCTAATGTGCCTGGCGGTTGGCACTGGATTATAGTAATGTAGAAATCTTTTAGTCTGTCTTTATCCATACACTCATTAAGAGACATGTTTACTAAAAGTTAGTGTATGTTAGCATTATGCAAATATTTATGCAAATTGACGTGCTGGCACTTTGAGGAAATTCTTTGGTTTTGTGCGGCAGTTTGGGCACTCGGGCTCAAAAAGGTTAGCCATCACTGTTCTAGGGGATTGATTGGTCCAGGCACAAGGTGGCTTAGCCTAATGCCTCTACACCGATTACCCCTCAAAATGAGATCCCAGCTGAACATACTGGCATTTGGCACTTTGATAAGTCACCAAGGATCATCCATAAGTATTCCCTTGTTTTAATTAGTGCGCTGAGATCACCATATCAGGCTAGATGCTACCAAAAGGCAGAAGGGAGAGCCTGATCTCAAATGTCCTGTGAGCAAGATGACCAATGCAATAGAAGGGACTATTGGACAGCTCAAATGTGGGCTCTTGCCCAAGGGATCAATTCTAGGGTAGCCACCATAGAGTCGAGAGCTGAAGATAGTCCCAAACCTTAGAAGCTCATGGGTGCTGGAAATCTGCCAAATGCGCCAAAAACTTGGAAACTCTTGGCAGTCAAGACGACTCTGCCAACATCAGTACTAGAAAGAGTCCCAAGTTACTCCAAGGATTGAGGGGGGATCCATGTGACTCTTGCTTCAATTCCTGCCCAACCAAGGCTTTCCAGACTCTTTTTTACTCGCAGTGTCACCTCAACCCCTTCAGAGTGCAACCTGGTGCGAATCAGCCAGTCATCAAAGTAAGGATGCACGCAGATGACCTCGCACTGCTACCACTGCCACTACCAAAAGGGCAAATGGCAGAGCACAAACCAGAAAGTGATCATGCAGCACAGCAAAGCACAGGAACATTTGCTGTTTCCCAAACTGGAATGTGGAAGTATACCACCAGATCCAGTAAAGCGAGCCATTTCCTGCCAGACAGCTTTAATGACAGACCAGAGAGACTCCATCCAGAAGAGAGGAACTCTCAGAAAGGCATTTACCCTTTTCAGACTGAGGTTGGGCCTGGAGGAATCATCCTGCTTCAATACAATGAAGTATATGGGAGTATCTTCCACAGCCCTGTTCAGTAGGGGTATGGGGGACAATGGCTTGGAGAAACACTCCAGGGTGGCCAGAAATGCAGTCTTCTTGGTGGTCAGAATGACAAAGAGAGACCATGAAGATGTCCAAAATAGGCTCACTGCATTCTAGGATATAGCTGCGCTGAATGACATCAAGCACCAAATGATCTGTGGTCACAAAAGTAGACAGCCACCCACCGAAGGCATCTTGAAATGAGATCCCCAACAGTCATTGCCCTGGACAGGACAGATTGGCTCTCAAGAAGGAATCACCACTGGATCTGTGTGCCCCACGAAATGGTAAAATCCCGGCCCCAGCCCCATCAAGAGAGTCTTGGAAGCCAGATCAAGGAGAATGTGATGAGGAGGAAGACAAAAAAGGTGCATGCCTCCAAGATCCTTTATTTATTTAATTTATTTATTTAGCTGTATTTGTATCCCGCTTTTTCCTGCTTTTCACCTTTGGGCCTATTCATAAAAACCGTTATAATTATGAAGGCATTTAAAACCATTGTATACATAAATAGTTAAATTATATAATACTAAAATAAATAAACTAAAAAGGAGAAATTGAAAAGGAGAAAATTTATAATCCATGGCTCACTAGGAAGAATTTATATTATATGAGCCACTAGCAAAACGCTAACATAGAAGCAGGAGTATTTATGTATACAATGGTTTTACATGCCTTCATAATTATAACGGTTTTTATGTTCCTTTGCATTTACATATTCCTCACAATATTGTTATTTATGTTCTATTCATTTGTGGTTGTATTAGGTCCAATTTATTTAACACTATGATTGTTTTATTTATTATTTATTTATTTATTAATACAATATGGCTCTCTATTTACATGGTGTATTGATAATTTTGCTTTGGTTTAGCTTATGACAATTAGTGTTCACTCTTTTGTACTCTTTATTCAATCATTAACTGATTTTTAATATGGTTTCTAATTATTTATTGCATTCATTTGTTTTTATTCGTTATTGTTTTTTATCCTGTTCTTTTATGATTTTATTTTATCTTGTATTTTGTGAAGTGCCTCACCCCTGACGAAGTGCCCACGAAACACAGCCTGTGTTAGGTTTGGCCCCCCTCTTTTTAATATATATGGACCAATAAAAAGCTTTGCACACTGCTCACGTTTTTTTCGTGGTTGCTACGCCTGTCTACGTGGCAGTTGCTGCTCTCTTTCCTGGTGGACATTCAGAAGTATCCTTGTCCATGGAGCCTGCTGTCAAAAGGGAAAATTAGACCTTACCTGCTAATTTATTTTCATGGATTTCCTCTGGTCCAGTCCAGACAAATGGGTAGTGTCTGTCCACCAGCAGCTAGAGAATGATATGCAAATTTTTCCCATGATGTCACACTATACCCTCTAAGGCTCCTCTCTCCTTCCTCAGTATACTATTGACAAAGCAGCAAAAACATTCTCAAATCTTTTCAATATTGGAACTCGTAGAACTGAACCCTCCGCATACGTTCATCAAAATTGAGCTCGGCACAGTACCATGCACCTGAGAATCAGCTGTTGTCTCGCTTTCTTTTTTTCCCCCCTCAAACACTCATAGTGCAAAAAGGACTGTCCAACTCCAAGCTCTCGACAGCAAGCCGATAGACCCCATATACTTTCCAGAATCACTCCAACCCCCATGCAATCCTAATGGGCTTGTGCGAATCTAGCCCCAAACAGACGAGGGTGGGTCTTGGACTGGACCAGAGGGACTCCATGAAAGTAAATTAGCAGGTAAGGTCTAATTTTCCCTTCATCCACATCCCTCCAGGTCCAGTCCAGACAAATGGGATGTAGCACAGCAATACCTATTGACTGAGAGGATCCATGAGCCCCACCCCTCAAGACATGATCACCAAAACATGCCTCCTGTGTTGCCTGAACATCCAGGCGGTAGTGTCTGGCAAAGATATGCAAGGATAATCAAGTCGCCACCCTGCAAATATCCCCCGACGATACCAGACTAAACTTGGATAAGGCGGCCACCTGAGCCTTAGTGGAGTGTACACACAGTCCCTTCGGAACTGGCCTCCCTTTAAGTAGGTAGGCCGAGGCGATCTCTCCCTTATTCCGACCCACCTGCAAAAACACCAGAACATCTACTACTCTCACACCAATCCTCAAAGATGCGCCACAGACATAGGACACAGAGTTCTTCCTTGCTTTCAATAATGTGGTGATCACTATAGGTGCTTAGCCCCGCTTCAATAATCTTGCCCGCTCAAGGGCAAGGCCATAAGAGAGAATCGATCCACTTGAGGAATTAGCACCAGACCCTGTGCAAGCAGGCAGTCTGTCACCGGAAGGCGCCATAGTTGGTCCACTAACAACGGGATCAGATCCGCATATAATGGACACAGAGGCCAATCTGGGGCTAATATCGCACGTCCCTCGTGTCCTGCGATCCTCTGAAGGAGGAAAGACATACAGAAGACCTTCCCAGGGCCATGGTTGTGCTAAGGTATCCAAGCCCCTCCAACATCAGCTCTCTCCATCTCCTGAAGAAAAAAAAATGACTGGTCTTGGTGTTGTCCACTGATGCCATGAGATCTATCACCGGTGGCCCCCAGCAATCCACTATGCCTGCAAACACAGAAGCTGCCAGTGACCACCCTGCTTCATCCAGCTGATGCCTGCTCAAGTAATCCATTTGCATGTTGTCCTTTTTTCAGCCACGCGAGCGCTGATAGCGTGACCAGATGTTGCTCGACCCACTGCAGAATCTGCTCCACTTCAGTCGCTTCCTATGCCTCCTTGTCTGTTGATGTAAGCCACCATCGAGGCATTGTCCATAAAGGATTCGTACCTCCCGGTTCTTCAGAAATGGTGTGAAGTGACCGAATGCCTACCAGACCACTATGAGCTCCAGCTGATTGATGGACCATGTGCTCTCCTCTGTTGTCCACTATCCCTGAACCACTTGGAAGCAACAGTGCGCTCCCCATCCGGAGATGCTAGCATCCGCAGCTACCACCCCCAGGCCGGCTGTTCCAGCAACCCACCTCTTTCCAGATTATCCCTTCTCAGCCACCATTGCAAGGCAGTTTTGATGTCATCCTGGACAGAGGCTGTGACTGAGGTGACCCATCAGGAGAGCAATGCCTTCTGAAGCGGTCTCATATGAACTATGGGCCAGGGAACAAGGTCGAGGGCAGCTGCCATCAGGCCCAATATCTGCAGGTAATGCCAGGCCAATGGTCTGGACATCTATAAAAACCAACAGAGCATGCTCTGTAACTTCTCTATCTGCTGCACTGGAAGGGACACTAGTCCCGTCTTTATGTTGAAGTCCACCCCCAGGTATATCAATCGCTGTGATGGGATCATCTGGCTCTTGGCAGCATTGATCACCCAGCCGAGCTCTTGCTGAAAAGCTATCACCATCTGAGTCACTTCCTGACTCTCGGCTTCCGACTTTGCCCGAATGAGCCAGTTGTCCAGATACAGGTGCACCAGTATGCTTCTGAGTGCCGCTGCTGCACTTTCCTCATATACCTTCTTCTGATCATTATTCTGGAGGGTCAGGGGTCAGAGGAGAAGGGAAACTGAGGTCTGTGTGAAGACCAGGTGTTTCAATCAATCTAAATCTCAGGATTTCAATCAGTCAGGGATACTGATGGGGAGGATGACCCTTTTTCCCAACCCAAGCTCCACTGGGTCCACTGCACCCCTTCAGATGGCCACCCATGAGCTAATCGACTTCCGAAACCAAGCTATACTGATCTTGCATCTACCAACTGCTGGAAACAGAGAAATACTAATTCCTCTAGCTGTACTGGCCAATTAGCAAAATGATGTCACTAGAAGTTTCAAGTTGTTCTGTCTCCACCTCTGCTGGCAGGGATATACAGCCCACTTATCGCAACATGTCTAGCAAGACAATCTACAAGCAAGATAATAGCCAAAGGGTCTGTATGTTAAAAACAGAGGAAAATGTTTAAATAGCATATATAATTTATAAATTACAGAAGCTATGGTGCTAGTAGTCATTAAATCTCGCAGTTGTTCTTTAAGATCTACTGCATATGAATATACACCAAGATGTAAAAGGTAAACACAAGCACATCAAGAGAGGCGTTTCAACATCAGTCCCAAAACAGTTTGAATCCTTAAAAAAAATCAGTATTATGTGTACAGTTGTGGTCAACATTGACACCCTTGGAGTACAACCCCTTAATGTACAGTATCTCCTAAAACAATGTGGCCAGTAAAATGGCTTTGGACTACATATGCACACATATTTGATGCAAAAGAATCAAATTAAACAAGACCAATTAAAAAAGGAGATAATATAACATAAGATATGCCATACTGGGTCAGACCAAGGTCCATCAAGCCCAGTATCCAATCTAGGTCATGTGTAAGTACCTAGCAGTTTCCAAAAAGACACTGCTAGGTACTTACAGTGATATCCCGGGTCCCTTTTAATAATGGTTTATGGACCTTTCTTCCAGGAACTTGTCCAAACCCCTTTCAAACCCAGTTACATTAACAGCTTTTACTACATCCTCCTACGGTAACAAATTCCAGAGTTTGATTACACGTTGAGTGAAAAAATATTTTCTCTTATTAGTCTTAAATAAGTTAACCTGTAGCTTCTTGCATGTCCCCTAGTCTTTCTATATTCCAATGACGTAAACAATCGATCTACGTTTACCCATTCCACTCAGTTCATTAATTTATAGATTTCTTTCATATCTCCCCTCAGCTGTCTCTTTTCCAGGTTGAAGAGTCCTATCCTTTTTAGCCTCTTTTCATACGGGTATCTGTCCATCCTTTACTATTCTGGTGGCTCTTCTCTGCAACTTTTCTAATAAGGGAAGAGCGGCCTAGTGGGTTAGGACATAGTACCTCAGGATGGAGGGCCGGGGGTTCAATTCCCACCTGGGGACAGCAATCTCAGGCCAGAGGGACTGGGGTTTCCAGTCCGATAGGCACTCTTTGTGGCCTTGGGCAAGCCCCTTAACCCTCCATTGCCTCAGGTACACAAAGATTGTAAGCCCTTTGGGGACAAGGGAATATATTCAGTAACTGTTTGTAGTGATTACATAATGTAAACTGCTTTGATTGAAGGACAAGGCTGTATAGAAAACTGGCTAAATAAATAAATAACGCTATATACTTTTTAAGAAATGGTAACCAGAATTGCACACAATAGTCAAGGTGCGGTTGCACCATGGAACGATACAGAGGCATTATAATATATTTTGTTTTATTTTCCATTCCTTTCCTTATGATACCTAGCATTCTATTTGCTCTTTTGGGCGCTGCTGCACACTGGGGAGAGGGTTTTGACATGTTATCTACGATGATTCCTAAATCTTTTTCCTGAGTGGTGGATCCTAATGTGGAACCTTGTATTATGTAACCATAGTTTGGGCTGTTTTCCTAAGTACATAACTTTGCACTTGTCCACATGAAATTTAATCTGCCATTTGGATGCCCAGTCTTCCAATTCATCAGGATCCTCTTGCAATTTTCCACAATCCTCATGGGTTTTAACAACTTTAAATAGTTTTGTGTCATCTGCAAATTTGATAACCTCAACTCGTTATTCCCATTTCCAGGTCATTTATGAATATGTTAAAAAGCAGTGGATCCAGCACAGATCCCTGGGGTACACCACTATTCACCTTTCTCCATTGGGAAAATTGGCCATTTAGCCCTACTCTCTGCTTTCTATTTTTTACCAGTTCCTGATCCACAATAATACACTGCCTCCTATCCCATGACTTTTTAGTTTTGCCAAAAGTCTCTGATAAGGGACCTTGTCAAAGGCTTTCTGAAAGTCCAGATAACACTATCTCAACCGACTCACCTTTTGTCTACCTGTTTATTCACACCTTCAAAAAACATGGCTGATTAGTAAAACAAGATCTTCCTTATCTATTAGGGGCCATGTTGGCTATCTCCCATTAAGCCATGACTATCTATATGTTCAGTATTTTTATTCTTTATGATGGTTTCTACCATTTTTCCTGGTACTGACGTCAGGCTCACCGGTCTGTAGTTTCCTGGATCACCCCTAGAACCCTTTTTAAAAATTGGCGTTACATTGGCCAGCTATTACAGATGATTTTAATGATAGTTCACAAATTACTAACAGCAGGTCTGCAATCTCATATTTTAGTTCTTTCAAACACCCTTGGATGTATACCATCTGGTCCAGGTGATTTGTTACGCTTCAGTTTATCAAATAGTTGTAATACATCTTCCTGGTGTATCAATATTTCTTTCTATTCTTCTGCAGAAATAGTAATTAGATCTTACCTGCTAATTAGTGTTCCTGAAGGAACGACAGTCCAGTCCCTTTACTTCTGGGTTACGCAACCCTTCCAGCAGCTTGGAGGCTGAGCCCAACCTTTTTGGGGGTGGAGCGGTATAAATACCACTGGGACCACCTCCCCAATCCAGTATCCGAATGAAAAAGCAGACATATCGAACTTCTAACCAAACCTAACTAATGAAGTAAAACATAACACCTCCAAAAATCTATCAAACAGATCCTCTTTTTTTTTTTTTTAGAAGGAATAGAGGGAATAGAGGGAAGGACAGGAGGAATGACCACGGCCGGGGGAGATGGCTGCTTCTGCCCGAGCCTGCTTCCTCCTGTGCTCCTTCCTGTCTCACCGGCCGTACGCTCGGTCCGAAGTTCTTCGATGTACCCGATGTCTTCACGATCACCAGAGCCGGGTGGGATCAGGGACTGGACTGTCGTTCCTTCAGGAACACTAATTAGCAGGTAAGAACTAATTACTATTTCCTTATCGTCACTCCAGTCCAGTCCCTTTACTTCTGGGATGTACCAGAGCAGTTCAAACCTGGGTGGGATCCGGCATCCCGGACTGAAGAACCGCCAAACCGAACCGAGCGTCCGCCGCACTCTGCACGTCCAGTCTGTAGTGCTTGGAGAAGGTATGAAGAGAAGACCATGTCGCCGCTCTGCAAATATCTAGCGGGGGAACCAGGCTGAACTCCGCCCAAGAGGTAGCCTGAGCCCGAGTGGAGTGAGCCCGTAGACCCACTGGCACCTGCCTCCCCTTCAGGATGTAGGCGGAGGCAATCATCTCTCTGATCCACCTGGAGATCGAGGCCTTAGCCGCCGCCGCCTCGCCTTTGTGCGGACCCCCGAACTGAATGAACAGTCGGTCTGACTTTCGGAAGGGCGCTGTGCGCGAGAGGTATCGCTTCAAGATTCTCTGGACGTCTAGGAGACGCAGCTTGTTATCCTTCCGAGTATCTCCTTTGGCCGAGAAGGCCGGCAGGGTAACTGTCTGGTTCAGGTGAAAGGGAGAGATAACTTTGGGCAAAAAGGAAGGAACTGTGCGCAGAACCACTTTGTCTTTGAGGAAGGTCAAGAAGGGAGGCTGAGAAGACAGCGCCTGTAACTCCGAAACCCTCCTGGCAGAGCAGATGGCGACCAGGAAGACTGTTTTTAGGGTTAAATCCTTTAAGGAGGCTCTTTACCGGCTCAAAGGGTTCCCCGATCAAGGCATTTAGTACTAGGTTAAGGTCCCAAGGGGGGACGACAGACCTCCTTTGAGGGCGTAGCAGTCTAACCGCTCTTAAGAACCTGGCGACGTCCGGGTGTGCCCCTAAGGGTTTGCCACGGATCTTGCCTCTATAGCAAGAAATCGCTGCCAGTTGAACCCGTAAGGAGCTGTGCGCCAGTCCCTTATCCAAACCTGCCTGCAAGAATTCCAGAACTTCCGGGACGGAGGCCGAAAGGGGCTTCCGATGGTGCTCTGCACACCAGGCTTCGAAGATGCGCCAAACCCTCACATAAGCTAGACAGGTCGAGCGCTTCTTAGCTTTTAGCTGCGTCGAGATTACCGCTCCTGAGTAGCCTCGTTTAGGAGGCGCGCCCTTTCAATAGCCAGGCCGTAAGCGAGAATCGATCCACGTGAGGCATCCGCACCGGACCCTGCCTCAGCAGATCCCTTTTGTAAGGGAGCCGCCAAGGCAGGTCAGCGATCAACCTCACCAGATCGGCGTACCAGGGGCGGCGAGGCCAATCCGGGGCTATGAGGATTACCAGTCCTTGGTGGGACTCCACCCGCTGCAGAACTTTTCCGATCAGGACCCACGGAGGGAATACATAGAGAAGACCCTCCGAAGGCCACTTTTGTGACAGGGCGTCTAAGCCCTCGGACATCCTTTCCTTCCTTCGGCTGAAAAATCTGTCTACCTTGGCTGTAGAGAACCGCGCCATGAGATCCATGACTGGGAGACCCCACCGGGTCACTATCTGGTTGAAGGTCTCCTGATCTAGCTCCCACTCTCCGTGGTCTATCTTGCACCTGCTGAGGAAGTCGGCCGTGACGTTGTCCTCGCCCGCCACGTGTTGAGCTGAAATTGCCAGTAGCCAGATCTCCGCCCACTGGAAAAGAACGTCCGCCTCCTTCTCCAAGGCGGGGCTGCTGGTGCCTCCCTGGTGGTTGATGTAGGCCACCGTAGTGACATTGTCGGAGAGAACGCGAATTGCTTTTCCTTGCACTAAGGTCTTGAACGCCTTGAGTGCTAGGGTGACAGCCCTCAATTCCAGCCTGTTGATGGGCCATTGAGATTCCAACAGTGTCCAGCTGCCCTGGACGAACTGGTCCTCGCAGTGCGCTCCCCAGCCTGTCAGGCTGGCATCCGTCGTCAAGAGTAACCACTGATGAGGTTCGAGGGGCATCCCGCGGTTCAGATTCCTTGGGCAACGCCACCAGTGAAGGGACTGCTTGGTCCGCGGAGCGCAAGGTAACTGCATCCGGAGAGGCTGATGCTGAGGAGACCATCGACGTAATAGCGCCCGCTGCAGCGGTCGCATGTGGGCCCTAGCCCATGGCACTACCTCTATCGTCGCCGCCATAGTTCCCAGGACTTGCAGATAATGCCACGCCGAGGGGTTTCGTCTGCCTAAGAACTGCGTGACGAGAAGTCTTAGCTCCCTTGATCTTGACCGAGACAGGAATACTCTGCCCCTGAGGGTGTCGAATCTCGCTCCGAGGTACTCTAGTTCTTGTGAGGGTGTCATCCTGCTCTTTGCCCGATTGATGACCCACCCCAATTCTTCTAGGACCTGGATCACTCTGGTCGTCGCCGAACGACTTTCCCCTTCCGACTTTGCTCGGATCAACCAATCGTCCAAGTAGGGGTGCACTAATATTCCCTCCTTCCAGAGGAAGGCCGCCACTACCACCATTACCTTGGTGAACGTCCTGGGGGCCGTCGCTAGGCCGAATGGTAGGGCCTGGAACTGAAAGTGGCCTCTTGGTACTGCGAATCTCAGGAACTGCTGATGGGACTTCCTGACTGGGATATGCAAGTAGGCTTCCGTCAGATCGAGGGACGTTAGGAACTCTCCTCCTCTCACGGCCGCTATGACCGAACGTAGGGTCTCCATCCGGAAATGTGGTACCCTGAGGCAGCGGTTGACCTGTTTTAGGTCCAGGATGGGTCGAAAGGACCCTTCCTTTTTTGGTACTACGAAGTAAATCGAGTATCGACCCGAGCCGTACTGGTCCGGTGGTACTGGGACCACCGCCCCTAAGGATATCAGACGGGCAAGAGTTGCCTCTATTGCCGCCCTCTTTGTGGAAGAAGCGCAGGGAGACTGAACAAAGGCTGGAGGTATTTGTTTTGCAAACTCGAGAGCATAGCCTTCTCTGATCACCTCTAGGACCCATTGATCGGACGTGACTCGGGACCAGGCGGAAAGGAACCGCCGCAGGCGCCCGCCTAACGGCCGCCCTTCCCCCTGGACCCCCGTCATCTCATTGTTGTTTTCTAGGTCCCGAGAAGGAGGAGGAGGAGGCAGCTCCAAAACCTTGACCTGCTCCTCGGAAACCTCTGAAACCTTGTCCCTCAGAGGGAAAACGACCCCTGGGAAAGGAGTTTGACCTGGCTGGGCGAAATCTCCGCGAGTCTCTAGGCTGGGTACGCACTGGGGCTAGGGGACGTCCTTGCCTTGGCCTATCTTCCGGCAGTCTGCCTCCCTTAGACTCACCCAGGTCCTTAACTAGCTTCTCTAAGTCCTCCCCGAATAAGAGTTTCCCCTTAAAGGGGAGCCGACTCAGGCGAGACTTTGAGGAAGCATCAACAGCCCAATTTCGTAGCCACAGGTAACGTCTAGCCGCCACCACCGAGGCCATGTTTTTGGCTAGGCTTCTGATGAGGTCATACTGACTGTCCGCCAAGTAGGCTGCTCCGGATTCCACCCTGGCCGAGGTGGCCTGTATTTCGCCCGTTGAGCTCTCTGCCTGGAGCTGTTGGGCCCACCTTAGACAGGCCCGCGCCACCCAGGCGCCAGACACGGAAGCCTGCAAGGCGAGGGCGCTTACATCAAAGGCTTGTTTCAGGAGCGTATCCAACTTCCTGTCTTGCGCGTCTTTTAAGGCCGAACTGCCCTCCACCGGGACAGTTGTCTTCTTAGTAACTGCTGATACCGCCGCATCCACCCTGGGAGATTTCAGCAGTTCTTTATCTGCCTCTGGAAGGGGGTATAGGCGAGACATGGTTCTGACCCCCCTTAAGCTTGATTCTGGTTGGTCCCATTCTTCCTGGATCATCTGTCGCACGACCCTGTGGACAGGGAAAACCTTCTGTGATCTCCTAATGCCTCGGATTAGGGGATCCTCCAATGCCTCTTCCTGTGATGGCGAGTCGGAGGCCACATTGAGAACCTTCAGGGACTCATTAATTAATGCCGGGAGCTCCTCTCGACGAAAAACTCTAACAATCCGTGATTGATCTTCTTCCGGGATCTCTCCTTCTTCCAGCTCCTCTTCATCCTCCTCCGGGGTACCCTGAGAGAGGGACGTTAAGAGGTCCTCCCCACCCAGACGTGGGTGCTTCGAAGGAATACCGGATTCAGGAATGGTAGCCTCAAGAGATCTAGCTGATTTGTCTTCCACTGGTGGGGCAGCCCCTTCTGCCCCCAGGCCCTGCTTACGTAGACAGTAGGCCTTGTGAAGTAGGAGGATGAAGTCAGGAGAGAAAAAATCTCCGGCCCCCCCGCACTAGAGAGGGGAGGGGGGAGAGGCAGGGGAGGCGTGGGCAGATCCGAAGGAGAAGAGATAGGGAGCTGGGACCCCCCTTCCCCTTCTAGAGGATCTCCTGATCCCTGGGAGGGCTGTAACATGGCCAAGCTAATCTCCTGTTCTACTGAGATGGCCACTGCGGCACAGCTCCTGCAGACTCTTGTATCTGCGGAGGTGCCCCTGCGAATTCCACAGGATGGGCAGCGCGGCTTGGATGCCATGGGTTAGGACTGGTGATCCCACTGAAAGCACCCGATCCGAGAGAATAATTTGCCCGGGGGAAACTAAGAGACCCTTAGTTTGGTAGCAGAGGGTTAACCAGGAAAAGGACCTAGTTGAATAGCAATAAGCTTGGCAAACACACAGAATTTAAAACGAAAGCATAGTTGAAAATAAATTGGAAAATAAAATAAAATTAAATTAAATTAAAAATCTTAAAATTCCTCTATCGTGGTACTTGCGGTTTTCCTGGGCTGACTGAGAGGATCCTGGGCCCGACTCCGCGGTCTCCACCCGTCGGCTCTACACGTGGTAGGCCTAACACGTGGAGCCTGAACTGGGAACAGCGGGCCTATTCGTGGCGGCGAACTGTGCTCTTATCTGAGTTCTGCTGTTCTCTTGTGCGACCGGCGCTCAGGGTCTGAGTCCCGCTGCTCTCCGAGATCGCAACTGCAGAGACCGGGCACCGCGTGGCTCACCTCGCCGTCCTTTCGAGCTGTGACGGACCGGGCGGCTAACGCCGACTAGCGTGGCAGCCTCCAGCGCTCAGCCACCCGAAGGGCTTCGGCGCGAGGCTGTCTCCCCCAAAGAGCACAGGATCAGAGGACCCGGCAGCCGGGCAGGGCAGCGCACCTCCCCGCAGCTGCAATCAACGAAGCCGCTTCAAGGTCTGTGCCGGGAACGAGGTGGGGGGAGGAGGAGGGAGGATGAAGGAGAGAGCCGGCAGCCCTTAAAGGAGCAGAGCCCCAGAACGGGAGACTAAGCGAAAAAGGTAAAATAAAGGTAAACAGTGACTAAAATTAAAGTTAATATAAATTAAAAGTTTTAAAGGTAGGACTCCAGTAAGCCCCAGGCTTACGGAACCCTCCAGCTGCTTGGAGGCTGAGAATACTGGATTGGGGAGGTGGTCCCAGTGGTATTTATACCGCTCCACCCCCAAAAAGGTTGGGCTCAGCCTCCAAGCTGCTGGAAGGGTTGCGTAACCCAGAAGTAAAGGGACTGGACTGGAGTGACGATAAGGAATCACCTTTAAATACCACTTCAGTCACGGGTAACATCCCTACATCTTCCTCAGTAAAGACCAAAGCAAAGAATTCATTCAGTCTCTCCGCTATGGCCTTGTCCCCTCTTAGTGCCCTGTTTTACTCCTCTATCATCTAATGGTCCAACTGACTCTCACATGTTTTTTGCTACGAATGTACTTGAAAAAATCTTTATTATGCGTTTTTGCTTCCACAGCAAGCTTCTTCTCAAATTCTCTTTGCCTGCCTCATCAATGCCTTGCATTTAACTTTGCCTGTGCTTGTGCTGTTTCCACTTTTCATCATTTGGCTCTTTTTTCCATTTCCTGAAAGATGCTTTTTTGGCAACAGCCTCTCTGACCTCACCTTTAAACCATGCTGGCAGTTTTTTGGACTTCCTTCCACTTTTCTTAAAGCATGGAATACAGCTGGTTTGGGCTTCCAAGATAGTATTTTTAAACAACACCCAAGTTTGATCTAAGTCTTTAACCTTTGCAACTGCTCCTTTTCGTTTTTTCTTAACTATTTTCCTCATTTTATCATAGTCTACCCTTTCAAAAGTTAAAAGGTAGTACTGTGGATTTCCTTACCATCCCTCCTCCATTAATTAAACCAAACGCAATCGTGCTATAATCACTATTGCCAAGTGGCCCCAACACCCTTATCTCTTGCACCAGATCTGGTGTTCCACTAAAGCCTAGGTCCAAAATGGCTTCTCCTCTGGTTGGTTCATGAACCAGTTGCTGTAAGAAAATGTTTCTAGATGAAATAAATGACTATCTCCCTGGCATGTCCTGCCGTGACACTGACCCAGTCAATACCAGGGTAATTGAAATCACCTATTATTATTAATACTGTACTGTAACTTTTGTTAACTTCCCTGATTTCTTTGAGCATTTCATCATCCATTTGTTCATTCTGGCCAGGCAGTTGATAGTACACCCCCACTGCCGTTGCCTTCCCCTTTTTACATGGAATTTCAATCCATAGAGATTCTACAGCAATTTTTGTTTCCTGCAAAACTTTAATCCTTTGTGACTCAATGCCCTCTCTAACAGAGCGCAACCCCTCCACCAATTTGATCAGCTCTATCATTACGATATAGTTTGTATCCAGGTATCAGTGTCCCACTGGTTGTCCTCCTTCCACCATGTCTCTGAGATAGTAGGAAATAGTATAAAAACTGGGAAATTGCCAGGACATGATTATTGGCAACCTTATAAACAATTCAAATCAGTTTTGCAGTAAAATTAGACGCACCTGCGATTGTCGGTACTTACATGACTTGAATCAACCAATGAATGATGGCTCTAATGTTTAAAATGGCCACATTCACTCACTGTTCCATTTTCACAATGGTGAAGACAAGAGTGCTGCCCGAGACGGTCAGAAAAGTCATTATCAAACATCCATCAAACTTCAAAAGGGTACAAGGTCATCTCCAAAGATCTTGGGATTCCTATGTTTACAGTTCACAATGTTATTAAAAGGTTTTCTGCTCATGGAACTCTCAAGAGCCTCCCAGGATGTGGTGGGAAGAAGAAAAATAATCCTAGCAGTCATTGAAAGTTAATGCAAACTGTTGTTAAAATACCACATACAACATCCAAAGAGCTTAAAGCTGACCCGAAGCAATCTACAGTGGTGGTTTCAACCTGTACCATATGCCATACAGTAAAAAGGACTTCATGTGCAAAGGCTAAGCAGGACCCCACTGCTTAAAGCAGACATAAAAAGGCATGCCTGATCTTTGCTCAAACCCATCTTGGGAAACCACAATCTTTCTGGGAAATGTTCTGAGGAAAGAGGAAACCAAACTTGAGCTCTTCGGCAATGCAGACCAGCGATACATTTACAGGCAAAGAAATTAAGCTAATAAGGTAAAACACACCCTTCCTATAATTAAATATGGTGGAGGTTCCATTATGTCGTGGGGCTGTTTTACTACCTCAAGAACTGAAAGCCTGAAATGTATTAAAGGAATCATGAAGGCAGAAGACTACCAAGGTATTTTGAAGCGAAATATGCTACCTAGTGTCAGAAAGCTACGTCTGGGTCAAAAGTCCTCCAGCAGGACAATGACCCAAAACACACATCCAAAAGTACAAAGGAATGGTTAAAAAGGAACAGATGGACTTTTTTTTTTTAAATGGCCAGCAATGAATCCTGATCTCAATCCAATCGAGAACTTTTGGAAAAAGCTGAAATCTGCCATTGGTAAAAGGAATCCAAAACATTCATGAGCTGGAAGAAATCGCAGTTGAAGAGTGGAAGATACTACCAGCAGACAGATGTACAAAACGTATAGATAGCTACAAGAAATGTTTGGAGGCTGTCATCACTGCCAAGGGTTGTGCAACCAAATATTAATGAAGAGTGCCATTAATCCTGTGCTGGTCATACTTTGGTTTTTTTTTCTCTCAGAAATTACTATGTCTTAAGTTGCACAGACAACTTTCTTATGTTGTATACCTTTGAACATACTGCTAAAATATTCTGATGACATACAATTGAAATATTTCCAATTTCTCAAAATATTGTACACAACATACCTAAAATGCAAGGGTGCCAATAATGTTGATTACAACTATTTATACCATACTTAATTACCTTTACCATCATAGTTAAGAAACCAGCACACTGTGACTTTTATCTTTAACAATAAACAAAGACATATTAAAAAGCTGTATATAGGTGACAATGGGTACCGATGGAGAATGCGCAGGAAGCTCCCCAGCTACCAATAGGAAAGCCTTTGGGAGCACTCCACTGCACCTGCGCTGCTGCCTTCCTGCTCCTTCTCCTCTCAGTTATGTTTGTAGTTGAAGAAAACGAGTGTTAACAAAAAGAAAAAAGCAAAACAAAAATAACCCTACAACTCCAAGGGGAGGAGGGCAGATTGTGAAGACTAAATTCCTGCTGTTACCGAAGATCACCTGTTACAGGTGAGTAACTACTCTATTTCCAGGAACAAGCAAGAATGTAGTCTTCACTTATGGGACTCCCTAGCTCCCAGATCTCTGAAGAGTGGACCGGGTCAGAAAGTCTGACAAGGTCATTTGAACCTAGACTTCCCTGCCAACGAGATCTGGTAAGAAGTGGGCAGGGGTAGGAGTTGTTTCTATGTCCCAAAGAGATGCTGAAGGACCGCCTAGTCAAAGACTGCATCCCGGCAGGAGTTCTTGTCCAAGCAGTAATGGGCTGCAAAGGTACGGATAGAGGACTATATAGCAGCTTGGCAAATCTCATCAATGGCTACTGAACAAAGTTTAGCCACAGAGGTTTCCACTGTTCTGACATTATGACTAGTAATATGTCCCGTGAGGAAAAATCCTGCTTTGTCATATGTGAAAGAAATATAGTCTGCTATCCATCTGGATAGTGTACAGTACATTTGGTCACTGGAAGGCCCAGGTGAGTAGGATCAAAAGGAGACAAAGAGCTGGGAGGATTTCCTAATGTCTTCTGTCCTTTGGAGATAGAAGGCTACAGCCCTCTTACAGTCCAGGGTGGCTTCTGCACAAGAAACATGAGGTCTTGGGAAATAGACCGGTAGGATCACTGACTAGTTGAGATGGAAAGGAGACACTACTTTCGGTAGAAAGTGGGGGTGTGTCCGAAGGACGACTATCATGATGAAATCATATGTATGGCACGTGAGTCACTAAAGCCTATAGCTCACTGATGCGTCTGGCTGAGGTCATGGCAAAGAGGAATAAAATCTTCCAAGATAAGTAGCAGAGATGTGTTGTTGCCAAGAGCTTGAATGGAGGTTTGAGGAGTTGGGCTAGTACCACGTTGAGATCCCATGCCACTGGTGGTGGTCGAACGGATGGCTTGGTGAGGAGTCCCTTCATGAAACATTCCACTAGAGGAACTGTGGAGATAGGTTTACCATCCACAGGCTTATGGAAAGCAGAAATAGCACTGAGGTGCAGTCAAACTGAATTTGTTTTAAGTCCAAGAGAGGACAAATGCAAAAGATATTGAAGCAGCAGCATGGGTACTGGTGCTTCAAAAGTATTTTTATTATTTTGGGAGCACCATCAGGCATATCTACGCCATTTGAAAGAGTACGTCTTCCTGGTGGAAGGCTTTCTGGAAGAAAGGAAAGTATCCTTTATGGCAGAAGACAGGGAAAGATCTTGAAAGATTATGCTCTCAGTATCCATGCTGACAGGCAGAGTTCACTGCAGATTGGGATGGAGGAATGTTCCGTTGTCCTGAGACAGAAGACCTGGCCTGGATCCCAATAAGATCGGTGCTGTTTGCGTCAACTGAAGTAGGAGGGGAAACCAGAGATGTTGGGGCCAGTGAGGGGTTATGAGGATCATGGAGCCCTTGTCTGCAAGTACCTTGAGGAGGGTCTTCAAGATTATGGGAGGGGGCAAAAATGCATAAAGCAGTCCCCGACCCCAGTGGATCATGGAGGCATCTGACGCTAGACTGAGTTTGGATGGAATCCTGAAGCAGAACTGTGGAAGATGAGTGTTCTGCAGAGTGGCAAAGAAATCTATTACTGGAGTTCCCCAGATTAGGAAGAGTTTTGTCACTGCTGTCAGATCCATGGACCATTCGTGGGGTTGTAGGATCCAACTCAGCTTATCTGCCAGGTGATTGGATTCTCCTGCAATGTAAACTGCATGTAGATGCATGTTGTGGAGAATGGCGAACTTCCATAGTTTGCAGACTTCCTGGCACAGGGGAAGGGAGAGCCCGTTCCACCCTGTTTGTTTATGTAGAACATTGCCACCTGGTTGTCTGTCCTGACTAGGATCTGACTGTCAGAGGTAGTGCTGGAAAACATGGAGGGCATTCGTGACTGCACGAAGCTCGAGGAGGTTTATCTGCTGTGTTGATTCCTGGGTTGTCCACAGACCCTGTGTGGAGATGGAATCCAGATGTGCTCTCCAACCATATTTGGAGGCATCTGTTGTCAGCGGATGCTGATGCTGGGGTGTCCAAAAAGGTGACCCTACAAGAAGATTTGCTGGGGTGCACCACCATAGGAGAGATTTGGCTAGAGGGGGTGTTATCTGGATGATATCCCTTAGGTTCCCTGTGGCTTGAGTCCACTGGATTGAGAGAGTCCACTGTGCCTGCCGCATGTGGAGTCTTGCATAAGGGACTATATGCATTGTGGAAGCCATGTGACCCAGAAGGCAGAGAAAGTCTAGAGCCATAGCCACCCACATGCACCAACAACAGACTGCTAAGTCTACTAACCTTGTTCATGCGGTCCACAGGAAAGCAGGCTCTGGATTGTTTTGTGTCCAGAACGGCTCCTATGAAGTCCAATCTTTGAGTTGAAGTGAGGTGGGACTTTGGGAAGTTTAATCACAAAGCCCAGATGATGTAGTAGCGCAAGAGTCCTTTGCCAAGATAAGCAGAGTTCTCCAGGAGAGTCTGCTTTTATTAGCCAGTCGTCTAAGAAGGGGAAGACAAAGGACTTTGCTGCTTCAGAGATGTGCTGCTACTACAGCCATGCACTTTGTGAAGACTCTTGGTGCAGACGCAAGACCGAAGGGAAGGACCCTCTTTTGGTAATGGGTTCCTTGACAGGTGACGCGAAGATACTGTCTGTGGTCTGGGTGAATCAAGATGTGAGTGTAGGCCTCTGAGGTCCAGGGAACAGAGCCAGTCGTGTTCCAGTAGGTAGGGAACAAGAGTTGCCAGAGAGATCATTTTGAATTTTTCTTTTACAAAAAAAGAGTTTAGTTCCCTGAGGTCAAGAATGGATCTGTGGCTTCCTGACTTCTTTGGAATGAGGAAGTAGGGGGAGTAGAAGCCTTTGAGCAGATGGTTTGGAGGAACTCCTTCTATAGCTCCTTGGGAAAGGACAGTGTTTATCTCCTGTTTGAAGAGGTCATCCAGGAAAGGTTTGGTGGTAAAATCTCCTCTGAAGTGGTGAGGAGGACATTCTCAAAAATGTAGCTGGTAACCTATGAAGAGGGTCCATTGAAGGGTTTTTTAGTTGCTGTCTTCTTTTTGAATGATCAGTAGTCTTTCTAGAGACCCTCTTAAGTGTTGTGTGATCTGTTTCCAGCTCTCCCGCCTTCTCCCGCCAGTTCTTCCCAAAAAGATTTTCCCCCAGTGCAGGGGATATTGCCCAACTTATCTTGGACCCATTGTTCCAAATCTGAAACCTGGAGTCAAGCTAGACAAACTTACACTTATGGCAATAGAAGCTGCCCTGCTAGATGACTCAAAGGCATCAAATGCTGACCTATTTACAGATTTAGATGCATTCTGGCTGTGTGCTAAAACAGCTTGGAAGGCTGGTCGTTTCTCTTCAAGAAGGAATGAGAGAAATCCTTCCCAGTCTTCGTTAAGCTCCTTCAGGAATATCCCCATGTAGAGGATGTAAGGATTTATTCTGCCAGATAGCATTGATGCCTGAAAAGAGTGACAGGCGAAGGAATTGAGATTTCTAAATTGCCTGCTTGGAGGAATCGAGGCATAGTTCTTGCCACTTTTTATGCACTGCATTGCAGATTCCACCACCATAGAATGGTGCGGAAGTTGTGGCTTCTGGAAGCCAAGACATCCAGGAACCCTATACATCGTGTCTAATCGACAACTGATGGGAGAAACAGTTAGCAGGGTTTCCCCACATTCGGAGCATTAGGTTATGCAGAATCCGGTGTACCAGGATTGCGGCCTCTTTCGGGGCTGTGGGATACTGGAAGATCTCCAGCTCCTCTGCTCTTGGTTCTGGTTCAGACGTCACCGGAATGGATAGGCCAGCCACCATGTCTTGGATAAACTCCTGAAAGGACATGTCCTCATGAGCAGATTTGTGCCAAGTACCGATGGACGGTGGCGAGAGTTCCGAGGTGATGTCTTGGAGATCATTGGAATCGAAGGAGTCCGGATCAGATACCGGTGAGTCTCGATGATGTCAACGACAGCATGAGTGGAATTGATGCTCCTCAATGTCCTTGGGCCTAAGCCCAGCATAGACCAGAGATTATCTGCAGCCGGTGTCGATACCGGGATCGGTACCAATACCGAAGGCAAAACCGATGTCGAAGCCTGCAGAGTGGATGGAGTCAGTCATTAAGAGCGATGCTCCCGGCTTCATTCCTGGGGCTGTCGGTGTTAAAGGAACCAAAGCCGCTAAGAGCCACTATAGTCCTCTCTAAGGCCAACATTCGCTGATCCAGGTAGCCGGATTCTGGTCCAATGAAAGAACGGGGCTGGGTGCCACCATCCCAGAGTAAGGCATCGGGGGCTCTCCAGAGGCTGAGGCCTCAGCTGCCTTCTGATTCCCCATCAAGACTTTGGAGGGCAAGTCCTCCCGCCAGGGATGCCTGGACCGATGTCCAGATTCAGAAGTCATCCTGGACGATTCCCAGTGAGTGGTGAGTCGAACGGGACCTCTCTCTCGATTTCCGAGACTTCCCTGAGGAATCCTTGGACTTTTCTCTTGGATCCTTCAGCTTCTCAGTCTCGTCTCGGGATTTTACCTTGTCTTTTGGAGGTTTTGAAGGAGATGAGGTTTTCTTAGTCTTCTCCGAGTGCCTCAACTCTTTGGAGTGCTTTGAACCGTGGGAGAAGGAAGAGGCAGCCAACATGGGGTCCGAAGGGAAGAGCTCCCCAAACTTTTTGTCCTGGTTCCCTAGGCCCCTCTTAGTCATCTATTTGCAGAGGGAGCAGTCTTAAGAGAATATGGTCAGGACCAAGGCACTTCAGACAACAATCGTGTTTCTCATGGTGCATTTTTTTGAATCTGCAGGAGGGTTTTGAAAGACTACAGAAAGAAGACTGCCACTTCTGCAGAGAGATCTGCAATTGTAAATATTTACTTCAGGGAATTTTTTTCTAAATCTTGGGGAAAAGAGAATTCTTTAAATTAAAGTTGATTAGTCTGTGTAAATTAGAATCCAGTGCATTTGTTAAATCGGTCAGGGTCTAGTATCAACAAAAGAGTAATTAGTCCTTACCTGCTAATTAGCGTTCCTGAAGGAACTCCAGTCCAGTCCCTTTCCACTGGGTTGTGCTCCCCTTCCAGCAGCTTGGAGACTGAGCAAATCATCTTTTGATGACACTGGAGTATAAATAGCACTGCTACCTCCCACCAACTCCAGTACTCTATTGACAAGGCAAACTTAAACGGAGAGACAATTAAGTAAAAAAAACACAAAAAACTGTGTCTAACCAAAGGAAAACAACTAGAATGCCCAAAAACCCTCCCGCCTCCCCTAGAAGGGATATCCCCCCCTCCCCCCGAAGAGGAGGCGGCTTACCTGAAACAGCCGATGCCCAAGTCCAGGGACCTGAGCTGATCGCGCTGACCGAACACCGGCCCCCCCTATCAAGGTGCCTGCAGAACCTCTCTTTGCTCCTTAACACCTAAGGCTTCAGGCCGGCGACCTGAACACTTGAAAACGGAAACACTGGGCGGGATCAGGGACTAGACTGGAGTTCCTTCAGGAACGCTAATTAGCAAGTAAGGACTAATTACTCTTTCCTAAGCGTCCCTCCAGTCCAGTCCATTTCCACTGGGATGTAACAGCAGTTCAAGCATAAGGGACCTGCAAGACCGGACTGAAGCACCGCTCCCCCAAACCGTGCATTGCCCGCTGCCTGCACATCCAAACGTTAGTGCTTAGCAAAAGTGTGCAGGGAAGACCAAGTAGCCGCTCTGCAAATATCCAGCGGTGGAACCAAACTAAATTCTGCCCACGAGGCTGCTTGCGCTCGCGTAGAGTGCGCGCGTAGCCCCCTCAGCACTGACCTGCCCTTCTGAATGTATGCCGCAGCAATGACCTCCCTGATCCACCTCGAAATGGAGGCCTTAGCTGCCGCCTCTCCCCTACGCAGACTCCAGAACAACATAAATAGCCTTTCCGATTTGCGGAATGCCGCTGTGCGATCCAGATAACACTTCAGAATCCTACACATATCTGGACGGCGCAGGTGTGCATCATCCGTTCCCTCCCCCACCTTGGCAAAAGCAGGGAGAGAAACCGACTGGTTCATGTGGACAGGTGAAACTACCTTGCGCAAAAAGGAAGGTACGGTCCGTAAAACTACCTTTTCTTTGAAGAAGGTGAGGAACGGTTGGTGACATGACAAAGCCTGAAGCTCCGAAATCCTCCTAGCCGAACAGATAGCAACTAGAAAAACTGTCTTGAACGTCAACGCCTTCAAAGGTGCTCGGTCCACAGGCTCATAAGGATCTCCTGCTAGCGTATCCAACACTAGGTTAAGGTCCCAGGGAGGAACAGAAACTTCTGCTGAGGCTGCAGGTGCCGCACTGCCTTCAAGAACAGACTCACTTCTGGATGTTCACCTAACGACTTACCTTGCACCTTGCCCCTGTAGCAGGAAATCGCCGCCAACTGCACCCTCAAGGAGCTGGCTGCGAGACCCTTCTCAAAACCAGCCTGTAAAAAAAAAAAAAAAGCACTTCTGGGATAGAAACCGCCATAGGTCTCTTACCATGACTCACACCAGGCCTCAAAAATGCGCCAGACCCTCATGTAGGATAAGGAGGTTGACAGTTTCCTGGCGTTTAGCAAAGTCGTAATCACTGCCCCGAAATATCCGTGCTTACAGAGCCTTGCTCTTTCAATAGCCAGGCCATAAGTGAGAACCAATCCACGACATGCCAGTCCGGGGTTATCAACACTACCCACCCCTGGTGGGTCTCTATTCTCTGGAGGATCCTGCCTATCAGAGCCCACGGCGGGAACACGTACAGAAGACCCCCGAGAGCCACTTCTGAACCAGCGCATCCAGGCCCTCCGACATTCTATCCTTTCCTTTCTTCTGCTGAAGAAGCGGCTCGCCTTGGCTGATCCCCAACGAGCCATGAGATCCATGATGGGAGGCCCCCATCGGCGTACCACTTGATCGTACACCTCCTGACAGAGCTCCCATTCGCCGTGATCCACCTTGACCCTGCTCAGATAGTCTGCCGTGACTTTTTCTATTCCGGCTACATGCTGTGCTGACAACGCCAGCAGATGCGTTTCGGCCCATTCCAGCAGAACGTCAGACTCCGCCTCCAGGAGAGGGCTGCTTTTGCCACCCTAGCGGTTGATATAGGCCACCGTGGGTCATGTTGTCCAACAGCATCCAAACCGCTCTTTAATGGAACCAGCGCTCGAAGGCTCTCAGAGTCAGAGTCACCGCCCGCATCTCCAATCTGTTGATGGACCACTGGGCTTCCTGAGCGTTCCAGCAACCCTGGGCAAAGTGACCCTCACAGTGAGCCCCCCAACCGACCAGACTGGCACCCGTTGTCAACTGAAGCCACTGGGGTACTTCGAGGGGCATGTCCCCCTCCAGATTCCCCAGGCAGAGCCACCATTGCAAGGCCCGCTTGGTCGCTGAAGGACAGGTCAATACTGTGGACAAGGGCTGACGTTGATGGGACCAATGGCGAAGAAGGGTTCTCTGCAGCGGTCGCATGTGGGCCCTGGCCCAGGGCACTAACTCGATCGACGCTGCCATGGTCCCCAGCACTTGAAGATGGTGCCATGCCATAGGCGCCCTCATGGCTATGAACCGGCGCACCAGACATCAGAGCTCGATTGTCCTCTGGAGTGGCAAGAAGACTCTGCCTCAGCTGGTGTCGAACCTTGCTCTAAGATTGGTACTCTCTCTCTTGAGAGGGTACCAATCTGCTCTTCGCTAGATTGATTACCCACCCTAAACTTCTTAGAAGCTCAACCACTCTGGCCATTGCCTCTAGACTCTCGTCCTTGGACTTGGCCCAAATCAACCAGTCATCTAGATACGGATGGATGAGGATTCCTTCCTTGCGTAGCGCCACGGCCACCATGACCATCACCTTGGTAAAGGTGCAGGGAGCTGTTGCCAAGCCAAACGGCAAGGCCTGAAACTGAAAATATCCCCTTTTTGCCGCAAACCACAGATATTGTTGATGCGACTCTCGGACGGGAATATGCAAATAGGCCTCTGAGGTCGAGAGATTCAAAAACTCCCCTTGACGAACTGCCACTATCACAGACCTCAGAGGAACCATGAGAAAATGAGGAACTCTGAGGCAACGATTGACCCGCTTGAGGTTGAGAATGGGGCGAAAGGAGCCCTCCTTTTTTGGCACCACAAAATAAATGGAATATCGACCGCAGCCACATTGATCTTCCGGAACCGGCACGACCGCTCCCAATAACAGGAGCCGAGTTAATGTTTCCTCCACCGCAGCAGCCTTTGCCAGCGAACCACAAGAACAAGGGAAGGACTGGGCTTGCAAACTCGAGAGCATACCCTTCTCGCACCACCTCCAACACCCACTGATTTGACGTGACTCGGGCCCAGGCGGGGAAGAACTGTCGCAGCCATCCTCCCACCGATAGCACTTGCACCCGGGCCCCCCCTTGCTTCATTGCGGCTTCCTCGGTCCAGAGGAGGGAGAAGAGGAACCAAAACCCCTCCCTGACCCTCGAAACCTCCAGAAACCCTGCCCCCTAGAGAAAAAACATCCTCTCTGAAAGGGTGTCGAACGTGCTGATCGAAAACTCTGGGGGTCCCGAGCCTGAAACCGCACAGGAGTGGGATTGCGACTCTGCTTCAGCCTGTCCTCCGGAACTCTGCCTCCCTTGGACTTTCCTAGCTCCTTACTAACTTGTCCAGCTCCTCCCCGAAAAGTAGCTTTCCCTTAAAGGGGAGTTTGATAAGGCAGGCCTTGGAAGAACCATCTGCCGCCCAGTTGCGGAGCCAAAGGTAATGTCGAGCCGCTACCACAGAAGCCATATTCTTAGCCAATATGATCTTATCAGGAGCTTGGCTATCAGCTAGGTAGGCCGCCCCTGACTCAATCCTGGCAGCTTCCTTTGTTGATGCGCCTGGTTGGTCATTGGGTAGCTGGAGTTATTGAGACCACCTTAGACAGGCCCGAGCTACCCATGCCCCACATACCGAGGTCTGCAGTGCCAGGGCACTAATGTCAAAGGCTTGCTTCAGCAAAGAGACGACCTTCCTATCCTGAGCATCCTTGAGGGCTGCACTACCCTCCACTAGGATGGTTGTCTTCTTGGTAACTACTGAAACAGCAGCATCCACACTAGGAGACTAAGCACATCTCTCTCCCCTTCTGGCAAGGGATACAAACATGCCATAGACCAAACCACCCTTAATCCCCAGTCCGGCTGGTCCCATTCAGCTTGGATCATCTGTCTGACTACCCTATGGACCGGAAACACCTTTTGCGATCTCCTAACTGCCTGAATGAGCGGATCCTCCACGGCCTCCTCCTCCAGAGGAGAGCCTGTTGGCATATTGAGGGCTTGCAAGGACTTGCCGATCAGCACCGGTAACTTCTCCCGGAGGAAAACCCAGACAAGCCTGGCTTGCTCCTCCTCGGGAATTTCACCTTCAAGTTCCTTCTAGTCTTCCTCCAACTCCCGATCAGAGGCCTCACCTTCTAAAGCCTCTGAATGGGGAGAGTGAAGGGTTTCCTCCATCGCTAGTCTAGCTTGCTTAGGAGGAACCCCTGCCTCTTCTGGTCCCTTGGACTCCGCAGGTCTCACCGCCGCGTGTCCCTGTCCTGAAGTCTGGCCAAGTGTTCCCTGCTGCCTAAGGCAGAATGCCCTATTCAGCAGTAAAACAAACTCTGGGGAGAAATCTCCAAGACTTCCCCCTTCTTGCACCCTCGAAGAAGTGGACAGCCTAGACTGGGACAGAGGTAGGGCCGGTTGTTCCCCAGCTGAAAGAAGAGGAGATCCCAGGCAGAGCATAGCCTCCAGAGGTCCCCCTGAGTCTTGAGAAATGGAAGGCAAGGGTTCCTGGGGCCCACTGGCCTGGAGACCCTGCTCAACAGAGATGGCCTCCACTGCGCAACCCCTACAGATGCCCACCTCAGACACTGTTCCCTTCCTGGTCCCACAGACCAAACATTGGGGTCTAGCCGGCATAACTGCCGCCCACTGCTGATCTTAAAATTATTCTGAAATAAATTTCCAAAAGGAAACAGCAGAGCAAGGGACAAAACAAATTCAAATTCAAATGGTAGAACAATCAAAAAAGAAAGCAAAAGAAACTGTCCTCTATGGAGCCTTTTTTTTTTTTTTTTTAAATTAAATTAAGCCCAGGCCTTGACCGTAGGGAACACTATCCCCACATCCCTTAAAGCACGGCACGAAATGAGCACGAAAACAGCGTGCTAAAAATGAAATTACCTGGCCCCGATGCAGCAGCTTCTTACAGAGGCGGGAAACGGCAAAGTAACCTGTTGCCGGAGACAGCATGGCTGCTCCCGACACTACGAGGCCTCCTGCTCCTCTCACCTCTTTTCGTCACCGATGCTATCAGCCGCTGCTCTCTCCTCTCAGCAGGAGAACGGATGCAATCCTCCCGTCCTCATGCTCGGCCGCCACGGGGCTTCGGCACAGAGGCGGGCCAGAACAATGTCAGGTCCTGCAGGCAGTAGCAAGCCGACAACTCCACTCCTTCGCGAGCCGCGAACTTCCCCTATTTATTTTTAACAGCTTTAAAAGTTGTAGCTGCCTGCCAAGCCTCCTCCAACACCCAGGATTTAACTGTTGAAGGGGAGGGGGGAGTAAGAAGAAGTAAGAGAAATCTCCCCCAAAGCTAGTGACACCACTAAAATAGAAAAAAAAATAAAGAAATTAAAGAAATAAAGAAAATAAAGATAATACCCCCTAGCACCTAAGTGCCTCTCCAGAAAGCCCTATTCCCAGGCTTGCTGAGACTCTCCAGCTGCTTGGAGACTGAGCTAACTGGAGTTGGTGGGAAGTACTAGTGCTATTTTTACCCCAGTGTCAACAAAAGATGATTGGCTCAGTCTCCAAGCTGCCGGAAGGGGAGCACAACCCAGTGGAAAGGGACTGGACTGGAGGGACGCTTAGGAAGAGCTTTTAGTTAAATTGAAAACTCAACAGGTAGATTTCAGTTTAAAACCCAGCCAAGAGCTTCTGGTTTAAATGTAATACTCAGTCATGGCCTAGTAAGTACCAGCAAAGAGCTTTAATTTAAATCAACATTTAATAAAGTCTTCTTTCCCTCCCTACCTCCCCAACACCCACCCACCCACCCCTGGGATAATCATAGCTTTATAGATGCTTAAACCTCTTAAAAGGAAAGGAGATGCCATATTCACTCTCATAAGGCATACATTGAGGACCCGAGATTAGTTAAGCTTCAGGTGAAAAAAATCCATTAAATGTATTAGGTATTTATTTATTTAACATTTCTTATATACCGCCTTTCATGATATCAAAGCGTTTTACATTGAACAAACTGAAATTACATTGAATAGGGCATTATAACTTGGAGATAACTCTCCATTGCCCATGTTCTCTGTAAAATAGTTAAAGTGGCTTGCCCAAGACCACAAGGAGCACCTGTGGGAGTAGAAACCCCAGTCCTTCTGGCCCAAGGTTGCTGTCCTCTAGTGGGATTTCAACCCCTGACCTTCCGGCCTGAGGTAACTTGCCCCAACCACTAGGCCACTCCTCCTTCCAAAAAAAGATATCATTTTATTAGTATAAGTATCCCCAGCAAACCTTAATAAGTAAGCAACTTAAATACCTAAATATAACCCTAAAACTAAGATGCAGGCTTTCCAGTCTTCTGCATCGAGTGTCACATGTATGATTTTCTCCCAGTTGGCGAGGGATCGTACGTGTGCACTAGGTGCAAGGAGCTCTTTGCTCTCAGGTAACAAGTCCAATCTCTAGAGGCTAGAGTAGCAGAATTGGAAGGAAGACAGAGGTACATAGACGAGACCTACAGGGATGTAGTACTGAAGTCCCACTTCCAATCTGGCAGCATCCCTGTTGCCATGGAAGAGAGGGGTCACATGACAGGAGAGAATCACCCTAGTATGGCAGGAAGTGATCCTGTAGCTAGGACCTGTTCTCCAGATGAAGTAAAACACTATCGCACCGAGGAGGTTTCTCCAGGGCCATGTACCCATGAGGGAAGGGTTAGGACAGCTGTTATAGGTGGTGATTTGATCATTAGGAATGTAGATAGCTTGGTGGTGGTGGATGTGAGGATCGCCTAGTGCGAAGGTAGCAGACCTCACGCGCCACCTAGTTAAGGTATTAAATAGTGCTGGGGAGGAGTCTGCTGTCTTGGTACATGTCAGTACCAATGACATAGAAGTGTGGTAGGGAGGTTCTGGAGGCTAAATTTAGCCTTTTAGGTAGGAAGTTGAAATCCAGAACTTACAGGGTAGCATTCTCCAAAATGCTTCCTGTTCCACGTGCAGGATCCAAAAGGTAGGCAGAGCTTCAGAATCTCAATGCGTAGATGAAACGATGGTGCAAGAAAGAAGGTTTTGAATTTGTTAGGAACTGGGCAACATCCTGGGGAAAGGAGGGACTTTTCCGAAGGGATGGACTTCCCCTTAACTGGAATGGAACTAGGCTGCTGGCATTAACCTTTGAAAAGGAGCTTTTAAACTAGATAATAGGGGAAAGCAGACAGTCATCCCAGAGCGCATGGTTTGGAACAAAGTATCATTAAAGGATACTAGCAAAAGATTGAAGTTAGGGCATATTAGCAGAGAGGTTCCAATAAAGACAAAAGTAGCCCAAATGCCCTTGAGTACAGAGCAGACAGAGCGTAAAGATTCCAAATTACCCCTGCCTACCGATAGCCAGATTAATATGAACAAAATGCAACCTCTAAAATGCTTCTATGCAAATAACAGAAGTCTAAAAAATAAGATGGGAGATTTAGATATGATTGGAATCTCAGAGACATGGTGGAAAAAGGATAAGTAGTGGGATACTGTGATACCTGGGTACAAACTATATCGTAATGGTAGAGCAGATCAAATTGGTGGTGGGGTTGTATTGTATGTTAGAGAGAGCATTGAGTCACAAAGGATTAAAGTTTTGCAGGAAACAAAATTCACTGTAGAATCTCTATGGATTTATATTCCATGTAAGAAGGGGAAGGCAATGGCAGTGGGGGTGTACTATTGACCGCCTGGCCAGAGGGAACAAATGGATGATGAAACGCTCAAAGAAATCAGGGAAGCTAACAAAAGTAACAGTACAGTAATAATAATGGGTGATTTCAATTACCCCGGTATCGACTGGGTCAGTGTCATGGCAGGACATGCCAGGGAGATAAAGTTTCTAGATGAAATAAATGACTGCTTCTTGGAGCAGCTGGTTCATGAACTGACCAGAGGAGAAGCCATTTTGGACCTAGTCCTTAGTGGAACACAAGATCTGGTGCAAGAGATAAGGGTGTTTGGACCACTTGGCAATAGTGATCATAGCATGATCGCTTTTGATGTAATAAATGTAGGAAGGATGGTAAGGAAATAGAAATTACACTTACCTGGTAATTGTTGTTCCTTGAGAAACTCCAGTTTAGTCCTCCACCTCTGGGTTGTGTACCTCCTCCTGCAGCTTGGAGACTGGGCATGTCAAAATCGTGACATCATTAGATGTAGCCTGCTGGTAACTCCCATCAGCCCCAGTGAACTATTGACAAAGCAGACTCAAAAGGAGCAACAAATAAGTAGCTATAACTTAATTTCAACTGTGGGAACCAACTTACATAAAAACTAACTCTCAAATCTTCAACAAGAAGGACATTGTCCTCTTTTATTCTATTTTTTTTTTAACGTTCCTGTTTTCTCTTATTCTTTTACTTTCCCTGTTCTACCCCTTAAACCAATGAAGAAAGAAGGAAAGTAAACATTACAGACATTCATACTCACTGCGATCCAGAGACCAAAAGGATTTCTCCACTCTTCAACCCTGATTCTCCTCCCCATCTGAAAGTAATCTCTGAACTGATCACACACCCCCCCCCCCCCCCCCGGGCAGAAATGAGGACTAAACTGGAGTTCCTCAAGGAACAACAATTACCAGGTAAGTTTAATTTCTATTTCCTTATCGTTCCTCCAGTTTAGTCCTCCACCTTTGGGATGTATCAGAGCAGTAATCATTGGGAAGGGCCTTTCCACCCAGATCGCAACACCGCCAACCCGAAACAGGCATCATTCGCTGCCATAACGTCCAGTCGGTAGTGTCTACTGAAGGTATGAAGAGAAGACCAGGTGGCCGCTCTGCAAATTTCCACTGGCGAAACCAAGCCGTGTTCCGCCCATGATGTCACTTGAACTCTAGTAGAGTGAGCCCGTAGCCCCTCCGGCGCCCTTGCAAAATATATGCTGACTCAACAGCTTCCCGGACCCATCTCGAGATAGACGCTTTAGCAGCTGCTTCTCCTTTACGGGGACCTCCGAACAGAACGAAGAGCCGCTCAGACTTACGAAAGGCCTCTGAAACCTTTACGTAGTGCCGCAATACTCTCTTTATGTCCAAACGAGGAAGATTACTGTCCGGGACGCTCCCCTCTGTAGAACCCAAAACTGGTAATGACACCGCTTGATTCAAGTGGAACGGAGAAACTACTTTGGGTTAACAGGAAGGGACTGGTCGCAACACCACTTTCTCCTTAGAAAATGACAAAAACGGTTCGTGACAGGACAATGCCTGCAGCTCAGAGACCCGCCTTGCTGAACAAATGGCCACCAAAAACACAGCTTTTAACGTCAAATCCTTAATAGAAGCCTGGTGGAGCGGCTCAAAGGGTTTCCTACTCAACGCCCCTAGCACCAGATTGAGGTCCCACGGCAGTACTAAAACTCTCAGAACGGGCCACAACCTAGATACCGGTTTAAGGAAACACACTACGTCACTGTGAGAACCCAAGGCCACCCTTGAATCTTTCCTCTATAGCACGCTAGCGCTGCTAGCTGCACTCTTAAAGAACTGGCTGCCAGTCCTTTCTCAAAACCATTTTGCAAAAAACTCAACACGACGAGAACGGAAAACCTAGCGGCCCAAACCTGGTGCCGCGAACACCAGTCCTCAAATATACGCCATATACGGACATACGCAAGGAAGGTGGACTTCTTTCTGGCCCATAGTAAGGTCGAAATGAACGCACACGAGTACCTTTTTTCCTTAACCTCGCCCTTTCAATGGCCAAACCATAAGCGAGAACCGATCCACCTGAGGCATTTGAAGCGGACCCTGACGTAGTTGTTGTTGTTAAGTGCCGTCGAGTCGGAGTCGACTCATGGCGACCCTCTGGATAGCTATCCTAAACTGTGTTCGGTCTTCAGTCAGGCGGTTCATTGTTGACAGACTGGTACCCGTAGTTGCTGTTATTGTATCGATCCATCTCATTGCTGGCCTTCCTCTTTTGCGTTGACCTTCTATCTTGCCAAGCATAATGTCTTTCTCTAATGATCTCTCTCTTCGCATGATGTGTCCAAAGTATGAAAGTCAAAGTCTTGTCATCTGAGCTTCTAAAGAAAGCTTAGGTTTGATCTCCTCTAATACCGACTGGTTTGTTCTTCGGGCAGTCCATGGTATACACAGTATTCGCCGCCAGCACCATAATTCAAAGGCATCAATTTTCTTCCTGTCTATCTTTTTCTCTGTCCAGCTTTCACATCCATATGATGTTATTGAAAATACCATGGCTTGAACAAGTCAAATCTTTGTATGGAGAGAGACATCTCTGCTCTTGAGAATCTTATCTAGGTCTTTCATAGCCATTCTGCCAAGAGCAATGCGTCGTCTGATTTCTTGACTGCTTGTTGCTTCTTTATTGATAGTTGATCCAAGTAGGTTAAAGTTGTTCACAATTTCAATTTCTTCTCCTTCAACGATGAACCTGTTGATTATGCCAGTTGTCATGATCTTTGTCTTCTTTACATTAAGGTGCAGGCCCATTTTGAGACTATGTTCTTTGATTGTGAGAAGCAAATGTTTCAGATCAACGTAGTAGATCTTCCCAAATCGGCAATCTCCAAGGCTCCCCTTCGAGCAGCCGAACCAGATCGGCATACCACGGTCGCCTCGGCCAATCCGGGGCCACCATCAGAACTCTTCCCCAATGGGCCTCGATGCGCTGAACCACTCGTCCTATGAGCGCCCATGGAGGAAAACGTAGAGGAGACCAGACACTGGCCACGGTTGGATCAAGGCGTCTATCCCTTCCGACATCCGCTCTCGACGCTTGCTGTAAAAGCGAGTTGCCGTTGCTGACTGAAAAGTCGCCATGAGATCCATTACCGGTGAACCCCATCTGCGGACTATTTGAGCGAACACCTCCGGATGGAGCTCTCATTCTCCGGCATCCACACGGACCCTGCTAAGGAAGTCTGCTGTCACGCTGTCCTTTCCTGCGCTGTGTGCCGCTGATATCGCAAGCAGTCGGGGTTCTATCCAAGCAAACATCGTTTCTGCTTCCTCTTCCATGGCCACACTTCCCGTTCTGCCTTGCCGGTTGATGTAGGCCACTGTCGCGAAGGTAGCTCCAGGCCGACGGTGCCGGGGTGGATAAGAACTGGTGTATTAGCCGAAGAACTTGAGCTCGCTGGCCAGCAAAAACACAGCTCCCCTCTGGGTGTCGAATTGTACCCCAAGGTATTCCAGATCCTGGGTCGAGACCAACCGACTCTTTGCCAGATTGACCACCCACCCAAGACCCTGCAGAAACTGCACCACTTTGTTCGTAACCTGTCTGCTCTCAACCTCGGACTTCGCACGAATCAACCAGTCGTCGAGATAAGGGTGCACTAAGATGTCTTCCTTCCGCAATGCTGCCGCCACCACCACCATGATCTTTGTGAAGGTGCATGGAGCCATTGCCAGACCGAAGGGCAATGCCTGGAATTGTTAATGCCCGCAAGGGAAGGCGAATCTCAGAAACCTTTGATGAGCTTCCCTGATAGGAATGTGCAGATACGCCTCCGTGAGATCGAGAGAAGTCAAGAACTCCCCTTGGCGGAACGCCACAATGACTGACCGCAACATTTCCATCCCGAAGTGAAATACTCAAATACAGCAATTTACCCCTTTGAGGTCCAGAATAGGCCTCAGGGACCCATCTATCTTTGGCACCACAAAATAAATGGAGTAACGACCTACACCGTAGTCTGCCGCCGGAACCGGCGTTACCGCTCCTATTTGCAAGAGTCGATCCAATGTTTGACGAATTGCTAGTGTTTTCTGCCGACCTTTGCAGGGCGAAATAACGAACGAATCTAGAACCTAACGTGCCAATTCTAGGGAATAACCTTCTCGGATTATCTCCAGCACCCATTGGTCGGATGTTATTTGGGCCCAGGCAGGAAGGAATTCCAGAAGTCGCCCTCCTATCAGTTGACTTCCTACCTGGATCCGCCTCACTTCATTGCTGCTTTCGACTGGACGTTGCGGAGGCCACCGTGAAACCTCTACTTGCTCCACAAAACCCCTGGCTCTAGAAGTAAACCTTCCCCTGGAAACCTTCAAAGTGAGAAGAATGAAATCTCCTGAAATCCCTAGACTGGCCCCGCGAGGCCGGTCCAGACTTCCCCTGTTTAGGCTTGTCCTCTGGGAGCATACCGCCTTTGGATTCCCACAAATCTTTCACTAACTTGTCTAGATCTTCTCCAAACAATAACCTACCTTTAAAGGGAAGTTTACTGAAGCGTGATTTGGACGAACCGTCAGCTGCTCAATTCCTTAACCATAGGGACCGCCGAGCAGCAACCAGCAAAGCCATACTATTTGCCAACACTCTGATCAAGTCATAGTGCACATCTGCTAGATAGGCCGACCCAGACTCGAGTCGCGATACTTCCATTAAGCTCTCCTGTTCCAGTTGGCTAGCCTAACGTAAATGCTGAGATCACCGGAGACATGCTCTAGCCACCCAGGCCCCACAAATGGAAGCCTGCAAGGATAAGGCATTGGCTTTGAACGCTTGTTTCAATAATCAATCCACTTTCCTGCCTTGCGCATCTTTCAAGGCCGCACTACCTTCCACCGGAATAGTCGTCTTCTTCATAACCACCGACACTGCTACATCTACCCGCGGTGAACGAAACTTCTTTATCCTTGTCCGCTAAGGGGTAGAGCCTACTCATTGTCCTCGCCCCTTAGCCCCACTTCAGGGTGATCCCATTCATCTTGAATCATCCGGTCCACCACACGGTGAATCGGAAAAAACACTTGAGATTGCCTCACCGCCTGAATGAGAGGGTCTTCGACCTCCTTGTCCTCCGCTGGCTGGGCCATAGCGAGGTTGAGTGTTTGGAGGGATTCCATAATGCAAGCCACCAGTTCGTCCTTACGGAAAACCTGAATGATTTTCGCCTGATCCTCCGGTTCTGGTATTTCTCCTTCTTCCAGCTCCTCCATTCCAAGACTCCGTTTCCTCCGTCTCCTGCCACTCCATACCTGAAGTTGCAGGATCAGCAGACCGGGCCCTTTTTGAGGGTCTTGGATGAAGGCTACGAACCTCCTCCAGGCGAGACTGTTGCTGACCAGTAGCAAGCGGCGAAGTCTCCAGAACCTTCCCCTGCCACCGCAAACAGAAGGCTTGATGCATTATTAATACAAAATCAGGACAAAAATCTCCGAGGAATGACCCAGAGGACACCGCCGGAGGCGCACCTGACGGACCTGCTGGGACATACGGGCCGGGGACTGACGGCGCACCAATCAATTGTTCTCCTTTGCCTCCTGCCGACACCCCGATAGGGTCTTGGGCCACCTTACTCTCCATCTGCAGCTCCACGTCAGTAGAAACAAACACAGCCCCAGCAGATTCCGGTGTCTGCGACTATGCCTATGCGGGTTCCGCAGACCACACACTGAGGGCGAGATGACATGGGCAATGCCCCCTAGCAATGTCTTGGCAGACAGGGAGAGATTGAAGATACTGTTGCCCTGTCTCCAACTTCCCTTTATTTTATTTTATTTTTTTTGGCAAAGAAACCAGACGCCAAAATCAAAACCTGAACAGTATGCACTAGTCCCTAAAGCAATTATAAATAAAATCTAATCTGCTCAAAATGCCTCGGCACAGGCTCGTGCCGTCCTGGCTCTGCCGCCGAGCAAGCCATCCTAGAAAGAATGCCACGCGGCTTCACTAGTGAGGGAAAATGGCCACGAAATTAACAGACCTGTATGGCACCAAAACCACCCGATCGGCTGCTGACCGCCTCAGTGTCTCGCTGCCTGCATCCGCGGCCTCTCTCAGCAATCCAAAACTGACCCCAGAAAAAAAGAAAAGCTTACCTCCCCAGCGGAGCCCCAAGAGCCGTGACGACGCTCAGCTTTGCCGCGAGCGATGTTCTCGGCGAGGGCTGTCCCGCTGGCCAAGGCTGCTCTCTGCGATGTGCTGTCGAGCGGGAATCCAGCAAGGTTGCCACAGAGAATGAGAGACAGAGAGTGGAACCGCGCCTGACAGAGCTCTCCACCGCACAGTCCAGGGAGAGAGATCTACAGCGTCAAATGTACTGAACGCCGACAGAGAATCAAAAAGCAGTACAGGGTGAATTGGGGGGGGGGGGGGTTGTTGGGTTTTTTTAAAGATACAGCACTCCAGGGAAACTAAAAGAAAGAAGATAAAGGGACCAAAAAAATTTGTAAAGAATAATCCCTAACTACACTGCTCCTCATCTGTTCCTCAAGTGAGCCAAGCACCTAGGCTCACTACGTCCTCCTGCTGCATGGAGACTGGACACACTGGGACTGATGGGAGTTACCAGCAGGCTACATCCAGTGATGTCACGATAATGACATGCCCAATCTCCAAGCCGCAGGAGGAGGAACACAACCCAGAGGTGGAGGACTAAACTGGAGGAACGATAAGGAAATCCTTTTAATTTTCAAAAGGGAGACTATGATAAAATGAGGGAAATAGTTAAGAAAAACTAAAAGGAGCAGTTGTGAAGGTTAAAGATTGACACCAAGCATGGGTGTTTAAAAATACTATCTTGGAAGCCCAGACCAGCTGTATTACACACTTTAAGAAAAGTGGAAGTCGTCCAAAAAAACTGGCAGCATGGTTTAAAGGCAAAGTCAGAGAGGCTGTTGTTGCCAAGAAAGCATCTTTCAGGAAATGGAAAAAAGGAGCCAAATGACGAAAACTGGAAACATAAGCACTGGCAAGTTAGATGCAAGGCATTGATAAGGCAGGCAAAGAGAATTTCAGAAGAAGCTTGCTGTGGAAGCAAAAACACGTAACAAATCCTTTTTCAAGTACATTTATAGCAAAAAACCTGTGAGTCAGCTGGACCAAGAGATGACAGAGGTGTAAAAGGAGCACTAAGGGGGGTCAAGTCCATAGCAGAGAGACTGAATGAATTCTTTGCTTCGGTCTTTACTGAGGAAGATGTAGGGATGTTACCCGTGACTGAAGTGGTATTTAAAGGTGTTCCTGCAGAAGAATTGAAAGAAATACCGCTACACCAGGAAGATGTATTAAAACTATTTGTTAAACAGTAGCAAATCACCTGGACCAGATGGTATACATCCAAGGGTGTTGAAAGAACTAAAGAGATTGCAGACATACTATTAGTAATCTGTGAACTATCATTAAAATTATCTGTAATACCTGACGATTGGAGGATGGCCAATGTAACGCTAATTTTTTTTTTTTTTTTTTAAAGAGTTTCAGGGGTGATCAATGAAACTACAAACCGGTGCGCCTGACATCAGTACCAGAAAAAATAGTAGAAACCATTATAAAGAACAAAATTACTGAATATGTAGATAGTCAGGGCTTAATGGGAGACAGCCAACATGGCTTTAGCCCAGGAAACTCTTGTCTTACTAATCTCTTATGTTCTCTTGAAGGCGTGAACAAACAAGTAGATAAAGGTGAGTCTGTTGATATAGGGTATCTGGATTTTCAGAAAGCCTTTGACAAGGTCCCTCAGAGACGTTTGGCGAAATGGATAGGAGGCAATGGAGCTCACTCTGAGAAGGATGTTACCAGTGGTGTGCCCCAGGGATCTGTCCTTGGTCCGATTCTTTTTAACATCTTTGTTAGTGATATAGCGGAAGGGCTGTTGGGTAAGGTTTGCCTCTTTGCGGAAGATACCAAAATCTGCAATAGAGTACACACCCAGGAAGGTGTAGATAACATGAGGAGGGATCTAGCTAAGCTTGAAGAATTGGTCTAGAATCTGGCAGCTGGGATTTAATGTTAAAAAATGTAAGGTCATGCATTTGGGCTGCAGCAATCCAAGGGAGCAATATAGTATAGGGGGTGAAGTACTTTTGTCACCTAAAGAGCGGGACCTCGGCATGGTTGTGTCTGATGATCTTAAAGTAGCTAAACAGGTAGAAAAGGCGACGGCAAAAGCTAGAAGGATGCTTGGGTGCATACGGAGGAGGAATGGCTAGCAGAAAAAAGGAGGTGATAATGCCTCTCTATAAGTCTTTGGTGCGACCTCATTTGGAGTATCGTGTGCAATTCTGGAGATCGCAACTTCAAAAGGATGTCAAAAGGATGGAGTCGGTGCAGAGGGTGGCTACTAAAATGATTAGTGGTCTTCATTATAAAGCATATGAGGACAGACTGAAGGATCTTAATATGTACACCTTAGAGGAAAGGCAGGTCAGAGGTGATATGATTGAGATGTTTAAATACCTCCGTGGCATAAATGTTCAGGAAGAGAGCCTCTTTCAATTGAAAGGAAGTTCTGCTATGAGGGGACATGGGATGAGGGTGAAGGGAGATAGATTCAGGAATGATATGCGGAAATATTTCTTTATGGAAAAAGTAGTGGATCCGTGGAATAGTCTCCCAGTGGAGGTGGTAGAGATGAGGACAGTAACTGAATTCAAAAAAGCATGGGACGAACACAGAGGATCTCCAAAGGTAAAAAGGGGACTGTTGTAGTTGTTGATATGGAAGGACAGACTAGATAGGCCATATGGTCTTTTTCTGTCGTCATATTTCTATGTTTCTAATGTACTATTGTGGATCAGGAACTGGTTAAAAAGATAGAAAGCAGAGGGTAGTGCTAAATGGCCAATTTTCCCAATGGAGAAAGGTGAATAGTGGAGTACCCCGGAGATCTGTGATGGGTCTGCTGCTTTTTAACATATTCATAAGAACATAAGATATGGCATACTGGGTCAGACCAAGGTCCATCAAGCCCAGTATTCTGTTTCCAACAGTGGCCAATCTAGGTCATATGTACCTAGCAGTTTTCCCAAAAGACACAGGTTCCACAATGCTTGTATTGGGTCAAGCATTGATATCCTGGGTCCCTTCTTAATAATGGTTTATGGACCTTTCCTCCAGGAACTTGTCCAAACCTTTTTTAAACCCAGCTACACTAACATCCTCCGGTAACAAATTCTAGAGTTTGATTACACGTTGAGTGAAAAAATATTTTCTTTTATTAGTCTTAAATAGTTTACCCTGTAGCTTCATTGCATGTCCCCTAGTGTTTCTATATTCTGATAATGTAAACAATCAATCTATGTTTACCCGTTCCACTCCGTTCATTAATTTATAGACTCCTATCATATCTCCCCTCAGCCGTCTCTTCTCCAGGTTAAAGAGCCCTAAACGTTTTAGCCTTTCTTCAAAGGAGTATCCTTCCATCCCCTTTACCATTTTGGTGGCTCTTCTCTGAACCTTTTATAAAATCGCTATATCCTTTTTAAGATACAGCGACCAGAACTGCACACAATATTCAAGGTGCGGTCTCACCATGGAACGATATAGAGGCATTATGAAGTAATTAGATCTTACCTGCTAATTATTGTTCCTGAAGGAACGACAGTCCAGTCCCTTTACTTCAGGGTTACGCAACCCTTCCAGCAGCTTGGAGGCTGAGCCCAACCTTTTTGGGATGGAGCGGTATATATACCACTGGTGCCACCACTAACTCCAGTAACCTACTGCAAAAGCAGACTTAACCAAACTTTCGTAAATAGCTTAAAGGAAAAACACAAATCAAACAATATTATCTGTACATCCTTTTTTTTTTTTTTTTTTCGGGAGTAGAAAGAATGAGAAGAATAAGAAAGGATTCGAAAGAATGAGGGAGGGTCAAGGGAGGAGGCAGATTACCTGCTACTGCACGGCCCTCCCACCACAGTGACACTCCAGACAGACCTGAGTCCGCACTCGGGCCGAAGCCCCGTCCCTGAGAAAAATGGCCGGAATGGCAACCTAGCGCTAGGGAGGGAACAGGGACTGGACTGTCGTTCCTTCAGGAACAATAATTAGCAGGTAAGATCTAATTACTTCTTCCTTATCGTCACTCCAGTCCAGTCCCTTTACTTCAGGGAAGTACCAGAGCGGTACCAGCCCGGGTGGGATCCGCCATTCCGGAACGTAGAACCGCATGCGCAAACCTGGAGTCCGTAGCACTCTGCACGTCCAGTCTATAGTGCTTGGTAAAGGAGTGCAGGGAGGACCAGGTCGCTGCCCTACAGATGTCCAGCGGAGGAACTAAACTGAACTCTGCCCAAGAGGTGGCCTGCGCCCTAGTTGAGTGAGCGCGCAGTCCTCCTGGAACTTGCTTCCCCTTGAGGATATAGGCGGAGGCAATCGTCTCCCTGATCCATCTGGAGATTGAGGCCTTGGCCGCCGCCTCCCCTTTGGGAGGACCCCCAAACTGTACGAACAGTCGTTCGGACTTCCGGAAGGGGGCTGTGCGGGAGATGTAACGCTTCAAGGTCCTGTGGACGTCGAGTAGGTGGAGCCTACTATCTCCCCCTCCTAGCTCCTCCGCCGGAAGAGACGGGAGAGTGCTCGATTGGTTGACATGAAAGGGGGAGATGACCTTAGGCAAGAACGAGGGTACCGTCCGAAGGACTACCTTATCCTTGAGAAAGGACAGAAAGGGAGGCCGAGAAGACAGGGCTTGTAATTCGGAGACCCGCCTGGCCGAGCAAATGGCAACCAGAAAGACTGTCTTCAGAGTCAGATCCTTCAAGGAGGCCTTCTTCATTGGTTCGAAAGGTTCCGCGACTAGGGCGTTTAGTACCAGGTTGAGGTCCCAAGGGGGGATGACCGATCTCCTTTGCGGATGGAGCCATCTGACCGCTTTCAGGAACCTGGAAAAGTCCGCGTGAGCTCCTAAAGGTTTCCCACAGACCTTACCCCTATAGCAAGTGATGGCCACCAGCTGGACTCGGAGGGAGCTGTGCGCCAGGCCCTTGTCGAATCCGGCTTGCAAAAATTCCAGCACTTCCGGGATCGAAGTTGCCAGGGGTTTCCTCCGGCGCTCCGCACACCATGCCTCGAAGATGTCTCTCCTATGTGAGTGTGGCGCAAGTCGAGCGCTTCCTAGCGCTCAACAGGGTCGTGATTACTGCCGCCGAGTAGCCGCGCTTCATGAGCCGCGCCCTTTCAATAGCCAAGCCGTAAGCGAGAATCGATCCACGTGTGGCATCTGGACCGGGCCTTGCCTCAGTAGGTCCCTCCTGCCGGGAAGCCGCCAGGGTCGGACGGCGATCATCCTTACCAGATCCGCATACCAGGGGCGACGGGGCCAATCCGAGGCAATGAGGATTACTAGGCCCCGGTGAGCTTCTATCCGCTGGAGGACTTTCCCTATCAGAGCCCAAGGGGGAAAAACATAAAGAAGACCTTCTGAGGGCCACCTCTGGGCCAGGGCGTCTAGGCCTTCGGACATCCTTTCTTTCCGTCGGCTGAAGAATCGGCTTGCTTTGGCGGATGAGAACCGAGCCATGAGGTCCATGACTGGAGGACCCCAAAGAGCTACTATCTGGTCGAAGATCTCCTGATGCAGTTCCCACTCCCCGTGGTCTATCTTGTACCTGCTGAGGTAATCGGCGGTGATGTTGTCCGTGCCGGCCACGTGCTGTGCTGAGAGTGCTTCCAAACGAAGTTCTGCCCACTGGAACAGTGCGTCCGCCTCTTTCTCCAAGGCTGGACTGCTGGTGCCACCCTGGTGATTGATGTAGGCCACCGCGGTGACATTGTCGGAGAGTACCCGAATTGCTTTTCCTAGCACTGAGGTCTCGAGGGCCTTGAATGCCAGAGTGACTGCCCTCAATTCTAGCCGGTTGATGGGCCATTGAGATTCCAACACCGTCCAACGCCCCTGGACAAACTGGTCCTCGCAATGCGCTCCCCAGCCTGCTAGACTGGCGTCCGTCGTCAACAGCAACCATTGCGGAGGCTCGAGGGGCATTCCGCGATTCAGGTTTCTTGGGCACCTCCACCAGCAGAGGGACTGCTTGGTTCGAGGGGCGCAGGGTAGCTGAAGGAACAATGGGTGCTGTTGTGGGGACCACCGACGCAACAGAGATCGCTGTAAAGGACGCATGTGCGCCCTGGCCCACGGAACTACCTCTATGGCTGCCGCCATGGTTCCCAGCAGTTGCAGGTAATGCCACGCTGAAGGGAGTCGCCTGGCCATGAACTGCGTGACTAGGAGCCTTAGGTCCCTCACCCTTGTGCAGGACAGGAAGACCCTGCCCCTGCCTGTGTGGAACCTTGCTCCGAGATACTTGAGCCCTTGGGAGGGGAACAAACTGCTCTTTGCGCGATTGATGACCCACCCCAACTCCTCCAGAACCTGTATCACTCTGGCTGCTGTCCAGCGACTTTCCTCTTCCGACTTTGCCCGGATCAGCCAGTCGTCCAAGTAGGGGTGCACAAGGATTCCCTCCTTTCGTAGTGCAGCCGCTACCACAACCATCACCTTGGTGAACATCCTTGGCGCGGTCGCTAGGCCGAAGGGCAGCGCCTGAAACTGAAAATGACCCCGAGGCACTGCGAATCTCAGGAACTGTTGATGGGACCTTCTGACTGGGATATGCAAATAGGCCTCTGTCAAATCCAGTGCTGTTAGGAACTCCCCGCCCCTTACGGCCGCTATAACCGACCGCAGGGTTTCCATCCTGAAGTGTGGCACCTTGAGACATCGATTGACCTGTTTTAGATCCAGGATCGGACGAAAGGACCCCTCCTTCTTTGGGACCACGAAGTAAATCGAGTACCGACCTATACCGCACTGGCCTGGCGGGACAGGAACCACGGCCCCGAGCTCTATAAGACGGGAAAGCGTTGTTTCTATAGCCGCTCTTTTTGTTGGGGAACCGCAAGGGGACTGAACAAATGCTGGAGGTATTTGCTTTGCAAATTCGAGAGCGTATCCCTCTCGGATCACCTCCAGAACCCATTGATCGGACGTGACCCGGGACCAGGCGGGAAGAAAATGCCTCAGGCGACCGCCTACCGGCATCCCGCCCTCCTGGACCCCCGGAATCTCATTGTTGTTTCCTGGGGCCCGAGGATAAGGAGGAGGCCGAGAAACCTCTGCCTGTTCCCCGAAAACCTCAGAAGTTTTGTCCCCTACCGGGAAAACGACCCCTGAGAAAGGGGTTCGGTCTGGCCGAACGAAACCTCCGGGGATCCCTAGGTTGGTTCCGTGCAGGGGCTAAGGGCCGCGCTTGCTTCGGCCTGTCCTCCGGAAGCCTGCCGCCCTTGGATTCGCCAAGGTCCTTTACCAGCTTATCTAAGTCCTCCCCGAATAACAGCTTCCCTTTGAAGGGAAGACGACTCAGGCGAGTTTTGGAGGAAGCATCGGCAGCCCAATTCCGTAGCCACAAATAGCGTCTGGCTGCCACCACCGAGGCCATGTTCTTAGCTAAGCTGCGGATGAGGTCATACTGACTATCCGCCAAAAAGGCCGTACCGGATTCCAACCTCGCCGAGTTGGCTAATGCCCCCTCGGAGGAGGCCTCCTCTGCCTGGAGTTGCTGAGCCCACCTCAAACAGGCCCGCGCCACCCAGGCCCCTGAAACTGAAGCTTGTAAGGCCAGAGCGCTCACATCAAAGGCTTGTTTTAGGAGCGTGTCCAATTTTCTATCCTGGGGATCCCTCAGGGCCGCGCTGCCCTCAACTGGGATGGTAGTTTTCTTTGTTACTGCTGATACCGCCGCATCTACCCTGGGGGACTTCAGCAGCTCTTTGTCTGATTCAGGGAGAGGGTAGAGGCGGGACATGGCCCGGACCCCTCTTAACCCTGACTCAGGCTGATCCCATTCCTCCTGTATCATCTGACGCACCACTCTGTGGACCGGAAAAACCTTCTGGGACTTCCTGATGGCCTGGATTAAGGGATCCTCCAATGCCTCATCCTCCTCTGGGGTATCTGAGGCTACGTTGAGAGCTTTCAGGGAATCATTAATTAAGGCAGGCAGCTCTTCTCGTCGGAAAACTCTAATTGTGCGAGAATGGTCCTCCTCAGGGATCTCCCCTTCTTCCAGCTCCTCCTCTTCCTCCTCTAAGTCCTTTTCAGAGCCCTCTTCTAGGGTGCCCTGGGAAAGAGAAGAGAGGGGCTCCTCATTCAACAGCCTGGGGCGCTTTGGGGGTATCCCTGAGTCCTGAATGCTTGCCCTCAAGGGTCTGGCTACTCTGCCTTCGGTTGTTGAGCCCCCTTCCCCTGTTCCAAGCCCCTGCTTACGCATGCAATAGGCTTGGTGTAGCAAGAGCACGAAGTCAGGGGAGAAGAAGTCCCCGACCCCCCCTCCCCAGGGGGAAGGGCTGAGGGGGGAAGCGAAGGAGGGGTACCTCCGAGCGTGAGAGAAGGGATAACTGGGACGCCACTTCCCCCTCCATAGGATCCGAGGACCCCTGCGATGATTGGGCCATGGACAAGCTGATTTCTTGTTCTACTTAGGTAGCTACTGCAGCGCAGCCCCTGCAGACTCCTGCCTCAGACGAAGTACCCCTACGAGTGCCACAAGATGGGCACCTTGACTTGCCAGTCATGCTCTCCAGGGGAAATCCTAAATTCAAACTTAGGCGCTCCGCCTAGGCAGGCAGTTTACCAGAAATAAACTTTTAACTTAAACTTCAAATTAAATTAAACTTTAAATTAAATTTTAAACCCCCTGAATTGCTCTCTCCTGTATCAGAAATAAAACCAGGGAAAATCCCCCGAAATAACTGGAAAAATAAAATACAAATTAAAGATAATTTCAGAAGTTAAAAACTAAAACAGAAATTAAACCAGCAATTACAATCTCATTCCAGCTCATAAGCTGGGTACTTGCGAATTTTTTGGAGGCTTCTGCTGTTTCCCGGACCGGGGCCGCGATTCCTGAACCGTTGGCTCAACACGCGGAAGGCCGCGGCCACTTGGAGCTCTGAACGGAGGAACGCGACTGCTCTCAGCGCTTCTCTGTGCCCTCCGCCGGAGGAGAAAGGACAGGAAAAAAACAACGTGTCCTGCGCAACCCGGAACGCCGCCTGTTTATCGGCGCTGTGATCGCGTCTCCGGGGCTCGCCCCTGCACTCTGCTGCCTCGGGGGGGAAGAGCGATCAAGCCTGCGCGCTGAGACTTCTCTCTCCCGCTTTGCGTTGCCTCCAGCGCTCAGCCACGGGGGGGGGGGGGGGCTTCGGCGCAAGGACGCAGGCCTTTTGGAGAACTGAAGAGGAGCAGACCTAACCAGCAGCGAGAGGCTCCTGATCCCCCTCCTCGCTGCTGCAGGCAAGGCGGTATCACCTCCGATCCTCGGCCCGGGCCGAGGGGGGGGGGGAGGAAACAGAAAACGGCAGAGAAATAAATAGGAAATAAAGTTGCCTAATGAAATAAAAATTAAGATTTAAAGTTGAAATAAGTTAAAATAAAATAAAATTAGTAAAACTTAGGAGAAGGTAGGACTCCAGTAAGCCCTAGGCTTACGGAACCCTCCAGCTGCTTGGAGGCTGAGAATACTGGAGTTAGTGGGTGGCACCAGTGGTATATATACCGCTCCATCCCAAAAAGGTTGGGCTCAGCCTCCAAGCTGCTGGAAGGGTTGCGTAACCCTGAAGTAAAGGGACTGGACTGGAGTGACGATAAGGAAAATATCTTTAGTTTTTATTTTCCATTCCTTTCCTTATGATACCTAGCATTCTATTTGCTCTCTTGGCCGACGCTGCACACTAGGCCGAGGGTTTTAAAATGGTATCCACAATGACGCCTAAATCTTTTTCCTGGGTGGTGGTTCCTAATGTGGAACCTTGCATCGTGTAACCATAGTTTGGGTTGTTCTTCCCTAGGTGCATAACTTGGCACTTGTCCACATTAAATTTCATCTGCCATTTTGATGCCCAGTCTTCCAATTTATCAAGATCCTCTTGCAATTTTCCACAATCCTCTTGGGTTTTAACAACTTTAAATAGTTTTGCGTCATCTGCAAATTTGATAACCTCACTCGTTATTCCACTGCCAGGTCATTTATGAATATGTCAAAAAGCAGTGGACCCAGCACAGATCCCTGGGGTACACAACTATTCACTTTTCTCCATTGGGAAAATTGGCCATTTAGCCCTACCCTCTGCTTTCTATCTTTTAAACAGTTCCTGATCCACAATAGTGCACTGCCTCCTATCAAATGACTCTTTAGTTTTGCCAAAAGTCTCTGATGAGGGACCTTGTCAAAGGCTTTCTGAAAGTCCAGATACACTATATCAACCGACTCACCTTTGACCACCTGTTTATTCACTCCTTCAAAAAAAAAAACATAACAGATTAGTAAGACAAGATCTTCCTTGCCTAAAGCCATGTTGGCTGTCTCCCATTAGGCCATGACTATCTACATGCTGAGTAATTTTATTCTTTATGATGGTTTCTACCATTTTTCCCGGTACTGACATCAGGCTCACCGGTCTGTAGTTTCCTGGATCACCCCTGGAACCCTTTTTAAAAATTGGTGTTACATTGGCGATCCTCCATTCTTCAGGTATTAGAGATGATTTTAATGATAGTTCACAGATTACTAATAGCAGGTCTGCAATCTCATAGTTCAGTTCTTTCAAAACCTTTGGATGTAAACCATCCGGCCCAGGTGATAAGCTAGTCTTCAGTTTATCTAATAGTTGTAATACATCTTCTCGATGTATCAATATTTTCTTCAATTCTTCCACACCTTTAAATTCCTCAGTAAAGACCGAAGCAAAGAATTCATTTCAGTCTCTCCGCTATCACCTTGCCGCATCTTAGTGCCCCTTTAACCCCTCTATCATCTAATGGGCCAACTGACTCTCTCCCAGGTTTTTTCCTACAAATGTACTTGAAAAAGTCTTTAGTTTGCATTTTTGCTTCTGCAGCAAGCTTCTTCTCAAATTCTCCCTTTGCCTGCCTTATCAATGCCTTGCATTTGACTTGCCAGTGCTTGTGCTGTTTCCAGGTTTCGTCGTTTGGCTCTTTTTTCCATTTCCTGAAAGATGCTTTTTTGGCAACAGCCTCTCTGACCCCACCTTTAAACCATGCTGGCAGTTTTTTGGACTTCCTTCCACTTTTCTTAAAGCGTGGAATACAGCTGGTCTGGGCTTCCAAGATAGTATTTTTCAACAACACCCAAGCTTTATGTAAGTCTTTAACCTTTGCAACTGCTCCTTTTAGTTTTTTCTTAACTATTTTCCTCATTTTATCATAGTCCCCCTTTCGAAAGTTAAAAGGTAGTACTGTGGATTTCCTTACTATCCCTCCTCCACTAATTAAATCAAAGGCGATCATGCTATGATCACTATTGCCAAGTGGCCCCAACAACCTTATCTCTTGCACTAGATCTGGTTTTCCACTAAGGACTAGGTCTAATATGGCTTCCCCTCTGGTCGGTTCATGAACCAGCTGCTCCAAGAAGCAGTCATTTATTTCATCTAGGAACTTTATCTGCCTAGCATGTCCTGCCGGGACACTGACCCAGTCGATACTGGGGTAATTGAAATCACCCATTATTATTACTGCGCTGTAACCTCTGTTAGCTTCCTTGATTTCTTTGAGCATTTCATCATCTATTTGTTCATTCTGGCCAGGCGGTCGATAGTACACCCCCACTGCCATCGCCTTCCCCTTTTTACATGGAATTTCAATCCATAGAGATTCTACAGCAAATTTTGTTTCCTGCAAAACTTTAATCCTTTCTGACTCAATGCCCTCTCTAACATAGAGCGCAACCCCTCCACCAATTTGATCAGCTCTATCATTACGATATAGTTTGTACCCAGGTATCACAGTGTCCCACTGGTTGTCCTCCTTCCACCATTTCTCTGATATTCCAATCATATCTAATCTTTCATTTAGTGCTATATATTCTAACTCTCCCATCTTATTTTTTAGACTTCTAGCATTTGCATACAAGCATTTTAGAGACTGTATTTTATTCATATTAATTTGGCTATTGGTAGACATGGGTAATTTGGGATACTTGAGGGCATTTGGGATACTTTACTCTTTTTTCGAACCTCTCTGCTTTTGGTAGTATCCTTCAAGGATACATTCTTCCAAACCATCCGCTCTTGGGCGACTGTTGGCTTTCCCCTATTATCTAGTTTAAAAGCTGCTCTATCTCCTTTTTAAAGGTTAATGCCAGCAGCCTGGTTCCATCCCGGTTAAGGTGAATCCCATCCCTTCAAAAGAGCCCTCCTTTCCCCAGAATGTTCCCCAGTTCCTAACAAATCCAAAATCCTCATCTCTGCACCACTGTCTCATCCATGTATTGAGACTCCGGAGCTCTGCCTGCCTTTTGGGTCCTGCGCGTGGAACGGGAAGCATTTCGGAGAACGCTACCCTGGAGGTTCTGGATTTCAACTTCCTACCTAAAAGCCTAAATTTAGCCTCCAGAACCTCCCTACCACATTTTCCTATGTCATTTCTACCGACATGTACCAAGACAGCAGACTCCTCCCCAGCACTATCTAAGACCTTATCTAGGTGGCGCGTGAGGTCCGCTACCTTCGCACCAGGGAGGCATGTCACCAGGCGATCCTCACGTCCACCAGCCACCCAGATATCTATATGCCTAATGATCGAATCACCAACTATAACGTCTGTCCTAACCCTTCCCTCATGGGCACATGGCCCTGGAGAAACTTCCTCAGTGAGAGAGGGTTTTACATCACCTGGAGGACAGATTCTAGTTACAGGATCACTTCCTGCCACACCAGGGTGATACTCTCCTGTCACGTGACCTCTCTTCTCCATGGGAACAGGGATGCTGCCAGACTGGGCCGGATGGTATACATCCAAGGGTGTTGAAAGAACTGAAATATGAGATTGCAGACCTGCTATCTGTGAACTATCATTAAAATCATCTCTAATACCTGAAGATTGGAGGATCGCCAATGTAAAACCAATTTTTAAAAAGGGTTCCAGGGGTGATCCGGGAAACTACAGACCGGTGAGCCTGACATCAGTACCGGGAAAAATGGTAGAAACCATCATAAAGAATAAAATTACTCAGCATGTAGATAGTCATGACCTAATGGGAGACAGCCAACATGGCTTTAGACAAGGAAGATCTTGTCTTACTAATCTGTTATGTTTTTTTGAAGGAGTGAATAATCAGGTGGACAAAGGTGAGTCGGTTGATATTGTGTATCCCGACTTTCAGAAAGCCTTTGACAAGGTCCCTCATGAGAGACCTTTGGCAAAACTAAAGAGTCATGGGATAGGAAGCAGTGTACTATTATGGATCAGGAACTGGTTAAAAGATAGAAAGCAGAGGGTAGGGCTAAATGGCCATTTTTCCCAATGGAGAAAGGTGAATAGTGGTGTACCCCAGGGATCTGTGCTGGGTCTGCTGCTTTTTGACATATTCATAAATGACCTGGAAAGTGGAATAACGAGTGAGGTTATCAAATTTGCAGATGACACAAAACTATTTAAAGTTGTTAAAACCCAAGAGGATTGTGGAAAATTGCAAGAGGATCTTGATAAATTGGAAGACTGGGCATCAAAATGGCAGATGAAATTTAATGTGGACAAGTGCAAGGTTATGCACCTAGGGAAGAACAACCCAAACTATGGTTACACGATGCAAGGTTCCACATTAGGAACTACCACCCAGGAAAAAGATTTAGGCGTCATTGTGGATACCATGTTAAAACCCTCAGCCCAGTGTGCAGCAGCGGCCAAGAGAGCAAATAGAATGCTAGGTATGATAAGGAAAGGAATGGAAAATAAAACAAAAGATATTATAATGCCTCTATATCGTTCCATGGTGAGACCGCACCTTGAATATTGTGTGCAATTCTGGTCGCCGTATCTTAAAAAGGATATAGCAATTTTAGAAAAGGTTCAGAGAAGAACCACCAAAATGGTAAAGGGGATGGAAGGATACTCCTATGAAGAAAGGCTAAAAAGGTTAGGGCTCTTTAACCTGGAAAAGAGACGGCTGAGGGGAGATATGATAGAAGTCTATAAATTAATGAACGGAGTGGAACGGGTAAACGTAGATCGATTGTTTACCTTATCAGAATATAGAAAGACTAGGGGACATGCAATGAAGCTACAGGGTAAACTATTTAAGACTAATAAAAGAAAATATTTTTTCACTCAACGTGTAATCAAACTATGGAATTTGTTACTGGAGGATGTAGTAAAGGCTATTAGTGTAGCTGGGTTTAAAAAAGGTTTGGACAAGTTCCTGGAGGAAAGGTCCATAAACCATTATTAAGAGGGGACCCAGGATATCAATGCTTGAACCAATACAAACACTGTGGAACCTGTGTCCCTTGGGGAAACTGCTAGGTACATATGACCTAGATTGGCCACTGTTGGAAACAGAATACTGGGCTTGATGGACCTTGGTCTGACCCAGTATGGCATACCTTATGTATGGGTGCCGAGAACGATGCCCCGAACATTGCCGCGATAACACGAAAAAGCTGCCAGCTGAACTCGTAAAGAACTAGCTGCCAGACGCTTGTCAAACCCGTCCTGCAGAAAGCTCAAGATGAAGGAAACTGAGACCATAGCCGCCCGGACTTGCCGCCTCGAGTACCAGTCCTCAAATATAAGCCAGACACGAACATAAGTTAGTGACGTGGGCTGTTTTCGCGCTCTAAGCAAAGACATGATGACTGCCGCCGAATAACCTTATTTGTTTCTTTAGCCTCGCCCTTTCAATGGCCAAACCGTAAGCAAGAACCGATCCACTTGAGGCATGCAAAGTGGCCCTTGAATCAACAGGTCCGCCGCCACTGGCAACCTCCAGGGCTCTCCGTCGAGGAGGCGAATGAGATCTGCGAACCACGGACGTCTGGGCCAGTCCGGCACCACCAAGAGAATTCTTCCCGGAGAAGCCTTGATCCGCTGAATCACTCGGCCGATTAACGCCCACGGAGGGAATACATACAGAAGACCCCTCAACGGCCACTGATGCACCAGAGCATCTATGCCTTCTGACACTCTTTCCCGCCTCCTGCTGAAGAAATGACTGGCTTTTGCTGACTGGAAGATCGCCATCAGATCCATCACCGGCGGACCCCATCGACAAACTATCTGTGCAAAGACGTCCGGATGCAGCTCCCACTCCCCTGCATCTACTAAGACCCTGCTGAGGAAATCAGCCATCATATTGCCCTTCCCTGCAATGTGCATTGCCGAAATTGCTGTCAATCGACTCTCCACCCAAGCGAACCGAGTCTCTGCTTCCTCCTCCATGGCCACACTTCCCATGCCGCCCTGTCGATTGATATAGGCTACCGCCGCTGAGCTGAGTTGTCCAACACCACTCGCACTGCCCGACCTAACACCGATGCCTCGAACGCCAGAAGCGCTCGGGAGACAGCTCTCAGCTCCAGATCGACCATGATCTCTCTATAGGGGACCAAACCCCTTGTGCGAACCTTCCTTCGCAATGGGCCCCATCCTGCAAGACTCGTGTCCCTCAACAACGGAAGCCACCCTGGCTGCTCCAGCACCCTTCCGGCTGACAGCGAGCCTGGGAGCAGCCACTACCGCAGAGACTGCCTGACCTGCATAGGGCAGGGGAGCCATTTCTTCAACAAATCGGACTGATGCGACCACCTGCGAAGCAACGCTCTCTGCTTCGGCCTCATATGAAATTTGGCCTAAGGCACTACCTCAAGGGTCGTCGCCATTGTCCCCAGCACGCGCAGATAAGTCCATGCCGAGGGAGCCAAGGTGACCCTGAACTCGCGCACCAATTGCTGAAGTCCTTTCACTCGACGGTCTGGCAAACACACCTGTCCTCTCTCCGTGTCGAACCGTACCTCCAGGTACTCGAGGTCCTGGGATGGTACTAAGCGACTCTTGGTTGGGTTGACCACCCAGCCGAGCCTCTGCAAAAACCTTACCACTTTGTCCGTTACATAAACGCTCTCGGCCGCGGACTTGGCTCGAATTAACCAATCATCGAGATATGGATGAACCAAAATTCCTTCCTTGTATAATGCCGCCGCTACCACCACCATAATCTTGGTGAAAGTTTGCGGCGCTGTCGCCAGGCCGAAGGGAAACACCCGGAATTGATAGTGTCTCCATGGCAAAGTGAATCTCCGAAAATTTGATGAACTGCTCTGATAGGAATGTGTAAGTACACCTCTGTATGGTCGAGGGATGTCAAGCACTCTCCCTGAGGGCCCGCTACAATGACCAACTGCAACGTTTCCATTCGGAAATGCAGTACCCGAAGACAGCGATCCACGCCTTTCAGGTCTAAGATAGGTCACCTCGCCCCATCTTTCTTTGGCACCACGAAACAAATGGAGTACTGACCCACGCCATATTCTGCCACCGGCACCGGTACGACAGCTCCCATTTGCTTAAGGCGATCTAAGGTATAGCGAATCGCCAGAGTCCTCTGTTGACCTCTGCATGGAGACATGACAAAGGAATCTCACACAGGTCGCGCAAATTCCAGCGCAAAACCCTCGTTAATAATCTCTAACACCCACTGGTTGGATGTGATGTGGATCCAGGCAGGAAGAAACTCCCGAAGTCACCCGCCTATTGGTGACCCTCCCGCTGGGACCCGCCTCCTTTCATTGTGGCTTACAAGTCGTCACTGCGGGGCTAGCTGAGAAACCTCTATTTGCACCCTGAAACTTGAGCAGTCCATTTTGATTCTTGTCACTCAACAGACCGGCTGTCGTAAAGAAAGGGGCTCAAGGGAAGGGTCAGGTGCCATACTCAGATGGCTAACTGCCACTGCTGGAAGAATCAGATCTGCCCTTTTTTTATTTTTTATTTTTTTGCTGTAAAACATGGAGACCTGGTTAAAAGAATGAAACCCAGCTTTCCTATCCTTGAAAGCCAAGAGAGTCTATAGACTGATCGCAGCTGTACATGATTGGAACAATCTCTGTTTATGGACCCATGATCTCTGTATGCAAGGTGGAGAAGAAGACGACGTCTGTATAACTTAGCCCAGACCAAAGAATAAGCTACCGACTTAAGGTCCTGCATAGGCAAATAACTGCAATAAAGCCGATGAAGACCACGCCACGTAGGCCTCACCAGCACTGAAAAATGAGAGTCAAAGACAATTCACTATCAGATACAAAGCCCAGAGTATGTTCAGGGCTCTTCAACCTATTGTTTCTCCAAATAGAGAAGACCAGACACTCGTCTTCCTTGAGACCAGAGTGCCTCCCAATTGGACTGCTGGCAGAATGAACGAGATGCAACTTATTGGCTCATATGAGAAGCCCTGAAGCGCAACAAATATCTAGAGCCCGTAACTGTCGAGCAAGATCCAGAAAGACCGAGGAAGGGAGTAGAGGGAAATTCAATCAACCATACCTTTATTTATTTTAGCCATTTTCTATACCGCCTTATCCTTCAATCAAAGCAGTGGTCAATGGATGGTTAAGTGATTTGCCTAAGACCACCAGGAATGCCTAAAGGACTATAAACCCCCCCCCCCCCCCCCGGTCCTCTGGCCCGAGATCTGTCCCCAAGTGGGACTTAAACCCCTGGCCCTCTGTACCGAGGTACCCTGTCCTACCACAAGGACCACAATACCCCCACACATATCCAATGGCACTTCATTGCCCAGAGAGAGCACCCTACTCCACGGTCACAGCCCTCATACCCTAGGGCACAGAGAAACCCCCTCTAGCACTAGAGAAATTACTCTCATCGTCAATACAGACTATGAACGGAGCTCAAGAAAAAACAAGGGTTGAAACAAAGCTTGGTACTCGGAAAATGCTCAGCTAACAGGGAGTGCCCTACATGCGAGATGATCTCTCCATACGCTGAACAGACTTGTGCTCTTACAGCTCTACTGTTCTTTTGGTAAAAAGGGAAGCAGAGAAAAACTTTAAAAACATTCACTGTTCAAGATCGATCTATTTGCTGTCCCTCCAAACTCCTCCAATTACCAAATGGCTGCACCGTCATGGCAGAGTCATGCACCCGAGACGGCGCCCCTGCCTGAAATGCCCCTGAACCACTGAGGGTGCAACGGCATCAGCCCCACATAAACCTAATATTTCTCCAGTTAGCAATAACGTTTTGTTTTGTTTTAAAACAAAATCAGAAAGGGCAGCTTCCAAGCACAGCAGGGCTGAAAAGGCATCAAATTAAGTTAAACTAACATTACATTAAATTAAAATTAAATTAAAATCCCTAAACCAAAGGGGGTTTTTTTTGGTTTTTTTTTATTTGATTTTCAGTGAAATACAATATCACAGAAAGGTAAGGCAAATCAAAGGAAAAAAGAACAAAACATAATACCACATCATATAACACATTATAACAGATGCAGTCCACATCAAGAGAGATAGACGGAGATAATATTACATACAATAATAAATTACAGAAAACAAAATCCCTAAACCAAAGGGTTTAACAGCCAGAGCTCAAGGTAATAAAAACCAAACCGCTGACGGGACCGCGCGCTGGAAAGCGCGGGAACCACTGACCCGTGGTTAAGCCTGCTACTTTACCGCCAAGATGAATGAAGCCGATGAACTGCACCACTTCTCGGTAGCCAGCGCTCCATCGGAGTTCTTACCCCGCTTTGTCTTAAAATTGGCACTCACTTTTCTTCACTGTTCCGAACGGCAGCCCTGTAAACTGCGGCGCGGCTCTCAGCGATCAAGCAGAGCAGCCGCCACAGAGAGAGCAACGTGGTCCCTGCAGGGCCTTCCACGAAGCGCCCTGACATGCTTGGCGCTGGAAAGAAGGACCTCTGTGCTGCTGCACAACCCCCTCCTTCCCAACCAGGAGGGGAGAGCAGCACGAATAACCGGAGCAGGACTGAAAGGGGGGAGAACCAGAGGGAAGTCTGTTCGATGCCACCTGACTCCAGCTGTTTTTTTTTTTTAAATACTTTAATAACCCTGAAAACAAAAGTAAAATATAGGTCATAAAATAAAACCTTAAACAATCTAAACTACTAACTGCTCCTTAACTGTTCCTCTAGTGAGCCCAGCACCTAGGCTCACTACGTCCTCCTGCTGCATGGAGACTGGACACACTGGGGCTGATGGGAGAGACCAGCAGGCTATATCCAGTGATGTCATGATTTTGACATGCCCAGTCTCCAAGCTGCAGGAGGAGATGCACAACCCAGAGGTGGAGGACTGAACTGGAGGAACGATAAGGAACTATTGTTTTTATCCTCATCATTATCATATATGGCGTCACTTGAAGTTAAGTGCTAAAATGGGGTCATATTATATAAAAGCTTTTTGAGTACTGCTGTGGAATTTTCTGGAGTGCTCCTACTCAAGAAATATGCAATTTCCCATGCCAGAACTATCACATGGGTGTGATAAGGAAGCTTATCATAGTTCAGGAAGGAGCTATAATAGAGGTGAATTGGCTCTGAACAAGCAACCTGTCTTTTCTGGTAGAAATAATAAAACAGAATGTTTCCATAAAAGACTACCAGTCCCAGAATGCACCAGGTTTCCAACAGCCACTAGAAGAGCTGAAGTGGGAAAACGTGTGTTCAATCAGGAGAACTATGAGGTAATCCCCAAGCACTCATCTCCAAGGGCAGGGCTTGATTCAGCACAGCTGCGCTGTGCTAGGGTGGAGCAGCCCTCTAAACAGGTTAAAAGTAAAGCTTATTCTACACAGCAGAATCAGCAGAATCTTCATGATCATCATTCAGCAGCAGCAGAAGAAGGAGCAGAGGCAGCAGAAGCCAGAGCTCAAGAAACACTTTGGAAGAAAGAAGAGAGAAGCATCTTGGAGGTCTAAAGGAGTCCATAGCAGTACGTGTGCTGGGAGGCATTCCAGAGGCAAGCATACTCCATTGGACTGGAGGAAACCAGAGGAGTGGGGTTGCAGAGCCAGGAATCCCCGGACGGGACCTGTGAGGGAGACGGCTGCATTTGGAAGGGGCCCTAAGACCAGTGCAAGAAGGTATGTGAAGAGAGACCCAGTGTCCAGGGATCTTGATTGGAAGGCTGGACATAAAAACTGGACTACATACTGGCCAGGATATTTAGAGAGGAACCCTAACAGCAATGGAAGCTCAGGTATGAACACTGATCTATGCCCTAGCTATTCACTTGGAAGACAGCAGGGAAACAAGTATTGTTCTGAGAATGCTCCATTAAGAAATTCCTCTGTGCCAATCCATGATATTGATTCTATGATAATTGAAGAAGCAGGAGATATTGTAAATGAACAGTGTGAATACATGGATTGCTCTCTGTCTAAACCTCTGTGGTAATATACTTTTACAAAGTACAACAATCATCACAAAGAAATATAAACTTGTTCTTTGATCTACTCAGAAAAGCTTTGGAGCAGGATTTGAGCCACATTTAGAAAGTAAACCAGCCAAGAGGTTTGCAGCTGGTTAATTGTTAGCAATTGAGCCTTGCCTAATTGCCTGTGAGCTCTGAAGAGACACTTCTGGGTGTGTGTGTGAAAATACCAGAAGTTAGCCTTGAAAAAGAACAGTTTTTCATTACTTTGTGGGTTGTGTTTGTTTTTGAAGCACTGCTAAAAAGATATTAGCAGGAGCCTACAGAAAAGACCTTTCTGTTCCCATCAAGGTCTTTATGATTTGATTTGATTGCTTAAGAAGTACAGTTGTTTTTCCTGATTTTGTTTTTCTAAGTATAATACTGAAAGCAAGTATCCTTTTCTGTGCTACCAAGCAAATCTGTGTTGGGAGAAATAACCCTATAAATAAAATATCTTTTCTTGGCTTTACACTTGTGCAAGCACAACTAATTTATTGTGACGGCTGATTTTGGTATGAATGGATTACATTTCCCACAATCCTTTGCAAGTCATATTAATATTTGCCTTTGCCAAGACTGTGGACATTCTCACCCAGCGCCCCCGTTTACATGGAGCCAACTCTGTTCTGTTTCTGGTTGTGTTAAGGAGAAGCCAAATCCGGAATAGAGAATAAAGGTGAAATTAGGCCTTACTTGCCAGCTTTCATTCCTTGAGTCTCTCCAGTCCAATCCAGATGCATGGGTTTTGCCCTATCACCAGCAGATGGAGACCGAGAACCACAGGTTTAATGATGTCACACTATAAGGGTTCTGTGCACATCCTCACACCAGTATTCTAACAAAGCAGACTCTACAAAAGTTAAGTTATAGAACTTTCAAGCAACATATAAATGTAATAGTTAACAATGAAACTAGTTAGAACCAGAAAATTTGAAGCAACAGCAAGTAAGATTTGCCTGCTTCCATAAGAACAGTAAAAAAAAAAAAAAAAAAAAAGGAACAAAGAGCGAGCCTCTGATTTAAACTAGTTTCTGGACTGGATTGGAGAGACTCAAGGAAAGAAAATTAGCAGATAAAGCGTAATTTCATCTTCCTTGTCTCCTCAGTCCAGTCCAGACCATGAGATTACCAGAGCAGTACTCAAACATTGGCGGGACCTGCAAGTCTGGTCTGCAACACTCACCCCCCAAACCACGCCTCCCTTCTGGTCTGAACATCTATGTGGTAATGATGAACAAAAGCATGAAGCGAGGACCAAATTGCCACTTTACAGATATCAATGTGAGGAATGAGACTACACTCAGCCCAAGAAGCCACCTGAGCTCTAGTAGAGTGAGCTTGCAAATCAACCTGAAGGGATCTATTTTTGAGTAGGTAAGCCAAAGCAATACCTTCCCTCAACTACCGTGCAATCGAGGCTTTGGAAGCTGCCTCACCCTTACACAGACCTGCAAACAGAATAAAGAGATCCAATTTTCTGAAGGATTGAGTATGCTTAAGATGACGACAAAGGACTCTGCAAATGTCCAACCAATACAGCTGATGAAATTCCAAGTCTTGTTCAGGGCTGGAAAAGACAGGAAGTGTGATAGACTAAAGGTGGAACGCAGAAACCACCTTAGGCAAGAAGGAAGGAAAGGGTCTCAAGATTACCCTCTTTTGAAATCATAAGAAAAAGGTTCCCTACAAGATAAAAGCTTGCAACTCAGAAATCCTCTGAGCGGTGCATATGGCAACCAGAAAAGTAACCTTCAACATGAGATCTTTAAGCAAGGAAGCACTCAGAGGCTCAAAAGGAGGACCAGTCAGAGCTGATAAGACCAAATTGAGGTTCCAGAAGGGAACAATTTGACAAACCGGCACATGTAGCTGCTTGACAGCCTTGAGAAAATGAACTGCATCTGGATGAGAAGCCAATGAAAAACCCTGCCCACAATCTTGATAACAAGCCACGGCAGCCATCTAAACACACAAGGAATTTAATGCAAGACCTTTATTTAAACCTGCTTGCAAAAAAGGCCTGCCCATTCAGCACTGAGACTGAGAGAGCCTGTAGACCTCTCTTCACACCAGGCTTCAAACACAAGCCAACCTCGAACATAAGATAAAGAAGTAGATTGTTTCCGAGCTCGGAGTAAAGTCACAATGACCTGAGTCAAGTAGCCTCTTTTTCAACCTAGCCCTTTCAAGAGCCAGGCTGTAAGCAAGAACCGATCCACTTGCGGCATGAGTAATGGACTCTGGGAAAGAAGATTGTGTATTACTGGAAGGTGTCATGCAACACCCACAGAGAGTTTGACTAGATCCACATACCAAGGCCCCCAAGACCAGTCCGGCACCATCAAAATCACCAACTCTCGGTGCATTTCTATTCTCTGCAGAAGATAGGCAATGAGAGGCCATGGAGGAAAAATGTACAACAGGTTGTTGCATGGCCACACCTAGGCTAGAGCATCCAAGTCCCTCTGACACAGACTCTCTTCTATGGCTGTAGAACAACTCCACTTTGGCATTGGAAGCGGCACCATCAGATCCATTAACAGCTGACCCCAGTGCCGAACTATGCTGAGAAACCACCCCAGAGACCACTCCTCCAGGTCCAAGTGATGACAGCTGAGGAAGTCAGCCTGAACATTTTCCTTTCCTGCCACCTGAGCTGCTGACAATGCTTGCAGATTCATCTCTGCCCAAAGAAAGAGAGGTAAATCTCTTCCACCAGAGCTACACTGCCTGTGCATCCTGATGATGATGTAAGCCATCATGATTTCATTGTCTGAGAGGATCCTGGCCGCTTTGTGCTGAAGTTTCGGAAAGAAGGACTAGAGAACCAGGAAGAGTGCTTCATCTCCAAACAATTAATGGACAGAGAGCTCTCCTCCAGAGACCATTAACCCTGAGCCACTTGGGTCAGACAATGCGCCAAGCTCCCATCCTGATTGGATGTCACCACCGATGCAAGCCTCCCATTCGGGCAGCTCCAGAAGCATTCCTGATTGCAGTTTCAGAGAATCCAACTGCTCGAATAGACTCCTCTACCTGCTGAGGGCATGGTAATCTTTTAGAGTGCGTGCTTCTGCAGAGACCACCAGGTCAAGAGAGCTCTTTGCAAAGGATGCATATGAGCTGTGGCCCAGGATACCAGATCCAAGGCCACTGCCATGGATCCTAAGAGTTGAAGGAAATGCCAAATTGATGGGGATTGCATGCGGTACAATTTTCTGATTATTTTGCAACTTCCTGGCCTGATCTGCTGGAAGGAACACCAGATCTCTTTCTGTGTCAAAACAAGCCCCTAGATAAACAATAAATCAGCTATTGAGTTTTAGTTAACAAGTTTTATATACCATTTTTCTAGACTCAAAGCGGTTTATAGTGAACAGTGATGATCTAACTCAAATGAGTTAAGGTCAAGGAGTTATATCAAACTTAAGTGATTACAATAATTAATTACATCAACTTATGTAATTACAACATACGTTGAAACCAAAGAGCTCTTGCTAAAGTTGATAACCTATCCTAGGCTCTGCAAAAAGGCTACCACTCATTGAATCACCTCTCAACCCTCATGAGTAGACTTTACTGTGATTAACCAATCATCAAGGTATGGATGGACCAAGATATCCTGATGACGAAGGGCCGCTGCTACTACCATCACTTTTGTGAAAGTTCGAGGAGCCGTGGCCAGACCAAAACAGTAAGGCACAAAACTTAAAATGACCCATAGGAATGGCGAAGCGAAGGTTCGCTGATGATCTGGATGAATGGAAATGTGTAGATAGGCCTCGGTGAGATCCAGAAAGGACAAAAACTCACCCTGTCACATCGCCAAGATCACTGAATGCAACGTTTCCGTGTGAAAATGAGATACGCAAAAGGGCAGATTCTTGAGATCGAGAATGGGACGAAAGGTACCCTCCTTCTTGGGAACTACAAAAGAAAGAGTATCGACCTTGCCAGAGTTGGTCTGAGGAAACTTAGCCCACCATCTATAGCTGGATCAACCTCTCAAGCGTGCCCACTATCACCTTTGCTTTGACAGAATCTTTGCAGGGAGACAATATAAAACCAGAGAATAAGTCAACTCCAGAGCATAGCCACTGCAAACCACTTCTAAGATTCATTGATCGGACGTAACCTGGACCCAAGCAGTGTAAAAGGCTTGAAACAGATCTCCTACTGGAGTGACCTCTGGCTGGGACTTCTTGGCGGCACCTGTCCTTGCTTTATTATAGCTCCTACCTGCTCCTCTACCTCCCTGAAAGAGTTGTCCTTTGGAAGGGTAGCGAGATATCTGAAAAGGAACAAAGCGGACCACATGAAAGTGACAAAAATCTCTGAAATAGCCCCTCAAAGCTGTAGACTTCCCAGTCTTAGGTTTAACCTCAGAGTCCAGGCACCTTAGCCTCACACAAATCCTCAACCAGTTTATCCAGAGCTTCCCCAAAAACTAGTTTACTCTTGAAAGGAAGTTACAGAGGCGAGTCTTAGAAGCTACATCCGCCAACCAATTGTAAAACCAAAAAAACACAAGCAGAAACCACAGAAGCCATGCTCTTAACAGAAGTTCTAACCAAGTCATAACACGCATCCACCAGGTATGAAGACCCTGGCTCAACTTAGCCACTTCAGTCAAAGTTTCCTGAGCTCCAGAATCAGATTCCGGCAAACTCTGCGCCCATCTCAAAACAAGCCTGAGTGACATAAGCCCTACAAATAGAAGCTTGCAGCATGAAGGCAAAGTTTCAAGCTTTTTATCCTGAGCAACTTCAAGGCAGCATCACCTTCCATTGGAATGGTAGTCATTTTGAACACCACCAAAACCAGAGCATCCACCTTCAGAAATTTGAAAAGATCCTTTTCCTCTGGAGGAATAAAGTATTAATGTGACATAGCTCTGCCACGCACCATGCAAACCGGCCTCAGACACTTCCCGTTCAGCACTATGTACCGGAAAAGACCTCTGAGGCTTTTGAAAACCCTATAATAAAGGATCCTCTAAGGTTACTTCCACCACTGGAGAAGTATAAGGAAAGCGTAGTTACTCACCTGTAATATGTGTTCTCCAGGGACATATATGGGTGACATCTGCGCCGACGGAGCCGGTGCAGATCCGCTCCCCAGCTTTCAAAGAAAACGTTTGGGAGATATACCACGTATGTGCGGTCACCTTCCCGCTCAAAGCTGCCATCTTGCCTCAATATATCATAGCACAAAATAGCAAAAAACGAGAATGAAAAGAAACTCCTCCAAGGGGAGGAGGGAGGGTTGTGAGGACTGATTTCTGATGTCCCCAGAGAACACCTGTTCCAGGAGAGTAACTTCTCTTTCTCCAGGAACAAGCAGAAGTCGGTCCTCACATTATGGGACTCCCAAGCTACAGGCTACAGAAAAAAAACCTGTAAAAAGCCAAGGGGGACCCAAAAAGAGGATTGTAAAGGGCTACAGGGGGGTGCTGGTTGGCTGGAAGTCTCACTTTGCAGCAGCAACATCAAAGATGCAATCCCCATTCTGGTAGACTGGGCACAGAGGGCTGGAAGGAAGAAGGTGGATTATTCCCCAAAGAGGTGACGGAGTACCACCTGACAAAAGGCTCTATACCTTTGGGAGGTCTCCTCCAGAGACAGTAGTGCACTGCGAAAGTGTGCACGGAGGACCAAGTGGCTGCCCGACAGATGTCCAATAAAGGCACTGACTGCAGGCTCACTATGGAGGCCGCCATGGCCCGCACATTGTGCGCTGTCACATGTCGCTCCAGGGAGAGTCCCACCTGCCGGAAGGAGAATGCAGTTGGCTACCCACTGTGAGAGAGTACACTTGAAGACTGTGGCCTCCAACCGGCTGGGATCAAATGACACAAAAAGAGTTGCTTTGATTGGTGGTGGAGCTGCGTTCTCTAGATATAGAAGGCCAGGGCCCACTTGCAATCCAGTGTGTGCAATGAGGCCTCCACCCTAGAGGCGTGAGGCCTGGAAAAGAAGGTGGGCAGCACCACCTCCTGATTCAGATGAAACACCGAAAACACTTTGGGTAAGAACTTTGGGTGAGTCTGAAGGACCAACCTGTTGCTATGGAACCTGGTGTAGGGCTCATGGGCCACAAACTCCTGCAATTCACTCACTCGCCTGGCAGAGCTGAGCACTACCAGGAAGATGACCTTCCAGGAGAGGTACTTTAGAAGGCAAGTCGCCAGGAGCTCGAAGGGGGCCTGCATGAGCTTCCCAGGACCACATTGAGGTCCCACGCCACCAGCAGTGGACAGATCAGGGGTCATAAGAAAAGTCTCTGTATGAAGCAGCCCATCAAGGGGTGGACAGAAACAGCTTGGCCCTCCACAGATGATGCAGAGGTGCACTCTAACCAAATTGGATTTCAGGCCTGCATCTGACAGGTGCAGTAGGTACTGCAATACCTCCACAAAAGCGCAAGAGAAGGGATCAATGTCCCACTGCGCACACTGAGAGGGAGAACCCGCACCATTTGAAGGCATTTGAATCCCACTAGAGGACAGCAACCTTGGGCCGGAAGGACTGGGGTTTCTAGTCCCACAGGTGCTCCTTGTGGTCTTGGGCAAGCCACTTAACCCTCCATAGCCCATGTTCCCTGTAAAATAGTTCTCTGTGTGCTGTGCTTTCCTGTCTAATCAATGTGTTTATACCTCAAAAATTTCCTGTCATGATTTGACAATTTCCAATCTGTAATCAAACCGCTGCTGATCGCTGGAAGTAGCGGTATACAAATGTATACTAAATAAATAAATAAAATTTGCCCATCACGTAGAGTCCTTATGCAAGGCCAGCAGGACATCCTCCGCCATCCACAGGAGGTGGTAGTGCGTGATAAGCTACCCTTTCAACAACTAGACCATTAGGGCCAGCGACTGGAGGTTGGGGTGAGGCAGCACGACCCCCTCCTGCGATTGCAGGTCCGGGGCACACCCAGTAGCCAGGGGTTCCCCCGCGACAACTGCAGCAGCAGGAAGAACCAGGCTGATGCGGCCAGCGGGGCACAATGAAGAGTATGGAGGCCACTTCTGCCTGGATCTTAAAGAGGGCCTGCTTCACCAGGGGTGTCAGCGGGAAAGCATACAATAAGCCCCCGGACTATGGAAGTAGGAGGGCATCCTCTATCTCCTGGAGCAGAACCTCAGGAGTTGCGCATTCTCCAGGCTGGCAAAAATCGATCTCCAGGATCACCAGAAGATCTTTGCCAGAATGGATGGATTCAGCCGCCACTCGTGTGGTTGGAGAACGCAACTCAGGTGGTCGACCAGTATATTATTGTCCTGACCTGGTAAGTAGACTGCCCTGAGCCCGATGCCCCTCACCGCTGCAGAGTTCCAGAGGCAAATCGCCTCCCAAAAGAGGCAGTATGAATCTGTGCCTCTCTGCTCATTGATGTAGAACATCACTACCTGGTTGTCTATCAGGACCTGGAATGGTTCTAGAAGACCCTCAGTGCATAACAGATCGCCAAGAGCTCAAGCAAGTTGGTCTGCGGGGCACTCTCCTCCAGTGACCAAGGTCCCTGTGACTGGAGGTGGACGCAGTGGGCTCACCAGCTCGTCTTGGAAGTGTTCATGGTGAGGATGTGCCGAACTGCCCTCAGGTTGCGGAGCTTTTGCCACCAGATCAGGGAAGTTGCGAAGGCGGGCGTGACCTGGATACAGTCTCCCAGGTGGCCCATCACTTACTCCCACTAGGTACTGATCGTCCATTGGGCTTGCCAAAACCGCAGGTGGGCAGAGGGGGTCACATGGATGGTGGATGCCATGTGCCCAAGGCAGCAAAGCATTTGCCAGGCAGTCACGGCAGTGCCGGCCTGCCCCTGCTGTGCTAGAGTGGTGAGGCTCTGAGCCTGGCATACCAGCCCTTACGAGTCGGTCTTCCAAGTATGGGAACACAAAAGGCTCCAAGGAGCCGGAGGCGAGCGGCCACAACTGCCAGGCACTTTGTGAACACCCGGAGGGCTGAGGCGAGGCCAAAGGGAAGCACCTTTTACTGGTAGCGACGGCTTCCCAGCATGAACCGGAGGTACTGACGGCGACATGGGTGGATCAGGATGTGGGTGTAAGCATCTTTGAGATCCAAGGAACATAGCCAATCTCCCTGAAGGAGGTAAGGCAGCAAGGTTCCAAGGGATACCATTTTGAACTTTTCCTCGACCAGGAAGCAGATGAGGTCCCGTAGGTCCAGGATGGGCCTGAAGCCCCCTGTCTTCCTGGGGAACAGGAAGTAGCGAGAGTAGAACGTCCACCCTTGCAGATGAAGAACGACAGGTTTGACGCATTGATCCTCAAGCAATACCTCAAGTTCTGTCTGGAACAGCTCCCTGTTGCAAGGGGTCCATTGGTAATTCCCCCATACATGAGGTGGGGGGGGCCATTGGGTGAAGTGAAGGAGGTACCCCTTTGCAGCCACCCACAGCACCCAGGTGTCTGTTGTGAAGGCTGGCCACCAGTGGGTGAAATGGACAAGCCGCCCCTCCATGAACTTTGGGCCTGGTACCTCCCGAGGGAGGGAGGCCATGTCCAAGGAGTCAAAAGCTCCCCCCATCCCCAGACTGTGGCTGAGCCACTGTTTGGGGCTTGGGTGCCTTGGGCTTATGGGGGCCATGCCCTGGGCCCTTGGCCTGCTGCCCATGGGGGGAGGAGTGGGGTAGGCCTGGAATTTGGGGTAGTTTCCGTAAGCCTTCTTTGACTTTGGGTGAAAAGCCTTTTCCCCCAAAGCCTTCTTGCAGGAAGGGTCTGATACCTTCTTGGACAGCCTGGTCCTGGTCATAAATTCCTTCTCCAACTCGTCAGCCTTGTCGGTCATGGATTTTCCAAAGAGGTTATCTTCCCAGCAGGAGATATCGGCTAGCTTGTCCTGCACCAATTGCTCCAAGTCAGAGAACTGCAGCCAGGCAAGGCAACGAGCACTAATGCCCACCATGGCCACACAAGCCACTGACTTGAAGATGTCGAAGGCTGCTTGAGTCTGAAATTTGGAGCATTCCTTGACCGAGGAAACCAGAGTCCAAAAGCATTCAAGGGGCTCACCCGACAGACCAGCTGAGAACCCGGCAAGCTCCTTCGCCAAGTCTCTCAAGTACATGCCAACGTACAGTTGGTAGACCTGAATCCGGGCCATAAGCATCGAGCCCTGGAAGCACTTCCTCCCAAACACATCCATGAAACAGGCCTCCCTGCCTGGGGGCACTGAGGAGTGCACCTTCTGGCTCTTGATTCAATGCACAGCGACTCCACCACTATGGAATTGTGTGGGAGTTGAGCTTTCTGGAATCCTGGGCGCTTGCCGACTATACTTGGAATCAAGTTGACTGTTCATGATCGGCACTGTCACCAGGTTCCAACACATCCTGAACAGCAGGCGTTCAAGGATTGGGGGAGGGGGGCACGGGCACCATCAGTGCCTCCATAGGAGGTGCCTCGTACTGCAGGATCTTTAGGTCCTCAGCATGAGGCTTGTCCTTTAGCACCGCCACGAAGGCGAGGGCCTGGGACATCTCCCGTACAAATTCAAAGAAGGCTAAGTCCTCCTGGGGGGAACCGTTGCCGGTGGTGCAGCGGGGAAACGTCAGAGGGAATGTCACGATGGAGCATGGTGTCAGGTGACTCGTCAGTCTCCCAGTCCGATTCCGACCCAGAGACGTCAATCGGCACATTGCAGTCTCTGGACAGACTTGGCACCAACGACATTGTGTTGGTCATCAAGGGCCTCGACACAGACCAAGCAAGGCGCTCCAAGAGCTCCAAGAGTGGAGATGCCTCCTCCGGGGATGTCCTCAGCGAAGAGGTTTCCATGTGGGGCACCAACAACCCAGAGGGACCAGGAGTTGGACCCAGCTGCCCCACAAGGAAAGTTGTAAAGCTTCGCTCAAGGGCAGCCAAGCATGCCTCGATGCCTAAGGGCTCCACAGTTGCTCCGAGCTCCAACAGCGCTGGGGCCGGAGTCGACTCCTTGGCCGAGGAGTCCCAGAGGGCGATAGTCGGGAGTGACTTACCGCTCCTTCAATGCTGGTGTCTCGTCCCTGCGGGGCTGCTTAGATAGGCACTACCATCCGTCAACCCCTGAGTCATGCTGAGGGCTCCAAGGCAGAGTCGATGAGGACTTATCCCCCAATGCCGGGTCAGTCCTTGTCATCGACTTCAAGCAAGCTGTCGACATACGCGGGAGGTCATCCAACAACTCCGACACCTGAGCGCACGACGCCACATTGCTTGTGTCGAAGGAAGGGATTCCGCCCCCGATGCCGAATGGAGTCAGACTTGCCAAACAGCTCCCACTGCTGCCTTTCACAGTCCCTCCGGTTTTTAGCAGACATGAGGCTGCAAAGCGGACAGGAGGACCCACTGTGGTCTGCCCAGAGGTACTTGATGCAGGTGGAGCGGTGGTCTGCACGAAACATAGTGCAACTGCACTTGCCACACTGCTTAAAACTGCTGGTCGAGGACATAGCGGGAGAAAACAAGGTCTGTGAGGTCAAACTCTGACGTTTCGACCAGGTAGGCTATGAGTAAAATCCCATTTGCTGAAAAAGAAAAAATTAAAGGAAAGTACACCCGAGCGAAACACAAGGACGCCGATGCAAGACTCTGGCATGGAAGGTGATCGAATTAATGGCTCAGTAACAGTAATGGAAACATGAGTAGGATCGAAAAAGAAAATCAGCTTTTAACAGGGTGCAATGAGGCAAGATGGCAGTTTTTAGCGGGAAGGTGACCGCCCATGCGCAGTGTATCTCCCAAAAGCTATCTTTGAAAGCTGGGGAGTGGATCTGCGTGGGCTCTATCAGTGCAGATATCACCCATATGTGAGGGCTGACTTCTAGCTTGTTTCCAGAGAATATTTAGGACCAACAAAGACTAAGCAATTGGAACAGACAACTCATCACGACAAAATCACATATAATGTCACCTAGTGGAATTTTTCAAGATCCGCCACAGCAGTCCCCCCACAAATCCGAGGGTCCCTCCAAGGGATCGTCTGAAGCCCCAGACAGCATTGACACCTGCTTGTCACAAGAGTCCTCCAGCACCCAATGGTGTTTAACTGAAGGCTCAAAGGAATCCTTAGAGGAGGAAACTGTGGCCCTTAGCAAGCTGGCATTGCATTTTTGGTAAGGAGCTTCTACCATGCAGTACGTTTGGTGCAATAATAGGACAAAGTCTGTGGGAAAAAGGAAGAGCCAAGGACTTGTCCCCTAAATCCTTCACTGTAGCCCCCTGCAGCAGTAGGAACTGAACCCAGAATGACGGAGAGGTCTCCTGTATTGCTTCTGGTTCAGATATCACGGCCGTCGTTCCCACCAAAACCACAGAATCCTGAGGCAGAGGAGAAGACTGAGAGGTCTGAATAAAGTGATCCTTTTTTCACCAATGCTACGGGTTGCCCGCAGCCAGCTTAGTACTTTTCATAGTGTTTTCCCCGATTTCGCTCTCCACACAAAAATGGCAAACACCCATCACTGACAAGTGAGCTCGATGGCTGTCATAGGCTGTGCAGACCTCTCGAGATACCAGCATTAAGTAACCACTGCAGCTGAGAAAAGAAGAAACAGCAGAGAAAAACAAATATAGAAATCTGACCTTAAAGTCATTAGACTGATAAACAGCAATAGCAGACCCAAAGTGATTTACTGCTTAGGGAAAGTAAACCGTTCCATAACGGAAAGGTTTCTCCATTGTTTCCTTGCACTTTTTTTTTTATTAAAGGGGCAGAGTAAGTAAAACAAACCTACCGGGTTCCCTCGGAAGAGGATGAACGGACTACTAATCACCTTGAATATAATCGAGGCGGCTTTGCCATGTGGGAGGGACAGAGACCACCTCATTATGCACCCCAGAAAAAAAAAAGGGCCAATATCGACTTAACAGTATTGGTTCCCTATGGAAAGAAAATCCCCTTTTTCTTGAAGAATAGAAACCACCAAATCATTCCTATCCCTTTTTTCCCTTAAATTAAGCTAGTGGAGTCAGGCTACACAGATGCTTTTCACCATCTGTGGGAGACTAAGAAATACTGGTGTGAGAGAATGTGCACAGAACCCTTATATAGTGTGAAATTATCAAAACCTGTGGTTCTCAGTCTCCATTTGCTTGTGATGGGGCATAACCCATGGATCTGGACTGGACTGAAGGGGCAATAAGGAAAACAAAGGGTATTATGATGTTTCTGTGTCGTTCCATGGTGCGAGTGCACCTAGAATAATGTGCAATTGGCAGTCTGACCCCTCTCCCAATACATCCCAGGATGCACAGTGTGGGGCCAAGTGCCACCATTTTTCAAGATGGCAGGGAAAGAAGGGCATGCATGGACAGCACTCCCACTCATTTCTAAAGGTACCTGGAGGGGGGTGGCCAGTTCGAGGCCACTGGGCCACCAGATATTATTTTTACTTTGGCGGGTGGGGATTGAGGGACACTGGGTCACCAAGGATTCACTTTCCATCATGGGCACCGGACCCCAATAGTATTCCGTTTCTCTAGGTGTGTATGCTAAACTTGCTTGCTCTCCCAGTTTAACGCTGCCATTTTGCACACAGTTTAACACGTGGCTCATTTGCATAGGAGCCCCTACTACATGCCGGCGCTGAAGTCGTGCACTATCGGTGCGCTGCAAATAGACGTAAAAAGTTGATAGAGCATGACTTCAGCGCCGGCTTTCTGCATCAGCCTGATAGATTGATAGTTTACTCCTTCAAAAAGTAGAAAGGCTAGGGTACATGTAATGAAGCTACAATGAATCTCATTTAAGACTAATAGGAGAATATTTTTTCATTCAACACGTAATCGAACTCTGGAATTCACTACCGGAGGATGTGGTAAAAGCTGTTAACATAGCTGGGTTTAAAAAAAGGTTTGAACAAGTTCCTGGAGGAATAATACATAAACAATTATTAAAGAGGACTAGGGATAAGCAGCGTGGCATCTGTGTACCTTTTTGGGAAGACAACAGGTACTTGTCACCTTGACTGGCCACTGCTGGAAACAGGATAATGGGCTTGATGGACCTTGATCTGAGGTGAAATTAGACTTACCTGCTAATTGTTGTTCCTGGAGTAGACCCAGTCTAGTCCCGGACCTCTGAGTTGTCCACCTTAATCAGCAGCTTGGAGACTGAGGAACCTCCTTCTTTTTCATGATGCCATCCGTATATATTTCTGGGATCCGCCTTCCTCCATCAGTACCCTAATGACAAAGCAGACTCACCAGAGCAACAAGTAAGTTATGACCTCACTTACCCCCCATAAGGTCCAACCACCCAGCACTTAAAAACACTCAACAAAATAACTGCATAAGAACAAATCATCTAACGAACTACTAACACTAAGGGTGCCAAGACTTCCCTCTCACCTGTCCAAACACCCACCTTAAAGATGACATCCAAATATCCCCCAGGGCCCAAGCCCCTACACCACTCTTCTTACCTGTCATCCTTGAGAACTGTAGACAGTGCTGCAAGTCCCCCTCAACACCGGGGCGGGATGCGGGACTAGACTGGGTCTACTCCAGGAACAACAATTAGCAGGTAAGTCTAATTTCACCTTCCTGATCGTATCCCCAGTCTAGTCCCGGACCTCTGAGTAAGTACCAGAGCAGTAAAGTTAACGGGAGGGCCCAGCTACAGCCGCTTGCAGCACCGCCGCCCCGAAGCCGGCATCTTGTGCCGACTGGATGTCCAACCGGTAGTGCTTAATAAAGGAATTCAAAGAAGACCACGTGGCCGCCCTACATATCTCCACCGGCGGCACTAAGTGGGCCTCCGCCCAGGACGTAGCCTGGGCTCTGGTGGAATGGGCTCTCAGCCCCTCCGGAACCGGCTTCCCCTTCAACAAGTAGGCCGACGCAATCGCCTCCTTAATCCACCGAGCGATGGAGGCCTTGGACGCCGCCTCTCCCCGGCGAGGCCCCGCAAACAGAATAAACAGCCTCTCCGATCTGCAGAACCCCGCCGTACGCCGAAGATACTTTTTCAATGCTCGAACATCCAACGTCCTCGACACAGAACCCATTGCGTCCGCACGGAACACTGACAAGGAAATGTCCTGATTCAAGTGAAACGCCGACACGACCTTGGGTAAAAACGCCAGAACAGGTCTCAAAACCACCTTAGACTCGAAGACAGACAAGTAGGGTTACAGGACAACGCTTGCAGCTCCGAGATCCGCCTGGCCGAGCAAATAGCCACCAAGAACACGACCTTCAACGTGAGATCCTTCAATGAAGCCAAGCTCAGTGGTTCAAAAGGCTCCCGCTCCAATGCCGCCAGCACCAGCGGAAGCTGCCATTTGGGCACCAGGCATCCCCTGGGCATTAGCGCCACCGCTCGCAAGAAACGCCTGACATCCAGATGCTCTCCTAAGGCCCTACCGGCAATCCTTCCGCGGTAGCACGACAGCGCCGCAACCTGCACTCTAAGCGAAGCCGCCGCTAAGCCCTTGTCGAACCCGTCCTGTAGGAATTCCAATATTTGAGAGATGGACGCCCTGAGCGCCACCGAGTCCCTCTCACTGCACCACGCCTCAAAAACTCTCCAGACCCTGACATACGCCAAGGACGTGGACCTTTTCCTAGCTTTCAGCAGCGTGTGGATCACCACCGAGGAATAGCCTCTCGTCCTCAACCAAGCCCTTTCAATAGCCAGGCCGTAAGCGAGAACCAATCCACACGAGGCATGAATAGAGGGCCCTCCGACAGCAGATCCGGACGGACCGGGAGCCGACATGGCCGTGCTACCAGAAGCCTCAACAGATCCGCATACCAAAGGACGGCGAGGCCAGTCCAGGGCTATCAAGATCACCAGCCCCCCCGAAGCTTTCTATCCGCTGAATCACTCTGCCTATGAGCACCCACGGTGGAAAGACGTACAGCAGCTGGCCCTCTGGCCAGGGCTGAATGAGCGCATCGAGACCTTCTGACATCCGTTCTCTTCTCCTGCTGTAGAAGCGACTGGCCTTCGCCAAGCGCAAAGTGGCCATCAGATCCATCACCGGCGTGCCCCGCCGGCGCGTTATCATTTCGAACACCTCTTGATGGAGAACCCATTCCCCAGGATCCACCCGTACGCAACTGAGGAAGTCGGCTTCCACGTTGTCCACTCCTGCCACGTGCGCCGCCGACACTGCCAGGAGATTTTGCTCGACCCAAGCGAACAGACTCTTGGCCTCCGCCTCGAGAGCCTCACTGCTGGTCCCCCCTTGACGATTGATGTAGGCCACCGTGGTGGCATTGTCGGAGAACACTCGTACCAACGTCCCTACGAGGCACGGCTGGAAACTCACCAGCGTCAGCGACACAGCTCGCAACTCCAATCGGTTGATCGACCACGAACACTCCTGAGCATTCCACTGCCCTTGCGCGAACTGACCCTGGCAGTGGGCCCCCCAACCCAGGAGGCTGGCGTCCATCGTTAAGGCTATCCACTCGGGTACCTCCAGGGGCCTCCCACTCTGCAAGGAACGGGGTTCCAACCACCAGCGCAGCGCTGCCCGCGTTTCATCCGGGCGAGTTTCCAGGACAGCGGGTCCTGCTGATGCGACCAGCGCCTGAGTAGCGCCCTCTGTAAGGGCCTCATGTGAGCCCTCGCCCACGGTACCAGCTCGATAGTCGCCGCCATGGTGCCCAGAAGCTGCCACACCGTGGACTCCTTTCTCTTCAGGAACATCCGGACTAACGTCTGCAATCTTCGCACCCTTTGCTGAGGGAGAAACACGTGCCCGGTCTCCGTGTCGAACCGGGCTCCTAAATATTCCATGCTTTGGGAGGGAACTAACTTGCTCTTTGACCTGGTGACTACCCAACCAAGGCTCTCCAGGAAACTTACTACCCTTGAAGTAGCTTGTTCGCCCTCGCACCTTGACTTTGCTCTGATCAACCAGTCGTCTAGGTAAGGGTGCAACAGGATGCCTTCTCTGCGCAAGGCTGCCGCAACCACTACCATAACCTTCGTGAATGTGTGCGGCGCCGTCACTAGGCCGAACGGCAACGCTCGGAACTGGTAATGACTGAAGGGAACCGCAAAGCGGAGAAACCGGTGATGATCCTGCCGAATGGGAATGTGCAGATAGGCCTCGGAAAGGTCCAGGGTGGTGAGAAATTCTCCCTTCCGGACCGCCGCAATCACGGAACGCAGAGTTTCCATGTGAAAATGGGCCACGCGAAGACACCGATTCACCCCCTTGAGGTCCAGGATAGGCCAGAATCCACCGTCCTTTTTTGGCACCACGAAGTATATGGAGTATTGACCGCAACCTTGTTGGTCTCGGGGCACCGACTCTATCGCCCTGAGGTCGAGAAGCCTTTGTACAGTCTCCCGCACCGCCTCGCACTTGCCCGGCGCCTTGCAGGGAGACCACACGAAGGCCTCGCGCACCGGCCGCTGAAGCTCCAGCGCGTAGCCTTCTCTGATGACCTCCAGCACCCACTGATCTGAGGTAATCTGGACCCAGGCGGCACAGAACTCCTGCAACCTGCCTCCCACGGGAACTAGGGGCCCCTGGGTCCGCCTGATCTCATTGCGCCTTACGAAGAGAAGAGGAGGAGGCCGACGAGACACCTCCAAATCCTCTCCCAGCATCCCGGAAGCCCGGAAACCCCTGGTTTCGGGCAGGAAATCTGCCTCTCTGTCCGGAACCGAACCTTTGGAAACGAAATCGGCAAAAGTCCCGTTGTTGAGTCTTGCTCTCCGAGGCTCTGCTTGAGTTTGTCCTCCGGTAGCTTACCGCCCCCCTTTGACTCGCCCAAGTCCTTGACCAACTTCTCCAGGTCTTCCCCGAACAGGAGGCGCCCCTTGAATGGGAGCTTACTCAGCCTGGCTTTGGACAAAGAATCCGCCGCCCAGTTACGGAGCCACAGGTACCGCCTGGCAGCCACCGCCGTCGCCATACTCTTTGAGAGACCCCGCATGAGGTCATAGTGAATGTCGGATAAATAGGCCGCACCCGACTCCAGGCGGGCGGCCCCGCTGGACTTGTCAGCCGTCTGCCCGGATTGAACCTGTTGAGACCAGCGAAGGCAGGCCCTGGCCACCCAGGCCCCACAGATAGCCATCTGGAGGGACAGAGCATTGGTGTCAAAAACTTGCCGCAACAGGGTGTCCAGTTTCCTGTCTTGTGCATCCTTAAGGGCCGCACTGCCCTCCACCGGGATGGTGGTCTTCTTTATCACTGCCGCCATGGCTGCGTCCACCTTAGGGGGCTTGAAAACCTCCCTGTCCTGATCTACCAGCGGATATAACCAACCTAACACCCGGGAGCCCTTGAGGGCCGCCTCCGGAACGTTCCACTCTTCCTGAATCAACTCTTGGAAGACCCGGTGTACCGGAAAGGCTCTCTGAGACTTACAGAAGACCTGCAACAAAGGATCCTCCAGGGACTCGTCCTCCGCCGGCCCCTGCGCAGGCATATTTAGTGTACTCAACGTTTCCGCGATAAGGGCTGGCAGTTCTTCCCTTCGAAAGACGCGCACCACTCTGGCTTGCTCCTCCTCGTCCTCGAGCTCGCCTTCTTCCAATTCCTCCTCGGGGAGCCCACACTCGCCGTCCTCATCCGACAGATGCCCCTCCGAAGCCAGAGATGGCGCATCCGGCTCCGCATCCAGCCGTAGCCTTTTGCCTCCGTGCTGGCCCTCTGCGGAGAAAACCTGGCTGGCACGCTTTATGCGGGTCCCGTCGGAAGGGTCCGTCTCTGTAAGAGGCAGACCACCTACCGCCTGCTGAAGAAGGGCCACAAAGTCAGGCGAAAAGATGGACTCCAGCCCCTTTGCCCAGGACACCTGGGGCATGGGCCTCTCCACGGCGGTAGACGGCCCAGCCACCGGCTCCCCACGGGGTAACCCAACTGAGGGGGCATCCAGAGACCCTGCCTCCGACCCTGTCCGCTCCCCCACATTCTCCCCGGAAGGATCCAGGGTTGCGGCCTCCTTAGAGCAACTCCTGCACACTCCTGAGTCTAGCAGAGTACTCCTCTTAGCCCCACAAATTACACACTGGACTTTGGGAGACATAGCCCTTAAGAGCTACCTCCCCCCCTTAGAGCCTCACTCGCCAACTGCCACCCCAAGGGAACCGCGGGAGTCTGAAGCCCCCTGGGGAACTCCTTACACGGATATGCTGTGCCCTTTGCCCCAACGTGGTCTGTTTCATTTTTTTTTTTTTTTAAACACACGCTGTCAAAAAAGAAGCACCCTAGCTGTCTCCCCTGATCCGCTCCCACGGGTCTGCCAACCGCGGCACTAGAAGCCGGGAAACAAGCAAGGTGGAACGCGGGAGCAGCCGCAGTGCTCCCGCGCTAATGCCACGTGGCCGGGCCTGCACTGTAACAAGACGCTCCTGCGCGCCACGGCAAAAAGAGACGGCCCCCAGCCCGCCCTCTTACCTGCGCTGCCCCTGCAGCTAGAATCTGACGGGCCTATCACACCGTAGCCCGAGGAGGATCAGAGGGCCTCAATTCTGTCCTACAAACACCGCACGGAGGGCCGGCTCCGGACACCCCCGCGGGCAGCCAGAGGCACACTCACAGGCAGATCATCTGTTTGGCGCTTGGCTGAACAGCTCTATCACCTCTGCCGGGAGCGAACCGGCCCCTCTGCAGAAGATCGCGGGCCACTCGGAGGGGAAACTAGGAGAAGTAAGAGGAGAGCCTGAGGCACCGGGAAGGCACAGCTCCTGACATTTAAAGGTACAGGCCCTTTTTTTTTTTTTTTAATCTAAGAACCAATTACTTCACTCAAACTATTCCTTAATTGTTCCTCCAGTGAGCCCGGACCCCCGGGCTCGACCTAGTCAGCTGCTTGGAGACTGAGGTAACTGATGGAGGAAGGCAGATCCCAGAGATATATACGGATGACATCATGAAAAAGAAAGAGGTTCCTCAGTCTCCAAGCTGCTGATTAAGGTGGACAACTCAGAGGTCCGGAACTAGACTGGGGATACCATCAGGAATCCAGTATAGCATAGCTTATGTTCTTATGTTAGTAGAAGCAGGTGGGTCTTGTGAGGACTAAAATGTTCTGCTATCCACCAGACCACATCTATAGGTGAGCAGCTTTGTTTTCTTAAGAGGATAAGTAGCAGATGCAGCCATCACAAGCAGAATATGCTGCAAACTTTAGATACAAACTGACTTTAAACAAATAAGGGGAAAACATATACAACAATGCCATTAGGTAAATTCATAATGTTTCCGATGCAATCAAGCCACTGTTTTTTTGTTTAAAAATAGTAAGCAATCTAACAGGCTGACAGTGGCTCAGATGTTATGTACTTTGCATGCCCAGGTGGAATGTTTCCAGTTTAGTTCAAGTCAAGACTTCTGTTCCCCAGTTCGGTTGCAGCTGGGGAGACTCCCAACCATTGCATGGTGTGAGGCCTACATAGAACAATTGGCTTATGCTTTTCAAGTTCTGAAGGAAGCTAGGCTACATGTCCTCTGCCCAGGAAAGGGGCACAAGATGGGAAAAACACACAATCCCCCAGCTGATGTGAATGAAGGCTCATGCTACCAGATGCCAGCCTAGGTTTGAATGAGCCGGAAGAGGATCCAGAAATGGTGACATTTTACTTACCAATTAATGTCCTTACCACGAGTCCTGCTAGACCAGTCCAGACAAGTGGGTTGGGTTCCCCTACCAGCAGATTGGTGAAGACAAAGAACCAATGAAAAGTCCAGGTTTCAATGACATCACTCCTATGCCTCTATTCGCCTCAGCCATCAGAGGTCCCTTCAGTATTCGCCTCAAAGCATATGGGAGATATATAGCAAGCCTCGCACCACCTCACTTGTGGGCAATGAGTAAGCAACAGTAGAGAACTAAGTACAGAAAAACATCAACAGAAAGCAGTCAATAGAAGATGAATCTGCAGAGCCAAGGATAAAAATCATAGCGGATCCAAGGGTACTGCAGCAGAAAAGTAGAGCAAATACAGTTAAAAGGGCGGGCCTTGGAATTGTCTAATAGGACTAAAGGAAAGGACATTAACTGTTAAGTAAAATGTCACCTTCCATATTGTCCTGTTAGACCAGTACAGACAAGTGGGATGTACCAAAGCTACACCACCACTGGGCGGGAAAACGACACAGCAGCTTGCAAAATCATCGAGCCAAAAGCTGTGTCCATCCATATGTGGACATCCAAGCGGTAATTTAATAAAAGTGGAAAATGATGCCCAATTTGCTTCTTGCAATGTCTGTCGAGGTAGAATGGGCATGCAAACCTTCCAGAATCTGCTAGTTCAACAGCAGATATATCAAGGCAATTGCTTCCTTAATCCAGTGCCCCAAAGTTGACTTGGCTGCCACATCACCCCTGCACAGGCCAACAGTATAAAAAACGGTCAGACTTATGAAATGGATTCATAACCTCCAGGTACCGGAAGAGTGCATGCCGGACATCCACCAGGCAAGATCCTTATCCTTTCTCAGACACTGCTTCTTCGGGAAGGAGGGTAGGCAAACCACCTAATTCACATGAAAAGGAGAAAGTGCTTTAGGCAAAAGGAAGACAGATGAAAACGGCCTCCTCTGACAAGGTCAGATAAAGATCTTGGCAAGATAGAGCCTGCAGCTCAGAAATCTGCCTTGTGGAACAAATTGCAACCAAGAAGACAGTCTTGGGCATCAAATCCTTTAAGGTAGTGTGCTTCAATGGCTCAAAGGGTGCAGTCATCGGGGCCCTGAGAACCAGACACAGATCCCAGGAAGGGATCACAGACCGCGGGGGAAGATGCAGGTGCCAAACTCTCTGGAGAAAACGTGAGATGTCTGGGTGCAAGGCCAAAGACTTGCCAGACACCAAACCAAGGCCAGAGCTGTCACCTAAATTTTGAGGGAGCTAAGAAAAAGGCCTTCAGGGAGGACACCTTAGCTGCCTCAGAAGCAAACTGCTAAGCACCGCACCAGCGCTCAAAGAGGCACCATATCCTTATGTCTGCTAGCTTAGTAGACCTCCTCCATGCACCAAGCAGAGTAGAGATCACCACTGTACAGTACCCCTTATGCTCTAGCAGTTGCTGTTCAAGAGCCATGCCATAAGCGAGAAGGGAGCTAGGTCCTCTGGGACGAATGGACCCTGCTACAATAGCCCCGAGATGGTGAAAGCCGAAGAGGAGGCACCTGTAGGAGCAATATCAGATCTCCGAACCACGCTCTCCTCAGCCAATCTGGTGCCATCACAACAATCCTGCCCAGGTGCTGTTCTATATGCCGAATCACATGCCCCACCCAGGGCCACAGAGGATACACGTACAGCAGCCGCTGACTTGGCCAAGGCTGGGTCAGGGCATCAATGCCCCTGGACCCCATCTCTGTGTGATTACTAAGTGGCGGCAAACTTTAGCACTGGAGCAGGTTGCCATCAGATCCATTTTGGGGCGACCTCAGTGGCACAGAATCATCTAAAACACCTCCAGGATTTGGACAGTGGCAGCTGAGGAACTTCGCTTCCACAGTGTCCACCCCAGCAATGTGTTGGGCCATCAAAGTAGGAGGTGGTTCTCCACCCAGGCAAACAGGAAATCCATCTCCAGAGCCACCCCGCCAACTGACGTAAGCTACTGCCATGGCGTTGTATGAAAACATTGAACCATCTGGCCCTCGAACAGTGGCCAGAAATGCATTACAGCCAACCAGATGGCCATGAATGCTTCCCTGCGGTTCTAACGGCGCTGGGCAATGGGCTCCACAGTCCAAGAGACTGACATCAGTCATCAGCAGGATCAGGAGAAATCATTCAGCGGTACGCCCTTCCTCAGGAGACTGGGCTTCTGCCACCACCGCAGGCTGGCCTTCACCATCAACAGCAGCAGAAGAATGCGCTCAAACTCCTGAGAACTTGGGAACCATCAAGGCAACAAGGACTGTTGGAGCAGTCGCAAGTGAGCACACACCCACAGTACCATCTCTATGGTAGCTGCAATCAGAGGAGCTGAAAATAATCCCAGACTCTGGGGACCTACTGCACACAGAACAGCGTCAGGCAATTAAACAGTCTTCTTTTTCCTCTGGCAGGGAAACCCTGCCCACTCAAGTGCCAAAATATACTCTCAGAAACTCTAAGGACTGGGAAGGCAAAAGCTGGCTCTTTCCCCAACTGATCACCCAGCCGAGGCTTTCCACAAAGGGCACCACTCCTGAAGTCACCTGAGATGCTTCTGAAAGGGAATGGGCTCGGATGAGCCAGTCATCCAAGATAGGGATGGACAGATCCCTTGGTGCTGCAGCACCATAGCCACCACCACTATGATCTTAGAGAATATCCTTGGGGCAGTAGGTAGCCCGAAAGGGAGAACGGTGAACTGATAGGGAGAGCTAAGCACAGCAAAACAGATACTTTTGCTGCAGATAGGGTATGAAAATACACCTTAGCAAGATCCAGAGAAGCCAAGAACACTCCTCAGTGAGCTGCTTGAATCACGGAGTTCAAGGTTTCCATCCGGAAGTGCAGAACACGCAAATGACCATTGGCCTCCTTGAGATCCAGAATGGGTCAGAAGGAACAGTCCCTCTTTGGCATCATAAAATAGATGGAATATCTGCCTTGCCTCACTCATCCGGGGGAACGGGCACTACCACTTTTAGGCGCAGTAACTTATCCAAGGTGGTCTTCACAGTGGCACCTTTGATCATAGACCCACAAGGGGAAATGATGAAGACATTGGGAATCAGCTCTTTGCATTCCAGGACATAGTCCCCGCTCCTCAGCACCAGGCCAATCAGGATGCAGCAGAGGACTTAATTTAAAGCACCATTGGGCGGACCCATGCCTGAGGGCCTTGCCAGAGGGTCCTTTGGTGAGGCCCTTGGGCAGGGACCGAAGAAGGGGACCTAGCAAACCACAAGATCAACCAGATAACTCCACACAAGCGGAAGGAACACTCCTATACCAACCGGCCTCACACAACTGAGGCACCTCAAACCTAAACATCAGAAGGTAATAAGAAAACTACAACAAACAACAGCAATCTTTTCCAAGGCCTCCCCAAAAAGCAGCTTGCCCTTATTGGGGAGTTTGCTAAGGCGAGCCTTAGAAGACGCGTCCGCTGCCCAATTCCTCAACCAAAGGAAGTGCCTGGCCGCAATAATAGATGCCATAGATTTGGCTGATATCCTTACCAAATCATAAAAGGCGTCCGCTAAATATGCTGCCGCCGACTCTAATTTCGGCACATCAGCGGAAAACTCTTCCTCTTTGTCTGGAACTGGATCCCCCTGGATCCAGCAGATAGTGGCTCTAGACACATATGCTCTGCAAATAGCCGCCTGCAAGGAAAGAGCATTGGAATCAAATGTCTGCTTAAGGAGAGACTCTAACTTATGATCCTGCAGATTCTTAAGGGCCACACCCCCTTCCACCAGGATCGTCGTCTTTTTAGTCACTGCTGAGACCAAAGCATCCACCTTTGGCATCTTAAGCAATTCCTTCTCTTGCGGCACAGGGTAAAGCTGCCCTAGGGCGTGGCCACCCCTCAGGGTTGCTTCAGGAAACTCCCATTCTGATTCAATCATCTGCTTAATCACCCTATGCACCGGGAAGCACCGCTGCTCTGCTTTAAATCCCTGGAGCAAGGGATCCTCCAGCGGCTCCACTTGCAATGCAGGAAGCACAAGATTCAGGGCTGCCAGAGACTGCTCAATCAGCGCTCCCAGCTCCTCCTTACGGAACACCCTAAAAATATTAGGGTCATCGCCCGCAACAAGCTCACCTTCCTCTAGCTCCCCTGCACCAGGGTCCCAACCTGCTTCAGAGAGGATTTCCCCCTCTTCTGCCATCTGAGGCACCGAAAGCTGTTGCCCGAAGCTATCGGAGCCAGCCACTGGACCCCGCACTGCCTGAGAGGATCCTTCTCCCGGATCTGACATCCCGATCTCTGCTTTGAGGGTACTTACCCCACTAGGAGAAGACGTCTTGCTCAAAGACTGCTCCATTCTCAAACAGTATGCTTTATGCATCTCTAGGATGAAATCAGCTGAAAACAACAACGTTTGCACTCCCCCCCTGCACCCACAGCAGTTGTGCTAGGGGCCGAACTTCCTCTGAGGGAGACTTAATAGCCTTAGCCTTCTTTTTCACAGCCTTGCTCCAAAGCGCGGGAGAAACAGCAGGCTCTGACAAAATGGCCGCCATTCCCGCTTTATCCGCCAAGCCCAGTCTTCTCTGACACATTACCCGACGCTGACTTCTCCTCCATTAAGCCTCAGAACAGCAGCTCTAACCGGCTGCTTTGCCTGATGCACGTGCGGCAGAGCCCCGGCCCGAAAATGAAACCGCGTCAGCTTCCACATTGCGCGCACGCCACCAAACCTGGCAGCATGCGCTCAAAATACACCCCTGCGGCTGGATCCCCGGCCTAGTAACCACGGTGACTAACAGGCGCCCTACCTGAAATGGCACGCATACACTCGCCAGCTTCCCCTGACCTTCTGCTGCCAGCGGACACGGCGAACCGGTGCTCAGCAGAGATTTGAACACTGAGGCTGCCAGAGCGTACCTCGCCTCACGGAAGGACAAATCGGCAGAATTTAGGCATTAGGCAGCTACTGCCTGTACTGCCTCTTGACCGTCACAACTTCGGCGGTCCTTTTTTTTTTTTTTAAGTAAATGAGGCAACGAACTCCCCTGGACCTACTGCCCAGCTAGGCAAGCCAGGTAAATCCTTCCTGCGCTTCAATCTTATGAATTCTTTCCTGATCTCCACTCAATTCCTCTTTTCCTCTCCAGGAGCCTGTCAGGGCACGTCCGTTCAGCTGCTGAGGACTGAAAGAATGAGTCTGGAACTCCAGGGGGAACTGGATAGCCTGTCAGCAAGACTCTGGTAATTTAGTCCTCAGCTGCTGAAGGAGGTTGACTACCCTAACGTTCCTGGACTGGCCCGGAGAGACGAAGAGGAATGAGACTGTACCAAACGGAAGGTTATCTGCCAAAACATAGCACACTAAGGCTTGCTCTCTGATGCAAAAAGCAAGCTAGCGCAGGAAAATTGCCAGAAAAACCACTGCGCTAAAATAGCACCGTGGACATGCTAATCACATGCAAATTGCTGAATTTGTACTTGTGTCTGATGTAAAAAAAACTGTGCTCAAACTTAAAAGAAAAGTAAAAAAAACTGTTCTAACAGAGGCTCTTGACACCAGCTTCAGGCAGGCATAAAGATCTAGGGGGAGCAAAAGTATTATCTGAGGTGACGTAACATGTCACCTCATATGATCCAGGCACCAGGAAAGAGCCCCAATACAATAAGGCATATGGGGGGGTTCAGTGTCCCCCCCAGACACTGGACCCCTCCCCCCTCAAGTACCACGACTACTAATCAGAAATATTGTTAGCCCCGTGGGCCACAAATTCCCCCTCTCAAAAAATGATTGGTGGCTCCTTGGGCCTCCACTAACCCAAGCCCACCCACATACCCCACAAACTGCTGGGGGGGGGGAGCCTAGTCTGCCAAATAAGGAAATAATTTCTTACTTGGTAGACTTACCCCCCTCCTCCGAAGGTGCATCCTGAGACACAACACAGACATTTTAGCTTATTTAGCAACGGCAACACCACCAAACTTAAAATGCGCGGAAGAAAGGCCCGGCAATCTACTTCTGTATCTTGCCATGAAAACCCAATGGATAGTTACAACAAAACAAATTGTGCTATAGTGCTGGAAGATGAGACCCCAGGTCAACAATTTAGGATAGCTATCCAGAGGGTCGCCATGAGTCGACCCCGACTCGATGGCACTTAACAGCAGACTAAGCCTCCCCCAAGATGTATCACACAGGCACCTTCATTTTGAGATGCAGCGGCAGGAAGGCAGGAAAGTGTGGGCATTGTTCCTGCTTACCACTCAACTAAAGGTACTGCAGTGGGGAAGAGAACATAAGATAAGAACATAAGATATGCCATACTGGGTCAGACCAAGGTCCATCAAGCCCAGTATTCTGTTTTCAACAGTGGCCAATCTAGGTCATATGTACCTAGCAGTTTCCCCAAGAGACAAGTTCCACAATGCTTGTACTGGGTCAAGCATTGATATCTTCGGTCACTTCTTAATAATGGTTTATGGACCTTTCCTCCAGGAACTTGTCCAAACCTTTTTTAAACCCAGCTACACTAACAGCCTTTACTACATCCTCCGGTAACAAATTCCAGAGTTTGATTACACGTTGAGTGAAAAAATATTTTCTTTTATTAGTCTTAAATAGTTTACCCTGTAGCTTCATTGCATGTCCCCTAGTCTTTCTATATTCTGATGAGGTAAACAATCGATCTATCCGTTCATTAATTTATAGACTTCTATCATATCTCCCCTCAGCCGTCTCTTTTCCAGGTTAAAGAGCCCTAACCTTTTTAGCCTTTCCTCATAGGAGTATCCTTCCATCCCCTTTACCATTTTGGTGGCTCTTCTCTGAACCTTTTCTAAAATTGCTATATCCTTTTTAAGATACGGCGACCAGAATTGCCCACAATATTCAAGGTGCGGTCTCACCATGGAACGATATAGAGGCATTATAATATCTTTTGTTTTATTTTCCATTCCTTTCCTTATCATACCTAGCATTCTATTTGCTCTCTTGGCCGCCGCTGCACACTGGGCCGAGGGTTTTAACATGGTATCCACAATGACGCCTAAATCTTTTTCCTGGGTGGTGGTTCCTAATGTGGAACCTTGCATCGTGTAACCATAGTTTGGGTTGTTCTTCCCTAGGTGCATAACCTTACACTTGTCCACATTAAATTTCATCTGCCATTTTGATGCCCAGTCTTCCAATTTATCAAGATCCTCTTGCAATTTTTCACAATCCTCTTGGGTTTTAACAACTTTAAATAGTTTTGTGTCATCTGCAAATTTGATAACCTCACTCGTTATTCCACTTTCCAGGTCATTTATGAATATGTCAAAAAGCAGCGGACCCAGCACAGATCCCTGGGGTACACCACTATTCACCTTTCTCCATTGGGAAATTTGGCCATTTAGCCCTACCCTCTGCTTTCTATCTTTTAACCAGTTCCTGATCCACAATAGTACACTGCCTCCTATCCCATGACTCTTTAGTTTTGCCAAAAGTCTCTGATGAGGGACCTTGTCAAAGGCTTTCTGAAAGTCCAGATACACAATATCAACCGACTCACCTTTTTCCACCTGTTTATTCACTCCTTCAAAAAAGCATAACAGATTAGTAAGACAAGAGGAGTTAGGGGTGAACTAGGGTGTTAGTGGAGTCCCACTGAGCCACTAATGACTTTTTCAGAGGCCAGGGTTTTTTGTGCAAGGATGCGGGGTTGGGGGTCAGTGCCCAGAGAGGGGCACCACCTATGAAAAAAATGCTTAAAAATGAATGGTAAAATTATTATAAAGACAGTTGAACTACCTGCTATGCATATTTCAAAGTATAGAAGAATCACCACCATATGAAACTGGCTTAGAAAAAACAGCAAATCATAATGAATTAAAATTTTGTACTGTACATCAGTAACTGCGTATGAATCCTGCTTGTGCCCAAACAGTAACTGCACAAAAGTAATTACTGCAACCTTTTGACATTACAAGATGTGTTTATTGAAATACCTTTCAGCATTTAGCTTTATTCTAAGTCCCAGTGGCCCAAGGATCAAAGCTTGGGGAACCAATGATCTAGACAAAGGTGTATTCAATTCAGTGCCTGTTCCCAGAACAAAATTATAGAGTGGTTGTATGAATGTAAGAAGTGCTAGATTTCTTCAGACTCATCCATTCAATAATTAATTTAGGTTTACTCAGAAAGGATTGTGCTGCAGGAGAATCAAAGATTAAACCCCCACTATTCAATAACACCCCCCTTCCCTTTCAGGCAAGCTCTGTTTATCCCTTTCAGGCAATCTCTGTTTATCCCTCCTCCCAAGAAATCTGATCTACCTCATTATCATCTGCAGTCCAAAGTCTACCTGAATTGCAGCCGAAATAAAGAAACTAAAGTGCAATTCAGCTACATTTTAAAAAGACGTCTACGAGCAGTGCTTTCACTACCACCTCTTCGTAAGCTAAAACCGAAGTCGCCAAGATTTTCTTTTACATGCCAGCTGTATTTCTTTTAAGCCGATATCGGCAGCTTCATTTTTGGAAATGTCCTACTAAGCCACTCCTAACACTATCAAGCTAAGAAAACCAGGACACTGCCGTGATGCATACGATCTAGAATAAAAGCATTAACATTTTTTAAATAAAATTATATACTCTTTTGTACTGTTAGGTTTATACTTTATTCCGAAGGATGAAAATACAGCTTAAGACAAAGACCTTCTTAAAGTTAAGCAATGCAATGAAAAAACATTCACATCTCTAAATTTGGAAGCATAGCCCCTTTTGCGTAAATGGGGGAAAAAGTTTTAAAAGGCAATCACGAACATTATCTTCTTAATGAAAACACGTCCACTCCCTAGCGCTCCCATGCGTTAACATTACCCCATACTAGTCCTACTATACAAAGGGCGATGTGCTAAAAAAGGCAAGCCAGGGACTAATGCCGCAACCAATTTCCGAGCTCCATATAACACTGGAGAAAAGACTCCCTTCCCTCTCAGCACTTTACACTCGTTCTCCCACCGTGGGGTGTTTTGTTTTGCTTTGTTTTTTTTAACTTCCTGCGACTTCATTTTAAAATCAAAAACTATCACGTGGAGAGGTTGCTAAACTGTCCCGCAAACTAGCAGCGCGTGTCAGCGCCGCCTCGCGGGTACAGAGAGACTCTTAGCCTACACGTGCAGGCATCAAGAACTCCGCACGCACCTAGTAGCCCGATAGAATGCTCAACAGTCCCTAAGTGGCTCTGAAACTTTAGAACTAACCCCGCTAGAGCCAGTAAGTACCGGTATACCAAAACAGCAGAAAGCGTTTCCACTTCCCGCTAGGGCCGGTGCTATGGTTTCTGGTACCCCCCTCCTCCACCCGGTAACTGCCGCACCTCAAGCAACTAGCCAGTTCGATACATGGAAACTGCCGGGAGAGGAAGAAAGTGGCTCGCTACTCACCGCAGAGCTTTCAGCGTGCTGCTTAATCTCCATTGCTGGGGTGGGGAGCAGAGAGACCGCGCGCGCCCGCCCGCAAGGGAGCCGGGTGAGAGGACCTCGCCCCGCGCTAAGGAAGGGGAGCGCGAGCCCTCCGGAGGAACGGCAGTTTGCACTTGCCGGAGCTCGCGCAGAGCGACGGATTACAACCCACGACAGCTACGCTCTACTCGCCTTCCCCGGCGCGAGGCGAAAGCTCCCGGATTTAAATGCGGACGCAGAGAAAAGGCCAAGGAAGAAAAAGTGGGCGGAGGTGGCCCCGGGTCGCCATGGAGACGGCGGCCACTACACAATGTGATGACACTGCAAGGGAGGGAGACCGCAGACTTCGATGGCTGACGGGGCGGGAAAGAGGAGGTGGACCGACCGCCTGATGTCTTTCATCTGCATGCTGCCGCTGGGCGGGATGGGGAACTTTAAAAGTGTTTACTTTGCTTTGAATTCTCTTCAACCTGCTTCGGTGAAGGAGGGGCGTGGTGGCGTCCGCCTCTGCCTTCACCTTCAGAGGGGTTTTCGCACGCAGGAGCTGTCCAGCAGCACCAGCTCCTCTTCCCTCACGCGTCATCGGTTAAGGGACGCTTGGAGTATTTAAGTCCTGGTTTTTCTCACAGCTCCGAGTATGTGTTCATTAATCCCTTTCCTAAGTATCCTTTGGTGCAGCTAGTTTTAATGCATGAGTCTGTAAGAAATGAACCTGATAAAAAGTATACCAGTGCAGTTGATTTAAACTCCGCTTTAACACTCAGCAAAGAAGGGTCACTTTGATACAGCCTATAAAAGAAACATCTCTAAGAGAAACGTTGATTATAAATAATGGTGTTTTGGCGTTGGACATGCAGCTGATTAGATACTTTTCTCTCTCTCTCTTCCTCCCTTTTTCGTATTGGAAAAGCGGATAATGAAACTAGAAGTTTGATATAGAATGTATTCTATTTACCCGACATTTCTAGCAGACAGCTTTCTTTCTCTTACTAATCAGCTGCACAGTATTGGCTCACGCTAAAACACTATAATAATTTCTATTGTGGCAGGTTACTGTAGATGTTTCTTTTATGGGCTGTATCACCAATGTTAAATGACCCTTCTTTGCTAAGTGTTAAAGCGAGTAGCTCTATTGCCTCAGAAGAAAAGGCCTGGGGCATCTACTTCCGGCCAAGAAAACCCAGGGGCTGCTGGAGCGCCAGGAATCAGCATCAACTTGAAGGCACTTAACTGTGTTGTTTTTGTTTTATCTCCTTCCTTGTTGTGTATGCTGTGTCTCCCTAGCCTAGGTAAATGTTTGCTACCACTATACTTGAATTTCTCTCTGGCTTTGAGAGTTTATAAATACATAGATAAAAATCTAGGTCAATCTTCCCAGTAACTGCTGAATCAGCTAGGGACATATTAAGGATTTTAGTCAGTACAAATTGAAAATACACTTTATCAAATTTTAAACTAAACAAACAGCAGCAAAGCAATATACAGAGTCAAATCTGGTCCCCTCAGCTCAGCTCTTTTCCACACCGACCAAAGAGTTCCTCAAGGGTCCTCACTGTCTGCCCTACTTTTTAAAATTTATGTACAACCAGTTTGCAATATATTCAAGAAGCATAATATATAATACATCATAGATGTAGATGACATTATGGCCTACACCCCAATTCAGTTAGACACTCCAGACGTCAACATGCCTCCATGAAATGATAACCTGGCTTACCAACAATATCATCAGCAGCAGCATCAAAACTGAGGCAATCACAAAGAACACAGAGTTCCCCCCCACGCCACTCAGCCAAAATTGCTAGTTCCCAAATTACAATAAAGGATGAAGTCCACTACCTTGGTGTCATAATTCACAAGCATCTCAACCTACAAGCTCACATCAATAAGACCTTCAAGTCTGCCTTCCAGAAACTTGCAACGATAAGAAGATTAAAGCCACTCCTTAGTCAAGAACATTTCCGCACCATATGTCCGTCCAACACCAGCACTGTAATGCCCTCCAAGGTTTGCCCAAACTATCTGACCCCTGCAATTAGTCCAAAACACCACTGCCCGAACCATCATTGGATCATTCAACATGATCATATAACTTCCCTCCTGTACTAACTACACTGGTTGCCAATTACTTCACGAGCTAAGTATAAATCAGTCCTTAACATCTTCAAAATCAAAAACAACATAACAGCCAGAATCTTGCAGGAACTTATATATACCAAATACAAAAACAGGCCTGACAGAAGCAGTAACATTAACACCATACCTACATCCAACCTGTTCGCAAAGGCCAAAACGTCCACTGCGAAGAGGGCCCTCTCACATGCTGCCCCCTCTATCTGGAACTCTCTCCCAGAAAAACGAAGAGCAGCAGCTACTTCCAAGAATGACCAAGATAAAAAGAGAAAAACTCAGACATGAATTTAAGAAGTGCCCCAAATGAGGGGAAAAAATGAACTCCACTGATGCCCACGACCCATGTGTAAGATGCCTCAGAGAATCCCATTGGGTGGAGGATTGCCCTCACTGTGCAAAGATGTCCCCCATGGCTCATTGCTCATGCAGCCATGCCCTGCATGAATTCCTGGACTCCAAAATCATGGAAAGATCTGGTGAGCATGCTGTTTCCAAATGTCAGTCTGAAGGGGATAAACAGCCTGAGAACCCTGCACACAGAGGCAACCGCATGGCCGCTGCCATCTTGGCTGCCACAAAAATGCCAGCCCCATGTGCAGCTTCAACACAAGATGCGCCGCACCCCCCCCCCCCACCCCATCAAGGCTTCCATCTCCTGAATGGCACAACATTTGGGACCCCCACCAGCTGACGATGAACCCTCTAGGCCTGACCGCAGATCCTCCAGGGCTTCAGCCTTGCTCCACCCAACTCCAATATTATTGGTCAGCATCGTGACAATGGACAATGTTTTGTCACTGTGCCAAGAAGGGAAGCCATGAATGGCATCAAGGAAAGCCTCCTGCCCCCTCCCCCCCCCCCCCCCGCATGGCTCAGGATCCAGCAAAAGGAAAACGCCAGATCAGCAGTAGCACAAGTGGCTCCTGCAGCAGCTATCAGCGCAGGGGAAGAAACCACCACAGAAGGTGCAATTCAGTGAGGTGCAGTCAAACTGCAGTAGCCCATACAGCTTTGGCAGCCCATGAAAGCACTATTTGAGCACAGACAAGTACTGCAAGGACCACAGTAAGTCTACCCACGACTGAAGCACTCCAGCCCCTGAGCCCAGTGGGCTCCTCCTCCTTACCCAAGCCCTTGGCCATGCTGGATCTGTTGGCTAGATTTCTGGCACAGCACACCTCCGAAATACTCCAGCATCCGCAGCGCAACCTGGCCATGCCACCACCAGTGGAACGGGCACCACTGCCCAGGACTCCCTCATAAGAACATAAGAAATGCCATACTGGGTCAGACCAAGGTCCATCAAAAGCCCAGTATCCTTTTTCCAACAGTGGCCAAGCCAAGTCACAAGTACCTGGCAGGTTCCCAAAAATGTACACAGGTTCCACAATGCTTGTCCCGGGATAAGCAGTGCATTTCCTGGGTCCTCTTTAATAATGGTTTATAGACCTTTCCTCCAGGAACTTGTCCAAATCTTTTTAAAACCCAGCTACACTAATAACTTTTACTACATCCTCCGGTAACAAATTCTAGAGTTTGATTACACTTGAGTGAAAAAATATTTTCTCTTATTAGTCTTAAATGGGTTACACTGTAGCTTCATTGCATGTTCCTTAGTCTGTCTACTTTTTGATGGCGTAAACTATTGATCTACAGTATGTTTAACCGTTCCACTTCATTTATTAATGTATAGACCTCTATCATATCTCCCCTCAACCGTATCTTTTCCAGGTTGAAGAGCACTAACCTCTTAAGCCTCTCCTCATAAGTCTATCCTTCCATCCCCTTTACCATTTTGGTGACTCTTTTCTACTTTTTCTTATACCACTATATCCTTTTTAAGACACAGCGACCAGAATTGCATACAATAGTCAAGGTGCAGTCGCACCATGGAACACTACAGATGTATTAAAATATCCTTTGTTTTATTCTCCATTCCTTTCCTTAAGATTCCTAGCATTCTATTTGCCTTCTGTGATAAGGAAGCTTATCATAGCTCAGGAAGGAGCTATAGGAAAGGTGAAGTGACTCTGAACAAGCAACCTGTCAGTTCTGGTAGAAATAAGAAAACAGAATTTTCCCATAAAAGACTACCAGTCCCAGAATGCACCAGGTTTCCAACAGCCATTAGAGGAGCTGATGTGGGGAAACGGTGTTCAATCAGGAGGGCTATGAGATAATCCCTAAGCACTCATCTCAAAGGGCAGGGCCTGATTCAGCACAGCTGCGCTGTGTTAGGGAGGAGCACTCATCTAAGCAGAATAAAGGTAGAGTTTATTCTACAGAGAATCAGCTTGAGCTTGATCATCTTCATCATCAGGAGGATCATCAGAAGCAGAAGCCCAACCGGACGGACAGAGAGGGAAAGAAACCCTTTGGAAGAAAGAGGAGAAAACCCTTTGAGAGGTCTAGAAGAGTCCAGAGCAGTACGTATACTGGGAGGCATTCCAAGGGCCAGCAAACACCATTGGACTGGGGAAAGCCAGAGGAATGGTGCTGCAGAGCTAGGAATCTCCAGACGGTACCTGTGAGGGAGACGGCTGCACGTGGAAGGGACCCTAAGACCCGTGCCAGAAGGTATGTGAAGAGAGATCCAGTGTCCAGGGATCTGGATTGGAAGGCTGAACATAAGAACTGGACTACATACTGGCCAGGCTATATAGAGAGGAACTCTTAACAGCAATGGAAGCTCAGGTATGAACACTGATCTATGCCCTAGCTATAACCTGGAAAGACAGCAGGGAAACAAGTATTCTCCTGAAAGTGCTCCATTGGGAGATTCATCTGTGCCGATCCATGATATTGAACCCATGCTTGTTGAAGAAGGGGGGGTGATAGCAGATGAAGAATCTGTTTACATGGACTGCTCTCTGTCTAAACTCCTTTGGTGATTTTCTGTTATAAAGTACAGCAACCATCACAAAGAAATACAAACTTGTTCTTTAATCTACTCAGAAAAGCACCTGTGTAGGATTTCTAGCCACGCAGTAGAAAGCAAGCCAGCTAAGGGGTTTCAGCTGGATAACTGCTAGCAATTGAGCCTTACCTAATTGCTTGTGAGCTCTAAGAGAATCACTTCTGAATCTATGTGGGAAGATATAAGAAGTTTACCTGAAAAGAACAGGTTTTTTTCCTTCTTTGTGGCTTCTGTTTGTTGTTTGATACTTTGCTAAGAGAATATTAGCTAAAGCCTACAGAAAAGACCAGTTTGTTACCAACCAGGTCTTATTTATTTTGCTTTGATTGCCTGACAAGTTAAAATGTTGTTTTCCTGATTTTGTTTTCCAAGTTTAACACTGAAAGCAAGTAACCTGATTTATGTGCTACCAAGCATATCTGTGTTGGGAGAAATAACCCCATAAATAAATATCTTATTGGCTTTACCCAAAAGCACAACTAATTATTGTGAGCAGCTGTGTCTGGTGTGAATGAACTGCATTGCCCACAATCCCTTGCAAATCATATAGATATATGCACTTGCCAAGACTGTGAAGATTCTCACCCAGGCAGCCGTCTGACACTTCTTGACCATCACTGCACACTGGGTGGAGGGTTTCAACTTGTTATGCACAGTGGCACCTAAATCTTTTCCTGGGTGGTGGTTCCTAATGTGGAACCTTGTATCATGTAACCATAGTTTGGGTTGTTCTTTCCTAGGTGCATAACGTTGCACTTGCCCATATTAAATTTTATCTGCCATTTGAACGTCCAGTCTTCCAATTTATCAAGGTCCTCTTGCAATTTTTCACAATCCTCTTGCGTTTTAAGAACTTTGAATAATTTGGTCATTTGCAAATTTGATTACCTCACTCGTTATTCCCATTTCCAGGTCATTTATGAATATGTTAAAAAGCAGCAGACCCAGCACAGATCCCTGGGTTACTCCACTATTCACCTTTCTCCAATGGGAAAATTGGCCATTTAGCCCTACCCTCTGCTTTCTATTTTTTAACCAGTTTGTGATCCACAATAGTACACTGCCTTCTATCCAATGGCTTTTTAATTTTGCCAAGACTCTCTCATGAAAGATCTTGTCAAAGGATTTCTGAAAATCCAGATACACTATATCAACCAGCTCACCTTTGTCTACCTGTTTATTTACACCTTCAAAAATATGAGAGATTTGTAAGCTTTCTCTCATTAAACCATGATTATCTACACGTTAAGTAGTTTTATTCTTTATAATAGTTTCTCCCATTTTTCCAAGTACTGATGTCAGGCTCACCAGTCTGTAAGTCTCCCAGATCACCCCTGGAACCCTTTTTAAAAATTGGCACTACATTGCCCATTCACCATTCTTGAGGTATGATGATTTTAATGATGGTTCACAGATTACTAATAGCAGGTCTGCAATCTCATATTTTCCAGGCTCCAGGAAGACACGCACGAGCGCCTGGCCAGCATCCGCTGCATGGGAGAAAATCTCTTCAGGGAAAAGGTAAGAGAGACTGAACGACATGAAGAACCATTTCACGACCCTCCAGACTCTGTTCTCTGACAGCCTCGAGCACAATTCCAGCTACAGGAAGATACATAGTGCCTACCACAGGAAATCGTATTCTGCATCGAAACACTACCAGCAATACCACAAATGACAGCCCCAGCACTGCAAACATCAGTTGTACCACCAATACCACAAAAACCATAACAGAGGGACCGCCAACATCAGAAGCAATCCATGGCACCCTTGGGGAAAAGCACCTCCTCCTTTTGATGCCATGACCCAAAGAGACATGCCGAGGGGGTGCCTCTCCCTCTTCACGGAAGCATGGGTGACAATAATGACCAACAAGTGGGTCCTGGAAACTATAAGACAGAAATAACGAATCCGATTCGCTAAGACCCTTCACCAAAGCACAGTCCCCCACAGCCACCCCCCTGCACATGTACTCGCTACCATGGTCTCAGAGGTTCGTGACCTGCTAGTGTCCAAGGCCATAGAGCAGGTACCACCCATCAAGATTTACTATGCCTTCTACTCCAAGTACTTCCTCATTTCCAAGAAGTCCGGTGGTGTATACGCCATCCTCGACCTTCCTAGCTCAACAAATTCATTCACAAGGAGTGGTTCCGTATGTACTTGCCACTCCTATAACCCAATGATTGGCTCATGTCACTGGACCTACAGGATACCTTTACCCCTATTCCCAGCCATCCAATGCACCATCAGTACTTGCATGGAATAGGGATAGCCATAGGCGTAGGCGTACAGGAAGCCTAGGTTGCCCCAATGAAGGTCAAATGCATGGTGCCTGGCTGTGTGCTGCAGAGTGCCTGAAGCAGAATTGTAGGCACTTCATTTCGGATGGGTGGGTGAAGAGGTCGATTCTGGCCCAGCCCCATTGCTAAAATGGTCCACTGGCACAACCAAATAGAGGGTATTCCCCTTCGGACTCTCACCAGCCCCACAGGTCTTCACGAAGTGAGTTGCAGTCACGTACCTATGCAAATCTGGAGTGTGTGTGTTTCCCTATCTGGATTGCTAGCTTATTACGACCCCCTCGCAGCTGAAGGCTGAGAACTCAGTTCAGCACACAGTCACTACGCTGCGTTGCTGGGCTCCCTAGTCAACTAAAAGTCATCCCACCTCCAGCCTGCACAGTCTCTAGAATTCATCAGTGCTACCCTACACATGCCCCAAGCGAAGGCCTTCCTGCCATGACATAGATCAGACACCACTGTCTCCCTGGCACGATCGTTGTCAACATCGATTGATGCTTTAGCCAGGATGCTTCTGTGACTCCTGGGTAACATGGCAGCGACCACCCAGGTCATCCCATTTGCAAACTACACATGTGGAACCTCCAATGGCACCTCCACCACAATTGGAACCAGCACTCCCAAACCCTGTCCTTCAGGGTCAGCATAGACCAGAGCACCCGGAAGGCACTAGACTGGTGGATGCTTTGCGATCATTTCATCCAGGGAAGACTCTCAACCACTCCAGCATGACCTGGTCATCACCACAGACACTTCCACGATCAGCTAGGGAATGCACCTCCGGCAGATTCACAGGCAAGGGGCCTGGACGGCACAGGAGCACCGATTTCATATCCAACTGCTTGAGCTGCAGGCGATCAGATATGCCCTGCAAGCCTTTCAGTCATGGATCTCCAACAAGATGGTGCTGATTTAAACAGACAATCAAGTGACAATGTTCTACATCAACAAGCAAGGGGGCATGGGGTCCCTTCCTCTATGCCAGGAAGCCCACAAAACCTGGACTTTCACTCTGACCAAGGGCTGCTTCATGCAAGTCTCCTACCTGCCGGGCGAGCTTAACCAGCTGGTGGACAGCCTCGATCTCCAGCTGCAACCACCACAAGTTGTCCCTCGACTCCCGGATTGTCAACTTCCTGTTTCAGTGGTGTGGCTGGGCCAGAATCAACCTCTTCGCCCATCCATCCAACACAAAGTGCCTATAATTCTGCTCTAGGCACTCTGCAGCACACATCCTGGTGACAGATGCATTTGACCTTTCGACCTTCATTGGGGCAGCCTAGACCTCCTGTATGCCTTTCTCCACCCCACTCATCTCCAGGACCCTCCAGAAAATCATCTCCGACAGGGTGACAATCAGCCTCATCGTCCCCTATTGGCCAAATGCAGGTATGGTTTCCCTATCTCCAGTGCCTCACCATCACTTCACTGATACAACTACCCCTGACACTCGACCTCAGCACCCAGGACGGGAGGAGCATGCTCCACCCCAACCTAGCGACGCTCGCACTGATTGCCTGGAAATTGAGAGGGCACAACTGTCCGCCCTCTCCATCACCACAGACGTCCAGCACTTCATCTTTGCAGCCAAATAGGGAGTGGGATCGCTGGGTAGACTCCCAAAGTGGAAATGTTTTGATTCCTGGTGCTCAAGGGGATTAATTCTTCGTCTTCTTTGATCCCAACAGGCCGGACCGCCCCATCACAAAGAGGACACTTTCACAGTGGATCACCTCCTGCATCACCTTCTGCTATTCCTGGGTTGGCATGGAACACCAAGGCTCCATCGGGGCCCACCAGCTCCAGGCCATGGCAGCTACCCTGGCGAACCTGAGAAAGGTACCAGTGCAGCACATATGCATGGCCACCATCTGGTCCTCCATCCTCACCTTTCAGTGGCACTACTGCATGTGCCAACCTGCGCTGTCTGACAGCTCCTTTGACCATGGCATCCTCAACAGAACTGTCTGGCGGGACCAGGAGAGACCTCCCAGACCCAGGAGGGCAGGGCAAGGCCCCCCTGGGCTGCACTCAGATACCACAACAGCTGTAGGCTGCGGTTCTGGAACTTTATTCTGACACCACTGCCTTTCTGGGTGGGGGTTTGCCCTCCACCCAACCACACACTGCACTGCATAATGTTTGGGCTGCACCCCGACCGCTTGAGGCTTGACTGTACCCAGCTATGTTAGCCATGCCTGTTACCACTATGTTGTGTTGAAGTTGCCTGTTGATTGATGCCTTGCCTGTATCCAGGTTATGTGGAGGAGTAGCCTAATGGTTAGAACAGCAGTCTAGAGCCAGAAAGATCAGGGTTCAAATCCCACTGGCACTCCTTGTAGCCTTGGGCAAGCCACTTAATCCTCCGTTGCCTCAGATACAAACTTAGATTGTGAGCCCTTTGGAGACAGGGAAATGCATAATGTACCTGAATGTAACTCATCTTGATCTACCCCTGGAAAGGCATGAGCTAAATACCAAATGTTATCCCTTTGGTCCAGTTAGGTTATGATCACCTGTCGGATCGTTGTAGATCTACTGTTGTTGTACTTGTTATTGCTCAATTGTAGTACCTGTGGTACCATTAATAAATCCTTTACTGCAATGCCCTGTGTCAACTTCAGTCTAGACCGTAGGCTTCATTCCTCCGCAGCCAAGGCAGGCCGTAAGGCCACATCTAAGGAATCACCAGGTGTGGCTGATGCATCCTACTTGTCCATGGAGAAGGGGTTCTCCGTGGACAGCAGGATAAGTTAGCCACATGAACCTGTCCACCTCCCCTACGGATGAAACCAACAGCGCGTCCAGCTTATGTCTCATTTTCCCATCTGTCCTATACATACTGGCATTCTTTTCATTTTCTGTTTCAGTTTTTATTGTATTCTATTTGTAAACCGCTTTGATGTACCCACATTAAGCAATATATCAAATCTTAAATAAATGAAAATAAAATGCTGCAGTACCAGGCCATGCCCTACAGGGGGGGGGGGTCTAGACTCGGGATTGACTAAGCCAGGTAGGGGCAGGTCAGGGGGTAGGGGCATCTGGGCATATAGGAGAGCATTTCCATCTATGGTGCCATCGGATGATGTCATCGGGTGTGGCTGACTTATCCTGCTGTCCACGGAGAACCTCCATTACAGATAAGTAACCTCAATTTTTCAGCGCACTATCTGCATTACTTAGGGCAGCAAAAAAAGCAGCCGTAAACTATCTGGATAGTGGGCTTAAAAATCAGCACTGAAACTGCATATTTAAGTCAGTCACTGTCCAAATACAGCGGAGTTTGAATATTGCCCTATTAAAAACCACTGTTATTTATGTTGTAAATAACTGAAAAGCTTAAGATCTTTTAAAGTCTCCAAATGACCTAGTCTTTTACAAAGGGTACTGTTGTTGATGCAATGGACGTGCAATACTTAATTAAGAAAGGGTTGAATCAGAAAAAGATACATAACTGGAGTACAATAGATAGTTCCTGAGCGGTCCTCCAGTTTAGTCCTCCACATCCGGGTAGTGCACCTCCTCCTGCAGCACGGAGACTGGACCAATCAGAATCTTTTTCTCATGACGTATCCTGCTGGAGCTTCCCTCAGCCCCCCAGTGTGTCCAGTCTCCATGCAGCAGGAGGACTTGTGAGCCTAGTGCTGGGCTCACTTAGTGCTTTTGGGCAACCCTAGTTAGAGTTTAGGAGGTTTCTATTTTATTTTTTCTGAGGTATAACTTTTCTTTATTTTGTTAGCTGTCCCTTTAAATTGCCACATTCAGTGCCTGCGGGGGGGGCCGATTGAGGAGCCAAGCCTGCACGTTCCTTCTCCCGTCCGTCTGTGCGGGGGCTGAAGGCAGCGACTTTTGTTGATCTCCCTCCTGGACTGTACGAAGGTGAGATCTTGTTTTGGCAGCCCCATTTCTGACTATTCACGCTGGCTGTACTCTGCTCACAGCTCTAGCGTGCTGCCGCTTCAAATTTGCTTTCTTCCCGCGGCTTGGGGCTGTCCCGCATTGCTCCCTTCACTCGGCGGTTTCGTCGCCGATCGGCCCTCTGGTGTCAAGGGGTGAGTTTTTAAAGCTGTATTTATTTCTTTTTACTTTCGCGGGGTTGCTGATCGCGCGGTTCCCCTTATTTTCCCGCCGTTTTCTTTCACACTGCAGTGCCGGCGGCCATTTTTTTTATTTTTTCCTGCTGTTTTTCTCGTGGTCCTGGGATTTCCTAGTTAGGGGTTTCAGTAGGGGCCGACTTGGTCCTTGTTCCTGTACCTTTAATTATTGAGGCTGGTGGTGCCATAAAAAAAAAGCGAAACCCTTTCACAGGTCTTTGCCCCATTTTCTTTGTTGGGTTGGCTTTTTGTTCCTATTGGGGCTTCGTGACTCCTTGTCTCCATGTCTTCAAGGCCGCAATGCTTAGTCTGTGGGTCCCGCAGAGGGGCTCTGTCGGATTCAGGAGTTTGTAAAAGTTGGGCGTCAGTCTCCCCTGACCTTGATCCGCAAATGGAAGGCAAGTCTCTGCTGGGGCCTGATACTCCTGCCCAGCAGATTGACACGGAGGCGTCCCCGTGCCCTCCGGCCCCCCTTTCCCCAGTGGCGTCCAGGGGGCAGGTGGCGCCCTTGTCCAAGACTATCTCAGCTTCTTCCTCATTTGATTTTTCACCTGATTTTGTCCTTTTGATGCATCAGGCGTTTCGCTTGGGCCATCTGGGCAAGCTGCCAGAAGCTGGGCCTTCTCAGTTGTCCCTGCTCTCCTGTTTTGGGTGAGGAGGGCCAGCGGACGGTCCCGAAACCTGCTAAACGATCTCGACTCTCCTTTGAGAGTGAGGACGTCGGCTGGCCAGACCCGGAGCTCGCGGTAGGTACCGAAGACATTGGGGACGAGTTGGAAGAGGGGGAAATCCCCGATCCTGAGGATCAGGCCCGGATCATTCGCGTGTTTCGCAGAGAGGAGTTAGTTCCGTTGATTACGGAGTCTCTGCAGGCACTCAATCTTGCCTCAGTTTCTTCGGCGGAGGAGGAAGGTCTAGAGGATCCTCTCATACAAGCCGTCCGTGATTCTCAGGTAGTTTTTCCTGTACATCGCGTAGTAGCGCAAATGATTCAAACTGAATGGGATCAGCCAGAGGCCGGTTTGAAGGGCATTCGTACGATGAACCGGTTGTATCCTTTAGCCGACAAGGATAAGGATAGGTTTAAATCACCGCGCGTTGATGCGTTAGTATCCGCGGTTACCAAGAAGACTACGATTCCAGTCGAAGGTAGTGCGGCTTTGAAGGATGCTCAGGATAAAAAAGCGGATGGCTTGTTAAAGCAGGCCTTTGAAACTAATGCCTTGGCTCTGCAGGCGTCTATTTGTGGAGCCTGGGTGGCTAGAGCGTGTTTACGATGGGCTCAGCGTTTAGGGCATGATCCCGGCTTAGACCAGGATAAGTTGTTGGAGGTGACCCGTTTGGAATCTGGATCGGCGTACTTAGCGGATGTTCATTATGATTTGATTAGAACATTGGCTAATAGTATGGCTTCCTTGGTTGCGGCACGCAGGTCGATTTGGTTGAGAAATTGGGCCGCTGACGTTTCCTCTAAGTCCCGCCTCAGTAAGTTGCCCTTTACGGGAAAGTTGTTGTTTGGCGAGGATCTGGATAAGTTGGTGAAAGATCTGGGGGACTCGAAAGGTGGTCGCCTTCCAGAAGACAAGCCTAAGCTTGGTCAGTTTTCGTCGGTCCCTCGAGGTCCGTCTCGGGACTTTCGGAGGTTTCGATCTTCCCGTTTGTGGAGTTCCCAGCGTGGTAGATTTGGGTACCGCTCTCAGGGGTTTCGCAGCTTCCGGGGAGCGGGCAGAGGGTTTGCCTCTGCCGCCTCTTCGCCTTCTTCCTCTTTTTCCCGAAAGCCGCAATGACGCCAAGCGGGTTCCCGAGGCCTGTCCAGTTATCGGCAGTCGGCTCCGGGATTTTCTACCTGCCTGGACTCGGATAACTTCAGATCGGTGGGTGTTGGAGGTAGTCCGGGAAGGCTATGCCCTGGAGTTTGCTCGCCCCCTTCAGGATTCCTTCGTTCTGTCTCCCAGCAGAGGTCAGCTCAAGGAGATGGCGATTCGATTGACTTTGGATCGTCTTCTCGCCTTGGGGGCGGTGGATCCCGTTCCGGCGGCAGAGCGCGGGCTGGGGCGCTATTCCATTTATTTCGTGGTGCCAAAGAAAGATGGCTCCCTCCGCCCCATTCTCGATCTCAAGGGCGTCAATCGTTGTCTCCGCGTGCCTCATTTCCGCATGGAAACCCTGCGGTCCGTCATTGTCGCGGTACATCAGGGGGAGTTCCTGACTTCTCTGGATCTGTCCGAGGCTTATTTGCACATCCCTATTCGGTCGGGGCATCAGCGTTTCCTGCGGTTCGCGTTCCCATGGGGGCACTTTCAATTTCAAGCTCTGCCCTTCGGTTTAGCGACGGCTCCGCGTACTTTCACCAAGATCATGGTAGTGGTGGCCGCGGCCTTGCGGAAGGAAGGCATTCTAGTCCACCCCTATCTAGACGATTGGTTAATTCGAGCGAAGTCCGAGGAGGAGAGCTTGCTGGCTACAAGGAGAGTAGTGACTCTTCTGCAGTCTCTCGGCTGGGTGGTCAATGCGAAGAAAAGTCAGTTAGTGCCGACGCAGTGTCTCGATTATCTCGGGATTCAGTTCGACACCGCAAGAGGGTTGGTTTGCTTACCACCCCGGCGTGTCCAGGTCTTGCTCAGTCTCGTGCGCTCTTTCCTCGGAATGCCCGCTCCTTCGGCTTGGTGGTACCTGCGCCTGTTGGGGACGATGGCGGCTACTCGAGAAGTTGTTCCCTGGGCCAGATTTCACATGCGTCCGCTCCAGCGTGCCCTATTGCGTCGTTGGTCAAACCAGACGAAGTCGCTCAACAAGCGGTTGCCTTGTCCGATCCGTGTTCGTCGGGCGCTACAGTGGTGGAGGTGCCCCCGAACATTGCAGGCGGGTCTCCCCCTGGAGCAGCCTCGGTGGGTTCCGGTGATAACAGATGCCAGTCTGCTCGGCTGGGGGGCCCACTGCGAGGGTTGTTTTGCGCAGGGGACATGGTCAACCCAGGAAGCCTCCTGGTCAATCAACCGGCTCGAGCTTCGGGCGGTGAGGAGAGCGCTGGAAGCCTTCAAGACGACTCTGCAAGGTCGAGCGGTCCGGGTACTCTCGGACAATTCAGCGACGGTAGCGTACATCAACCGGCAGGGCGGAACAGGCAGTGTGGCATTAGAGGACGAGGCCGAAGTGTTATTCCAGTGGGTCGAGCTTCGTCTGTCGGCGATTTCGGCGGCGCATATCGCGGGAAAGGACAGTGTCATGGCAGATTTTCTCAGCAGGGTGCAGGTGGATCCCGGAGAGTGGGAGCTGCACCCACAGATTTATGCGCAGATAGTTCGCCGGTGGGGTCCTCCACTAATGGACCTAATGGCAACGTTTCAGATGGCAAAGACGGGACGGTTCTTCAGCAGGCGCAGAGAACACATGTCCGAGGGGTTAGACGCCCTCATTCAGCCGTGGCCGACGGACGGGCTTCTCTACATTTTCCCGCCATGGGTATTGATCGGCAGGGTGATTCACCGCATCGAGGCGCATTGCGGTCTGGTGCTCCTTGTGGCTCCGGATTGGCCCAGGCGTCCCTGGTATGCGGATCTGGTTCGCTTGCTCGACGGGCTTCCCTGGAGGCTTCCAGTCCTGCCGGATCTGCTGATTCAGGGACCCCTGCGGATGCCTCACGTGGGTCGATTCTCACTTACGGTTTGGCCATTGAGAGGGCTCGTTTGAGGAAGAAGGGATATTCTTCAGCGGTTCTCTCTACTTTGCTGCGGGCTCGCAAATCGTCCACTTCCCTAACGTATGTGCGCGTGTGGCGCGTTTTTGAGGACTGGTGTTCGCGCCGTAGGATTCGGGCGGCGACGGCTTCTATTTCCATGATTCTCAGTTTCTTGCAAGACGGTTTTGATAAAGGGTTGGCCGCCAGTTCCTTGAAGGTTCAGCTGGCGGCTCTCGCGTGCTACAGAGGTAAGGTACTCGGGGTTTCTCTGGGGATGCACGCTGACGTCCAACGGTTTCTGAAGGCCGTTTTCCGCCTTCGACCATCGCGCAGAGTTGTTATTCCTCCTTGGGATCTCAATCTGGTTCTGCAAGCTTTGGCTCGTCCGCCCTTTGAACCGCTGCGGCAGGCGTCGGTCAAGGATCTGACCCTAAAAACTGTCTGTCTTTCTCGTGACCATTTGTTCAGCAAGGCGCATTTCGGAGCTGCAGGCGCTTTCCTGTAGGGAACCATTCTTGTCTTTTTCTAGAGATCGAGTAGTGTTGAGACCTGTTCCGTCCTTTCTTCCGAAAGTGGTGTCTCCTTTTCATCTGAATCAGTCCGTTTTTCTGCCAGTGTTTCGCTCTGACTCAGCAGGGGCTTCAGAAGCGGGACTGCATCGCTTAGATGTTCGACGGGTTTTGCGTCGTTATTTGAAGGTTTCGGAGCCTTTCCGCAAGTCGGATCGATTGTTTGTCCTTTTTGGCGGGCCCCGGAAAGGAGAAGCAGCGGCTAAGTCATCTATTTCTCATTGGATTAAAGAGGCGATTTCCTCCGCTTATGTGGTACAAGGACATGCGGTTCCTTTGGGTTTGCGGGCTCACTCTACCAGAGCGCAAGCGACGTCGTGGGCTGAACATTCTCTGGTTCCTCCGGTTGAGATTTGCAAGGCAGCTACTTGGTCCTCTCTCCATGCTTTCAGCAAGCACTACCGCTTGGACGTGTTGGCCGCTCGGGATTCTTGCTTTGGGTCGGCGGTTTTGCGTGCCGGTTTGCAGGGTCCCGCCCGTTCCTAACTGCTCTGATACATCCCGGATGTGGAGGACTAAACTGGAGGACCGCTCAGGAAATGAAAATTACACTTACCTGGTAATTGTAGTTCCTGGAGGGTCCAGTTTAGTCCTCCTTCCCTCCCTTTTCTTTCTTACTGCCTTTTCTTCTGGCGTGCTCTCGTAAGGGCAACGGTGAGTCCTCTAAGTCTTTTTAGAGGAATCCTTCCGGTGAGGGGTTCGAGGGCTTCTCCGTATTACTATGTATCGTCGGTTCCTTCTATTTGGTCGACTGCTTGCTGCTGTCTCCGGTGGCCGGCAGAAGCAATATGCAGGGTATTGGCTTCCTCGTTTGGGGAGGGGGTCATTGTATCTGTCGGAGAATTTAGTTATGATAAGGTTTACTTTTTAAAATATTTATACTTCTTTAAGTCTGCTTTGTTACTAGTTCACTGGGGGGCTGAGGGAAGCTCCAGCAGGATACGTCATGAGAAAAAGATTCTGATTGGTCCAGTCTCCGTGCTGCAGGAGGAGGTGCACTACCCGGATGTGGAGGACTAAACTGGACCCTCCAGGAACTACAATTACCAGGTAAGTGTAATTTTCATTTACATTAGTGTGTGAGAAAAGAAGAATAAAACTTCAGAACATGTCAGCGTTTCAAAGCACTCTCTGCCTGACCTTAAGGTTGACATATTCCTACAAAGGAATTTCAAAGGGACGCTGGAGTATGAGACTCTGAATTGGAGTTAATCACAAAGCTTACCATTATCATCTTAGGCCTGAACAAGGACAATGGTTTCATGACTCATTTCAGGTATAAACAGACTTAACCAGTCTCAGATCATCCTGTCCTTGGTTTCTCTCATTCGTCACAAAATTGCAGTTAGAGTAGCTATTTTGCTATTATCACCTCCTTTTCACATCCTGCCCTGTACCTTTCAATGCCTTCTCTGTACTCTGTATGCCCCCCACCCTCCATCTATTTGAGTGTATATTTGCCCACCTCCTGAACTGCACTTCATGCATCTGGCAAAGTAGGCTTTTATCCTTAAACACACACCTTAATAAATTGGTTAGTTTACCTGCCTGTGTCATTTTTTGCTACTCCAGATTCATATGGCTAACTCAGAATATGGAATGAAATAAGATATCCCATGTTCTCCACGGACAAGCAGGTAGGTCAGCCACATCTGGTAACGTCTTCCGATGGCACCATAGATAGAAGTTCTCTCCTAGGTGACCCCTCCTCTGAGCCTGCCCCTACCTAGCCCAGTCTCTTTTCTTCTGCCTTGACAGAAGGACAGAATACTCTGCTCTCCACATCTCTAACAAACAAACAAAAAAAGAAGAAAACCGAAGATCAAGATCTAAGAAAAGCTCACCTTCTCCAGTATGAAGCTGGATAGCATTTCTTCTCACTAGCAGGCAGCTCACCATTTGACCAAGAAGAAGTGAGAGGACATGGTCACCGGTGAGATCAGCACTATGGACTCCTTTGCATCATGGGATATGCCCAAGGAGACCTCCATTCCTGGCCCGGGGTCAAGTGCAGCATTGGCAGACTCCTGTGGTCACTGCTGAGCATGATTGGCCCCCAGTGGTGCTAACCCAGGAAGGACTTATGCCTGATCACAGCAGAAAGTGGAGCTCATGCAGGAGAAAGCTCCGCCTCCCTGCAGCACGATTGGACAGCGCCACAGGAGTCTAGATCACCACCGCACTGAGGATGACACTCCTCATTGGCGCAGACTCCACCTGTCCAGGTCTGGAAAGCATGCAGATCCTGTCACCAAAGTTCCTTCTCAAGCCCTGCTTCTCAGTGTCAGCGCAGTGAATCCCTCTGCCTCATTTGCACTTGGCTCCGCCCCCTACAGTGCCATTGGTCGGCACCATGTCATAAGGGTGAAGCTACTTTCAGCCAGGAACACCCCCAGAAAGCTGGCCATGCTCTGCCCCTTCCTTTGCCATTGGGCCATTGGTCGGCACCATAGCAATGAAGAGAAACCATCTCACAGCCATGAATGCCCCAATATCTACCCCCAAACCCCGCTCTGATCCACACTGCAGCAAAGTAGGGATCTAAAAAAAGGAAAAGGACAGTCAGTCTCTGCCCTCATGATTGTGGCAGAAGAAGGAACAGAAGCAGCAGCAGTAGAGGTGGCAGCAGCAGCTCAGGCAGCCCACATCACTGATCACACAGATCGGGATCAAGATCACTTATCTGTGGGAGGAGGCATCCTGCCTTCAGCTCTATCAGCCACAGCAGTTACTGCAGCCGTCCTCGAAAGCAACACATCTGCAAGGCCACAGCCACAGACAAGCATAAGCTCTGTTTGCACCCACTGCCGTCATGGACCTCCTTTCACACTTCCTAGCGCAGTACACACCTCTATACCCACAGGAACACATGGCAACTGGTGTCAACTCTGCCACACTGCCCAGTTCAACACTTCTTCCCGCACTGTCAACAGACAGGCACATGCCCAACTCCTCCATCTCCACTATGTTTTCTGCCAGAACCAGCATTAGTGGATAGTGAAGGTGAATAGGCAACTATTGAAAGCTCCACCAAGGGTTCAACCCAGTCCCTAGACTAGCCAGGCATCCAGACAGGGTCATTGCTGCCTCCACTACAGCCATCCTCACCATTGGACATATCATCAGATATGCCATACTGGGTCAGACCAAGGGCTCCATCAAGCCTAGTATCCCGATTCCAGCAGTGGCCAATTCAAGGCACAATTACCAGTTGGTTCACAAAAGGTATCTATATTCCTTGCTGCCTGTCCAATGGGTAAGCAGTGGATTTCTCCGGTCCTCTTTAATAGTGGTTTTTGGACTTTCCCTCCAGGAGCTATCCAAACCTCTTTTAAATTCAACTACACTAACAGCTTTTATTACATCCTCTAGTAATGAATTCCAGACTTTGATTACGCGTTGAGTGAAAAAATATTTTCTCAGATTAGTCTTAAATATGCTACATTGTAGCTTCATTGCGTATCCCTTAGTAGTTCTACTTTTTGAAGGAATAAACAACTGATCTATTATTACCCATTTTATTCTATTCATTATTTTATAGACCTCTATCATATCTCCTCTTAGCCTCCTATATCATATCTCCTCTTTTCTAAGCTGAAGAGCCCTAACCTCTTAAGCCTTTCCTCATAGGGATATCCTTCCATCCCCTTTACCATTTTTGTTACTCTTCTCTGTACCTTTTCTAATTCTGCTATATCCTTTTTAAGATATGGGGACCAGAATTGAACACAATATTCAAGGTGTGGTCACACCATGAAGCGATACAGAGGCATAATATCCTTGGTTTTATTCTTCATTCCTTTCTGTATGATTCCCAGCATTCTATTTGCTTTCTTGACCACTGCTGCACACTGGACAGAGGGTTTAAATATATTATGCACAATGACGCCTAAATCCTTTTCCTGGGTAGTGGTTCCTAATGTGGAACCTTGCATCGTGTAACTGTATTTAGTATTTCTTCTATACCACCTTTTCACGTTATCAAGGCTGTTTACATTGAACAGAACAGTTTTACATAGAACAGTTGACATTATAACTTTATACATCACAAAGCTGAACTATGTAACATTTCAACAACTACTATTTACAACTATATTTTACAAGTCTAATATGCGATAACTGTAGTTTGGGTTGTTCTTCCTTAAGTGCATAGCTTTGTACGTCTCCACATTAAATATCATCTGCCATTTGGACGCCCCATCTCCCAATTTCTCAAGGTCTTCTTGCAATTTTTAACAGTACATCTTCTTGTATTTTAACAACTTTGAATAATTTAGTATCATCTGCAAATCTGATCACATCACTCGTTATTCCCATTTCCAAGTCATTTATAAATATGTTAAAAAGCAGCAGACCCAGCACAGATTCCTGAGGCAATTCTATTATTCACTTTTCTCCAATGAGAAAATTGGCCATTTAGACCTACTCTCAGTTTTCTATCTTTTAACCAATTCTTAATCCACAATAGTACATTGGCTCCTATCCCATGACTTCTTAATTTTGCCAAGAGTCTGTCATGAGGGATTTTGTCAAAGCCTTTCTGAAAATCAAGAGACATTGCTGTATATCAACCGACTCACCTTTATCTACCTTTTATTCACATCTTCAAAAAAAAAGATAAGGAGATTAGTGAGACAAGACTTTCCTTGGCTAAATCCATGTTGGCTTTTTGCCATTAAACCATGACTATCTACATGTTCAGTAATTAGTTTTTTAAAATGGTTTCTAACATTTTGTCTGGTACTGATTCAGGCTCACTGGTCTGTAGTTTCCCAGATCACCCCTGGAACCCTTTTTAAAAATTGGCATTACAGTGGCCACTCACCAATCTTCAGGTACTAAAGATGATTTTAAGGATAAATCACAGATTACTAATAGAATTGCTATAATCTTATATTTTAATTCTTTCAACACCCGGGGGGGGGGGGGGTATGCCATCAGATCTAGGTGATTTGCTGCTCTTTAGTTTATCAATTAGCTGTATTACATCTTCCAGAAGTATCAAGATTTATTTATTTATTTATTTGGGTTTATATACCACACTATTTAGAAATCAGTGTGGTTTACAAGGAACAAAATCAGTAGTTACATAGAACAAGTTTTAGAAAACTTAACAATTTGTTTAAATTCCTCTGATACATCACTTTTAAATATCATTTCTGGCATAGGTAAGTTTCCTACATCATCATCTTCTATAGAGGCTGAAGTAGAAAATTCATTCAGTCTCTCCTTTATGGCTTTATCCCTCCATCATCTAATGGTCCAACTGCCTCCCTCAGGTATTTTTCTATGAATATACTTGAAAAAGTTTTTATTATGTACTTTTTCTTCCACTGCAAGCTTCAAATTCTCTTTGCCTGCCTTATTAATGCCTTGCATTTAACTTACCAGTACTTATTCTTTTTCCTATTTTCTGAAAGATTCCCTCTTAACTTTAACAGCCTCTTTGACTTAACATTTCAGCCATGCTGGCGGTCGTTTGGCTTTTCTTCCATCTTTTGTAAAGTATGGAATACATCTGATCTGGGCTTCCAAGATAGTATTTTTAAATAACACCCAGGCCTGATGTAAACTCTTAACCTTTGCAGTTACTCCTTTTAGTTTTTTTCTTAACTAATTTTCCTCATTTTATTAGTCTCCTTTTTGAAAGTTGAATGCTAGCACAGTTAATTTCTTCCTATCCTCCCTCTATTTATTAAATCAAATGTGATCTTGTTATGACTGCTGTTGCCAAGTGGCTCCAAAATAGTTACCTCTTGCACTAGATTCTGCGTTCCACTGAGGACTAGGTCTAAAATAATGTCCCCGCGTGTTGGTTCCTGAACCAGCTGCTCCATGAAGCAGTCATTTACTTCATCTAGAAACTCTATCTCCCTAGCATATCCTGATGTAACACTGACCCAGTAAATACCGGGGTAATTGAAATTTCCCATTATTACTATGTGGTAAACTTTGCTAGCTTCCCTAATTTCTGTTCGTATTTCATCATCTGTCTATCACCACCTACCCCAGTTCCTCCAGAAGCTGGGAGCACAAATCTCCCTCACCCCAGAAACGAAGTCCTAGGAGTGTTAAAGTACCTGGACACCCCAAGAATGCTGGTGGCAATTCTGGTACACAACATCCTGCTGGATTGCTTGCTGGGGATCTGGAAAACCCCAGCATCGAGACAGACCACCTCTAGAAGGCTTGAGACCAGAGCTCTTGCTCCCATGCCAACATGCCTATGAGGAAGGATCATAAAGTCCTGGATGAGTTGGGGGAGAAACCCTTTCAGAGTGTCATGCTCAGCATGAAAATTGCCACCCATCAGTTGTACAACAGATCCTCTTCCAAGATGTACTTCTGGAAAAGCTCAGGAGTGCCATCATCGCACTGCCGCAATAATCTTGGATGCTATCACCTCCACTCTACACATCTGAGCGAGTGCAGAAAGAATCTCATACGCTTGGCTTTTGCAGCTTTCGATGCTGCCACCAATATGGCTAGTAAAACCTGCCACCCACCCACTGCCTGGACCTTGAGGGTTAAGGGAGGGGCTGGCCTTGAATGCCCTTGAGGGTTAATGTTGTAGTTGTGTTGGTGCTCAAGTGATAAGGCAAGGCAAAGAATATTTCTTTTTTTTAATGAGGTTTATTTCCCGCTTACGCAGTTCAAATGCAGCAGACGTAATTGAAATAATATGACACAAAACAAGATGGAGAAACTGAACTTAAACAAGGCTTTTTTCACTGCTTAACTGAATGTCCAATACAAATCACATTCACCTGTCATGTGATCTCCTTTTCATTAAGGTAACAGAAGACTCTGATCTCAGCACTGCTCCTGAATGGCACAGAATATGCTTCCACTTATTCTCTTCCAATAAGCTCTTTTATCACAGCAAACAGTGAGGTAACATTGCTATTTTCTTACAAACAACACTGGCAAGCAAATCCCTTAAATGTCCTTTGGAATCATACAAGTAGAGCAATCCATCGGGACTTCCTGTTCCGTAGATGGCAAAGAAATTAAAGGCATTTCTTCTGGCCAGCTGATCAATGGCTTTGCTACGTTCTGAGTAGAAACTGCTCTGCTTTTAAGGAACTCTCTGAATTCAGTGAGAAGTAATTCAGCCTGTGTATTTTCTGAGCTAGGCTGAGCAAATCCTCCTTCTGGTAAATGCTTGTTTATATTTCTTATCTCTAGGCAATTATCAGTGCTTTTAGTTGGACAACATTTCAGCGTGCAAGCATTTCCCTTCCCCCACCTATCTCCACATGGCAGTGCAGGGTAAAATGCTCCAGCTGTGTCTAGAGAGTCTCTCAGAGTGTTAAAAGGAAAACAGTCAGGCTTTTCTTGACTTAACCAGTTAGTATCAAACTTTCTGCCTTTATCCTGTCTTTCACAATTAAAATTCACTCTTTCTGGCTTTCCACTGTTAAGTTTGCTAGCTGTGCCACACCCACCAGATACCTTGTGCTTGGGCTTCTTCCAGGGTAAATCCTTATCCCTTTGCCTCCTATTCCAAGGTTCTTCTGGGTCCTTTAAACTCCTGAGCTGCAGTCTTGGGTCTCTCAGTGCCTTAGAATTCTTCTGCTTCCAGAAATCTTTCTCTGCCCCTGAGTCTCCCAGCTTCTGTCTGCTCCTTCTTGGATCACAGCTGCTTAGTGGTTCTCTCTCTCTCGGTTCCTGGTCATCTGACCTGTCCTCGTCCAGGTGCTTGTCTCCTTGGTTCCTCTCCTGGTGGTCCTCTCTTTTGCTTCCCCGCCTTCTCTAACTGTTTCTGGGTTTTTAACAAGCTAGCTGAGTACTGCACTGCCCGCCTCCTGCTTGGGCGTGCCCTATCATGGACTTGGCTTCTCACCTGCCTTGAAGGGAGGAGTGGTTCCTCTTTTTTCCTCTCAACAGAGAAAATCCTGCATTCCCCTGCAGTACCGGCTCTCTCCACCGGATCACTATTAGTTTCTCTTGCTTCATAAGAGCCTGCTACATCACAAACCATCATCTCCAGACACACAGCCTGGCTCAGAGCCTTGGGTCTAAGAAAGGAAACCCTTGAATGAATCATAGGTGCCCCTTGTGTAAGGGACGACTACTTTGGTGACCAGGTTCAGGACACCATCAATGACCTAAAGGACCACTGCATGACACTCGCCTCAGAGGGCATGAAACACAATTCCAGCCACCACAGATCTTAAGGTGCACAATTGCACAAGACAAACTCCTCATCGTATTGCTACAACTCCTACCACCAGTGGCAACCACAAAGGGCCAGGCAGCAACTGACATACCAATGACCAGCATAAACCACACCAGAGAGAGGGTGGACAACAGACGTAGACTGCACACTAGTCAAGTGAAAACATGCCCTCTTTTTGACTGCACTCAACACTCTGGTCCACCTGTAGGGGGACGGCTCTCATCCTTCATGAGAACCTGGGTGGAGATCATTACAGAGAAATAGGTCCTGGATATTATTGCCAAAGGCTACCACATCCTCCGCATTATTGCCTCTAGCAAGACCCCACCACACCGGCAGGCTGTCATGACCGTGGAAATATACTCCCTCCTCAATTCACAGGCTATAGAGCCTGTTCCCTCAGAAAAGATCAACTGGGGCTTTTACTCCAGATACTTCTTGATCCCCAAGAAATCCAGATGCGTCTGCCCAATCTTGGATGCATTATCTCAACAAGTTCATCCATAAAGAGATATTCCAAATGTATTCCCTGAGCTCTATCCTCTCTCTTCTGCAAACCAACAACTAAATGGCATCCCTGGATCTGCAAGACATCTATACTTGCATCCCTATCCATTCGGGCCACAGAAGGTAGTTATGCTTCTGCATCCTGAAAAACCACTATCAGTATAGGGTCCTTCCCTTTAGCCTCTCGGTGTGTGGCAGTCGCCACAGAACACCTCTGTACACTTAACATGTGTGTCTTCCCATACTTGGTCGACTGGCTCATAGCAGTACCTGCACAGCAGGAGGTCAAGGAATCTGTCAAAATGTCTGTTACACTGCTGTCCTCCCTAGGTTTTCTTGTCAATTACAAGAATTCACATCCCCATACAACACAGTCCTGGTGTTCATTGGGATGGACATCAGAACAACCCATTCAAAGGCACCCCTCTTGCACTATAAGCAGACACCATCACCACTCTCTAACCAGAAGGATTTCATCCTCCAACTGTGTCACTGCTATGCCTACTGGGACACAGGTGATGACCATACAAGTCCTTCCCCATGCCAAGCTCTACATTTGGCACCTTCAGTGGTACCTGCAGAAAAGCTGGAACCAGTATTCGCAATCTCCCTTGAAGCAAATTGCTATAAACCTCAAGGCATGGGAGGCGCTCTCTTGATGGACATAACAGCAGCCTTGCCACCACCTGATCGCCACAATGGATGCCTCGAGGGCGGACTGGGGTGTCCACCTGCTCCACCTCTGAACACAAGGCCTCTGGATGCAGGAGGAACGCAGCCACTACATCAACCCCCTCAAGCTGCATGCAATCAGATATGCACTCAGGCCTTTTGAGCAGAGGATAGCAAACAAGTCCATCCTGATTCAGACTGGCAGTCACTATGTTCTGCATCAACAAACAAGGAACGGAATCCCTCATGCTCTGCAGGGAGGTGCACAGAACCTGGACATCTTACCTACCAGGTGAATACATGGAATATATATGGTCTTGGTTCCCAAGATAATATTTTTAAATAACTCCCAGGCCTGATGTAAACTTATATGGATCTGTTCGTCATGCAACAGCAGCACAGAGTGCAACCATTTCTGCTCCAAATGGCCATCCGCCTGCAGCTTTGCCTCAGATGCATTCAACATTCACTGGGGAAACTTTCCACTTCTGTATGCCTACCCTCCCACCCCATTAATCTCTAAGACAATCCAGAAGATCATCCATGACAGAGCGACCAACATCCTCATCACCCCCTACTGGCCAAGATAAGTGTGGTTCCTGTGCCAAAGCCACCCAGCTGCCGCAAATGCCAGACCTCATCACCCACGACGGGGGCAGGACTCTGCACCCCAACCTACCCATGCTCAATCTGACTATCTGGAAGTTGGGAGGTTGACCCTTTTCTCCCTACATCTCATTACTGAAGTGCAATGACTCATACTGGCTGCCAGGCTACAGTCCGTGAGGAAGTCATATGATCTAAAATGGAAATGCTTAGACATCTGGTGTGCCTCAAGGGACTGGACCCCTTCTTCTGTCCAATACCACAGGTTCTCCAGTACCTCACTACCATCATCATTGCAGAGTTTGAGACCGTTTCTGTTCAGGTACACCAGTCAGCCATCACGGCTTGCCACGACAGCACCTCCATCTGCATACATCCATTGGTGGCACGGTTGAAGGGCCTGACCAAACTGAGACCCTGCATGGGACAACTGGTGCCAGCTTGGGACCTCAACACCGTCCTACACCAACTCACGCAGGAACCTTTTGAGCCTATTGCCTTGGCACCACTGAGGTATGCCACCGGGAAAACCCTCTTCCTCATCACCATCACTTCAGACAGACGTGTCAGCGATCTGCAGGTGCTGGTCACCCATACACCCAACTGTACTAGGACTGCGCCTCACCCAGAACCAGGGTCATCCAGAAGGTGGCCTCACCCTTCCACTTGAACCAAACCATTGTCTGCCCACATTTCTACCCCGAGTCTCACTCCTCACTAAAATAATAGCTTCTTTACACCCTGAACTGCGGGTGTGCTCTGCATACCTACAGCCAGAGGATGGAGCACCAGCAACAGGGGGCTCAACTCTTAGTCTCCTTCAACCCCACAGACCAGGACACCTAGTCACAAAGAGGACACAGTCACAATGGATATCCTCCTGCATAGCGTTCTGCTATGTCCAGGCAGGTGGCCAGCCTCTAGACACCATCCAAGCCCACCAACTTCAAGCCATGGCCACCACTCTCACAAATCTTAACTCTGTGCCAGCAAGAGACATATGCAAGATTGCAATCTGGTCCTTCATACATACTTTCCAAAGACACTACTACCTGGACCAACACATGCTGGCAAACAGATCCTTCAGTCAAGCAATCTTGGCCCCAACCACTCAATCATAAAGGGAACACCGCTGGGCCCAAGATCAAGCTAAATCATCCGTGCAGTCACTGTCACTGCATGGGGTTGCATTTCCATTAACTAGGTTGTTATTGTTGCCATGTTGTATTGTTACATGATGCAAATTTCTGTGTTTGTGTTTTTCTCTGTTGTTCAATGGCTGACTATTGATGTCCTGTTACTGTCAATTGCTAATTTTATTTTATTTATTTATTTAGCAAGCATTTGTAGCCCGCTCCTTCCAGCGATCAGAAGCGGGTAGGATTACTATTGTGAAACTGCCGAATCAAGGCAGGTACAAATTTTGTTTACATACAGATTGTCAGAAAAGCACATCATACAGAGTTAACACTTCTTAGCTATAGGGGAGTTCATTTACATATATACATAAATACATATATACAGGATAATCTTCTTGGACACAGTGGTCAGGGGCTGCTCCATCTGTGGGTTCAGTTCAGGTTGAAATGTGATTGGAAAATGTGCGTTTTGAGTTTCTTTCTGAAGTCTAGAAGGTCATTGCTAGCTCGTAGTTCTGGTGGGAGTTGGTTCCACAGTGTTGGCGCCGCATATGAGAAAGCCCTGTGGCTGGTGTTAGCTTTGGCAGATCTTATATCTGTTGGAGTGTGAAGGATGTTGGAATTGTGGGTTCTTCTGTTTCGGGTAGGAGGTTGCAATCTTACTAGGTTGTTGAGGAAGGAAGGTGCTAAGTTGTGGATGAGTTTGAAGGTGGTTGTTAGTATTTTGTATTTTGTGCGAGCTGTTATGGGTAGCCAGTGTAATTGAATTAGTACTGGTGTGATGTGGTCACTTAGATTTTTCTTCATTATGACCCTGGCAGCTACATTTTGTGCCATTTGTAATATGTTTAGGGTTTTTTTAGGTAAACCTTGTAGGATGGCGTTGCAGTAGTCAAAATGTGGCATGATGAGTGCTTGGGCCACTGTTCTGAAGTCTTGGGAATCAATAATATTCCGAATGGGTTGGAGCACTCTAAGCTTGTGGAAAACTGCTCTGTTGGTCTTTCGGAGGTGTTTTTCCATCTTTAGGTCACAGTCAAATGTGACTCCTAGATACTTTATTTCTTTTTTTGTTTGGTAAGTGTTGTTACATAGTGTTATTGATGTGGGAGTGTAAAAATTCGGTTCTTTGGAGATATACATTACTTCGGTTTTTTTGTGATTAATTGACATACTACTTTGTTGTAACCAGTCTTGCATCTCTCCGATACATGTCTCCAGTGGGTTGTAGTCTGGGTTTTTAGTGTCTAGTTGTGTGTATAGCATGATATCATCGGCATAGATGTGGTAATTAATTTCGTGCCGTGAGAAAATTTTGCATAGTGGCTGCATATATGTTAAACAGAAGTGCTGAGAGAGCAGAGCCTTGGGGGATTCCCTGTGTTTGTGAGAAAGATTCTGCTTTTTCTCCGTTGAATTGAACCTGTTGTGTTCGATTTGAGATGTAGGATGAGAACCATTTTAGTGGGGTTCCTGTTATTCCTATTGATTTTATCCTATTTATGAGGGTCCCATGATTAACTGTATCAAAGGCAGCTGAGATGTTAATGAATACAAGAATGTACATTTTCTTTTTGTTTTCAAGGCCCTTTAGGAGGTTGTTAAGTAGAACTAGTAACAGGGTTTCAACTCCATGATGTTGCCTGAAGCCATATTGCTGGTCATCAAGAGGAGCACTGTCAGTCAGATGGTCTTGGAGTTGTAGAAGGACCGTTTTTTCTATGATCTTTGCCAGGAATGAGATACTTGATATGGGACGGTAGGAGGCTGGGTCTTCTCCGTTGAGTGTAGTGTTTTTTAGGATCGGTCTAATGACTGATTTCTTTAGTTCTGAGGGCATGATTCCTTGTTGTAGGGATAGGTTAACTATGTGTGCTATGTGAGGTGCTATGTCTTGTTTCACTGCCTTGATCCAGGATGCAGGACAGGGATCTAGTGGGGAGGTGGTGCTTTTCAGGCTTGTGACAATGGCTGTGATTTGCTTGGTTCCTATTTTGTGGAAGTGCTCCCATAACTGGCTTTGCGTTTTGTTGTTCTCACTTCTGATTTGTGGTGTTGGTGGGGGGGGTGGAGGACCAGGGGCCGTCAGTTTGGTCGCGTAGTGGTTTGCCAGTGTTTGGACCTTGATGGATTTGTTGAGGTTGGCATTTTGGTCGGTTTTGGTTAGTGATTTGACTAGTTCAAATAACTCTCGTGGGCGATTGATTGCCTTGTTTAGGATGTTGGTGTGATGTAATTTTTTTGCATTGTTCACGTCGTCTTTGTATTTTGCGAGATGGGCCATGTATTTAGTTTTGAGATCGGAGGATTTGGTTTGTCTCCATTTTCTCTCTATTTTACGGAGCTCCCTTTTTGATTTTATTAGAGTTCCTGTGTACCAGGGTTCCGAGTTGATCTTATGTGGGTTTGATGTGTGTTTCAGAGTTGGGTTAGATGTATTTTGGATGTGTGTGTTCCATCTGTTAGTTAGTTCGTCTAGGTCTGTGGAATCTAGGTTTATGTGGGATGCAATGGTGCTTATGAGGTGTTCCTCGTTGAGTTTGCTGAATTTCCTAATGGGGTTGGTCATTCTCATCTCCTTTGAGTTTTTGGGTTGGCACTGTAGTTTAAGTTTACAGTTGATTTGGTGGTGGTCTGACCATGGTACTTGAGTTATGTTTATTATAGGTGGTTCATTGCTTTGTTGTGGATTTCTGGGTATGAAAATCATATCTAGGATGTTTCCTCTATCGTGTGTGGGGTTGCTTATTATTTGTTGGAAACCCAATTGGTCGATGGCTTCATAGAAGGAGTCCATGTGGGACGGAGGAATTGATGCTAGGTTCAAATCTCCGAGGATGATCTGGAATTTTTTGCTTTGTGTGGATGTGATGGTTTCTAGTGCTGTGGCTAGTGTTTCGTGCTGTGGTGAGGGAGGTCGATAGATTAGGCAGATGGATAATGCCATGCTCTCGACTTTAAGTAGGTCAAGATCTGGATTTGTGACCGTAGATGTGGTTGTGAGTTGAAGGCTGGTTTTGGCTGCTATAAGGACTCCGCCTCCTCTTCTGTTGATGCGTGGGCAGTTGTATAGTTGGTATCCGGGCTTCTGTATTTGGTTCATTGTTGCAGAGTCTGAGTCAGTGAGCCATGTTTCTGTTATGCATAGGATATCTGGCTACCTGTTTCATTGTGCTTTCTGGCTTTCTGCCACAAATTGCTTCAGGCGCTAATAAAAGCTTCCCTGTTATCCTTCATCCTACCACAGTGAACACATGACCACTGGCCACAGCTACAGAGTCACCAGGTATGGCTGACACATTCTGCTTTTTAATGGAGAAAGTGGGGTTATACCTATAACGGGTTCTCCGTGAACAGCAGGATAAGTCAGACACACAATCACCCTCCTCCCCTTGGATGAAGGCAAAGATACATCTCTTCACCTTTGAATCAAGATCAAGCACCTGCCGACCTAGCCTTTAGGCCACTGCTAGAAATGAACTGAACTAGGTAAGGGGCAGGCTCAGAGATGGGTCACCTTGGCACATGCTCTGAAATACATTACCTTTCTGAGCTCTAGGAGAACACTTCCATCTGTGGCGTCATCGGAGGGCATCACTAGATGTGGCTGACTTATCCTGCTGTCCATGGAGAACCCCCATTACAGGTAAGTAACCCCACAAACTCCTGAACCTAATTGCTCTGTCTTTGTGAAATTCATTTCATTGTCAACTCCCAGGCTACTAATATATGCAGGGCCTTCCCTAGAGTTGGTCCAAAATGTTAGAGCCCTAGACAAACCTCAAGCTTTACACCCCCTCTGGCTGTCAAAATCTATTTTGCTTTGAATGGCCTGCTTTTGCTGCCCTCCAGAGGTTGCTACCCTAGGCGACCACCTAGTTTGCCTAGTGGTTTGCCGGCCCTGAATATATAGCCTAATTTATAGCTCAAATATAGACCTCATCAGCAAGAGAGACTTTTTTTTCAATTTTTTATTAAATTTTCAGCCATCACATTTACAATGTTTTATCAGTCTCAAACATACATTGTTTCTTCTCCTTTTCCCCTCTTTCCCCTCCCCTATTCCCCTCCTTGTGATCGGCCTTATTCTTATCATCTATTGCTAGATCTAGATAACCTTACATTACCTTCATATCAATCCAGACAACACCACCATTTTCACCAATAACACTCATAAATCTGCCTCTCCAACCATAATGCTCCTCTCTGTGGGCTTGTTATGAAGAGGATGTTGCGTATATTATGCCCCTTTGTTGAATGTCTAATGAGAAAAGAGAGACAAACCCTGTGCCCCATAAACATCCAAAAGAATTTTTTTTTTGAATATTTGCCTTGAAAGGAATACTCCTCTTGTGACAAATCCTCCTTTTTATTCTGTTTTAAAAGAGGGAACGCTCCCTCATATCAACACACCAAAGTATAATAACACAATGACCCAGTATGGCATTTCTTATGTTCTAAAGTTTCCTAGGCCATTGGCTTTTTCTTTATTTTATTTTTGTAGAAACTACTGGTGAGCAGAGTCCTCTTGTTACCTAAAATGATCCCTCCACTCCATACTAATAGGTTCATTATATCTCGCCTATTCGAATATCACTACTTCCGTTCTTCATATTTTCCATCTCTACTATACCAACTCCACTGGTTGAAGGATGCCTCCTATTGTGATGGTTATTATTCTTTCCAACCAAATGGAAGTTGGAAAGCATTTTACAGTTGTGGTCAACATTATTGGCACCTTTGCAGTTCAACCCCGTAATGTCCAATATCTCCTAAATTAAAAAGTGGCCAGTGAAATGGCTTTGGGCTATATATGCACACATCTGACACATACAGTATAGAAAAGGTTAAGAATGCCTGTCCATCTGTGTCTGGGAGCAAATTAACTCTCCAAAAATGTAAGGTAATGGGATGAAATTTGGTACTTAAGAAAAATTAGTAAAAACATAAATGAGGTTTGAAAAAGGGTGAAATCAGACTTGGGATTCCAAAGATATTAGCCCCTGCTTCTCCAAAACAACAAAAAATAGCCCAATGCATTTCTATGGGAGAAGGAGTTCCAGCTTTTGTAGCATAGAAACTTACATACAGTAAAACATAGCAATTGGATAACTGCTCATTTCAAACTCCCTCTACCTGTTCTCTTGTCTCTCAACACCACACACTGCCCCAACCCCCCCCCCCAAAGTATTCTCTAACAAACCCTCTACCAACCCACCAATGACCCTAATGGTTAGAGCAGCAGCCTGGTGACCAAGAGACAGGTTTGATTTCCTCTGGCACTCCTTGTGGCCTTGAGCAAGTCACTTTGCCTTTCTTCTGAGGCAGTGGAAGGTCATACCTTGTCAAGAAAACCCTGGGGCTGCTGGGTCACCAGGAGTCAGAATTGACTCAACAGCACACATTAAATTTACTACTGCCTCACCACCCTGCAAACTACCCTACCCCCTACAACTGCCCCACCAAAGCGCAAACTGTCCCCACCCCAAAAAACCAACTTCCCGCAACAGCCTGACCACCCTACAAACTATCCTATTCCCAAAAGCTACACTCCTGCAAGTCCCCCACCCTCAAATCCTACCCCCTGCAACTCCTCTAGCACTCCACAAACTGCTCCCACTCCTAAATAATAGCCCCCACAATTTCCCCACCACCCCACAAACTACCTCACCTGCAAAAAGTCCTCCACATTTCCACTACCTGTAAAAAACGTCCTTGCAACTGTCCTACCACTCCACAAACTGACTATACCCCTAAAAAATACCCCCACGACTGCCTCACTGCCCTACAAAAATTACTCCAACCCCCAAAACTATCCCATAATTGTCCCACTACCTAACCCATCTGCCCCACCACCCTGAAAACTGCCCCACTCCTAAAAACTACTGCCCTACAATTGCCCTACACCCAAACACTTGGGGCCGGCTCCAGAGCTGGTTCAAGGTGTTGGCACCCTAGGCAACCCTTAAACCTTGTGCCCCCCCTTGCTGTCAGAATCTATTGTTTAGCTTTGAATGCCCTGCTCATTGCCACCCCCCAGAAGCTTCTGTCCTGGGTGACTGCCTAGTTTGCCTAAATTGTTGCAAACACTACTCCCTTAACTACCCCACCAAGCTGCAGACTGCCCCCACTTATAAAAAAAAAATAACGCCGAAGCAAATGCCACCCTACGCATTGCCCCACCCCTAAAAGATACCCCAACTACCCCACCTCCCTGCAAATTGCCCCTCCCCTCAAAACTACCCCACAACTCATCCCTTGCATCTGCCCTACCACCCTGAAAACTGTGCCCACTCAAAATAAATAAAAATACCACCTTGCATTTGCTCCATCCTCAAAAACTATCCTCTGCAATTGCCCCACTATCCTGAAAATGCCCCACCATCAAAAAATACCTCCCAACAACTACCCTACAACCTCACAAACTGCCCCATCCCCAAAACCTACCTCTGGAACTCCTCCACAAATTTCTCCCAGCCCCAAAAACTACCTCTCCCATATTGTCAACTACCCCCTGGCACCTGCCCCATCACCTCGCAAACTACTGCACCGCAATTGCTCCACCCCCTAAACTACCCCCCTCCAACTACACCACCACAAAAAATATCCCCTTTACAACTGTCACCAATCCCTAAAACTATATCAACCGGAAATGCCCCACTATGCCCAGTTACCTCACCACAGACACCATATGCACACAAAGCACCAGGATTAGAAATAATTCCCTCGCTTTGATGTACTGCATTTCACACTGACATATATATTTTATTTTCCTTGCTGTTATTTTTACTGTGAAAGCTAGAATGAATTATGCTGCTTTCTTATTGATTATTATCTGTAGGTCAAGCTACTATCTGTTGCAATGGGCAAGCTAAGAACATACCTAGGGTCCAAAGTTTAGGGTGGCTCTGTCAGATTGTTCAGCAATCAGGTGGTTAGGATTGACAACTGTCTGGCTTTTTTCAGATTCTTCTGATTTTTACTAAGGTCTGAAAGCTAGAAAGGCTTAAGTCAACATTTTTCAGGAGTTGAAAACCTCTTTCCAATTCATCCTGCTAGACCAGTCTAGACAAGTGAGTAATGGTATCCTGCCAGCAGATACTGGGGACAGAAAAAGACCAGAAGATTAAATTTCTTTTACATATCCTTTGAATTTTTCTTTAAATTTTCTTAGCTCCTTCATTTTCCTCCCCTCATACTTCAACCTCTTGTCTTTGAGGAAAGCTTTGAACAATAGCCTATTTAGCCTGGCTCTTTCAATTTTACTGGCAGACTAAGTTGCTTCACCTTTTCTTCTTTGCCTTCCCAGTTTCATTCCAGCCATAGTAAAGGCTAGGTGTTCTGCAGTGCAAGCTTTTCCTCTGCAGCAACAGCTTTGTTTGTTTTATTCCCAGTGAGGCTGTGTTAGTCAGACCTGCTATTCTTTGCGGCTGGAGTTTCTTTTTCAGTTCCACATCATCATGGCAATTTTCAGCTCCATTGGGGGGAGCTCCGGAGATTGCTTCAATGTTAATGGCACATTTAATTATGCAACGGTTCACACAGCACCAAGTATGGGATTGGAGGAGTAGCCTAATGGTTGGAGCACTGGCTTGGGAACCAAGAGACTAGGGTTCAGTTCCCATTAGCACTTCTTGTGGCCTTGGGCAAGTCACTTAACCCTCAGAAAAATCCTGAGTTATCAATGTACCTGTTTAATGTGCATTACCAAGTTTAAAGTTACAATGTAAACTGCTTTGACTAAAATGATAAAGCAGCATAAAAAACATGTTAAATAAATGCCTACTCACACAACACTGCTTGGTTTGTGGAAAGCACGGTGACTTACAAATGAAGAATATTTAAGTCCTGTGCTGCCAGTTCTGGGGAAAACTTTGAAGCATCATTCTCCTTCTGTATCACAGCTGATGGGTCCTGCCTCTCTTAGCTGCACTGTGCTACCTCAGCGGGCAGGAGTCGTCTCCATTTCTCTGCTTCCTTAGGGCCTCTCTTATCCTGAAGCTTGGAAAGCAGCTGTGGGGGAAGTGTTCTTGGTTCTATGGGTTCTGTTTCAACTGACCTTTTTCACTTTTTATATCAAGCATGGTCTTTTTGACATAGGGGGTTCCTCGGGGCCCTTCACAAGGGTCCTCTCAGTCTCTTGTTCTTCAGCTGTCTGGACCTTCCACTTCTCATGGCTCTTTTAAAGAGGTAATGCCTCTTGAAGGACTAGAAAGGGGGACTGTTACTTCTGGAGAGCAATCTGCAACTGTGAGTATATACTTCTGGTAATTTTCTAAAAAGAATTCTTTGTATTAAAGCTACTGAATCTGTGAACCCACTGTTTTGTTTTGTTTTTGTTGGATCAGTTAGGGCCTAGTAGCAGCAATTAAAGTTTGAATTTGAAAACACAGAGGAGAGCTTTCTGGTTACATTTCATACCTAGCAGAGAGCTTGTAGTTTAAATTTAATAGTCCCTCAGGGCCAAGTAACAGCAAAGTACTTTTAGTTTAAATTTAACACACAGAAGAGAGCTTTCTGGTTAAATTTAGTACCCAGAAGAGAGCTTGTAGTTTAAATTTCATAAAAGGTTAGAGCCTAGCAGCAGCTAAGAGCTATAATTTAAATCAAATCAGAATTTAGCTTACCTCAGCAGCACAAGACAGGGTACTGTGTAGCAGCCCTCTTTTAATAAGTGTTGTTTCCCTCCCTCCCTCCCCACACCCACCCTCCCCTGGGATAATCATAGCTTTATAGGTACTTACACATCTTAAAAGACAGGAGGTGCTTTCAGGTGAAGCTCATTACCCAAATCAGTCATACACTAAGGACCTGAGATTAATTAAGCTTCAGGTGAACAAGGTATATTAAACGTATTAGGTACAGTTTTATTGGTATAAATACCCATAGCAACCCCTAGTAAGTAAGAACTTAAAGATCTAGACACAAACTTAAACTAAGATGCAGACAGCAGTCCAGCAGCGGGATGGGGGCTTTCCAGTCTTTTGCATTGAGTGTCACATGTATGATTTTCTCCCAGTTGGTGAGAGGTCTTACGTGTGCACTAGGTGCAAGGAGCTCTTTTCTCTCAGGGAACAAGTCCGTTCTCTAGAGGCTAAAGTAGCAGACTTGGAAAACATAAGACAGACAGAGAGGTACATAGACGAGACCTACATGGATATAGTCCTGAAGTCCCACCTCCAGTCTGGCAGCACCCCTGTTGCCATGGAGGAGAGAGGTCACGTGACAGGAGAGCATCACCCTGGTGTGGCAGGAAGTGATCCTTTAACTAGGACCTGTCCTCCAGGTGATGTAAAACCCTCTCGCACCGAGGAAGTTTCTCCAGGGCCATGTGCCCATGAGGGAAGGGTTAGGACAGCCGTTATAGTTGGTGATTCGATCATTAGGCATGTAGATAGCTGGGTGGCTGATGGACGTGAGGATCGCCTGGTAACATGCCTGCCTGGTGCGAAGGTAGCGGACCTCATGCGCCACCTAGATAAGGTCTTAGATAGTGCTGGGGAGGAGTCTGCTGTCTTTGTACATGTCGGTACCAATGACATAGGAAAATGTGGTAGGGAGGTTCTGGAGGCAAAATTTAGGCTTTTAGGTAGGAAGTTGAAATCCAGAACTTCTAGGGTAGCATTCTACGAAATGCTTCCTGTTCCACGTGCAGGACCCAAAAGGCAGGCAGAGCTCTGGAGTCTCAATGCGTGGATGAGACAATGGTGCAGAGATGAGGGTTTTGGATTTGTTAGGAACTGGGGAACATTCTGGGGAAAGGAGGGGCTCTTCCGAAGGGATGGGCTTCACCTTAACCGGGATGGAACCAGGCTGCTGACATTAACCTTTAAAAAGGAGATAGAGCAGCTTTTAAACTAGATATTAGGGGAAAGCCGACAGTTGCCCAAGAGCAGATGGTTCGGAAGAATGTATCCTTGAAGGATACTACCAAAAGCAGAGAGGTTCCACAAAAGAGTAAAGTATCCCAAATGCCCTCAAGTATGGAGCAGACAGAGCTTAAAGATCCCAATTTACCCATGTCTAACAATAGCCAAATTAACATGAATAAAATACATTCTCTAAAATGCTTGTATGCAAATGCTAGAAGTCTAAAGAATAAGATGGGAGAGTTAGAATATATAGCACTAAATGAAAGGTTAGATATGATTGGAATATCAGAGACATGGTGGAAGGAGGACAACCAGTGATACCTGGGTACAAACTATATCGTAATGATAGAGCTGATCAAATAGGTGGAGGGGTTGCGCTCTATGTTAGAGAGAGCATTGACTCAGAAAGGATTAAAGTTTTGCAGGAAACAAAATCTGCTCTAGAATCTATATGGATTAAAATTCCATATAAAAGGGGGAAGGCGATGGCAGTGGGGGTGTACTATCGAGCACCTGGCCAGAATGACCAAATGGATGATGAAATGCTCGAAGAAATTAAGGAAGCTAACAAAAGTTACAGCACAGTAATAATAATGGGTGATTTCAATTACCCCGGTATCGACTGGGTCAGTGTCACGTCAGGACATGCTAGGAAGATAAAGTTCCTAGATGAAATAAATGACTGCTTCTTGGAGCAGCTGGTTCATGAACCGACCAGAGGGGAAGCCATATTAGACCTAGTCCTTAGTGGAACACCAGATCTAGTGCAAGAGATAAGGGTGTTGGGGCCACTTGGCAATAGTGATCATAGCATGATCGCCTTTGATTTAATTAGTGGAGGAGGAATAGTAAGGAAATCCACAGTACTACCTTTCAACTTTCGAAAGGGAGACTATGATAAAATGAGGAAAACAGTTAAGAAAAAACTAAAAGGAGCAGTTGCGAAGGTTAAAGATGTACATCAAGCTTGGGTGTTGTTGAAAAATACTATCTTGGAAGCCCAGACCAGCTGTATTCCACGCTTTAAGAAAAGTGGAAGGAAGTCCAAAAAACTGCCAGCATGGTTTAAAGGTGAGGTCAGAGAGGCTGTTGTTGCCAAAAAAGCATCTTTCAGGAAATGGAAAAAAGAGCCAAACGACGAAACCTGGAAACAGCACAAGCAAGTCAAATGCAAGGCATTGATAAGGCAGGCAAAGAGAGAATTTGAGAAGAAGCTTGCTGCGGAAGCAAAAACGCGAAATAAAGACCTTTTCAAGTACATTTGTAGCAAAAAACCTGTGAGAGAGTCAGTTGGTCCATTAGATGATAAAGGGGTTAAAGGAGCACTAAGAGGCGACAAGGCGATAGCGGAGAGACTGAATGAATTCTTTGCTTCGGTCTTTACTGAGGAAGATGTAGGGATGTTACCCATGACTGAAGTGGTATTTAAAGGTGCGGAAGAATTGAAGGAAATATCGATACATCGGGAAGATGTCTTACAACTATTAGATAAACTGAAGAGTAGCAAATCACCTGGGCCGGATGGTATACATCCAAGGGTGTTGAAAGAACTGAAATATGAGATTGCAGAACTGCTATCAGTAATCTGTGAACTATCATTAAAATCATCTCTAATACCTGAAGATTGGAGGATCGCCAATGTAACACCAATTTTTAAAAATGGTTCCAGGGGTGATCCGGGAAACTACAGACCGGTGAGCCTAACGTCAGTACCGGGAAAAATGGTAGAAACCATCATAAAGAATAATATTACTCAGCATGTAGATAGTCACAACCTAATGGGGGACAGCCAACATGGCTTTCGACAAGGAAGATCTTGTCTTACTAATCTGTTATGTTTTTTTGAAGGAGTGAATAAACAGGTGGACAAAGGTGAGTCGGTTGATATTGTGTATCTGGACTTTCAGAAAGCCTTTGACAAGGTCCCTCATCAGAGACTTTTGGCGAAACTAAAGAGTCATGGGATAGGAGGCAGTGTACTATTGTGGATCAGGAACTGGTTAAAAGATAGAAAGCAGAGGGTAGGGCTAAATGGCCAATTTTCCCAATGGAGAAAAGTGAATAGTGGTGTACCCCAGGGATCTGTGCTGGGTCCGCTGCTTTTTGACATATTCATAAATGACCTGGAAAGTGGAACAACGAGTGAGGTTATCAAATTTGCAGATGACACAAAACTATTTAAAGTTGTTAAAACCCAAGAGGATTGTGAAAAATTGCAAGAGGATCTTGATAAATTGGAAGACTGGGCATCAAAATGGCAGATCAAATTTAATGTGGACAAGTGCAAAGTTATGCACCTAGGGAAGAACCACCCAAACTATGGTTACACAATGCAAAGTTCCACATTAGGAACCACCACCCAGGAAAAAGATTTAGGCGTCATTGTGGATACCATGTTAAAACCCTCGGCCCAGTGTCCAGCGGCGGCCAAGAGAGCAAATAGAATGCTAGGTATGATAAGGAAAGGAATGGAAAATAAAACAAAAGATATTATAATGCCTCTATATCGTTCCATGGTGAGACTGCACCTTGAATATTGTGTGCAATTCTGGTCGCCGTATCTTAAAAAGGATATAGCGATTTTAGAAAAGGTACCGAGAAGAGCCACCAAAATGGTAAAGGGGATGGAAGGATACTCCTATGAAGAAAGGCTAAAAAGGTTAGGGCTCTTTAACCTGGAAAAGAGACGGCTGAGGGGAGATATGATAGAAGTCTATAAATTAATGAACGGAGTGGAACGGGTAAACGTAGATCGATTGTTTACCTTATCAGAATATAGAAAGACTAGGGGACATGCAATGAAGCTACAGGGTAAACTATTTAAGACTAATAAAAGAAAATATTTTTTCACTCAACGTGTTATCAAACTCTGGAATTTGTTACCGGAGGATGTAGTAAAGGCTGTTAGTGTAGCTGGGTTTAAAAAAGGTTTGGACAAGTTCCTGGAGGAAAGGTCCATAAACCATTATTAAGAAGTGACCGAAGATATCAATGCTTGACCCAGTACAAGCATTGTGGAACTTGTGTCTCTTGGGAAAACTGCTAGGTACATATGACCTAGATTGGCCACTGTTGGAAACAGAATACTGGGCTTGATGGACTTTGGTCTGACCCACTATGGCATATCTTATGTAATGCCTCCATGGAAGCGTTCACACCTGCATAAAACAGTGAAGGGTGGTCTGGAGGCTCCTTATTCTAGTCAAGATCTCCAGGAGGAACCAGCAGATGATAAAAAAAAAAAAAAAAAAGAGGTCTCAGTGTTGGGAGGAAGGAGGAAGGGTCATTGTCTCTCCTTGAGGAAGAAGATGATTCTTTAAATATTTTTTTTCACCATGAAGAGCTAACTGCCTTGATAGCTCAGATAGCCTCATCTCAGTGAATTTTGGATTTGCATGACAGAGTTACGAAGTTACTCAGTTCTAGGAGTGAGATTTTTGCCAGTTCTCATTTTAAATTTGCATTACAATGCAGTATTGCATTGGTAGTCCCTGATTTTACCCACTGAAATCAGTGCTGCAGGCCCCATAATGCATCAGGATGAGACAGTTAGAAATCCAGGACTGGCTTATAATCTCACTTCTGGAAGTGGGTAACTTGGCAACGCTGGCATGATGAGGAAAATGACAAGTCTGTATTAAAATCTATTATTACAGGTTCCACTGGGATATAGCCATCTGTGATTGGCTGAAAGGGATGAAAAAGGAGAGAGATCAAGGAAATGCTGGTCTAACATCCTTGATACACGTTAGGATCCACCTGTCTTCAATGTCCATCTATTGGGTAGAGACTAACTCCCACTAAGCAGGAACCATCTCTTCTGTGTGTCTATAAAGCACTGAGTACACCGTGTAGCACTATATACATGTTTTAATACAGGGCTCAACAAATCCCAGGTTCAAATCACCATGGCAACTAGAAGTTTCCTCTGGCCCAAGAGATTATGCCCTGTTTTTATTTTTCTAGCATCACTGGAAGAGAAGCTTCCTTTCCTCACTGTATCTCACAGCTCTCCCCTAGTTTAAGCTACATAGTACATGACCCACTATGCTATCTCAGGGTTTTTAGTCTTGAAAATATTTTATTCTCCGTGGACAAGCAGGAAAAAGGTCCTCGCATATGGGTGATGTCATCCAACAGAGCCCCTTGTGGGAGCATGCCCAGCTGCTTCTAAAAGCTTTTGGAAGTTCCATTGCACATGCTTATGCCTGCTGCTTTGGCACCATCTTGAACTCTGTCCATTTTTTTCCGCAAAGCCTCATCAACATCTTTTTCGACGGATCAATAACTTTTTTCATAGTCTAAAATTACTTTCTTTTTTTGACTGCCCTGCCATCACAGGTTCTTCAGGATTTCCCTCTTTGTTTTTGTAAGTTTTAAAGTTTCCTTTATTTTTTGTGCCACCTCAGCCCCCTTAGGCATTGGTGCTCCAGCCACATTCTGTATTTTGTTTCTGTAAAAATTGAGCCATTTGATTTCGCTGTGGCTATTTTTCCAGGCAATATTTATTTATTTAGACAGATTTGTATAACCACCTTATCCTTCAATCCAATGTCACAGACACTAGCTCAGTAGGTTTAAAAAAGTATTCCAGGTGCTCAAGGACCATATCCATAGTGAATACTCATAGTTGGTGCTTTCAGTGCTTGAGACCTGATCATCGGCTCTCTTCTTGTAAACTGTGTTCACAGATGACAAAAAGATGGCTCAAGGATCGTGAGACAAATTGTGAAGTTATTTTGGCACTTCTAAATCCAATTCATCAGCATCAGCAGCACCAGTCTCTGTGGCATCAAATTGCACTGCCAGAATCTAATGCATTGACATTGAGAAGCCATCAAACCCTTTCAGAGCCAAGCACCCATAGAACCCCAGAGCATCGGCCATCTATTGATGTTCACCCAAATGTGAAGAGGGAATCATCTTCATCAAGGCTGACGGAAAGACACTCAGAGCATTGAGTGGAGGCTTTTGTGCATCAGCGCTGAAGACTTCTGGGGTATGGTGTCAAGAGCAGAGGGTTCACAAGAGCACTCTTCTAATCAGCCCTGAAGAGAGGACATCAGTGGGGCAGCAACAGCCTACACAGAGCCGAGACAGTTAACTGATATACTCTCTCAAATACCAGCACCAATTGGTTAATGCTGCTTTAGCCTCACAGCCTTCTGAAGGCTATCGAGGAAAGGATCACAATGCTGTTTATCATGCAGCAAGTCAGCACCTCTATGTCTGCTGCATTGGTACTGGCAGTAGTCCATCTTAGCATCGAGGGAGAGACAGACATCAGGGCATCGAAGGGCTCCAACACTGGAGCCTGCCCATCCAATATCACCGTTTAGTGCATCGGGGTCTGGTACAGCTCCAATTCCTAGACAGTCATCAGTGAATCGATGCTCTCAAAAAAGCTCCTGTACCCCAAAGGGCAGGAGAGCTGTCCAAGCCGAGACTCAGAAGTACTTTGACTTGCTCTCTGAGTCTGACTGAGAAAGCTGGGTCATGGATGAAGAGTCTGAAGGCATGTCAGAAGACAGGTCCCCAGAACTTTCTTCTGACCCTTCTCCTCATGAGAGATGAAAGTCACCTCCTGAGGATATGACTTGTTTTGGATATGACTTACCATTTTCTTTGGAGACTGAGGATGAGTCCAGGGCAAAAGAACTGGAGAACCTCCAATACTCCTATGCCCCCAAGGAAGCGGCAACAGTGCTTGTGCACTATATTCTTCAGAGAGTGCAGATGAGAATGTATGAGACCCCCCTCTCTGTACCTCAAGTGAATAGAAAGCTTGACTGTATGTACAGAGTTCAAAAGGCTCCTGGATTCGAGAAGCCCTAGTTTCCTCACTACACATCAGTGGTCAAATCCACTCTTTAAAGATTCAGAAGCTCCAAGACGCACTCCTCGGTGCCCCCAAGGAGGGAGGCTCAGACATTGGACTCTTTTAGGAGAAGAGTTTTCCAGAGTTCCATGCTTGCAGCCCGTATGATCTCTTACCAGCTCTACATGAGTATGTTCTTGAATAATATGATAAGTGGCCGAGATGATCTGTCCCAATATCTTCCTCCAGAGAGATGGGAGCAGTATCTTTCCCTGGTATAACATGGCAAAGACTACTCAAAATTCGAGGTAAAAGCTATATATTATAGTTTCAATATGGAATCGACAGCTTCTGCAGCATGTATTGGCGCCCAGAGACTCGACTGGCTCTGGGTTTCAGATGTTCAACAATCTGTGCAGGACAAGCTTGTTGACAGACTGTGCCATGGAGAGAATCTCTTCAGAGATGAGTTCAAAGAGAAGGCTGACTTCGTAAAAATGCAGCACATCACCCTTCAAAACCTCTCAAAGTGCACACCTGAGGCAGCCTCCTACCACAAGAAGTTTCAGGATGGCAACTAGAAAAAGATCTAATACTCTCAAAGGCATAGGTATTTTCCTGGTTCTCACTATTCACAAACAAAACAGACTCCTTAAGCTCAAAACAAAGTGAGAGAAGTCTCAGAAGGCCAAACAGACTCCTCAATCAAAGCCAGGGGTGAGGTTTTGACTGGTTCCTGAAGAATGTAGCCACTCTACCTGTAGCCACAGTGGAGGACCCCACTGTTGAAGGGAGACTCTTTGTTCAGAGGTGGCCCGTTATAATCTCAGACACTTGGGTCTTACAAATTATCCAAAGTGGCTATAGATTACATGTATTCTGTCTTCCTCCAAAGTGCTCTCCAATGGTTCAGTCCTTAAACCCTCAGAATCAGGAACTACTCCTCCAAGAGGTGAATAGGGATCTAGCGATTGAGCTCATTCCACCAAAGTAAGAGGCAAGGATTTTATTCCAGGTACTTTCTTATCACCAAAAAAACGGGGGAGATTCCGTCCCATCCTAGACCTAAGAGATCTGACCAAATATCTGGTCAGAGAAAAGTTCAGGATGATTTCTCTAGGCACCCTATTGACATAAACAAATGTGATATGTTATTTTTACAGTGTAATATAATTCTTGTATTCCATTCATACACCATTCTGTAATATAATTTTGTATGTAATGACTTTCTGACTCCCTTTGTTGTATGCCTGCATCCTGGAAGGAGAGACTACGTGGTTAGTAATATGTAGCCTGTCACAGGTGCGGAAGAGTCAGAAGATGCACTCCTCGGTGCCTCCCGGCTGGGAGGCCCGGAACCTGGATGTCCTCGGTAGAAAGTGCTTCCAGGGCTCTATGCTTGCTTGCCGTGTCCAGACCTACCAGCTGTACATGGGCATGTACCTTCGAGACCTGGCAAAGGAGATTGCCGGGTTCTCTGCTGGTCTCTCCGAGGAACCTTTGCAGAGGTTCACAGCCTTGTCAACTGGAATCCGAGAATGCTCGAAGTTTATGTCTCGAGCAGCTTATGATGGCTTCGGCCCGCGTAGCCACGGCCGGCATCGGTGCACGCCATCAGGCCTGGCTACAGTCATCCGACCTCGAGCCATGGGTGCAGGACAAGTTGTTCGATGTCCCCTGCCGAGGTGAAAACCTCTTCGGCAAGCCCATGGCTCAAAAGGCTGCAGAAATCGAGTCCGAGACTCTCACCAGGACAAGGCTGTCCAGGAAAACCTCTGCCCCTTCTCAAAAGAAGAAGGGCTCGGGAAAAAAGTCCTTTTACCCGAGGAAGTCATCTGCCTACAAAACGTACCCTCAGTACCAGGCCTCCACAGCTCCCCAACAGGGTCAGCAGGCCAAGGGGCAGGGACATGGGCCCCGTAGGCAGAAAACCCCCAAGCCACCAGAGCTCTGGCTCCTGCACAGCAGGGAGCGGGGTTTTGACTCCAGTGGCATAGCCTCTCCTCCTCAGCTGGCCCCTCTCAGCACAGGAGGCCGGCTGACCCTGTATGCCCACAGGTGGTCAGCCGTAACAAGGGATACCTGGGTGCTAAGCATAGTCCAGAGGGGCTATCTGCTCCACTTCCACCAGGTACCCCCCTCCTACTTTCCAGGGGAGCCTCCAAGACTCCCTCTACACAGGAACCTACTGCAGGAGTTAGCAAGTCTTCTAAAGGAACAGGCGGTGGAACCGGTGCCCCAACACCTGAGAGGTCAAGGCTTCTACTCCAGGTACTTCCTGGTACCAAAAAGGACAGGAGGCCTCAGGCCCATCCTAGACTTGCGAAATCTAAACAAGTTCCTGGAGAGGGAAAAGTTCAAGATGCTTACCCTTGGAATACTGCTGCCCTACCTCCAGCAGGGAGATTGGCTATGCTTTTTAGACCTAAAGGATGCTTATACTCACATCCTTATTCATCCAGACCACAGGCAATATCTCAGATTTGTGGTGGGAGGAAACCATTTCAGTACAGGGTACTCCCTTTTGGCCTAACCTCCGCCCCCAGGGTTTTCACCAAGTGCCTAGCAGTGGTGGCAGCCTACCTCAGGGTTCAAGGGGTCTTTGACTTTCCATACCTGGACGACTGGCTCATCAGGGGTCAGTCTCCACAGGAGACCAATCAAGCCACCCTCTGCACTTTCTCTCTTCTCCAGCATCTGGGGTTTGTCAAACTTTGCAAAGTCCACTTTGCGTCCCTCACAAAACATGGAGTCCATAGGAGCAAGACTGGACACCCTTCAGGCAAAGGCTTTTTTACCTGTGGACAGGGCACACAGACTGATGGATTTGGCCAGACAATTCCGCAGCAATTCTCTGGTTTCCGCCAGACAATTCCTGAGGCTCTTAGGCCACATGGCATCCACGGCCCATGTAACTCCAAATGCCCATCTGCACATGAGGCCAGCTCAGTGGGGCCTCAGAACTCAGTGGCTGCAGGCCACAGGAAACCTGACGGACAAGGTGAGGGTGTCCCAGCTGCTAGCATCTTCTCTGCGGTGATGGCTTCATCTTCCAAATCTGGTGCAAGGAGTGCCTTTTCAGGCACCTCCACACTCCCAAATGCTGACAACCGATGCTTCTCTTCAGGGTTGGGGTGCACATTGTCAGGGAGCATGCACTCAGGGCCTGTGGTCTCCATGGGAGGCCGCACTGCAGATCAATTTCTTGGAGCTGAGAGCTATCCGCTTAGCCCTGTGGACTTTCTATCATGTCCTCTCTCACCAGTCCGTCTTAGTTCAGACAGACAATCAATCAAGTTGCTATGTTCTATGTGAACAAACAGGGGGGCACAGGATCCCGCCCTCTCTGTCAGGAAGCACAGGACCTGTGCTCCTGGGCAGTCCATCATGGCATACTTCTCAAGGCGGTCTATTTCCCTGCGCAGGAGAATTGCCTGGCAGACAGATTGAGCAGGATCCTACAGCCACACAAATGGCAGTTGAATCCTCTGGTGGTTCAGCAAATCTTCCTCAGATGGGGTCTTCCAAACATAGATCTCTTTGCCAGCCCACTGAACCATCAACTACCCAGGTTCTGCTCCAGACAACCGCATCCTCTCAGAGTAGCAGCGGATACATTTCTCATTCCGTGGTCTACAGGCCTCCTATATGCGTTTCCTCCCACGGCTCTAGTGCCCAAGACACTGTTCAAAGTGAACCGGGACAAGGCCTCGGTGATCCTGGTGGCCCCCAGGTGGCCAAGGCAACCGTGGTTCCCACTTCTTTTGCAACTGGTGGTGGACACTCCTCTTCCTCTGGGGATGCAACCAGATCTCCTGTCTCAGGAGCAGGGATCTCTCTTACACCCCAACCTCCAGGTCCTCAATCTGATGGCCTGGCTACTGAAAGGATAGTTCTAGCACCCTTATTGCTGCCTAGGGAAGTGGAGGATGTGGTCTTGGCCTCTAGGAGGCAGTCCACCCGAAAATCTTACGCCTTCAAGTGGCGTAGGTTCTCCACCTGGTGCGCTCAACACAAGGAGGATCCTCTCTCATGCCTGGTACCAGTGGTGCTGCAATACTTGCTTCACCTGTCCAACCTAGGCCTTAAATCCAACTTTGTTAGGGTCTATCTCAGTGCTCTCTCAGTGCACCACTCACCGGTGGAGGGCCAGTCTCTCTCAAGCCACCCTTTGGTGACTCGCTTCCTCAGAGGCCTGCTTTTGCTTAAGCCTCCGGTTCGTCCACCTGTCCCTGAGTGGGATTTGAATGTGGTCTTGCAACAGCTTACTTGCCCACCATTTGAGCCTATGGCTACTTGCCCTTTGGGCTTTCTATCCTGGAAAGCATTGTTTTTGGTGGCTCTTACCTCAGCAAGGCGAGTAAGCGAGCTTCAAGCCCTGGTGTCAGATGCACCATACACTAGGTTCTATAGGAACAGAGTAGTCTTGCGGACTCACCCTAAGTTCCTTCCAAAGGTTGTCTCCTCCTTCCACCTCAATCAGGAGGTGGTTTTTCAGACTTTCTTTCCCAGACCGCATGCCAGCCGGGCTGAGACGGTCTTGCATACCCTGGACTGTAGGAGGGCATTGTCCTTCTACCTTGACCGTACGCAGGGACACCGAAGGACTGTGCAGCTCGTCGTCTCTTTTGACCCTAATAAGCTGGGGTTGCCTGTCTCCAAGCGTACCTTGTCCATCTGGGTGGCAGACTGTATCGCCTGGGTGTATAGGGCAGCCGGCCTCTCCTTGCAGGGTCGAGTCACGGCCCACCGTGTCAGGGCGAAGGCTGCGTCAGTGGCTCATCTCCGTTCTGTTGGGCCGCTACTTGGTCTTCAAGCCAGACTTTTGCGGATCACTACTGCCTCGAGAGGGCGTCCTGCAGGGACAGTGCTTTCGGGCAGGCGGTACTCCGTAATCTTTGAGGTATAGGCAACTCCTACCCTCCGGCCCTGGTGTTGGGCTACCATACAGGGGCGATATCAGAGAAGATTCTTTTCGCACATGCTGAGGCTCTAGAGGGAGCTCATTTTTTCAGCTTTGGGTCCCCGGTAGCCTTAAGCTGGGCAGTCCCATATGTGAGGACTGACTTCCTGCTTGGTCCTGGAGAAAGCGTAGTTACTCACCTGTAACAGGTGTTCTCCAGGAGCAGCAGGAATCAGTCCTCACAACCCTCCCTCCTCCCCTTGCAGTTGCAGTCATATAATTCATTTTGTTTTTTGCTGTCTTTAGCTATGTCATCAGACTGAGCAAGATGGCACCCTTGGGCAGGAAGGGGACCACGCATGTGTGCTGCATTCCCAAAGGCTTTCTTTGAAAGCTGGGGAAATGCTCCGCATGGGGGCTCCGTCAGTGCCGACGTCACCCATATGTGAGGACTGATTCCTGCTGCTCCTGGAGAACATCTGTTACAGGTGAGTAACTACGCTTTATCTCTGTACTTGTAATTGGAGTATTAATTACGGTGGGGTGTTGCATAATACCGTGTATAGGAGGGTTAACTCAAAGACTGATAGAGACAGCAAACACTAAACAAATGATTGCACCCTTGTGCAATGGAGATGATACAATGTTATTAATGGACAATAAAGGGGAAGAGATAGAGTCGGGAAGGATGTTATCTAAATTAGAAGCTTCCTATGGAACTGTAGAGTAAATGGAAAAAATAACAAGAAAACTCTAAAAAGAAAGAGGGAGGGGTTTGACAAACAAATGTGATATGTTATTTTTACAATGTAATATAATTCTTGTATTCTATTCATACATCATTCTGTAATATAATTTTGTATGTAATGACTTTCTGACTCCCTTTGTTGTATGCCTGCATCCTGGAAGGAGAGACTACGTGGCTAGTAACACGTAGCCTGTCACAGGTGCGGAAGTACAAAGAAGTGGAGTGAGACAGAATTAACCAATGAGTTATGGACATGCTGGAAGAGGACGATGACAGTGTAGTATTTAATGATTTTCTGACTTCCTTTACTGTATGTCTGCATCCTGGGAAGAGAGACTATGTGGCTAACACGTAGCCTGACAGGTGCAGAAGTATTAACCAATGAGTTATGGACATGCTGGGCGTGGGCGAAGACATAGTGTACTATAAAAGAACTGTGAAACAGAGGATAGGTGTGAATGCTCAGTTAAGCATTCACCCATCTTGCAAGAATGTAATGTGATTAAGTAACTCTGGTTCGCTTTTTCTCTGGATCGAAAGGATGCATATACCCATATACTTCCTGTGAGTGGTATGTATCTATCTCATATTCATAGTAGGGTGGCAGCACTTCCAGTATTGCATTCTGCCTTTTGGCCTCGCATATTTACAAAATGCCTTGCTGTAGATTCAGCGTTTCTACACAGACTGGAAGTGTATATGTCTTTGCCTGGATGACTGGTTGATCAAGAGGCCAGTCAGAAAACATAGAAACATGACATCAGAAAAAGATTACATGCCTATCTAGTCTGCCCTTCTATATCAACTACGATAGTCCCTTTTTACCTTTAGAGATCCTCTGTTTGTCCCAAGCTTTTTTGAATTCATGGGAGACTATTCCATGCATCTACCACTCTTTCTGTAAAGAAATATTTCCGCATACTACTGAGTCTGTCCCCTTTCACCCTCATTCCATGTCCCCTCATAGCAAAGCTTGCTTTAAATCGAAATAGGCTCTTCTTGTGCATTTATGCCACAGAGGTATTTAAAAGTCTCTATTATATCACCTCTATTCCACCTTTCCTCTAATGTATACATATTAAGATCTTTAAGTCTGTCCCCATATGGTTTATAACGAAGACCACTGACCATTCTAGTAGCCCATCCTCTGCACAGACTCCATCCTATTTATATCCTTTTGAAGGTGCGGTCTCCAGAATTGCACACAATACTCTAAATGAGGTCACATCAGAGACTTAAACAGAGGCACTGTCACCTCCTTTTTTCTGCTGACCATTCCTCTCCCTATGCACCCAAGCATAATTCTGACTTTCGCTGTCACCTTTTCTACCTGTTTAGCTACTTTAAGATAATCAGACACAATCACGCCCAGATCCCACTCTTCTTTTATGGGCAGAAGTACTTCACCCCTACACTGTACCACTTCCTTGGATTTTTACAACCCAAATGCATGACCCTGCATTTTTTTAGCATTAAATCTCAGCTGCCAAATTCTTGACCATTCTTCAAGCTTAGCTAGATCCCTCCTCATGTTATCTACTCCTTCCTGGGTGTCTACTCTATTGCAGATTTTGGTATCATCCACAAAACAGGCAAACCTTACCCGACAGCCCTTCTGCAATATCACTAACAAAGATGTTAAAAAGAATCAGACCACACAGACAGATCCCTGCGGCACAGCATTGGTTACCTCCTTCTCCTCAGATTGAGCTCCCTTTACCTTTACCTTTTGTTGCCTCCCTCTTAACCAATTTCTAACCCAATCATTAACTTTAGGATCCTTCTCTAGGGTACTCAGTTTGTTTTTAAGTCACTTGTGCAGAACGGTGTCAAAGCTTTACTGAAATCTAAGTACACCATATCTAGGGCTCCCCCTCGATCCAACTCCTGACCTGCCTCTGGTATATCCATGCTGTCTTGGATCCTGTAATCCACTGGATTCCAGAACCTCACTGTTCTCTCTTTTAGCTTCATTTCTAATAATTTACTTACCACAGAGGCTAGATTAACCAGCCTGTAGTTTTCAACCTCATTCTTACTTCTGCTTTTGTGTAAAGGAACTACATGTGCCTTTCTCCAGTCCTTTAAGACCACTCTAGACTCCAAAGAAGCATCAAAATGGTCAGTCAGTGGAGTCGCTAGAACGTCCCCAAGTTCCTTCAGTATTCTCATGTGTATTCCATCTGGTCCCATCGCTTTATCTACTTTCAGTTTAGCTAGTTCCTCACAAACAACGGGGTTACTTACCTGTAACTGGAGTTCTCCGTGGACAGCAGGATAAGTCAGCCACACCTGGTGTCGTCCTCCGGGCGGCGCCAAGTACGGAAGTGCTCTCTAGAGCTCAGAAAGATGAGACTTTCTGAGCCCGCCCAGGTAGCCCACCCTACCGCTCCGCCCCCTAGCCACCAGTATGTTCCAAGCTATTCCACCGGCTAGGGGACGGATTCCTCAGATGGCCTCCTCCAGGGGAGGCGGGTGGGTATGTGTGGCTGACTTATCCTGCTGTCCACGGAGAACTCCAGTTACAGGTAAGTAACCCCGTTTTCTCCATGGACAAGCAGGATTGCGTCAGCCACACCTGGTGTCTCCCTAGCTAGGATTGCTGGGGGGAGGAGGCCCGAGCATGTACCAGAAAGGGTCAGAGACTCAGGTCAACGGTTAACCAACGCACGTTTATTCAAGAACAGTGGTAAAGTGCAAGGTGCTACCCACAACGAAGCGGCGGAGTACCGCCTAAGTGGTAACAGTGCAAAACAAGTGGCAACGGTGCACAACAAAACCATAACAGTGCAAGTAGTGACAACAGTGCAAAACAGCAATAACAGTGCAAGAAGTGCAACAATGCAACAGTAATGTCAACAGGCAACATTGCAAATAATCACAGTGAAGTGGTAGAATGTCAACTGTCCCAAACAGTAGAAAATACCATTGGGCTGCCTTTATTGGGCAGAGGCGGTGGCAGTGTTCAGTTGCGATTCAAGGCCGTGGAGAGGACGGCCGCTCCAAGCGCGCAATCCTCCTGAAAGCGGAGGTCAAGGCAATAGTGTCTCTGAAAGGTGTGCAGTGAGGACCAGGTGGCCGCTCTGCAAACATCGGCTAGTGGCACAGCACGGAGATTGGCAATGGACGTAGCCAGAGCCCTGAGATGGTGGGGGCCCACTCTTGGGAGGCCCCCCTTGCTTGATGGGTCGAGACAATAGGCGACACAGGCAGAGACCCAGTGGGACAACGTCCTCTTGGTGACAGGCCTCCCAGGCCTGTTCGGATCGAAGGAGACGAAGAGCTGTTCGCCCTGCCGTGTGGCCTGCGTTCTTTGCAAGTAGATTCGGAGGGCCCTGAGGCAGTCGAGGGTGTGCACGCGTCGCTCCTCATCTGAGGAGTGAGGTTCTGGGAAGAAAGATGGAAGCTCAATGGACTGGTTGACATGGAATGCGGAAGACACTTTCGGCACGAATTTAGGGTTAGTCCTGAGAGAAGCATGGCTGTGGTGCAGCTGTGTGTAGGGAGGATGAGAGACCAGCGCGTGTAACTCGCTAATCCTCCTAGCGGACGTGATGGCCACGAGAAATAGAGTCTTCCAGGAGACGAACTTCATGTCAGCTGACTGGAGAGGTTCAAAGGGCTCCTGGGTCAGGCGTTGAAGGACCGTGTTGAGGTCCCAAGGTGGCACCGGTTGTCTGATTGGGGGCTTCAGATTTGAAAGACCCTTCATAAAGCGTGACGTTAGAGGCAGTGCCCCGATGGAAGTGGCCCCCGTCGGCGGTGAGTGGTAGGCAGCTATCGCCGAGAGGTGGACTCGGATGGACTGTGTCTGCAGGCCCAGGTTAGACAGAGTCTTGAGGTATTGCAGGACGTAGGGAAGCGGGCATGTGGTGGGTTCCAGGCCTTGGTTCGTGCACCAGATGCTGAATCTTCTCCATTTAAGGCCATAGGACTTTCTGGTGGAAGGCCTTCTGGCCGCTAGCACCACATACTGCACTTCGTTGGGTAGTTGGAGATTGGAAAGGCTTATCCGCTCAACCTCCAGGCAGTGAGAGACAGGGCTCCAAGGTTGGGGTGCTGTATCCTGACCTCGTCCTGCGTCAGTAGGTCCGGTCTGGTTGGCAGTCGTTTCGGCTCTCCCAGCGCCAGGCGTGATAGCAGGGCGAACCACATCTGGCGCGGCCAGTGAGGGACCACCAGGATGGCTTCCGCTTTGTCCTGGACAATCCTTTGTAAGGTCGCTGAGATGAGGGGCGTTGGGGGGAACGCATACACCAGTGACCACTCCCCCCAACACACGTCGAATGCATCCGCTGCCAGCCTCTTGGTCGACGGGTGCCTGGAGCAGAACAGCGGGCATTTGGTATTCCATTCCGTGGCGAAGAGGTCGATGTCCGGGAACCCCCAGACTCGGAAGAGGTTGTCGGAGACATTGTGGTGTAGGGCCCATTCGTGTGGCTGGAGCTGCCTGCTCAGTCTGTCTGCCAGGGTGTTCTGATCCCCTGGGAGGTATGACGCTCGAAGGTGGCAGCCGTTTCTCAAAGCTAGGGTCCATATCAGTGTGGCCTCCTTGCAGAGGGGGTGAGAGCCAGTGCCCCCTTGCTTGTTGATATAGAACATGGCCACCTGATTGTCCGTCTGGAGGAGGATCGACTTCCCGCAGAGTTGTTGGAGAAAGCTGTCAGGGCATATCTCATGGCCCGTAGTTCGAGGAGGTTGATGTGCAGACGCCTCTCGTTCTTGGACCACTCCCCTTGGGTGCTTAGGGATAGCATGTGGGCGCCCCAGCCAGTGTTTGATGTATCTGTGGTTAGAACAATTTGATGCTCGCGAGGGTGGATGTCCTTCCCCACCGACAGGTTTGCTGGCGATGTCCACCAGTGAAGCTGGGTATGGATCTGTGGAGTCATTCTGATTGTGGTGGAGAGAGGTTGACCACTCTGGTTCCAATGGTCGCGTAGATGCCACTGGAGTGGGCGCATTCGTAACCTCGCCGTGGGGAGGACTGAAGTGGCGGCTGCCATTTGCCCCAGAAGGCATAGGATGTCCTTGGCTGGTAAGGCCGCTGCCTTGGTTGCCCCGCTCGCTAGCGCTGTGATGGTGCAGAGTCTGCGCTCTGGAAGGTAAGCCTTTGAAATCTTCGTGTCTATCACAGCTCCTATGAACTCTAGCCTCTGGGTTGGTGAGAGCTGTGATTTGTTGAGGTTGATGACGAATCCCAAGGAGGACAGCAGCGTCATGGATGTCTGCATGGACCTCCGAAGCTCTTGGGCTGAGGGGGCCGTGAGGAGCCAGTCGTCGAAATATGGGAAGACCGCTATGTTCTGCCTCTGGAGGTGCGCGGCTGCTGCGGCCACGTACTTCGTGAAGACCCGCGGGGCGGGGGGCAGACCGAAGGGTAGGACTCTGTACTGGTAGTGTTGGTTCAGTACTTGGAAACGAAGGAACTTCCTGTGTGATTTGTGAATGCAGATGTGGGTGTATGCGTCCTGCAAGTCCAGGGATGCCATCCAGTCGCCGTGTTGGATCAAGGGGAGGATGGTGTTCAGGGAATACATCCTGAATTTCTCTTTGTGGATGAACTTGTTGAGGCGACGGAGGTCCAGGATGGGGCGGAAGCCGCCCGACCGTTTGGCAATGAGAAAGTATCTGGAGTAAAAGCCAGAGCCCTTCTCGAGAAGGGGAACCTCTTCTATGGCCCGAGAGTGCAACAGTCGCAATAGTTCCGTGGCCATGGGCAGATGTAGCTGTTGGGGGGTATCGCTGGCGGGTAGGGAGCTCTGATGAGGAGAGGCTACGAAGCGTATGCGGTAGCCTTCTTTGATAATCCGCAAAACCCAAGAGTCGGAGGATATTCGCTGCCACTCTGGTAAAAAATGGGTCAGGCGTCCCCCGGTTCGGGGGGTACGCCGAGATTTGGCATCAAAAGGAAGGCCCAACTTTGCTTGCAGGTGCGCCTGATTTCTTCTGTTTGCGATCCCTTTGCGAGTTTCGCTGGTGAGAGGGTCCTTGGTAGGAGTTGCCCTTGTACCTGTTTTGCCATTTGTTGTTAGAAGGGTACTTCTTGTTGGACGAGTAGTAAGGCTTCCTCGGAAACTTGCTCCTCTGGGTGCCGTTGTGGCGCTCAAACCCGTCCTCTGCCAAGGTCTGTAGCGTGGTACAATGCTCTTTCATATCATTGACCGTATCCTTTACCTTGTCGCCGAAGAGGGACTCACCCGAGCAGGGAGTGTCCACAATCTTGTCATGCGTGTCGTCCCGTAGGCCCGATGCTCTCAGCCATGCCCATCGCCTTGCTGAGATGGCTGTCCCGGCGGTTCTCAGGGCTGTGTCAAAGGAATCAAAGGTTGCACTTGCGAGATGTTTGCTGCATTCAGACATGTCTGCGAGTGCTGCTGATGTCAGGTTCTGAGAGTCCTTTGGAAGGCAAGACAAGGCGGCCTTTAGATTAGCCATGCATGCATCCTGGAAGAGGACTTGTTGAAATTGGTGTGCCGCTATCTTTGCGTTTAGCATGGCTCCTTGATAGACCTTTCTCCCGATATCGTCGAGGAGCTTGTGATCCCGGCCAGGCGGGCTGTTGGCATGCGTGTGCGAAGACTTGACGCGTTTGAGAGCTGACGACACAACAATGGATTGGTGAGGTAGCTGTGAGGCAGCAAATCCAGGGAGAGGCTGCACTTGGTATTTTGTCTCGAGCCGTCTGGGAAAAAGACGGCCAGAAGCAGGGGTCTGCCAGATCCTCAGGTGACTGTCCCGTAATGTCTGGTGAATAGGCAGGGAGAACGCGGTCCTAGGGGTGGCTAGGTACTTCAACACCTCCGGTACCGGTTCCTTCTTATCATCCAGGCCCTGCAGGGACAAGGTGGAAGCCAGTTTCAGGGGATAGGTAAGGTCCTCCGGAGGGGGATGCTCCTCTGGCTCCGGGGAGACTGCCCTGTCAGGGGTCGCCCTTTCGCTTTCGCGGGCGGTAGACCCCACAATTTCCTCCCTGGGATCGTCCCCATTGGCTGCATGGGGGGGGTCCCCCAAGGGTCCGTTGTATGGAGAGGGCGCCCTGAACTCCCCCGTGTGTGGATCCATCTCTCGGGGAGCCGGTTGAATATCAGCTGGAGGAGGGTCCAGGTGGGGCAGTTGTGCAGGGTCCAGGTGGGGCAGTTGTGCAGGAGGCGCCATGGTTGACTGCCTCAACAGCTGGGATAGCAGGCGTACCATGGAGCTTGAAGAGGACTTGCTCCTATGGCTATGGCAGGGGCTGGAGGAGGTAGAACGGCTCACCTGACTCCTCCTCCGTTTCTGGTGCCGATGCCCTTTGCGCCTGGAGGAATGGCGCCTCTTGCGCTTGGCGCTGCGGCGCTGGCTGGGAGAGGTGCTGCTGCTGCTGGAGCTGGAGGTGCTATGCCGCCTGTTTTTATGCTTCCGGCTTCGTTTGTGGGGGGGAGTGGCTACTGCTGGAGCTGTTGCTGGTAGATCTCCTTTTCCGGCGTTTAGACATGCTCTTCCCCCCGCGACGGGACTGTTCGCCTGAATCGCTGCTGGAATGGCGATTTCGGCGCGCGGGGGGTTCAGCTCCGGGGGGGTGAGTGTCGCCATGGTTACCCTTCGACGCCGAATGGCGTAGAGGCTCGTGGGCGGAGCTATCAGATCGTCGCCGAGAGACCTCATAGGCAGCCTTAGCCTTTGTGTCCACAGGCTTGCCGTAGGAGGGGGCGGAGCTGGAGGACTGCTTGGAGGACCTGAGCCGGGCGCCATTTTCTTCCTCCGCATGGCTCCCATTCCCCGGATTAGAGAGGGAGTTTGCAGGCCTTACCTCCCCCGACGGGACCACCGCAGGCGAAAGACAAGACGGTAGAGGTCCAGATGGAGCATCGTTAGCATCGCGGTCATGGAAGGAGGCCGCAACGGGCGCATCCAGAGCCGGGGCATGCAGCAAAACGGCAGGAGCAGGAACAGGAACCGGGGGGTTTGCTGCACTTTCTTCTGAAAACAGTTCTTTTAGATTGTGTCCCCGAATCTCCAGGGTTGTAGGGGACATTCTCCCACAGTGTTCACATTCTTCGGTGATATGGTCTAGCCCCAGGCAGCGCAGGCAGTTGCCATGTGTATTTGAGCTGCCCATTTTCTTTTTGCAGCGAAGGCATTTCTTAAATCCCGGTTTCGTCATATTACTGCGAACAAAAATAACAAAAGGGGGAAGAGAGAGCAGGGGTCCGTCTTGTTGGCAAGGCGGAAGGAAGAAAACTGGTGGCTAGGGGGCGGAGCGGTAGGGTGGGCTACCTGGGCGGGCTCAGAAAGTCTCATCTTTCTGAGCTCTAGAGAGCACTTCCGTACTTGGCGCCGCCCGGAGGACGACACCAGGTGTGGCTGACGCAATCCTGCTTGTCCATGGAGAAACAGTCTTCTGAAAATCATTCACACTTCCCATCACTTCTGTTCCTATTAGTGGGTGTTTTCTGAGGTCCTGCTCCTGGTCCTTCACCTGTGAACACAGGAAGGAGTTCATGAATCAACACAAACAACTATTTAGTTGCTGGAACTACTAGGGATTGTAAAGAAATTACCCAAAATTTAACCTATATCCAACCCAACAATTGAAATTTGTTGGAGCTCTGCTCAACATGATTCAAGCGAGAGCTTTCCTCCCACACTACATACTATCCAGGCTGACTACAATAGTACAGGAGACTCAACTGAGTCAACAGGTGTCAGCTCATACCATATTAACCTTACTAGACCACATGGCCTCAACAGTACATGTAACACCCTTGGCATATCTCCATATCAGACAAGCTCAATGGACACTAAGAACTTAGTGGTTACAAGCCATGGGAATCTCAGAGATCTTTTGTTCATCACCAGTCCTCTCATTCAGTCTGTGGACTGATGGGATATTCAAGATAATATGGCCAAGGGACTTCCATTTCAAATTCCACTGCCGCAAAAATTATTGATGATAGATGGGTCCAAGCTGGGCTGGGGAGCATCCCAATGGGTTCAACACTCAAGGAACTTGGTCCCTCCAAGAAAGTCTTCATCAGATCAATTTCTTGGAAATAAGAGCTATTGTGAACACTCTAAAGGCTTTCAAAGATCAGTTGTCCAATCAAATTGTTCTGATTCAAACTAACAATCAAATCGCCATGTTTTACATCAACAAGCAGAGAGGAATGGTGTCATACTTCCTGTGGTACTAGAACTTTGCCAGGATGGACTTGGGAGCCACTTATCTACCCAGTGAACAGAACACTCTGGCAGACAGGCTCAGTTGAGTCCTTCAGCCTCACGAATAGACCCTGGACTAGAGGTCATTTGCAAGTCGCATCTTCTGAGAATGGGACATCCCCATAATAGACCTTTTCATGACCCCTCAAAATGCCCAGGTAGATCAATTCTGCTCATTGGGTCACACAGCAAACAGGGTCTTCTATACACATATCTTCCAATACCTCTCATTGCCAAGACCCTCCTAAAGCTCAAAACCGATAGAAGCATTATGATTCTCATTGCTTCTTATTGACCCAGTCTACCATGGTTTCCCTTTTCTCGAGCTTTCTATTCAGGAACCAATTTCTCTTGGACAGGCACTGGATCTAATATCACAGAAGGACAGAATGATGTTGTACCCCAACATCAAGTCCCTAGCCCTCACAGCTTGGATATTGAGAAGCTAACATTGTCCGAACTCAGTCTGTCGGCTGGCATCACTAATGTTCATTTGGCCTCCAGGAGGGCCAACAAGAAAGCCCTATACATGCAAATGGAAGATATTTGCTGTTTGGTGTGAGGAATGCTCTCTAGATCCTTTTGCCTGTTCCACATAAAACTCTGCTCGAATATCTTCTACACCTATGAGTTTCTGAATTTAAGTCCATCTCTGTAAGGGTTCACCTCAGTGCAACTGGAGCATGCCATTGAGGAGTAGAAGGTAACCCCATCTCTATATAGCCTTTAGTTGTTCGCTTCATATGGGGCTTACTACTTTTAAAATGTCCTTATAACCCACCTGCGGTGTCCTGGGACCTCAATGTGGTTCTTGCACAGCTGACGATAGCTCCTTTTGAATTGCTCAGAACCTGTCCTCTGAAATTCTTAACCTGGAAAGTTTTATTTCTGGTGGCAGTCACTTCAGCATGTAGAGTGAGCAAGCTTCAAACTTTACTAGTTCATTCACCTTAGACAAGACTTCATCACAACAGAGTGGTCCTTTGTACTCATCCCAAAACATCTTCCAAAAGTGGTCACTGAATTTCATCTTAATCAATATTTCTTCCAACATTCTTCCCCAAATCTCATGCTCAGAGGGGAAGCTGCGCTACACATGAACTGCAAGCAAGCCTTAGCTTTCTGCTTGGAGCAGACGAAAGCCCTTAGAAAGTCCATTCAGCTTTTTGTTTCTTTTGACCCCAACAATCTGGTGGTTGCCATCTCCAAATGCACCTTGTCAATTTGGATCTTTCACATGCCCAGGCAGGACTCATCCTTGAGGGCCATGTCATAGCTCATAATATCAGAGCCATGGCTGTGTTGGTGGCCCACTTGCACTTGGTCTCCATTGAAGAGACTTGCAAGGCTGCAACATGGAGTTCTGTCCACACATTTACATCACACTACTGTCTGGAATGGGATTCCTGACGTAACAGAAGTTTCAGCCAATCACTACTCAGGAATCTGGGGAGTAGACTATAGTTTATTAGATTTGATATACCCAACCAGGGCCATACAGCGTGTAAATCGCGCCCTGTGCAACTTGCACATCGGGCACGCACCCCCCCCCTCCCGCCCCCGCGGTGGGAGAGAAGAGGCATGCCCGATGTGCAAGTTGCCGGTATGCTAAGCAGATCTGTCCCTCCCTACAAGAGCAGGGAGGGGCAGATCTGCTTAGCATGCCGGCGAGAAGGCTTAAGGGGTGCATTTGAGCTGTCTGTCGTTGCCTGCTGTCGCTGAGAGAAGAAAAAGTGGCAGTGGCAGGCAACGGCAGACAACTAAAATGCATCCCTTAAGCCTCTGCGCCCTGTGCGACCGCAGCACTCGCACAGGGCTAGGTACGGGCCTGTACCCAACTCCACCCCCCCCCCCCCCAGTCCCATTTCTTTCTGTTCAGTCTACCTTTAAAAAAAAAAAAAAAAAAAGTATAAAAAAAAAACTTTGAAAAGGCCTGTTGCCAGCAAAAATAGTTGCTCATTGTCATGTTAGGCTCTGTTTGTCCCCTATTTTTTGTTCAAGGTAGCCTGTAGTTAGGGAGTCCTACACAGGACTTTTCATGCTTGTACATGAACACCTGCTACAGATGAGGAACTACATTTTCTCCATGGACAAACAGAAAAAAAGTCCTCACAACCCACCCACCTGCCCTACGAGTTGTATTCTCCTCAGCACTTGTACTGAACTAAGTTCAAGATGGCACTGCAGGCAGAAAGACACTTGTATGTGTAGTGGAGCTTCCTAAAGCTTCTAGAAGGAGCTAGGAATACTCCCTCATCAGTCAGATGAGATCACCTGTACATGAGGATGTTTCCTGGTCCACAGAAAACACCTGCTACAGATGAGTAACTACATTTTGTGGGAGTTCTTGAACTACATGGCTCAAACTCACTAAGAGCTACATGGTGCAGAGGAGAGAAAGCTCTTGTTCTTGCAGCGATGGCAGCAGACTTTAAGACTAGAGCAGTAGGGCTAGCTTCAATATAGAATCTTGGAGCCGGTTGGCTAGCTGGGGGCAGTGGCTATGAGGAGTCACCAGCTGATTTGCTGGATGAACTAGTCAGGCGTGGCCAACTAGCTTTCTGGGTGGTGAGGGCTAGCTGGGAGATGTAGCGAATTGGGTAAAGAAGGAAACTGGTGGGGATATGAGAGAGAACAATGGTGATAACTTGGTATGACAGATGAGAGAGACACTGAGTAGGGAGAGGTGCTGTTGACTATGTACTTCTGCCAGTACAGTACCCCGCAGCAATGCATTAAGGACTAGATTTATTGTTTTCTTATTTCATATCTAAAGGAAAAATAAAAGCTTTAGTAGATCAAGTCCTAAAGGAGCTGCTGTAAACCTTGGAGGAGATCTCTTTCCTCCACCCTGCTCTTCAGGGTTTGTGGAATCAACATGGAAGGAGGGGGTAAAAGGTCTCGGCTGCTGGCTCTTAGGTTTTTGAGCTAAATCCTAACTTCAAAGCCAAATTTGTCAAGGCTTGATTTTATAGTAATAGTTGACACTCACCTATACTACTGTATCCTTTTTATGGTTTCCTATGAGGCCTCACCCTAGGTCTGGATTGCCTGCTTTGTTTGGGGGAGGGCAAGGGGTAGGGAGCTCCATTTAGTGGCAGGGGAAGGACTTCTACCCCTGTCAGATTGGCAATCATCTTTTTTATTCCCCTTCTCCTTCATAAATACTCTCACCCATCACCCACGTCAACTTTCTCACCAGTTCACTTGCAGCTTTAGCAGAGTGGTACAGTAAAATATTTTCAAACTTTGTATTTCTTAATATATTCTTGTCTTCCTTTATGTTTCTTTTATATTTATTTAGATTTTCATTTCTCTAGCCTCGTTAATTTATTTTTCCTTTTATTTGTCCACATTTCCTCGCCTCTCTGATTGCTAAGTTTCTTTCTTCCATTACCCATTTTATTCTCTCAGTATTTGCTCTAGATTTTTACATCCTATTACTTTTCCTTTGTTTATGTTATAGCTATAAGTCTTTGGCGAGACCTAATTTAGAGTATTGTGTGCAATTCTGAAGACCACACCTCAAAAGGATATAAACAGGATGGAGTCTATGCAGAGGGTAGCTACCAAAATGGTCAATGGGCTTCGTCATAAGGCTTATGGGACAGACTTAAAGATGTCAATATGTATACTTTAGAAGAAAGATAGGAGGGAAAATATGATAGAGATGTTTAAACACCTCTTTGGCATAAATGCACAGGAGGAGAGCCTCCTGCAATTGAATAAAGGAGATAGACTTGGGAGTAATTTGCAGAAATATTTCTATACTGAAAAAATGATTGATATATAGTATAGTCTCCCACTGGAGGTAGTAGAGAGACAAATACTGTATCTGGATTCAAGAAAGCATGGGACAAACACAGAAGATCTCTAAAGCTAAAAAGGGACTGTAGAACTTAGTAATTGGTATGAAGTGCAAACTGGATAGGCCATATGGTCTTTATCTGCTGTTATGTTTCTATGTTCTGTTTTTTTTTTGTTTTCCCTTTTCTTGAGTTTTCTTTCTTCTGCCAATACTTTTCCATTCTCCTCTGCATCCCCTCCTTCTGCTCCATCACATACACCCATGGGGAGGGGGATACTACCCCAAATGCTTCCCTCCAGCTGCCACAATATCTTATCTCTGTTCTCCCCTCAGTGGTTCAGCATCATGTTCCCTGCCATGGCTTCTTCAGCTTGGCTGAGCTGCAGCAGCATTAGTAATTATAAAATCTAAAAAACTGTAAGGTGTGTGGCCTGCAGCAGAACCTTCTGGCCCTGTGCATTCCGTCCCCAAAAGGAAATATACATCAGAGGCAGCTGCTGCAGGGAATATGATGCTGGATGGTGGGGAGATGCTGAAATATGGGGGAGGGAGCAGGAGAAAGAGAAGATGCTGGATCATGGCGGGGGGGGGGGGAAGAAAGGAGGAGTGCTGAAATCTGTTTGGGGGCATAGGAAGGAGAGGTGGAGATTTTGAAGGGGGTGGGAGGAACGAGAGAGAAGAGATGATAGCCAATGTGAGGGTGGAAGGAAAAGACAGAGATGCTGGATCAGTGAGAGGGTGAAATAATGGATTATGTAGGGGGACAGAAGAGGAAGTGGAGATGCTGGTCAAGGGGACAGGGTAGGGAAAATGCTGGACATAGGATAAGATATGCAATAATGGGTCAGACCAGGGGCCCCATCAAGCCCAGTATCATGTTTCCAACAGTGGTTAATCCAGGTCAAAAGTACCTGTCAGGTTCCCAAAAAGATACATAGACTCCATGCTGCTTATCCCAGGGGTAAGCAGTGTTTTTCCCCAGTCCTCTTAGTAATGGTTTATGGACGTTTCCTCCAGGAACTTGTCCTTACCTCTTTTAAACCCAGCTATACTAACAGCTTTTACTACATCTTCCAGAATTTGATGACATGTTGAGTGAAAAAATAATTTTCTCAGATTAGTCATAATTGTGCTAAATCATAGCTTCATTGCATTCTTTCTACTTTTTGAATAGTAAAACCCAATCTATGTTTACCTGCTCCACTCCATTATTTTACAGACCTCTCTTGTATCTCCTCTCAGCTGTCTTTTTTCCAAATTGAGGAGCCCTAACCTTTTAAGTCTTTCCTTGTGGGGATATATTTCCTTCCCCTTTATCATTTTGGTGGCTTTTCTCTGTACCTAGCAGATTGAAGCTCCTGCACGAGATTCTAACAGGCGTTTTCCACCTTTAGGTACTGTGTTGTCACTTCCTTTTTGCAGCTCTGTATGGTTCAATGAGGTCTATAGAATACCGAGTGTAAGCTATTTGAACACCACATAGAACTGCACAAAAGACAAGTCTTTGGCATGCATAAACTAACCCATGTGGAGAAATTGCCCCCAGACAATTCCTTTGTTTGAAGGACTCGGGGATTAGGAGAGTGCTTGGGGATGAGGGATTAAATGAATGCTTGTACAGAGGGAAATCAGGTATTAGTGATATGATGGGGATGAGTGCTGGCCAGAGGGACTCAGGATTAGGTGCAAGCTTGGGGAGGAGAAGATTAAGTGAATGATCTGAGCAGGGCTGGTGGAAGAGGGATTAGGTGGGAGAGTGGAAGAGCAAAGACTAGGGGAATTGGTAGCAGAGCGGATGAGCATATGAAGGCTGGATGGGAAGAGAAGCAAGGACTAAGAGTGAGCAGCTACCCAAGGATTAGGCAATTAGGTGAGAGGTTTCAGTGGGAGTTTGTTAAGTGAGCTGGGTAGAGAAGGATGAGGGAGAATAGAAGAGATAAATGTGAAACATAAGGAGGGGCTGGATAGTGATTGAGAGGCAGGGGCAAACTTCAGGGAGCTCTTGAGTGGGTGAGAGACAGAACAGAGGTCTCTGAAGGGGGCGAGAGGGCGGAAATGGGAAAGCTGGCCTGGTAGGTCGATGAGAATTTAAAATAGGAAACTGGGCTAGAGGACGAGGGAAAGGAAGAACTGGAGAAAAATCAGATGTGGGGTTAAAATCAGGCAGAAAAAAACCGAACCCATCAAAAAGAAAGATCAGAGGAGAGAGAAGAAATGGAAAGGCAAACCTGAAAAAGAACTTAGAAGACTGACAAGAAAAGTGGGAGAGCGAGATTAGTTTTATAATTGAGTTAGACCCAAAGTATCCAGATAACAAAAGAAAAAAAAAGTTTTTAAGGACTGGAATGTGTCAGATTTGGGACATACGCATCTCTTCTCTTTTTTTGTATTTTGCAAAACACAGGAGGATGTGTATTTCTGTTATTTTTTTTCATAGAGTCTAGCTTTTTGCAGTTTCAATTTCAGTTTTATTTACATGTTTCTGTTTCTAATTTGTGGTTCCTTATTCTTTATTGGGTGAGGCTCTGTCCATGTTCTGCTTGTGTAACTGAGGTGAAGGATTCTGCTAGCGTGTAGTTCCTACACAGAGATTGTAGCAGTCCCATTTCTTCTGTCATCTCAAAAGAGGAAATACAGGCATTTGGGGACCTCATGAGTGATTTGCATTGCGTGTGTACTGCCTGCTAAAATAGTTTTGTTCTCCTGGTCTTATATATATTGTGATACATTACTAAATAGTTCCTCCCTATGAAACTACCTATTGGCAGCACCCTGAGTCTCCTGTAATTCCACTGCTGTGGGAAAATCTACAAAGTTTGTTTGTTTTCTGGTGGAATTGTTGCAACTAACCCTGGGGAAAGGGGATCTGATCTGGTTCTAGAAGGTAGTGACTCCTTGCCCTGGCAGATTCTGTTTTCCTGGGCTGACTGGATGGCAGGAGAAGGAAGGAACTGCAGCATGCCAGACTGCATCGGTCTCTGCCACTTGGGACCGACTGCTGTTCTGAATGTACAGCTGGTGTCTCATGTGACTTACAATGGTAGTTGAGCTCTGGGCTGTAAAGGAGGAAGATGCAGCCCAATGCATTATTTTTCTCCTTCTGTCACAGGAGCAAAGAAAGGTGGATGGAGAAAGAGTTCTGTAAAAAAAGGGGAGTTGCATGAAAGAAGGTCTGGGGGATGGGAAGTGGGTTGTATATATAGTCACAAAATAAGAAGCAGAAAAAGAATTGAGGATCGGGGTGGGCAGGGGAACAGAAGAGGTGAAGGGACAGAGTGGGAAGAGGATCTAAGAATGAGAGCAGGGCTGGACCCAGGAAAGGGGCACCACCTTCTCTCAGGATCCTGCACAACCCTAGAACGTCCTTCTCTTTTCTTCCCTCATCCTGATCTCCCCCTCCTTCACGCCATCCTTCCTCTTTTCTTCCCTCTTTCTGCCTTCCCATCTGTGATGCATTCTCCTCATCTCCAGTCCTCCCTCCTCCCCCCTTTTCCCCCCTACCAGATCCACCCTCTTTTCTCCCCATCCCTGAGCTCTTCCTCTCATCTCCACATTGATACCAGAAATCCCCTACCCATAAAACTTCCAAAGGAACAGACCCCTTGTTAATTCATGTGAATCTGAGTGGAGGCTCCTTGAGAGAACTACCAGGGAAATGTTTGTGTGATTGGGGGCCCACTAGGGCAGGGAACATTTTGCAGGAGAACAAGGATCTGGGGGCCCACTAGGACACCAGGAAGATATATTGAAAAGGATCATCAGAAGTGAAGTGCTGTACTTTAGCTCAAATAATCCTTTTCCCTTTTCTCCCATACTACATCTTTAGCCTGAGTTGGAGTAAAAATAAAATACATTATTTATACATACATATATATACATATATATACATATATATACATATATATACATATATATATATATATATACACACACACACACATATATATACACACACACACACACACATACATACAGCTAGTTAAAAAGAGACTTGTTGCTAGTGATGGGTCTTCCATCTATCTGGCTAAAAAAATGTTTTAAATTCAGAAACATAGGTACTCTGCATGATATCAATGTCCATCTTGCCAACCACACCCACACCTATAATCACGCTGTCTACTTCTAAGTATATCAAAACCAAAAACACAAAAACCCAGTGAAAAAGAACCAATTATTCAGAACAATTTTTTTGTCGGAATGGCCAACCCAGTATAGAGGAAAAACACCTCTTACTGCCGTGGCCTGTCCCTTTTAATCATTTAATCCAAAAAAGCATTTACTAAAAAATAGCTAATACTTAGCGTATTGAAGAAGAACAGGCTGTAGAAATGCTGTAGTCAACAGTGTGCCAGATACGACGTGACACGTTTCGGGGGTATATCCATAAGCCCCCTGCTTCAGCTCAGACCACTGTTCAATAACGTCAGCCTTGAAATCACTCCTGAATGAAACGGTTTTTATAACCCAGGCTTCAGAGTTAAACCGCCTCCGAATGGGACACGCCCATCAGGTGGGCATACACAGAAACACCAATCAGAACAGGAAAGAGGAACCACCAATCAGGAACCCCTCCTCATCAGAATGGTTAGAAAATAGTATGCCAATCCAGCTGTTGATTGAGACCCTCCGGGTATACAGTGTTCAGACGAAAAATCCATTTTTGTTCCAAGTTTTGTAACATCTGAACACGGTCACCACCTCTGGGGTTGGGGGGCACATGATCCAAAGTCCGCCAATGAAGATCTTCAAACTGATGTAGGTTTTCCAAGCAATGGCTAACCAAAGGCACTGTCAGCAAACGTGTACGTAGCCGAGAGGCATGCTCCCCTAGGCGTTGCTTACAGGTCTGCGATGTCTGCCCCACATAAAAAAGCGTACAAGGACAGATGATCAAATAAACCACATAATCAGTGGTACAGTCCGTACGCCAGCGGGTATAATAACGCTTCTGAGTACGACTAACTATCCAAAGCAACCCCAACAGGGTGCTTGAACAATAGGGACAGGAACCGCAAGGAGAATGACCAGCATTCGGATGTCTTGAAAGAGGGCGATCCAGAGGGGCAGTAGTCTTCACCAACAGATCCCGGAGGTTTGCCTTGCGAGAATAAGCAATTTGCAATGGCCTTCGAAAACAGGTATGTATAGCCAAAATGGGCCAAAATTTATGAACCAATCGAACAACGGCTGAAGTGCCCTTCATAAAAGGAAAAACGCCGGTAATTTTGTCACTAGACGGTGCTGGAGCACGGGGTTGCAAAAGCCATTCCCGATGTGTAAAGCGGGCCCGTTTGTAAGCCATTTGAACAGCCTTACAAGCCTGATGAGGAGGCTTGATTTTGATATTGTTTTACACTCAGGAGGAAGGTTTTTGTGTTGGATTTACTTCTAAGTATATGCAATACCTCTTTGAGGTTCTGCTGCCAAGAGTCAAGGTCCTAACAGAAATTGATTTCATGAGATTAATATATCAGGTGAGGGGGGGCAGAGATTAAAGGATAATACACTAACTTGTTTGACCTGATAACATTGTAACATTCTCTGTTATCACTGCCTATGCAGAGTTTTTTCCAAGGTGTATCATATACCGAATGTAGAACTAATTGGAATTTAGGAGCTGAAACTGGGATCAAAGTCCGTTTCTATTGGAGTTCAGACTGCAACAGTAACTACTAAATAAAACTCGGGCAGCAAATTATGGCAACAGCCATGTCAAGGGTAAGAGGTTGACAGAGACATGCAGATTGGCAGATAAGAGGCACTGGGAGGAAAATCAGAGATAAACCATTACACTGACACTAGCAGCAGAGCCCCATAATTTGAAAATGAGATAATGTGACAAATTACAAATGGAAAAAACAAGAACTGGAGGGTGGAGACGGCAGCATATGTAAAGAAAGGCTGCAAAGTTCTCCAAGCCAAGTCAGACCATCATGGCATTAAGGCAAGTAGGCAAAGAGAGCAGGAATTGTATGAGTGACCAGTTTCTAAAGATCATGGTTGATCCAGTGCACTGAATTAGAGCATCAGTAAGATAAATGTAAAATAATAAAAGGAAATACTGTAAGGAGAAGAGGACCTAGGTGGCAGGTCTGAACATCTGCTACTGGATTTGCTAATTAGAATGCTGCTACAATAGTGTGGATGAGGGGAAGGACTGTAGCTCAGTGGAGAAACAGATGCTACCTGTACAGAAGGTTCCAACTTCAACTGCCAGCAGCTTCAGTAGGGCAAAGAAAGTAACCTGTCAGGATCTGAGGAAATACTAACAATCCATATTTTCTCTCTGCCCTTCCATGATTGAGCAGCAGGGGCTCAAGAGTAGAGCAACAATGCTCTTCCCAATGCAATTAAGAGTCAAAATGGGAGTTGTTGTCCTTTAAGAAGATAGCAAAGGCACATACTTTTGTTCCCTGGAGTTTGAGCTGGATTTGCTAGGTGTTTGAAGTGTCACTGTTAAGATCACACATGATTTAAAGTTTTAATTTTGTTTATTTTTGTCTGTTTTAGTTTCATAATTTCATGCTTTATTGTATCTTACATTTATTTTTTTATGTTCTTATTTCAGTCCACTCAGTATTATGGATGAGAGGGCTAGAAATGTGTTTCAATAAATGCTACTATACTGGAGCCTCATTCACTTTGGGGCCCTTTTACTAAAGGTGTTAATACACGTTAATGTCATTAACGTATGTCAAGTACAAACAGCCCTTTTATTTCTATAGGAGTCATGGCACTTAACACATGTTAACTTCATAAGCATGAATTAACCTTTACTAAAATGGCCCCTTTGAATCACTGCTCCTCTCCTATGGCTTTCCCCTCTCTCTCCAAGCTTCCTCCCCCCCCCCCCCCCCCTCCAGATCAATTCTTCTGCAGTAGCATGGAGATGTCTGCAGTGGCTGGTTCTGAGTTGTATGCAAGCATGAGGATTCAGCAATTGCATGCTCACAGGCTCTTGCCTCCTGCCCATAGCCCAGGAGAGTGAAGGACCACTATGCAGTCTGAGTACACATTGATTAGTCCTTGCACTCGCTCGCAACTTCCTGCCATATACAAGGCCCAACCAGGGCTGGCCCATCCACTAGGTAAGCTAGGCAGCTGACCCAGGTGAGCGGCTTTGTGCTACCGCTTCTTTGCCTGCGGCAGGCCATGTGCCGCAGGCAATGATCTGCTGTTTCTGATCCCCCTCCAGGCAACTTACTGTCGGAGGGGGAGTCAGAAGTGGCAGGCCAGGTGTGGTGAAGCCACTGCCTGCTTCCCCCCCCCCCCCCCCCAAGATGGAATTGACGGAGTGGAAGGTGGGGCACAGCCAGGGTTTCTGCTTGGTGTGACAGGCCGGCTCTGGGTCCAACCCCCAGTTTTCCTGGACTGCACTGAAGAGGGGAGGAAATGCTGAAGAAGCAGAGGTCTGTGCAAGAGGACAGGACCAGTCCAGTCACTGACTAAGCATCCACCTAGGCAGACCCTGGGTACCATGACCCCTCTAAATACTTCATAGTAGCAGCAGAGCAAGCCTTGAAACACCCACACATGCACTATTCATAGCCAACCACTCCTGCCCCCTCCAATGCAAACTTCCTATCGGAGGGAGAAGGAGCACATGACATGAGTGCACATGGGTGCTTCAAGGCCTACTGTAGTGTTGAAGCAGCTTGCTCTACCACTGTTTTGAAGCATATGAAGAAGTTACAGTGCTGTCCCTTCCCCTCCCTGAGGTGAGGGAGAAGGGAAAGGAAGAGTAGATGATGGATGCCTGGGGCAGGAGTGAGGGTCAACTGCACACATGGGTGAGGAGGAAGGGAAGAGGAGATGTGGAACACTTTGGACTGGAGGGAGATGTTGGACTTTGTTGGGGGGGGGGAGGGGGGATTGTAGGGAAGGGGAAAGAGCGATCCAGGTCTGTATACAGGAGGAGTTGTCTTCCCCTCACAACCTACTCTGCGGGGTACCCTTGGCTCAACACTCTCTCCATTGTTGTTAAGCTTTTCCTTAGTCCTCTTCTTCCAGTTTTTTAAACTTTTGGCATAGCGGATTTTGCATATGCAGACTACATCTTTCTGTTGTATGTGACAGATAACACCTTGCCAGACTTAATGCCTCTTAACGATTGTTTAATTTCTATTTCCATTTGGCTTAGAGAAAATTCCCTGAAACTTAATCCCCTAAAATCTACAGCAATATGGTTCACATTGTCCCTCCTTCCTCCATCTTTATCTCCCACCTTGGATGGAGTTATGCTTCAATAATCCTCTTCCATCTGTTATTTAGGTATTATGCTTCATTCGGAATTATCATTAACTGCCCACATTACTAACATTGCTAAATCCACATGTTTGGCTCCGTGTCGCTTCAAGTCCCTCCAACCTTTTCTAGATAGGTCAGCCCAGTTAACAGTTCTGATGCATACTGTCCTGGCTCGGCTCGATTACTCAATGTAATTTATCATCTGGGCATTCCTCAGTATTGATTTAAGTGATTTCAAACCTTTCAAAACCCAGCAGTGCATACCCTCACTCTTTTCTGGAGATATGATCCAGTTACTCTCCTACTTATTCTAAGCCCCATCTCCTACACTATTGTCCCTTCCATCTCTCATTCTCAACCTATCGCTCTCCCCTGCAACTGTCCCTGCAGCCTTCAAGCATGCTGTAGTTACACCTCTCCTCAAGAAACCCTCACTTGAGTCAATAATTAGAAGGACAGATAGGGTCATCTCCCTCCTCCCCTTCGTTTCTAAACTACTTGAATGTGCGGTTCACCGCCTCTGCCTTGACTTCCTCTCCTCTCATGCCCTCCTGGATCCTTTACAATCTGGCTTTCGTCCTTTACACTCTACTGAAACATCTCTTGCCAAAGTCTCCAGTGACTTGTTCCTGCAAAATCCAAGGGATTTTACTCTGTCCTCATCCTTCTTGATCTCTCTGCTGCTTGACACTGTTGACCACAACCTTCTCCTCGATACCTTGTCCTCACTTGGTTTTAAGGGCTCTGTACTTTCCTGGTTCTCCTCCTATCTCTCCCAATGCTCTTTCAGTGTTAGTTCTAGTGGCTCCTCCTCTGCTGCTATCCCACTCTCATTTGGTGTACCCCATAAGAACATAAGATATGCCATACTGGGTCAGACCAAGGTCCATCAAGCCCAGTATCCTGTTTCCAACAGTGGCCAATCTAGGTCATACGTACCTAGCAGTTTCCCCAAAAGACACAGGTTCCACAATGCTTGTACTGGGTCAAGCAGTGATATCCTGGGTCCCTTCTTAATAATGGTTTATGGACCTTTCCTCCAGGAACTTGTCCAAACCTTTTTTAAACCCAGCTACACTAACAGCCTTTACTACATCCTCCGGTAACAAAATATTTTTTCACTCAACGTGTAATCAAACTGTGGAATTTCTTTTATTAGTCTTAAATAGCTAACCCTGTACCTTCATTGCATGTCCCCTAGTCTTTCTATATTCTGATAACGTAAACCATCGTTCTACGTTTACCTGTTCCACTCCGTTCATTAATTTATAGACTTCTAATCATATCTCCCCTCAGCCATCTCTTTTCCAGGTTAAAGAGCCCTAACCTTTTTAGTCTTTCTTCATAGGGGTATCCTTCCATCCCCTTTACCATTTTGGTGGCTCTTCTCTGAACCTTTTCTAATAATGCTATATCCTTTTTAAGATACGGCGACCAGAATTGCACACAATATTCAAGGTAAGGTCTCACCATGGAACAATATAGAGGCATTATAATATCCTTTGTTTTATTTTCCATTCCTTTCCTTATGATACCTAGCATTCTATTTGCTCTCTTGGCAGCCGCTGCACACTGGGCCTAGGGTTTTAACATGTTAGCCACAATGACGCCGAAATCTTTTTCCTGGGTGGTGGTTTCTAATGTGGAACCTTGCATCGTGTAACCATAGCTTGGGTTGTTCTTCCCTAGGTGCATAACTTTGCACTTGTCCACATTAAAATTTAATCTACCATTTTGATGCCTAGTCTTCCAATTTATCAAGATCCTCTTGCAATTTTCCACAATCCTCTTAAGTTTTAACAACTTTAAATAGTTTTGTGTCATCTGAAAATTTGATAACCTCACTCGTTATTCCCTTTTCCAGGTTATTTATGAATACGTCAAAAAGCAGCGGACCTAGCACAGATCCCTGGGATACACCACTATTCACCTTTCTCCATTGGGAAAATTGGCCATTTAGCCCTACCCTCTGCTTTCTATCTTTTAACCAGTTCCTGATCCACAATAGTACACTGCCTCCTATCAAATGACTCTTTAGTTTTGCCAAAAGTCTCTGATGAGGGACCTTGTCAAAGGCTTTCTGAATTTCCAAATACACTATATCAACCAACTCACCTTTGTCTACCTGTTTATTCACACCTTCAAAAAAACATAACAGATTAGTAAGACAAGATCTTCCTTGTCTAAAGCCATGTTGTCTGTCTCCCATTAAGCCATGACTATCTACATGTTCAGCAATTTTGTTCTTTATGATGGTTTCTACCATTTTTCCCGGTACTGACATCAGGGCTTACCGGTCTGTAGTTTCCCGGATCACCCCTGGAACCCTTTTTAAAAATTAGTGTTACATTCGCCATCCTCCAGTCTTCAGGTATTACAGATGATTTTAATGATAGTTCACAGATTATTAATAGCAGGTCTGCAATCTCATATTTCAGCTTTTCAACACCCTTGGATGTATATCATCTGGTCCAGGTGATTTGCTACTCTTCAGTTTATCAAATAGTTGTAATACATCTTCCCGATGTATCGATATTTCCTTCAATTCTTCCACACCTTTAAATACCACTTCAGTCATGGGTAACATCCCTACATCTTCCTCAGTAAAGACCGAAGCAAAGAATTCATTCAGTCTCTCCGCTATCGCCTTGTCGCCTCTTAGTGCCCCTTTGACCCCTCTATCATCTAATGGACCAACTGACTCACAAGTTTTTTGCTACGAATGTACTTGAAAAAGTCTTTATTATGCATTTTCGCTTTCGCAGCAAGCTTCTTCTCAAATTCTCCTTTTGCCTGCCTTATCAATGCCTTGCATTTAACTTGCCAGTGCTTGTGCTGTTTCCAGGTTTCGTCGTTTGGCTCTTTTTTCCATTTCCTGAAAGATGCTTTTTTTGGCAACAGCCTCTCTGACCTCACCTTTAAACCATGCTGGCAGTTTTTTTGGACTTCCTTCCACTTTTCTTAAAGCATGGAATACAGCTGGTCTGGGCTTCCAAGATAGTATTTTTCAACACCACCCAACTTGATGTAAGTCTTTAACCTTTGCAACTGCTCCTTTTATTTTTTTCTTAACTAATTTTCCTCATTTTATCATAGTCTCCCTTTTGAAAGTTAAAAGGTAGTACTGTGGATTTCCTTACTATCCCTCCTTCACTAATTAAATCAAACGCGATCATGCTATGATCACTATTGCCAAGTGGCCCCAACACCCTTATCTCTTACACCAGATCTGGTGTTCCACTAAGGACTAGGTCCAATATGGCTTCCCCTCTGGTCGGTTCATGAACCAGCTGCTCCAAGAAGCAGTCATTTATTTCATCTAGGAATTATCTCCCTAGCATGTCCTGCTGCGACACTGACCCAGTCGATACCGGGGTAATTGAAATCACCCATTATTATTACTGTGCTGTAACTTTTGTTAGCTTCCTTGATTTCTTTGAGCATTTCATCATCCATTTTTGTTCATTCTGGCCAGGCGGTCGATAGTACACCCGCACTGTCATCGCCTTCCCCTTTTTACATGGAATTTCAATCCATAGTGATTCTACAGAAAATTTTGTTTCCTGCAAAAAACTTTAATCCTTTCTGACTCAATGCCCTCTCTAACATAGAGCGCAACCCCTCCACCAATTTGATCAGCTCTATCATTACGATATAGTTTGTACCCAGGTATCACAGTGTCCCACTGGTTTTCCTCCTTCCACCATGTCTCTGATATTCCAGTCATATCTAACCTCTCATTTAGTGCTATATATTTTAACTCTCCCATCTTATTTTTTAGACTTCTAGCATTTGCATACAAGCATTTTAGAGACTGTATTTTATTCATATTAATTCGGCTATTGATAGGCATGGGTAATTTGGGATCTTTACGCTCTGTCTGCTCCATACTCGAGGGCATTTGGGCTACTTTACTCTTTTTTGGAACCTATCTGCTTTTGCTAGTATCCTTTCTTGGGTCCTCTTCTTTTCTCTCTCTCTATGCTCAGTGTCTTGGTGTGCTCATCTCTTCCAATGGCTTTTAGTACCATCTTTGTGTTGATGACTCCCAGATCTACCTCTCTATGCCCGAAATCTCTCCGGAAATCCAGACCCGGATCTCTGCCTGCCTTTCTGACTGCTGCTTGGATGTCTCACCTCCGCCTGAAATTGAATATGGCCAAGACTGAGTTTCTTATTTTTCCCCCTAAAATCTCCTCTCCACTTCCTCATTTCTCAATCTCTGTGGATAACTCTACTCCTCCGTTTCCTCTGCTCGCAACCTTGGGGTAGTCTTTGACTCCTCTCTCCCCTTCTCCACACACATCCATCTGATACCTAAGACCTGCCGTTTCTTTCTCTATACCAACAAAATCTGCCCATTCCTTTCCGAACACACTAAGACGCTTCCTATTCGCTTCTCCGGGCCAGTCCAGGGACAGGTAGGGTTGTCAATCCTCTATAGCAGCTGAGGGCTGAAAACTTCAAGCTTTGAAGAGAGGTGAAGCCACTCCCCCTGAGCATTACCCAGCAGTCTTTCAGTCCTCAGCAGCTATAGAGGGTCGAATTGGGTGTTCTCCCTCACTTGCTTTTCAATTTTCAATTTTCTTTTGGTAAAGATTAGCTCTAGTAGAGCTGATTAGTTTCTTTAGTCCTTGTGCCTTTAAAGATTTCAGGAGACGTCGAGTAAGTCCGGTAAGAGGCAGAGCCTGTCTCCCTGAACCGGCTCCGTCTCAGTCGGCAGAGGGTTCTCTGGGAGCCCCAGTTGTGCCTCTGCCGCAGCCGCTTATGAGTTAGGCTGTGCTCGCTGGCTGCGGGACTTCCTGCTCTGACCCGACGGTGTTTGCTAGGTCGCGGTGAGTTTATTTATTTCTTTGATTTATTTTCACCGTTTCCATCTTCTGCCGGGTCCTCCGTTTCGCGCGTTTTTTTTTTTTTTTAGCACTGCGGTTCGACTGCTCCTAGCCTAATTTTTTCACCGGGAGTGTGTTCGGAGAGCGGCTCTCACGTTCGCCATGACAGACAGTCATGCGGGGCCATTACAAGAGCCTTCTTTACCCGCCGAAAAGGCGGGAAAGTCGGCCATTTTAAAGGCGCCGGTCAGCTCTCACTCAGAGCAGCCTAGACCGCACAAAAGGAAGGCAAAGACACCAAAAGATCCATTACCGGTCTCGCAGCCTTCCCCTCCCAAAATTGGGACTCCGGGGGATATTGCTTCTTTTTTCTCACCTGAGTTTATTCTGGCACTGCACAAGGCTTTTCTCCTCAGGTCATCTCAAACTGAGGATCCTCTTATGGAAACACCATCTCCCCAGCCCCACAGCGCTGAGGATCCTGGAGAAGGGACTTCAGCTGCTAGAAGTGCTCTGCCAGATCCCTTGGGACCTGCGCTGTCCCAAGATTCTATGAAATTGGGTCTAGGGGACACAGAGGTTCTGGCTGACCCCTTCCTAGAGCAGGACACTGACGAATTGGAGGAGGGAGAGATTCTTCCCGGGGAGGATCCCAATATTTTCCGAGTTTTCCGCAAGGAGGAGCTCACGGCTCTCATTGCACAATCTTTGTCAGCTCTTCACCTGCTTCCTCCTTCGTCCTCCCAGGAACCTTTGGAAGATCCCTTGTTGCAGGGGGTTAAATCTCCAAAACAAAAAGTATGGGCTCTGTATATAAAAAACAAGAAAGTGTCGTTGTGTCCCACTCAAAACTTCATGCAATAAATATAGAGTTTAATAAACAGCTTCAAGCATAGTGAGCACGCAAGGTTTGCAAGCAACAAAAGGTCTCAGACTTGACGGGCAAGATATAACACTCCAGACAGCAACGGCTGCCAGAGCATAGCCCTATTAGCATCAACGACCTTAGATATTATGTTGCAATAGAAAAAGGGGCTACCATCAACTCCTTTAGCAACTCCTTTAGCCATCCTCTGCCAGTCACCCCCTGAAGAAACCTGTTCGGATGAAACGCAATAACAGCGCGATTGAGAGCGTTGGGGCTCATGCAGGGATGAGATGATGGCAAAGCAGCTTTTCAAGCAATACTTTATGAGCTAAGTTCTGCTACATATTCTCCTATATTACCCTTAAAGAATTTAATAAGAGAAACAGTTCTTATGGTTATGCTAAAGGAGTTGATGGTAGCCCCTTTTTCTATTGCAACATAATATCTAAGGTCGTTGATGCTAATAGGGCTATGCTCTGGCAGCCGTTGCTGTCTGGAGTGTTATATCTTGCCCGTCAAGTCTGAGACCTTTTGTTGCTTGCAAACCTTGCGTGCTCACTATGCTTGAAGCTGTTTATTAAACTCTATATTTATTGCATGAAGTTTTGAGTGGGACACAACGACACTTTCTTGTTTTTTATATACAGAGCCCATACTTTTTGTTTTGGCAATTTTTGCTCTGTGATAGTGTTTGACCCTAATTGGGGGTTAAATCTCAGCAACGCTGTTTTCCCATGCATCGGGTTATTAAACAGATGATCGAATCCGAATGGGAGTGTCCTGAAGCTACCCTGCGCGGTGGACGCGCCTTATCGCGCCTGTACCCTCTCCCGCAAGAGGAGCGGGATTTGCTCTGCATGCCGAAGGTTGATGCCCTCGTGTCAGCTGTCACGAAGAAAACTACCATCCCGGTGGAAGGCGCTGCGGCGCTTAAGGATCTTCAGGATAAGAAATTAGAAGTTCTGCTCAAACAGGCATTTGATTCTAGCACTTTGGCGCTGCAAGCGGCTGTTTGCGGGGCTTATGTTTCGCGGGCATCTATTCGCTGGTTGCAGGGCAGCGTGGACGGAGATGCCGCTTCAGAGCTTCCGGAAGCTGCAAAGTTGGAGTCAGCTGCTGCTTATGCGGCGGATGCCTTTTATAACTTGGTGAGAATAGCAGCGAAGACGATGGCTTCGCTAGTGGCAGCTAGACGTTTTCTCTGGTTGCGACATTGGTCAGCGGATGTTTCCTCGAAGGTCCGACTTAGTAAGCTGCCTTTTAAGGGAAAGTTGCTGTTTGGAGAGGCTTTGGAAAAGATTGTAAAGGATTTAAGTGACTCCAAGGGCGGCCGCTTGCCTGAGGATAGGCCTAAGCCGGTACGTGCCTCTGCAACCATTCGGGGTTCCTCGCGAGATTCCCGCAGGTTTCGTGGAGCGCGTTTTGCGCCCTATTTTAGGGGGTGTTCTGGTTTTCGTGGTCAGTCCTTTCGAGGAGCCAGAGGTTTTGCCCGCTCGTATGGAGCGCCTTCTCAACCTTCCATTAAAAAATCTCAATGAAGGTCGGCAGGTCCAGCCGTTAGTTCCGATCGGCGGTCGTCTCCGGAATTTTCTAGCGGCCTGGACCTCCGTCACTTCGGACAAGTGGGTGTTGGAAGTAGTTCAGAAAGGTTATGCTCTGGACTTCGCCTGCCCCTTGACACCCTCCTTTGTGATGTCCCCGTGTACGAACGGAAGGAAGCGGCGAGCAATTTCCGATACGCTAGATCGTCTTTTGCATCTCCAGGCGGTCGTTCCCGTTCCGTTGGACCAGTGCGGTTGCGGCCGATACTCGATCTATTTTGTGGTTCCCAAACCGGGAGGTTCTTTCCGCCCCGTGCTGGATCTCAAAGGGGTCAACCGTACGTTGCGAGTACCGCACTTTCGCATGGAAACCTTGCGCACCATACTCAGAGCGGTTCAGCCGGGAGAATTTCTCTCGTCCATGGATCTCACAGAAGCATATCTTCATATACCCATCAGACAATCTCATCAGCGCTATTTGCGTTTCGCTCTTCCATGGGGGCATTTCCAGTTTCGCGCCTTGCCGTTCGGTCTCGCGACCGCTCCGCATACGTTCACGAAACTGATGGTAGTAGTCGCGGCGGCGCTTCGCAAGGAGGGTATTCGGGTCCATCCCTATCTCGACGATTGGCTAATCCGGGCCGATTCTCGGGAGGCGTCGGTGGCGGCGACAGCTCGCGTTGTTCAGCTGCTCGAACAACTCGGATGGGTGATCAATCATCCCAAAAGCCATTTGATACCGAGCCAGCAGCTAACCTATCTCGGGGCTTGTTTCGACACGGAGCGGGGGATAGTTTTCTTGCCCGAACTGCGGGTAGAGAAGCTTCTCGATCAAGTTCAAGCGTTCCTGGGTCTTTCGGCTCCGTCGGCATGGACCTATTTGCAACTTTTGGGGTCCATGGCGGCGGCTCTGGATCTGGTTCCATGGGCCAAAGCTCACATGAGACCGTTACAACAGGCGCTTCTTTCCCGCTGGTCGCCGCAACTTCACCCGCTCTCGCAACGCCTTCCCTGTCCAGATCACGTGCGGCTCAGTCTGCAGTGGTGGTTACTTCCGCAACATCTTACGAAAGGGGTTCCTTTAGAGGAGCCCTCGTGGGTCTTGGTTACGACCGATGCCAGTCTCTCGGGATGGGGAGCTCATTGTCAAGCTCAGGTGACTCAGGGCTCCTGGTCTCCAGAAGAGAGTTCGTGGTCGATCAATCGGCTAGAGCTCCGCGCGGTTCGGCTTGCCCTACTACGCTTCGCGGTCTTGCTCAGGGGCAAGGCGGTCAAGATATTTTCCGACAATGCGGTGACGGTGTCTTATATCAATCGTCAGGGCGGCACCAGATCTCTTCCTCTCCTGTCCGAGTGTCAGGAGTTAATGTCTTGGGCGGAAGTCAATCTCCAAGCGATCTCAGCAGCTCATGTAGCGGGCAAGGACAATGTCCAAGCCGATTATCTCAGCCGCAATGTCCTCGATCCCGGGGAGTGGGAACTCAATGCGGCAGTTTATCACGACCTGACTCTGCATTGGGGATCTCCAGTGATGGATCTCATGGCGACGTTTGCCAGTGCCAAGACCAGCCGGTTTTTCAGCAGACGCAGAGAGCGCATGTCCGAGGGCCTCGATGCTCTCGTCCAACCGTGGCCTCAAGACTCTCTCTTGTACGTTTTTCCTCCGTGGCCGATGTTGAGTCGAGTCATTCAGCGGATAGCGCATCACCGAGGGATGGTGATTCTCATTGCTCCGGATTGGCCTCGTCGTCCGTGGTATGCCGACCTCGTTCGCCTGCTCATAGCTCCGCCTTGGCCTCTTCCAGTGCGGATCAATCTGTTACATCAAGGTCCAGTTCTCATGCCCAGAGTGGATCGTTTCTTACTTACGGCTTGGCTCTTGAGAGTGATCGCTTAAGACGCAAGGGCTATGCGGAATCCGTAATTGCCACTCTGCTTCAGTCTAAGCGGCCTACGACTTCTTTGGCTTATGTGCGCGTCTGGCGTTTCTTTGAATTTTGGTTTGGACAGCGTAATATTCGCCCTCTGTTGTCTACATTGCCTCAAATTCTTCTTTTTCTTCAACATGGGTTCGACAAAGGTTTGGCTCTCAGTACCCTTAAGGTCCATGTAGCCGCACTTGCTTGTTTTCGGGGATACGTTCAGCGTCGTCGTCTTTCGACGATTCCCGATGTCCAACGTTTTTTACGGGCCGCAAGGCTTCTTCGCCCTCCGGTGCGGTCTATCGTTCCTCCCTGGGATTTGAACGTGGTGTTGGAAGCTTTTTCTCAATCATCCTTAGCTTCCCTTAGTTCTCGTGAGATTCGCGAGTGTTCCTGGAAGACGGCTTTTTTAGTGGCCTTGTGTTCAGCTCGTCGGATTTCCGATTTGCAAGCTTTGTCTTGTCAGGAGCCTTATCTTCAGTTTCTGCCGGAGCGGGTGTTGCTGCGCACTGTACCTTCCTATTTGCCTAAAGTGTTGTCGGTTTTTCATGTGAATCAATCTGTTGCCTTACCGGTGTTTGCCAATTCTTCTGGTTCTGCCATGGATCCGGCTCTGAAGCAGTTGGATCTTGCGCGGGTCTTACGGCGGCGGTACTTACGACTTTCCAAGCCTTTTCGGAAATCGGATAGGCTTTTTGTTCAATACGCCGGACCACGTAGGGGTCAACCGGCCACCAAAGCCACCATAGCCCGGTGGGTTCGAAGTGCCATATTAGCGGCTTATTCTGCCAAAGGGATTTCTCCGCCGGTGGGCTTAAGGGCTCATTCTACTCGGGCTCTAGCCACTTCTTGGGCGGAGTTTGCGTTTGTACCGCCAATAGATATTTGCAGAGCGGCTACTTGGTCGTCCTTACATTCTTTTACTAAGCATTATCGACTGGATGTGCATGCCCGAGACGATGCAAAAGTGGGGGCTGCGACTCTTATCGCAGGGCTCGCGGGTCCCTCCCAGCTTTAGGTACTGCTTTGGTACTGCCCTACCTGTCCCTGGACTGGCCCGGAGAAGCGAATAGGAAGACGAAATTAGTTCTTACCTGCTAATTGTCTTTCCTTGAGACTTCTCCGGGCCAGTCCAGGGTCCCACCTCTTGCTGTGTATATACTCTTTTTGTTCCTCGCCGGATAAGAATAACTGTGGTGTTCCGGCATTCGTTCTCGGCAGTGCTCACATTTGGGGGTTTCAGATTTCCTTCAATGCCGACTAAAGTTTTTTCTAACAATAAAGAAAAAAAAAAATTTGGATTTTGCAGTTCGCTTGTAGCTGCAGCGTTTTCAAGGACTATAGAACACTGTCAGTGTTTCAGGCTGTATCTCGTGTTTTCAATTCTTTCTTTTAGTTGCTTTGTCATTTGAAGACTGCTGGGTAATGCTCAGGGGGAGTGGCTTCACCTCTCTTCAAAGCTTGAAGTTTTCAGCCCTCAGCTGCTATAGAGGATTGACAACCCTACCTGTCCCTGGACTGGCCCGGAGAAGTCTCAAGGAAAGACAATTAGCAGGTAAGAACTAATTTCGTCTTACCCACTCCTTAATCACCTCCCGTCTTGACTACCATAACCTACCCCTTGTTGGTCTCTCTTTGAATCATCTCTCTCCCCTTCGATCTGTTCAACACTCTGCTGCGTGGCTGATCTTCTGCCAGCCTCGTCATGCCCATATTACCCCTCTTTTCAAATCACTTCACTGGCTCCCAATCTGTTTCCACATCCAGTTCAAACGTCTCCCGCTGACCTGCATTCACTCTTCAGCTCTTCACTACCTTTCTTCTCTTATCTCTCCTTACCCCCCCCCCCCCCCCCCCCCAGGAACTCCGTTCTGGCAAAGTGCTTCTATCTGTGCCCTTCTCTTCTATTGCTAACTCCAGATTTCACTCCTTTCACCTTGCTGCACCTTACGCCTGGAACAAAAACTACCTGTGTCTGTACACCAGGTACCTTCTCTGACCCTTTTCAAATCCAGGCTGAAAACTCACCTCTTCACTGCTGCTTTTGGATCTTGACTCACCTGATCTCCTTCTTTCTTTATCTTTCCCCCTTGTTTTATCCTTGTCTACACTATCTGTGTTGTCTGTCTTGACTAGATTTATTTATTTATTTATTTAACAGTTCTTCTATACCGCGCTATTTTAGGTCAGTGTGGTTTACATTTAACATCAACTATACAACACAGGCACTCTGAGTTGTATTTACAATAAAACAAGGAGATCAACTTGGAAGTAACTGGGGAAACTATCTACATTGTATTTACACTGGTACCCATTTTCAGGCAGGGTATATCTACATCTTAATTACACTGGGGAGTCTGAATTCTATTTCAGGGAGTACTTTTGAGGGATCAAGTTGATTATCCTTTTTCATACTGAGTCTGATTGTTTAGGTGTAGTGAGTGATTGTCTGAGGGGCAACATGTATGATTACTAAGGCTGGATTCGGGGTAGTATGTAGTGAACAGGTGATGCTTTAATGCCTTCCTGAAATGGGTTAAGTAGGTGATGTTTCGAATATAGGTGGGGAGGGCATTCCATGCTCTGGGTGCATGAGCAGGGACTGTCTCTTACATGTCCATGCAGTGCTGTGTACGATTTGTAGTGCTATACAAATGCTCAGTAGTAGTGTTTATTTATTTATTTATAGTCTTTTTTTATACTGCGCTATTCAACATCAGTGCAGTAGTAGTAGTTATCCAGTACCACTGGTTGTCGATTCTTTATCGAGTCCAATTTAAAGTTCTTTCCCTCACCCACAAAGCAATTTATAATTCTGCCCCTGATTATATCTCCTCTCTGGTATCGCTTTACGCTCCAGCTAGAATCCTTAGATCCTTACAAAGTTTTAGGCTTTGTCCTTCTCCTGTCTCTATTAACTATGAAGCCACTCGTAGATCGGCCTTTTTTGTTGCTGCCCCAATATTATGGAATTGTTTGCCTGCTCCAATCCGAACAGAGCCGAACTTTCAGAAATTACTCAAGATACATCTTTTTGAGATTAAAAGCAATCTCCCATCTTCATTCGCTTAGGATGGTCGTGTGTCGGGGCAAGGTAGATCCTGCTCTTATTTTTTTCCTTCTCCTCCCTCCCGCATATTATATATTTTTGTTTTATTGTATATTTTATGGACTTTATGTTTTTATCATGATTGATATACTGCAATAACATATATCATCTATGCAGTTTACAAATAAAACTAACCATAACCATACAGTATGGGGAGTAGGACCTAGGCTACTCCAGGGGGGTGGGGGGCTCAGGACGGAAGATTTGCCTAGGGCAGCAGGATAACCTTGGGCTGGCCCTGCACGAGGTAGGAAAGATATTGATTCAGGGTGCCTGGAGAGGGAAAGGACACTGAGAATTATACAGTTCATTTATAGGTTTTACCAGCCATTGGCGTCCCAAAGTTAAACATCACTGCTTGGTAACCCATGTATCCCATATCTGCCAAGTTTCCTATAACTAGAGAATAGTAAATGTTTGGCAGATCCATGGGCCCTCTCTTGAAGAAAATGAAGGCTCGCTTCTCTTCCCCCCGCCTCCCTTAAGGAGACTATAAGGTCCAGCATACTCCTGGGTCCCCAGCACTCCAGATCAAGGCACTCAACACAGGAAGGCTCTTGGACTTTAGATCTCCCAAAGCTGCAGCACAAAGAAGCATATGGTGGCATCCTCTGCTGCCATCTTGGAAAGTGTCAGCAGCTGAATCTAGCAATCTATGGGAATGTACTACTAAGGGTCAGCTTAGTATCTCTGTTAATGAGGCTCTTCCTCCTGTAATGCCTTGTGTTCCGCCAGAGGCCCACTATGCATGGGCTCAAACTCTAACTATCCCTGCAGCACCATGCCCGGAAACAAAGCAAAATAAATGAAAGTGAAAGGAACAAAATTTCATTAATGGCGTCTTTCATTATGCTACAAAATGCAATGAAAAGTGGTTTCATTTAAAAAGGAATGCACATCCCTACTTATCTCTAACTAGCAAATACAGTGTGAGACAGGGACCAGAACGTGGGGTTGGGGGGAGGAGCTTGGGTACATAGGAAGAAGCATAACCAATAGAAAAAAGGAAGGGATTATGCTACTGTACTGGTTGATGATCTCTCCCCTGGAGTTTTGTGTTTAGTTCTGAAGGCTGCCTGCAGAAATATATAAAAAGAGTGTAGGCGGTCTAGAAACAAGCTACTGATATTCTGCAGGCTCTGCACTAGAAGCCCTGTGAGATGAGACCTGGAGATCTATATAAGCAGGTCTAGAAGAAAGGTAAAGCAGAGAAGATACCTGAATGTCTGTCATATCTGAAAAGTACTTATAATGCATAAAATAAGTTTTAAGTGGAAGCAAATTCTAGAGAAAGGGTTTGTGCTATGAGACTCTAAGAAGGTAGACTGAGGAGAAATATGAGGAAATATTTTTTCATGGAAAGGATAGTGGGTGCCTTCTTATAGCAGGTAGAGTAAACAGACTGAGAAACTGTGTATAAATTGATGGTGAAGCCAGGCACTAGTAAAACACAGACTTTCCTGGGTCTAAAATAGTTTGTCTATGTTATTTTCCTATAATATTCAGTTCACTATATACTATGATGCCAATTCAGGTCTGGGTGCCTCGGGCCCGTCCAGAATCTGGACAGGTCAGATTTGCACCCAATTCAGATTCTGTAGGGGCTATCTGTCCCTGTGGGATCAGAATAAAAAAAAAAGAGTGCACCTAAGAGAGCCATAAGGAGTGTCACTTACCAAAGAGGAAGACAGCAACTGGCATATCTACAGCATTACTTTCAGTTTCCTGATGCTCATACATGCTTTTTAATATTTGCATTTAATATCAGCTAAGAAGTTAGTATGTTTACTGTAGGGAAAATTAAGTAACTATCGCCAGCAGTTAATGTCATTAAATTGCCTTTCATAGCTGTAGCTGCTTTTACTCTGTTTCCTCTCTAAAAGGAGTTCCAATTAAAGACTAATCTACAGCCTAACCATCTGTTGTTAGTGGATGAAAAGGAAGATGGAGAGAGGGAACATGCTGGCTTCACATCTTGACTGTCCTTTAGAATCCATGTTCCCTCTTCTTTACTCTCCATCTGTATCTAGACTGTAAGCACTACCGAGCAGGGACCATCTCTTCTATGAGTTTGTAAAGTATTATGTACATCCTATAGCACAGTGGTTCTCAACCTAGTCTTTTGGGACCCCCCAGACCAGTTAGGTTTTCTGAATATCCGCAATGAATATGCATGAGATAGATCTGCATGCACTGCTTCCATTGTATGCAGATCTATCTCATGCATATTCATTGAGATTATCCTGAAAACCCAAGTGGACTAGGGGTCCCAAAGGACTGGGTTGAGAACCACTGCACTAGATAAACATTTAATAGTAGTAGCAGCAGTAGTGGCTGAATATGGTCAGGGCTCGCACCATCATTAGATGAAATAGGCAGTCACCCACAGCACCAAACGTTTGGGAGGGGGAAGCACAAAGACATCATTAGTTGTGGATTTGCAGGGCTAATGTGCAGTGCCCACTCATCAGTACCCAAAACTCGTTCTGGCCCCACATGCCACCTCTCCCTGGCCAACTAAAGAGGAGCAGTGTAGTGTAGCTTTATTCCACTTTCCTCACCCCACCAAGTTGCTCTGCACTGCTCTTATTATTCACTCTTCCTGCCAGCAGGGGTCAGAAATCAAACAAGGAGGGAGGCAAGAAGAAGACTAGAAGGAAAGACAATCAAGCCATGCAATGTGCTGTAGTGCAGCTACGGGGATAAAGGAAGAGAGTCTAGAAGTTGCCAGGTCAGAGGAAGAAGTGAAAGCCCCTAAGGAAGTCTGCGGTAGGGAAAGAGTGAGCCAGGGATAGGCTGAAGATGATCAGGGAATATGTGGCGAGTTTCTTGGGAAAGGGGGCATTGAAAACACATGGAAAGCTTTCCAGAGATCAGAACTGAGAAGAAAAAGACTTCCAGAGACTGGGAGGAGAAGAAAGTGGAAGTAAAAAAGAAAGCAGGTGGGGGAGCTTTTCAGGGATTAGGGCAATACTAGGGATCAAGAAGAGGAGAAGTCAAACCCCTCATGGACAGGAGAGGGAGAAAAAATAGAGGATAGAGAAGAAAGAATAGGGGAGAAGAGTGATAGCCTTGGATTCCAAAAGGCTGATTGAGGGAGAGAAAACCAGCAAAGAGCAAAGCAAAGAGAGAGGACCTGAATTTGTGGGTAGGAAAAAAGGAATCCAGAAAAATAATGGAGGAGGAAGAGGATGAGGAATGGGGGAAGACAATATAGGAGAAAGATGAGGAAGAGGAGAAGCGAGGAATGAGGAAAGAGAAAGCAGGCAAAAAATTAGTAAATGGAGACAAGATGGAAGAGAAGAATTCTAGGGAAAGGAGGGGTTTAATAGGACAAGGCCAACATGGATTTAGCCAAGGAAAATCTTGTTTTACTAATCTATTATGTTTTTTGGAAGGTGTGAACAAACAGGTATTTATTTATTTATTTTATTTACATTTCTTATATACCGCACTATTTGCGATCAGCGCGGTTTACATAAAAACAAACAGTATCCGACAATAAACAAGAGTCAGGTCATTACAATGAACAGGAGCAATCAACTTGGATAACAGGTAGACAAAGGTGAGCTGGTTGATATAGTGTATCTGGATTTTCAGAAAGCCTTTGACAAGGTCCCTCATGAGACTCTTGGCAAAATTTTAAAAAGTCATGGAATTGGAGGCAGTGTAGTATTGTGGATCAGGAACTGTTTAGAAGATAGAAAGCAGAGAGTAGGGCTAAATGGCTAATTTTCAAAAATGGAGAAAGGTGAATAGTGGAGTACCCCAGGGATCTGTGCTGGGTCCGCTGCTTTTTAACATATTCATAAATGACCTGAAAATGAGAATAATGAGTGAGTGATCAAATCTGCAGCTGACACAAAATTATTCAAAGTTGTTAAAATACAAAAGGTTCATGAAATGTTACAAGAGGACCTTGACAAACTGGAAGACTGGGTGTCCAAATGGCATATGAAATTTAATGTGGACAAGTGCAAAGTTTATGCACCTAGGAAAGAACAAACCAACTATGGTTACACGATGCAAGGTACCACCTTAGAAACCACTACCCAGGAAAAAGATTTAGGCATCATCATGGATAATACGTTGAAACCCTTCGCCCAGTGTGCAGCAACAGCCAAGAAAGCAAATAGAATGCTGGGAATCATAAGGAAAGGAATGGGGAATAAAACAAAGGATATTATAATGCCTCTGTATCATTCCTTTGTGCAACCGCACCTTGAGTAGTGTGTGCAATTCTGGGTGGCATATCTTAAAAAGGATAGAAAAGGTAGAGAAGAGCCACCAAAATGGTAAAAGGGATAGAAGGATACCCCTATGAGGAGAGGCTTAAAATGTTAGGGCTGTTCAACTTGGAAAAGAGACGGCTGAGGGAGGATATGATAGAAGTCTATAAATTAATGAATGGAATGGCACGAGTAAATGTAGATCGGTTGTTTACACCACTGAAAAGTAGAAAGACTAGAGGACATGCAATGAAACTACAATGTGACCCATTTAAGACTAATAAGAGAAAATATTTTTTTACTCAACACATAATCAAAACTCTGGAATTAGTTACCGGAGGGTGTAGTAAAAGCCGTTAATGTAGCCAAGTTTAAAAAAGGTTTGGACAAGTTCCTGGAGGAAGGTCCATAAACCATTATTAAAAAGGACTTGGGAGAAATCTACTGCTTATCCCAGGATGAGCATTGTGGAATCTATATGCCTTTTTGGAACCTGCCAGGTACTTGCGACTTGGATTGGCCATTATTATGAACAGGATACTGGGCTTGATGGGCCTTGGTCTCACCAGTATGGCTTTTCTTATGTTCTTATGAAGGGAAGTAGATAAGCAGAAAGTATGATGGAAGATTATTAGAATATCTAGCACCGAAGGAAAAAAACGAAGGAAGTAACAGAACTGAAAAAAGAGCTAGTTGGAAAGTTCACACAAAGTAGGACACAGTGGCGCGTTTCCTCTTTGCAATTAGGCATGGGGACGCCATGCACACAGGTGTAGTGAAGAGAGTGTAGGTCGGGTGCCAAGGGGGGGGGGGGGTGAAAGCCCAGATGCCCTTACATACAGAGCAGACAGCTGAAAGATTCCAAAATTACCCCTGTCAACTGATAACCAGATTATTAATATGAACAAAAAATACAACCTCTGAAATGTCTGTATGCAAATACTAGAAGTATTACAAATAAGATGGGAGAGTTAGAATGTATAGCACTAAATGAAAGGTTAGATATAATTGGCATCTCAGAAATTGAATGGAAAGAGGACAATCAATGGGATGCTGTGATATCTGGGTATAAACTATATCTTAATGATAGTTTAGATCAAATTGGTAGAGGGGTTGTGCTCTATGTTGGAGAGGATGTTGAGTCAAACAGGATAAAAGTTTTGAAGGAAACAAAATACACTGTAGAATCTCTATGGATAGAAATTCCATGTAAAAAAGGGAAGGTGTTGACGGGGGTGTACTCAGTGCTGACCCAAGGGTTTCTGCCACCCTAGTCAGACCCTCTATGCCGCCCCCCGCTCCTGGCATCCATCTTCTCACCTAGACGGAGAGGGGGTAGCACAGCGATGCCTCTGCTGCATCGGGCTTTAAAGTGCCTGCGCTAGCACGCTCATGGCCTGTCACTCCTGCTCCCCTCCAATGCAACTTCCTATTGGAGGGGAGCAGGAAGTTGCGATGAAGTGGGGCATGAGCGTGCTAGCAAGGGCACTTTAAAGCCCAACACAGTGAAGGCGTCACCGTGCCACCCCCCTCCCTCAAGTGAGAAGATGGATGCCGGGAGGGGGGCAGCGTGGCAGGCCAAGCTGTGATGAACAGCCACTTCACTGGGAGGGGCCAATGCCTCCCACAGGGGCCTGCTGCCCTAGGTTACCACCTAGTTTGCCTGGTGGACGGGCCGGCCATGAGTGTACTACCATCCTCCTGGCCATAATGAACAAATGGATGATGAAATGTTAAAAAGAAATCAGGGAAGCTAACAAAAGTTAAAACACCTTAATAATGGGTGATTTCAATTACCCTGGTATCGACTGGGTCAATGTCACAATAGGACATACTAGGCTAGGGAGATGAAGTTTCTAAATGAAATAAATGACTGTTTTTTGGAGCAACTGGTTCATGAACTGACAAGAGAGGAAGCTATTTTAGACCTAATCCTTAGTGGAACACAAGATCTGGTATAAGAGATAAGGGTGTTGGGGGCCACTTGGCAATAGTGATCATAGCATGATCACATTTGATTTAATAAATAGAGGAAGGGCAGTAAGGAAATCCACAGCACTAGTTTTTAACTTTCCAAAGGGAGATAATGATGAAATGAGGAAAATAATTAAATGAAAAACTAAAAGAAGCAGCTGCAAAGGTTAAAAGGTTTATATCAAGTATGGACATTGTTTAAAAATACTATCTTGAAGCCTAGACTAGATGTATTCCATGCTTTAAGAAAGGTGGAAGGAAGGCCAAACAACTGCCAGCATGATTTAAAGGCGAGGTCAGAGATGCTGTTGTAGCCAAAAAGGCATCTTTCAGAAAATGGAAAAAGAGAAACCATAAGCATTAGCAAGTTAGATGCAAGGCAGTAATAAGGTAGGCAAAGAGAGAATCTGAAAAGAAGCTTGCTGTGGAAGCAAAGTCGCATGATAAAACCTTTTCAAGTACATTTGTAGCAAAAAACCTGTGAGTCAATTGGACCATTAGATGATAGAGAGGTAAGAGAGGCGTTAAGGGAGGACAAGACAATAGTGGAGAAACTGAATGAATTCTTTGCTTTGGTCTTTACTGAAGATGATGTAGAGAAGCTACCCATGCTTGGTGATGTGTCAGGGAAATCACGTGATATGCTGAAAGTGGGAGGACACACACTGATGGGGCTCGCTCCCTCCCTCTTTAACATTAATCCTGGGGCACTGCCTGGACCCCCCCCCCCCCCCCCAAAGTGTTTGGGGCCGGGTCGTAACTTGGCTGATATGAAAGCAGCAAGACAGGAGAAGGATAAGGCCATGTCGGCAGCCTCTAAAATGGCAGTTGTTCCGCCATCACTGCATTCCCTGACTCAGACAGCGCTGGTGGATGAGGTCACAGCAACAGTAGTAGGCACCTTGGTGGACTGATTTGAGATAGTAAACAGCAAGCTGGACTCCATGGCCCAGGCCATTAAAAGCTTTGGGGGGCTAATGCAGAGGACACGATGCAAGAGGCTGTGAGGGAGCTGTATACATTAAAGGACATGGTAACAAAACAGGCTGAGAAACTGGATGACCTTGAAAATCGCTGTTGTCGCAAAAACCTGAGATTTGTTGGACTACAAGAGTTGGGGAGAGATGTGGAGTTCAGCCGTTTGTTACCTTTTATCCCTCACACTGAGGGAAAATTGTGACAAACTCATAATAGAACGTGCACACTGGGTGGGACCTTAGGGAGATGGATCGTCAGCCCTGGATGAACCTGACCCGATTTTTGAACTTTGACCAAAAGGATAAGATGTTGGGGGCTGCGAAGGGCCAGGGGCCTATACAGCATGATGGGTGCAAGATCCTTATTTTCCAAGATTATTCTCTAGAATAGAGTCAACAATGGAGAGCCTAGTCCAGAATCTGTCAATGATTGCTTAGCGCAAATTTCAAATTTACCCTGCGGTATCCAGCATGCCTTCAAATCCAACACAGTGGTACATCTAGCATATTCAACAGTGTAGACGCGGTCTAGATGTATGTGTAAGACGTCAAGCTACAGTCTGCAGGAATAGAGGGCTGATAGGTGCCCCACGGTATGGACTGAGAGGGCCACCCTTCAGAGTGCACTAGAACTTTCCTGAAAGGAGGTTTCGAGAGTTGGGAAATGACTCCTTGTACGGGGACCAGACTTCCAGCCAGCCCTGGTGAAAATGGAGACCCGGGCATCCCACTTGACCCCATGGATCTCTCTCTGCATTACTGTTGACATGTATAGTACTGTGTAGTGACTTGATCATTAGCTGTTTAGTACTGTTCATATAGAGGAAGGGCCCATCATCGGACCTTGCGGAACATATGGACACAAGGAGGATGCTAACATGCCTGGTCAGGCAGAGGATCCATAAGCCACGAAAGTGGCTGTTAAGTGCATTTGTGCCTCTTTTCAACTGTCTATCCCCTCTTTCCCCCACTCTTTTACTGAAGCTGTAATCTTTGATCCTGTTTTTGAGAAGGGTTGCAGGGGAGGGGAGGTTGCATGGCACTTGAGGGGGGGAGGAGCCCATATTAGACTCAAGGAATCCTCGAACCAGCAGTGGGGAACCTGTCAGGGAGGGTCTGGGATCCAGGAACAGGTGGGGCACTGCAGAGGAGTGAGGGTTGTATATGCGCAGGAAGGGAGCAGGAGGCAAAATAACAGGAGGGGGGAGAGTAGTATATGTGTGAGTATGAGTGGGGGAGGGCGCACCCAACACAATCGCTAAGTGACTACAGTTGCAGTAAGGAGGGAGGGGTATAGTTTATGTGGGCCGGGGGAGCAGGAGAAGGGGTGTGAAAGCTGTGATTTAGCTGTAGAGATGGGACTGTGGATGATGGGGCAAGTGAGTTGGGGACTTTAGCCTACCAAAATGGGGAGGGGACCTTAGGCTAGGGAGGTTCTCTGTCCCATCAAAGAGGGTTGTGTATATGTGGACTGAACTATGCTTGGGACGTGAACTGAGAGTCATTTTGTGGACTGTATGAGGACTGGGTTTGCCGATTAAGCACCACAAAGTCCTCCGGGCCACAGCCTGACAGCGATGCGAGGCAGCCTTCTTACATGAGACTCACCAAGATGTTGTAGAACACACTAAACTGAAACAGGAGTGGGTGGGTCAGGTTTTTGAGGCACCAGCGGTGGGGAAAAAGGGTGGGGTAGCCATATTATTCAGTAAGAAAGTTTGGTTTGAATGTGATACGGAATTGTATGATGAGGGGAGGCCAGTATGTAATATTGAGCAGGGAGCTCCAGGGGATACCAGTCATGCTATGTAATATCTATGGCCCCCATGGGACAGACTCACAATTTTTTGCACAGGTGGCCTTGAAACTGGAACAGGGGCTGAACAGTCAAGTAGTGGTTGGAGGGAATCTAAATGGCGTGTTTGGACTCACTGGTAGGACACCACATGGTGGAAGGGGGGGGGGAGGACAGGGGTAACATGCATTCTGCAGTAGTTATGGAGTAGGCTGGACCTAGTGGACCCGTGGCACCTTCTTTGCCCCATGGAACAAGATTATACTCATTTATCCATGGCCCATGGGACAAGCTCTCGGATTGACTGACTATCTGTTGATTTCGGTTTCTATGTTTTACTTGATTGAGGATGCAGTGATAGGTCCCAGTGAAATCTCTGATCGTGTGATGATCTGGACTGATCTGGCATGGCAAATGTCTGAGAATGTGATACCTATCTAGACTTGTATCGGGATGAGCAGTTTCTTCCATATCTGAAGGTGCGGAGGAAAGATTTTGCGACAAATAATGCTCAGCATGTAGATGCCCCTGGCTTGTTTTGGGAGACTGCTAAGGTAGTCCTGCATATGACATCACAGCATATGCAGCACAGCACCATAAAATGGTTAACACCTGGGTTCTTTGGTTGGAACTGCATATGGTGGCTGATAGGAAACGATATGTGAGGATCCACATGGCAGGGGACAGGACCCACCTTCTGGAAACCCAAGCAGCCTTAAACAAAATGCTGCACCAGAGGCAAAGAAGTCTGATGTACTACAAATTTCAGCTGTACCAATATGGGGATAAGAATGGCAAATTGTTGGTCCGCTGCTTAAAAGGTGCCCAGGTGTCCCGATATGTGGGGGCATTAAGAGATAAACAGGGAGTGCTCCAAAAGAATACTAGAAAGATGAAAGAATTCACAAAAGATTTCCCCTAACACCTATATGCAAGAGAAAGTATTTCCCCTACTTGAATAGCAGCCTTTTTTTGGGAGCTTCATTTACCCCGGATTACCAAGGAACAGGCAAGTCAGCTATGCACTCCAATATCTGCAGAACAGGTTCAGAGGGGCATAAAATGGGTGCAGTGCTGTAAAGCCTCAGGACCGGACAGATTTAGTATAGAGTTCTATAAATTGTTGCAGGGCCAATTGGTACCTCCCATTGTGGTGATGTATCAGCAGCGATTGGAGGAAGGGGAATTCACCCCAAATGTTAATCAATATTTTATTACTCTTATTCCTAAGCCTGGGAAGGATCTATTGAAAGCAGAATCATATCATTCCATATCTCTTATTAATTTTGACCTCAAATTGCTGGCCAAGATAAATGTGGACTGACCGGCCCTGCTGCAGCCAGGTTTAGTACACGAATGCCAGGTGGGATTTGTCCAGGGATGTTAATGCTTTGAGTAATCTAAGAAAAATTCTGGTCCCATTGGAGTGGGTTCACAAAAACCAAACACCCTCTTTGCTCATTAGTTTTGATGCGGAGAAGGCTTTTGACTATGTTGAATGGGACTACATGTTTGCTGTGTTACCGGAATATGGACTGGGGGATGTCTTCTTGAGAACTGTCTGGCTCATGACGACTGCGTCGATGCTGCTTAATGGGACCTTGTCGGAGCCATTCTTTTTGCAGCATGACACAAGACAGGGTTACCCCCTCTTCCCCCTGCTGTTCATTCTTTCATTTGACCCATTGTTGCGAAGGATATCAGAAAGAGGGGGGTGACAGGGATTCTCATGGGCAAGAAAGAGTTTAAGTTGTCGGTATTTGCGGATGATCTGTTAGTACACATAATTAACTCAAAATGTTCTCTACCTTTGTTACTGGTGGAGTTCCAGGAATTGCTGAAATAGCTGGCTTAAAATTGAACATAGATAAATTGGAAGCATTAGACATCCTAGATGGGAAGGGCAAGCATTTGCCTACCTTGAAATTCAGCTTCCTAGGAATCCGTGTAGATTCTATGACTTGAATTATAGGGCCTTGTTAGGCTTTTTGAAAACCAGAATGGGGGACTGGAGGCTGCTGCCCTTGTCCATGATGGGGAGGGTGGCAGCCTTCAGTATGACTCTTTTTCCAAAAATCCTATATGTGCTTCAGACCCTACTGATCCGTTTGCTTCAGAAGGGCATTGGTCTAATTGAAATTGAGGTCCGCAAGGTAAGCCCACTCAAGTGGCACTTGCCTGCTTACGGGGAGACTGGAAAAGGGAAGGAATTGGGCTCCCAGACCTTAATCTTTACAATCTGGCATGTCAGCTGTACCACCTTCAGGATTGGCTAGTGTACACCTTCGTGTTTACTCCTACAGAGCTGGAAGAGATTTGTGTCTCCATATAGCCTCTTTGCTGTGTTACATGCAGACTCTAAGGATTTGCCAGAATGCCTCTGGAAATGTCTTCTGATCAGACCGGTGAGAGGCACTTGGCATTATTTGTGCACTAAGTGGTGTGTAACCCCTGAAGTGTTTTGGTTTCTTCCCAATAGAGGAAATGGTAAATTTCCCCCAGGATTGGATTCACAACCCTTTCGGCTATGGGAATGGCAGGCACGTGGTGGATGGGACTGGCACCATGTTGACATTTCAACAACTATGTGAAGACTGAGGTGATGGGTGATCATTTTTTTGCCTATTTGCAATTGTGGCATTATGTTTGCTCCTTACATCAGGCCTCCATATCAGTGGAGAACTCCAAATGTATTGAACAGTTTTTTTGAGTTTGAGGACCGAGGGACAGATCTATCTTGGTCTACTACCAGAAGTTGAAAGAATGGATCCCTGAAAGGGAATATAGAGAGTTGGAGGCAAAGTGGGCGGCTGAACTAGGGACCTCTGTGAAATCAGAAAGTATAATGAGCCACATTTCCTCAGTGAGGGCTTTGTGGATAGGAAAGACGGCAGTGGGTTGCTGTCCATGGTGCATCCACCTCCTTGCAAGTTTGGGCCATATGTGGTGGAAATGTGATGCGATCTAGAAAGATTGGAAGCATATACAGGAATACTTGGATGGCTTGCTAGGGCAGATAGTGGTACTGTCTGCAAAGCTTGTCCCTATTTGATGATCTTAAAGGCCAGTTCTATAGAGGCTGGGAGACTTGATTCATAATTCAAAAAGCTTGCTTGATGGGTAAACAACTGACCCCAAACCTTGGAAAGACATGGAGACTCCCTCTGTCTTGGAATGGCACAGTTACTTTCACAGGCTAATGTTAATGCCATGATTATCATCACTTAGGAATCCACAGAAGGAGGTGTTTCTGGCAGTAGGGGGGGGGGGGAGTATGTACAGACTCTGGTCCCACGGGCATGAAATGAGCTGCTGACTTTGTAGGACTTGTGGTGCTTAATCAATCAATTACTGACCCAGTTAATCAAGCATCCATAGAGGAAAGGGGATGGAGATGGGGGGTGTAGGTGTAGGTTGAAGATGGGTTAAGTTTGGATGGCACAGGAGGGTCACCATCATTTACTGTGAAGCTCAGGGAGGGGAGGGGTTGGAGGATTGGTGAAAGGTTCTGGGACTGCGGTCATCAGAACTTGTGGTTTAGAATGGGAACAAGTTTTAGGCCACAAGTTGAGTATGGAGGGGGAGCAGATGGAGGGATACTTGAAGATGTCTCCCCCCTCAACCTGGGGGGCTTGTACAAGAATTGTATAAAAATATTATAAAAACTATTACAATCTGTTGTTGTTGGCTGGTCTTCACCTTCTGGTTGCACCGAGAGTCTTGTTTTGTCAATTTGTTAATAACACATAAGTTTAAAAAAAAAGAAAAGAAAAAGGTGGCGTCTCGAAAGAATTGAAACAAATCTCAATAAACCGGGAATATGTATTACAACTATTTGATAAACTAGAGCAGCAAATCACCTGGACCTGATGACATATATTCAAGAGTGCTGAAAGAACTGAAATATGAGATTTCAGCAGGACCGGTCCTAGGCATGTGCGGGAATGTTGCCCGCCCATGGCTCAATACCAGAACAGGCCCCGTACCTGGCCAGGGTAAGTAGTGAGCTAATGAGGCACTGGCTTGAGGTTCTCCTCCGGTCCTGAGGCTGTGCTAAACTGCAGCTGCCCGCATGATCGCACCACCACACTATTAAAGGTGAAACAGTGGAACTTCCTGTCTCGTGCAAGAGACAGAAGCTCCCTCATTTCCTTTTTAAAATTACGGTGATGGAATCATGCTGGCAGCAGCAGTTTAGCACAGCCACGGGACCAAAGGAGAACAGCCCCATGACTGTGTAGTAATTGCTGCAGACAGGTCCACTCCACTGGGATGAGGAGGAAGGAGAAGAAGGGGTGGATGACTGACTTGGGGGAGGGGGGAGGGGGAGGAATGCATAGCATTGGAAGAGAACTGCTGCTGGGGACAAGGACTGGATGGGAGTTAATGCTGGGCGTGAAGGGGAGCTGATGCAGGGAAGGAGAGGGATAAAAAGGGAGCTGATGCAGGGAAGCACTGGGACCGAAGGAGAGCTAATGCTGGTATGGACTGGAACTGGAAGAGAGCTGAGGCTGGGAGGGACAGGGATTGGAAGAGAGCTGATGTTGGGAGAGGCAGGGACTGAAGGAGAGCTGATGCTGGGAAGGGCTGGTACTGAAGGGGAGATTATGCTGGAAAGGACTAAGACTGGAAGGGAGCTGATGCTAGGGAGCTGTTGCTGTGGAAGACTGGAAGAGTGATACTGAGGGCTGGGGAGCTGAAAGGGGGCAGATGCTGGGGTCAGGATGGAGAAGGCGGCTGGGAGAGAGGATGGTGAGGGCGGCAGATGTTTTGTATAGGAAAGAAGAAACAAGTCATACAGAGCGAAAGGTTGAGAGGGAGAGTCATAAGATGGATTTTGGGATAAGGAGGAAAAAAGGCAGAGTTAATGCATATCAGAGAAGGAAGTAGCTGGATGGGTGTGGAGGGGGAACGTAGGAGGCAGGAGGGTAGGTACTGTGGAGAGGATGGGGGAGAGCAGGGACTGGAATTTAAGGGGAGACTTTAAAATTGGATGAGAGAAAAGAAGGCAACAAACTCTAAGATTGGCTGGGTACTGGAAGAGTAAGTGGGGATTTAGGCGGCAGGCTCAGGGCCAGTGCAACTCACTGTACATGCAGTCCCAGCAGCAGAAAGATTGTGGTATCCTGCGGCACCATCCCAAGCTTCGTTTTTCTTTCTCCAAGTCAGTGAGAACAGCCACCATTGCCTGTAGCCTTCACTTCCAGTATGCGGGGCCATTGTACTGTGCACCATAAGGGAAAGCTACAGGCAGCGCTGGCTGCAGCACGCTGACTCAGAGAAAGAAAGATGACGCCAGGGAGGTGCCGCATGATATCTTTGCCATGGTGCAGAGGGTAAAAATACAGAGGGAGATTTTGGTTATGAGAGAGAGAATGGATTTACTGGATTGGGGGTTAGAAAGCGAGAGATTTGAGGTTATAAGAGAGAAGGGATATATCGGACTAGGGATGGGGGGACATATGCTGGGCTGGGAGGGGGAGAGATGTCAGGCCACTGGAAGGGGAGATGTAGAAGGGAATAGAAAGCTCCTGGTCCATGGGGGGGGGGGAGGAAAAAAGGACTGGGGGAGTGGAAGAGAGAGGAAGATGCTGGATGTTGGAGTAAAGGGGAAGGGTGAAGTTACTGGGAAATGCTGAAAATGGGTGGTGAGAGAGCGCATGGAGATGGTGGGCATGGTAGAGTTATGTGAAAGGCCATGAGAAGTTGGCAAAGATGAGTGAGAGGAGGATGCTGACCACATTTCCACCCTTTGTAATCATGGGGAGTGAGTGAAAGACAGAAGAGAATAAGTGGCTAGCAAAGAAGTGAGATGGGAAATGAGAGAGATGGGTTGGGCTAGAGAGTAGAGGAATAATGGAAAGTTGCTAGGTAAAAAGTCAAGTCAAAAAGGGATTGAGGATTGAAATATTAGCGGATGAAGGAGTAAAGAAAGAAATGGAGGAAAGAGCAAAAAGGGAAAGATCAATGTGTCAAAGGCAGATTTATTTATTTAAAATTTCTTATATACCGCACTATTCGGTATCAGCGTGGTTTACATAGAACAGAAAAAAATCAGACAGTAAAACATGTGTTGGGGCAATTGTGACTGAAAAATTAAAGGCCCAAACAAAAGGTAGAGAAAAATTATTTTATTTTGAATTTATTAAATGAAATATGTCAGCTCTGGGAAATGTGCAACACTGATGTCTTTGTGTTTGTTCAGTACAAGAGGAAATTAATTTATGGTTTTATTTCTCCAGTGTTGTGGTGCATTATTTCTCCAGTGTTGTGGTGCATTCCAAGTTTGGCTTTCATATTTCTAAATTGTGATCTGTGAACTATCATTAAAATCATCTGTAGTACCTGAAGATTGGAGAATGGCCAATGTAATATCAATTTTTAAAAGGGTTCCAGGAAACTATAGACCAGTGAGCCTAATATCTGGATTGGGAAAAATGGTAGAAATTGTTATAAAGAATAAAATTACTGAACATGTAGCTAGTCAGTCAAGGTTTAATGGGAGAAAGCCAACATGGATTTAGCCAAGTAAAGTCTTGTCTTATTAATCTGTTATATTTTTTGAAGGTGTAAATAAACAGGTAGACAAAGGGTGAGTTGGTTGATACAGTGTATCTGGACTTTCAGAAAGCCTTTGACAAGGACCCTCATGAGAGATTCTTGATGAAGTTAAAAAGTCATGGGATTGGAGGCAGTGTAGTATTGTGGATCAGGAACTGGGTAAAAGATAGAAAACAGAGTGGGGCTAAATGGCCAATTTTCTCGATGGAGAAAGGTGAATAGTGGAGTACTCCAGGGATCTGTGCTGGGCCCGCTGCTTTTTAACAGTCATAAATGATCTGGAAATAGAAAGAAGTGAGGTGATCAAATTTGCAGATTCCACAAAATTATTCAAAGCTGTTAAAATGCAAAAGGATCGTGAAAAATTGCAAGAGGACTTTGAGTAATTGGGAAATGGGGCATCCAAATGGCAGATGAAATTGAATGTACACAAGTGCAAAGTTATGCATCTAGGGAAGAAGAATCCAAACTACGGTTACACGATACAAGGTTCCACATTAGGAACCACCACCCAGGAAAATGATTTAGGCATCATTGTGGATAACATGTTGAAACCCTCTGCCCAGTGTGCAGCAGCAGCCAAAAGAGCAAATAGAATGCTAGGTATCATAAGGAAAGGAATAGAGAATAAAACCAAGGATATTATAATGCCTCTGTATCGTTCCATGGTGCGACTGCACCTTGAATATTCTGTGCAATTCTGGTCGCCATATCTTAACAAGGATATAGCAGAATTAGAAAAGGTATAGAGAAAAGCCACCAAAATGGTAAAGGGGATGGAAGAATACTTCTGTGTGGAAAGACGTAAAAGGTTAGGGCTCTTTAACTTGGAAGAAAGATGGCTGAAGAGAGAAATGATAGATGTCTATTAAATAATGAATGGAGTGGAAAGAGGAAACAGATTGGTTGTTTACTCCTTCAAAAAGTAGAAAGACTAGGGGAACGAAATGAAGCTACAAAGTAGCTCATTTATAGGAAGATACTGCCTCTTCAACAGACTCAGAGACACAGTAGAGGAAAGAAACGATGAGACAACAATGGAGAGAGCTGATGGGTCAATAGCATAAATATTCCTAAAGATGTTGGAGGAGATTTGGCGAGATTGAGGTGGGGGGTGGAGTGACAAAGAGTGAATCTTAGTAGGTGATGGTCAGATAAAGGAAGAACAGAGATGCAAAGTTTGAGGGCAAGCCAGGGCTAGCCCATCCACAAGACAGTGGCCTACGGTGGTAGACCTCTGTGGATGGAAGAGCAGCTGTGGCCTGCTGCCCCTTCTGCTGAGCCATGCCGCACTACCACTGATTCCAGCAGCAGGATCGGCTCGGCAGCAGTGGCAGGCCATGTGCTTTAGCACACACAGCCTGCCACTTCTGACTCCCTGAAGCCACACCCCCCCCAAGCTCACCACCAAAATCAGCAGCAGTGCAGCTCAGCACGGGAAGGGCAGTATGGCTCAGCGTGCGCGGGGGGGGGGGGGATGCAGAACAAGGCTTTTGCCTAGGGCAGAAGAAACTCTTGGGCAGTTAGAAAAAAAAACAAGGTCAAGGCTGTGGCCTTGCTGGTGAGTAGGGGCAGTAGAGCACAGCTGGAGGTTGAATGAGGAGGTAAGGGAAACAATCTTTAAGGCATGAGGGTCAGAGGGGTTATGAACATGAATGTTAAAATCCCCAAGAATAAGGGAGGTGGACGATGCATCCAGAAAGAAGGAAAGCCATGAATCAGTCAGTGAGAAAGGCAGGAGGTGGACTCATCAGGGGGTCGATAAATGACAGCTATCCAAAGAGGTAGTGGATTAAAAAGACATATGGAGGAAATTCAAAGGAAGGGAAAGAGTGAGACTGAGGCAGGAGGGGGTTGAAATTGGCAGGAATGAGAGAGAGTAGAAATCCAACACTACTGTCACAGCCAACACGGCAAGGCATATGGGAGAACTGGCAGTCCCCATGACAGAGGGCAGCAACTGAAGTAGAGTCTTCAGGGAGAAGCCAGATCTCAGCTATAGCAAGAAGATGCAGCGTATTAGAGATAAAGAGGCCATGAATGAAGGCAAGGTTTTTTTTTTAGAGATGGCGTGTGCATTCCACAAGAAAGGGAGAGAGGAGGGAGAAAGGAGAGGGATATGAATAAGATTTGAGAGTTTGCTTGTGTATCTGCTCTGGGAGTGTGAATAAAGCCTAGGGGGGCCAGGGTTGGGATTGACATCCCCAAATGAGAGAAGGAGTAGGAGAGAGGAGGTGACATGACAGTAATGAGGGTGAGGTTCTTGAGGGAGGAGCTGGCTGAATGAGAGGATGAAAATGATGAAGCTCAAGAGCAGACAACAGGGTAGAAGACGAAGTGGCAGGAGAGGGGAGGATGGTAAGGAGGGAATGATGAAGAGTGGGGGCTTGAGGTCATTGGAATGAAGGTGTTTTTGTATATTTGATAATTTAAATACATATTTTGCTGTCATTCACAAGAGAGAATTTATACCAAGGAGTGAAGCAGCATAACTCAAATGATGAAAATCTGAGGTTATAGGCAGGGCCGGTACAAGGATATTGGACTCCTCAGGTGAACCTTCTGCACCCCCCCCCCCCAACGATTTTGATAATTAAACTCAACTATCGTAGTCATCCCACCCCTCCCACAATAATCCTGTAAAAATGGATAATAGGACATCATACTTTTAAATATTAAAAAACTTACTATATACCTGTGTGCCAACTATCCATGCAGGTAAAGTATGTATGACTGTCAGCATCATTTTGCTTTGACTGTTGATGCCGTAGGCAACCACCTAATCACTGGGTTACAGATTACCTTCAATTTGTAGATTTTACCTCCACAGGGGGACAATTTTCAAATCTGCTTCGACAGAGAAAACGAACCACCACAGCCAGCTATAAGTGCATGCAGGTTTCTATAGCACATTGCTTTAGGCCCCACTGGGCTGCAAGTCAATGTCCCTAGAAGCATGTTAAGGGGCAGGAGCAGGGGGAGAACAGTAACATTAGGTGACTTTTCACAAATAAACACATGATTTTACCTCTCAGAGCTGCCTGTACAAAACAGCAAGTGCAAAATATGTGCCCACTTTTTAAACACATAGTTATGTGACTTTTCAGAGAGAACATACCCAGGGATGTATTCTTTGAAAAATAGTATAAAGAATAAGCGCCATATGAAAACTGTCTTCCTGTTAGCAAGAAAACCTTTGCCTTTTGTTTCTAGTTAGAAAGGAGTTGCTGGATAGCATCACGGCCGGCCCCAGAGCTGTTTCAAGGTGTTGGTATCCTAGGCAAACCTTTTAAGCCTTACACCCCAACTGGCCATCATAATCTATTGTCTTGCTTTAAATGCCCTGCTCTTTGCCGCCCCCCCCCCCCCCCAGAAGCTTCCACCATAGGCGACTGTCTAGATCGCCTAGTGGTTGGCCACCCCTGCCCGGCATTCAGAAATGCATACTTCCAGTTTGGGCCTTTACGATTCCTTCTTTTCATTCCCTGGTATCCAAGTACAAAGCAATTAACTGTATCACTTATAGAATTAAGACAGAGACCTTAATATTTACTAGAGATGATTCAGCTACTTTTTGTTTTTTCTGACCCTCCCATAAGAGGAACGGTTAATTGCTTTGTAGTGGATGTCAGGGAATGAAAAGAAGGAATGTAAAGGCCCAAACTGGAAGTATGCTTTTCTGTATGCAGTTCAGGAGTGGCCCAACCATATATAATAATAATTTCAAGATGATTCAATTTCCAGACTAAGAAAACATTAGTTCCCCATGGCCAAAAAGCACCGAAGCAGAAAATAATGCAAACTAACAAAAAAACAGTAGCAATTGCTGCTGCTTAAAAACACCTTTTAATGTATATTGTTAGTGTACAAACGAAGCAGTCTAAAGATAAAGGCTGTAATCATTCTGTAATTAATGTTAAAAAAAAACACCTATCACCACGTTCACCAATTTCCTAAATATGTCCGAAGAAACACGGGAAGTGGAACACAATTTTAGTTGGAGGGGCCAAACAAACAATATCTGGCCCCGTCCCGAAGCGCTTTAGTTGCTGCTGATGCTGTGCTGGTACCATGGCTGCAGTGACCCACCCCATTCTGCTGCCTATGCAAGGAAGGAAACAGCCTATGAGAACGCATGTTCTCCGTTAAGCAAACAAATGTTTAGGGAACTAATATGTTCTATTTGTTTTATGCTACAAGCATCTCTATTTTAGTGGCACTGCTTGGAGCACGAATTTGAACTACTGTAGAGAAGAGAGGTACTTTTCTAGTCGCATCCTATTTGTTTTACATTCAAAACGTTTACGACGAACGTCACACAAAGTGGGGGGAAGCCAGCGTATTACAGCAAGAAGCGAGAGCTCCTCTAGAAATCATCGTCTCTCTTGCGCGTATATCATCATTTCCTAGAAAACTTTGTACTTTCTTAGATACACACAAACGATAGGCTTGTTGTAGTATTCTCTACGATCTAAAAACCAGCGCTTTACTACTAGCCTTCTCTGGGTCCTCATAAGGAACTGAAACGCCTCCGATTATAGCCAACAGATGTTATAGGGAGAAGCTATACTCCCATGTGCACGGAAAAGCAGCTGATGCGTACAAGGCTGCAAAAAGCAGACACTCCGCCTGCCCTTCTGTCCTGGTTTCCCTAAATCCACTTTCCATAAGCTGCTCAAACCATCCATCTCCTAACAAGCCTGTCAACAAGTCTTGCGAGAATTCAACTACGCTTAGAAAGATGCTATCGTTGCAAGTCTTTCGGCACCAATTATTGTGGGGCTTAGGTTTTTCTTACCTGACTCTTTGCTATTGCTTCCACTATGAAGCCAAATTCGTGTATTTCATTTGATTCGGTCATGATTACAAGTATTCTCAACAAAAACACAACTCTTGCTTTGAAAAAGAAGCCCAGAGCCAAGCTGTCTTCAGAGTTTCTTTTGTAGGGTCTTAACCAAAGTAAAAAGAAAAACAAAGCGCCTGGAACTAATGGTCTTGTAGGATAAGAGAGAATGGCACGGCTGCATCTTTATTGTTCTCTGTTTGTGATCTGATCCTGGGTATTAACTATCGGAGGAAACGGGATACAACAAGGACGCGAACATTTCACCAAGTGAAGCCAATGGCAGGCGGCGGAAGCTCCGCCCTAGGCGTGTCCTCCCCTCCCTCCGGGCCGCGGGAACCCAGGAGCAGACGGGTCACAACACAAAGCAGGCTTTCAACACGCGGAGAGTTTCAAGTGAAGTTTCCGCGGGACACATTCATTGATGTGTCAACTAAGGTACTTAGCTTTGGGAAAGATGCAGTCGAAATTCAATAAGTGGTTAATGCATGGACCACACATACAGGAGTTATCCGAAAGGCTTTCTTGAAGGAATGACTGTTGCAGTTGGGTTTAAGGCTGTGGACGAAGCTTTTCCTGCTGCTTTCCAAGAAAGCGTCGGAGGCAGGAGCAAGGCATAGATAGAGGCTTGGCGGCATAGTGACCCGAAGTGCTAGTTACACGTTTTCACAGTAACTACTTTCAAAGCAGCAGCGGATGCATACGCTACTAAATAATTTCCTGCAAAGATGAACGGCCAGATCACTTTGACGAAGCAGTGCTTCACATTTATAATTCATAAACAGCAGTACACTGAGGCATTAGCTAGAAATGGTGGGTTGGGAGTCTTCTTCCACTCCCTTTTAAAGTAGGGATGCCACCTGGCTCCAGATGTGCCCGACAGATTTGATCCAGTCCTAGATTTACCCCATTGTATGCAGGGACATGTAGTTCTAATTTTTCCACTGCACTCCATAAAAAAGCAAGACCATAAGTCCCTGCATCATGCATGCAAAGCTGTAAACCCAAAACTAGATCCAATCTGTCGGGTGCACCTGGAGTCAGTTGACAACTCTACTTCAAAGATCACGTAAGATAAGGCCCATTTAAAGCACGTCGTGCTAGGCCATAGCCTATCACAGTTTGAGTTTCCAGGTATACAGGAGTTTCTATAAGACACACTGTGGCACCTACTTAATTCTCATCAGATTCTCTGCAAATCGTTTGCTTGTCGGTTTCTCCGTTCTGTTACTTTTTCCAAAGTCTCTACGATGTTTTAAGCGGTGTGTTTGTTTCCATAGCGCACTGGTGTGGACATTTTAGTAATATAGCCAGGATTGTCTTCAATATGTTATCCCGAGTCCACGGCTCAGTTCATGTCAGGCTGCAAGGTTTATTTTACCTATATCCCTTAAGGTTCTGGTAAGGATTAGGACAGAGTTTTCAAAAACTGTATATAGCAATAACTGATCGGATAAAGGCACTGCAGGAGCTGCATGAGGGTAGAGTTTAAGAGTCATGATGATTTTTAAACTACCATTGTTTAAAAATGCCGTCAATCGTGTTTGAACTTATATTTAAATTTGTCCTTTTTTACATTTCTTTTTCAGAGGTTATTGATGCTATATGTGGGTTTTTATCAAACACTTCTTTGGTGCCATTTGTTTCTTTTCTCGGAAGGGAGACCTGATTAGGATGGTGTAGGGAGCTACATGGCTAATCTTTGCTTTATTTAGGGGAGAAGGGTGGAACAGGACGGAGCTATTAACAGGTAGTTAAGAGGGAAGACAATAAATTGACCAGATATAATCCTTCTCAAATCGATTATATGTTAATGCGCTGATTTCTTTCTTCTTTTCTTTTTTGTTTGGGGGCTGGCAGTTGCAATTCGACTCTAAATCATGAAGAGAGAGCGTTTACATATTCATAAAACGGCGGAGTTCTTCAAGTCTTATTTATAGTCATCTGATTAAAATTAATTTTGTCATCCGTTCCCAGGGCTGGTGCTGTTCACACAATGAATCGAGACAGCAGCTGAAAAGCCTTATCCCAAAAGACTAGCTGCTAGCGCCTAGCTAGACAGTTTAATTAGGTCAAATGTCTGCTTCACCTAAGAGAGGCTGTGAAACCTTTTGCGAGTGAAAGTGGGAAAAGGAATCAATAGCTAACCGGGAGGATCGCACATCCCCCTCATAGCGAGATAGCTCCTCCCTAAAAGATTATTTACCATACCAGGAGAGCTAAATAATTACTAGACCTTGGTAGCATTTTTTAAATTAATTTAACAATTAGATTAAATAAACAAAGAAACAATGCTTTCTATCTTTTTTTGCAGTTTTTTTTTAAATTGCACTTGAAATGTTATTTAATTTCACTTTGGGGGTCATTCTCTTCTATTGGTAAACCAGTTCTCAATGAAATGTTTGGAGTGCTAAGAACATAAAGGTCAGACGTTTCTAAACCCTCTTCCTACTGACACTGCATTGTACTTGCTAACCTAAAGATATCACTATGGCTTGGTCTACCTTCCTACACAGTAAACTGTTGAGACATAAAAACCAGGGTGTGCTCTTGATAAAGGCCCACCTTTTGAACTCTGTAAACAAAAGAACTAACTTAGGCTAACAGAGGATAGAAGAGAGCCTGAAGACAGGAACTGAAGAAACAAGTTAGTACTGATGTTTAAAATATGTTACATATAGCTAAAACATCTTTGGGGACTATCATAGATTCATTTTTTAACTTGCAAACTCTGCTCTCCCATTTCCGGTTTGGAGATTGCTAAGAATTCACAGCTTATTGGATAATAATATTTACAGTTCTTCAAGTTATAGGCAGAAGTAGTTATTAGCAATCCTAAATGTTAGGTAGTGTTGTTTTTTTTTCTATTTATTTCTTTTTAAATAGAAGATCAAAAATATTCCAGCAGTCTTGGCCAGAGTGGATTACTTGGTCATTTGTTTGACTTTTTCATTTCTGCCAGAGCTTCTGAAATGTAGAAACAATCTGATCTTTTTTTACAGTTCCTGCTAAGCAGCAGAGCGGAACATGATCTGTTCAGGTCATCAAACAGAGAGATTTGCATTCAATGAAGGCATTGCATGTAAATCTCTCTCATGCATATTCATTGTGGTTATCTTGAAAACCTGACTGGCTAAGTGTGTCCTGTGTTGAGCCTTAGAGTCAAATATGTTAACCATCCCAGGCTTTCCATTTTTGGTAACCGTCAGTCCTTTCCCTTCAAAAGGATATTTGGTTCTTTTATTTCTGCATCTCAAAAACATAACTTTACATTTTAACAAAAAAATGTGAATATTCAAAATGATTTATCTGGTTAAGTAGTGGAGTGCTGTCTGGTAAAAGATAACTGGTTAAGTCGGGATGCAGTAATGGTGGATCTAACTGATTATGCTTATGTGCTTAACCAGATATCTCTAAATAATTCTAATGAGAATTGGCGCCACTAAATGTTGACTAAATGTTATTTGTGTAGTGTTGTTTAATGTATTCATTAAAAAGCCAGAAGAAGCAGTAAGTAGCTACTTTGTATTTTTGTAGGTAACACCACTGCGAGTCTCACCAATTTTAGAGCCACACACATATCAGAGGCACAGAAGCACACAGAGAGATTTAGGGTTTTTTTTTTTAAACTAAAGTGCACTAGGACTTCACACTTACCACGTACTTTAGAGCAAAAACTAACATGTGGTAATCATAACTGCCATGTCCAGCATATTTCCTGCACATACTGCAGTGAACAGTACTCTAATGGCAGCGACATTCACTGTTAACACAGGTGCACTTAGCTACCTATTGGAGGTAACTGCAACATTGACAGCAGGGCTGGCCCATCCATTAGGCAAACTAGGCAGTTACCTAGGGTAGCAGTTTCTAGGGGCAGCAAAGAGCAGGGCATGCAAAGCTAAACAATAGATTCTGACTGCCGGGGGGCATAAGGCTTAAAGTTTACAAAGGGTACCAACACCTTGAACCAACTCTGGGGCCGGCCCTGATTAACAGTGCACGCTATGCACCCCCATGCTGTCATGTGCTCACCATGCCCATTCTCTGCCCATAACCCCCCATTCTCCACCCCAAGCGCGAGTAGCAGTTAGCATGCAAATCGGTGCACAGTAACTATCATGCCCCCAAGCTACTATAGGCCCAAGCACACAATTACCGTGCCCATCAAAATGCACACCAACTGCTTAGTGCATTTTAATAAAAGAGCCCTTTAATGTGGACACCTGTAGTGTAATATACTTTAGATGAATGTGTGATGCAGAAAGTCCCAAGAAGCAGCCAAGTGGATATTAGCATGTACTAAACTGGGGAAGAAATGAAGAAAAATGTCATTTTTCCATTAGACAGCCTTTCTCAGGGCATATTTTTACTACTCCAGAGACAAATCTTGAGCATGTATACTTGATTCCTGAATATTTGTTGTAGACTTGTGTGGCACTTGCTTCTACATTCCTTGAACCCCAACTTACTATATATTTTGAGAGTGCAAGTTCTGTGCTTAGGGTATGAAGCTTCTCATATTTATTTGATCTTAGGCCTAACATACATTCCATATTGTCCTGCTAGACCAGCCCAGACGAGTGGGTTGTGTTCCTTTACTAGCAGATGAGTGGAAAAAGAGAGTCAATGAAATGTCCAGGTTTCAATAATATCACTCCCATGACTCAATCAGCCTGAGCCACAAGGACAATGCTTTCCAAACGTTTATCCCATATGACCCCATTTTAGCAACTGAAAATTCACATAACTACAGATGATGATGATGATGATAATGAAATCAAAATAGCAGGTCTCCAGCCTCCTTCCTGTCCCTCCACTCATCTAAAACAGAAAGCGGCACCACAGGGTCCCTTGTATCAGTGTGCAGTGTGTGCTTACAGACCTCAATACTCAGCATGGGTTTCCAGTCTAATAGGAAACTTAGCCAGGTGAGGGCAAGGGCTGTGAATGTTCACTAACTCGCAGGCCACATGCTGACTGGTGATTGCCACTACTTGGCCTAGGTCCCAGTGAAAGCCCAGAGAGGAGGGGAAATGGCCATGTTGATGTGACCCCATTTGGGGTTCTGATCCCAAGATTGGGAACCACTGCACTATGGGCAATTCAGTATTTTTCTGTCTCCAGGAGATGGTGGTTGGATTTGTTTCAGCTTTGATAGAATCTGAACAAATAAGAATCTGAATGATTTCATTTGTGAACAAGGTGCGAAGCACAAGATGTGAGGCTCCACTAGACTGCGATCTTTTTGGTAGCTATAGGAGGAGGGAAAATTCGTTCAGTTCCACACTCTTATCCTGTTAAGGGCCTAATGAGTAGCCAGAAAATTGGAAGGATTGAAGCTGCCTCACACAACCTCATCGTCCCGGGCCTCTTTGTTTCTCCCTGCTCTCCTCCCAAAGGCTGAAGAAGGCTCTCAAAAGTATCTGGCTGCAGGCCAGTTAAAAAAAAAAAAGGAGAAAACAGCATCAGGGGAGTAGCACCAAGCCCAGCATCATGTTTCTTGCCTGGGGCTCTTAGGGGGTGAGTACCAAGACTTGACTTGTTGTTGTCCGTGTTGGGGGCTCCCGCACTCGTTCTTTTGGGATATAAGTCGGGTAGACTGTGTGCGGCTGTTGGTGCAGCATTGGGGATTCCTGCCATTTTCCACTGCATGCTGTTAGCATCTTCTATTTGTGCGCCTTGCAGCCGAGCAGTCCTAACGTATGTTTTGCCTGAGCGGTTCCTGCCCAAGTGCCCGTTACACACGCTCCTGTACCTCCATTAAAATGCACCTTTGGGCCTACGCAGCCTTCGTACATGGCAAGTATTTGCCTTGCCTTAACTCTTTGTTGTCTTCCAGGAAGCATTGTTTGACCTGTGGCAAGTGAAGAGCCTCGTCACTGACTTCTGGAACTTGCTCTTCTGATATGACAGCCTCTGTCGCACCACTAGAGGGCCTGTCTTCCTTCTCCCACTGTTCTGTTGGCCTGGCATTTTTCACCTCCAGTGTAGAAGAAGATTGATGGCACTGTGGGTAAGGATGATAGCCTGACCTTGAATTCCAGTGACTGCACTTCTGGCTGCTTCCCTTCTTTGAAAAGTACAGCTGTAGCCATGTCCCCTGTGGCTGGGGGTCCTTCTCAAGGAAGAAAGCTCCTAAATTCCAGGTTGTCCTCCCAGGAATTCTTTTCCTTTCTGCAGCAAGCCTGGTCCTTTTGGTGTGGAAACTCGAACCCTTCAGTGTCTGAACTTGAGGGAAGCCAATCAGAAGAAGGGCAAGCAGTGTAGAAGGCTGGCTCTTGGGCCTTCTAAGCAACCTAGTTGAAATGTTGCATTCTGGGGATGTGGATTAGCTAGGGTCTGTCTGAAACCTGGACTTTGATTTTGTTTCTGACATCTTGGCAAAAGATCTGATGCAGAGGAAGGGGTGCTTGCACCTTCAGAGGATCATGAGGGGGCTGGCATTCTCTGCCTGTTCTGGTAGAAACAGTGAGGCTGGCATTGCTCAATTGAGTTTCAACTACCTTGAGTGTGGCTGATATTCCAGTGGTGGAGTAGGGGCTGCAGGTTCATCCTCTCCTACAGGGAGTGTGGAAATCCATAACAGTCTTCCCATTTCTGGAGATTTTCTGGAACATGATTTGGCCAGTATGGGACCTTCCCAATTCCCCACCTGAGGGGTTAAAGGTGTGTAAAATGTACGCTCTCCCAGAAGTGGAGTGCATCACATGGTTTGGCATGCCTATGATGGATACACAGGTCACAGCAGTCACAACATGGACCACATTTCCGTGGAAGGTGGATTGCCCTTAAAAGATACTTTGGATTGAAATGTGGCCTCTCTGCCAGTCTTCAGTTGGTGGTGTGTATGCAGGCTTGATGTCCTGAGCCCTCCTCCAGTGGATTCAGTATCTCCCACTGGGTGATGCCAATGCCAAAAGAGGAGTAGTTACTGCCTTCCTTCTGATACCATATATGATCTAGTCTGCATGGCGGCTAGAGATATTGCCCTGTCAACGGTGACGCAACATTGACTATGGCTTCGCCACAGAGCAGCGGACATGCTCTCCAAAGCCCAGCTAACTCAACTGGCCTTTAAGGGAAAGCTCCCTTTTGGGGCTGATTTGGAAGAGTTGGTGAAGGACTTGAGCGAGGCCAAGCCTTATCGCCTTCCTGAGGATAGACTGAAAAGGCCTGTTAAGCATGTATGGCCATTTCCCTCTTCAGCCTCTGCCTGTCCATCATGAGAGTGCTGGACTGACTTCCAGGGGTCTTTGGACTCCTGGCATTATCATTCTGGAAAGCCTTTCTTCTCTGCTTCTGGAATTTTGACCCTTAATCGGTCCTTTTGAGGGGCCTGTGGGCCCAGAGACTCTGTCCTCTCCAGAAGGGGTCCCTCCCATTCATCAAAATGAAGGTTGGGGGGGCCTATTACAATATGCCTCTGGTTGGGAGCAGGTTTCACCTTTTTCCTTCAGGAGTGGGCCCAGGTCAGAAAGGATCGCTGGGTGCTAAACACCATTTAAAACGGCTATGTCCTGGAATGCAAGGAGTCAATCTCAGAGGCATTTGTCATCTCTCCATCTGGTTCAGTAGTCAAAAGAGCAGCTGTACGGGTCACTTTGGACAAGTTACTTTGCCTGAAAGTGGTGGTGCCAGTTCCCCTGGCCAAATGGGGCAAGGGCGGATATTCTATTTATTTTGTGATGCTAAAGAAGGATGGCTCCTTCTAGCAAATTCTTGAACTCAAGAGGGTAAATGTTTCTAGATGGAATAAATGACTGCTTCTTGGAGCAGCTGGTTCATGAACCGACCAGAGGGGAAGCCATACTGGACCTAATCCTTAGTGGAACGCCAGATCTGGTGCAAGAAATAAGGGTGTTGGGACCACTTGGCAATAGTGATCATAGTATGATCATGTTTGATTTAATTAGTGGAGGACAGATAGTAAAGGAATCCACAGTATTACCTTTTAACTTTCAAAAGGGAGACTATGATAGAATGAGGAATATAGTTAGGAAAAAACTAAAAGGAGCGGTTCCAAAGGTTAAAGACTTACAGCAAGCTTGGGTGTTATTTAAAAATACTATCCTCGAAGCCCAGACCAGCTGTATTCCACGCATTAAGAAGAGTGGAAGAAAGTCCAAAAAACTGCCAGCATGGTTTAAAGGTGAGGTCAGAGAGGCTGTTGCTGCCAAAAAAGCAACCTTCAGGAAATGGAAAAACGAGCCAAATGATGAAAACTGGAAACAGCACAAGCACTGGCAAGTTAAATGCAAAGCATTGATAAGGCAGGCAAAGCGGGAATTTGAGAAGAAACTTGCTACGGAAGCAAAAACACGAAATAAAGACTTTTGCAAGTACATTCGTAGCAACAGGCCTGTGAGAGAGTCAATTGGACCATTAGATGATAGAGGGGTAAAAGGGGCAGTAAGAGGAGACAAGGCTATAGCGGAGAGACTGAATGAATTCTTTGCTTCGGTCTTTACTGAGGAAGATGTAGGGATGTTACCCAAGACTGAAGTGGTATTTAAAGGTGATACTGCAGAGGGATTGAGAGAAATATCGCTACACCGGGAAGATATATTACAACTATTTGATAAACTGAATAGTAGCAAATCACCTGGACCGGATGGTATACATCCCAGAGTGTTGAAAGAACTGAAATATGAGATTGCAGACCTGCTATTGGTAATCTGTGAACTTTCATTAAAATCATCTGTAATACCTGAAGATTGGAGGGTCGCCAACGTAACACCAATTTTTAAAAAGGGTTCCAGGGGTGACCCAGGAAATTACAGACCGGTGAGCCTGACGTCAGTACCAGGGAAAATGGTAGAAACCATCATAAAGAACAAAATTACACAGCATGTAGATAGTCATGGCCTAATGGGAGACAGCCAACATGGCTTTAGACAAGGAAGATCTTGTCTTACTAATCTGATATGTTTCTTTGAAGGTGTGCATAAACAGGTAGACAAAGGTGAGTCGGTTGATATAGTGTATCTGGACTTCCAGAAAGCTTTTGACAAGGTCCCCATCAGAGACTTTTGGCGAAGCTAAAAAGTCATGGGATAGGAGGCAGTGTACTATTGTGGATCGGGAACTGGTTAAAAGATAGAAAGCAGAGGGTAGGGCTAAATGGCCAATATTCTCAATGGAAAAAAGTGAATAGTGGAGTACCCCAGGGATCTGTACTGGGTCCGCTACTTTTTGACATATTCATAAATGACCTGGAAAAGGGAATAACTAGTGAGGTTATCAAATTTGCAGATGACACAAAACTGTTTAAAGTTGTTAAAACCCAAGAGGATTGTGGAAAACTGCAGGAGGATCTGGATAAATTGGAAGACTGGGCATCCAAATGGCAGATGAAATTTAATGTGGACAAATGCAAAGTTATGCACCTAGGAAAGAACAACCCACACTATTGTTACACGATGCAAGGCTCCACATTAGAAACCACCACCCAGGAAAAGGATTTAGGAGTCATCGTGGATAACATGTTAAAACCCTCCGCCCAGTGTGCAGCGGCGGCCAAGAAAGCAAATAGAATGCTAGGTATCATAAGGAAAGGGATGGAGAATAAAACAAAGGATATTATAATGCCTCTGTATCGCTCCATGGTACGACCGCACCTTGAATATTGTGTGCAATTCTGGTCACCGTATCATAAAAAGGACATAGCGTTATTAGAAAAAGTACAGAGAAGAGCCACCAAATTGGTGAAGGGGATGGAAGGCTACTCCTATGAAGAGAGGCTAAAAAGGTTAGGGCTCTTTAGCCTGGAAAAGAGACGGCTGAGGGGAGATATGATAGAGGTCTATAAATTAATGAATGGAGTGGAACGGATAAACGTGGATCAATTGTTTACGCTATCAGAATATAGAAAGACTAGGGGACATGTAATGAAGCTACAGGGTAAACTATTTAAGACTAATAAGAGAAAATATTTTTTCACTCAACGTGTAATCAAACTCTGGAATCTGTTACCGGAGGATGTAGTAAGGGCTGTTAGTATAGCTGGGTTTAAAAAAGGTTTAGACAAGTTCCTGGAGGAAAGGTCCATAAACCACTATTAAAAAGGGACCCAGGATATCAATGCTTGACCCAGTACAAGCATTGTGGAACCTGTGTCTTTTGGGGATATTGCTAGGTACGTATGACCTAGATTGGCCACTGTTGGAAACAGGATACTGGGCTTGATGGACCTCGGTCTGACCCAGTATGGCATGTCTTATGTTCTTATGTTCTTAAATGCTCATTTGCACATACTGTACTTCTGAATGGAAACACTGAGATCTTAAATTTCCGTGGTGAGCTGAGGGGAGTTCCTAGCATCTCTGGATTTAGCTGATGTTTATTTTCATATCCCGATCCAGGAGGATTAGCAAAATTTCTGCATTTTGCTGTGCTTGGCTAGAACTTTTGGTTTGCCACCCTTCCCTTTTGGCCTCCTCTTTGCCTCAAGAGCATTTTTCCAAGGTTTTGATAATGGTGGCTGCTGCACTGTGGTGCCAAGGAATTTGTGTACACTCATTTCTGGACAACTGGCTCATCCGAGCCCATTCTCTGTTGGAGGCATCTCGGGTGTTGGCCTGAGTGGTGTCCTTTCTAGAAGGCCTCAGCTGGGTGTTCAATCAGGGAAAGAGTCAGTTGGAGCCTTCCAAATCCCTGGAATTCTTGGGAGTGCAGTTTAGTGCTTGAGTGGGCAGAATCCTCCTGCTGGTGGAGAGAGTGCAGAGATTGTTGGAATGACTTTCAACAATCTCTGCACTCTCTCTCTATGGTGTTCTGTTCTCAATGGGCTCCCAGAGTTTTGGATTATCTACAGCTTTTCGGCTTGATGGCAATGATCAAAATGATGCCATAGGTGTGTGCCCTTATGAGGCTACTGCAGAAGTCTTTGACTCGGTGGTCGCTCAGGAGGTCAAGCTCTGGCTTCCGTTCCAACTGAGTGTGAGTGCCAGCTTGAGGTGGTAGCAACTGCCACGTCATCTGAAGAGCATGCTGCTGGATGATCACTTGTGGATTCTTCTGATGAACACCAGTCTTACAGGCTGGGGAGCCCATAGTAAAGACCAAATGGCTCGGAGCATTGAAGGCTCAGGGTCATTGAAGCCCACAAGGAAGCGATGTGTTCCATCAACCATCTCAAAGTCGGGAATATCCAGTTGACCCCTCTTGGGTTTCCAGCCTTAGGTCAAGGGCAGAGCGGTACAAGTGTTCTCAGACAATGCCACTGCAATAGCATATGTCAATTGCCAAGGTTGCACAACAAGTGCCAGAGTGGCTCTAGAGATGTCTCTCTTGGTTGTCTGGGCAGAAAAGAACCTGCAAGCTCTGGCTCAGTGCATTGCTGGGATGGGTGATGTGGAGGCGGACTTCCTCAGTTGTCACTCTCTTGATCCCAGAGAGTGTGAGTTAAATCAGGAAGCATTTCAGAAGATTCTGCACTGCTGGGACCGGCCTGAGATGGATTTCATGGTGATGACCAGATCCAATGCCAAAGCATGCTGTTTCTTCAGTTGCTGCACAGAAGTGGAGTCCGAGGCTGTCAATGCCCTGGTTCAGTTCTTGGCTAAGGCAGTGTCTGCTGTATGTGGTTTTCCTTCATGTCCGCTGGTGGGATGTGTGTTTTGGGTGCTTAGAGCGCCATCCAGGTTTTATTGTTCTGGTGATACTGGATTGACAGAGGAGAGTGTGATTCAGAGACCTGATGCAGCTCTCGCAGGAACTTCCTCTTTGTTTAACACCCCCCCCCCCCCTGTTTCAGGGCCTGTTGCACCAGGGGCCAATTGTCTTGGATGACCTGGCTCCCTTTTTGCTTACAGCTTGGCTGTTGAAAGGAGCTTGCTGACTCATCAAGGATCTTCTAAGCCAAGAGAGGTTCCACCACTCTGGCATATGTGCAGGTCTGCTGCCTCTTTGAGCGTTTGGTGTAGCACCTGGAGGCTTTTTTCTAAGGCAACAAAGGTTCCATCTCTGTTGGTCTTGATATGGTATGTTGAAGGGCCAGTGGCGACTCTATAATGAGATGGACTGAAGTGGCTGCTTCAGGCGGCAAAAAATGCCCCCCAAAACAGCCACCTCACTCTGTCTTCAAAGTTTAAAAAAAAAAAAAAAAGAGGGTCAACCGCTGCTGCTGCTTCTCAGCAGTGGCAGAATCAAACCCCCCCCCCCCCCGGCTCACCTTTGCGGAGCTGCAAGAAAGAACAGCGTTTTCCTTCTTCTCCCACGATTCTATTAAAGTTGAGCCCGCCGGCACATTGAGCCCCTCTTGTTTGGCATATTTAGCAGCATGTTTCTTAGGCTCTGCACTGGTACCATATGAACATAAGCAATGCCATACTGGGTCAGACTAAGGGCCATCAAGCCCAGGATCCTGTTTCCAATAGTGGCCAATCCAGGTCACTGTCCTTGGTATGTTTCCAAAAAGGCACACAGGTTCCACAATGCTTGTCCTGGGGCAAGTAGTGGATTTCCCAGGTCCTCTTTAATAATAGTTTATGCACCTTTCCTCCAGGAACTTGTCCAAACCTTTTTTTAAACCCAGCCACACTAACAGCTTTTACTGCATCATCTGGTAACTAATTCCAGAGTTTGATTTCACAGGGCCATAGGCTAACTGCAGGGAGGCAGTTACATTCCCCTGCAGTTACCACATTTCAGCGTGGCAAAACAGCTGCTGGTGCAACTAAGGCCACCCACTGAGGTATTTTTAATTGCACCCACTCTACTTGCACTGAGCCATTATGTTAGTTTCTTGCCGACAATGCAGATGCCTATATGTGAGAGCTTTCTCTCGCCTCACTCTGCAGTAAAGTATAATTTGGGGAAATAAATCTTGTAAACCTAACAGTAATGGGTAAAAACATTTTTTGACTACATATGTCTATTTTTAGTTTGTACTAATAGATCTTCACCAAATAGGGAATATATCTCTGTTCTGCATATGTATGACTGAGGCTATTCTGTTAGCATGGAGTTTCTATGTAGGGAGCTATAGTAATCTGGCCTGTTCAGTTTTCTGAATAGGAATATGGATGTTCTAGGGCCCACTGCATTATTTATGGTGCTGCCCGTCCCATGTTGTGAGTTTTGGAAGTTAGTGCTGTTATGGAATAGTAGATTTTCTCTGTGGGTCTTCTACTCTGGCTTGTTGGTGAGATCAACTGTAGGGTGTTGGTTGAGTACTGGAATATGTACTATTTTTTTTTTATTTTTTTTTTGAGATTTGCAGTTTTGCGTTCTTTATGCTGCCAGACTGAAATGTAAAATATATAAAATATTTTGTCAGTTCAGATTCAAGGAAATTTTCAAATTTTAAGGGAGCGTTTCAGCTTAATTTTGTTTAGTAGCCTGCTAGCTTCACCACTGCTGAGTTCCAAACTTTTCCAGCTTTAGCACAGTCCAATCCAGTGTTTGAATTCATGACTACCAGGATTACTTTCTTATTTTATATCTTCTCTCCTTATCAATAATCTGGTCATAGCAAAATAAATCTGATGTGCAGATACTTATAATGGTTTGATTGGGGAGGGGAGCTGTGTAAGTGGCTTTTCATTAATCAAATTTAATGTTTTATTATTATGTTTGTTTTGTTGTAACACACATATTTTACTAAAATGCATGTGTATGTTTAGAATCCACCTAGGATTTTAGATGGGTGGCATATACATTTTAAAATAAAGTATATTAAATGTATGGAAATGATGCCACAGTGAATCTCTGCACATGGCCCTGCATTACCCTCATGCTGGTCCTGGGGGAAAGTAGACAGGAAGGTGCACTGGGAGACAGAGAAAAGCACAAACCTCAGATTGGGACCTACATGATCAGAGAACAAATTGGTCAGACGACAAAGTTGGAAGATAATTTTATTTTCAATGTAATGATCGGACTTGGTGCTATCTTTATATTTTATACAGTAATGGAAATTCATCTCTATTTCTCTGGTAATGCACTGTATGCAGAATCTGGCTTATTCTGTACTTGGTGAGGGTCTGTGTTCTGCATGTGTGACCAAGACCAGGTGTACTGTTAACATGGAGTTTGTATGTAGGGATCTGTACTGTAGTAATCCTGAATTGTTCAGCTTTTCAAATAGGTGTTTGGATGTTCCAGGGCTCACTGTAATATTTACAGTGATGCTTTTTTTGGATGGGCTCCTTATGTGAGTTTTAGAAGCTGGTGCTGATACGGTATGGTATGCTAGATTTGCTTGCTAGATACTCAGTGACTTTGTTGTAGGGTGTTGTATTAGTTCACAATATGCCTGGTACTGGAGAATGGTGGTTGGTAGTGAGATGATCAGAATCAGGTGTTTTGTTTTGTTTTTAAGATATTGTGTTCTGAGGGTGAATTTCCTGGTTCTGCTCTGTACCCACTGTTGAGGTTCTGTAGATGCCAAATATATGTTCAAAAAGAAAAAGCAAGAACCATGAACACCGTTTTCTATAACAAGAAAATAAAAATGAGTTTAGTTTTATAACCTGTGCTGAGGTTCTCACTCTTTCTTTTAGTTCTTTGGTGTGCAAACTTCTTGCATTTCCTCCATAATCTAATCAACTTTTTGGTTTGGTTCAGTCCCTGACTGGAGTTTTGAGACAGTCCCCCCCCCCCCCCCCTTACTACGAGGAGGTGGGATGGCATTCCCTTCCCTCGCCTCAGGCAGCAGATTGCCTTGAGCTGTCCCTGTGAAGTCCAGGTGGCTGCTTTTGTCCTGCTTCAGAGGTCCAGTGGCTGGAACATCTTTAGCCTTGCACCCGTATATTTCATAATTTCTTCAACGGGTTTGGTGTCTGGGTCCTCCCTACCAGTCACTTGTTCCTTTTTGGTGCTCAGGGCCCTGTTGGAACCCTTTGAACCTCTGAAGTGTGCGACTCTGAAGGATTTGATGCTAAAGACTATTTTCTTGGTTGCAGTTTATTCGGCAAGGCAGATTTCCAAGCTGAAGGTTCTGTCCTGCCAGGATTCATATCTGTCTTTCTCAGAGAAGACCATCTCCATTCGGCCTGTGCCTTCTTTTTCCCAAGGCGATAGCTCCCTTGCATGTGAACCACGTAGTTTGTCTGCCCTCCTTTTCTAAGGAGCAGTGTCGAGGGAAGATGATCTTCGCCTTGTGGATGTCCAGAGGGTGCTTATCTGGTACTTGGAGGTTATGAAGTCCTTTCATAAGTTGGAAAAACACCACAAAATGATGGTTTGCTGGCCCGTGCAAGGGTGATGTGGCTGCCAAGTCTACACAGGGGTGCTGGATCAAGGAGGCCATTACCTCAGTGTATCTGTTTACAGAGCTGGCCAGTTCTGGAGGGCTTGCACACACACTTTCTGCTCAAAAGGACAGCAAAGAACAGTGACATTAAAAACAAAACAAGGGATCCTGGCAGTCATGCAAACGCAGTCATCGGTGTGCACGTTTACCTGCAGGAAGTAAGTGTGCAAATAGTCCATTTTCCCTTGTAATTGGCTTTTTGAAATCTCCCTCATTTATGCATATATTTACAAAAGTTTAATATTTAAAAGTATGATGTCCAACTATGCACTTTATAGGATTGTTTTGGGAGGGATGGTGTCCAGATGATTGCAACCAAATCTTTGGAGTATAAAAGCTAACTGTGAAGAGGTGCAAAGCTGAAGTTTCTCCTAGGGTGCCTAATACCTGTGCACCAGCCCTGATGGGTTGTTTAGTTTTTTTAAAAATCATTTGCACTCTGCAGTATGGCTGTTCAGCTTTTTTCTTTTGGTTCTAGTAGCTGAAGATTTCAGCCATCCTTCTTCTGGTAATACACTTGCCAGTTACCTGCAGCCCCCATATTAATGGCTCCAAAGCCAGAATTACTCCATCAGCTAATGACAAAGATAGTGCTCAGGTTTCCATGATGCATTCCTTTATTTATTTTTACCAATGTACTTATGTTCTGCCAATTGCAGAGTCCCAGGTGGATTCCAACGAAATATAGTACTATTGTAAAGCTGCTACCAGTATATTCTAGACTGAAAAATGGTGCAGAATATGCGTAAGAACCACATTACCATACTGCGTCAAACCAAAGGTCCATCAAGCCCAGTATCCTTTTTCCAACAGTAGTCAATCCAGGATGCAAGTACAGTTGTGCTCAACATTATTGGCACCCTTGCATTTTAGGAATGTTGTGTACAATATCTTGAGAAATAATTGGAAATATTCCAACTGTTTGTCATCATCAATACTTTAATAGTATGTTCAAAGGTATACAACAAAAAAAGATGTCTCTGCAACTTAGATGTAGTAGTTTCTGAGAAAAAAGCAAAATATGACGAACAGGATTAATGGCACCCTTCACTAATATTTCATTGCACAACCCTTGGCAGTGATGACAGCCTCCAAACATTTCTGATTTGTTTCTTTCCAGGATTCCTTTTACCAGTGACAGATTTCATCCCTTTCCAAAGGTTCTTGATTGGATTTAGATCAGGACTCGTTGCTGGTTGGCTTAAAACAGTCAATCTGTTCCTTTTTAACCTTTCTTTTGTACTTTTTGGATGTATGTTTTGGGACATTGTCCTGCTGGAGGACCCATGACCTTCAATTCAGACCTAGTTTTCTGACACTAGGTAGCACATTTTGCACCAAAAATACCTTGGTAATCCTCTGACTTCATGATTCCTTTAATATGTTCCAGGCCTTCAGTTCATGAGGCAGCAAAACGGCCCCACAACATTATGGAACTTCCACAATATTTAACTGTAGGAAGAGGTGTTTTGTTTTGTTTTTTTCTTATAAACTTCATTTCTTCCCCTGTAAATGTATCACTGGTCTACATTGCCAAAGGGCTCAAATTTTGGTTTCATCTGACAACAGAACATTTCTCAGAAGGTCTGTCGTTTCTCAAGGTAGGTCTGGGCAAAGGTCAGGTGTGCCTTTTTATGTCTTTCTTTGAGCAGTGGGGTTCTCTTTGGTCTTTGCCCATGAAGTCCTTCTTTGTTTAGTTCACGGCATATGGTGCAGGTTGAAACCACCACTTCAGATTGCTCAAGGTCAGCCTTAAGATCTTTGGATGTTGTACATGGTGTTTTTCCAACAGTTCACACTAATCTTCAAAGACATTTTGGATTAATTTTCCTCTTCCCTCCATGTCCTGAGAGATTCTTGACAGTTCCATGAGCAGAAAACGTCTTAATAACATCGCGAACTGTAGACAAAGGAAGGTCTTTGGAGATGGCTTTGTACCCCTTTGAAGTTTGTTTGCTGATAATGGCTTTTCTGATGGTCTCAGGCAGTTCTCTTGTCTTCACCATTGTGAAAATGGAACAGGAACTGAATGTGGCCATTTTAAACATTAGAGTCGTCATTCATTGGTTGATTCAAATCATTTGAGTACTGACAATTGATCACAGGTGCATCTAATTTTACTGAAGTAGGAATGTGATTCTTCTGTTCAAACTGATTTGAATTGTTTATAAGGGTTCTAATAATCGTGTCCTGGCAATGTCCCAGGTTTTATACTGTTTCCTACTATTTCGTTTTTTAATCGGTCTTGTTTTATTTGATTCTTTTATGTTTCAAATATGTGTGCATATATAGTCCAAAGTCAATTTACTGGCCACTTTTTTTAGGATATATTGGACATTAAGGGGTTAGAATTTAAGGGTGCCCATAATGTTGACCACAACTGTACCTGGTAGATACCAAAAGTAACCAAATTCCATGCTGCTTATCCTTAGGGTTTTGCAGTGGTTTCCTTAGGTCTATTGTAATAACGGTTTATGGACTTTTCCTCAAGGAATTTATCCAAACCTTTTTTTAAACCCAACTACACTACTGCTTTTACCACATACTTCAGCAACACATTCCAAAGCTTAACTATGCATCGAGAGAAATATTTTCTCCTGTTGTACTACTTTGTACAGTTAATGGCATATCCCCCTAGTCTTTGTACTGTACTGTTTGAAAGAGTAAACAACCGATTTGCGTTTACTTCTACTCCATTCAAGATTTTATAGACCTTTTATAGACTTTCAATTGGCTAAACAGTCTATCCTTCATACAGGAACCACCAATCAGACGGTGGTTCCTGTATGAAGGATAGACTGTTTAGCCAATTGAAAGTAACATACCCTTTGAAAACTGCTGATGGCTACATCTTGGCGTCTTATGGCGGTTCAAATTACTGGATGGAAACAGCACTTGATACAGGGAAGAGAATCCCGAAATATGCACGTCATGCTCTACATTTGATACCACAACAGGAATTGCCTAATTCAGTTTTGTTGGGGACATTGAAAGTTAAGTGTTTTGAATTTTCCTTGAATTAGTATTCACTAAAAATTTTTGATTAAAAGGGAATGCATCATCTGGTGTGGTTGGATTCCAGTGCCTAGCCTCCCTCGATGCATTCTGAGAAAAAGTAATTGAAATTGTTTTTTGAGAGATAGTTTGGTGATTTTTCTGGTTTATGAAGAGGCCGCGGGCAGGGTCCCGGCGGCCGACCCTAACCGGGCGCGCGGCCGGTGCGAGGACCCTGCGCGCGGCCATGCTAGCATCGCATTCATTGGCTCCCGGCAGTTGCAGCCGCACGGGAGCCAATCAGGGAGGATTCTGGCGCAGTGGTGGGTGGTGGGGGCCGGCGAGCAGCCTCCACGTGGTTATTCACAGCGGAGGCTGCTCGGGGGTGCCGGCTTCCCGCCCGCCCGTCCACGCATATTTATGGGGGTGTGGATTATGGGGTGTTGCAGCTTGGGGGGGTTGGCGGGATCCCGGAGGTTTCCGGGGTCCGGAGCCTCAGACTACACTTGGGTGGGGGCGGGGTGCCCCTGACCCGGTCAAACCCTGGTCGACTTTTGCTATGGCATGGCGAAGTCGGGGGAAGGGTTACGTAACTTGCCGGGGAGGCAAGTTATGGCGTTAGCGGTGGCAAGGCACTTTGCTAAGGTATGGCTGGTGCGGGCCGGGTGCCGCTAATCGATTGAGAAGGTGTAGCATGTTGGCATATTGAGAAATTGTTAAAAGGTTAATAAAGCTGCGACCAGTTGTGTTCCATAAAATGTTGGTGTGGTGTCTTTTGTGGGGTTAGGGGATTGGGGGTGATGGGGGGGTGGTAGAAACGGGCCTGAAGCACCAGGTCCGCCTGCCTCGGTTATAGTGCTATTTATTACCAAACAACGGATTCTTTGTGAGTGTTTTCCCTGAGGCATGTGGAGATCCTTGAAGGTACATTCTTCTAAACGGTCTTGGTAGCTATAGCCTGAGCCTTGAAGGACCCAAACCCTAGTGCATCCTGAACGCACAGGAAGGAAGACTAGTTAATTTGTGTGGTTTTGAATTTAGGCTATTCAGTCCTTTTTGCCTCTTCCCTAAAGTGCGGCTCTATGAGAAGGTGATTTATTATTTTTGCATATTTTTTACATCAATTTCTAGGTACTTTACACAGGTGCTTGTGAAGGAAGTAGTTGACTGTTTTGAAATATATGCGGTGTGAGTGTCTAACATACCAAGATGAGACCAGGAGGGCCCCTCATGAGCTCAAGAAAGAAGAGTGGGAAGCAGGTGACTTAAAAGAGAAACTTGGAGAGTGAGAGAGACGAGCAGTCTGGCTGGAAGCTGGTGGAAGATACTAGGTTGCACCAGATGAGCACAGACAGAGGTGAAGTGCTATTGGAGAGAATAAGCCAATAGGAACTTTTTTAGTTTTTCCTGCTGTTCTAATTTGTGATTTGGACTATATTGTTTCCCCCTTTTTGTGTCGTTTTTTTCTTGAGGTGGGAGGGCTGTTTAATTGTTAAACAGATTTCATCATTACAAGTGATTTTTAGAAATTATACCCTACTGTTTGAACTGTGTTCTTGAGAGAAGCTTGTGGATTTGCAGTTCATGCGGTGAGGCCTTGGGACCATTGCTGCCCACTGTCCACCAGAATCTAGCCGTATTTTCTTCACCATATCCTCACAAAGCAGATGAAACACCCTACCAACAGTTTACAGGTTTGAGAGCACTAAAAGGGCCACAGGGCCAACCGACTATGTTTTCTGCTGAAAAAGCTAAATATGAGTGTTTGTTATGTTTAGTGTCGGCTTCCCCTGGCTGTGCCTGTTGTGCTTTCAGGTACTGTAGATTGCAGTAACATTATCCCAGCAGTATTTGCAGCTCCTTATGAGTTATACAGTGACACACTATCTCTTTCCTTTTGTCTGGAAAGGGAGCACATGAACTGATAGCCTGCTAGTTTGTTACCAGATACCATACAATCATATCAGGTTTCTTATAACTTATTCCATAGTCAATGATTTATCTTAGCAACCAGATGCACTTACGGTTTCAACAGTGGTGGAGGGATTTGTTTAATAGCTTTTTCCATTGGATTGAACAATGTTCAAGCAAAAGAATTAGTATCAATCAATGCAGGGTTTTTTTTTAAGTTATACATAATTTAATTTTATATGAGAAGCATCTTATTCTTTCCATTCTAAGTTTGTCATCAGCAGGAGTGAAGGTATCTATTAAGAATATGCTTTATTTTCATGGTGAGCTAACACAGAAACTGGGGTTGAATGAGCCACAATTGTGTGTACCGTGCTGTTGACTCTGTTCACATGTCTCACAATTGAACAGCCTTCACCCTCAGCTTGCAGGCACACAGGTGCTGTAGGACACAGTTTGAAGGGGAATGAATATCTGCCTGCTGAAACATGAAAGATAAACTGAGGGCTAAGTCCCTTTGCTGACAAGTGGAGGTTGAATGAACCAACACTATTCTGAGCAGGGGCAAGGAAAGGGAATTTAGGATTTAGCTCATGCCTTTTTCAGTGGTAGCTCAAGGTACACTAGGTATTTTCCTGTCCCCAGAGGGCTTACAATCTAAGTTTGTACCCGAGGCAAAGGAAGGTTAAGTGACTAGCCCAGGGTCACATGGAGCCAGCACTGCTTCTATTCCTCTCTGGGGCTAGCACTGGGAAATGGATCCTTTGACCTTCTGGGCTGGAGCATGGAACACTGGCTCTTTTAAAATGTGGGACAACAGGACAAACAATGCAGAAGGAAAGTTGAAATATCAGAAGCACTATTTTTCAAACTATATTAGTTTCCTGATTTAGCATTTCTAGTGGATATAACTTTGGTTAAGAAAATATATGAGCTGAAGATAAATGACGTTCTGTATGTGAAAAATGACCCTTCTAATGACTGCAGAACACAGAGAGGGGGCCACATCAGGTCTGAGACCCATAGGCAAGACCAGGCAGAAGATCCTACAGAGTAGTAGGTTTGCAGCAATCCTAAAGGTTGGTGAGCCAGGATAGGAGCAGAGAAAGGCCGTAGCACCAGAGTGGTGGCCCTGGCTTCCACGTAAGTGAGAGCAAGCTTCCCTTTGCTTGGGGTATTTGTCATCCGAGGCAGTTGCCTATGTTGCCTTTGTCTAAATCTGGGCCTGGGTCAAATAATTTTGATGTATCTTACCTGGGTATTGTCCTAAAGTATCCTTCATCCTTTTCATGCTCTAAAATACATGAAGAGTGCCAAATTTACAGCTGTGTATCCAACTTCAGGCTGACTAGGACTGGGGCTGCTGCTGAGGCAATATTCACAGCTCTCTGGGAAAGAGTCCCAGCTCTCAAATACATGTGACGTTCAGTTCTTTCTTATTAGCAAAAATGTTGCTGGTTCTCCCAAGCAGGGCTGTCCTTCAGGGATGGGGTGGCTACTGAGGGTACCATCCCTACAATAACCATGATTCCTGTAAATGATCAGAGTCTATGAAGAGGCAGCATTACAAATACTACATCAGTCCCTAAAACACACCTTGTTTTGGAAAAAGAGAATGATATGGACTGCTACAAATCCCTACACTGAAACTGCATGCTCGCAAACTATCTCCCCTTGGTCACAAATGCAAAATATGGATATAAGAGTCTTCTCAAATCCAAAATAAATGACCACGTGTTAGAAATAGAAATGTACCTATCAAAACAGAAATGGAAACCTTAAGAAGCTGGACTCTGCCTGCAGTACAACACCAGAGAAAGAGAAATTAATGTTCTCCTGTACTCTCTAAAATAGAAACAAGTCCATTTTGAGCCACAGCGATCAACACTTTTTTTTTTTTTTTAAACTGCCAGCTGCCACAGCTAAAATTATTCCAGATCAGGAGTAGCAAGCTAGAAATGTGCCCTGTGCAACTACCAAATCTGGGGCCCCTCCCCCACCCAGCCACGTGCAGTAACTCACTATTTTTGAGCTTTCTGCAAGCCCAGTGATGACATCAGCGCCCCTTCTGTACTTGTGCCCTGTGCGGCTGCACCGCTCGCACAGTCCTAGGTATGGCCCTGTTCCAGATAGTCAGTGACAGTCCAGAGAGTTCAGAGAACTGAATATGTACATAGAGCAGCAATATTCAGTCTGTTCCTGGGATAGTCTGACCGACTAGCCCATTAGGATAGCTTTTATTTCTGTCCTAAGTTATCTGGATAGTTATCTGTATGGTGGCGCTGACTATTGCTCTCTCTGCCTTTACTCCACCCACAGGCTGCCCCTGCAATATCCAAATAATGCTTAATCAGGGGTTCTCAACCCATTCCTCAGGACCCACCTAGCCAGTCGGGTTTTCAGGATAACCACAATGAATATGTATGAGAGAGATTTGCATACACTGCCTCTATTATATGCAAATCTCTCCATGCATATTCATTGTGGTTATCCTAAAAACCTGACTGGCTAGGTGGGTCCCAAGGACTAGGTTGAGAACCCCTGGCTTAGATGGTCTGTTGGGATAATCAGCAGCTCTATATACTGTCGTGCCACTGCAGGTGTTGCTAACTGGACAAGTGCTGCTGACTGTTGATCTGAAAGATATCAGACATGCTGCACATGTAGATTGTAAAAGACGGCATATTCAAATGACTAAACCAAAACTAAACATATTTTTCTGCCTTTATTATCTGGTATAGACATAAAAGGTCATTTCAGCAGTATGCATAGCTCTAAAGAAGGAGAGCATAAACAGATGAGGGAAAGGATAGAGCCTCGAGGCACCTTCCATGCTAGTGGACAGACGAAGGATACCACCCTTAGAGTGTAGAGTGGACCCTAGAGAGAAGGTATGAGGCATCCACTCCCAGCACCAAAAGAAATGACCCATGCAATAGCCCTCCCTGCATAGCACAATTGCCCAGAGCCCACATCCCCCCTTCTCTGCACTCCACTAGATCCAAGCATGCCTTGTGCAGGCCTCTGGCTTGCTCTTCTGGGTGTCTCCACCTTATTAATCATTGGGAGCGCAACACTCTCAATCAACTGCTCCCCCACACCCCATCCCCATAAAGAGTAGCCTAATGGTTAGAGCACCAGCTTGGGAGCCAAGAGACTAGGGTTTGATTCTCATTAGCACTCCTTGTGGCCTTGGGCAAGTCACATAACCTTTCATTGTCTAAGGAAAAATCCAAGTTATCAATGTCCCTGTTTAATGTACATTACCAAGTTTAAAGTTACAATGTAAACTGCTTTGACTGAAATGATAAAGTGGTATAAAAAACTCTTAAATAACTAAAATAAACTTAAGGCCTCTAAAACCTCCAAAGCAATGACATACTTCCAGTGCATATCCCAACAGAAACCCAGGACTTCTCATCAACATTATACCTAACACTCTCGTAACCCTGCCCCTTAGGCACACAAAAAATCCCACACTGCAACAATGACATCTGCACCAAAATACAAACTATATAATGGACAACAAGGTGGACATCTTGTGCATTACAGAAACATGGTTCGCAGAAACCAACAATGTTCTATTAAACCAGCTCAACACCACTACACACACCATCCACAACTGTCCGTGAACCACCAACAGAGGAGGAGGGGGTCTGCATACTCGTAAACAAAAATCTCAACTTCAACACTATTGACATAGCCATCAGTCACAACATAGACATCCTCATAATTGCAAACAAACACCTCGCCATCTGCCTAACATAGAGAACCCCACACAAAGCTGAAGAACTATCCACACATCTTGAAGCAATCTGCTCACACTCCTCTTCTCAGAAAAACCATCCTTCTCAGGGACTTGAATCTTCCCTCCACCTCCAATAAGAAAATGTCTGCAGCCTTGGAAGCAATGAAAGACCTCCACTACACTCAACTCTTATTCGCTCCAAAGGTGGACTCCTTGATCTGATCTTCTTCCCAAACAACATAATGAACTGACCCGAATAAACACCCCCTACAATACTTTGTCTCTTGGTCCGACCACAGCATAATAAGCTTCACGTGCCCAGTATCCTGGATAAAAACCACCAGGATACATTTCATACCACTCGTATCAAAAATCCTGCAAACCTCCCTATCACAAGGCTTCTTTCCAACTTCACTAAAACAAACCTCCATCAGACAACTCCTAAAAAAGCTGAACCTAGACACCAGCTCACCTGCCTCATACAGACCCATAGCCAGCATATCATTCAGAGCAAAAATCATAGAAAAGGCCATTCAAACCCAACTCCAGGATCACATAAATCACCATGTTCCACTGGATCTGCATCAACATGGTTTCCACCCCTACCAAAGTACAGAAACTCTACTCCACCTCCCTGCTAAACACTCATCACTGGTACAGAAATCCTCACTCATGGCTTCATCCTGCTTTTCCTGGATATCTCTGCCACATTTGACTATGTGTCACACAAAGTCCTACTCGACCAACTCCACAAAATTGGAGTACAAGGCACTCCCCTCAAACGGATTCATTCCTATCTCTCAGACCGGAGCCAGCAGATAAAAGTAAGAACCCAAAGATCCTCCCCATACACCCTACCACAAGGGGTTTCCCAAGGATCCTCCCTCTTTTCACTACTGTTCAACATTTACATACAACCCCTGTGTACAGTAATTCAGAACTTCAACATCAAGTGATGTCGTCTGCATTTCTCCACACATGCACTGGACTGCTTGAAAATCATTGCCAGCTTTACCAAATAATCAATCAAATCGCTCCACCTCCACAACCTAAAGGTCAACTACAACAAAAACAGTAATTCTACATTTCACAAGAGAACCCAGCTTCACACATCCCTTATCAATCAATTTAGGCAACACAAACCTCCAGGTCAAATCAGATACCTAGGAAACACACTGGATCAACAACTTAACTTCCAAGCCCAAGTCAAGAACACGACCAAGTCTGTCCATCAGAACCCTAAGAAACCTACATCCCCCTCCTCACCACAGAAAACATCCTCTCAGTGTGTCAAGCCATCATCACCCCCCCTGCTTGACTATTGCAACTCAATCTGTCAAAGCCTGTCCAAGACACACACACCGTTTTCCCCCTTCAACTCACCCAGCTCAAATCATCTGCCAAGCATTAAGACAGACCCACATCACAACCATCCTCAAATGACTCCACTGGCTCCCCATTACCTCAAGAATCAAATACAAGACTATCACCACCATCCACAAGGCACTAATTAACCAATCCTCCAAGCACCTACAAACGCTAATAAACAAACCCAAGACCAACAGACCAAGAAGACACAGCACACAATCTCCTTGACATCTCACCCCGGCTTTGCAAAACCAAACAAAACACATGCCAGAGAGCATTCTCAATCTATTCCCCCCCCCCCCCCACCCTCTGGAACTCATTGCCTCCCATGCTAAGAAACATTGAGTCAACTGGAGACTTCCGGAAGAAACTAAAAACCTACCTCTTTCAAGAGCATTTTGGATCTGACTCCCAACAGAGTGCAACACAACATGAACTCTCACAAGCCAGCTGGATGTCTCCTACCTTGCCTCCTGGAAACTATCGCTCAAAAGGATTCAACCAAACCAAACCAAACCAACCAACCAACACAGGACTCCCTCCCCTCCCCAATAGGTACAATCCCCCTGAACCCGGATGGAGCACTCCCAACCTAGTACTACCCCTTTTACCCCCATGCTAGTTCCCCCCCTCACTAGATTAAGTTAATTACTGTAAAATCTTGTTCTTGTGTTATGTGTAACACCTGTGCACTCAAAAGTTCTCTGTGTTCACTTAGTTTTATGTAAACCATTTTGACACAGAGAGAAACGGTATAGACAGTCTGTTAAATAAATAAATACTCAATTGCAGAATCTGCAACCTGTAGGCCATATAAGTGGTAAACCAAACCAAAACACATCCATTCACCATCAATTTCAGTGGAAACGCCTAACAACAACAAAAGGACATATTGGCTCTTATGTCATCCACCAGTGCAACCAGCAAAGTCTCGGTACTATTGCACTTCCAAAAGCCTACCTGTTTCACATCCAGTGCATGATGTGCTTCCATAAAGGACAAAAGCTGACAAGCTACGTGTTTCTCAATTATCTTCCCCAAAAAGGGGAGACTAGAAATTTGGTCTGTAATTCTCTGGTTTACTAGCATCAGTAACGGAACCCTTCAGGACTGAGGTAATGAATGCTTGCTTTAAAATTGCCACAAAAATACCCTCCTGAAAGGGGGCATTAACAATTTGGCAAAGGCGAAACTTAAGCTCCTCTCCCCTAACTGCAGCAAGAGAGCGGGACAAGGATCAGACTTACACACAGTTAGATTTATAGTAACTAACCACTGATGTACCTCAGCAAGATAGAGGTTAAATTTCATCCAGGCTTGATGGTCTGGAGCAGACAAATCCATCCACGCCCAAAACTCAGACTGAGGTTGCTCAAGGTCCTTCGAATTGGCTAGAGGAAAAGCCAACACTACTGCCAGTTCTGGACTCAGACCAGTCAATTAGACCGAAAATTAGGAGCAAACACAAAAGGGTACTAGCTGGACAGGAGTTCCTAGGCAAAACAATGCCTGAGAATCAGAAAAAGAAGACTTAATAACTCTCCCAGTACATCTTCTTGGCTTCCCATAACGTCCAATGATATTCCATTGCCTTCCACTTCCAAAGAAGATGGGATATAGCATCAAGAGACTTCCTCCAGAATCTTTTTAGATGCCGACAATCCTATTTCAGAATACAAAGCCCAGGGATATACCAAGGAACGGAGTTAAAACAGCCACTAAGCACCTTCACTCTCCATGCTGGCAACAACTCCAGCAACCCTGAATTCCAGCTTAAAACCAAGTCACCTACTCCTAAAAGAGCCATAGGCCAAGCTAGCAGAGCATCAAGGACTTCCTGCGACAAAACGTCTCTCTTGGGCCTTATCACACACCAACTAAATTTCATAACCTCTCTTGCTAAGGGATGGAGGAGTAGCCTAGTGATTAGGACAGCAACCCGGGACCACAAAGACCAGGGTTCAAATCCCACTGACACCCCTTGTGGACTTGGGCAAGTCACTTAACCCTCTATTGCCTCTGGTACAAACTTAGATTGTGAGCTCCTTGGGAACAGGGAAATACCTATATACTTGAATGCAACTTGCCTTAATCTACTACTGGAAAGGAGTGAGTAACAAATAATGAATAGCAAAATCCTCCAAAACCACTACATTCTTAAAATCTATAGTGACCTCTCCTGTAAGCAATAACAAATCAGCCACACACAATGACAAAGGCCCAGGGAACTTGAAAATAAGAAGAAAACCAAGACCAGGGCTATTTTGCCTGTCTCAGAAGAAGGCGTTCCACACCAGGTACCTTGTGCAGTATAGACTGAACCCAACTAAATCCAGATTTACATATAATACTAACCCCTCCTCCTCCCCATTTCCCTTCCTGACAAACCTCTACTCACTTGTACCCACCCGGATATCAGGAAATTCAAGAAACAGGGTGTTTCGATAATTTAGCAAAGGTAATATGCATAGTATTAAAAAAAAATGGTCTGAAAAGCATCCATCTTAATACACTGTGCAAACTTCGCAATAGCTTATGTTTGCAAAAGGCCTTTATCATTAACTGCTTTATATACAATTTACATGCCAGCCTTGAATTTACAAGCACTCCCTCAGAAACAATTGGTATTACATTGCCCCCAATTGCGAATGATTTTGGTACCTGCAGCTTAAGCTGTCTATAAAAATACTACAATCTGAGTTTCATTATTATTCAAATTTAGCCCATTCATCAATAGCTAATCTGATATCACCTTAACTGCTTCACCCATCATGCTTAATGTGTCTGTACTCGTATTTAGAAGGGATCTATAACATGATATCATCACATTTCATTATTTCATCACACAATGGATGAAGGTATAAATTAAACAGGGCTGCAGCAGGTAATGTGGACCCTTGAGATATTCCCTCCCCTCCCTCTCCCCAGGGCCCATAAATCAGGGAGGAGAGAGAATATCGCCAAGCTTAAGCTGATTTCAAGTTATGGAGGTGTCAGAGAGCTGCTTTCTGTCTCCAGCATCCTCAAGGACTGCATCAACTGCAGTTAACATCATGAGACCAAGAAAGAGACCAAGGAATCTTTCAGCTCCACAGGAACAGCTGATGACACTTGCTGCTGATCCCTACACTTCCAGTTTTCATACAGATAAAGTGAAAAAGAATGAGGACACGCATAGCACCGATAGTGAGACATTCATTCACAGGCATCTTATTTCCTCCATCTTGAATCCCTGTCAGAACTTAAAACAATATTTTCATTCAATATGCAACCTGCTCCTTTGTGCTTCAAGTTTAATCGAAATAGGCATCTGCTGAGGTTATGTGTCACACACATCTGGAGAATTGTCCCCGTTTTTAATTCTCGCCTCGCTCTCTTACATCTATACCACACATTGCAGCAACATTCCTCAGTCACATGCTACACAACATGGCTCCCACAGGAACTGCACACACACTGGCCACTAGGTGTCACTCTGTAATATTGGAGACCCACCCGCTCCCCCAGGGAATGTGAATAGTACCTTTTGTGGCATCCCAGGTGGCAGTTGGCCTAAGGAGCAGAAGCCAGGCTTGGAAATCAAACCAGACCACCCTTATGGCAGCATGTTGCACTACTTCTGAGCCATCGGGCTGACATTATGCCTCTTTTCACTATTTAGGTGACATTTTAGGGATAATTTTATAAAGGTTTTCGGCACATAAAGGGAGGTCATTTTAAAAACTTTAATTGCAATTTGGACATCCAAAAATGTGCATGCAAATGTCCATATCACAGCGATGTCCCCAAAGCCATTTTACAGATGGCTTTTTGAAAACATCTTTAATGTGGGGACGGCCAAGTAGGAAGGGGCATAATGGAGGAGTGTCTGGGGCAGTGCAGTGGAATTAGATGTTCCATCTTGATTTCAGAAACATAAAGGATGTCTGTGATGCCGTCAAGTTTAGATCTGCTTCAGGCAGTGGCGGCTTGAGGATTTCTTCTGCACTAGGCAGACCCTCTGTACCACCCCTGCCCCCCCAAGACTGCGCCACCATCCGGCCCACCATGCTGCTGCCCCTGCCCCCTCCTCCCAGTGCTGAAGCAGCAGTTGAACTGCTGCTTCAGCACTGCGTCGGCTCTTAAGGTGCCCGCGTGCGTGTGCGCTCATGGCCTGCCACTCCTTCCCCTTCTGATGCAACTTTCTTGGAGGAGGCAGAAGCGGTAGGCCAGAACTGTGTGCACGTGCGTGGGCATTTTAAAGCATGCCATGGCACTGGAGTGGTAGTTCAGCTGCCACTTCTCTGGGAGAGAGGATTAGCAATGACACCCACTAGGGTCTACTGCCCTAGGTGTCTACCTAGTGGATGGGCTGGCCCTGGCTACAGGCACAAATAGGCATCAGTAAAGTTCTCATTTTGGCCAGTAAACTTCCAGAGTGTAGAGAAGATGACGCTTCAACATCCTCAGTGCCCTCCACAATCACCATAACAGCAGTGGGGTTTGAACCTTGGCTTCCCTGGTCCTAGCCCATTCCTCCAACCATTAGTCTATTGTTAGTTGTCGCTGGTCTGGAATACAATTCTGGAGATATCCATATCTGGCACGTCCGCATTTGTGAAATCGTGCCTGCATTTAGCTGTGTCTGCCTTTCTGTTTTTCTTTAGATGTTCTGGCTTGGACTTCCCAGATTGCACTTTCATGGCATTTTGTAAAATGTGTCTTCATGCCTGTTTTGCACTTAGAAAAGGGATTTTATAAAGTTATGTAACCATATGCATGCAAAAAGTCTGCATGCAGAAAGTGTGTGCCTATTCATACACAATCTGCATAGGCATTCTCAGGAACGTCGTGAAGGACTAGAAAAAGGGATTGCTACTTCTGGAGAGAGATCTGCAATTGTGAGTATATACTTCTGGGAATTTTCTGAAAGGACTTCATTGTATTAAAGCTAAATAATCTGTGAACCCAGTGAATTTTGTTAAATCAGTCAGGGCCTAGTTTGCAGCAGTTTAAGTTTAAATTGAAAATACAGAAGAGAGATTTCTGGTTAAATTTGGAATCCAGCAGAGAGCCTGTAGTTTAAATTTCATAATAAGTCACAGCCTACCAGCAGCAAAGAGCTGTAATTTAAATCAAATCAGAATATAACTTAGTATAAAAGGCAAAACAGGGTCAGTACTCTTTGGGCAACAAATAAAGTCTTCTAGAGACTTTTACAAAGAGGCCTTCTACCTAGGGGGCAAGAGACCTGTGAAACCGTTTCAATAGATGTTAACACCAGGTGGCAGGTCAAAAGGCCATTTTGAAAGACTCCTTCTATCCAAGCAAGGACTGTTAATCACCCAGGAAGTTGGTCACAACTTACCTCAGCAGCACAGGACAGGGTACTGTGTAGCAGCCCTCTTTTAATAAGTGTTATTTCCCTCTCTCCCTCCCCAACACCCACCCACCCACCCCTGGGATAATCGTAGCTTTATAGGTACTTACACATCTTAAAGGAAAGGAGGTGCTCTCAGGTGAAGCTAGTTATCCAAATCAGTCATACACTAAGGGCCTGAGATTAATTAAGCTTCAGGTGAACAAGGTATACTAAACGTATTAGGTACAGTTTTATTAGTATACATATCCATAGCAACCCTTAGTAAGTAAAGAACCTAGATCTAAACACAAGCTTAAAACTAAGATGCAGACAGCAGTCCAGCAGCGATATGGCGGCTTTCCAGTCTTTTGCATTGAGTGTCACATGTATGATTTTCTCCCAGTTGGTGAGAGGTCTTACGTGTTCACTAGGTGCAAGGACCTCTTTGCTCTCAGGGAATGAGTCCATTCTCTAGAGGCTAGAATAGCAGACTTGGAAAACATAAGAAAGACAGAGAGGTACATAGACGAGACCTACAGGGATATAGTCCTGAAGTCCCACCTCCAGTCTGGCAGCATCCCTGTTGCCATGGAGGAGAGAGATCATGTGACAGGAGAGCATCACCCTGGTGTGGCAGGAAGTGATCCTGTAACTAGGACCTGTCCTCCGGGTAATATAAAACCCTTTCGCACCGAGGAAGTTTCTCCAGGGTCATGTGCCCATGAGGGAAGGGTTAGGACAGCCGTTATAGTTGGTGATTCGATCATTAGGCATGTAGATAGCTGGGTGGCTGGTGGATGTGAGGATCGCCTGGTAATATGCCTGCCTGGTGCAAAGGTAGCGGACCTCACGCACCACCTAGATAAGGTCTTAGATGGTGCTGGGGAGGAGTCTGCTGTCTTGGTACGTGTCGGTACCAATTGCATAGGAAAATGTGGTAGGGAGGTTCTGGAGGCTAAATTTAGGCTTTTAGGTAGGAAGTTGAAATCCAGAACTTCCAGGGTAGCGTTCTCCAAAATGCTTCCCGTTCCACACACAGGGCCGAAAAGGCAGGCAGAGCTCCGGAGTCTCAATGCGTGGACGAGACAGTGGTGCAGAGATGAGGGGTTTGGATTTGTTAGGAACTGGGGAAAGGAGGGGCTCTTCCGAAGGGATGGGCTTCACCTTAACCGGGATGGAACCAGGCTGCTGGCATTAACCTTTAAAAAGGAGATAAAGCAGCTTTTAAACGCATGGTTTGGAAGAATGTATCCTTGAAGGATACTACCAAAAGCAGAGAGGTTCCAAAAAAGAGTAAAGGAGCCCAAATGCCCTCGAGTATGCAGCAGACACAGCTTAAAGATCCCAAATTACCCATGTCTACCAATAGCCAGATTAATATGAATAAAATACAGTCTCTCAAATGCTTGTATGCAAATGCTAGAAGTCTAAAAAATAAGATGGGAGAGTTAGAATATATAGCACTAAATGAGAGCTTAGATATGATTGGAATATCGGAAACATGGTGGAATGAGGACAACCAGTGGGATACTGTGATACCTGGGTACAAACTATATCGTAATGATAGAGCTGATCAAATTGGTGGAGGGGTTGCGCTCTGTTAGAGAGGGCATTGAGTCAGAAAGGATTAAAGTTTTGCAGGAAACAAAATTTGCTGTAGAATCTCTATGGATTGAAATTCCATGTAAAAAGGGGAAGGCGATGGCAGTGGGGGTGTACTATCGACCACCTGGCCAGAATGAACAAATGGATGATGAAATGCTCAAGGAAATCAAGGAAGCTAACAGAAGTTACAGCACAGTAATAATAATGGGTGATTTCAATTACCCTGGTACCACTGTTCCCTCTAAGCTGTGCGCGTGTGCGCGCGCACACACCTCGCCGAGCGAGCACATATACTTTACAACAGAGCGCACAAAAATTACGGTTTTCTATCAGAATCAGAACAACACAGACGTCTTAAAATTGAAAAGTTGTTGTGTATTTCCAGTTTTCACAAGTTCTACAATATTTTCTAGTGCAATCAATGTGGTGTACATACTGTATTCTGACGTGTAGTCAAATTTTAAAGTATGTAACTCCGAGAGTCGTTATGTGGCGCACAAAAATTTAACCTTCCTTCAAAAGCTGCACAGCTGATATTTTATGCACACACAGCCTACAGAAAATTAGAGGGAACATTGCCTGGTACCGACTGGGTCAGTGTCACGGCAGGACATGCTGGGGAGATAAAGTTCCTAGATGAAATAAATGACTGCTTCTTGGAGCAGCTGGTTCGTGAACCAACCAGAGGGGAAACCATATTACAGGATGAGAATTATTAGAAGACTTAAACCCCTCCTCGCAACTGACCACTTCCGTAATGTATGCCAGCTCTAATTACCCCCTTACTGGACTTCTGCAATCCAAACTACCTTGGTCTAGCAAAACAGACAATCAAGCCACTTCAGCTAGCACAGAACACGGCTGCCCGCATAATATCTGGATCTTCAAGACATGAGCACATCACACCCGTTCTGAAAGAGCTACACTGGTTACCAATCTTTTCACGCATCAAATATAAAACAATTATAAACATATTCAAGATCAATCAACATTCCTCAGCAAACAGCCTGCATTCACTCATTAAAACAGACTCCAGCACACGCCCAAGAAGACAAAGTACCTCCAACCGAGTCATCATCTCTAATGACTTCAGAAAAGCACGAAAGGACACTACACAAAGAGCACTCTCTCTAGCTGCCCCAACAATTTGGAACACCCTCCCAGTCAATCTGAGATCAGCATTGGACCTCAAGGACTTTCGCAAACAGCTGAAAACAATGTTGTTCATAGAACATTATGGACATGACACATGATCAATTCATATACCAGGATCGACCAACTTCCTAACCTCAGACACATGGACAGAGAATATAATGGCACTTGTTTCTTTTCACTAAATATAGAAAATTGTATTATAGCACATGTTGTATATTAGCGCATAATGTACATAGCTCAATTTAATTTTTCACACATCACATTATACCCTCATATTACGGTATATCTCTTACTGCATTATTACACCATCACCTCTTTTGTTTGTTTTGCTGTTATACCAACTTGATTGTAAGATAAGGCAGCATAGAAATACTATTAAATAAATAAATAAATATTAGACCTAGTCCTTAGTGGAACACCAGATCTTGTGCAAGAGATAAGGGTGTTGGGGCCACTTGGCAATAGTGATCATATCATGATCGCATTTGATTTAATTAGTGGAGGAGGGGATAGTAAGGAAATCCACAGTAGTACCTTTTAACTTTCAAAAGGGAGACTATGATAAAATGAGGAAAATCGTTAAGAAAACACTAAAAGGAGCAGTTGCAAAGGTTAAAGACTTAAATCAAGCTTGGATGTTGTTGAAAACTACTATCTTGGAAGCCCAGACCAGCTGTATTCCACGCTTTAAGAAAAGTGGAAGGAAGTCCACAACACTGCCAGCATGGTTTAAAGGTGAGGTCAGAGAAGCTTTTGTTGTCAAAAAAGCATCTTTCAGGAAATGGAAAAAAGAGTCAAACGACGAAACCTGGAAACAGCACATGCACTGGCAAGTCAAATGCAAGGCATTGATAAGGCAGGCAAAGGGAGAATTTGAGAAGAAGCTTGCTGCGGAAGCAAAAACGCGAAAAAAGACACTTTCAAGTACATTCGTAGCAAAAAACCTGTGAGAGAGTCAGTTGGTCCTTTAGATGATAGAGGAGTTAAAGGGGCACTAAGAGGCGACAAGGCGATAGCGGAGAGACTGAATGAATTCTTTGCTTCGGTCTTTACTGAGGAAGATGTAGGGATGTTAACTATGACTGATGTGGTATTTAAAGATGCAGAAGAATTGAAGGAAATATTGATACATCGGGAAGATGTATTACAACTATTAGATAAACTGAAGAGTAGCAAATCACCTGGGCTGGATGATATGCATCCAAGGATGTTGAAAGAACTGAAATATGAGATTGCAGACCTGTTATTAGTAATATGTGAATTTTCATTAAAATCATCTGTAATAACTGAAGATTGGAGGATCGCCAATGTAACGCCAATTTTTAAAAATGGTTCCGGGGTGATCTAGGAAACTACAGACCAGTGAGCCTCACGTCAGTAACAGGAAAAATGGTAGAAACCATCATAAAGAACAAAATTACTCATTATGTAGATAGTCATGGCCTAATGGGAGACAGCCAACATGGCTTTAGACAAAGAAGATCTAGTCTTACTAATCTGTTATGGTTTTTTTGAAGGTGTGAATAAACAGGTGGACAAAGGTGAGTCGATTGATATAGTGTATCTGAACTTTCAGAAAACCTTTGACAAGGTCCCTCATCAGAGACCTTTGGCAAAACTAAAGAGTCATGGGATAGGAGGCAGTGTACTATTGTGGATCAGGAACTGGTTAAAAGATAGAAAGCAGAGGGTAGGGCTAAATGGCCAGTTTTCCCAACGGAGAAAAGTGAATAGTGGTGTACCCCAGGGATCTGTGCTTGTTCCGCTGCTTTTTGACATATTCATAAATGACCTGGAAAAGGGAATAATGAGTGAGGTTATCAAATTTGCAGATGACACAAAACTATTTAAAGTTGTTAAAACCCAAGAGGATTGTGGAAAATTGCAAGAGGATCTTGATAAACTAGAAGACTGGGCATCAAAATGGCAGATGAAATTTAATGTGAACAAGTGCAAAGTTATGCACCTAGGGAAGAACAACCCAAACTATGGTTACACGATGCAAGGTTCCACATTAGGAACCACCACCCAGGAAAAAGATTTAGGCGTCATTGTGGATAACATGTTAAAACCCTTGGCCCAGTGTGCAGCGGTGGCCAAGAGAGCAAATAGAATACTAGGTATCATAAGGAAAGGAATGGAAAATAAAACAAAAGATATTATAATGCCTCTATATCGTTCCATGGTGAGACCGCACCTTGAATATTGTGTGCAATTCTGGTCGCCGTATTTAAAAAGGATATAGCGTTATTAGAAAAGGTTCAGAGAAGAGCCACCAAAATGGTAAAGGGGATGGAAGGATATTCCCATGAAGAAAGGCAAAAAAGGTTAGGGCTCTTTAACCTGGAAAAGAGACAGCTGAGGGGAGATATGATAGAAGTCTATAAATTAATGAGTGGAGTGGAACAGGTAAACAGATCAATTGTTTACATCATCAGAATATAGAAAGACTAGGGGACATGCAATGAAGCTACAGGGTAAACTATTTAAGACTAATAAAATATTTTTTCACTCAGCATGTAATCAAACTCTGGAATTTGTTACCGGAGGATGTAGTAAAGGCTGTTAGTGTAGCTGGGTTTAAAAAAGGTTTGGACAAGTTCCTGGAGGAAAGGTCCATAAACCATTATTAAGAAGGGACCCAGGATATCCATGCTTGACCCAGTACAAGCATTGTGGAACCTGTGTCTTTTGGGGAAACTGCTAGGTACGTATGACCTAGATTGGCCACTGTTGGAAACAGGATACTGGGCTTGATGGACCTTGGTCTGACCCAGTATGGCATATCTTATGTTCTTATGAAAGACAAAGAAGAAATGGTGTTGCATTTATAATAAAGAAGAAACTTGCAAGAACTGTAATGAAATACAGTGCAGTCAGCGAACGCTTAATCTCTATTCGTCTACGAGGATTGCCTATCAACATAACTATAATTCAAGTATATGCCCCAACAACAGCTGCAGAAGAGAATGAAATTGAAGAGTTCTATGAACAAGTACAAGCTGAAATTGACAGAACATGCAAACAGGATATCCTGATAGTCATGGATAACTGGAACGCAAAAGTTGGCAACAAAGAAGAAGGCAAAGTAGTTGGAAAATATGGACTTGGCAACAGAAATGAAGCTGGAGAAAGACTGATAGAATTCTGCAAGACCAATGATCTATTCATCTCAAACACCTTCTTCCAGCAACACAAGCGGCGACTGTACACATGGACTTCACCGAATGGATTATATAAAAATCAAATTGACTACATATGTGGAAGTCAACGATGGAAAAGCTCTGTAACATCAACAAAGACAAAACCTGGAGCTGACTGTGGTACAGATCATCAACTACTAGTATGCAAACTCAAGCTAAAGTTGAAAAAGAGCAAACCACTCATGAATGCAGCAAAATATGACCTTGAGAATATACCACTGGAATTTAAAGACTGCCTACAAAATCGATTTTCTGCTTTAGATACAAATGACAGAGCTCCGGAAGAGTTATGGAATGACATCAAGAAGGTTGTGTTGGAAGAAAGCGAGAAGTCTCTACAAAAGGTGAAAAAGCAAAAACGGCCAAAATGGATGACGGAAGAAACTCTGAAAATTGCCCAGAAACGCAGAGAAGCTAAAGCCAGAGGAGAAAAAGACAATCGCAGAACTCAACAGAGATTTCCAACGTGCAGCAAGACAGGACAAGGAAAAGTACTACAATGACACTTGCAAGGAAATAGAAGCAGAAACTATTAGAGGAAGAACAAGATCGGCTTTCCTAAAGCTACGAGAGTTAAAGAAAAAGTTCCAGCCTCGAATTGGAATGTTACAAGATGCTCAAGGTTCTATGTTGAATGATGCTGAGAAGATCAAGAAAAGGTGGAAGGAATATACAGAGTTTTTATATGATAAAGATCAAGTGGACCAACAGCCGTTTCAACCTGTGCCTTATGATCGGGAACCATTGGTGATGAAAGAAGAAGTTGAAGCAGCATTGAAAGCCTTATCAAAGAACAAAGCACCAGGCATTGATAGCATTCCCATAGAAGTATTGCAGCAATCTGATGCAGCTGCTATTGTACTCACAAGGCTCTGCCAAGAAATATGGAAGACAACATCATGGCCAACTGACTGGAAAAGATCTGTGTTTATACCAATACTAAAGAAAGGTGATCCAACTGACTGTGAAAATTATCACACAATCGCTCTGATCCCACATGCCAGCAAGATTCTACTGAAGATTATTCAAAAGAGACTACAACCATACCTGGAACAAGAACTACCTGAAGTGCAAGCAGGGTTCAGGAAAGGGCGAGGAACGAGAGACGACATTGCGGATGTGAGATGGATCCTTGAAAAGACTAAAGAATACCAAAAGGATATCTATTTGTGCTTTATCGACTATAACAAGGCTTTTGACTGTGTAAACCATGAGAAACTCTGGGCCACATTAAGAAGCATGGGTATACCAGAACACCTGATCGTTCTCTTGCGCAATCTGTACATTGATCAAGAAGCAACAGTTCGAACGTAACAAGGAGAAACAGAATGGTTTAAAATAAGCAAAGGTGTAAGACAAGGCTGCATACTTTCCCCCTACCTGTTTAATTTATATGCAGAACAAATCATCAGAGAAGCAGGATTGTATGAAGACAACAGAGGTGTGAAGATTGGTGGAAGACTCATCAACAACCTTCGCTGTGCTGATGATACCACATTACTGGCTGAAAGTGAAGATGATCTGAAACATTTGCTTCTCACTATCAAAGAATATAGTCTCAAAATGGGCCTGCACCTTAATGTAAAGAAGACAAAGATCATGACAACTGGCATAATCAACAGGTTCATCATTGAAGGAGAAGAAATTGAAATTGTGAACAACTTTAACCTACTTGGATCAACTATCAATAAAGAAGCAACAAGCAGTCAAGAAATCAGACGACGCATTGCTCTTGGCAGAATGGCTATGAAAGACCTAGATAAGATTCTTAAGAGCAGAGATGTCTCTCTTCGTACAAAGATTCGACTTGTTCAAGCCATGGTATTTTCAATAACATCATATGGATGTGAAAGCTGGACAGTGAAAAAGATAGACAGGAAGAAAATTGATGCCTTTGAATTATGGTGCTGGCGGCAAATACTGTGTATACCATGGACTGCCCGAAGAACAAACCAGTCGGTACTAGAGGAGATCAAACCTAAGCTTTCTTTAGAAGCTCAGATGACAAGACTTCGACTTTCATACTTTGGACATATTATGCGAAGAGAGAGATCATTAGAGAAAGACATGCTTGGCAAGATAGAAGGTCAACGCAAAAGAGGAAGGCCAGCAATGAGATGGATCGATACAATAACAGCAGCTACGGGTACCAGTCTGTCAACAATGAGCCGCCTGACTGAAGACCGAACACAATTTAGGATAGCTATCCAGAGGGTCGCCATGAGTCGACTCCGACTCGACGGCACTTAGCAACAACAACAACATGTTCTTATGTAACGTAGTTTGAGTGGAGTTGCAATGTACATACATATTTTACCAAAGACAGGTCTGCACATGTAGAGGTAATTTTATATAGAGCCGCATAAAGGTACATGACATCGGCGCTTGTAAATCTTCCAGTGACTTGCACATGTTGATGGGCCTTTACTCGTGTTCTTTAGCTGGTCACTGTTCTATAAGTATGTGCGGAACATGAACTTACACAAGTAAATTAAGAAATACTATAGTTTATACACATACTTGAGACATCTAGGCACGGGCATTGCACTATAAGACTAGTGTCAGTGCTGGCACCTAGATTTAGCACATGTTTTCAATCACTTATGCCCTTATTTTATAAAGTAAAGTACACATATACTTGACTTTATAAAATAGGTGTGGTTGACGTGTAAAATGACACCTTAACCTAGGCGCGCCTTATAAAATTACCCTCGTAGAGTGCATGTACACATTCACACTTACTTGCGAACAGGTGTAAATGTGTGCTTCAGCGTTTGAGCTCTTTCGGGCCTGAATCTGGGAGCTTATTGTACAAAGGCATATAGACATTAATGGGCCCCTTTTACTAATACTTAGCTCAAGCTATTTGCCACACAGCTCATAGGAATAAAATGGGTCATGATGATGCAGCACATAGGTCAAGCTAAATGTTAGTAAATAGAGCCCTATGTTGCCTTTTATAAATAGGCTTAATAGGTTTCTTTTCAAACTTTTCACATAGGCCCTGCTTTTCATAATTGAATGCCTTAATAGGTAGATTAATAGGCGTTCCTAACCAGAGCTCCACAGATCAAACAAACAGTAAGGATTTGAGGGTTTCTTTGTTTTATTATATGACATTGCTAGCTCTCTGACTGGGAGCTCTTAAAAGGGTTTTGTGTATATTTTTTAAAGCAAGGTTACTTTTCATTTTTGCTGTTTTAGGGGAACTTTCCTTGAGCACAGTAGGTTGCTGAACTCTGTAACCTCCTCAGGTTCAGAAACTGCTAACACCTAATCAGGTGTTAGTTCCCTCCCTATCCACCTCGACTCCCACCCACCCCTAGTGAGCAGTCTTGCTTTATAGGGCACCTCCCCCTTTAACAAATCACAGTGAATTGGACCAGTACATTTTGAATATAATTAAAGAGATTTAACTGCTTTTTCTCTGAAAGGACAGCTGCAAAACCGGCTGGTACTTGGTAGATCTCTCTCTCTTTTGCTTTAACAGATACCTAAGCTCCACGAACAGAACAATGGCTGGGAAAATCGTATTGCTAAAGCTGTTGCCCCCGTTACAGCTTCTGCCTCGGTCCAGACAGAGGTCCTAATGCCAGTTGAAGAACCGATTCCATGTGCAGGGTGCCTGCATGCTGAAGCTCTGAGGAAACAAGTGGAGGAACTCAGAGGAGGTGGCGAGGCTGAGGAGCATTCAAGACAGTGAGAAGTACATTGATGAGATGCTTCTTGCAGCAACCAGGCTCTCCAGCACAGGAGAAGATGGGTGCCAACAGAATGTCGATGGTTGGACAAAAGTCACCAGAGCCTGCAAAATCACCAATCCAACTTCTCCAGCCCTTGAATTGAAGAACCATTATGCAGCCCTGGAAGTGGAGGAGGTGAAAGCATCCCTGGAAAGGGAAGAACCAGAGTTCAAGTACCCCATAGTTGCGGAATCAGTGACCAGAAGGAAACGAAGGGTAGTGGTGGTTGGAGACTCTCTTCTGAGGGGTACTGAGGCGTCCATCTGCCGACCAGACTTGATATCCAGAGAGGTATGCTGTCTGCCTGGTGCCAAGATCCAAGATGTTATGGAGAGTTTGCCGAGACTCATCAAGCCCACTATTACCCAATGTTGCTAATCCATGTTGGAACAAATGATACTGCCAGGTATACCTCGGAACGTATCAAAAGTGACTTCATGGCTCTGGGACAGAGGGTGAAGCAGTTAGGTGCACAGGTGGTGTTCTCTTCAGTCCTCCCTGTTGAGGGTAAAGGCCAAGGCAGAGAGGCTCGCATCCTGGAGATGAATGCATGGCTGCGTGGATGGTGTCTTCGAGAGTGTTTTGGTTTCCTAGACCATGGGATGCTGTTCCAAGGGTTGCAGAGCAGAGATGGCATCCATCTGTCCAAGAAAGGTCAACGCATCTTTGGTAGTAGACTGGCTAATCTACTGAAGAGGGCTTTAAACTAGATTCGTTGGGGATGGGTGAAGAAAGCCCCCAGGTAAGTGAAAGCCCCCAGGTAGGTGATACCCATTTCCATAAAGGTATTTAATGTAACGGGTAATATATGGAAATCAGTGTGTATTAATGCCCGTAGCATGGGAAATAAGATCCCTGAAGTTGAAGCTTTGGTGGGAGTGGCTGACTTGGATTTAGTGGCACTTACAGAAACATGGTTCACAGAAAACCATGACTGGGATGTAACTATACCTGGCTATACTTTATTCAGAAAGGACAGGGTAGGAAGAAGGGGAGGAGGAGTGGCACTATATGTAAAAACTACTATTAAAGCTTTGGAATTACAGAGCTTAAAAGGGAGAGAGGAGGCATTGTGGGTTAAACTAGAAAGAGGGAAAGAGAAATCTATTTGCATTGGTGTGATATACAGACCTCCCTCACAAGAGGAAGAGGTGGACAGAGAGTTAATTGAAGACATACGCAGCATTGCTAGGAAAGGGGAAGTGCTACTGCTAGGAGATTTCAATATGCCAGATGTTGATTGGCACATTCCTGCTGCAGTATCATCTAGAAGTAAGGAGATCCTGGATTCTCTACAGGGAGAACTATTCAGGCAATTGGTAACAGACCCCACACGTGAAGGGGCCATACTGGACTTGGTGCTTACCAATGGTGAAAGTGTTTCTGATGTTGTAGTGGGAGATCATTTTGCATCCAGTGATCACCAGATGGTGTGGTTCAGTATTAGGACTAGGGCTGTTAGAATCCATTCCAAGGTGAAGATCTTAGACTTTAGGAAGACTAACTTTGCGAAGATGGGCCAATACCTCACGGAGTCGTTAGTGGGATGGGAACAGCTGGGGGATGTAGAAAAACAGTGGGCAAAACTGAAAGGGGGTATTTTAAAGGCAACCAACCTTTTTGTTAAAATGGTAAATAAAGGCAAAAGGAACAGGAGACCGCTATGATTTTCGAAGGAAGTAGCTGAAAAAGTGAAGAAAAAGAGGGAGACCTTCATGAAATACAAGAGATCACAGAGAGAGGAAGACAGGCATCTGTATTTGGAAAAACTTAGAGAAGCTAGCAAAGTAGTCAAGAAGGCAAAGATTCAAAAGGAGGAGGAAATAGCCAATGCAATAAAATGGGGGGATAAGACATTTTTCAGATATATTAGTGAGAAGAGGAAGGGCAAAAGTGGTATTGTCAGACTCAAGGGTGCAGGGGGGGGAATATGTAGAAGCTGATAAGGATAAAGCGGAATTGCTTAACAAATATTTTTGTTCTGTGTTCACAGATGAAGAACCAGGAGCAGGACCTCAGAAAACACCCACAAATAAGAACAGAAGCGAGGGACATCTTGAACAATTTTCAGAAGACTGTGTTCGTGAGAAACTAGCTCAACTTAAAGTAGACAAAGCAATGGGACCGGATGGGATACACCCTAGAATACTGAGGGAACTTGGGGACGTTCTAGCAACTCCACTGACTGACCTTTTCAATGCCTCGTTGGAGTCGTGAGTGGTGCCAAAGGACTGGAGAGAGGCTCATGCGGTGCCTTTACACAAAAGCGGAAGTAAGGATGTGGTTGAAAACTACAGGCCGGTTAGTTTAACTTCAGTGGTGAGTAAATTATTGGAAACGCTGCTGAAAGAGAAAATAGTGAGGTTTCTGGAGTCCGGCGGATTACAGGATCCGAGGCAGTATGGATTCACCAGAGGCAGGTCTTGTCAGACAAATCTGATTGATTTCTTTGACTGGGTGACCAGGGAGTTGGACCGAGGGAGAGCTCTAGATGTGATGTATTTAGATTTCAGTAAAGCCTTTGACACTGTTCCTCACAGGCGACTTATAAACAAACTGAGCACCCTAGGGATGGACCCTAAAGTTACTGCTTGGGTTAGAAATTGGTTGGGTGGGAGGCGACAAAGAGTACAAGTAAATGGAGCTCACTCTGAGGAGAAGGATGTTACCAGTGGTGTGCCCCAGGGATCTGTCCTTGGTCCGATTTCTTTTTAACATCTTTGTTAGTGATATAGCGGAAGGGCTGTCGGGTAAGGTTTGCCTCTTTGCGGATGATACCAAAATCTGCAATAGAGTAGACACCCAGGAAGGTGTAGATAACATGAGGAGGGATCTAGCTAAGCTTGAAGAATGGTCTAGAATTTGGCAACTGGGATTTAATGTTAAAAAATGTAAGGTCATGCATTTGGGCTGCAGCAATCCAAGGGAGCAATAGAGTATAGGAGGTGAAGTACTTTTGTCCACTAAAGAAGAGCGGGACCTAGGCGTGGTTGTGTCTGATGATCTTAAAGTAGCTAAACAGGTAGAAAAGGCGACGGCAAAAGCTAGAAGGATGCTTGGGTGCATACGGAGAGGAATGGCTAGCAGAAAAAAGGAGGTGATAATGCCTCTGTATAAGTCCTTGGTGCGAACTCATTTGGAGTATGGTGTGCAATTCTGGAGACCGCACCTTCAAAAGGATGTGAACAGGATGGAGTTGGTGCAGAGGGTTGCTACTAAAATGATTAATGGGCTTCATTATAAAGCATATGAGGACAGACGTAAGGATCGTAATATGTACACCTTAGAGGAAAGGCGGGATAGAGGTGATATGATTGAGATGTTTAAATACCTCCGTGGCATAAATGTTCAGGGAGAGAGCCTCTTTCAATTGAAAGCAAGTTCTGCTACGAGGGGACATGGGATGAGGGTGAAGGGAGATAGATTCAGGAGTGATATGCGGAAATATTTCTTTACGGAAAGAGTAGTGGATCCGTGGAATAGTCCCCCAGTGGAGGTGGTAGAGATGAGGACAGTAACTGAATTCAAAAAAGCATGGGACCAACACAGAGGATCTCTAAAGGTAAAAAGTGGACTGTTGTAGTTGTTGTTATGGAAGGACAGACTAGATAGGCGTTGTGGTCTTTTTCTGTCATCATGTTTCTATGTTTCTAGATCTTGTACTGTGGATATATTGCATAAATTCTGCTGAATAATAAAATGAATGCTATTGCCTTACCCTAGAATCAGTTCTCAGGCTGCCATGACTGTGTAACATCAAAGTCCTTCACAGTCGAGGAGAATTGTTTTATGTGTGGAACAAAGATGGCCAGGATTGCATGATAATGTAATGTTCACAAAAGGTAGAAAGTTTTATGACCCAATAATAGCACAGCGTGCGTATGAAATACAGCAGGTCCAATATCTCAAGCTCAGATCCACTTGCTGAGACATATCTGAAAGGATGGAGCTGATGAAGCAGACTTTGGATGTTATTGCTTTAAACAGCAGAGACCTTCAGTGTCCCTACTAAATTTCTACAGCCACTGTACTATGAGGAGGGAGTGAACATCTGCCCCGGTGGGGGGGGAGGGGGGCGTAGGTGTAGGTGTTGCTATTTCCCAGCTTCTCATACCTTCCCGAGGGAGCCATAGGCACAAGAGCACAACAGAGTTAGCAAAAAGGGAAGGAGGATGTTCTGAGCTCAAACCCACACCTTGAATCCTGGATGACTGTGTAAACCCTACCAGCACTCTCACTGGCTAAGTAGGAGAGCAGCTTTGCATGTGCAAGGAGAAGGAATCTGGAAGTAGGAATAGGGGATCCACATTCTCCAAGAATGAAGGAGAGAAGATTCAGAGAAATACATCTCTGCAGGGCTGGCGCAAGAAGATGAGGCTCCGTAGATGAATCTCATCCCTTGCACCCCCCTCCAGCTCCCATTGCTATCCCTCTCCGGGATGTGCAGCAACAACAATGGCCACAAATAGCCCTGTGATGCTTACCTTTAAACTTTATCCTCTAAAAATAGGTTTCACTAAATTAAACAAATCGCAACTGTATAACATATAATGGAAATCTCCTAACAGGGCAAAAGCAAGCCTCAGAACAGACTCATAGATCTTAACCCTGCCACACTTAGGTGACAGAAGATCACTCACAAGTCAAAACACATCACCAGTTTGCTAAGCCCAAACCCTATCCACCATACTCATAAATTCCTTCATATATCAACATTTACAAAAACTATGAATAATAAACATTTATAAATACGTAAATTATGGTATTGGTGAATGCCCCCAGACGCCTTTTCAAGACATCTTTTTCAAGCGTTTCGCAGCAGCTGTTTCAAGGGGAACTGCAAAACAAAAGAAGCTTATTCAATCTCAATGTCAAAAATTGCAAAAACCTCCCTTGTGCCCTCCTTAATGAAAACCTACTTACATTTAAATCAATCTCTGGGACTCATCTTAGTAAATGAATAACCAAAAACATCCAATGGCCAAACCAGCTCTATCATACAGATGAACCCAAAGCCTTCAACACTCAAACTACCCTCCATCTTTAAATCCAGCTACCAATCACCTCCAAATCCAAACACAGCTGAAGGCTACCGCCACAATCAAGATCTAAATGAATTAATAGCTGTCACAAGAGATAACCCAACATATTAATCTACTTATACAATACATCCTCTACCCACTGACCCTATATACACCATATACTACAACAAATGCTAACATCCTCCTGGTTTGGCCATTGGATGTTTTTGGTTATTCGTTTACTAAGATGAGTCCCAGAGATTGATTTAAATGTAAGTAGGTTTTCGTTAAGGAGGGCACAAGGGAGGTTTTTGCGATTTTTGACATTGAGATTGAATAAACTTCTTTTGTTTTGCAGTTCCCCTTGAAACAGCTGCTGCGAAACGCTTGAAAAACATGTCTTGAAAAGGCATTCACCAATACCATAATTTACATATTTATAAATGTTTATTATTCATAGTTTTTGTAAATGTTGATATTATATGAAGGAATTTGAGTATGGTGGATAGGGTTTGGGCTTAGCAAACCGGTGATGTGTTTTGACTTGTGAGTGATCTTCTGTCACCTAAGTGTGGCAGGGTTAAGATCTATGAGTCTGTTCTGAGGCTTGCTTTTGCCTTGTTAGGAGATTTCCATTTATATGTTATACAGTCGCAATTTGTTTAATTTAGGTAAGGTTTTGATGTGAACTTTATTTGCTTACCTTTAAACTTTGACACTGTGGGGCTGTTTGCTTCTGCCCCCTCTCCGATGCCTGATGCCAACTTCCTGTTTGCAAAGGAAGTCAGCATCAGGTGTTGGAAGCAAACAGCGCCGCAGTGCCAAAGTTTAAAGGTATATGGGGCAAATGTGTCTTCTTGAAAAGTACCTCAATATGGTGGATGAGTATTGCAGGATATTAGCAGTATTTGGAGGCTCTTGATGCCGGAGGAGTTTGTGGGACTCCAATTTTTTAATTGGATAGATTGCAAGTAGAGTGAATCTGCATGCGGTAATGAAGCTGTGATCACCGATTGAAGGTGGAGCTTGACTCGGCATCTTTGGACTTTGAGCTAAGTGAATTTTTAACAGCTGACTATATCACCCATGGTAATGGAGTTATTGACAAGCTGAGGAGTATTTTGTATTCTGCCTTGGTAATCAAGTTCATAAAGGGCTTTTGCTCTTTTTAAAAGAGAAAAAGGAGGGTTTGCTACGAGAGAGAGGGGAGGTTCCCTTCTCACACGGAAACGATCCGACAAAAATAAGATAATTAGAATAAGTAGGGTTGAACAAGTGGACTTGGGTTATCTCTTGTTTATATATAGTAAGGTGTGGGATAACATATACAGGTTGGTTTTTTTTATATTAAAATTTAAAGGTAAGCACCAGAGCCTGGCCCGAGAGAGGTGACCGCAGCAGCAAGGGGCCCCCAGAGGGCTGGCACTGGGGGGGAGGAGTGGCCTAGTGGTTAGGACAAGGTACTTCGGGCCGGAGGGCCGGGGGTTCAAGTCCCACCTGGGGACAGCAATCTCAGGCCGGAGGGACTGGGATTTCTAGTCCTATAGGCACTCCTTGTGGTCTTGGGCAAGCCACTTAACCCTCCATTGCCCATGTTCCCTGTAAGTATTAACGTATGTGTGTCATATCCCCTCGTGTTAAATGTATCTCCCAATTGACCGCTTTGACCCGGTGAAAAGCGGGATATAAATACAGCTAAAATAAATAAATTAAATAAATAGGCGACACCCTAGTTCACCTAATGATGGTGCCGGCCCTGCCTCTTCATAATCCAGGTACACCAGAACCATGTATGTCTACAGTGAAGTATTGGGAACCTGGATATACAGAAGCCACCACTAGGGAGGAAAGGAACCACAAAAGCACATCAGCAATCAATGACACCAGAGTCAGAATTGAACACATGGCAGTATCAGGGGTCTGCACCTGGCAAGGCTACCAGTTTAAAGTACATTAAGAAAGATTAGAGCTAGAGGGGATTCCCACAAAGGGTAATCACAAGAAGTATTAACCGTGGAGAAGCTTGGAATAAAGTTCCAGCACCAGAAAAAAAAGAAAATAATTCATTCCCGAGTACAGACTGAAGAACTGCGTTGCTCTTGGAGTGTTGTGACCACTGTCTGCCATAGAGCACCAAGAACCACTGCAAGGACTATATACAGGCAGAGGGCTGCATGGATATGATGCAGCTGCATTGGTTTTGATTCAGGTTATTTGTCCTGATATTTTTCTCAGGACTTACAGTATGTATCACTGTAGGAAGTGTTGGGGTTTTTTTCAATCTCTTTGCTGCTAGATATGTTTGTCATTCAGTTGAGACATCCTTGAGTTGTAATGTAGGAGCGGTGTGGAGATTAAGATTTTTCCAAGGGGAATAGATACTGCAGACTAAGTTTAGACAGGCCTGGCAGTATGATGTCTTTGACACTGACCACAACACTAGTGGTAATACTGTCATAAAATAATTTGGTGTAACATTTCATCTGCATAATAGCATTTCAAAGAGACACAATATCTGTCTCTGTCTTGAACTCACAAGCTATTGGTGACGAAGCAGTAATATGTAGTACTAATGGAATTGTGCTGCTTTTTTCTCACACTTGATTCCTAACTTATCAAGAAGCTATACCTCCAAAAACTTACACAGAGACAGGGCAGGTGCAACACTGTCATATGTTCTAAACAATCCTTCACCTACACCCCAAGGACATCGTGGGGGTTGTTTTAGAACTCCTATTCACTATCTTAATATGTATAATAATATATATACAGGGTGGCCCAAAAAAAGTGAGAACATCTCGTAGCATATAAGTTATTTAAAAATTCAAAAAGACAGATGTAAACGACTGACAAATTAAAAAAAAAAACAAAGATGAAGGAGGAAGTGACGTCACCTGGGAGATGGCCGCCTGAATCGGGAGCTCCCGTTGGGACATAGCTTTCACGGTGAAATAGTGCGGCCAGCCTTTTTCCCCGACCCAACGCTCTGGTGCAAACAGCTTGTGAAACACCCGAGATGTCAGTCAGCAAAAAATTGGCCAAGTTCCAGTCCTCCTACGCCCTGAAAAATGACCGGGTAGGAGGAGAGAGCCCAGAGAGCATGGCCATGGAGGACGACATGGAGGAAGTACCCGACCGGGCCGACGCAGCCTGCACACGTGGTGACATATGGGGCTGGATGCGCTCCCTGAAACGGGACATTGGCGGTCTGCGGAGTGAGTTGAAGGAGACACTGGCGACTATTAAAGCAGATATTCAGGAGCTGGGTAATAGGGTGGAGACTCTTGAGGAGCAAGTCGACAAGACCGCGGAGAAGGGAACTGAACTGGAGGCCCTTATGCAGCAATATCAGTTGGAGCAAGGCCTCTGGAGAGACAAACTCGAGGACTTAGAAAATCGCTCGATGCGTAATAATGTGAGGCTGAGGGGCTTACCGGAAACTGGGGAGTTTGCTGATGCTCCCGCGGTTGTGCAGAAAATATGCCGCTTTCTTTTGCAGCGCAGCGAGGACCCATCAGTGCCCGAGGTGGCAGTGGAGAGAGCGCATAGGGCCTTGGGCCCGGCAAGGAAGGGACTGCCGAGAGATATTGTGGCTTGCCTTAGTTCCTATGCCATCAAAGAGCAGGTGATGAAAGTGGCGGCGAGCCGGCGACGCTTCACCTGGGAAGGCCAGTCGGTTGAGGTATTTCATGACCTTTCCGCTGCTACTCTGCAGAGGCGGCGAGAGATGAAGCCCGTCACATCCTATTTACAAGCTGAGCAGAAACGCTATCGATGGTTGTTTCCTTTTGCGCTACTGTTGGATGTCAATGGCAGGAGCTTTAGGGCGCGCACAGTGGCAGAGGCCTGGGATATTCTGAAGAGAGAGGGGGCCCCGCGGCTTCCGGAACTGAGCATGGCCACTGAGCAGCAAGGCCCAGGGAAGGAGCGACGTTCGGTGTGGGAGAGAGTTCCCGTGCGAGGGCAGCGGCTGCGGCGTCGCTCGGGGGCAACCGAGTCAGCAGACCATTCCGATGACCAGAAAGGTAATACCCTCTCTGGCACTGGGTGATGGCCCGGACATTCTTGCTCAACCTTGCATATGACTTTTAGGCCTCAGTTGCCACTATGGGCCGCTCAGAGTTTCTCCTCGGTGTTGGAGGAGATATGACCGGGGTGGGAGGGGGGCTGGAACGGGGGGAGTTGGGGACATCTATAACTTGGTTGCATGTACTTTATTCATGGTTATGCCTAACCTTTCTTGTTTAAACCATGTATGTTGAGGGAGTGTTGGGGCATTTATTGTATTGGTGGGCTGGGTGTGGTGGGCGGGGGGAGGCTGGGGAGGACATTTGGGCGCTGTGTCCTGGGGATTGCCACTTCCTCGAAGGTGGTCGGATTGGAGATCCGTAACAGGGGGGGGGAGGGAGGAGGGGGGCTGGAGGGGGGAGGGGGGCTGGGGGGGAGATGGGGGGGATGGGTAGGGTTGGGCTGCGGGGTGTGTGAGGGGTGGGATGTACACTGGTCATGGCAACGGGATTGATAGTGGGTAGTCTGAATGTGCGGGGCCTAAATTCCCCACAAAAGCGGCGCTTGCTGTGGAAGGAGCTCCGGTTCCCGCAAGTGGGGCGTGGCTTTTCTACAGGAAACGCATTTGCGCCAGGCAGATGAGAGATTGTTGGGCTCGGGGGCTTATCAGGGGTACTTTGCAGCTGAGGGGGGGGCAAGAGAAAAGGGGGAGTTGCGATCTTGGTGGGACAGGGGGTGCCTCTCATAGTAGATCAAGTTCATCGCAAAGAGGACGGGGAGAGCCTTGGTGGTGGGGGGGGGGGAACTGGGGGAGAAAGGGTGACCCTGATTTCTATCTATGGCCCAAATTCGGGTCGGCGGGAATTTTGGCGGGATCTGGAGCTGTGGAAGGGGGGACGGATACAGGGGAAAGTGCTACTGGGTGGGGATTGCAATCTTGATTTGGAAGAGAGGAGTGGAGGGGGGGTGGGGATAGTAAGCTTCTGCGTCAATGGATGAAGGGGTTGGGGGTGGAAGATCTCTGGAGAATTGCTAACCCCTCCACTAAAGATTTTACTTTCTTCTCTGCCGTACACGGCTCTTATAGTCGCATTGACTATGTGATGGGAGACAGCTCTTGGTGGGAACGGTTGGATAGTGCCCTGATTGGCCCTGTCACCTGGTCAGACCATGCCCCAGTGCAGGTTCTTTTTGGTGGCTCTGGAGATGAGGGACGGCGCACCTTTTGGAGATTGAATAACTACTTATTGCGGGATAAGGGAGTGGATCTGCAGCTCCAGAAGGTGATTGCGGACTATTTAGCCCTCAACGATAACAATGAAGTGTCCACGGGTATTCTTTGGGATGGGCTTAAGGCAGTTTTGCGGGGCCACTTGGTCCAACTGGGGGCTAGGCGGAAAAGGAGAAGGGCCGAGGAGGAACGTCGCCTTCTTGGCCGACTGACCGAATTGGAGCGGGCACATAAGGATAGGGGGGGGCCGGCGGTTGGGGAGTCAGGTGGAGGAGGTGCGTAAGCAATTAAATGCACTCCAATTAGAGCAGATCTCTGGGCAGATGGATAGGGTGGGACAAAGGTATTACGAATTCGATAATAAATCGGGCCGATTGCTGGCTAGTAAACTCCGGGCCCAGAGACAACGGGGGTACCATTGCTAAACTTAAGGGCCCCCGAGACCAGATGCTCTACAGGGCCAGGGATATTAGGGACAGCTTTAGGGACTACTATCGGCAGTTGTACACGGCTGACCCATCGGGGGAGGGGAGCGACCTTCGGGGTTATCTGTATAATGAGGGTCGGGGCAATGCCCAATTGGGGGACCAGGCAGGGGAGGAATTGGAAGCGGACATTACCCTGGAAGAGGTGCAGAGGGCGATTAAAGCATTGGTCCCGGGCAAAGCTCCGGGACTAGATGGGTTTTCTGGGACGTTCTACAAGGTGATGATGGGGCAGCTGGCTCCGGTTTTGGTACGAGTGTTTAATGCTGTACTAAATGGGGAGGCCCTGCCACCCTCCATGGGCCAGGCGGCTATTACGGTGATCCCCAAGCCGGGACGGGATCCGGCGGTGTGTGGGTCCTATCGCCCCATTTCCTTATTGAATATTGATGTTAAGCTGTTGGCTAAGGTCCTTGCCCTACGCTTGGGACCACATATGCCTACCTTGGTCCATCCTGATCAATCGGGCTTTATTATGGGAAGGCAACCTGCTGATGGGATTCGGAGGGTTTTGCAGCTTGGATGGTTGGCACGGCAGGAAAGGCAACAAGCCATGTTTCTTTCCATTGATGCGGAAAAGCCTTTGACAGGGTGAGCTTTTCTTTTCTACATGAAGTTTTGGCCTATGTGGGACTGGGGCCTCGGTTTCGTGCATGGATCCGGGCTCTGTACGCTGCACCGGTAGCTGCGGTGAATGTCAATGGTGGCTTCTCGGACTTTTTCCCATTAGGTAGGGGAACCCGGCAAGGGTGTCCGCTTTCCCCTCTATTGTTTGCTTTGGTTATGGAGCCCCTAGCGGCTCGGGTGTGGGCGAATGTGGATATTCAGGGGATTGCGGTGGGGACGCAGCAGCATAAGATGGCGCTATTTGCTGATGATGTGCTTTTTGCTTTAACCAAGCCCCTGGTGTCGGTTCCGATATTGATGGGAGAGCTCCAGACCTATGGCACCCTCTCAGGCTTTAAGGTGAATTGGGACAAGACTGAGGCCATGGACCTCACGTTAGAAGCCCGGGTAGTGGACAGTTTGCGTAGCGCATTTCCCTTTAAATGGGCGACAGGGTCGCTTAAATACATGGGGGTACGGGTCACGGCCCTCCCGCAGGGGCTATATGGCGCTAACTATCCTGCGGTATTTGGCGAGTTGCGGAAGGACCTCTCTAGATGGAAGGGGATTGAGATATCTTGGTTGGGCAGAGTAGCAGTCCTGAAGATGAACTTACTCCCACGCTTGCTGTATTTGTTCCAGACGCTTCCGGTGGGAGTCCCCTCTCGGGAATTGCGGGCTCTTCAGAATTCGCTCTTTGCCTTCGTGTGGGGGGATCGCAAGCCACGGGTGAGTCGCCGCGTTCTATATGCAGACCGAGAGGCAGGGGGTCTGGGGGTCCCAGAGCTGGCCCGTTATTATAGGGCCGCACAAATGCGTCAGGTGTTTGAGTGGCGGGAAGGGGGGGAGGGGGGGAAAAGCGGTTTCATGAGATTGAGCGGTACTGGGCGGGGGATCTCGCGCTGAAGGATTTGCCTTGGATATTTGGTAAATGGCCTTCTGGGCGTTGGCGGGCCAACCCCTTTATGTGGCACCTGGCGACGCAATGGCGGATGGCGAGGGGGCGGGGAGGGATTGGCAAGGGGTTCACAGTGCTGACCCCGGTGGGGGCTACGGATGCGTTTATACCGGGTAGAGAGGCGGTTTTTCGCCGCTGGGGGCGCCTGGGATTGGATACCTTTGGGAAGTTCCTTGGGGAGGGACAGGTGATCCCCTTTCCTGACCTTCGGGTGCGCTATCAGCTACGGGGAAGTGACTTCTTTCCCTACCTCCAAGTGAAGCACTTTTTGACCCAACGGGCTATTCGGGAGGATTGGGATGAGGCGGTGGATGCAGGGGTGGAGATGTGGCAGAATTTGGAGGGCTCTCGGGGGTTGATATCCCGATTATATCGGGAGTTGGGCTTGGGGGGAGCTCAAGGGAAGTTTCCTCATCATGAGCAATGGGAGAGGGACTTGGGGAGAGAGTTAGGACCCCTGGAATGGAGGAAGGTCCACCTGGACATAGGGCGCCAGGCCCTCTCGGTGGCCATTCGGGAAACCTCATATAAGTTGCTTTTCCGGTGGTACTATACCCCTGTCCGATTACGTCGGATGTTTCCTGGTTTCCCTGACCATTGTTGGCGAGGTTGTGGGGAACAGGGGACATTTGTACATATGTGGTGGCTGTGCCCGAAAGTACGAGACTACTGGGACATGGTATGGGGGGTTCTCCAGTCCACCTTGGGGCTGCAAGGGCGGATGGACATGGGGTTCGGGTTGTTGGGGATTAGGCCGGACGGAGTACCACGAAGTGTGGACCGCCCGGCTTGGGCTTGTATCCAAGCGGCGAGGAGTGAGATTGCCCGTGCCTGGAAGCAACCTCACCTGCCGGGTCTTGCGGCGTGGCAGTCTAGGCTTCGTCGGATTGCATTGATGGAGCACTTGACTGCAGTCCGCCGGCAAGCGGTGGAGAAGTTTCAGAATCAGTGGCAGATATTATTGGACTACTTGAAGGGTTGACAGCCCATTGGAAATTAAGTTGAGCGGGGGTGGGAGGGGGGGGGTGGGTGGGAGGAGGGTGGGTTCGTCTGGGTGGGGGGGTTCTTGGGGTGGCATTGTGTCTAGTTATGTTTCATATATTTCGGTGTGGATTGCTTGTTGATCTGGAGTGCAGGCCAGCATGCCTACAGTAGTTTGCCTATGTTTATTTTTTATACATTTCATGGTGGTGTCTTGTTTTTTTTTTTTTTATTTATTCTTTGTTGTATTTCTATTATAAAACTCAATAAAAAGGAAATTTAAAAAAAAAACAACAAAAAAAAAAACCAAAGATGGCAACTGGAAATTGTCGAAATAAAGATGTTATATAGCTAAAAAGGTAAATAAGTAAACTATTTAAGCTTTTAATTTACGAGATGTTCTCACTGTTTTTGGGCCACCCTGTATATGTATGTATGTAAATCACATTACCATGTAAATGGCCATTTTAGAAAGGATCCAGCTGTATAGAGATATCCTTTAGTACATGGAAGTTTGGAGGGGGCATGACCTTAGCAGGTCCAAAATATACACATGTATTCTCCATTTCATATAGGAAATGCATGTGGAAGCCCAAAATTCTCCATGTCTGGATGTACACCTCCTTTCTGGCACGTATAGATTTCTAACATGTGCATTTCAGCCAGCCCTTTACAGGATGGATTAAGAGACTATCCTCCTTCATTCCCCCTAATGTATTTCCCTCTCTAAATTTCCATGAGTTGAGGATAGTTTCCTCTGTAGTTAACCAGCAGCAGCTGCACGTCCAAGCTTGCAAAATGGCTCACATGCACATGTAAGTGCCGATATTTACATAGGCAAGTTTTGTACATTTGTAAAATGTTGCCTTGTGCTGCACATGGATGTCAATCCACTTAAGTTCCTGCACTTCCCATTATGTATTTTAGAACCAATTCCACGTTTAGCAGAGCTGTTCTAAAATATCGTCAGCATGAGTACACCCTGACCTCGAAGTCTCAATTCCCACCTCCACATACTAACCAAAATGTCATTCATATTTTCAACTATTAAACTCCCCCTCGCATCTTCAATTCCAGGATCTTCTCTACTGTAGTTACATAGTAACATAGTATGACAGCAGATAAAGACCAGTATGGTCAATCTAATCTGCCCAGCAAGGTAGCAAGAGTAGGTGCACCTGCCGCCCTGTGCAGGTCATTCCTCCCCATGCCTTTGTTTAGGGGTGTACCCACCGCCCCGTGCAGGTCATCCCTATTTGTTGAGATATAAGACATAGTTAAATTTGTTTATTTTTATTTTATCCTGTTGCTATAAAGGGATCCACTGTGTTTGTCCCATGCCATTTTGAATTCTGTCATTGTACTGTATTTGCTCTCCCCACGTCCATCGGCAGGACATTCCAAGCATCCACCCCCCTTTCAGTGAAAAAGTGTTTTCTGACATTGCCTTTCAGTTTACCCCCTTGCAGTTTTATGTTATGCCCTCTAGTTTTACAGCTTCCCTGTCTTTGAAAAAGGTTTGTTTGTTCATTAATACTCTGAGTATTTAAAGGTCTGTATCATATCTCCCCTGTCCCTCCTCTCCTCTTCTAGAGTGTACATATTTAGGTCTTCAAGTCTCTTCTCATACATCTTCTGACGCAGGCTCCAAATCATTTTGGTCACCTTCCTCTGAACTGTTTCCAGTCTTTTTATATCCTTTGCGAGATATGGTCTCCAAAATTGAACATAATATTCCAAGTAAGGCCTCACCAGTGACTTGTACAATAGCATTAGTACCTCTTCCTTTCTGCTGGTAATTCCTCTCTGTATGCAACCCAGCATCCTTCTGGCTTTTGCCACCGCCTTGTCGCACTGTTTTGCCACCTTGAGATCCTCAGAAACAATCACTCCAAGGTCCTTGTCCTTGTCTGTGCACACCAACCTCTCACCCACTATCGCATACAATTCCCTTGGATTTCTGCATCCCAAGTGCATGACACTGCACTTCTTCACATTAAATCTTAACTGCCAAGCATTAGGCCAGTCTTCCAGTTTTTTTAGATCTTTCCTCATGTTATCCACTCCCTCAGGGGAGTCCACTTTGTTTGTCATCTGCAAAAAGACAGATTTTTCCATTCAGTCCTTCAGCAATATCACTCACAAACAGACTGAACTGTACCGGTCCCAGGATTGATTCCTGGGGTACACAGCTAATTACCTTCCTTTCATCCGAGCGAGTTCAGTTTACCATCACTTTCTGTTGTCTGTCAGTCAACCAATTTCTGATCTAGTTCACCACCTTGGGACCCATCTCTAGGCTGTTCAGTTTATTGATAAGCCTCCTGTAAGGAACAGTTTCAAAGGCTTTGCTGAAATCCAGGTAAATCATATCCATCGCATGCCCTTGATCTTGTTCTCTGGTCATCCAGTCAAAGGACTCAATCAGATTTGTTTTGGCATGATCGTCCTTTGGTAAAACCATGTTGCCTTGTATCATTCAGCTTATTGATTTCAAAAAAGTCCACTATCCTCTCTTTCAGGAGTGCCACCATTACATTTCCTGTCACCGAGGTAAGCCTTATTGGCCTGTAGTTTGTCATTTCTTTCCTACTGCTACTTTTGTGAAGAGGTACCACATCAGCCCTTCTCTAGTCCAGTGGAACTTCTTTCACCAAGGATCTATTAAAAACATCCTTTAATGGCCCTGCAAGAACCTCTCTGAGCTCTTTCAGTATCCTGCGATGTATCCCATCCAGTCCCATGGCCTTGTCCACTTTCAGTTTTGCAAGCTGTTCTAACACATCATCTTCTGTGAATGGTGTAGTACAGGGGTACTCAAATCCAGTCCTGGAGGGCTACAAACCAGGCCGGTTTTCAGGATATCCCTAATGAATATGCATGAGATATATATGCATGCACTGCCTCCATTGTATTTGGCGCTATCTCATGCATATTCATTAGGGATATCCCGAAAACCTGACTGGTTCATGGCCCTCCAGGACTGGATTTGAGTACCCCTGGTGTAGTATCTACTCCACTCCCATTTGTATATTTGTCAATCACAGGTTGTCCTTCTCCAGGATTTTCTTTAGTAAAAACAGAACAGAAGTATTTTAAATTTTTGCATTTTCAGTGTCCCTTTCCACAAATCTGTCCTCGGCACTTTTGAGTCTTGCAATTCTACCTCTTCCTCTTCTGATCTTCCTCTTCTCCCAAATATACCTTAAAGTTTTGTCTCCACACTTCAGATCTTTAGTCTTCTTTTCTTCTGCCTTCGATTTTGCTATCCTTATTTCTCTTTTTGTCTCTTTTAGCTCTGTCTTGTATTATTTTCTGTGTTCCTCTGTTTGCGAACTTCTGAATTTTGTGAAAGCTGTGTTTTTTGCCTTTATTTGTGCAGCCACTTCTTTGGAGAACCACATAGGTTTCCTTTTCTTCTTGTTTTTATTTACTTTCCTTACATATGTATCTGTTGCCCCTTTTATTGCCTCCTTTAGTTTAGCCCACTGCAATTCCACTTCCCTTATCCCCTCCCACCCTGCCAACTCCTCTTTCAGGCACTTGGCCATTTTACTGAAGTTAGTGTTTTTGAAGTCTAGGACTTTGAGCTTGCTGTGATTGGACTCTGCCTTGAATTTTATCTCAAACCATACCGTGTGATGATCGCTGCTGCTCCCATATGCACCCACCCGGACATTCGACACGCTGGTGAGTACTAAATCCAGCATCAAACTTTCACTGGTTGGTTCCATCACCATTTGTCTTAGCAATGCATCTTGGAAGGCATCCACAATTTAACTTCTTTCCGGATTTGCAGAAGGAATACTCCAATCCACATCGGGTAGATTAAAGTCACTCAGTATGATCGCTTTCCCCTTCATGGCTATCTTTGGAATATCAATAATCAATTCGCTATCCATTTCTTCAGTTTGAGTTGGAGGACTGTAGACTACACCAGTATGGATGACAGTGCCATCTCCTCTTTCCAACACAATCCATAGTGCGTCTTCTTTTCCCCACGTCCCCTGCATTTCAGCAGCTTTAATACTGCTTTTGACATACAGGGCTACTCCTCCTCCTTTTCGGCCTTCTCTATCCCTTTCAAAATAAATCATAGCCAGCAAGGCTGTATCCCATTCATGCGACTCGTTAAGCCATGTTTCTATAATAGCCACAATGTCCAAGTCCATTTCCACCATTAGGACGTCCAGGTCAGGAACTTTGTTGGCTAGGCTATGAGCATTTGTGCTAATTGCTTTCCAGCATTTGTTGACTGGCTTGCCTGTATTTTGCATGGATTTTGTTCTGCATGCCTCTTCCTGCTTGCCATTTATGTATGGATTAATAGTGCGGCTGTTTCCAATGTTATGTTTTTCCTGGGAGCGACGTCCCGGACTTGTCCTCCTCCATCTGTCACCCCCTTTCCCTAGTTTAAATGCCTGTCTACGTAATGCCTGAATTTTTCACTTAGGATCCTTTTCCCTGCGACAGAGAGATGTAGTCCATCCACACAGTATAGTCTCTTGTTGTTTCATCTATTTCTCCAGTCGCCAATATATCTAAATCATTCTTTTTTTGCACCAGGTTTGGAGCCATGTATTAGAGTTGATTATGTGATACAGCCTTTCTGCCACCTTAACCGAGAATAGGTAATTTTCTGCAATCCTTGTCAGGAATTCACTCTTCTGACCTTCAAGACACTCCAACAAAGCTACTTCTCTCCTCCTCCCTCTCACATGGTTCCTTTAACTTGGGAGGGGGGAGGGGAAACTCAAGTAAGACTGCTCTCAAACACCTTCTCTCTCTTGGCTGTGGCTCCTAGAGCTTCCGAAGTAAATTGTCTACGGCCTCAGTGAATCCTTTAGCTTCTTTAATCCTACAGGACAGTTGACTATTGGGACCCTGTACGGGGTAGTCCAGAGAAATGAATCCTTGAATGCTGACCCCGCTCAGGCAGGTCTTCAGAACCAGGAACACTGTCCTCCCAGATCTTCTTCTTTCTGGACCTCCCTTCCACAGATGAAGACATGTTTCTCTCTTTTTCCTTTCCCTCAAACTGTTAAGTACTTCAGGATAAAATCCCTCAAGACCTGGGAGTTCAAGGCTGAATGAGCTTACTACCTGTCTTTGGACAGCAGTAAAGAGGCAAAAGACAATTTTCCTTTCCAAAGTAGGGCTTTAGCTTTATTTACATTTCTGCATTTTCATATCTCCTTCCCCCGGCTGTTTCCCAGTGAGAAAGCCAGCTACATACACACTTCCACATATCATACAGCTCTCAGTGCTAGTGGTACCCTGCAGCACCCCAACCTTTGCCAACAGACATTGGATTACATAGCTAATATTCATTTACCGGGGAATTTGACTGACCTGAATCACATACAATATACATAATAAAGCAAAGTCTAAATGTTATTTACCAGCGTAAACAGCTATTTATCTAGGTGAATAGACTATTTGAAAATTGCCCACCACCCCCACTGGTAGACGTACATGCTGATGGCTCTTTGAGTTTGTGTGGGTGGCAGGATTTATTGTTTTGCTTTGTCTGCAGCCACTGTTTGCCTTCCTGTACAGAAATGGCCACCCTAGGTAACCACCTAGCTTGCCTAATGGTTAAACCAGCCCTGAACATAAAAACATTTCCAGGATCTAACCATTCACATTTTTGCAAAAATTACTCCGTAACCCTCAATCTGGCAATTTGAGATGTTCAGTGGTGACTTTCTAAAAGTGGTTTCTTGTAGTAGGGATTGTTTTTTTCTTCCTAACAGGATTATTTATTGCTTCAATTTTTTGCTTGTCAGTATTGAAAGCTGTTAGGTATATGATTATCTGTCGGTCAACCGAAAGGAGTGCATATCGGGCCCTGGGCTGCAGTTGCCCCCACAGAGTGTGACCTAGCGCTGTGCCCTGGAATGCCAAAGTAAAGGTTACTGTGTGAAGTGTGCAATTTCAGAACTGTAATACAGTACGGTGTACAGTCTCCGCAGACAGCTGTGGCAGCTTGGATTTACTTCTGCATCTTTCTTATGACTCTGTTGCTAATGTGTTTTCCAACTGTGATGCTCGATACTACTTTTCTGCAGAACTTTTTGATTGCAAGGTATTTGTAATTCTCATTTTGTCATGGAGATGATATGTCCTTTCCAGAATCATTGTTCTTCACTCTTCTTATTGACCTCTATGCCAGTGTTTCCTGTTGAAAAGAATGGATTTATGATCTCTTTTTTTTGGTAGGGCCACTAAAGTCTTCCTCCTCCCCCACCCTCCACTTGCTGGCTCAAAAATATAGGTTCATAGACCGCTTATAAGACCATTATATTTTGCATTTCTGGAAGCATGAACTTTCTTTCAGCTGTACAGATCAGAACAGTCCCTGGACTGAAGAGTGTGCTCCGACTGATGTGTTTTATTTCTCATCAACAGTCGGGCATTCACGTTCTCAGTATAATTTAGAAGCTGGATGTCCAATACGCAAAGGGGATTTTTTTGTTAGCAGGGTCCACTAACTGGATAAACCCTACTGCGAGGGATATTCAGCGTCTAGTGCTACCGAGTATCCCCTCTAACCACCTTGGCACTGCTCAGATAGTGCTGGGGTAGTCCGTGGATGGGGCGAGAGCAGTCTTAGCAGTAATTTTCATTCTGCTAACCAGATAAGTGCCCACATAAAGTTAAGTCACTTCAATAGCTGTTCTTACTTTATGTGGTTTGGCTGTCTGGAAAATAGCTAGATATTGTTGCTGTCCAGATAGTTGTGTCTGTCGGTGCTGAAACCAGATATTCAGCACCGGAGGATATCTGGATTCTGGAACTGAATATCTGGTTTCACGTTGGCCTGCGGCAGACAGGTGCTTTAAAAACGCTTTCTGATATGAGTGGAATATCAGACCCTAGATACACTAATACAGTTTATGATTTCTTACACTAGGACTTGGATGTCATAGGGGAAAGATAAGAAGGGTGACCACCCTGCGCGTCATGCATTCTTTTTGAGTCAGTTTGTGAACACATCCTTCTCATTCACCCCCCCCCCCCCACCTCACCCCTACCCACCCGTGACAGCCTGAATTATCTTAAGAGGCTTAGAAATTATACATAGACAGGGTAATTTTTATAAAACCTTTTCTGCAAATATGTGGCTACCTATATATTGTAAAAAGACCTTTAGAAAATACCATTTGGCCTAAACGTATGTGCCTTGTCATGAAGATACATACTTTACCAGTAGGCATAGCTAGGCGCGCAGTCTTGGTGGAGCGCAGGCAGAGTTTACAAATACATGAGCTGATTGTAACAGGGTTTGATAAACCACAGGCACGGGGTGGTCATGGTGTCTAAAAAAAAATTGGACCTGGTGTCTAGGTTTTGCAAGCAGAGCACATGGGGCAGCCGCATCAAGGCCATACAGCATTAGTGACTGCTTGTCATTATCTGGAAATGGAAAACAAGAGAAGGGGAAAAGGGATGCAACCTCTGAGCGGCAAGAGCAAGTTAAGTGTACCTTGGGAAATGTAGCTAGAGTGCTACCATCGGCAGATGCAGCAGCACCAGCCCTCACAGAGCCTTGTTATCAGGAGGTGACGAGCGCTAGCAATGGCAGAAGCAGCCACCTGGAGCTTTGTTAATCACGAGCTGATTTAGAGCTCTTAGCAGGGGCAGAAGCAGCCCACATAGAGCCTTGTTAATCGGGAGATTCTGCAGAAGTCCCGTTGGTAGGATCAATATATAAATTTCATAAAGCCTTTTTTTGTGGAATGGGGGGGGGGGGGAAGGATTGAGAGAGGGGAGATTCAGTGAGGCTATTGCTGGGAGGGATGCGATGCCACGGCTGCTGCTGGGGTCAGTGGGTGATGAAGAGGCTTTAGATTGCAGCTGCTGGGAGCTGGTGAGTGGGCAATGGGGAGAGGCTAAAACCATGACTGTTTGGGATGAGTGGGTTACAGGGAGAGACTGGGGCAGAGAATAGTGGAGGCAGGTGGATACAGCCCCACACCTGACCCCAAGGACCCTCAACTGCAGCCTCAACCTCTACCCATTGCACGTCCATCCCAGCAACTGCAGCCTAAAGCTTCGCTATCATTAGAGAGGCTGCAGCTGCTGGGAACTGGCGATGGTGGCGGCAAGAGGCTGAGGGTGCGGTGGCAATGCCATTTAAACTGCAATGCAGCACTTACCTAAACTCTCCAGCACTGTAATACTGTTCCTGCTCTTTGACCTGTCACTTCCACCCCCTCTGACGCAGACTTTCTGTTTGCATAGGGGCAGAAGAGGCAGGTCAAAGAGAAAAGGAACAGCAACACAGCTGTATGGAGGTCCACATAGTCTACATGAGCAGTTGGGCCTAGGAGGGCAGAAGAGGACAGTGGCCCAATGCACAGCCTTTCACTATGGCTGCCACTGCCGCCTCCCCCTTTACCTCTGTCTTTTGCTGCATGATCGGGAGAGAGAGGGAATACAAGTACCAGGAGTTTGTGGTTGCAGGAGCAAGCTGGGGGATAGGGTAGAGCAAACTTGGAGGGTCTGCTATGGGGGTGGGGGAAAACAATGAGAGGTAGGGGAGAGTGTGTGGGGGAAGAGGGAAGAGCAAGCTAGGGAGAAAGAGGTGGGGGTATGCATGGGAGGGAGGAAACATTGGAGACAGACTGCATTAAGGTTCTTACAGGAAATTAGAGGGAGCACAAACTAGGGATCCGGGAAGGCTTGAGGGTTGGGGAGAAAGGGGCGAGGAGGGGAAAAGAAAGGGGCGTTTTCAAACCAAGGGAAATTGTTCAATCTTATGATGGCAGAATGCTACACAAAAAAATAGAAAAAAAAATGCAGAATTTAAGTGCTGTATGCAGGATTTTTTTTTAAATTTTCCTTTTTTAATTGAACAAACATATTGCAAAACTCAAGACCTAAACATGGCCCTTTTAACAGGTAATACAATGTCCAAAATCATTTTATACACTTATAATCCCCTACCCTCCTTCCCTCTCCTATCTCCCTCCCCCATTGCTTAATACAGCACTCTCTGTACTTAACATTCCCCCTCATTCTTCTCTTCCCATTCCCCTCCCTGCGATGAGTTATTAGTTTCTCGACTCCACTGCCCCTTCCATACGTGCCTTCTGGTGGCACTTCATCCATTTCCACACCCCACCCCATTGGCTTTGTATCTTATTCAAGGTTCCTCGTTTCGCAGCTGTTAAGGAATGCATTGAATAGAGGTGTTCTAGTCTCCTTAAGAAACCCTTTATCCCCATTAGGTTGAGGTATCTCCATCTTGAGATTTTACATCTGGCTGCCACGATGCAGTGTTGGAGTACTCCCCTAGATTGGCTAGGAACGCCCTCCATACTATAAAACAAGAGGACCATGGTGGGATCCCTAGGAATTGTAATCTCCAGTATGTCCTCCACCACCCCTAGTATCAATTCCCAATATCTTTGACTTCTCTACATGCCCATCACATATGATAATATGTCCCAGTCTCTCCACAATTATGCCAACAGGCCGCTGATGATCGAACCCCTGCCTTGTGTAGTCTGACTAGTGTGTAGTATCACTGCATGAGTATTTTATATCCATGTTCTACTATTGGTGGTTGCTATGGAGATTTAACTGTGTTGCAAGATATATTTGCATTCGTTTTCTCCCCACTTCACTCCCAGATCTTTTTACCAACTTTCCATGTATCCCACCGTAAATGTGTCTACTGGTCCTAAACCTCTATATATTTGGGATAGCAGACCTCTTCAGTTTCTTACCCCTGTAGATATCCCCTTGAACCATGTCCTTTTTTCATCAGTTCCCGCCTGGTCTGTTCTCGTGTGAACTTGTAGTAGATCTGAGTGTAGTTGTAGCCAACTTGTCTATCTAGGTGGTAAAGATCTCGGAGGCCCTTAAATGGCCATAGCTTCCCCCTGTTTAAGAGCTGTCCTACCTGTGTAATCCCTTTCTCCTCCCATTTCAACCATACCTGTGTGTCTGGACCCTCTCCTTCCCAAAACAATCAGAGCTGTTGCAACCGACACCCTTTTGCCTCCAGTTAGTTCCAAACAGCTTTTGAACCAGATACTCAGCGTCTGTCTGATATATAGGTTCACAATTTTTGTTTTCCTTTTACTCCATATCCATTTCCCCAAGACCCCACTCTGAGCCAACTCATGCTCTATTTGGACCCACTGCTTGAAGGGTTTTTTAAGTCAAGTACAAACCCCACTTAGCTGCGCTGCTTTATAGTAGCATTGTAGATCTGGCAGCCCTAGCCCTCCCTTGCTTTTCACCCTCTGTAGTGTGGTAGGCTATGGCCTGTAAATTAGGCCTAGATCCTAACCCCCACCTGAGAGTAGTATTGAAAAGAACCAAAGTTTAGAAATCTGCTTTAAACTGCTTTTTGAAAGTCCCTTTCCTTCCCCCATGAAGTTTGTATAAGTTCTTTATGCTTGGTTTGTTCTGTCCTTGCATTCTCTGAGCTAGAAATGACCTTGCAGTAGAAATGTATCTATACCTAGAAACTGTGCCTTTGTTAGAACAGTCCGAGAAGGGGGAACAGGGAGCTAAGCCCAGAGAGGGTCCCCGATTGGACAGGTGCAAGGGGCGTTGGGACCAATAGAAAGTTTGCAAGTATCAAACTGAAAGGAATGTATATAATGAATTTGCTCCTGTATAGCTTTGCTCAGTCCTTTTTGGATGCTTTCATGTCTGAGCCTGTGCACAATAAATTGGCTTGGACCCTGCAATTGACTCCTGGTATTATTTATTGCATGCTTATCAGCTGCTACATTTCTTGGTGCATTGGCCGGGAAGTGCGAGTAGTGTGATGGTATTCACGTAAATATACCACGACTTCTTGCCTCAAAGGTTTGGTCTGGCTGGAGCCGCACCTGACTGATCGCAGAGGAGCCTCTGGCACCACCGGTCCTCTTGTATCGGAGAGGACTCCTCCTTGCCTCCGCAGGTTGTTGGTTCTGGCTGGCCAACACCTCCGAACCTGAGGGGAGTCCAGGATCCAGCCCATGTACTGGTTTGGTATCGGGAACCGGATCCGGTGAGTAGAAAGTTTTCTTTGCTACTCAGATAGTCAGGTTTGGGAATTTGGTATGGTACCATTTGGTTTGGTAAAAGAGAGCCTGATCACCTCTCAAGGGTGGTCCTAGTACGCTTCGCAATTGGTGGGCGCGGAGCAGAAGCCACCGACCCTTTGGTATGATTAGTCAGTAAGGCCTTGGGAATTTGGGAAACGTTGCTAGCATGCTTGTCTATATGTGAATGAGAGGTCTGGAATGGCAGACTAAGCAAGAGCGGACTCCTGAGTAGCGCAGTTCCTGGCCGGGCGACCGCGCCCAGGTCGCAAAAAGGAGGAAGCGTCTGGTGTTTGTGTCCCTCACTGTTTCTAGGGCTGTACGGACCCCCTGTCTGTTGTTTGTATCTGGTTTTGTTATCTGTTGAAACCGCTGGTTTTCCTTCTGGTATAATGTAAGATTATTCTGTTGGGTAATTCATGAAACAGTTTACCGATTAAGGAATAGTACTGAGAAAGGAAGAGAAAAAAACAAAAACAACTCAGGAGTCACTTCTAAGCACAAAGACAGCTGTCTCACTGATTTTATTTTTTTTTTCAGCACAAGCCGAGAGACTGTATCTTTAGCAGGCAGAGGGAGAAGGGGTGTGTCTTTTACACAGCCCGCAGAAAGGAATGTTTTAGTATCCTTTAACCCTTTGAAGGCTTACTTTCAATTTTTAATCCACATTCTGCAGCTGGGTTAATTTGTGCTTATTTCAGGAAAATTGTACCTGTCTTATTCAATATGTTCTAATAGTGATGTTCCTTCTGCTATGGTCATGTATTATATATCATTTGGTAGGAATATTTAGTCAGAATTTTGGATCCCGACAGTTTTGGGCTCAGCCTGGAAAGGGTTAAGCTCTTATTAACCCCTTTCGATCTCCTCAACTGTTTTTGGTTATATCTCAGCCCTGCCCGTATTTCTAAGTCAACTGGGCCTGTTATATTATTGTTACCTTTCAGAACTATCCAGGGGGAGGGTCTAGTTCAGTTTTAGTGTGCAGGGTGAGATTCCTTAAAAGAAATACCTTATTCTGATCAGATAGGCTGTTAGGTATAATGCATTTGTGGGCTTAGCTTTGTCTTGTGTTTTTATGTTTTAGTCTTCAGCAAACACTGTCCTTCTTTCATTGATGGCTGCTCCAGTAGATTTCATGGTCCCTGGAGCTGAACTGATTACAGTTCTTTACTTTAGCTAAATGAAACAAACAGAAATGATAGAAAAATTAAGAAAACTGCTTTTGTTTTTCCTTTGACCTTCGAAGTAGAGGTTAAGAGCCCTGACAGGACAATGAAGCATCCCGAGCCAGTAGTTACCAGATTGCGACTTGAAAATGATTTAAATCCTGAGGGAATGAGGAGTTATTCTCACTGAGAACAGTGTATACGATAGACTCTAGTCATACGTAACAGATATGTGGCCGTCATGTTAGGAGCCATATTTCTTTCTATTGCGATTGATGTTATAACATGTTGCAAAATAATAGTTTTATATTTTAAGGACTTTATCTAAATTGTTCCTATTTAGAATGAGCACATACATCCATTATGCTTATTGCAACTAATCTAAGCTTATGTTTTCTGCCTACCCTTTGTTTACAGCAATAATAAGTTTTTAATAATTATTTTTTTTTTTTAATAAGTGCACCCAGAGGAACATTGTTGCATAGTTCTGACTCGTAGTCCACAGGAAAATGCAGCCTAACTGCCCGCCCCCTCTGTCTGTTGTCAAGTACGTCATCATGGGGGGGGGGGTCGGAGTCCACGCAAACTCTGTTGAAATGTATGACTAGGAATTTTAGCAAGGGATTTGCTGGAGACTATGGAATAGAAATGTCTCCGTCCTGATTAGAAATGCTTTGTGATAGGGAGTGGCCAGTACTGGTCTCATCATGGCCCCCTGGTGGTACCTTTGATGTTAGTATCATATCCTTAGTTCACCAGATTGCACGAAAAGAACATCCTGACCAGTTCCCTTATATAGACTTCTGGTTAAATGTTTGTGAAAAAGAGCCCTCCTGGATGAAACGTTGTTATGAGGAACAGTGTAGGATATTTGTAGCAACTACCCAAGGGGCCCAGAAGCCTGGGGAAAAGAAACTGCCTGTCTATTCAGCCTCAGAGTCCCCAGACATTCCATCCCTTCCGCCCCAGTTCCTCTATAGGCCAGTCCCCTCGGCTCCGCCACTATCCCAGGCAGAGCCTGTCCAGGAGGAACCCATTCCTGCAGTTTTACCCTGGGTGTCCTCCCAACGGCTCCCGTGGCTGGAGGAGGCGCTCCCCTCCCCAGCCGGAAGCTCCGGCTCAGTTCAAAGTACTCCGATTGGGCCACAGTCCACCGATGACACTACAAGCAGGGATTCATTCGCCAGTTCAGGGTCACTCACAGCCAGCGCCCAAGAACATGAAGTGGAACCCCGACAGTCCCGATTGCCGTATGCCTTTAGAAGTACAACTACCAGTAAAAGGGATGGTCACGTTATACCATTGCGTCAGGTCCAGGGCCTACCCACCCTTAATACCGAAGGCCAGGTCGTGATAGGGTCAACCAGCCTTGTTTATGTGCCTTTTTCCACCACTGATTTACTGAACTGAAAGATGCATTATGCCTCCTACACTGAGAAGCCTCAGGATTTGATTGCACTAATGAACAGTATTATGCAGACCTATCAGCCTACCTGGTCTGATTGCAGCCAGCTCCTGTCCACCCTTTTCAGCACTGAAGAGCGAGCGCGAATTGTGCAGGCCTCCATTAGATGGTTAGAAGAAAATCCTGTAGGAGATGCAGGCCTGGACTCTTGGCAAGCAGCCACCGCGGATTTCCCAAATGATGGCCCCAAGTGGGATCCAAATAGTGCAGACAGCCCTCAATCGGTTCCGCCAAGCCCTCATGCAAAGCCTGAAGGAGGGAGGCCAGAAAGCCATGAATATTCGTAAAATATCTGAAGTTCTCCAACGACCAGATGAGAGCCCAGCAGCCTTCTATGAATGATTATCTGAAGCCTCAGACTATATACCCCATATGATCCAGCGGCCCAGGAAAATTTGCACATGGTAAATGCTGCATTCGTGAGTCAGTCCCAGGGGAGACATAAAGCGAAAACTGCAAAAGTTGGAAGGATTTGCGGGCATGAATACAGCCCAGTTAATGGAAGTTGCTCAGAAAGTGTTTTGTGAATCGTGATCAAGAATGTCGGAGGGAAAGTGAACGTAGAATGAAGAAGAAAGCTGATTTTCTTGCTGCAGCTTTAGTTGAAAGACGCGGAAGAAGTTTCTCTAACAGAAGGACTTGAGGACGTGGAAGGGGCCGAGGAGATGGTCTGCCCCCATTGGGTGCAAATCAGTGTGCCCATTGTAAGGAGGAAGAACATTGGAAGAATGAATGCCCGAATTTTGACTCTGCCTCCCGGAGGGGAGGAGGGAGCACTTGAAGAGCAGGGGCGATTCTGGCATCGGGGAGGAATGCATCGCACACAGTTCCAGCAGGGAGAAGCTGCTATAGAGGGAGTGGTGGCAACCATTGAGGGCTACTACACGGATGAAGATTAGGCCAGACCGGGCTCCAAGTTCTCTCTGGGTCCCCAGGAGCCTATGGTCAGTTTGAAGATTGGGGACCAATATATGGACTTTATGGTGGATACGGGGGCCGGACACTCAGTGGTGGCCAGACCTGTGGCTCCGTTGTCATCCTGATCTATCACTATTGTTGGGGTCACTGGGGCTAGGGCCACCAAGCCTTTTCTGCAGAACTGCATGTGCGAGCTAGGGGGACAGAAAATAACGCACCAGTTCCTGTATATGCCTGAATGCCCTATTCCACTTTTGGGCCGAGATAGGCTTGCCAAGCTCCAGGCGCAGATATCCTTTGAAGGGGAAAAAAATGGAAATGACACTGAACTCAAAATCTGCTGGCCTGATGGTGCTGACTGTCCCCCGAGAAGAAGAATGGCAGTTCTATAGTCCACTTTTATTCAAAGTAGCTAGCCCCCGTATACCTACCAACATCTCAGCTCTGCCCGGAGTATGGGCAGAGCATAATCCTCCTGGCCTAGCGAAGAATATAGCCCCTGTGCTTGTCACCCTCAAATCAGGAGCGGAACCAGTGCATGTGAGACAATATCCTCTCCCACGACCAGCAATCGAAGGCATTCATCGTCATGGACTCCTTAGAGAATGCCAATCACCATGGAATACCCCCCCTCCTCCCAGTCAAGAAGCCTGGGACAGGTGACTACCGCCCAGTGCAGGATTTGAGACGAGTAAATAATGCAGTTGAAACCATACATCCAGTAGTACCAAATCCCCACACCCTCTTGGGACTGATTCCTGCTGAAGCTACTCACATCACTGTTTTGGATTTAAAGGATGCCTTCTTTTGCATACGCCTGGCATCCACCAGTTAACTCCTGTTTGCGTTTGAATGTGAGAACCCGACCACCGGAAGGCGAGGCCAACTCACCTGGACTCAATTACCTCAAGGATTCAAGAACTCACCCACCATCTTCAGTGCTGCTCTTAATCAAGATCTATCAAGTTACTCTGTGACTCCAGGAAGAAGAGTCCTGCTCCAATATGTGGATGACCTGCTTGTAGCCACCAACTCCAAAACTGAATGTGTGCAAGCCACCAGTGATCTCTTGCACCTCCTGAATGAAGCTGGATACAAGGTCTCCAGAGCCAAGGCGCAGTTGTGCCAAACAGAAGTAAAATACTTGGGATTCCATCTGTCCAGAGGGGTCCGGAGATTGGGACCCGAGCGAAAGGAAGCAGTATGCCACATCCCTACCCCTGCCACCAGAAAGCAGGTGAGGGCCTTCTTGGGAGCTACCGACTACTGCCAAATATGGATACTCAACTTCGCGCTCTTGGCAAAGCCATTGTACCAAGCCACCAAAAGAGTGGAACGATCTCCCATGGAATGGGGCCCAGAACAGGATAAAGCGTTCAAATCGTTGAAAGCAGTTTTGATGTCATCACCAGCCTTGGGCCTACCAGATGTACAGAAGCCATTGAAGCCGACAAACTCACCTTAGGTCAGAGTCTCCAGGTTACAGTGCTACACTCTGTCCTAACCCTCATGGAACATAAAGGAAATTACTGGTTCACGAATTCCCGCATGCTAAAGTACCTAAGCATGCTGTGCGAAAACCCTCGATTTACAGTTGATTGTCAGTCATGCTCTGAACCCTGCTACACTATTACCAGTTGGTCCAGGTCCACCCGACCATGATTGCTTGGAAGTAATGGATACTGTGTTCTCCAGTTGCCCTGATTTAACCGATCTTCCACTGAACAACCCTGAACAGACTTTCTTTGTGTATGGAAGCAGTCTTGTCATCAACGGACAACGTCGTGCTGGCTATGCAGTAGTGACCCTGGACATGGTAGTTGAATCTTCAGCTTTGCCCCCAGCAACCTCAGCACAGGAGGCTGAACTGATAGCCCTCACCAGGGCACTGATAATAGGGACAGGGCTCCGCTTGAATGTGTACACAGACTCCAGCCCCCAGGTCCAACTGTAATCCCTGAATCATTGGGCCCAGCCTTTGTCCATGCTTGTCACCAAGCCACACATTATAGGAAAAACAGCTATGGAAAAAGCTTTTAGGCCCCATTTCTATATCCCGCTGCTAGGGGATGTGAGTCAGATTGGATCCAAAATCACTAGACAAGAGCAGTTGGCTTTAGGTTCTGTCTTAGAGTCTCCATGTTTGGGTACTAATGTAGAATCTACAGCCCTACTCCTGCCACCACCAGAAGCTGGCAGGTCCACGTACGACAGAAGCTTGAGGAACCTACAGCCCTACTCCTGTCACCCACCGGAAGCTGACAGGTCTACGTACGGCAGAATCTGTGGAAGAAAAGAACTTAAGTGATAGCTATGTGTTTGCTTCTCCCATGTTTCCTACCCCTTTGCTTGCGAATGTTTACCTCAATCATAGAAAATAGTACTGTAGAACGTAAGGCAGCAGCCAGAGTGTTAGCCATCTGGCAGTATCAGGCTATAGCCCGAAATGAAGTATCAGTTTAACAAGAGTGATTTGTTTCTCACCCTCTCTTTATTCGGGTTGAGAATAATCAAAGGGGGGGAATGTGGTAGGCTATGGCCTGTAAACTAGGCCTAGATCCTAACCCCCACCTGAGAGTAGTATTGAAAAGAACCAAAGTTTAGAAATCTGCTTTAAACTGCTTTTTGAAAGTCCCTTTCCTTCCCCCATGAAGTTTGTGTAAGTTCTTTATGCTTGATTTGTTCTGTCCTTGCATTCTCTGAGCTAGAAATGACCTTGCAGTAGAAATGTATCTATACCTAGAAACTGTGCCTTTGTTAGAACAGTCTGAGAAGGGGGAACAGGGAGCTAAGCCCAGAGAGGGTCCCCGATTGGACAGGTACAAGGGGCGTTGGGACCAATAGAAAGTTTGCAAGTATCAAACTGAAAGGAATGTATATAATGAATTTGCTCCTGTATAGCTTCGCTCAGTCCTTTTTGGATGCTTTCATGTCTGAGCCTGTGCACAATAAATTGGCTTGGACCCTGCAATTGACTCCTGGTATTATTTATTGCATGCTTATCAGCTGTTACAGTAGTACCTTGAGTGCCACCCTGGGGGTGCAGCTTGCCATACAAATTGGGTTATCTGCCGATGGACCTTTTGCCTTACCACCTTCAGTACCTCCACCAGAAGGACATGAATAGGTAGAGAAAGCGTGGTACCAGCATCATTTTAATTGCTGCAATCTTACTTAGCCATATAGGTAAGTTTTTGGTTCCACTTCCAACCAGACTAGCTACTTCCCCCACTAACTTTTGATAATTTTGTTCGTACTGTTCTGCCTCCTTACTGATAGTGACTCGAAGATATCGAATCGTCTTGGTAGCCCAATGAAATGGATATTCAACCAAAATCCAGATAGCCTTCTGAATTCTTTTAACTCCCACATTATCAGCGGCAATGATATCTGCAGTCTGGACACCATGGAGTGGAGGAGTAGTCTAATGGTTACAGCACTAGCTTGGGAACCAAGAGACCAGGGTTCAATTCCCAGAAGCACTTCTTGTGGCCTTGAGCAAGTCACTTAACCCTCCATTGTCTCAGAAATTCCAAGTCATCAATGTCCCTGTTAAATGTGCATTAAAAAGTTTGTTACATTGCAAACCGCTTTGACTTTTAAATAAAAAAATATATCATCTGCAAAGAGGATGATACAACAGTCATGTGCTCCCACCTGAATCCCTCGCAAGTCCCTACTCATCCTGATCCATGCCGCCAATGGTTCAAGGGTCACGTAAACAACAATGGAGAGAGCGGCACCCCTGTCTCATTCTCCTTTCAATTGGGGAAAAATTAGAATCCTCTATTAGCTTTAACAATGCCTTAGGCAAGTAATATAGGGCTCTGACCCAAGCCATAAAATGTTCTCCAAACCCCGTTTTACCCATTACTTGAACATAAAGCCCCATGATACATTATCAAATGCCTTTTCCACATCTAGTTCAAGCAGTAAGAATGGTTTCTTATTTTTTTGTTGTGCCACCCACACTAGGTTTAGTATCTTGCGGACATTGTTGGCAGCTTGACGTCCTGGTGTCAAGGTTTATAAGAGAGAGAGGGTGGTATGACGCGCAGAATAGCAAATCCTTCCCTGGCTTTGGTAGCAAATTAATTCCTGCCCATCCCATCGTCCCCGCAAGTTTGCCCCCCCCCCCCCGCCCTGGGTAGGTTAAGGACTCTAGTGAGCTGCTTTAATAGTTGCTCTCCAAATTTCCGATTAAAAGGGATTTATAAAGCCGTCAAGTGCTTTATCTAGCTTAAGATTCTTTATAGCTTGCCTAATTTCCTCTCTATCTGTTTCTATCTCCAAATTCTCTCATTTCCTGCTCCAGCTTAATCATTGGTATTGAACTGAGATAGCTACCCACGTTATCCCTTGGAGGGGGAGCCTGCTTTGAGTATAAGTTTTGGTAGTAGGCTGCAAATTCCCTGTGTATCTCTTCCCCTTTCGTGCATAGCTGTCCCTGTGCTCCTCTTATTCCCATAATTTGGCCTCTAATTCTCTTCTGCTTCAGTTGGCGTGCCAGGAGTTCCCCCCTCTAGTTTCCTCCCTCAAGAAAAGGTCTGATGGGCTTGTTGCATGCGATGGTTGATCTCTGCCATCTCTAATGCTTTAACTTGGGCCTGTAGAGCCCTCATCTGTCCCGTACATCTGCCCCGGTGCACTATTTGCATCTAATTCTTCAGCCCTCAATTGTCTTCGAAGCTGTAGAAGCTATCTCTCTTTTTCCCTTTTTATGTGTGCTCCCTACTTCAAGAGAATATCATGCACTACCACCTTAAAGCTATCCCAGACCACTTTGCAGCTAACCTCCCTGTTGTAATTAATTGTGAAATATTCGTCTATTGATCTTTCTACTTCCTTTGCTACTCTTTCATCCTTCAGTAGAGATGCCAGTATCTTATTCTGCTGTCGTCCTTATGAATGTCCAATGTTACCTCTATGGGTGCATGATCTGATCACGTTATTGCATCAATTTCTACTCGCTTCACTCGTGCCACCCCCTCCCCTCCTATTCATATCATATCTATTTGGGAATATGTAGAGTGTACATGGGAGTAGCAGGTGAACTGTCTCTGCTTCAGGTTCCAGAGTCACCAGGTGTCCACCACCCCCTAGTCCTGTATGTGACGCTTGAATCATTTCTTATCTGCTCGCCTATATTCTCCCCTCCCATTTAAATCTTTTTTTTTTTTTTTTTTTTTTTTGCGTCCCATGTTATGTTAAAATCCCCTCCAATTATTGACAAACCCTTCCCCATCTTATTGAGTGTGAGGCCTATCTCTTCAAAAAAGGTTCCCTGGTTGCCATTGGGTGCATAAATGTTTACTATACGATACCACTCAGTCTCTATCTTCATGTGCACTATTAGATACCTACCAGCTTTGTCCCTTATTTTTTCTCCCATCTCAATCCTGTTTCCTTCTGCCATCACTATAGCTACACCTCCCTTCTTTTTCTCCACCTTATTGGAGGCAAATATACAAATCTGTGAATGTTGGAGGGATACTAAGTGTTCATCTTTATGTAGCAAGTGTGTCTCCTGTAGCAATGTTGGGGTTGCTTTCTGTCTCCCTATTTCTTTATAAAATTTCTGACTCTGCACACTGAGGGAGATCACCTTAAGAGCAGCCGTTTGGTTTTGTCTCCTCTCCCCCTCCCCCCAGCTTCCTGTGCCTGCTCCCCTCCCCTCCCCTGATTCATCCTCCTTCCAAACTTGGGGCTCGGAGACATGATCACCATCAGATTAGTGTCTCCCCAGGCCCTTCCTCCCCATACTTATTCACCTCCCCCCTTTTGCTGTTAGCTTCTTTTCCCTCAATTCCCACTCCCGCCCCGCCCCTTTCCCATTCATTCATGCTTCCTTTCATTCCCCACATCCTTTACCCTCTTCAGTCTCAGGCATTCTCCCCTTCTCATTCATCCCTCAACCTCACAACCTGCTTCATTTAACAGTTTTACATATTGTATGTCAAAAACCTGCACATGTGAATGTCTCTCATCACTCAGGCCCGCTGGCCCCTAGCAGAGTTCTTCTCTGGCCTCTTGTCTGTTCTTCCTGGCTCCTGTCCCCAGATTGTCGGTGCAGTCTCTTTCGGCCGTGCTGACCCCTCTGTCTTCTGGGGAAGCTTTTCCTTGTTGCTTATGTCTGTGGCTGCTGTTCCAGACCCTCCATGCTCTTTTCCATTAATACTGTGATAGCTTTTGTTCTGGACACTGAGAAACCTCCATCACTACTTATCCAAGATTTATTCAGAACTGTCTGCCAAGCCGTAATCACACCCTCCTTTGACTACTCAACATTATTTACCAAGGCCTTCCTAAAAATAGCCTCCACCCACTACAGTTAGCTCAGAGCACTGCAGCACAAATAGTCTCCGGAACCCCACATCGAGCCCACATCACTCCCATACTAAAGCAATTACATTGGGTCCCCATCACGGCGAGAATCAGATACATAGTAACATAATAAATGATGGCAGATAAAGACCAGTATGGTCCATCTAGTCTGCCCAGTAAGATGGCAGGAGTAGGTGCCCCTCTCCTGCCACTCTGTGCAGGCCACCCCTCCCCATGTCTTTGTTTAGGGGTGAACCCACTGCTCCATGTAGGACACCCCTATTTGTTGAGAAATTAGATCAAAGCCCTCATGATAATATTCAAAATACTCCACAATGAATCTGCCACCTGTCTTCGGACTCTGATCTCCACCCATCAAACTGACAGACTAAGAAGATACAGCACCATGAACCTCCTAATGATCCCACCACAGAAGACTAAGGGCAAGCAAACAACATGCAACAGGGCATTCACTCTATTTGCCCCCACCTTGTGGAACTCTCTTCCTCCCCTTTTAAGAGGATGCTCGGAAAACTGAATTCCGGAAGAACTTAAAAACACATCTCTTCCAAGAAGAATAGCACATCACTGTAACCCAAGACAACCAACCACCCTAGCCACATACCTTCAGACCAACCCCCATACACTTTGATAACTAGACCTAATACTGTTCCATGTCAAACCCAAATTACCTGACTAAATAGTTATGAACATTACTGTTACAGTGTTTCTACTGTTTGACTTCAATGTACAACGGAGTGCCTAAAAGCCCTGTTGGTTGGTTAATTGTAAGCCGCTTTGAATTGTAGAAAGGCGGTATAAAAGCCAGTTTAAATAAACAAATAAATAAAATTGGTTCTGTTTGACATCTCCTGCGCCATTTTTTCCAAATGGGAATGTCCAGCTGTATCTTGTATTTTCGTTCCACGTCTGTCATTTCTCGGCACTTTGGAAGAGTGATATGTGCCAGATATGCATATATATCCAGCTTGTATTGGCCCCATTTGAGTGTGCCATGCATTCTAGCTTTATTAGCCACTATTTCATTTAGGCTATAGTAGTGGAAACCTGCTATAATGTCTCTTAGTTTGTTTTTATTTGTTCCCATTGCTCCGGCCACTCTGTGTGCTCTGTCAATTCTATAGTCTTTTTCCCTCCGTTTCCACCCTAGTCTCTTGCAGTCATTTTTTTTTGTAATGTTTTGGAACACTGCTTTGCAATCTGCATACTGCTCTAGCTCCGGGATCCCTCTAAATCTAAGATTTTGCCTTCTTGCTTTCTTTTTTTTAAGTCGTCCATTTCCTGCTGCCTTTTCTCAATCTCTCTGTACCTTTGTTCAAATGCCATGGTGTTCTCCCCCTGCTCGTCAAGTCAGCCTTCTATGTCCTCCACCCTGTGCCCCAAATCGCATAGTTCATTTTCGAGCCCTTCGATTCTGCTTGCTTCCTACTCTTGTACCAGGTTAATGTCCGTTTTCAGCTCTCTAAACGAGGCTTTCATCTCGTGCTGTAGATCATGTTCTGGAGCCTTGTTAGTGCTCTCTCTTTGAGTTTTGTCTCTATGGTTTGGGGGCTGGGGGCTAGCGGTGCCTCTGTTAGGCTCTTCGCTGATGTTCCCACCACCATTTTCTCCACTGCATTTGTGCTGTCGACATCCTGGAGTACACAAACTCAATTCGTTTTTTTTCCCTTTTGCGGTCATTCACTATTGCTCTACTTTTATTTCCGTGGTTTGGGCGCTTATTTGATGCTGCTTGTTGGGTTAGGGCAGGGGTGGGCAATTCCAGTCCTGGAGGGCCGCAGACCAGTCAGGTTTTCATGATGTCCCTAATGAATATTCATGAGATCTATTTGCATCCACTGCCTTCAATTGTATGGAAATAGGTCCATGACTATTCATTAGGCACATCATGAAAACCTGACTGGTCTTCGGCTCTCCAGGACTGGAATTGCCCACCCCTGGGTTAGGGGAACGCTTTTTACCCCGATGACCCTCCCAGATCTCTGGTTTAGGCAGCCATCTTATCTGATGTCATGTGTCCCCATGCACAGGATTAATTTTTTTTTTTTGTGCAGAATTCCCCCAGGAAGAGGGAGACTGACCACTGATTATGACTGGGGATGGGGAGGCTTAAGAGTGAGTCAATCACCCCCCTCCAGCCAACATAGGCAGAGAGAGTATCTGTTGCTGCCTGGGGAAGATGGGGTGCTTGAGAGCTCTTTACAGTTTTGAATTTCTAGTCTATATTTTATTTGATCAGTTTAGAAATTTCTTAAATTAAAAAATAAAGCATTGCTTAACTAAAACAATGTTTTGATTTTGGTATAATTTGATACTACATTGGCCACTATGGAAACAAAATCCCTCAGGTCACTCTGTTCCTGCTATCCATCTGTGATTCCAGCTGAGCAAACATTAAATGTTTGAGTACAAAATTAAGTTGAACGAAGACCAGAGATGCATTCAGTCCAGCTTTTGTTCTGATTACCTATCTACTTTCTGTACCTGAGAGTCCAAGTGAAGCAGAACACATTGTAACCAATTCTGTAATAATTTAAAAAAAAACCTTTGACCCTAAATATAGCAAAACACTGTACTATTTACAAATATTATTAGAATATACCCAATGATATAGGAAATATCTGCTGATTTCACCCTGGATAATACAGTGGTGTCTCTAGATAGAAATATTTGGGGTGGCAACAATGGGTCAAGCAAGATATGAACAGGGCAAGCCAAAGTGGCATCTCTGCACATCACGCCCACTATAATATCACAGCCCCCCCCCCCCCCCCCCCCCCACGTTTAAATTTGCTATATAAGACATTATCAGTAAAAGTCCCCAGAGCCTTCTAGGCATAAAGAAACGCCCCTCCAGCACATAAGAACACAAGATATGCCATACTGGGTCAGACCAAGGTCTATCAAGCCCAGTACTGTATCCTGTTTACAACGGTGGCCAATCCAGGTCACAAGTACCTAGCAGGTTCTCAAAAAGGTACACAAATTCCATAATACATATCCCGGAAGTAAGCAGTGGATTTCCCGGGTCCTCTTTAATAATGGTTTATGGACCCTTCCTCCAGGAACTTGTCCAAATCTTTTTTTTAAACCCAGCTACATTAACTTTTATTACATTCTCCAGTAACATTTTCCAGAGTTTGATTATGTGTTGCGTGAAAAAATAGTTTCTCTTATAATTCTTAAATGGGTTACATTGTAACTGCAGTGTGTGTTCCCTAGTCTTTCTACTTTTTGATGAAGTAAACAACCTATCTACGTTTACTTGTTCTACTCCATTCATTCATATATAGACTTTTAACATATCTCCCCACAGCCATGTCTTTTCCAAATTGAAGAACCCTAACCTTTTTAAACTTTTCCTCATAAGAGTATCCTTCCATCCCCTTTACCATTTTGGTGGCTCTTTTCTGTACCTTTCCTAATTCCGCTATATTCTTAAGATATTGTGACCAGAATTGTACACAATATGCAAGGTGCAATCGCACCATGTAACGATACAGAGGCATTATAATATCCTTGATTTTATTCTCCATTCCTTTCCATATGATTCCGAGCATTCTATTTGCTTTCTTGGCCGTGGCTGTGCACTGGGTGGAGGGTTTCAATGTATTATCCATGACTATGCTCCTTGTGGCCTTGGGCAAGCCTCTTAACCCTCTGTTGCCTCAGTTACAAAACATAGATTGTGAGTCCTTCGGGAGCAAGGGAAAATATACACCATACATGAATGTACTGTACATTGCTCTGACCTGGTGAAAAGTGGTATATAAGAATTGGTAAATGAATAAAAAAATTAAAATAAAATAAATTAATATTTTTCCTGAGTGGTGGTTCCTAATATGGAACCTTGCATTGTGTAACCATAGTTTGGGTTGTTCTTTCCTAGGTCCATAGCTTTACACTTGTCCACATTAAATTTCATCTGCCATTTGGATGTTCAGTCTTCTAATTTATCAAGGTCCTCTTACAATTTTTCACAATCCTCTTGTGTTTTAACAATTTTGAATAATTTTGTGTCATCTGCAAATTTGAGCACTTCACTCATTATTCCCATTTCCAAGTAATTTATAGAAATATAGAAACATGTCAACAGAAAAAGACCATATGGCCTATTTAGTCTGCCCTTCCATATCAAATACAGTCCCTTTTTTTTTTCTTTAGAGATCTTCTGTGTTTGTCCCATGCTTTCTTGAATTCAGATAGTGTCCTCTTCTCGTCTACCTCCACGGGGAGACTATTCCACACATCTACCATTCTTTCTGTAAAGAAATATTTCTGCATAGTACTCCAGAGTCTATCCCTTTTCACCCTCATCCTATACCCCCCTCAGTGCAGAACTTACTTTCAATCGAAAGAGGCTCTCCTCTTATGCATTTATGCCATGGAGGTATTTAAATGTCTCTATCATCTATCCCGCCTTTCCTCTAACATATACATATTAAGATCTTTAAGTCTGTCCTTATATGGTTTATAACGAAGACCACTGATTATTTAGTAGCCACTTTCTCCACAGACTCCATCCTGTTTATCCGTTTGAAGGTGCGGTCTCCAGAATTGCACCAATTCTCCAAATGTACTATCACCTCCTTTTTTTTTCTACTGGCCATTCCTCTTCCTATGTACCCAAGCATCCTTCTGTTTTTTTTCCCATCACTGTTTCTACCTGTTTAGCCACTTTAAGATCATCAGAAACAATTATGCCCAGTACAATACAAGCATTGTAGAACCTGTCTTTTGGGGAAACTGCTAGGTACTTATGACCTAGATTGGCCACTGTTGGAAACAGGATACTGGGCTTGATGGACCTTGGTCTGACCCAGTATGGCAGCTCTTATGTTCTTATGTCCCGCTCTTCTTTTGTGGATAGTACTTCGCCCCTTATGCTGTACTGCTCCCTTGGATTTTTGTAGCCCAAATGCATCAACCTGCATTTTTTAGCACTGAATCTCAACTACCAAATTCTCAACCATTCTTCAAGCTTAGCTAGATCCCTCCTCATGTTATCTACTCTTTCTGGGTGTCTAGTGCAGATTTTGGTATCATCTGCAAAGAGGCAAACCTGGAGTGGATGAGTGGCCTAGTGGTTGGGGCAAGGTACTTCAGGCCGGAAGGTCGGGGGTTCAAATCCCACTAGAGGACAGCAACCTTGGGCCGGAAGGACTGGGGTTTCTAGTCTCACAGGTGCTCCTTGTGGTCTTGGGCAAGCCACTTAACCCTCCATAGCCCATGTTCCCTGTAAAATAGTTTTCTCCAAGTTATAATGCCCTGTTCAATGTAATTTCAGTTTGTTCAATGTAAACCGCACTGATGCAGAATAGCACGGTATATAAGAGAATGTAAATAAATAAATAAAATAAATAAACCTTACCCGACAGCCCTTCTTCAGACCAAGGACAGATCCCTGCGGTACACCGCTAGTAACTTCCTTCTCCTCAGAGTGAGCTCCATTTACCTGTACACTTTGTTGCCTCCCACTTACCCTATTTTTAACCCAGTCGGTTACTCTAGGGTCCATCCCTAGGATCCTTAATTTATTTATAAGTTGCCTGTACAGAACAGTGCCAAAGGCTTTACTGAAATCAAAGTACACCACATCTAGGGCTCTCTCTCTGTCCAACTCTCTGGTCACCCAGTCAAGAAATCAATCAGATTTGTCTGACAAGCCCTGCCTTTAGTAAACTCATGCTGCCTCAGATCCTGCAATCGATTGGACTCCAGAAACCTCACTATCTCACCTATAACAGCATTTTCATTCATTTACTCACCACAGAGGTCAGACTTAATGTAACTGGCTTGTAGTTCTCAACCTCATCCTTCCGCTTTTGTATAAATGGGCCACATGTGCCTTTCTTCAGTCCTCTGGGACTTCTCCCAACTCTAAAAAAGCATTGAAAAGGTCAATCAGTAGAGCTGCTAGAACGTCCCCAAGTTCCTTCAATATTCTGGGTCTATCTTTAGTTTAGCTAGTTCCTCACAAACACAGTCTTCTGAAAATCGTTCAAGATTCCCTTCACTTCTGCTCTTATTTGTGGCTGTTTTCTGAAGTCCTGCTCCTAGCCCTTCATCTGTGAAGACAGAAAAATATTTCTTAAGCAATTCTGCTTTATCCTCATCAGCTTCTATATATTCCTCCTCTTCCCACTTGAGTTTGACAATACCACTTTTGCACTTCCTCCTCTTGCTAACATATCTGAATAATTTCTTGTCCCCTCATTTTATTGCATTGGCTGTCTCCTTTTTGTATTTTTGCTTTCCTGACTACTTTCCTAGCTTCTCTAAGCTTTTCCAAATATTGATGTTTTGTCTTCCTCTCTCTGTGATGCTTTGTATTTTTTGAAGGCCACCCTCTTTTTCTTCACCTTTTCAGCTACTTCTTGAGAACCATAATGGCTGCTGCTTCCTTTTACATTTATTTACCTTTCTGACAAAAAGGTTTGTTGGCCTTAAAATATCCCCATTCAGTTTGGTCATTGCTTTTCTACATCCCCCAGCTGTTCCCATCCCTCTAATGACTCCTTAAAGTGTTGTCCCATATTGTCAAAGTTAGTTTTCCTAAAGTCTTAGATCATCTCTTTTGAATGGATTCCATCAGCCCTAGTCCTAATACTTAAGCACACTGGTAATCACTGGATGCAAGATGATCTCCCACTGTAACATCAGAAACACTTTCCCCATTGGTAAGCAATAAATCCAGTATGGCCTCTTCATGTGTGGGTTCTTTTAACAGTTATCAGAAGAGTTCTCCCTGTATAGAATCCAGGATCTCCTTACTTCTAGATGACACCGCAGGAGGGATGTGCCAATCAACATCCAGCATATTGAGCTCACCTATTAGTAGCACTTCTCTTTTCATGGCAATACTGCATGTCTTCTATTAAATCTCCATCCACTTCTCCCTGTGAAGGAGATCTGTACATCACACCAATGCAAATGGATTTCCTGTTCCCTCTTTCTAGTTTAACCGACAGTGCCTCCTCGCTCCCTTTTAAGCACTGTAATTCTATAGCTTTAATATTATTTTTTTACGTATAGTGCCACTCCTCCTCCCCTTCTTCCTACCCTGTCCTTCCTGAATAAAGTATAGCCTGGTATAATTACATCCCAGTCATAGTTGTCTGTGAACCAAGTCTCCATAACTGCCATTAAATCCAAGTCAGCCTCTTCCATTTAAAGCCTCAACATCTGGGATTTTATTCCCCATTCTACAGGCATTTATGCATACTGCTTTCCAAATGTTGCCCCTTTTACCCATTTCAACAGAGGTATTTAATGTTTTACTTCCCTGAAGGCTTTCACTTACCTGGGGGCTTTCTTCATCCATCCCCAATGAATCTAGATTAAAGCCCTCTTTTTAGTAGGTTAGCCAGTCTGCTATGGAAGATGCTTTATCCCTTCTTGGATAGGTGGACACCATCTCTACTTTGATGCCCTTGGAAAATCATCCCATGGTCCAGGAAACTAAAATGCTCTCAATGACACCATCCATAAATTCAACTCTAGGATGCGAGCTTCTCTGCCTCGGCCTTTACCCTCAACAAGGAGGATGGAAAAGAGAACCACCTGCACACCTATCTGCTAGGTATCCCTCCTAGCGTATCATTTGTGCCGACATGGATGAGCAACATCAGATAATCAGTAGGCTTGATGAGTCTTGGCAAACTCTCTGTAACATCTTGGATTTTGGCACCTGGCAGACAGCTGGACATCAAATCTGTTTGGCAGATGGATGCCTCAGTACCCCTCAGAAGAGTCACCAATCACCACTACCTTTCGTTTTTTTGTTGTCACTGATTCTGCAATTTTGGGGTGCTCGAGCTGGTTCTTCCCTTTCCTGGGATGTTTTCACCTCCTCTGCTTCCAGGGCTGCATTCTTCAGTCTGAGGGCTGGAGGACTTGGGTTGTCAATTCTGCAGGCTCTGGTGACTTGTATCCAACTCTCTTCATTCTGTAGCATCCCATCTTCACTTCTATCAGAGAACTTTGAATACTTTAAGAAGCATCTCATCAATTTACTTCTCATTGTCTTGAATGCTTCTCAGTCTCTCCACCTCTTCAATGAGCTCCTCCACTTGTTTCATGAGGGCTTCAACTTGCAGGTATCTTTCACATGGAACTGGTCCCCTGACTAGCACTGTCTGGACAGAGGCAGAAGCTGTAACAGGGACAATAGCCTTGGCAAAATGATTTTTCCCAGTAATCAGTTGGTGAAGCTTTGGTTCCTGTTGAAGTAAATGAGAGAGATCTACCAAAGTCCCTAACTTTTCCTCAGCTGTCCTTAAAGAGAAAAAGCAGCTAACCTCTTTTATGTGTGTACTATCAGCACTGTTCTATGTCCCTGTGTGTAGCCCTGCTTCCTTGCTAGACAGTTTAGCAAATTTTGATATTATGTATCAAGTTTATAGGATAATGTGTTCTCTTTTTTAAAATAACCTAATCAAAGCTTCTTGAAGAATGGCAAATTGTCAACAAGCTAATTGGGAAGTTGTCCAGTACTGTATAGCAAGACTTCTCACAAGGAGTGGGTGGGAAGGGAGGGATCTAACACCTGATGAAGTCGGTGACTTCAAAGAGCTTGCTTACCCCTTTGAACTTGAAGGCTAGAGGAGGGGAAAAAAACAAGAACTCTAACAGCAGAAAAGTAGCTTTACCTAAGAACACAAAAAATCCCTCTTGCAATACAGCAGGAAAATAATTAGCTATTAGAAATTAAAAACAAAACCCCTTTAAGAGCTCTCAGGCAGAGAGCTTGTATTCAGAGCTGCATGGTATTACCTTGCTTGCAATGTTAAAAAGCAACAGGCCCAGCACAGATCCCTGGGGATAGTCCACTATTAACCTTTCTCCATTGAGAAAAATGGCAATTTAACCCTACTCTCTGCTTTCTATCTTTTAACCATTTCCTGATTCACAATAGTACACTGCCTCTTATCCCATGACTTTTTAATTTCACCAAGAATCTCTCATGAAGGAGCTTGTCAAAGGCTTTCTGAAAATCTAAATATACTATATCAATTGGCTCACTTTTGTCAACCTGTTTATTCATACCTTCAAAAAAATATAACAGACTAGCAAGACAAAACTTTCCTTGGCAAATCCATGTTGGCTTTCTCATATTAAACCATGATTATCTACATGTTCAGTAGTTTTATTCTTTATAATGGTTTCTACCATTTTTCCTGGTACTGACATCAGGTTCACCGGTCTGTAGTTTCCCGGATAACCCTAGGAACCCTTTTTAAAAATTGTCATTACATTGGTAATTCTCCAGTCTTCAGGTGCTTCAGAGGATTTTAATGATTGTTCACAGATTACTAATAGTAGGTCTGCAATCTCATATTTCAGTTCTTTCTGCACCCTTGGATGTATACCTCTTCAGTTTATGAAATAGCTGTAATGCATCTTTCCGGTTTATCTTTCAATTCTTCTGATACATCACCTTTAAATACTATTTCAGGCATCTTCTTCAGTAAAGACTGAAGCAAAGAATTAATTCAGTCTACACTATTGCCTTATCTTCCCTTAGTGCCCCTTTTACCCCTTTTATCATGTAATGGTCCAACAGACTCTCGTAGTTTTTTTGCTACGAACGTACTTGAAAAAGCTTTTATTATGCGTTTTTGCTTCCATGGGAAGCTTTTTTTTCAAATTCTTTCTTCGCCTGCCTAATCAATGCCTTGCATCTAACTTGCTAGTGCTTATGTTTCCCATTTTTTGCCATTTGGCTTTTTTCCATTTCCAGAAAGATGGGTTTTGGGCTACAACAGCAATACAGTAAAACTAACATTATAATAGCTTTTCTTCAAAAAATTATTTTATGTGGGAATGATATTTGGGTTCTCTTCAGGATTGGAGAGGATCTCAAAAACCATGAACCTTCAGTCCTGTATCACATTCCACAACATGGTGGTTGAAACGTTGGCTCTAGTTAGTAAGATGCAACATAACCCAGAAAACTGCAACAACAGGGATAAGTACAGCCAAGAAAAAGTGTGGTTTGTTTGTAAGTGTCCCAGATTTATCCCAGTTTTCATGTGTCTTTCTTCATGCTTTTCACACATTCATTGTACATGTGCACCTTATGCATTTTTTTCTTCCCTCCTTTCCTCCCTCCTTTTTTCTTGCACTCTTCCTCCCATCCATCTAGTGCTAAAGGTTTTTGTATATGTACAAATCAATTGTACATGTACACAAAGGTTTTAGGCACCCATACAAATTGAATACATGCTGACGAATTCAGACCCCTACAATGGAACTATCCCCTTTGCAACTTCCCATACGAAAAAATATCCAAATTGTGATGTCACCTCTGGAACAGCACATGCTCTGTCACCTACCAGACACTTGCAAAATATCACGAAACCCTGCAAAAAGATGTTCAGAATGCACACAGGAAACTTTCCACACCATAAAAGGCCTAACTACCAGGGCTTAAACTGCAGTAACACTGCCTATAAAAAGACAGCATTGTAAATATTACACCAGAATTTATGGCACCCAATACACCTACTACTGGGAAACTAGAACGAGCTGGATTCTTACATATCCCTACAGAGACCCTACACTCTAGCAGAATCCTTCACCTCAGTCACACATGCATAATACAGACAGACCCTCACCTTATACAGAACAGAGGACCACAATTTAGAAACAGAAACATGGAGAGAAAAACTGAACTGGAAATCTCAAAGAAAACAGTGTAATACTGTAAAAAGAGAAAAGAAAAATGCATTTCCTTCTGTATGCTGCAAAATACAAAATAAAAAATTTGAAAAAATATGCACATTCCCAAAGCTAACACATCCCAATCTTAAAACATTTAAAAGAAAAAAATATATATATCTTTGTCTGTGCATTTATTTTTCAAATCAAGTTGTCTCTATTTCCAGTTTCCTTTTATTGTTTGGCTTTCCATTTCTTCTTTCTCCTCCTGTCTTCTTCTCTTCCTTCTTTACATCTGTCTGACACTTTCATCTTTTTCTCTATTTCTTTCTTCTGTGCTCCTCCACTCATATTTAGGCTTCACCCTCATTTTCCCATCTCTTACCTTCCAGTTCTCAGTCTTCCTTTTTTCATTTCTCATCTACCTGACAGCTTTCCTTCTCCCACTTTTAACCCTTTCCTAACTCTCCTATTGGCCCCTGTTCTCTTTCCCTCTCTTTCCTTTCCCAGCCTATTTTTCTCTCTCTCTCATTTATTCCCTCATCCCCATTTCTATTCTCCATATTCACCTCTTCCTCTCAAGCGTTCACCTACCTTCCACTGACTCTTGTTCCTTCACCAGCCCCAGCCCTTCGCCTGTAACTCAACCCCTCCTGACTAGGCCCTTTCTTCTTTCTCTTACTCAGCTTCCGATTTCCAGAGTTGCCAAGTTGCCAAGTTACCCAGTTCCATGAGTGAGAGTTAAAGCCAGTCCTGGATTTCTGACAGTCTCATCCAGATGCATTATGGGACCTGCAGCACTGATTCCAATGGGTAGAATCGGGGACTACAAATACCATACTGTATTGCAATGAAAATTTAAAATCAGAACTGGCAAAAAATCTCACTCCTTGAACTGGGTAACTTGGTAACTTTGCATTTCTCCTCTTTTTAACTTCTCCCTAATCCATTTTCCACAATCACTTTGACCTGCCACAGTCTCTTTATACTACTTATCAACCCCTTCCCAGGATCCCAGATCTTTTACACCATCTCTTCACTCCTCCTTCCAAATGCTTTTCCCCCTTCTCATCCCCTCTTTCCCGGTAGTGCAGGGGTGGCAAACTCTGGTCCTAGTGCACCACGATCCAGCCAGGTTTTCAGGATGTCACTAATGAATAGTCATGAGATATATTTGCATACGCTGGAAAGCAGTGAATGCAAATATACCTCATGGATATTCATTAGGGACATACTGAAAACCCGGCTGGATCGTGGTGCACTAGGACCGGAGTTGGCCACCACTGCAGTAGAGGCTCTTCCCCTTTGTATTACTCCCTCCCCCGTTCCGTTCTTTCATTACGGGCTGTTCCACCCCCCCCCCTTTCTCATTCTCATACTACAGGCTCTTCCCCCTTCCTTTCTCTCTCCTACCCACCCACTCTTCAATATAGGCGCTCTCTCTTAACCCCTTCCTCCCACCTCTGACTAGAGATTCTTCTCTCCTTTTTAACCTTTTCCTTTCTCTCTAGAGATTCTTTTCACCCTCTCCCTTCTTCCTTCTCTCTCTAGAGATTGTTTTCTCCCTCCCACCCTCTATGAATTTTCATTCTCCTATTACACACATAAACAAATGGAGGTTCATTCCCTCCCTCCCCAAAAGCACTTTCCTCTCTCTTCTCACCCCTCCCTCCCTGCATTCCTCTATTAGAGGCCTCCAAGGCGGTCTTCCTGCTGTAGATCTGTGGCTTTCTGCACCTTGGCCTTCTCCTGCTGCATCAATGTCTGTTCCCTCTGCTATTGTCATCCTCTCCTGGGATCCTCCGCTGCATCACTGACTGTCTGCTCCCTTTTGCCTCTTGATTGTTTAGTATTTTACTGCCTGTTGTACTTATTGTATCCTTTGATTCCTCTTACCTTTTGTTAATCTACTCTTCTCCTACCCCCATTGCTTCTCCTTTCTTGTCCTTACATTGGCTCCACTTTAGGTTTGTCTTCCTCCTTCCCTATTGCTGCTCCCTTGTCTTCTGCCTTCCTTTGTAATGCACAACCTGGCTAATCTCATCCATATCCCTCTAACTTCTCCCTCTCCTCCATCTCCCTCTTCTGGTGATTTCACCCCTATTCCTTCCCCTCCTAGATGTTTGTCTCATTCTGTACTGAGTTCCTCACGCAACTTGTCGAATCCTATTCATATCCCCCCTTCTTTCCCTTTCCTCTCTCCCTTTCTCTTGTGCCCTTTGGAACACACATTCTGTCTCTAATAAACTCTCTTTTACACATGATCTTTTCCTCTCTGCTTTTCATCTTCTTGCCTTAACCGAGACCTGGCTCCTCCCTGACGATACTGCCTCTGTTGCTGCCCTCTGCTTTGGTGGCCTCCAGTTCTCCCATACTCCTCGTCCCACAGGATGTGGTGGTGGGGTTGGCCTTCTTCTCTCCCCCTCCTGTCATTTCCAACCTCTTCCCCTGCCTCAGTCTCATTCCTTCCTCTCTTTTGAGGTCCACTCTATTCGCCTCTTTGCCCCTCTTCTTCTCCGGGTTGCTGTTGTCTATCGTCCTCCAGACAAGGATATTTCTTCTTTTCTCTCCGACTCTGACTCTTGGCTTTCCTTGTTTCTTATCCCTACCTCCCCTACTCTTATTCTTGGTGATTTTAATATCCATGTTGATAACCCCTATGATCCTCTTACTCTAAAGCTTCTCTCTTACCTCCTCATTTAGCCTTCAACTTTGTTCCTTTGCCCCCACTCACCTTCGTGGCCATTGTCTGGATCTGGTTTTCTTTTCTTGCTCCTCTCCCTCTGACTTCAGTAATACTGTTCTTCCTTTATCTGATCACCACCTTCTCTCCTTTAATCTTCACCTCCCTCCCCTCCCCCACCTCATCCTCCACTCTTTTTAGGAACCTTCTTGCCATTGATCCCCTGGTTCTCTCCTCTACCATTTCTCCTTCTCTCTCCTCTGTTTTGCCCTCCAAGTCTGTTGATATGGCAGTGATGTCCTATAATGCTGCGCTCTTCTCAGCTCTGGATGTTTTCGCTCTTCTCATCCCTCATCCTGTAAGGCATTCCTTACCTCAGCCCTGGCTCTCTCCCACTATTCGCTTTCTTTGCTCCTGTACCCGCTCTGCTGAGCGTGCCTGGCTCAAATCATGCTCCCCTGAAGATTTCCTTCATTTCAAATTCATGCTCTTATCTTTCAAAAATGCTTTAGCTCTTGCTAAACAAGATTACTTTGTTCGCCTGACTAATGCTCATGCCTCTGATCCTCGCCGTCTCTTCATTGCTCTCAATTCTCTCCTCAAGGTGCCTCCGCCTCTGATCCCTCCTTCCCTTTCTGCCCAAACCCTGGCTGATTACTTCCATGATAAAATCCATAAAATCACTCTCCAATTTCCCTCTAAATCCATGATTTTCTCCTTCCTGTTCTCAATCTCCCCCCCCCCCCCTTCTCATCCTACCCTCTCTTCCTTTCCTATAATTTCTATTGATGAAGCTGCTCTTTTTCTCTCCTCCTCCAAGCTCACCACTTGCTCCTCCAATCCTATCTCCTCCCATATCCTCTCCTCTATCTCCCCTACTGTTGTCCCCTCCATTTCTCATATTCTCAACCTCTCGCTCTCCACTGCTACTGTCCCGGCTGACTTTAAACATGCTTTGGTCACGCCTCTCCTTAAGAAACCCTCACTTGATCCCTCTTGTCCTTCTAATTATCGCCCCATTTCTCTCCTTCCTTTTATTTCTAAACTGCTCAAACGTGCGGTTTACCGCCGTTGCCTTGACTTCCTCTCTTCCCATGCTCTTCTCGATCCCTTACAATCCGGTTTTCGTCCCTTGCACTCTACTGAAACTGCTCTTGTCAAAGTCTCCAGTGACCTGTTCCTGGCTAAATCTAAAGGCCTTTACTCTATCCTTATCCTCCTTGACCTTTCTGATGCTTTTGATACTGTTGACCATGATCTTCTCCTTGACACTTTGTTCTCGCTTGGCTTTAGGGACTCTGTTCTTTCCTGGTTCTCCTCATATCTTTCCCATCGCTCCTTTAGTGTATATTCTGGTGGTTCCTCCTCTGTTATCCTGCTCTCTGTTGGTGTCCCCCAAGGCTCTGTCTTGGGTCCCCTTCTTTTTTCTCTCTATACCCAATCCCTTGGTGCGTTTATTTCCTCTCATGGTTTTCAGTACCAAGGGATTGGTGCGTTTATGACTCCCAGATCTATTTCTCTACTCCAGATCTTTCTCCTGCTTTGCAGTCCCAGATCTCTTGCTGTCTCTCTGCCATTGCTGCTTGGATGTTCCATCGTTGCCTGAAATTGAACATGGCCAAGACTGAACTTCTCGTTTTTTTTCTCCTAAAATTTCCCTTTCTCCTTCTTCTTTTTCAGTCTCTGTTGATGGCTCTGTTCTCCAACCTGTTTCATCTGCTCGCAATCTGGGTGTTATTTTTGACTCTTTGCTCTCTTTCTCCTCTCATATCCAACTCATCGCTAAGACCTGTTGCTTCTTTCTCTTCAACATTGGCAAAATCCGCCCCTTTCTCTCTGAGCTCACTACTAAAACCCTCACCCATTCCCTAATCACTTCCCGTCTTGATTATTGCAACCTGCTTCTTGCTGGTCTCCCTCAGTCTCATCTCTTCCCCCTTCAGTCTATTCAGCATTCCACTGCCCGTTTGATTTTCCATCAGTCTCATTTTGCCCACATCACTCCTCTCCTCAGATCTCTTCACTGGCTCCTTATCCGTTTCCGTGTTCACTTTAAGCTTCTCCTTCTGACCTATAAGTGCATTCACTCTGTGGCTCCTCAGTACCTTTCTTCTCTCATTTCTCCCTACTTCCCCCCTCATGAACTCCGTTCTTCCCAGTTGCTTCTTGCTATGCCCTTCTCCACTATTGCCAACTCCAGATTCCACTCGTTTCACCATGCTGCACCTTACGCTTGGAATAAACTTCCTTTGTCTTTACGCCAGGCATCTTCTTTGTCCCTCTTCAAACTTAAGTTAAAAGCTCATCTTTTCGCCTGTGCCTTTGGCTCTTGATTTTGCTGTTCTTATTCTTCTCCTTTTCTTGCTTTGTCTTTTTTAGATTGTAAGCTCTTTTCAGCAGGGACTGTCTCTTGTATGTTTTCATTGTGCAGTGCTGCGTGCGCCTGGTAGCGCTTTATAAATGCTTAGTAGTAGTAGTGGCTCTTTCCTTTCTCCCTCTTTGTTTTTTCTTCCCTCTTTTCCTCCCTCCTCCCTCCTTTTTTCTTGCACTCTTCCTCCCACCCATCTAGTAGAAATTCCGCCATTTCTTTTCCCTTCTTCCTACACCCATCAGCCTCTTGCCCTCCTCTAACACCTGCCTAACCACTAAAAGCGCTTCCCTCCCTGCCTTTCTGCATTCTCCATTAGAAGCTTTTCCCTCCCTCTGTCACCCCAGAGGTGCTCTCCTCTCCCTTCTCACCAGTTCCCTCCCTATCTGCCTCCACTCCACTAGTGGCTCTTTCCTCCTTCTCCCTCTGTTTTTCCTTCCCTTGTTTGCTTCCTCTTCCTTTCTTGTACTCCTCTCCCACTAGGAATTCCCCCACTTTCTACCCCCTTCTTCCTTCCTACTACACACACATATAAGGCTCTTTCCCCCCCCCCATGTTCACTCTCGTCCCACCACCAAAAGCGCTTCCCTCTCCCTTCTCACGTGGTCCCCTCTGTGCCTCCCTGCATTCCTCCACTAGAGGCTCTTCCTTCCTCCAGAGGTGATCCTGACTCCCTCTCTGCATGCCTCCATCCCACTAGAGGGTCTTCTCTCTCTCCTTCCACCCCCTCCCTCATTCCTGCTGAAGGCTTTGTCCTCCCTTTCTTGTTTTTTCTTTTATTTTTCCCCTCCATTCAAACCTTTTTTCACAGACCTGACATGTGAGTCAACTGTTCATTACAACTACAGCCTCCCCTTGTTGGCAACAGAAGACGTGTTAATAATATGTAACTCCTGGAGATCTTACTGCTGTTATCAGGAGCCTGGCCCCACGGCAGCAAGAGATGATGTCCTATTAACATTTCTCCTGCTACAGATGGGAAGGCGTCTGCACGGTAGGAGAGAACACAGAAGTGGCAGAAATAACCAGGTCTGGGAGCCATTTGATCAGGCACTGATTTGGTTGTCCTAGGACCAATTCAATGGCTAAAACTGGGCGTTGAGCCATTTTTTAGGGTAGCACTTGCCAACCTGTAGCGACACCACCTATGGGATAATACCATAAAGTTGCAACTATTTTCTCTGCTAAATCGAGGGTGTAGATGACAAGAGCCATGCTTATAGCCTATTTAAAAGCCACGTATTTGCCGGTGGCCCATGATGGGGGATTATAATCCAAGATTACCATAAGATTTTTCAGAAAGTGATTTTTGCATTACCTTCATCAGCTAAACTCAGTTTACAATTAATATCTGGGTCTTGTATGAGCTTTAGAATCACTATCATAAATCTTAATTTTGATGCCCATTGTCTTGCCTTGTGTTTTGAAAGCAAACAAGCCACACAAATATTTGTGTTATTTGCTTTCAACTCTGCCCAAATCAAAACATATATGTGATGTCTTTAAAAAAAAAAAAGTGCTCTCCAAGCTTTTCAGGAGTAGCATTTCCTCCTTAAGAGGATCCTGTCGCTGAATGTGACACGCGTCTATCTCGTATGGCAGCATGAATGATGGCATTAGTGACAGACAGCAGGCTGAGTGACATAAGAAACCCGTTGAAAGTGATATTGGGGGAAGGGAAGGACTTATTGTGCTACATGCTCGTTTCTCCTTTCACTATCTCATATGCATAACCAGGTCGTGTTTCACAGAGGAGCAGCAGAAAAAAAAATTGGTGTCAGAGAAGGGTGTTGTGATGCTTTCCTTGTGGAAAAGAATGCAGTTGGAGGATGGCTCAGGTCCTGTATCTGTCAGTCCAGTTGCAATTCTAGAAGCTGCACAATGCACATACCAGGAGTGCCAGGGATATAAAGTGCTGAGCTGCTATTTCAAGACACCCTGGTGAAAGAATTTGGCTCTGTATTTTTCATCTTGCCTGGGCTTTTGCAAGAGTGCCCTAGGTGAACCTTCTATCTTGTGCTGCCCCTCCCACCTGCAATTTTGATAATTAAACTTGGCAATCACGATTATTCCAACACCACCCTCTCACAATAATCCTGTAGAAGTGCATAATTGGACATTGTACAGATTAATATTAAAAGCTTTGCTTTGTATGTATATATGTGCCTGCTCTCTCTCCAGGTAAAAAACTGTGCTAATGGCTGTTTGAGTCAGTGGGGCTGTACAGATCTATTGTTTTGCTTTCACTGCTTCTGTTCTTTGCTGTCCCTCAGAGGCTGCTGCTCTAGGTGACCCTTAGGGGTATGATTACTAAATGGTGCTAAGAGTGCAAAGATGCCATTAGCAGGCGTTATTACCACGCGGTAGCGGATAACGCAGGCTTAAAGACCAGTAGCCTGTTAATAGGCATTAAGGTACAAAGGGGTGGAAAAGAGGTGTTAACTGGGCAGAGTGTGGGTGGACACAACATCTGTTCCCTTAATGGCAGGTGCTATTAATGGGCATTAGAGGCATAACTGCCAAGAACCTGAACGGCATCTCAAAGGTGGTGTTAAGAAGGGCTCATCTTAGGGGGAGAGAGACATTCTTGGCCATTCAACACCACACAGGAAGCCCATTTACATGTTAGCAGTGTGCAGTAACCAGACTGCAGCACTGAAATTAGTGATGATAGTGGTCAATTGGCAGTCAGAACATAGTGCCCTTTCAATAAAGAGTACTATGTTAGTGCCAAACTGGCAAAGGTGGTGCCATGTGAGTGATTGAGTGGGTCTGGTTTGTCTGCTAGGTGGACCAGGCGGCCACCTAGGGTATACATCTGCAATGTCTGGTGACACTCTGCTGTGACAGTGGCAGCACACAGCTGCTGTCACAAAGGACTCGTGCCACTGCCACTACCTCCACACAGCCGTGTCAGCAGCGGGTGGGTGTGACAGTGGCAGTGGCTTCTGCCTGCTTGTACTGTCGGAGCAAGGCCAAGGGTATCTGTCATCCTAAGCAGACCCCCTCCCCCCCTGTGCAACACTCACCTCCCTACTACTGTCGGAGGTTCCCCATGCCACCCCCACTCCAAACATCCATTGTTTCATCTAGGGCAGCTTGGCAATTGTCCCCTGTCGTGCAGTGGTGTGGCTTAATGCTGCATCATACGTGCTCACGGAATGACACATCAGAGGGGGGCGGGCGTGGCATGCTGGAATGACACCATGTGCGCTGCTGCTTTAAGACCACTCGCAGCACTGAAGTGGCAGCTGTGCCATACTTACAGGGAGGGAGGAATCTAAACTACTCACAGTGGTCTGCCAACTATGAGAATAGTCCAGGACTGGCCCACAAGCACACATCAGGAAATAGTTACATTGGTCACTCTGCTAGGTCACCCACAGACTGGAATGTGTGTGTTCATATATCCTGGCCCACCCCTCTGGCAGGACAGATTCCATATGTAAGACAAGAACATCAGTTGATCCATCAGCATATCAATGCAGTGCTACATGCAGACCTAACACGATGTTCCTCTCTCACACCTGCCTAACATACCCTGTCAGACAGGTATGGCACAGAGCCACACAGACAGAAGCATACCTCAGCTTATGCCCTCATGCAGCTTGGCAATGACCACATCTATAAACATGGAGTGATGCACCCATACTCCCACAGGACTGCTCTGTGGCTCCTAGCACATGGCCACTGTGTGTAAGAGAGAAGGGTCATGGGTTCAAGATCAGCCTGTGGATCAAGAGTGATATCTCCAGGGGTGTTAACCTTATCCTACATTTCCATATCTGCATCTGCAGGTGCAATCCTCCTCATCTCATCTAGCACAAGTCCCGACCAGTCTCCAGCCACACTGAGAAGCTGCACCAACACCCGCTGGATGGCAGCAAGCGCTAATAGCATCCACAAGGTGAGCGGGTCTTAGCAAGGTGTGCACACTTAGAGCAGGTGGATCAAAGTCCAAGCATTAAAGGAGTCCTAAGGGCCAAGTATAAATGCCAACTTACACCTCTTTTGGACAGTGAGATCATGTGTTTGAGGGGGATGTGTCCAGAGGACTGTGAGCAGTAGCAATATACTGTGTGTGCCCAGGCTTTATGGCTGTGCATACAACATGCTGCATGGTCAGTTATTCTGCAACTCCACAAACTATGTGAGACACCATTTATAGGCAGAAGGTTAGTTTACAGAATGTAGTTGCAACCTGTGGGAATCACTGACTGACAAGCTGTGCCTGTACACATCTTGTCCTCAAAGCATTGACATTCACATTCAAATGCATTGCACTATCATCAAGGCCTATCCACACAGCATGCCCTATACTTACCTCCCAAAAAGATACTGCTGTACAGCTCCTATATTGCCTGGTGGTTTCACTGGAATGAACTGAGGGGGGGGGGGCATGGCCTCACTAGGGAGAGCTCCATCTCATGTGTGTGTGCAGCAAACCTTACATCTGACTGAATCTCCAGGCCTCAGGGCACACCTGTCTGCACAGATGAGAGGCCTGATTAATGTCAACTGCTATAATAACTGTATCTGCAGCAACATGGTCAGCCCCCTTGGTGCAGCTGCAGTCTATTGGGAGCTAGGCTTATGTGGAGGCCTGGCCTCTGTGAATGTCTGGTGGAGTCACAGAGTTGGTGAGATAGGAAAAAAATCTGTTATGAAACTGCATGCGCCTTGCTCTTGTCCTAAGCTACAGTCACAGAGTTGCAATCTGGGGGTCTTTTAGCTTCATGCACAGTAAGCACCTACAGGAATGTTCATCTTAGTGTATATTTTGTGCAGATGGGCCTATCTTAACACTGTATACCAATCATTGACCATAGCATTTAGCATGACATTGTGTACTACTCCTTCGTAATAACCAGCCATATGTTTACAGAGATGACATGCATTGGTTTGCCTGATTGTGACAGTGGGACACTGACTCCTAAATAGTATGTGCACAATTTGCTGCAGGAATGTGCCACAGGATGTCATATTGGTTTCTGCATCACCTGGCACCATGTGGGAAGGCAATGCCTGGAGATGAATATTGGGGTGAAGGTGAGGGGGAAGAGTCCATACCTGTTTTTAATGTGACCCTGGTAGGTGGCAGTGCCAGCCAGAGGCTCTGCTCGGATGCACAGAAGCTCTAAGGGCCTACCCAGCCTATGCATGTTTCACATCAGGGGCCCTGCATGACAGTCACCCATTCTTTGTGGGTGCCAAGTGGGACAGCCACAAGGGCATTGTTAGAGTACAAAGAGGCTGTGGATGGTGGTGTATGTGCAGCTAGCAACTCTATGAACATCTAACCCCATGTCCAACCTGCCATGCTTCCACATGCTATTGGTGGAGGGTGGAACTGCATACAAAGCATGGGAGGAACATGTGCTGCACTGGCCATTTTTGCAGTGTGACATCGTATGGGAGTATGAGCACAGCACTATGTTCAATGCTCACTGCCTAAAGCTGTCCTCTGATATATCAAACAAACGTGTATAGGACTTCGTAGGGGTGAATAATCAAATAACCAAGCTAAAAAATATCACCCGTATGTTATTTAATCTAAAATTTTTCATACATATATACTACCATGGCCTTAATGTGGTCTCAGATAAACGGCAAGTTTTTATGTTCTTTTGTCAACCACTTGCTGTTACACTTTTTTTGGGTCAATAACTTGCACCCAAACCAGTGCTCGTTTAGCATCAATGACCACGGCCTTATTAATTATTTTATTTAATATTGCTCTTAATTAGAATTTTTTGCATTTTTCTTAATGGGTAGATACCCTTTTGAATTGTGATTAAAAACAAATATGGCTTAAATTGGTCTACTTAACTCATGTAGAACCTCCGTAGCCAGTGTCCCTTGTGTTTCTCTTTTGTACCACAAAAGGTATGAAGACCCCTTTTGTGGTACAAAAGAGAAACACAAGGGACACTGGCTACGGAGGTTCTACATGAGTTAAGTAGACCAATTTAAGCCATATTTGTTTTTAATCACAATTCAAAAGGGTATCTACCCATTAAGAAAAATGCAAAAAATTCTAATTAAGAGCAATATTAAATAAAATAATTAATAAGGCCGTGGTCATTGATGCTAAACGAGCACTGGTTTGGGTGCAAGTTATTGACCCAAAAAAAGTGTAACAGCAAGTGGTTGACAAAAGAACATAAAAACTTGCCGTTTATCTGAGACCACATTAAGGCCATGGTAGTATATATGTATGAAAAATTTTAGATTAAATAACATACGGGTGATATTTTTTAGCTTGGTCCTCTGATATATGACACAGTCTTCTGGTATATGACAGATGTATGAAGCCCACTGTGGGCCAACATGCACTTGCAGCCTTCTCTGGGCCAGTTTCCAGTGCTCTTGATATGGTATTAGCAGTCCGTACGTTCAAACAAAAAAGGGTACACAAATGAGGAGCAGAGGATTCTGGGTATTGTCTACAAAAGAGCAGGTTGCAGTGGATGTACATGAGTCAGAGGTTAGGCAACTGGCTGAACCATTGAAACATGGGTCTGGCACGAGCATGGCCTGAGTGCACACAGCTGTTCATGCTGAGAGGCCACCCTCACTGTGACCATGTCACAGCTATGTATCCATATAGTGCTATATAGGATTAAATTGCAATGACAAGGGTGCTGTTTCACTTTATGACATTCTAGTCACTGGCCAGGCTGCCGGCTGCCCATGCTGTTTGCACAGCTTCAAGATCTTCATCGTGGCTATGTGTACCTGCAGTGGGTGGTGACTAACCAACCTGGCACAGGTGGTGTGTGGTGGCTGACACAGTCCAGTGTTGCACAACATCTGCAGGCTGACTGTGATGGATCTAGTTGAATAGGTTTCGGTAAATAAAAGGCGAGCCACTTTCCAGGGCTGCCTGTAACCTGCTGGTGACTATGGTTGATGTCAAATTCCCCCTTTCTGTCTAGGTATCACTCATGCCATTCAGTTTCCTTGGAAGCATCTGACCTAACCTTAGAGTATAAAGTGTGCTGCTATGTGAGAGTCCCTGGCCAGTGAATACAGGACACAAGGGCCAGATGGGACATGATATGGTTGTAGAGAGTACTAAGCGCTTAGCATGACATACCTCATTCAACATCTACAGTATTCAGGTGGCAGAATCGATCTGCTCCAGAACCTGGAGGGACCACCTATTACAGTGCTTGGTCTGGGGACCAGGCGATGTGTGTCCTTTCTCTTATTCAGGGTGTACTGTGAAAAGGGTCATTTGCACAGGTGGCGGCTGTTATGTCCATGAAGCACACATTTCTGCACATTCCACAACTGATGTGATGGATCTCTGCAGTCTCCATTGGGTAAAAAGTAGCATATACTGTAGGTGGTCATATAGTGAAGTGTATCCTGGGAAATAACGGGACTAACCAATACCGGCATACATAACCCATAATGCAGCCATAGTGGCGACCCAGATAACTGATGACTGAAGTATTGCCCAGTACCTGCATGTCCTATATGATGTGGGCAGGATAGTCTGGGATGGACCTCATGAGTCATGAATGAGGTCTGAGTTTGGCATATGTGAAAACGTACTTATCTTGTGTATATAGCAGGTCACAAGGGAATGCCCACCCTGCACATGTGCTGCCTCAGAGATTAATGCCATACTGCAGCCCAGCAGACCTCAGTGTGCAAATGTTTGTCTTAGGGGGTACAGTACAGTGGAGGGAAGGGTATCTTGCCTTCACATGTGGCTTGGTTTTTGCACAGGAGATTACTACTGCTGCTGTGTTTCTGTTATGCAGCCGTAGTACTGAGTGTCCAGTGACATCCGTATTGCATTTGTACTGCTGCAGGCAGGTCCTAGATGTGGTTTACAACTTTCTCAGAATGTCCGTGCTAGGTTGTATGATTTCCGGGGTTTAGGCCATTGCAGGCAGGGATCTGTAGTCTGACGCATTCTAGAGCGTACTATAGCCTCATGTGGAGCTGTAGCTGAATGGATACAGCACGGTTTCAGTATGGAACAGACCAGGGTTCACCATCTATTACCTCTGAAGTATGGCTTGCCAATACATTTCTTAGCACATTGCCAAGAAACCCCAGGAGCTGCTGAGTCACCAGGACTCAGTATTGACTTGTGGTCACACATTGTTATTAGTATTATTCTTTTTTACATGTTATGCACATTGGGTCTGTAAGCATGCACATTGCAATCATAGCCATCTGACAGCATGATTTTATTGCCTCTGCAGCAGCACATTGCAAAGAGTCGTACAACTTCACCCTGTAGATGCATAAGACATGAGTTGTACATGATTGGAGATTGTAATGCTAACGGTGAATGAAGATCATTTGCTCTATCACATATATGCAGTACATGCAGGCACGTCACACTCCTTACTTACTCCATATGGGCATTATTTAGAGACACATCAGTTATATAGTAAATGACGGCAGATAAAGACCAGTATGGCCCATCTAGTCTGCCTGTAAGATGGCAAGAGTAGGTGCACCTGTCGCTCTGTGCAGGCCACTCCTCCCCATGTCTTTGTTTTAGGGGTGAACCCACCGCTCCGTGTAGGACACCCCTGTATGTTGAGAAATTAGATAGTTAAGTTTATTTTGATTTTATCCTGTTGCTGTAAAGGGTCCACTGTGTCTGTCCCATGCCATTTTGAATTCCGTCACTGTATTTTCCCCCACCACTTCCATCGGGAGGGCATTCCAAGCATCCACCACCTTTTCAGTGAAAAAGTATTTCCTGTGTAGGCAGTCAGTGTGCAGTTGTGACTGAGGAGGATCCCCCCCCCCCCCACTCTATAAATTCCCTGAGGCATGGCTGGTGAGTGGGGATTGAACTGTTACATCGTGGAGGAAGAGAGGGGCTTGTGAACTGCTCTGTTTCTCCTACTTGCTGCTGTTCCTGGTTCCCTGTGCAGCTGTGATTGAGGTGGACCCTCCCCCCCCCCACTCTATATATTTCCTGAGGCCTTTGGCTGTGGGTCACATACCAAAGGGGTGTGACCAAAGGGGCTGGACGCACCCCTTCGGCATACTAACGGCGTGTATGAGTTGGATGTCAGCGACTATCGGTGAGATGGGGACATGAAAAAACAAAGGAGGAGGGGTAAAAATGGGACATCTTTGGCAGCTAAAATTGTTGGTCCACTAGATAAATATTTATTTTCTTTGCAGAGTGGTCGGCCATCCCCTGATGGAGCTTCTTTAAGCTCCAACGCCACCACCTCATCCTCTGCCTGTGTTGTCATCAACATTATTGAGAATTGGTTCTCCTGGTGAGTTAGCTGGAGACACTCAGGTTTTAATTCCAAAGTCTGTTAATTTTATAGAGTCTCCTGTGGTTGTGATGGCCCCCTTGAATGGGGAAGTCACACTTAAAGATTTGTGAGGTGTGATTAATGCTATTGATGTTAAACTTTCTTCTACTGTAGTTTCATTATGTACTTTTACTCAGGAAGCTGTGGAAAAGATTTCTGAAGTGGATGCTAGGTTGTCTAAGGAGCAAAATTTGGTGGTCCAAGTGGAAGCTCAGGTGCAGTCGGTTTCCGCTGTGCAGGTGGCTTCGATTAAGGATTCACTGATGGTTCATGCTTGTATTGAGGCATTGGAAAATGTCCCTTGAGTCTGTAATTTGCGCTTTTTAAACTTTCCAGTTATGCATTTATTAGCACCAGAAATTCTTCTTACTAAATATTTTACTGAGATCTTGAAGCTGCCTCATTCTGTGGATATTGTTCAATTATATTATGTACCCTCTAAAGTTAGGGTGGCTTCATTGAATGAAGGGAAGTTTGATTCTCTTCATCCAATTGTAAGACAGAATTTTACAGAATTTTTGAAGGACTCTTCTGATACGATCACAAAAAGAAACACCTTATTGGTTATCTTTGCTACTGTGGCAGTGAAGGCAAAAATCTTGAAGTTATACTTTAAGTATAAAGATGGTCCCTTTTGTGGTCAGAAAATGATCTAGTCACATTAGGAAATACGTTTAACTCAAGTACGTCAGAAACAGTTTCTTGCTTTGAGGGAGAGAGTTCTTTCCCTGGGTGCAACGTTTTATTTACGATTTCCTTGTAAATGTCTTATTACTTTACAGGGACAGTCCTATGTTTTCCTTGATGTTTCTCATTTACAAAAGTTCTTGACTGATAGGCAGAGGTAGAGTTGGGCTATGTTGGTTGAAAGTATAGAAATCCTCCTAAATATGGTGCATTTTTGTGTCTAATTGTTTTTATTTATGTGGGTTATTTTTGATGGTGTAAATTCCCCAAGATGTGGGCTTGAACATTTTTTCTTTTGATTTGATCTAAAGTGATAGTTTTCTTCTTAAGTGGATTGTATGAAAGTGGAAATGTATAATTTGCAAATTCTATAATAATAATAAAAGAAAAAAGGGTTCCAAGGGTGATCCAGAAAACTACAAATCAGCAAACCTAATGTCCAGAACAAAATTACTGTAGATAAGGACAGACATGGTTTAATAAGACAATCAACATGGATTTAGCAAAGGAAGCCTTGCCTCACCATTTTGCTCTATTTCTTTGAAAGTGTGAATAAACATGTGGATAAAGGTATTTAGATTGCCCGAAAGCATTTGACCATGTCCCACATCAGAGACGTCTTAGGAAATGGAAAAAGTCATGGCATAGAAGGCAATGGCCTATTGTGGATAGGACTCTGGTTGAGAGAGAAAATTAACCATTCTCTGTTTTTTTTTTCTCTATCGAGAAAGGTGAATAGTGGAGTATCCCAAGGATCTGTATTGAGACTGGTGCTTTTTAATATATTTATAAATGATCTGGAATTGGGAACAACAAACAAGGTGATTGATTAAATTTGCAGATGTCACCAAATTATTCAGAGTTGTTAAATCGCATATAGATTGTGAGGAAATGCAGGAAGACCTTATGAGACTGGGCATCCAAATGGCAGATAAAATTTAAATTTAATTTAGACAAGTACAAATTGATGCATATAGGGAAGAATAACCAAAACTATAGATACACAGTGCTAGTTACCACATGAGGAGTCGCCACTGAAGAAAAGGATCTAGGCGTGATCAAAATCTTCTCTTCAGTGTGTGGCAGCAGCGAAGAAAGCAAACAAAATATTAGGAATCATTAGAGAGGAGTAGAAAATAAAACAAAGGATATCATAATGCCTTTTTATCGTTCTGTGGTGCATCTTGAGTATTGGATCTCCTTATCTCAAAAAAGACATAGCAGCATGGGAAAGATACAAAGTGATAGAGGGAATGGAATGACTCTCCTCTGAGGAAAGGCTAAAGAGGTTAGGGATCTTCAGCCTGATTTCACCGGACAGTGCAGTTGCTGTCCAGCTAATGACAATATTCAGCTGCTATCTGGATAGCAACAATCACATGGCATTAGAATCATTGATCTAGCCTAACATTATGCAGTTTAGTGGCTGAATATCGCTGCTATCCAGACCTGGTTTTAACTGGGCATCTTTTTGGTATTCTGTGGGGAATTCAGCAGCACTATCCACATAGTGCCACTGAATATCGGGATCGGTGTGATTTAGCCAGTTGGCAGGTCTTGCTAACCAGCTAAGCCCTTTTGAATATACCCGCCCCCCCCCCACCCCATAATTTCAGCAAATATTGCACGTGGCACTCAGAAAGAGAACAAGAAGTGAAATTAACTAGCTTTGTTTCTAGTAGTAAGGACGTTTTCATGATTCTTTCACGAAGCTGTATCATCAGTTCAACCCAAAATGAGATACATTCATTATGGTTAAGTTACATGCTGTGCTAATTTTAGCACATTTATTGAATTCCCTACTGTCAATGTCACTACACACCACTGCCCTTTTGGCTTTGTTGACTGTGCATTCCATATTTATGCTTAATTCAGATTCACCAGTTGGTTTAGGAAGGACTTAGCTACAATTATCTCTTCCCTGGTAACAAATCATGTAGACTATTGTAATTCTCAATATTAAGGATTCTCCAGGACCAAGCAGGAAGTCAGTCCTCACATATGGGTGACATCGACGTCGATGAAGCCCTTGCGGAGCATTTCCCCAGCTTTCCATGAAAGCCTTTGGGAATGCAGGCACACATGCGCGGTTCCCTTCCCGCCTAAAGGTGCCATCTTACCTCAGTCTCTCGTTTTCCGTGAAGCCCGCCAGACGTGAGTCCTCATCATCCCGGAAAATTGTTTGACTTTTTGGCGATTTCACTCTTTTTTCGCCTCTGGTTCGACGCCGGTTTCCCTCCTGTATGCTTTTCCTCCCACGCCCTTGGTGGCCCGAACTCTGTTCAAGATTCTTCAGGACAAGGCCTCAGTCCTGCTGGTGGCTCCCAGGTGGCCCAGACAGCCCTGGTTTCCACTTCTACTTCAGTTGGCAGTGGATCCCCCTCTGCCTCTGTGGTTGCAACCCGACCTTGTCTCTCAGGATCAGGGTACCCTTCTGCACCCCAATCTCAAAGCTCTAAATTTGATGGCCTGGAGGCTGCAAGGGTAGTTTTGGCTCCCTAGGGCCTGCCTCAGGAACTTGAAGAGGTTGTCCTAGCCTCTAGGAAACAGTCCACTAGGAAAACCTATGCTCATAAATGGAAAAGGTTTTCAGTGTGGTGTCAGTTATGTACAGAAGATCCCTTCTCCTGTACTGTACCAGTAGTGCTTCAGTACTTGCTGCACTTATCCAATCAAGGTCTTAAGTCCAATTCTGTTCGGGTCCACCTCTCAGCTCTAGCAGCTCACCACTCTCTGGTGGAAGGACGCTCTCTGTCGGTTCACCCTTTGGTGTCCCGGTTTCTCAGAGGCTTGCGCTTGCTCAAGCCTCCAATCCATCCTCCTGCCCCTGAGTGGGAGTTGAATGTGGTCTTGCAACAACTGACTCGCCCACCTTTTGAGCCGATGGCTACTTGTCCACTATGCTTCCTGTCCTGGAAGACACTCTTCCTGATAGCCCTTACCTCGGCTAGGCAAGTGAGTGAGCTTCAGGCCCTGGTCTGTGATAGGCCTTACACCAGAATTTATAGGAACAGGGTAGTCCTCAGGACTCATCCAAAGTTCCTCCCCAAGGTTGTTTCCTCTTTCCACTTTAACCAGGAGGTGGTTCTTCCAACATTCTTCCCTAGGCCTCATGCAAGCCAGGCCGAAGCAGTTCTGCATACCCTGGACTGTAGGAGTGCCTTATCCTTCTACCTTGACCGTACACAAGGGCACAGAAGGGCTACTCAGCTCTTCATATCTTTTGACCCTAATAATTTGGGGTTAGCTGTGTCCAAGCGTACCTTGTCCATCTGGGTGGCTGACTGTATCACCTGGGCTTACAAGGCGGCTGACCATCCTTTGCAGGGTCGGGTCACGGCCCATCGTGTCAGGGCAATGGCTGCCTCAGTGGCTCATCTCCGCTCTGTACCATTGGTAGACATCTGCAGGGCTGCAACTTGGTCTTCAAGCCAGACTTTTGCAGCTCATTACTGTCTGGAGAGGGAGTCCCGTAGGGACAGTGCTTTTGGCCAGGCAGTACTCCGGAATCTCTTTGAGGTTTAGGCAACTTCTGCCCTCTGTTGGGCTACTGGTGGAGGTTCTGTCAGTGAAAAGCCTTTCTTTGATGCTGGGACTAGAGGGAGTTCTCTTGTTCAGCCTGGGTTCCTTGGTAGCTCAGAGCTTAGAAGTCACCCATATGTGAGGACTGACTTCCTGCTTGGTCCTGGAGAAAGAGTAGTTACTCACCTGTAACAGGTGTTCTCCAGGAGCAGCAGGAATCAGTCCTCACAACCCTCCCTCCTCCCCCTGGAGTTGCAGTTGTATATAGTTTGTTTTGCTTGTTTGTGTGCTGTTCTTAGCTATGTCATTTGACTGAGGTAAGATGGCACCTTTAATTTAATTTAATTTAATTAGCAAGTTTTTATATACCGCACCTTCCATTGATCAGTTGAGGTTTACATGGAACAACAGTAAACAGGGCAATGCTGTTTTTACAAATAACAATATGAATTTACAATAATTAACATTTGTGAACTATGTGCAAGGAACCAGATTATATTATAACTATGTACAAGGTATATACATTTTCAATAACATCGGTTTGGGTTTTTTAGTATCTATAACATATCAGAGATGGGTTAAGTTGGTTGTTGGGACTATCCTTTTTCTTGTTGAAGGGGTGAATTCGATAAGGATCCGTAGTGCGTTGAGAATAAATGTGTTTTAAGTTTTTTCCTGAACTCTATGATTTGTGATAATGATCTTAGTTCTGAAGGAATGTTGTTCCAAATTATAGGGGCAGCATGGGAGAATGCTTTCTTATTTGTTGATTTTTTGGCCTTTATAAATTCCTTTGGTGTTACTAGTTTATTTAGTTGGTCTCGCCTTTGAGGAATATTATTGGGTTCTTTGTTGATCAGTTTGTTTAGGGTAAGGGGAGCTGTGTTGTTTAGGACTTTATATGTAGTTAAAAGAGTTTTATAGTGAATCCGGCATTGAATCGGGAGCCAGTGTAGATACTCTAAAATAGGTGTTATATGGTGGAATGGTGGGGTATTCATGATAGTCCTGGCTGCCGCATTTTGTGCTAGTTGGAGTTTTTTTAGAGTATGTTTTGTTACGCCTAGTAGAGTTAGGTTCGCAAAGTCGAAATGGGGAGTTATAGCTTGTATTATGCGTTGAAAATCCTGTAGGTGCATTAAGGGGCGAAGTTGTTTTAAAACTTTGAGTTTAAAATAAACTTTTTTTGTTATATTTCTTATGTGTGTGTCCATGCTGAGGTGTTTATCTAGTATTACTCCTAGGTAACGTATTTCAGTTTTTATTATGATATCATTATTTTGTAATGTAATGTGTGATGGGGGAATGAAAGTAGTATTTTTAGTTACTATTAGGGCTTCTGTTTTTGCGTGATTAATGTATAGGTTGTTTTCATTTAGCCAATTGTTTATTTTGTTGAGGCAGGTGTTAATAAGTAGTGTTGGAATATTAGGTATTGTGAATGGGACATACATCATTATGTCGTCCGCATATAGGTGATAGTAAACATTGAATTTTTTAAATATTTGACAGATGTGTTTTAAGTAAATATTAAATAGTAGCGCTGATAGTGCAGAGCCCTGGGGGAGGCCTAATTCCTGCTTGTAAGTTTATGAAGTGAGGTTACCAATTCGTACCGTTTGAGTTCGATCACTTAGGTAAGAGGAAAACCAGTTAAGAACCGTGGATTTTATACCTATTTGTCTTAGTTTGCTGATCATTGTTGAATGGTGGACACTGTCAAAGGCTGCAGAGATGTCAATGAATATGAGTAGGAATGCCTGTTTAGAATTATCTATGCCTCTTACAAGGGTATCGATTAGGACTGCTAGTAGTGACTCCACCCCGTGGTGTGGGCGAAACCCATACTGTTGATCATCAAGGGGTGCTGAACTATCAATGTATTCTTGGGTCTGAATTTGTACTGCTTTTTCTACTAGTTTAGCCATAAACGGGATACTTGATATGGGTCGGTAGGATTTAGGTGATGATTTGTCAAGGGTGGGGTTTTTTAAGATTGGTCATATCTGTGCATGTTTTAGAGAAGGGGGTAAGTACCCACTTTTTAGCGAAAGATTTAATATGGGGAGTATGAATTGTGAGAGGACAGGTAGAGATTTCTTTATCCATGTTACTGGACAAGGGTCAAGGAGTGAAGTTGTTGTATTGATATTTGTTATCATGTTCTTGAGTGTGACATTAGATAGAGGTTGGAAGTCAGTCCATTCATCTGCATAGTGGGTTTGGGATAGGTGTATGGAGTTTGGTAAGTGAGGGTGGGACATAGTTTTGTTCATGTAGTGGTTTGCCAGGTCATGTGGGGAGATTTCTGTAATCTCATTGCTAGAGTTGTGGGTGTTGTTTGTTAGCCTTTGGGCTATTGAGAATAGTTCTCTAGGTCTGTTTATTGCATTATTTAGAATTGAGGCATGGTAATTTTTCTTGGCATTGTTAATTGCATCTTTATATGAGTTAAGGAGGTTGTTATATGAATCTTTATTAATGGGGTTTTTATTTTTTCTCCATATGCATTCAGCTTTCCTCAGTTTTCTTTTCATTAGGTTTAGAGTGTTATTGTACCAGGGGGCTTTATCAGTTTTGGGATGAATGTTCTTCTTAGTAGCTTGCTTATTGGCAGCTGCGTTGTTAATGATTTCGTGCCAGTTAGATACTGCTACATCAAGATTTTGCGGGGAGTTAGATAGTTTGGGAATTGTTATGTCTAGGAACTCCTCTTCGTTATATTTTTTAAATCTGTAGGGTGGGGCGTTAGTTGGGGTTCGTTTGACTGCTGAGTTATTGATTGTAATTTTAAAGTCAATGAGATGATGGTCTGACCAAGGGGTTGAGGTACATTTGAGGGATTCAGGGTTATAAGATCTGTAAAGTACATCTGGCAGTAGGACCAAGTCTAGTATATTTCCTTTACTGTGAGTGCTGGCATTTACTATTTGGTGGAAGTCCATATCTATAGTGGATTCTAGAAAGAGGGAGGCGTATGACGGTGGTAGGGAGGGGAGGTTAAAGTCACCAAGCATTATTATCGGGTTTTGGTCAGTGGAGGAGCTTAGGAATTCAATTAATGGGTCCAGGTTTTCTGATTGTTGGTCTGGTGGTCTATAAATTAGACAGATTTTTATGTTGCCAATATTCATAATGATTGTGTCAATGTTTGTGGGTAAGTGTGATTGTAGTTTTTTTGCTTTTAGCTCTTTTTTTTTAGCATTATTAGTACTCCACCACCTTTTTTGTGGGTTCTATGTGTATAGAAGGTGTCATAATTGTTATTGCTTAGTTGGTTTATGTATACATTATCTGTGTCTGTTAACCATGTCTCTGTTACACATAATATGTCTGGTGTTTGGTTGTCTAGTATATCTGTGAATATAGGCAATTTGTTTTTCATTGATCTGGCATTAATTAGTATTATTGATAAAGAATCTAGGTTTTTACATGGATTACGATTTCTAGGCTGCGGGGGAGAAGTGCAGTTTATATGAATTAATCTATGGTGGTTTACTTTGGAATAGTTTTCTATGTAGGGTTGCCATGCTGGGGGACTGTTTCTTGTTGGGTTGTGTATGATTGGGATGTTTTTAAAGTTATTATTGTTTAGGCTGTGGGCGAGAAGGCGGGAAGGGAACCTTTAGGCGGGAAGGGAACCATGCATGCCTGCATTCCCAAAGGCTTTCATGGAAAGCTGGGGAAATGCTCCGCAAGGGCTTCATCAACGTCGATGTCACCCATATGTGAGGACTGATTCCTGCTACTCCTGGAGAACACCTGTTACAGGTGAGTAACTACTCTTTCCCAACAAGAAATCAAATACATTGTCAAGCACTACAAAATGCAGCTGCTAGACCCTTTGTGGGAGGAATGAGAACTGATCACATTATACCCATTCTACAGGAGCTACGTTGATTGTCAATTACAAGTATGTCCATATTTTAAAGTCCATCATTTGATCCAGAAACATTTGAATGCTATCCAAATTATTTTGGGAACATTTTTCTTGTTATGAACTCATCTGAAATTTGATATATTCCCAGCAGATACTAACAGTTCTTTCTTTGCTTTTAGCTAAGCTGTCTTCTATAAGATGACTAGTCTTTATCGTTTTACTCCAGATATTTGGAATTCATTTTGTGCGATAATCTGGAGCATTTTTCACAGTCATCAGTGTCATAGTCCTTGTTCAGGCAGATACAACATACTTTGTGATGTTCACTGATGTACATCTTTCCTAGGTACTTGGGACAGTATTTGAAATCTATGACCTGCAGTGAAAAAAATGTTGAAGCAAAATCAAAAGATAACAATGTTCTATTTAGAGAAAAGATATCAGTAAGATAAAAGCAATGGCTGGAGGTCTATCTGGCACCTGTTTCCAACTGAAAAATCAGGGACCATAATTAGAGAGAGGTTGAGTCAGCGCAGACACCAAAGAAGTTAGTAAAACTTAGTGAAGATCCTATAAAACTTGACTAAAAACCTACGAGAAGAAAATTTGTAAAGCTTTTCATAAAAGTCAGAAGGAAAAGTTAGCATAAATGCTAAAGAAGCTGCAGAACTACTGGAAATACATCTGGCTTGGCTGACAGAATAAAAGTAAGGAAATTTGCTATTTTGAGGCCAGTAAGGCACAATGAGGATCACTCTGGCTCTGTCATCCTCCACTTCTTGAACTGTTCTTAAGATGAGAGAAATATAATAGGTGAAAATGCATACAAATATTAGTTCTAGAGAAAAAGCAGCTGCTGCCTCCTGGCAGGTATTTGGATGCCAACCAGCAATCACGGGCAACTATCCAATTCCACGTCCTCAGAGCCTCCTTACAGATGGCATATGAGCCTGTACCTTCCTACCTGGTTGTCCATCTGGCTTGGTAACCTCTGTCCACCAGGTAAGTAGAAAAGGCTTTCAGCGCATTGACGATTGCTCTGAGCTCTAAGATGTTGATTTAGGAGGCAGATTCCTATCTGAACAAGATGTCCGATGTACAGAGGGAGAAAATGTGGGCTCCCCACCCTTTCAGAGAGACATCTGTTGTAAGAACCAACTGAAGATGTGGTTAATGAATGGGCAGACTCCATTTATTTATTTAACAGGTTTTTTTTTTAATACCGTCCTATCATTAATTCAGAGCTGTTTACATATAACATAGCACCGAAACCAAATTTTGACATAGAACAGGATGTTGAACTTGGATGATTATATGGGGTTCAATGGCGTGTTTTAAAGAACAGCTATTACATTAAAGAAGCAATGATTTATACAGGATGTAGTTAGTTATGGAGTTGAGGGTACAGATCCATTGGAGAGATTAACTGAGATTGTGTTTACAGACTGCAGAAGTTAGATGCAATGTGTCATGGGGTGGGTCCATAGTATTCCATAAAGAGAGAAGTTTTCATTGCTTTCCTGTAGTCTGATAAGTCCATGTAAAGGTAGTGGGAAACCCTACCAATGGAGAATTCTGACATCTAGCTGGAGTTGAGGTTAGGAACATAAGAAATGCCTTACTGGGTCAGACCATGGTCTATCAAGCCCAGTATCCTGTTTCCAACAGTGGCCAATCCAGGCCACAAGTACCTGACAGGTTCCCAAAGAGTCACACAGATTCCACAATGCTTGTTCTTTAATAATGGTTTATGGACCTTTCCTCCAGGAACTTGCCCAAACCTTTTTTAAACCCAGTTACGCTAACAGCTTTTACTACATCCTCCAGTAACGAATTCCATGGTTTGATTACACTGAATAAAAAAATATTTTCTCTTATTAGTCTTAAATGGGTTGCACTTTAGCTTTATTGTGTGTGTCTTTCTACTTTTGATGGTGTAAACATCAAAAAGTAAGTAGAAAAGGCTGTTCCACTCTATTCATTAATTTATAGATCTTTATTATATCCTTCTTCAGCCGCCTCTTTTCCAAGTTGAAGAACCCCCCAACCATTTAAGCCTCTCCTCATAGGTGTTTCCTTCCATTCCCTTTACCACTTTTGTCACTCTTCTTTGTACCTTTTCTAATTCCGCTATATCCTTTTTAAGATGTGGTGACCAGAATTGCACACAATATTCAAGGTGTGGTAGTACCGTGGAACATTATAGGCATTATAATATCCTTTATTTTATTCTCCATTCCTTTCCTCATGATTCCTAGCATTTTATTTGATTTGATTTGATTTCATGGCCGCTGCTGCACACTAGGTGGAGGGTTTCAACCTATTATCCATGATGACACTTAAAGCTTTTTCCTGGGTGGTGGTTTCTAAGGTGGTACCTTACATCATGTAACCATAGTTTGGGTTGTTCTTTCCTAGGTACATAACTTTGCACTTGTCCACATTAGATTTCATCTGCCATTTGGATGTCCAGTCTTCCAAATTTTCAAGGTCCTCCTGCAATTTTTCACAATCCTCTTGCGTTTTAACAACTTTGAATAATTTTGTGTCATCTGCAAATTTGATCCCCTCACTCATTATTTCTATTTCCAGGTCATTTATGAATAGGTTAAAAAGCAGCAGACCCAGCACAGATACCCCTAGGGTACTCCACTATTTACCTTTCTCCATTGAGAAAATTGGCCATTTAACCCTACTATCCCCTTTCTATCTTTTAACTAGTTCCTGATCCACAATACTACACTGCCTCCAATCCCATGGAGGATTTCACCAGGAGTCGCTCATGAGGGACCTTGTCAAAGGCTTTCTGAAAATTCAGATACACTATATCAACCCATTTACCTTTGCCTACCTGTGTATTCACAGCTTCAAAAAAAAAAAACAGATTAGTAAGACAAGATTTTCCTTGGTTAAATCCATGTTTGGCTTTCTCCCATTAAACCATAGCTATCTACATGTTCAGTAATTTTATTTTTTTGTAATGATTTCTACCATTTTGCCCAGTACTGACATCAGGCTCACCGGTCTGTAGTTTTCCAGATTGCCCCAAGAACCCTTTTGAAAAATTGGAGTTACATTGGCCACTCTCCCGTCCTCAGGTACTACAGATGATTAATGATAGTTCATAGATTACTAATAGTAGGTCTGCAATCTCATATTTCAGTTCTTTCAACTCTCTTGGATGGATACCATCCAGTCCAGGTGATTTGCTACTCTTTAGTTTATCAAACAGTTGTAATACATCCTCCCCGTTTATTGATATTTCTTTTAATTCTTCCACCACATCACCTTTATATACTATTTCAGGAATGGGTAACTTCCCTACATCAGAAAGACTGAAGAAAATAATTCATTCAGTCTGTCTGCTATGGCCTTGTTCTCCCTTTTTCCTCTTTATCATCCAATGGTCAACTGACTCTCTCACAGGTTTTTTGCTATGAATGTACTTGTAAAAAGTTGTTGTTATGCGTTTTTTGCTTCCATGGCAAGCTTCTTTTCAAATTCTCTCTTTGCCTGCCTTATCAATGCCTTGCATCTAACTTGCCAATGCTTATGTTGTTTCTGATGTTTGTCATTAGGCTTCTTTTTCCATTTCCTAAATAATACTTTTTTGGCAACAATTGACTCTCTAACCTCGCCTTTAAATAAGGGCTGGGTCAACTTATTCCATTGGAACCTGATTGTCTATTGAATGTGTCTCATGCAAAGGCATGCAAACAGGGTGAGTTGGACTACTGTTATGTGGCCAAGGAAGACCATGACAGTTCAAGCTGAAATTGTTTTCCCAGGCATGACAAGGGCCCTGTTCATGATGATGAAGAATGCCTGGATCAGAAAGATCACCGATTCTAAGGTTTAATTCCTTCTAATGTTATTTACCCTCAGCACAGATTAGTTTACCATAACATGAGCTAAATAATAACGCTAAGCATCTCATTATTATACAAATCAAGACAACTTGCTTGTTATTCATGGAAGAAACCACCAGCTCGTAATGTTATCTTTCTCCCTCAGGATATCAGGCCACTAAAGCACAGCCTGATGCTCCCAAGGTCCCTCTTAGAGGAGCAGGGCCAGCAACATAAACACACACCACTCCCTTGAACTCCCCTGGCACTTACCCGTGGTTTCCCTTATGGCTAGTAGGAAGGAAGGAATGATTCCCCAGTTGCTCCTGCCCTATCAAGCACCCAGATTCAAAATGTCAGCACCCGTCAGTATCTGGCTGATATTATCCATCTTCAACCTTCCCCACGTCTTCTTCGCTCGGCTCACGGCAATCGCCTCTTCCTCCCCTCCCCATCTCAGGCCCACCTTGAACTCGCCCGTCACTCTGAATTTTTCTTTCTAGGCCCCGCCTTATGGAATTCACTCCCACTATTGCTTCGCACTGAATTATCCCTCCCCCGCTTCAAAGTTCTCATTAAAACTCATCTTTTCTGCTAGGCCTTCAATCTCCCCTCTTCCACCGATGGTGCCACATCCCCAAGCCGTCCCCCCCCCCACCCCACTTTTCATAATATCCTCTCCTCATATTTTCATTTGCTCCTCTGTACCTTTCCCTTCCCTGCCCCTTGTCACCATGTTCTTTCTCTGGACCTGTCTCTGTTCTCTATCTTTTTCGGTTTTGTCTATCCCTGTCCTGTCTATTGATGGCGTTCCTTTCTGACTTTATTTTCAGTAGCCTCTATCCATTTTGTATTATACACCGCCCTGACGCGGGCAGTTTATCAAACTCTGCTAATAAAGAGAAAGATAAAATGGCACTAATCAACACCTAATGGTAGTCTCATGCAGGGACGGCCCAAGAATGATGAGGGGCCATGTGCAGAGACTCATTACAGGGCCTCATTTGCATAAATTTAATTTAATTTTATTTTAAAATTTATATGCTCCCCTTCACAAGCCTCTTTTTTGCCCCAGCAGTGACTAACATTAATGTGCATTAAATGCCACTGTGCCCATAGAAATAAATGGGTCCTGCTTCATTTAGTGCACATTAACATTTTTAAATGTGTGTTAACTTTTAGTAAACATGCCTCTTAATGAGTGTCAATACCATTTGCATGGTCAGTGAGGATAAGGAAAGGCTAGCAGATTTCTACATTACTATCCTTCAGTGCCAACTACCAGGTACATTAGGAAGTACTACAAACCCTGTGCATTTAGAACCCATAGCAAACCAGCCATATCATAGCAGCATTACTAGGACTCACACAGCACCAAACTCTATCTATAAAAAGGCAGCACTGCAAATATTAAACCAATATATCTCTTAGAAAACTAATATATCTTCTACTGGAAGAAGATAACAAGTGGGACTGCTGCACAGAAAGTACACAAACTGACTACTTCAGCTCAGTTACACATGTAAAACATAGACTGTCACCAAATACAGAACAAGGGATCACAATTTAGAAATATGAAGGCAATAATTAAACTGGGAATCCCAAAAGTCAAACTTGGAATGCACAACAACACTGGAGAAATAAAATTATAAATTAATTTCCTCTTGTACTGAACAAAAAAGATGTGCATCGCTGACATCTTTGTCATCTTTAACATTTCCCAGAGCTGTAGTATTCCAGTTAATAAATTCAAAATAAAATAGTTGTCTTCCAGCTTTTGTTGTTTGGGCATTTTATTTTTCAGTTGCAATTTCCCCAGTTGCTTTCTTCATGTCTTCTGCTAACTCTCCAGTGTCTGCTATTTGTCCTTTCTTCTCTCTTCTCCTATGTTTCCCATTCTCTCTCTACATCTGCCGCTAACATTGATCTTTCCCTGACAATGATATTTCCTGTAGCCTCCTGGTTGTTTTGTGGGCTCAGTGGAGGGATGGTTTAATTTAATTGATTATTGCTTGATTTGTATGATGTTTTTTTTTCCTGTTTAATATTAGTAGGATTGTTTTGGACATCCCTTTTTCTTTTATATGCATATTGATGTTGCATGTATAATATGTATAAGTTAATAAAAATTTAAAGTTAAAAAAAACAACATTGATCTTTCCCTTTTTTGCTCTTTCCTCTATTTCTTTCTTTACTCCTTTATCATCCACTCAAATTTCACCTCTCCATTCTCAATCCCCTTTTGACTTTTCACTTATCAACTTTCCATCTATTACTCTAACTGCCAATCCAGCCCATCTCCTCAGTTATCCCATTTCCCGGCTCATTCCTTTGTTAGTCTTATTCTCCTAGGACAAGCAGGATGAGTCAGCCACAATAGGTGTCGTCATCCGACGGCGCCGAGACAGAAATACTACTCCCTATAGCTCAGAAGGGCCCTTTGCCCTTCTGAGCATGGGCCACCCAGACCACCCCCCCGGGTCCGCCCCTAGCCAGCCACTATTCATTCTTCCTCCTTGCCAACAAGATGGATTTTCCTACACTCTCTTCATCAAACATCTAATTTCACGAAAACAGCAATTTCAGCAATTTTGCAAAGACAGAAACTCCAATCAACCTCTATTATGCCCAAACCCGGTTTTAAAAAATGTCCTACCTGCTCCAGAAAGATGAACTCCACGGACACCCATGCCTGTTGCTTGAGATGCCTCGGAGTCTCGCACAGGGTGGAGGACTGCACTCACTGTGCAAGAATGTCCCCCCATGCCAGGAAATTCAGAAAACATGCCCTCCGGGATCTTCTTCAAGAGGTAGGAACTTCAGCGCTGCAAGCTCCTGCTGACCATGCTGCTACTGACCACTTGGCCGCCCATGCTGCCCCCAATGCTCTTCCGATGCAGCCAACCTCCTCCGGATGTGCCCTCCCTGGCCTCCATCCGCAGCCGCGAGGCTCCTGCCTCCCACTCCGAGCTTCTGACTCTTCCTGCAGCTTCTTCTCAGCCACCGGCTATCCCGGAACCTCCTCTGCAGACAATGTGGGAGCTCCAGGGCATGCAGACAGCCATCTTGCCTTCCTTATTTTCCTCCGGCTCCGCCCCCCAAGGTGCCATTGGTCAGCGCCACGGCAATGAGTCCTCCCCTGACTCTGCCCCCCACGGCACCATTGGACGGCGCCATGGCAACAGGACTGCATCACGGACTGCATCACCAGGCAGCCCAGGACACTCTCCCCTGCACTGGCAAGCCTCTCTGTCGGCACGGAGACACCCGCGCTGACGTAGCAGAGGTTCAGGAAGACGGCACAGGCACAGGAGGAGGCACTCAAAGGGCAGTTCTTTCAGCAGCAGCCCAGCCCCAAAGAGACATCAGACATCGCAGGCACAGAAGCAGCAGCAGACACAGAAGCTCCAGCAGCAGACATGCTCACAAGAGGTACTACAGGCATAGGAGCAGGGACAAGCACAGATCCTTCCACAGACACATCTATGCACCCTCCAGCAGCCCCTCTTATGTTCCTCCTCCCTCCTCTGACTCAGAACCCAGGGAGGGTGGGGAGACTGCCATCCAGACCCCCACGCTGCTTGAGGCACAGGACAAAGTTCAACACCCAGACATAACGCAGATTTCAAACTTTCTCTCCAGCCTCTTTGACCAATGGGCAAAAAATCAAGCACCTACCTCTACTTCATCGGACCCAAAGGTCCCTAGATCACTAGCCAAATCCACAGAGCCTACACCTACAGAGACGGCTCCCCTGCCCTCCTGTAACGCTGTTGTCCCAACTGACCCTGGGCCACCTATGACTACGGAAACCTCGAGGCTCGATTTAGTGCCCGCACCGGCAGATCCCGACACCAGCATCCCAGAAGACCTCACTTATCCCAGATTTTTCCACAAACTGGCATCAGTATGGACCTCCCTACTACTGGACAGCCCTAAGACCAGTGTCCAGAAACCCAAGCAGCGTGGAAATTCCTCAAGACCCCGAAAGCCCCTGCAATGATTCCAGTGTGTCTCCTGCTGCAGGAGAACCTCCTCCAGCTTTGGCAAAGCCCCAGCTTGGGACCCCCCTCTACGCGCAAACTGGACTTAAAATACCAAGTCCAATCCTCTCCAGGATTCGACAAGTCCCAACTCTCACACCAATCCATCGTGGTGGAGTCTGCCCTTAAGCGCTCAAAGTCCACGAGGACACATTCCAACAACCCCCCAAGGCAGAGATCTTAAGCTTCTCGACGATATTGGCAAGAAGACTTTCCAAGGTGACATGCTCAGCGCAAGAATCTCTGCTCACCAACTATAGCACACCCTCTACCAGGACATCCTCCTAGAGCACTTGAAGGACATCATCTCAGCCCTGCCACAGAACAGTTAGCCTTCCGCCAATACCTCTTTAGTAGACCTACAGGAATGCCCGAAGCACCAAGTGCGAGCATCCTTCGATTCCTTTGATGTGGCCGCACGCACAGCTGGGACTGCTATCTCCGCCCGCAGACTCGCCTGGCTCCGGGCCTCCGGTCTCAGAGAAGATACCCATGACCGCATCGCTGACGCCCCATGTACTGGCGACTCTCTGTTTGGAGATAGAGTCAATGATATCGTCTCCGCTATAAAGGACAACTGCAAGAGCTCCTACCATCAGAGACAGTACCACACTTCAAAACGGCAATACACTACGTACCGGAAATGGCAACAGCCACGGTACAAGTCACAACAGCAACATTACTCCTACCGCAATAAGCCCCGCCAGCGCGACCAGAGACAGCAAAAGGCCCCCCAAGGTAGGCCAATGAAACAAAGCCAGCCTTTTTGACAAACAATGCACAGCCTGCCCCCCCCCCCCCTCCGGGGGACTGGCTCACCACCTTCCTCCCGGCATGGGAGTCCATCACGACAGACAAGTGGGTACTACAAATAATCAGGAGCGGGTACCGCATCAGGTTCCACTCTACTCTATGCCAACTCAAACCCCCCCAAGAGAGGGCGGACCCCGCATCGCCCGCAGGTCTGCCTCAAGAAATATCCTCCCTCTTGACTTCCAAAGCAATCGAGCCTGTGCCACCAGAGGAAATTCACACTGGCTTCTACTCCAGAAACTTTATGGTTCCCAAGAAGTCGGGTGGTTTGTGCCCCATCCTAGACCTGCGCAAACTCAAATTCATAGTCAAGGAAAAGTTCCGTATGCATTCCCTTGGGTCCATACTCCCCCTCATCCAGAAGGGAGAGTGGCTTTCATCCCTGGACCTAATAGACGCCTACACCCACATCAGCATCCACAAGGACCACTGCAAGTTCCTCCGCTTCCAGATCCAGGGGAGACACTTCCAGTACAAGGTCCTCCCCTTCGGCCTCTCTCCGGCACCAAGAGTTTTCACCAAATGTGTCATTGTGGCGGCTGCTCACCTACGCAAACAGGGCATATGTGTCTTCCCATACCTGGACGACTGGCTGATTTCAGCGCCATCCCTACGGGAAGCCACGTCGTCGACGCGGCGGACCATCACCCTCCTATCATCTCTGGGCTTCCTGATCAACTACCAAAAGTCGCACCCGCGACCCATGCAACGCCTCGTTCATCGGAGCTATAATAGACACCAAAGCCTCATGGGCATTTCTGCCTCCCCCTCGAAGGGACGCCATCATCCGCCTGATAAAACAAGTCTCGGAGACAGATCACACGCATGCAAGGACACTCCTATGCCTTCTGGGACACATGGCAGCCTCTACCCAGGTCGTACTCCTGGTGAAGCTACACATGTGCCACTTGCAATGGCACCTGAGGTCATACTGGAACCAGCACTTGCAGTCCCTCAGCTCCTCCATCCGCATGGACACTGCAATCAAAGTGCCTCTTCTCTGGTGGACCCGCAAGAAGAACCTGGCACAGGGACGCCCACTACGGCAGCCCCCAACTCAGCTGTCCATAACCACGGACGCCTCCCCATCTGGGTGGGGGGCATACTGCCTTCATTTCCGCACCCAGGGAGCATGGACGGCATGGGAGCGGAATCAACACATCAACCTCCTGGAACTCAGGGCAATCTGACATGCCCTTCAGGCCTTCTTGAGTCAGACCCACGGAAAACACATCCTCCTTCGGACAGACAACCAGGTGGCCATGTTATATATCAACAAACAAGAGGGTACAGGCTCACGTGCACTCTGCAGGGAAGCTCTGAAGATCTCGATCTTTGCTGTGCACAACCGGTGCCACATCCAGGCTTCCTACCTGCCAGGGCTCCAGAACAAGCTAGCAGACTGCTTCAGCCAACAGCTCAGCCCACACGAATGGGCACTCAACGGCCAAGTGATCCTCACCATCTTCCAGCGGTGGGGTCAACCGCAGATAGACCTTTTTGCCACGGAAGAGAACACCAAATGAAACCTCTTCTTCTCAAAACGGCCGTCCCCCCGCAGCACTGTCCCAGATGCATTCGACGTGTTCTGGGGGGGACTGGTCACTGGTGTATGCCTTCCCGCCATTTCCACTGATACCACAGACCCTGCAATGGATCATTTTGGACAAGGCACAGGCCATCCTCATAGCCCCCTTCTGGCCCCGCCAGGGATGGTTTCTGCTCCTCAGCTGCTTGGCACAGGAAGCACCTCTTCGCCTTCCCCTACAGCCGGACCTCATCTCAGGACGACGGCAACACCCTGCACCCCAATCTACAGATCCTGTCCTTGGCAGCATGGAGGCTGAACGGGTCACTCTAATACCGCTCCACCACCCGCTGGAGGTCATGCAGGTGGTGCTTGCAGCACGCCGTCCTTCTACTAGAAAGTCATACGGCTTGAAGTGTCGACACTTCTCCTCCTGGTGCTGCACCCTGCAGCTCAATCCTTTCTCCTGCCCCATGTCGCAGATGCTGCAATATCTGACAGAACTCACCCTGAAGGGTCTGCAACCTCAGTCAGTACGAGTTCACCTGGCCGCGATCGCAGCTTTTCACGACCGCTGCGATGACACGTCCATCGCGGCCCAACCCATCATCGCTCGGTTCATGAGAGGACTCATCAACTTGTACACTCTGCGCAAGGACCCGATCCCCCACTGGGACCTCAATGCTGTCCTCGGCCAACTCACGCTTCCCCCTTTTGAGCCCTTGACTACAGCGGACATGAAACATGTCTCATGGAAAACTCTGTTCCTGGTCGCCATCACATCAGCCCGACGAATCAGTGAGTTGCAAGCATTGGTGACGCACCCACCCTACACACAGATCACCAACAACAGAGCCACCCTCCGGACGCATCCCAAATTTGTGCCGAAGGTGGTCTTGGCTTTTCACATGAACCAGTCCATAGAGCTGCCTAGCTTCCTCCCAGAAACCCACTCCACTACAGAGGAACAGAGACTACACATCTTGGACTGCATCAGAGCTCTCCACATCTACCTCCAACGGACTGTGCCCCACCGCTCGGGCATGCAGCTCTTCGTCTCCTATGACCCCAACAAACCCGGGCGTCCTGTCTCCAAACGGACTCTGTCCCTCTGGATCTCAGCCTGCATCGTCTTCTGCCTTGGACGGGTGAGAGCTGAGTCTGCACCTCCAGTCAACGCGCACCAACTATGGGCAATGGCCTCCTCCATTGCCAACCTGAGATCCATCCCAGTCACGGATATCTGCAAAGCCGCCACTTGGTCATCACCCCATACGTTCCAGAGACACTACTGCCGCGACCTCTCCAGCGAAGACCTTGCTTTTGGTCAGGCAGTCTTGACCTCGGCAGACCGGCGCTGCCTGTAGCACGGTCCAATCCACATCTGTGGTTGTGATTCCCCGCAGTACCTGCACTGACATTTGCTCTGTTACTGCACTGCGTGCACAGCTACTTGCACTGTTTACACTGTTACTTGCACTGTATTTTGCACATTGTTCTACACCTTGTTTTGCATATTTACACTTTTTACCCTGTTACTTGCACTGTGTTTTGCACATTGTTCTGCACCTTGTTTTTGCATATTTGCACTGTTGAACCTGTTTACATTGTAATTGCATGGTGTTTTGCATACTGACTATTGCCCTCTGTGCATGGGTAACCGCCAGCTTTAATAAAGCAGGCATATTGTTCTTGGTCACCGCCTGGTCTCCTTCTTGATCTCCCTTGCACCACAGCTCCACATAGCTAGAGAGGCACCTATTGTGGCTGACTCATCCTGCTTGTCCTAGGAGAAAATGAGTTTACTTACCTGTAACAGGAGTTCTCCGTGGACAGCAGGATAAGTCAGCCACACATCCCACCCTCTTCCCCTGCAAGGTACTGGTCTAAATCCCACGGGTGCACGCCCTTAGCAGTTGACAGCTAGTAACTCAGTAGCTGGCTAGGGGCGGACCCGGGGGGGGGGGTGGCCTGGGTGGCCCATGCTCAGAAGGGCAAAGCCCTTCTGAGCTATAGAGAGTAGTACTTGTTTCGGTGCCGTCAGATGACAACACCTATTGTGGCTGACTTATCCTGCTGTCCACGGAGAACTCCTGTTACAGGTAAGTAACCTCGTTTTCCCTTCTGTCTTTCACTCACTCCCCATTACCACATATCCATGCTCTGTAATCACCATCCTCCTCTCATTTATCTCTTTGCCAACTTCCCATGGCCTCTCTAATAGTTCCACCATGCCCATCATCTACGCTCTCTCTCACCACTGCAGTTCAGCATTTCCAATCCCCTTACCCTTCCTCTTTACCCTCAAAGTCCAGCATCTCCCTCTGTTTTCCACCTCCCCAGCCCTTTATTCCCTTCTCCATAGACCAGCAGCTTTCTACAGTATCCCCTTCTCCTTCTCCTTCCTCTACAGTAGTCCAGCATCTCTCCTATCCTTTCTCTCTCTTTCTCCATCCTCCCCCCCCAATCAAGCATACCTCCCCTCTCTCTTTTTTTTTCTTTCTCTCTGTGCCCTCTTCCCCCCATGACAAAAATATCATGTGGCACCAGCCCTAGCATCTCCTTTTTTTCTCCAAATCAACAGCAGAAAAATCGCATGGCATCATACTCATCTTCATCTTTCTTTCTCTGAGTCAGCATGCAGCAGCCGGGGCTGCCTGTAGCATTCACTTGCAGTGCATGGAGCCCTTGAACTGTGCACCAGAAGTGAATGCTACAGGCAGCACTGGCTGCTACATGCTGACTCAGAGAAAGAAAGATGAAGCTGGGGACAGTGCCACATGCTGCTATGATCTTTCTGCTACTGGAGCTGCATGCACAGTGCAATGAGCTGAACCTGATCCTGCTGCCCGAATCCCCACTTATTTTTCAAGTACCCAGCCAATCTTAAGTGACTGTCTGTCTTCTTTTCTCCCACCAAATTTTAAAGTCTTTACCTAAGTCCCAGTCCCTGCTCTCCGCCATATCCATGTCCCCAGTATCTACCCTCCTGCTCCTACATCATATCTTCCCAGCTACTTCCTTCTCCAATATTTATTGACCTTGCCATTCCTCCTTCTTACCCCAGCATCTATTCTTATGCTCCTCTCTCTCAACCTTTCCCTCTGTATTATCTTATTTCTTCCCCTTCCATCCTCACCTCCCCAGCATCACCACTTCAGCCACTCCCAGCATCAGCTCTCCTCCAGTCCCAGTCCCTCCCAGCTTTGTCTCCCTTCTAGTCCTAGTCCATCCTAGCATGAGCTCCCTTCCAGCTCCCTCAGCATTGGTCTCTCCCAGCATCGTCCCAGTCCCCCATCCCCCAGCATTAGCCCATTTCCAGTCATTCCCTTGAGTTCTCGTCCAGTGCCAGCCCCCCCCCCCCCCAGCATCATCTCCCTTCCCTCTCACCCTCTAGCATGATCTCCCTTCCAGTCCCAGTGCTCTATCCCCCAGCATCAGTCCTCCTGTAGTCCCAGATCCTCCCAGCATCATCTCCATTCCCTCTCACCCTCTAGCATGATCTCCCTTCCAGTCCCAGTGCTCTATCCCCCAGCATCAGTCCTCCTGTAGTCCCAGATCCTCCCAGCATCATCTCCCTTCCCTCTCACCCTCTAGCATGATCTCCCTTCCAGTCCCAGTGCTCTATCCCCCAGCATCAGTCCTCCTGTAGTCCCAGATCCTCCCAGCATCATCTCCCTTCCCTCTCACCCTCTAGCATGATCTCCCTTCCAGTCCCAGTGCTCTATCCCCCAGCATCAGTCCTCCTGTAGTCCCAGATCCTCCCAGCATCATCTCCCTTCCCTCTCACCCTCTAGCATGATCTCCCTTCCAGTCCCAGTGCTCTATCCCCCAGCATCAGTCCTCCTGTAGTCCCAGATCCTCCCAGCATCATCTCCATTCCCTCTCACCCTCTAGCATGATCTCCCTTCCAGTCCCAGTGCTCTATCCCCCAGCATCAGTCCTCCTGTAGTCCCAGATCCTCCCAGCATCATCTCCATTCCAGTCTATCCCCTGTCCCCAAGCATCAGCCTATTTCCAGTTCTAACTCCCTAGCAGTCCTCTTCCAGTGCTAGCCCCCCATCAGTTCTCCTCCCAGTCCCAGCTCCCCCAATATCAGCCCATTTCCAGTTCTAGCTCCCCAGCAGTCCCCTTCCAGTACAACCCCCAGCATGAAAGACACCCAATCACCTCCTCTCCCCACCCTCCCCATGGCCCCACTACAGCCTGCATTCATTGCACAGCTGCAGGTGCATTTTCCTTCATGTCCATGGCAGTGTTAACTTGCAGTCTTTGGCACCGCGGATTCTTTAAAAGTGAAATGGGCACCTTCTGTCACTTGTGCAAGACAGGAAGTGCCCCAGTTTTATTTCTACAAGCTCAGCAGTGCCGGGGATGCAAATTAGCTCAGCCATGGGAGTGAAGGTAAACCGGTGCGTTGGGCTTCATGCCTCTCCAGTTCCCTCTTCAGCCAGTCGGGCACAAGGCTTCTCAGAGTGGGGACTGTATGCGGGCAGCATGCCCGCAAATGTGTAAGGCCAGCCCTGGTCCCCTGCTGCCACTAGGGGTTAAGCCTTCAAATATTGGTGTGTGCTAGAGGGCAACTGGAGCCATTTTGAACCTTGGTGCTTAATGGGTTAGGGGCAACTGGGATCACTCCTGCCTGCTCACTAGTTACCAAGCAAATCTCTAGTAGGTATCAGGGAGGGGTAGGGGGTTTGTTCTTTGTGCTGGAGGGCAGAGGGGGTTGGTTAATTTATCCCTCCACAAGATCCTTTAAAGAAAGTAGGCTCAACATGGAACTTGCTATCTACATTACTGTATCCAGGAATGCACAATGTCCCTGACTACAGCAATGCAAACTTACCTTAAGCATGGGAGTCACTAACATGTAGCAGCACAGTACCACAGGTTAATTACTCCCATGGGAAATATCACTGCAGCCTCATAGGTAGCCTTCTTAGTGTTACTATTTAAATTTTAGGAATTTAAGCAAGTTTACATTCCTATGAGATCTGCCCACTGCGGACATCATAGGAATGTAGTCAAAGCGGTTTCCCCATTTTCTGTGGTGCGCATTAACTTTTAGAAAATACAAGCAGTAATGAACAGCTGCTGGAATTAAGATATATCACTTTCCTCTCGTCATCTCCATGACATACACATAGTCAGTGTTTTAAAAGTATTTGCAACTGATATGAGAGACAAAGGGGAAATTTAATATTGTCATTTAAACTAATCCAAGCGTTTGCATATCAGCTGAACATATTGAATGTTTCTTGCATTCCTCAGATTTACTTATATACCACTGGCCATTCTAGCAACCTCACTTCCTCTCCCACTAGTGCATAGTTTCATTTCCTGTCAGTATCTCAGCGTATGGTAAAACCAGTATCATTTCCTCTGCTTACTTATGAGTCACGTTTCTGAACTGATATAAGTGTATTCAGTTTTCTTGAACACGTAGCAGCTTACAAAGGAAGAACTTGGTCTGTAGGTCAAGAAGGGACATTTCCTACCTCCTAACTGGGCTTCTTGGAGTTCCACCTTTAATAGCCCAGAGGTTGGGTTGTCCTCCTTACAAACAGAGGCAGAGCAAAAGCATCAGACAGAAGAACTTGCTGTTGCATCAGGCTGCCTCCTGGCTCCTCTTCTTTAGTTCCACGTGATTCATAGGCTGCCTTAACTCAAACTAGACTAATTTATTGTTAATATAATCTAAGAGCTAAGCTATATATGAGAGTAACTTGAACATAAACGAGTATGGAATCAATATACTAAAATGTGTTAAAGCTATTGCAAGCATGAATGCGCACAAAGGGCTTGATTTTATAACAGTACACCTAAGTGGAATTTCAAAAAAGGCACCTATTTTATGCCTATTTGCCTTTATAAAATAGGCACTCAAAACCAGCCCCAGTACTGCACAAATTCTCTTGCATAAATTTACACCTGTTCTGAAGAAGGTGTAAAGTCTTATGGTCTTTATGCATATACCATTTACAAATAACACATGTGCATTGCAACTCTGCTCCATTGCCACCCTGGAAATATCCACACATGATCTTGTTGGTGTACATATTGGCTGTGCAATCTTATAACAATCCTTTTACGTGTATAACACATGCTTTACGTGCAGAAAAAGATTTGCACAGTTACTCCTGCAAGTATTAGTAACATATGTAAACTAGCTTGTAGTAATGTTAATACGAAAACTATGCTAATGAGATCTAAAATTATGCAGTTTGTTACCTATTAGCACAGCCAAAAAGTATACATGCACAGTGCCTTGCAGATACTTTAACCACAATGCTTAACTACACCTTAGAAACAGTGTTAATTGCACATATGAATGACCTGTGTTAATGAGATGCAAATATACATGAATACTTTTCTGTTTGCAGAATGAATGCTTATTTGCATCTTATTAATATCAGCTATTAATAGACATAGTTAGTTATTTTATTCATTTATTTTGTAGAAATTTATAATCCACTAATCCAGAAGCCTCCTTTCTTTGGAGGAATACAACAGGCGGCTCCAAGAAAGATCAAATTAGACAAAGAGCAAAACAGACGAAACAAGCATAAAATTCCAAACCCCATTCTTGGAGCTCACAAGTAACCTCCCCCCCCCCCTCCCCAATCCAACCAGGGCAACCCAGAACTTCCAACACTGTCTGTACAAAGCAAAATTTGATTCCATCTTCTGCCTTCTTAAATTTCCATTGTACAAGAGGGCTTTACAAATGGGAATGACTTTACTTTTTTCCAACAAGAAATCCTATCAGCTTCAGGTCCCCAACAGTGGCCAATCCAGGTAATAAATACCTGTTAGGGTCGCAGAATAGATCCGTTTCTTACTTACTCCCAGGGAGAAAGCAGTGGCTTTCCCAAGTCTTTATGTACAATAAGAGTTTATTGACCGTTCCTCCAGGAACTTATACAGACCCTTTCTAAACCCAGCTATGTGAACTGCTTTCACCACAGCAGCTAGCTACAAATTCCACAGCCTGGATTTAAAAAATGCTTCCTCCAATTAGTTTAAAAGGTGCTACTTCTTAGCTTCATAGAGTGTCCCCTAGTCTTAGTACTAGTTGAAAGGGTAAACAATCATTCCCTATTAATAGGGTTGGCAGATTTTTGGAGAGCTAATCTGGGACACCTGGGCAGGGCTGGCACAAGGGTTTCTGTTACCCTAGGCAGAGGTCTTGGCATGCCACCCTCCCCATCCTTCCCCCTGATACTGCGCTGTTGCTGATTCTGCCGGCGGTGTCTTGGCGGCAGCAGCAAGCCATGTGCTTCAGCACACATGTCCTGCTGCTTCTGACCCCTCCACTGGGGGGGGGGGGGGGTTTAGAAGCGGCAGGCCATGTGTGCCAAAGCACATGGCCTGCCTCCGAGCCAACTCCACCACCACCTGCGGCAGTGGGGGGCAGCGGCATGGCTCGGCTCAGCTCAGCATGAGGGGGTGGCAGGCTATGTGTGCCATGCCACCCACAAAGGTCTGCTGCCCCTGGTGACCACCTAGGTTCACCTAGTGGATGGGCTGGCCCGGGCTGGGAGGGGCAGGAGTCCTCCCTCCTCAGGCATCTTTTCCCCATATATTTTGAAATGATTAATCTAAGTAACTTTCTGTAATTTTCAAAAGTTTAAAAAAAGACAGTACACTTAAATTTTATTTTCTACATATAGATACATATTGTATATATTTCTAAAATTCATCTTTTTTCAGAAAAAGAGTTCATTTTACATCTTCTCCTAACAGGATTAAATGAGTGTGCAGGAGAAACAGTGTCCTTTGCTTCTGTCCCCCACTGAAATCAGGGACAGGAGGTGGTCATAGTCCATGGAGTCTGGGACACTACCTCAAAATTTGGGACAATCCCTGAAAATTGAGGACATTGAGTAACCTTCCCTATTTACCTGTTCCATCCCTCTCATAATTTTAGAGACCTCTATCATTTCCCCTCTCAGCCAAGCTTCTCTTATCCTTTTTCCATAGGAGACCTCTTCCATCCCCTTTATCATTTTCTTGCCCTTTTCAGAATCTTTTTTTGAGTTCTGCTATTTCTTTTTTGAGATAAGGCATCCAGAATTGCATATAGTGCCCAAGGCCTGGCTGCTTTAGGGGTCGACAGAGACATTATGATATTCCATTTGTTTTTTCATTCTTGTTCTAATATTAATGAACAGTCTCTTTAATTTTTGACTTGTGGCACACTGAGCTGAGGATTTATAGTATTATATACAATGACTCTAAGATCCTTTTTCTTGTACTAAATACTGCAAATATTCAGGGGCTAAATCATGCATCACCTGAAACATCAGTAACAAAACCTTAAATTTCAGCTGGTTGGCCATCATAAGTCAATGGAGATTCTTCAGATGCGGATAATGTGATTGTAAGATTAGTATCAGTATCCTGTTAACATCCTGGTGGCTGCATTTTGAACAATCTGCAAAACTTGTAGAGAAAATTTGGGAAGGCCCAAAAAGTCAACAACATTACAGTAGTCAAGATCTGTTAATACAAGAGGTTGCATCACGAAACAAAAATCATTTATTGACAAAAAAAAAGAGTCTCTGTAGCATCTGAGGCTTAAAGAATATAGGGAGGATATGCAAAGATAGTTATGTGATTTGCATACCTGCAAACCGCATAAGTGCCCCCTCACTGGGATATTCAGCGGCACTAACCTGGTTAGTGCTGCTAAACTCCCCAACGCTGAGCTCTAAGCATCAGGGCACTCTAGGAACAGCGCTGCAGGTTACCCGGGCAGCAGCAATATTCACCTGCTGTCCAGTTAACCCTATGAGGGTTATTTTAAAAGGTTTAGCCGTGAGTTGGATGTCTGCAGATGTGCACATGGATGTCAAAATCATGGACTTGTCTCCATAGCCATTCCACAAATGATATTTGCAGATGTCTCTGGTGCAGGAATGTCCAAGTAGGCATCGGGGTGTGGTGGAGGTGTATCCAGGGGTGGCACTGTACTTACATATCCCTGGTCAATCTCAGAAACATTGGCAGGCACATCAATGCTTATAGCTGCTCCAGGTATGAATAGGCAGCAGGTATGAGTTTCTTTTCACTTTAAGACATCCAGAGAGTGTAGAGAAGATGGGGAATAAGGGACTAGCTTTAGGTCACAAAGTCCCACACTGGAATTTGAACTCTGACCACTCTGCTCTTAAGCCACTACTCTAGCCATTATACTATTAGACGTCTTGGTTCCAAAATGCTCTCCTGGGGATGTCTAGATAGACGCTTGATACACGTGCATATCAGGCACATTCACATTTGTGAAATTGTGCCTGAACGTGCACATGCCTGCTTTTTTTCAGATGTTCTGCCTTTGACATCCCAGATTGCACTTAGATGTCCCATTATGAACTGTGCCTCTAACTGGCTAAATTTAGGACAACTGAATATTGCTGCTGAATGAATTGTAAAATCGCAATCCGGGAAACCCAGATATTCAATGCCCCCTCCCGTAGTACATACTACTGTCTCTGTTCCCTTTGCTTTGGAAAAAGCTGGACTGCCAAAGGTTTCTTATATGCTCCCAAATATTAAGGGAAAGCCCATTCTCTGTGCAGCAAACATCTACCACCACAAAGCAGTGTTGAAAAGAAACTTCATACCATCTGGTGAATCAAAACCAGCAATATTATTTGGATGTCATCCGGCATTTATTCTATGAAAGATCTGATCAACAATCTACAGGACTTCAGAAAAAAGCTTAAAACCCACCTGTTCCAAACTCACTACGGTATCACCTAGGCAAATTCAATCATTCCCTCCTTACCCAAATTGCCTAACCCCCCGAAGCACAAGAGGCAGGAAATAGATCCAATGTCAATGTTAATTAAGACTGCATAACTGGCAATGTACCTACAACTATCTATGTTCTTGATAAACCTGTAATTTAACTGGTTGTTCTAACTGGGTGATAAAACTGTAATTTATCTGGTCATTCAAATGTATATTTATAATCTGATCAATCAAATGTATATTTTATTTGATTTGTGGCTCAAACCTGGGTGATCAAAATGTAATGTCTATTTGTAATTTTTATGTGATGGTGGTGTACCCCTCCCCCAAATCATTCTGTACCTTCAACTGATTATACATTACTCCCTCGTATTTTACACCATTGGTCCACAGCTGATCGCTGGAAGTGGCGGCATACAAATATATACCAAATAAATAAATAAGACACCTAACCTCAAAGGACAAATATAAATGTCAAACTGCACAAAGAATAAGAAGGATCATTGTAGGACCCTGAAGGTACCAATATCCATTTAAACACAATTTCACCCTCTCGCACTTGCGATTGAGGCCCTTGAAGGAAAGAATTAAACCAGTTTAACACAGGGCCTCCACAACCAATCTCCCTCAAGAAGTAAATCATTGTCTCATCTCAAAGGGTTCTGAAGGCTGAGGAAATGTCTGGGGAGATGACTATAAATGATCTCCCTGAATATTATCCTTGGCGCAGTTCATCCAATAGCAAGGCAATGACTCTCAGTATTAAATCCTTTCTGAATCCTGACTGCTCTTCATCCAGAATGTTATGGTCCTCCACAAATTCCTGTAATCCTATCAGGACCATTGATGCCAAACTCTTATTCCAAAATTTTACTTGTAAAAGACAAATGAGATACCAAACAAGAAGTATGTGTGTGTGTGTTGGGGGACTCCTAGGGTCTAAAGTAGTTTTCTTCAGCAAAGAATGAACAATGGCATGTTCGTTCATTTATGTCCATTTGATATACCGCCATTAGAACATGAGCACAGCAGGGCAAGGGCAGCTTATACTATAGCGAAAGGCATAAAAGCCACAAAGGTGGTTAACAGCATAAGAGAAAGAGGGGGATCAAAAGGGAGGGGAGAGAGAAAACCAAAGCTTTAAAAGCAAGCAGAGGGGCAGAGAAAGATAAAAAATGCTTGGTTGCATTTCAATATTAAAGACTTGTTAGACTCTTACGCTGTCTAGAAAATTGTAAAATCTTCCAGGAGAATCTACAATAATCCCTTCTTTTTTTCCCCCAGATCCAGGGCATTGCTTGGCAAATCTCTCCTGACCAAGATTCTGTTAAAAATATAGCACCATGATGTTCTTCAGTTAAATTATACACTTTCTGACAGTGGTTCTTAACTGACCCAACACTTACTAGTTCTATCTTAATCTGCCTCTTGTGTCTATCGTGATCATCACTAGTAGGCTCAAATCCACAGGTTTGATAACCAATCCCTTTGGTTTGTTTGGGGGTTTTTACCTTTTATGACACCTGGCAGATCCCTTATACTGCTAATTACCCTCTTTTTTTCCCCCACCTATTGTTAACCGCAAAATGACTGAATAGGTAATCCCATACCCCAACCAATCCCTCCCCAAAAGAAAATATTAAAAAACAAACAATAGAAAGTACAATAAATGCACCACTTGGGCCCTCTCTATAACTTGTTCTGCAGCTAAGCCAAGGTGTGATAGATCACTGTACAGAATCTACATGCATGAAAAATCCTTTGTTGCAGACACATATGAATAAGACAGACAGACCCTCATTAAATAAGAAATAAGGGACTGCACATTAGAAATAGAAATGTGTGGAGTAAATCTCAACAGGAAACTTCAAGAGGATAAATTTAGGCCAACTGGAAAAACTGTCCTAAATTTCTCTGGCTAGCCTATGCACTTGGCAGCTGAATATTGCCCCTATCTGAATAGATGCCGTGCTGACTGGTTTATCTGGATATTCAGTGCTTGCCACAGTCCCGCTATAGACGCTCAATACTTGGAATAAGTTTAAACGCCACAGCCAGCATTTAAGCAAAACTCTGACCATGGTGTTTCAGTATCAGACCCATAGTGCCCACTTTCATGCAATATACAAGTGGCCTTGGAGTGGCGATGAGTGGGATTGGCGCTTATGCATGTATTTTATAAAATATCTGCTTATGCGTCGATGCTGCACTAAGAGCAGTGGCACCATCCAATGTTCCTATTAAATATTACAAAAGGTAGAGAGAGAAAGGACTAGCATTTTCAAAAACAGGGGAGGCTCTTGCTCCCAGTCATTTCAGCCTGGACGTAGATTCCTCTGGAAGTGAAAATCCCACTTAGTATAAAAACCACTCCTAAAGGCAGCATCCTGTGTTTGGCCTCAAGTCATTATACCATGAGGTTATAAGGGGCGTCTGCCCTTAATGGGAAGATGCCTCTGGCGCTGAGCCAGAGCAATCATCTTGCAAGGAGGAGCATCTGCACCAGCCAACATGACCAGACACGAGACTAAACATGCTTGGAGCTACTGCCATGGGGTAGAGGGGAACTTAACCTGGTAAGAGATCTCAGGAGTGTGCCTGCCCCAACCCCTCCAGATCAAAGGAGCCAGGAGTCAAGTGGAGCAGCACTGGGGAACTGCAATCTTCAGCAGCTAACCACCCAGAAGAAGGAATCCAGCAGATGTTGCATACCAGGATAAAGACAGAGTAAAGGGGGTCATCCAGCAAAGAACTGGGGATCTGTGACTACAGCACCTTCATACTCAGGTACTATGGGGAAGGGCATTGGTAGAGGAGATAGGGAAGTCTCCCAGAGAAAATAATTGGACTGGTGAAGAACAGGTTTCAAAGGATGGTACACTAAAAGGGAAGTGTGGTATCCAAGCAACTTAGTACTCAAGATTAAGGTGCAGAGAATTGGGAAGGAATGAGGTATAACACATTCTAACCAAGAAAGAGAGAAGAAGAATCTGTTTTGTGACATAATTCTTGTTCATTGTTCATGCAAATTCTCAGTGACCCTAAACATTTAAGTAAACCCTTGGTTCAAAACAATTTCTGGCCTGGACTCTTTTGTTTGAGAAGGGAGTGGTGCGAGCATGTAAAGTGCCAAAGGGCTTTTGCCAGTCTCCACCAAGAGAACTGTGAAATTTAAAAAAATCCATGAGCTGCAGAGAGAAACTGGGTAAACAGCTCATAGGACTGGTGTGCGCCCATGCCTGCCAAACAGTTAGTGAAGTAGCTGCAAGGACCACACAGAAAGCACAGTTACTTACCTGTAACAGGTAATCTCTGGGAACAGCAGGAATAAGTCTTCACATATGGGTACGTCGGTACCGACGGAGCCTGCATGGGAACGCTCCCCAGCGTCCAATCAGAAAGCTTTTGGGAGCATCCCTCAGCGCCTGCGTGCTGCCTTCCCAACTGTCTTTCCTCAGTTGAGTTTTATAGCTGAGACAAAGAGAGAGAAAGAGGAAAGGAAGAGAGATAGAGAGATACAACTCCTAGGGGAGGTGGATGGGTTGTGAAGACTTATTCCTGCTGTTCCCAGAGAACACCTGTTACAGGTAAGTAACTGTGCTATCTCCAGGAACAAGCAGGAATGAGTCTTCACATATGGGGACTCCCAAGCTAAGATGCATGGAGCCCTAGCATGGTGAGGATTGGAACATGCTACACCTCATATGGCCAGGCATCCTGAGGATGGAGGGTAGGAGTTGAAAAGAGAGAAGCTGTAGAAAAACAGCTAACCTAAGGACTAAGGAGTCCTTCTATGTATGATAATTATCATGAAAAATATTGAAATGAACAATCACAATATGGACCTCACCTACTGGATTGCAGGAAGTAGAGAGGCTGATGGAGTCTACTGGAGATCCAGTAGAGGAATCTTCAAGGTGACCTCACTGAAGTGAAGGTGAAGGTCCAAATCTGGAATTAACAGGTGACCCAGGTGTCAACTGGGGTAGTACAAAAACGGCAGGTCTTTAGTGGAAGCTTTATGGAAAAAGCTGGGAACTCTTTTGGCTACAGAGTTACTAACATTTAGGAGCAAAAGAGGAAGACTGACCGATTTGGACAAACTAGCCCAGTCCTGGAGGGAATAAGGGGTATGGAAAAAAGCCCGTATTCTCAAGGAGGACAGATGTCTGAAGGGCTGAAACCTCAGATGTACTGAAGATCTACCCTGTCTTTCCTAACTGTTGAGAGATAGGAAAGATATTGAAGCATGGAGCTTCAGGGATACCTAGACCTAGGGTTAAAGTAGGAGCTGTCAGTACCACAGTAGTGTGTGTGTGCATAATACCCCAGACATACTGAGGGACAGTATGAACATATGCAAGCCCACTGTCTGGAACCTATAGGAAGGTAAAACCTTTATAAGCATAGACAGTTAGAGAGATAGTATGTAATACATATCTACCTATAAGGAAGCATCTCGACAGATACACATATATATAGGGATATAGAGATATATGTGTATGTATATATATATATATATATATATATATATATATATATATATATATATATATATATATAGGGGTATATATATATATGTTTATAGTGAGATCTGGAGGGGCATAACATATGCACACACAGCTGACAGACATATGTATCTATAGAGAAGTATATAGAGATATATACATACATGTATATAGATGTCTAAAGATAAATGTCTGCAACTAAGCAGATAGAGATATGCCCATAAGAACATTCACATGGGAGATGTGAAGGAGAAAGATTCATCTAATAACAAGAAGGTGGAACCTACTTGAGAAGATATATAGAGAATCTATTCCCCCTGGCTAAGATGGTGCAGGAATGCTATCCAGTGAAATAACCAGGATGGCTGCGTGAAAAAACAGAGGATAATATCAGTCTGTAAACAGCAAGTCCTGAGTCCTATAGAACTCTTGCATGGTAAATGGACAGAAAACGCATAGGATGAGATACCAGGTTGACCCACTGGAGGGACACAAGGGGTATCATGCGTTATTAGTAAAATATGTGCTGTCCATGAAGGAGTAGGATACCATGAGGACAAGCTGCAAGGAAAAAAGAGCATATTCCTTGTAGGAATTGGAGAACTCTTTGGACGTTCATGTAGAAAAGGCTTATGTCCTGTATTATAACAGGAGATAATAGGGTGTGGAGAACCCTCACAGTCATGGAAAATGACTGAGGAAGCCTTTCCCAACCATATAGGATAGTCATCAGAGACAAAACACCATGCTCTCTAGCAAGGGCCCATAGTAGAAAGCTTCTCTGTAAGATTGCAGAGAGCATTATGCAGGAGAATTGGGAAATAAAACTTGTTGTAGGTCAACTATGCTGCCAAATCCAAAGAAATTTGAGATGGCAAGTAAAGAAGATAGTGTGATAAGCCTGAAGTGATTAGGATTATCCAGGAAAGATGAAAGCACTATCTTGGAATCACTACTAAGGCCAGACAGGAAGTAGTGGAAGACAGACTGGAAACTTGTGGAAAAGTACCAGTAGTCCAATCACTGGAACTCCTGAATGGGCAGCTGCTGAATAAGACAGCAGAGAAAATCTTTCTGTGTAAAACAGAGAGAACAGACAGAATAAGAGGAGAAATGCCTGTCCCTGTCTGATGAGCTGCCCAGAGAAAAGAAGGGAGTTTATTCAAGAGAAAAAACTCCACACTGGAATGAAAGAAATGACTAGAAAGGCTAGAGAAGCCCTGCAGTGGTATGGTACCACTCATTCAGGGGAAACCCTAGATAAGAGGGTAGAGAAAGAGGAGCTGAAGGGTGACTTACCATGTGGTAAGTCTGTGGAAGGAAAAAATTCATGTTGGAACAGAAAACTATCATGGGATAGTTGTTAACTTCTCTTCTTGGTAGGAAGAAGAGGAGAAACCTGTGACCAATGGACATGAATATCCTGACAGCTCAGCATACCTAGGAGCAAATGGATGTCCTGAGAAAAGGAATCCATGTGTAGAGTTTTTAATGAAAAAACAGTGAAAAAACTTCTACTGGGAAGAAGTCAACTGTAGGTTATAAATTTCAGGACCCTATGGTTGCTGGGTTTGTTCAGCCTGGCTAGAGTTTGGATTCTTCAGACCAGGGCGAGGTTTCCCCTGCTTGGGAACATCTGTATGATGGGCAGGAGAAGAGTGAAACCTTCTTCTCCTAGGGAAAGAAGGTTTGGTAGGGCATTTCCTACCTACTGGGGAAGGAGAAGGCTTAGAATAGCCCTCAGAAACAGGGAAGTCAGTGGACCACTGAGCAACCTGATGTAAAGACTCTTTATTGAAGAGATTTTCCCCAGTGCAAGGAGTATTACCCAGTCTTTGTTGTGCCCATCTGCTTAAGTCTGAAGCTTGGAGCCAGGCTCTACGTCGTGCCACTATGGCTATAGCAGAAGTTCTGCTAACAGACTCAAAGGAGTCTAGGGAAGCACGAGTAAGAAACCAAGAGATACTTTGCATATGACTAAGTAATAAGGAATAGTCTGCTGTCTTGGGTTCTGAAAGAAAAGGAGTCAAAAGAGATAATTTCTTTGTGACCTCCTGAAGGGATAGACTCATATAAAAAATATATGAGAGAATCCTTGTTGACAGCATAGATGTCTGGAAGGTTTGACGTCCAAAGGCATCTAGTGTCCTAGACTCACGACCTGGTGGGTAAGAAGAGTGCTTCTTCTTACTTTTTACCTTCCTCATTGCTGATTCCACTACAATGGAATGATGGGGAAGTTGAGTCTTTTGAAACCCTGGAGAGGGGGGCACCTGATACAGAAGATCAGTTGCTCTAGAAGGTGAAGGAACCCCTTAAAGGTGCTTCCCACATAGAAGAAGATCCTGCAAGGAATGATGTAAAGGAAGCATTATATTTTCCTTTTCTCTAGTAGAAAGAGAGCCTTGAGTAGGATCATAGCCAGGGATAGGAATAGCAAGAGATGTTGCTATAATCAGGAGAAAATTCTGAAAAGAAGGATCTCCAAAGGGAACCATCCCTGGGCAGGCTAGCCCTGAAGAACTAGCCTGGGCACCGGAGGATCTACTTGAGAATATAGGAATATAAGATCCTGTACGGTGCAAGGAAAGATCCTTAAGGGATGGATGTTGGTACTGGAGGTCATGACCTGAGATAGGCAGTACTGTATCGTCCATGCCAGGTATCGACTCCAAACTTGGTATAGAAAGGAGCAATCCTGGTGAAAGAAGCATGGAAGGAGCTGGCCCCGATGTTACTGCAGGTACCGGCACCGATACCGATACCGGCACCGATACCGATACCGGTAGCTGTGTCGGAATCGAAGGCGACACCAACATCGAAGCAGTCATCGGTGGCTGCTCAAGCGGTACCGAGGTAACCGAAAGCTTTTGGTAATCACCCTCAGTACCGAGCATCCTGAACCGGTAAGCGTCGGTACCGAGATGTGTCGGTACCCAGTCTTCCAGACTAGAGATCGATTCCAGACTCGGCATCAAAGGAAGCGAGTCTATCGATGCATGTCTAGAGGGTACCGATGTCGGTGGTAGTATCAGCGTTGATGCCGATACAGGAAAGTCAATCTGGGGCGTATCGACTGGTCCCAAAGGTACCGAGAAAGCCAGATGACGATCCCTGGTGAGGAGTGAATCGCTCAACACCAGTGCCGATGCCGGGGTATCAGTACCGCTCGAAGCGGATGCCACCACCGAGCATGGCTCAGGTATGTTCTGTGAGGGGTGAGCCCCAGGAACAACCTGAAACCCCTGATAGGCTTTGGAGGCCGAAGACTCCCGCCGGGGTTTTGAAGCCAATGGACCCTTGAGGACAAGGCCGGAGCCGTCATCATGCTGTGCATGAGACATACCCCTCAAGGGCTGGCTAGTCTTAATAGACTGTTTGTGGGTTACCTGATCTTGTGGAGAAGAAGAAATAGTCGGTGCCCTGACACTGGAAGGGAACTCTGTATCGAGGGAAACTCGAAATGGAAAATCTCTTCTCACAATATTGCAGCCTAATGGCTCCGGAGGAAAATGGTCAGGACCCAAACAGGTTAGACACCAGTTCTTGGAGTCTAAAAACAAAACTGTACCGCCACAGTTTTGGCACTTCTTAGGAAAAGAAGGAGGCAGCTCCATGATGGAGAGGCCTAGAAGGCCCAAAAAATTTAAGACAGAAACTGAGGGAAAAAAATTCCCTAAATTTAAGGAAAAGAAAAAAACACCGGCGGTACCGGTGGAGTCGGGGAGACAGCCGCGACCACAAGAAAACAAGAATTAAAGAATTAATTAAGAATTTAAAAATTTTCTGCGGTGACAGGAGGAAGTCCTGCCGGCTCCGCGGAAAAACGAAAACTGAGGAGAGACAGTTGGAAAGGCGGGAAGGCAGCATGCAGGTGCTGAGGGATGCTCCCAAAAGCTTTCTGATTGGACGCTGGGGAGCGTTCCCGCGCAGGCTCCGTTGGTACCGACGTACCCATATGTGAAGACTTATTCCTGCTTGTTCCTGGAGATCAGGAGTTACACATATGAGTAACAAAACAGAGTTACTCAAGCCTTGGAACAGGGTTAACTCTGCTGTCAGTTTTCTGGGAACTGTATCAAATAAAATTACCCTCTTAAACGCTTCAAAATCTCATTTTTTTAAATGCTAGATTTTGGAAACTTTGTAATAAAATACAATATTACAGAAAGATCCATCCTGTTAAAATATTTGTATTTCTTTTAATCTGAGCCCTATTGACAATTTTACAATTTTCTCTCTTTACAGAACATAAGCAATGTGCGCCACAAAAGATCAGTCCTTATATTGCAGCACTCTAATGGAGAGCTAACCTTGTGACATTTAAACAGAACAGAACTTTGAGAAATAAGGATAGGCAAGCACCACAAAGCAAATATCCAAATTAAGCAGGAGTCATCTAAATTTAAGGAAGTATCATAGGAAAGTTTGATTGATAACTTATGGAATGGGATGCATCATTGCAGTCAATGAAATTAGGCAAGACAAGTGTAATAACACCTGCTGTACATTGCCTTGGGTGAATCTCTTCATAAAGGCGGTTAATGTAGCTTACTATATAAAATCATTTTGAAACACATTTTCTTTAAATCTGTATAATGAATGTTTATATGTAGTAGACAGCAAGCTGCAGTGAGGTTATTTATACACTGACAACTCAGCACTATCCAGGAAACCTTGACATTCATCAAACAGCTCTGTCATTAATCAGTACACTCCCAGTGGGCCGTGTTGGTTTCTGCTTCGACACCCCCCCCCCCCTTTCTCTGGCACAATATCCTGGGAATCCTTTCAGAAAAGTGTCAGCTTACACTGCATGTGCTGTCACTTGGTGAAATCATTTTCTCCAGAGCACAGAAAGCAGCAGCTTAATAGGGTCGGTATGTAAAAAGATGTTAAGTCATTAGTGTGACTATAGAGCTTAAAAAAATGTGAATTAGGGGGTTATTTTAGAAGCCCTAATGATTGGCATATGTGAAAATGGCCATTTACACATGCAAAGCACTGCCACATCCAAATAGCCATTTTAGACATCCATACTGTGCACGTCTCTGACCAGATCACGTAGGAGGGAAGGTGGGCGAAGGTGTAGTGAAGGCATGCTCGGGGTGGCCCACAGAAGATCCACATGTATCTCTGATTTAATAAAACTACCAGCAACCATGTGCATATGTAGACCTGCTCCTTGGCATGAACAGGCAATACAAAGGTGATCATTTCGGCCAAAAAACAATAGTACTGATGAACGAGAGGAGTCCCCCCTCACTCTCCCAAAAGTTTGCTTGTATGCAAATCAGGTAGAAGACAAGGTCCTTGTGTTTGGTGTTCTAAAATCACTGATTGATATGCGATGTGGTGTCCTATTCACGTGTGGGTTCCGAGGTACTGGTGCAGCCCCACATGAAAAGTTTGCTCATCTACATTTCTACAGTTGATCATCTCCCTGCATCTCTCCAGACCCTCATTTTATGCTGCCTCATTCTGCTAGTGATTTTGCTGTAGACGTTTACCCTGTAGGGTGGGGATGCACGTACTCCTCTTCACTGACGCCCCTCCTCATGAAATTGGAACATTTTGCTTTGCATGTCCCAGGGAGCTCCTGCACAGTCTACCTAAATACCTACTTTACAAACCAGTATCTGAATCTTCCTAGTTTGTCAACTCTGGAAGTAGATATAATAATTTTCAATTATAACAGTATAATAAAATCATAGAAGATCTTGTTGTTGTTGTTAAGTGCCATCAAGTTGGTGTCAACTCATGGCAACCCTCTGGATAGTTGTCCTAAATTGCGTTTGTGTTTGGTTTTCAGTCAGGTGGCTCATGTTGTTATTGTATCGATCCATCTCATTGCTGGCCTTCCTCTTTTTGCGTTGACTTTCTACATTGCCAAGCATGATGTCTTTCTATAATGATCTCTCTTCGCATGATGTGTCCAAAGTATGAAAGTCGAAGTCTCTTCATCTGAGCTTCTAAAGAAAGCTTAGGTTTGATCTCCTCTAGTACTGAACCATAGGTGCAGACATAATTTTCGTACGCAAACGAAATGCATGTTCAGATATAGTGTACAACTTAACAATTCTCCCATCTTCGGTGGCAGGTTCTGGACTGGATCCCTCCCCCAATTAGAGGTGGATATCGGGAGGCTGTTTTACAATCATGTGAACAGCGATGGATTTTCAGATTAAATACTGTTGCTCCATCAGAATTGAATCTGGAACTCAATTGGCACAGTCTTGTGAATTAAGCTGATGGGTTAGGTGTCTGAATTGTTGCTTTTGCCTGTCCATTGGCTCAGGCAGTAACCAGTCGGGAGGTGTGTCGTCAGACGCTGGTCTGTTTCAAAATGGGGTCCGCTGGAAGTGTTTGTCCTTCCACAGTCCTTTTGAACCTTATGGGGAAGTTTGCCTGATGCAAGATCTTTTGACTTCTTACAGACCCAAAATGCAGTGCTGTGTCATACCCCATTGTTTTCTTCTCTCGGGAGATGTGGAGCTATCTTGTGATTTGTCCAATCTTATTTCAAAAGCAGTGTTGCTTTCCTTGTTTTTATTTTTTTTATATAAATTTACTGCACAAATTAATTAACATGGACACGGTCTGAGAAAGAGGTTTAGTCCTCACATAGACAATCTGACAAAAATCACAATTACAACTTAGCATTATAGTGTGAATGCATGGGGGAGTAAGTCTCTTCATATATTGCATTCTATGGACTAGACCTTTTCTTTAGTCCTTTGGGATTTTCTGGTTTGATGATGCACTAAGAATAGTGGTCCCATCCAGTGTCCCTACTAATTATTGCAAGATGTAGGGAGAAATGTATAACATTTTCCAGGTCATGGGAGGTTCTTGCTGCCAATCATTTTAGACTGGGATGAGACTCTATTGAGAGGAAAGCCTACTGACTATAAAAACTGCACCCAGAAGCAGTTTCCTGTCTTTAGCCCCTAGCCCTTACACCATGCACTATTACTGGGTGACTGCCCTCAAGGGGTAGGAACCTCAGCACCCAACTAGAGTTATTCCACTCATCTTAAGGAAAAATTGCACCAGCCACTACTCCCAGATGATAAAATAAGAGGCTTAGATCCACTGCCAAGGGACTGAGGGGTGCTCAGCCTAAAAAAAAGGTACCTCCAGAATTCAGCTGCAAAAGACAGAACAGCAGCATAGGGTAGATAGACTGTAGTTCACAGCAGAAATCCCAGCCAAAAAAGGAGAAGGAACCAGCAAAAGGGAAAACCCCCACAAAAGCACCCAAGTAAGGGATGTGTATCCACACAGGACTGAGGATCTGCTGGATAAGAGCCCAAACCCAAGTACTTTGGGGTGGAGAGGAATAGAGTAAAAAAAAAAAAGAATTTGAAGGGCCACAAGTGACTGGTCAAAGTATTCAAGTGGGACTTAAGAAAATGAAATATAAGTGTAAGGGTACATAAAAGCTGGCAGGAATGAGGTGAAACATTATCTCACCATCACAAGTAGAGTTTAAAGTGTTTGTGCCATAGTTCTATTATGTATCATTGCCAGTTGCTACACTGGTTTATCAGTGACCCCTAAGTTTAAGTAAACTCTTGCTTCAGAACAAAATTTCTGGACAGAACTCTTTTACTGAGAAGGGTGAATGTGAGTGTGTTAAGTGCCAAGAATCTACTAAATCTTGCCATCACTATTGCCTGAACCTAGGAGCTGCTGGGTTGTCAGGAGTCTGCATTGACTCGAAGGCATCCAGTGCATTGTATTGTATTGCCTGTACCTATCATGAGAGAACCATGAAACCTTTAAACCCAGGAGCTCAGAGAAACTCTGGATAAAAAGCTCCTAGGACTGCTGTGCTTCCTTATCTGAGATGCAGTTCATCAAACAAGTGCCTGCACTCCATGCTAAGGGCATTAGACCACCATAGGAATTATAGTGTATTGGACTACAAGCTACCAATGTTGGGGGAAGAAACTCCTCTTCAGGACAAAGGTATTAAAAGGTTATACAGGAAATTTGTACACAACTCTTCTGATTAAAAAGGCATTTTTGAAATATTGAATTCATGCGGAGGCACCCCTTTCTCATACTGGTGGGAGTTGATGGCAGAAATGGCCTCTTGGGAACCTAAAATCCATAAAGCAAACATGATCCCAACCTGTATGAGCTATAAAAACTGCGGTAGGGTATCTGGAAAAGGGGTGGTTTAGTGGGTGGAGGGCAAGGGGGGAAGGGTAGGTGTATGTATGGGGTGTGAATGGAGTGGTCCTTGGAAGTGGGAAGCGACTGTTTAATAACTAGGGAAAAACTGGGATGGATACACATTACATGAGGGAATATAAATTTACAGCCAGTGTGTGCAATAAAAAGTAGGCATATACCTGTACGCCACCCAGGTGTTCAGGAGAGGAGTTGGAGTGGAGCATGGGCAGAATCTCAAAGTAGGCACATGAAGGCACATTTTACAATGGGACATCCAAGTGCAATCTGAGACAATAAAGCCAGAATGTCTGGGGGGAAAAAAGCAGGCACGTGCAAGTTCAGGCATGAGTTCAGAAACGTGACGTGCCCAATATGGTCTACACAGATGTCCCCAGAATAGCATCTCAGAACATGGACATCTAATAGCATAATATTAAAGTAGTGCATTAGGAGCAGGGTGGCCAGGGTTCAAATCCCAGTGTAGATTTTTGTGATCTTAGACTAGTCACTTACCTCTCTATCTTCTCTACGCTCTCTGGATGTTTGAAGGCCAAAACAAGCACTTTCTTGATGCCTATTCAAGCCTGCAGTAGATCTAAATGTAGACATGCCCACAGCCATTCCTGGAGTCAAATGGGGATGTGCAAGTCCCTTGCACCTCCCCAGCCACACCCCTCCCTTCCCTACTTGGATTTCCTTGCACTGGAGACGTCTGTCTCTTTTGTGGAATGGCTTCATGATTTTGATGTCCACATGCACATCTTCAGATGTCCTAAATCATGACTAAGCCTTTGAAAATGACCCCAATAGGCTATAAAATACACACTGATTGTGCATACTTCAGCTGCGTATATTTATGCTTTCTCCTAAGTACATAAGAACATAAGATATGCCATACTGGGTCAGACCAAGGTCCATCAAGCCCAGTATCCTGTTTCCAACAGTGGCCAATCTAGGTCATACGTACCTAGCAGTTGCCCCAAAAGACACAGGTTCCGCAATGCTTGTACTGGGTCAAGCATTAATATCCTGGGTCCCTTCTTAATAATGGTTTATGGACCTTTCCTCCAGGAACTTGTCCAAACCTTTTTTAAACCCAGCTACACTAACAGCCTTTACTACATCCTCTGGTAACAAATTCCAGAGTTTGATTACACGTTGAGTGAAAAAATATTTTCTTTTATTAGTCTTAAATAGTTTAACCTGTAGCTTCATTGCATGTCCCCTAGTCTTTCTATATTCTGATAACATAAACAATCGATCTACGTTTACCCGTTCCACTCCGTTCATTAATTTATAGACTTCTATCATATCTCCCCTCAGCCGTCTCTTTTCCAGGTTAAAGAGCCCTAACCTTTTTAGCCTTTCTTCATAGGAGTATCCTTCCATCCCCTTTACCATTTTGGTGGCTCTTCTCTTAACCTTTTCTAATAACGCTATATCCTTTTCAAGATACGGCAACCAGAATTGCACACAATATTCAAGGTGCGGTCTCACCATGGAACAATATAGAGGCATTATAACGTCTTTTGTTTTATTTTCCATTCCTTTCCTTATGATACCTAGCATTCTATTTGCTCTCTTGACCGCCGCTGCACACTGGGCCGAGGGTTTTAACATGTTATCCACAATGACGCCTAAATCTTTTTCCTGGGTGGTGGTTCCTAATGTGGAACCTTGCATCGTGTAACCATAGTTTGGGTTGTTCTTCCCTAGGTGCATAACTTTGCACTTGTCCACATTAAATTTTATCTGCCATTTTGATGCCCAGTCTTCCAATTTATCAAGATCCTCTTGCAATTTTCCACAATCCTCTTGGGTTTTAACTACTTTAAATAGTATTGTGTCATCTGCAAATTTGATAATCTCACTCGTTATTCCACTTTCCAGGTCATTTATGGATATGTCAAAAAACAGCGGACCCAGCACAAATCCCTGGGGTACACCACTATTCACCTTTCTCCATTGGGAAAATTGGCCATTTAGCCCAACCTTCTGCTTTCTATCTTTTAACCAGTTCTTGATCCACAGTAGTACACTGCCTCCTATCCCATGACTCTTTAGTTTTGCCAAAAGTCTCTGATGAGGGACCTTGTCAAAGGCTTTCTGAAAGTCCAGATACACTATATCAACCGACTCACCTTTGTCCACCTGTTTATTCACACGTTCAAAAAAACATAACAGATTAGTAAGACAAGATCTTCCTTGTCTAAAGCCATGTTGGCTGTCTCCCATTAGGCCATGACTATATACATGCTGAGTAATTTTCTTCTTTATGATGGTTTCTACCATTTTTCCCGGTACTGACGTGAGGCTCACCGGTCTGTAGTTTCCTGGATCACCCCTGGAACCCTTTTTAAAAATTGGTGTTATATTGGCGATCCTCCAATCTTCAGGTATTAGAGATGATTTTAATGATAGTTCACAGATTACTAATAGCAGGTCTGCAATCTCATATTTCAGTTCTTTCAACACCCTTGGATGTATACCATCCAGCCCAGCTGATTTGCTACTCTTCAGTTTATCTAATAGTTGTAGTACATCTTCCCGATGTATCAATATTTCCTTCAGTTCTTCTGCATCTTTAAATACCACTTCAGTCATGGGTAACATCCCTACATCTTCCTCAGTAAAGACCAAAGTAAAGAATTCATTCAGTCTCTCCGCTATCGCCTTGTCGCCTCTTAGTGCCCCTTTAATTCCTCTATCATTTAATGGACCAACTGACTGACTCACAGGTTTTTTGCTACGAATGTACTTGAAAAAATCTTTATTTCGCGTTTTTGCTTCCGCAGCAAGCTTCTTCTCAAATTCTCCCTTTGCCTGCTTTATCAATGCCTTGCATTTGACTTGCCAGTGGCTTGTGCTGTTTCCACGTTTTGTCGTTTGGCTCTTTTTTCCATTTCCTGAAAGATGCTTTTTTGGCAACAATAGCCTCTCTGACCTCCCCTTTAAACCATGCCGAAGTTTTTTGAACTTCCTTCCACTTTTCTTAAAGCGTGGAATACAGCTGGTCTGGGCTTCCAAGATAGTATTTTTCAACAACACTCAAGCTTGATGTAAGTCTTTAACCTTTGCAACTGCTCCTTTTAGTTTTTTCTTAACTATTTTCCTCATTTTATCATAGTCTCCCTTTCAAAAGTTAAAAGGTAGTACTGTGGATTTCCGTACTATCCCTCCTCCACTAATTAAATCAAAGGCGATCATGCTATGAACACTATTGCCAAGTGGCCCCAACACCCTTATCTCTTGCACTAAATCTGGTGTTCCACTAAGGACTAGGTCTAATATGGCTTCCCCTCTGGTCGGTTCATGAACCAGCTGCTCCAAGAAGCAGTCATTTATGTCATCTAGGAACTTTATCTCCCTAGCATGTCCTGCCGTGACACTGACCCAGTCGATACCAGGGCAATTGAAATCACCCATTATTATTACTGCGCTGTAACTTTTGTTAGCTTCCTTGATTTATTTGAGCATTTCATCATCCATTTGTTCATTCTGGTCCGGCGGTCGATAGTACACCCCCACTGCCATTGCCTTCCCCTTTTTACATGGAATTTCAATCCATAGAGATTCTATAGCAAATTTTGTTTCCTGCAAAACTTTAATCCTTTCTGACTCAATGCCCTCTCTAACATAGAGCGCAACCCCTCCACCAATTTGATCAGTTCTATCATTACGATATAGTTTGTACTCAGGTATCACAGTGTCCCATTGGTTGTCCTCCTTCCACCATGTCTCTGATATTCCAATCATATCTAACCTCTCATTTAGTGCTATATAGTCTAACTCTCCCATCTTATTTTTTAGACTTCTAGCATTTGCATACAAGCATTTTAGAGACTATTTTATTCATATTAATTTGGCTATTGTTAGACATGGGTAATTTGGGATCTTTAAGCTCTGTCTGCTCCATACTTGAGGGCATTTGGGCTACTTTACTCTTTTTTGGAATCTCTCTGCTTTTGGTAGTATCCTTCAAGGATACATTCTTCCGAACCATCCGCTCTTGGGCGACTGTCGGCTTTCCCCTATTATCTAGTTTAAAAGCTGCTCTATCTCCTTTTTAAATAAATGTACACTGCTGCACTGTAGTCATGACTTCAACTGATATTATGCTAGTATTTTATAAAGAGACATAGGCACCTAACTGGCTTCCCCAGCTAGGTAACATTTTATAAAATTACTCTCTTTTTGTCTGTCATCCCTGGAATGGCTTTTGTCCCCAAGACCCAATTGTCCCTTCTGTAGGACTAATTAGCCTTTGTAAATAGGGGAATCCTCAGTGTTTAAGTGCATGACTTTTTCATATCTGGGATCCAGCACAGACTCCTCCACTTTGGGAGAGACCCTGTTTTGGGAATCTCTGCATCTCCTTCTCCTCTTCTTCAGGTACCATTAGCCAACAAGAAATATTTCCATACCACAGATCGAGTTTGCCTGCTCACGGGGGGGGGGGGAGGAGGAGATGACAACAAAGGGCAAAGAAATCACATTGGTAGTGGGACGAGGAAAATAAATTCAAGATTAGCACCTGAAACATATGGGGGGGGGGGGAACTTACTCTTCTACCTCTATGCAGGGCTGGTCCATCCAGTAGGCAGCCACCTAGGGCAGCAGGTCTCTGTTGGTAGCAGGCCATGTGCTTTGGCACACAAGACCTGCTGCATCTGACCCCCCCCCCCCCGACAGGAAGTTATGTCAGAGTCAGAAGTAGCAGGCCATGTGTGCTGAAGCACATGGCCTGCCACTGTCACAGCTGCTGAGCCGAGCCGAGCCATCCTATTGACCATGCTGACAAAAATCGACAGCAGCGGGGGGTGGCATGGCTGGGGCTTCTGCCTGGGCAGCAGAAACCCTTGGGCTGGCCCTGCCTTTATGGCATACAGGGATCTCTAAGTAAGACATCTCTATACGCCTCCACTTTAGCTTCAAGAACTGAGGGGTAGGCCAAAACCCTCCTTCCCATAATGCAACACAAGTAAGATGTCAAACTGCAAATCAAAGGAATTATTAGCCTTCACTGTTTCCATACACGAACTAAAGCAAATTTGAGAATTTAAATGAGCAGACAAGACAACTGCCTGTTCCTCTAAATTGAATATCCACAAAGATCAAAATCAGAACTCTCTTTTCTAGAGCTCCTTCCATCTCTGAACCTTAAATAAATTAGCTACATGGTGAAACCCAGCAAGGCACAGTATTAAGAGTTTCTAATCTCTCTGTAACCCAACTAAAATGGCTACTCATATTAGGGGTTACTGGATAATTTAGAAGCTCGAAATTACCACTGCAGCAAACACCTAATGGGTTGGTAGAAGAACACACTCCTTTAGTAGGGATCCAAGTGAACCCTATATTTGTTTATATTTATTAAAAACTTTATATAAATGCATTTCTAATAAAGACAAAGCAATTTACAAAACTACAAACTAATGAAAGTGGTGAAAGGAATGCCAAATAATGACAGAAAGTAAAAGAAAAGCAGAAAAAAGGTTCAGCAGTAGGAGGTGGGATCTAAAGGTCTCCGACTGTCCCCCTAGACCCCAAAGGGACTGGATGAATAAACAGGTTTTGAGCTGGGCTTTAAATATATGATAAGACGATTAGAGACTAAGGGAGCACAGCAAGGAATTCCAAAGGGTGGGAAGACAGAAGAAAAATGCTGATTGACGGACAGACTCTAATCTAGCCTTAAAGGGAGGAAGAATGTAGAGTCTGTTATGTAGAAAATACAATATCCAAGGTGGGGTGTGGAAAGTAAGATAGGAAGGAAAGTAAGAGGGATAGAGCAAGGGTTAGAGGCTGGAATTGAATGTGAGCGGAGACAGGCAACCAGTGATAATGTTTCAGAAGTGAAGCGACATGATCATATTTACCTGCAGCAGAAACTGATATGGACAGCTACATTTTGGATTGCTTAAAGTTGCTTCAGGGTGAAAAGAGGAAGGCCAGTCTAAATAGCCTTGCAGTAGTCCAAATGCGTAATAACACAGCAGAGTATGCGAGAGGTCAAGGAAGAGGAATCAAGGAAAGGACAAACAGCACAACATTAACACAAAGTGAAGAAAGACTTTTTTCACAATGGAATTAACATGTTGCGTGAAGGTCAGATCAGAGTCTAGCATGACACCAAGCTATAGCAAAATAGTGACAACTTGCATTGGGAAATGTTTGCTAGAGAGTGTAAAGGGTGGGGGAGTGAGAACACCTGTGAACCAGACAGCAGAGATCTTTTTTTTTTATTAAGTTTAAGACTATTAGAACAGAGCCAAAAGGCAATGAGATTAAGAGAGTGGCTAACATAGGGAAGGTCAGGAGTTAAGGAATCCAAATGATTTAGGAGCAAAATATAATCTGTGTAATAGTAAGCACTAATAATGAGATTCTGAATTAAGGTGGCAAGCAGGGATGGTTCTATCATTAGGCAGGGTGAGGCAACCACCTTAGGTGGCAAATTTTTTTGAGGCAGCAAAAAAATGCCCCCAATCATGTCACTGGTGGCTGCCTAAAGAAAAAAAAAGACCACCACCAATTTGGCAGCATCTCCTCTACTGTTGCTTTTCCTAGTTTAGCAACAGCAGCAACAGGCCTCTGTTCAGACTAAAAAAATAGTGCAGGTCTGTGTTTCCTTCTGCTTGTGTTTGCAGCCCGGTCGGTCCCACCCCCTCTACTGTCACATCAAGGGGGCAGGACCAGCCAGCTGGCCCATGAGCAGGAGCAGAATGATACTCAGGCTTGTGGGTTTTTTCTCGGCTTGGGGGCCTACCGCTGCCAATAAAGGAGAAGTGGTGTTGGATGGCAGCAGGGGCTGGGACTGAAAGGGAGATAGAAGACAGGTGTGGAGGACAGATTTGAACACAAGTTTGGCGGCCGAGGGCAGATGAACATAATTGGAGGAGCAGATTGCAGATGTTGGACACAAATGTGAGGGATGGAGGGAAGATGCTGGCCCCAAGTGGGTGGTGGAGGGCCGATGCTGGGCATGGCGTGAGGGGCATAAGGGGATGAAATGCAGATGATGGATATGGAGTGGGGGAGTGAGGGCAGATTCTAGACAGAGGGTAGACGTCATGGGGAATGGAGGGCACATGCTGGACATGGGGTGGGGTCATAGGGAGGATGAAGGGCAGATGCTGGACATGAGCTGGGGCATAGGGGATGGAGGGCAGAGGATGGACACAGGGTAGGGTTGGAGGGCAGATGCTGGACACAAAGTAGGGGCGGAGGGTAGATGCTGGACATGAGATGGAGAGAGAGAGAGAGAGAGAGATATGAGATACTGGATATGAAGTGGGTGAAGATGGAGAGATGATGGGCATAGGGTGAGAGAGAAGGAAAGGGGGATAATGGACAGAGTTGGGGATAGGATGAGAAAATGAGGAGAAGCACTGGATGATGCAAGAGAGAGGGAGAGACACAGGATAGGGTAGGAGAGATGCTGGACATGGGGAGGGTGGAAGAGAGAAAGGGGAGAGTTATTTAAGGACTGGGGAATGAGTGGCAGGGGAAGGACAGAGAGATGGGGAGTAAGAGGACTGTGTTAAAGGTTGAAAATTGGCAGACAGACAAAGTAGAAATACTGGATGGTAAGAAGGGGCCATGAAATCTGAGTTGATAGAGAAAAATAAATGGAAAAAAGCTGGAATGAAAAGATCAGTTGGAAAGAAGTGAAGACAACAAGAGAGGAGAGAAGTGACAGATGGACCAGAGACCCTAGAGGGTGAATTAAGAGAAGATCAAGGAAAACAAACCAAAGGCTGGAATCAACAGAGTTAGAACATAAAATGGCCAGGCAGACAGCAAAGGTAGAAAAATTAAATTTTATATTTAATTTAGTAATTAAAATATGTCTGTCTTTGGATTTTATAGGCCTGATATTCAACCTGCGGCGGTCAGCATTTTTAAAGCGCTTGACTAGCGTGGACAGAAGTGAAACCAGATATTCAGCGCTGAAATCAGGATATCCTCTGAAACTAAATACCCAGTTTCAGTGCAGCTATCTAGACAGTGGCAATAATCTGTAGCAATCCAACTTGCTCAGTTTCCAGAAAGGTTTATCTGTGTTCTAGGGCTCATTGCAATATTTACAGTGCTGCTATTTTCTGGGTAAGCTCCTTGTGTGAGTTTTAAAAGTTGATGCTGTTATAGTATGATAGATTTTCTCTATAGCTCCAGAGTTTTCTATTACTTCATAATATGCCCAGTACTGGTGAGGGTTTATATTGCCGTTACTGAGATGACATCAGAATCAAAAATTATTTTTTGTATGTTGAATTCAGTGGGGAAATGGCCTCTGCACCCTTTGTGAGAGATGAATTTCTTTGGATGTAGAATATGGGGGTTATTTTAGAAGCCCTACTCATGCTTTGGACATCTGAAAACAGGCATAGAGATGTCACCAAAGACATATTAGAAGCCGGTTTTGTGGACATCCATGGGGCGAGGACATCTAAGTGTGAATGTAGGTATGGAGTAGACATGTCCAGGATGTTCCCAGAACTTGGATGTTCCCATCCTTGACAACCCGAGCCATGTCCAAGTTTATACCTGCTCTAGGCAGCAATAGGTATGGGAAAGGTGCTTGTTTTGTCAGACATTGGGAGTTTGTGGAGGAGGATGTGGTCTGCCCATGTCTCCTATATTTTCCATGTTGACAACAAACACTGACAGAGAATAAGGAAACATGTATTTGTTTTGCTACAGGTTACATTCTTAAGCTGCTACAATTTTTGCTACATTAAAAACAGCATTGCAAAGTTTTTAAAAAATGATATGGCCTGGTAATATATTGCTTTCTTTATTCTTGGGTCAACCACCAAGTCGGTGTAATGAGCGAGAGGACCCCCTGGTTCCTAACTGGAGCTCTGAGGAGGCGCTTCCATTTTGATTGCTGTGGGGTGGGGGCACCAGCTCATCTCTCACCTCAGGCAGCAGATTGTCTTGAGACAACCCTGATGGCAAGAGAACTGAGAAAGATGTTAAAAAGCATAAGAGAGATTAGTGGAGGAAGAGGAAGCAGTGACTACCTGAAATAAACGATGGGAGAGGAAGTAAGTGAACCAACTGAGAACCGAACGGGTAATGCTAAGATCTGCTAGACAAGCCAAAAGAATCTAATGATGAACTATGTCAAATGCATCTGTGAGATCTAGGGACAGGGCTGGTGCTACCACTAGGCAAACTAGGTAGTCACCTAGGGCACCAGCCCTCCAAGAGCACCCATTGCTGCTGCTGCCGCCCTTCTCCAGGGCCTGCAGTGGTAACAATAGCCCCCAAACTGCAACGCAGCACTTACTAAAAATTGAGCACTGCGGCAGTTTTCTCCTGATCAAAATATGCCATTACACCCCCCCCCCCCCCCATCCTAAACTGGAAGCGGCCTCAGAGAGGGGACGGAAACGGCACATTTTGACCAGGAGGAAACCGTGACGCAGTGCCAAAGTGTTAAAGTGCTGCATCATGGTATGGGGGCCATTGTTGCCATTGCAGGCCCCAGAGAGAGGTGGCAGCAATAGGGGGTTGGGGGGAGGGTGGCAGAATAGAGGACCCAACTAGGGTGTCTCCAATCCTTGCGTCAGCTCTGATAAGGGATATTGCAAGAGTGGGATTTCTATAGTCAAGAGATGAACTTAAGATCCTTCATGGAGAGAGCAAAAGTAAACTAGCCATTTATGAACTAGGAAGGAAAGCTTTAGGAACAAGCACTAAAAAATTATGATTTGAGCATTCACTAAAACAAGTGAGAACAATTTATGCATATTTATGGATTTAGGATGCTTTCCACTTTGCTCTTATTGAAAATGACCTCACTATCATCAGGTCAAGATAATTTTCAATGTCATGGTCCACCTTCCTTCCAAATTACAGCCCAAGTGATAAACCATATACATAAACTGGAAGGAGCTGGGAGAAAGTCTTTACCTTCAGAGCATCAATCAGAGAACTGGCTGGGTGTGGAGTATGTGGGATTGAGTGCTACCTTGGGCATGCATTTGTGTATACAGGCAGGATGTGAGTGGAGTGTGCAGGGATAGTATGCCTGTGGGGGTCAGGGGTGTAGTGTAGAATGTGGGGTGACTGAGATAGAGGGAATTTCTGCAGAGTTGTCTGTTGTGGGTGGGATGTTTGAGGCAGTAGAGACACTAGGAGGGTATCTGCAGGGCTGGCGCTACCATTAGACGAACTAAGTAGTCGCCTAGAGCACTGGCCCTTCAGGGGCACCCATTGCCGCTGCTGTCACTGCTCTCTGGGACGTACAATGGTGGAAATGGCCACAAACAGCTCCACAGTGCTTTCCTTTAAACTTTCAAATTACTAACCCCAATAGTGTTCCCCACCAATATACTATAATTCCTATCAAGAGCAACACTCATCTATCATATCTCCATAGTATGTACCAATATGACCATCTTATTCATGTAGTAATCAAGACCAAAAAAGTACTTAGCTGTCGTCGCAAAGACACCTGGGACAAGAGAAGAAAACGTTCACAATGGAGGAAAATCCCTTTTTCAGCTTTCACTTTTCCATGCCGTCCAATATCAAAACGCCATCAGACGTTTTAAGTTTCTCCGTTCTTCAATAGCTAAGCTGCTTTAAAGGCTACCATAAAAGCAACTAGCCCATGAATTGTCTATGAAAATTAAGTATTTAAGATTGTGAGTGGGCAAGATACAGATGTCCTAGACATCAAAAATGTAGATAGAATGTGTCACATTCCTCCTCGATTCTCACCACCACCAAAATGTTATCCAATAGACAATATTTTGATGGTGGTGAGAAGCGAGGAGGAATGTGACAAGTTCTATCTAACCTTTTTGATGTCTTGGACATCTGCACCTTGCCCACTCACAATACTAAATGACAGAGGTGTAAGGCAGGGGTCTCCAAATACAGCCCTGGAGGGTCACAAACCATTCAGGTTGGCAGGCTCTCTCTAATACATATATATCTCTTGCATATTTATTAGGGATATCCCGAAAACCTGCAGGGTGGCGGACCTCCAGGATCGGATTTGAGTAGCTCTGTTTTAGGAGATGTTGGACAATAATGGGTTGAACTGCAAGGGTGCCAGTAATGTTGGCCACAACTGTATATTGCACCTGCTATGGAAGAAGAATGACAATTTTGTGCATAGCCTTAGATACTTCTGGTTGAATGGAATAAAAATATGCTTGCCCTGTCAGAAAATCTTAAAATGGGTCAAAATTATATCAAATAAAGCAAGGAAATTCACCACCCACCAAAAGCAACCAAAAGTAATCATTGAACTTCAAATGGTCACAAAAATATAGCTTATTCAGTGGCATAGGACAAGGAAGAGCTATGAACAAAAGGGGTTCTGCTATTTTGTTCCTAAAGGGGAAAATGTTTGGTACATAGGCCTCAAGGATAATTCACTTTCATTGGATTTTCAGAATATCCCTTGGGAGTACTCATTAGAAGAGTATTCATACAAATAAGAGCATTCATACAAATAAGCATTCATACAAATAAGAGCATTCACATACATAGCCCCCACACAATGGAACAAACTCCCCGACACTCTAAGAGCCAACATGGACCTCCAATCCTTCCGCAAAAACCTCAAAACTCACCTATTCCAAGAATATTACAATCTGTCAGACGTAACTTAAATCACAATAGTATTCAAATAGAAGCCCATATCATGATGAACCTCATGCAATCTCATCATCATATGACACACCAAACACACCATGAGTATATTAAATTGTAAACCCATTAGACATGTGAAACTCACATTCTATGCCATTGTAAATTTAGTACATAGTTAACCGAACATACATGTTCTCCAATATGTAAATATTTTGAGTTTTAGTTTTTTGGGAATCACTATGCTATCCTTGACATGTACTTAGTTTGACTTTTGTTATTGTTATTGTTATATGTAACTGCTATCCTTTGCAGAACTGAATGTTAAAATGTAAACCGCTGCTGATCACTGGAAGGAGCGGTATAAAAATGAGCATAAATAAAAAAAATAATAAATAACTAAATAAGGTAGCTGTGGAATTCTCTTCCTCGGGACCAGAGATCAGAAAATTTTTTCTTGCTTTAAAGATGGGTTAAAGGCTTGGTATTTTCCTCTTGCCTTTGGGGAATGAAGGTTGGGTTGCAACCAATATGGGGATATCAGGATCTGAACATGAGCTTTGTATGCTATAAGTTTCTGTCTTTGTATAAAGTATGGAATTATGACTTGCCAAATTTTAATTTGTTATTTATTTTTAAATTATCTTTACCTGATTCTAATATTTTACCTAATAAACCACATTGTTAGCTCTCTGAAAGGCAGTATAGAACATTTATTTATTTATAGTTTTTTCTATACCGCACTATTTGCCATCAGCGCGGTTTACAGATAACAAAGATTGTGCAATGAGGAAGGACCACATTGCACTTACATTAAACAGGTAGATTAACATGGAGAACGGGAAAACGTTTATTAAACTAGGCTGTGTGCAAATCTCTCATGTATATTGACTAGTGATGCCCTGTAGATATGACACATTTGTGGTTTGAGAGCACCAGTGAAAAAAGCGAGTCAGCTTCGTTCAAGAATTCAGCACATGCTGATAATATGATCTTTGTGCAGAAATGATTTGCATGCTTACCTCGTTTGCTCTTGTACATCAAATTTCCACAGTTTCTAAATTAGTCAACATGGATAAATAGAAATGTTACTGAGCAGGCAGATTTGCCTAGTGGATTTACCCTTAAAATGGCAATGCAGAAATTTATATATTTCATTTCCAGTAGATTAAAAATAAATACATATGAAATGAACCGTAGGCCTTTAATACAGAGAAGCACAAGTGACTGAGCGACTGCACATAATCTCAACTAGCTGGTTGGATAGCTTTCATTAATATGTCAACATTGCCAATTTACACATTTGCCAATCCATTTCCTAGCCACACTTTAAAGAAGATAAATAAACAGCTAAGTTAATACACAGGGCTTCTTCTGTAGGCCACAGCTTCTACCAGGGCCATAAAGCAGCAGTTCTTAAGGCTGTAAATGTTCACCTATGATCAACCCAAGCACGTGAATTGGGTCCCAATGGAATGGCAGATTCTTGTTCCTAGCTCTGTTGCTGAAGTATCTTGAAATTTTGATCACCCTCAAAAAGTGAACAGAAGGCATGTCGAAGAACATCCCTTTATCATTTTCTATGATTTACTCATGGAAAGTAGCTAAACTTATTGAATGTCATTACCTTTCTCTACAGCAAAGCTGAACAGTATTTGCTGTTCTCTACCGCTGGGTTCCCTGGTTAGAATGTAAATTAAAGATTTAGGATATTACATGGTTATCACAATTAATTGTTGAAGGTGTCTTTACCTATGGCGTGAATTGAAGCTAATTGGCGTGGGAGGTAATTGGGCTTTAATTTAGCCCTTTCAGTGTTGTTAGCTCTGCTGTTACTCTCCTCTTATTTTTGAATAGTGATGGTTAATGAAGAGATGACAGTCCCTCTAATTCAAGAAAGAGGGAGATATAACCCTAAGTTTCCTGATAAGAGATTTGAGGATAAATTCCTCCCACCAACTGATCTCATTGCAGAGAACACTGGGAATGGGAAGATTTCTAAAACAGAGATTTATTAAATGCAAGATCTGTAAGTAGAAATGGGTTTTTAATTTGTGATTTAATTGAAGAATTGTGTTTAGGTGTTCCAGCTAATTAGAGACTCATTCTATGAGGGTACAAAAAAATCCGATTTTAATCAGTGTTTTCACTATTGCTGGGTATCTTTTCGGGTGGAATCAAATACACACGTGTTACTTAGGAGTCATCAGTACAGAAAAGCACAAACACTGAGCAAAGGATACAAGATAAGGGTGGCGAGAGTACTAGAGGTGTTGATTGGTTAACACCTTAAATCAGAAGCCATAGTTATATGTGTGATCAAAACATGTTTAGAAAAGGAGAGGGATGACTATAATTGCTGTCTGTACATAGGAGGGGAGAGGACCATGTGTAAGAAAGTGGAAAATTCAGAGGGTTTAGGGTCTATTTTGGTAAGGTCAGCTGTGCTATAGAATTTTGCTACATTGTTAACAGAGCCCCTTATGTTAACTCAATGGTTGTGTCTAGTCGGTGTGATTGAATTTTGGAATGGGCTTTGTTATTTTGCTGGGTTATTTTAACATCTCTATGGAGATGGCTTAAGCAGCTGGCCCTAGACACCTTTTTGCAGAGGTTAGTAGATCTGAGGTTTTCTAGAAGAGAAAATTTGCAAATGCTCGCTGAAAGGCATGCTCTAGATTTGGAGGATCTGTCACTATGGGTCTGATTCTGAGATGGGTCCGGCAGGACGTGTGGCCCTCAGGCCATTCTTCCCCCATTCTCCCTCCGCCTTTCCCCACACATCTAGAGCAGCAGGACAGGGAGAGCTGGCGGCAGGAAGGGGCAGAGTCTAGGGGAGCAGGAGTGGACCAAGGAGGCAGGATGTGCAGGGCCAATTCTGGTCATGGCCCTGTACTTCCACGGGGTCATGGAGGACATACTGCTTATTCCACCTTGAAGATGGAATAAGCAGCACAAATGGCATGATCGGGGCAGGGGATCTCCACCCGGGGCCGGGTGCAGTGGGGTCCACACCGCCCAATCCAGGCCCCGACTGGTCAGCCATGGGTCAGGTGGTGGGGAAGGGAGGGGGTCTCAGCCACAGGAGCTTGTGAAGAGGACGTCCGCACAGGCATGTAGGGCCGTCCTCGGGCCTGCTTCTGTATGCTGTAGGAACGTTTTCTTCCCATGGTACAGAATCAGGTCCTAACGGGCACATCCTGCTCAGGTCTGTCCGGTTGTGCCCCTTTCAGAATCAGGCTCTACATGTTAAGTCTTGGACTTTTCATGTACTGATAATGTTTCAATTGTGTTTGATGAAAGTTAATAAAGTGAATCATAAGGGGAATGCAACAATGAAGTTTAGAAAGCAAGTACATTGAGATTTGGTTTTGGGGTCTAAATTTGATTTACCATAGTTGTTAGAGGGGAAAGCCACACAAACTCAAGTAGAGTTATGGTGTAGTATTGTAAAGGAGGCTTATGACAAATTGAATCCCCTAAATCACAAGCAGGATGGGGAGTGAAGATGATGAATGCCAAGGGAAGGATGCTAGGTGTTTGATTTTCTCCAACATGTTAGAGAATAATTTAGAATGTTCTTACATATCGCCCAATATAATTAGCAAAAGGTCTTATTTTATATCCATAATCTCTAAAGCACAGCACATGTCAAGGATGGTCTTTCAAAATTTTACATCATAAAAAAATTCCTGAAGCTCCTGATAAATTAATCTAAACCTGAATGCTCAAACTTTTGAAAACAACTTTGTAAAAAGAAAATCCAGATTTGTAATATAATTTGAATGCAAAGAGGGACATTCGAGTTAGTTGATAATTTTTTTGTCAGCAAGCTTGATACAATCTTCCAAACCTGCTACATTTACCTGGATCTTTGCATGTAGAGACCATTCGTGTGGAAACAGAACTCGACTGAGTCTTTCTGCCCAAGAGTTTTGGATACCTGGAAGATACACTGCCAGGAGATGAATCTGATGCTCTCTGGCGAGGGCCCATAGTCGCAAAGCTTCGTTGCAAAGCGACAGAGAGCCTGTTCCTCCCTGCTTGTTCACGTAGAACATAGCTACCTGATTGTCCGTCTGAATGAGGACTGTCTTGTAGCTGAGCAGGGTGTGGAACACTCACAGAGCAAGGAAGATTGCTCTGAGCTCCAAGAGATTGATGTGTAGATGAGTCTCCTGTGGAGTCCAAGTGCCTTGGGTAGAGAGGTCTTGCAGATGAGCTCCCCAACCCACTGGAGAAGTATCTGTTGTGAGAGTTGCCTGGGGTAAAGGCTCCCCAACCCACTGGAGAAGTATCTGTTGTGAGAGATGCCTGGGAGAAACGGTGATGGGCTTTCATTCATTCCAAGCACTCATCACACCTCTGCTTGATTACAGAAACTCGTTATATCAAGGCCTCCCTCAGCAGACTTTACACCCACTCCAAATGGTGCAAAACACTGCAGCACACATCACTACAGACACTCCAAGAACTGAGCACATTACCCCCGTCTTACAGCAATTGCACTAGCTCCCAAAGATGGCCAGAGCAAAAATTTAAAACGGTCCTGACCATCTTTAAAATCATTCATCATTTCTTGGCAGATGCACTCCAATATATCATAACAAGGGACATCAGCATTAGACCAAGAAGGACCAACAATGACAACATGATTGGCACACCTGCAGGATATCACAAAACTAAACAAACAACTTCAAAAAGAGCTCCTTCACTACTGGCGTCCACACTTTGGAACTCCCTCCCAACGAGCCTGAGGGCATTAAATGACATCATAGACTTCTGCAAGGCCCTTAAAACCCTGCCCTTTACAGAAGCCTATGAGCAGACAATAGTCTCCACCCGAACGGTAATGCAACTATCTCCGCCAACTCGATACCCACTCATCCCAACTAGACATACAAGTTCATTGTATAATGTTGTTAAGTACCTTCATGTTAAATGTAACCCTACAAATGTGATGTGACCACTTTGATTGTAGGATAAGATGGTATACAAATCTGTCTAAATAAAAAAATTAATAAATTCCAGATAGAAAGCCAACACCCTCTTACAATCCAGGGTATGGAGAGAGGCCTTTGTTCTGTTCACATGAGGCCTGGGAAAGATGATGGGAAGTACCATCGACTGGTTGAGATGAACAGGAGAAACCACTGTAGGAAAAAATTTAGGATGAATATGGAGGACCAGGTATAGGGCGCGTGAGCCACCAGCACCTGCAGTTCATTGACCCTGCACGCCGAAGTAAGTGGAAAATTATCTTCCAGGACAGAAACTTGAGAGGACAGATGGCAAGCAGCTCAAAAAGCGAAGACAGCAGCTGCCCGAGGACCACGTTAGGCCCACGCCATCGGCGGTGGTCGGATCGGCAAGCACGAAAACAAGAGACCCCTCATGAACCCTTCAATTTATGGCATGATGGTAGGCCACTAGAGCACCAAGATGTACTCAAACTGAGTTAGACTTCAAGACAGCATGAGAAAGGTGCAAGTACACTAGGACCTATTCCACTGAGCAGGAAAAAGGGTTAAGGGCTCTGTGAGCATACCAGACAGAGAATCTGCACCATTTGAAGACATAGGCATATCTGGTGGAATCCTTGCATGATGCAAGAATATTCTGCATGTCACTAGGCAGGTGAAACTGATCAAGAGCTACCCTCTCAGCATCCAAACCGTGAAGGCTAGGGACTTGAGATTGGGGTGGAGATCCTCCTGAGAGAGCAGATTCAGTGCATGGTTGAGGTGAAGAGGAAGTGCCTAGAAGAGGCGAAGCAACAAGAGGTACCACAGTTGCCTGGGCCAATGTGGGGCAATGAGTATCATGGTGGCCCTGTCCCATCTGGACATGGATGCTTACAGAAGTTCCTGAGCAGGCATAAATGTAGCCGTGATTTCTGCTGGTTTACTCCTAGTACTTTTGTAAAGGCACAGACTCCTATGTATCTTTATAAAATATGCTGGAAAGAGGTGTCTTCTTGCCCTCTCAACCTAGCCAACCTATAAATACAATTATGCCCATAATGTACTATCCCCATGCCTTAGAACTTAGTCTAGTCAAGAGACAGACAAGACAACAAAAAACAAAAAAGATGCTCTAAGTTAAGATGGCAAGGCCGTGACAGGGAAGATCTCAAATAGGGGCTAAAAGTTTTATTGTGAGGGTGAGAGGTTTTTTTATGTGCTTTTCATGTGCATAGCTCCATTTGCTTCTCCTTTCACAAATAGGTAAGTAGTTTTCCTCTGCCACTGAGATGGGAGCAAACAGCCATTACCACTTGTTAATATGGAGTTAAATCAAGGAAAGAGGCCACTTTTATAGTTTTAAACTTATTATTGTTTTTCTAAAGGCAGTTGAACAAAAACTATCAAAATGGTTTACAAGAAAGAAAGGAACTCTATTTTAAAATAGGGGAGAGTCAGCAAAGAGTGTTTCCAGGCACCGCCAGTCCTCCCTCCTACCCCAGCCATCAGATGCCTTCAAGTACCTGTTCAGAGAGAGTTTTAAGCCAGTTTTAAAATGTTTAAAGGGTATTCCAAACATAAGTGGCTGGGGGTCATTCCACAAAGTGGGGGCTTTAAAAAGAAGAAAAATCATCTTTTAGTTTCTAACTTTGCCTGTGAGAGGGGGAAAGGAACATTTCACTCTTGTAGAAAGAGCATGACACTTGGGAGAGAGGGGTTCATGTAGAGTATGTTTATGTTTATTAAAACATTTTTTATACCGCCCAATACCAGTGGCGTCTGGGCGGTTCACAATCGTTAAAATAACATTAAAATTACAGGCTGCTAAGAAACTGAAAAGAACGCCAGTTAAAAATAAAAGCGACAGAGGAGAGACAAAGGATAGAAGAACAAAGCAAGCAGAGGTACATCAACATGAGAAGGGGGAGGGAGACAAGGACGGGGAAGGGAGATCATATGCCAGACTAAAAAGATGGGTTTTGAGTTGCTTTTTGAAGGCTTGTTAGGATTGCTCTGAGCGGAGGGAAGGGGGAAGTGAATTCCAAAGTCTAGAACCCAGAAAATAGAAAGCCGAGGAGCGAGTGGATTCAAGGTGGACTTGGGAAGGGGAAGGGAGGGACATACGATTAACGTGAATAGAACGGAGCAAACGATGAGGGGTACGGAAATGAATCAGATCAGCAAGATAGAGAGGGGTACCTGTGTGAATTACCCTATGTGCAAATGTGAGAATCTTGTACTGAATGCGAAACGAGACCGGTAACCAATGATGGTGCAGAAGAAGGGGAGTGACGTGGTCGTAGCGAGAAGCACAAGACAGAACACGGACCACAGCATTCTGAATGCGTTGTAAACGGGAGAGTTGAGATTGTGGTAAGCCAGCTAAGGAAACATTACAGTAATCAAGATGGGACATTACAAAAGAGAGAATAAGTGTAGCTAAAGCTGAAGGTGAGAGAAAAGGGCGTACAGCCCGAAGCTGTTTAAGGGAGAGAAAAGAACGCTGAACTATTGAAGAGATATGTTCCTTGAATGAGAGAGAGGAGTCAAGAATAACACCAAGATACCTGAGAGAAGAAACAAGAGGAATGGGCTGGGAGGAAAAAGAAGGGGCACAGGTGGGGGAAGGATTCCCAAGGGTGAACCAGATAGCGAAAGACTTAGCAGGGTTTACATGGAGAAAATTAGAGGTGAACCAAGAGGCAAGGCAAAGGTTAAGGGGAGAGATATCGGGCACAAGGGAATCAGTATGGTGCAAGAGAATGATATCATCCTCGTAATAGTACGCGGAGATACCAAACTGCTGGATTAATAGAGCAAGAGGGGCTAGGAAGACATTAAAGAGGAGGGGAGCAAGGACAGATCCCTGAGGCACACCACAGGAAAGAGGGGTGGGAGATGAAGAAGAGGACCCAACCACTACAGAAAAGGAGCGACAGGAGAGAAAAGAACGAAACCAATGAAGAACCATACCAGAAAGGCCAGCGTCTTGAAGACGAACGAGAAGAGTGCGATGGTCCACAGATATGTTGGAATTCCAGTATATACTTTCATTCTCTTTCTTTTTTGTCCTGTCCTATATATGATTGGCGTTCTTTTCCTTTTCCTTATTTTTTAGATTTTTGTAAACTGCTCTGATGCATTGCTGCCTAGGGCTGTATATCAAATGACAATAAAGATAAGGGAGTTGGTAGGTAAGCATAAAGCAAGCCCTTGCCACAGTTCAGGAGGAATGCATCGGAGGCCACCCAATTGTGACAGGTTACTCTGGAGCAGAACAGCAGCAGCTGGGCATTGTGAGGAGTGGCAAAAAGGGCCATGGATGGAGTGCCCCACTTCTGGAAGATGTTGCATACTACATGTGCATTGAGAGTCCACTCATGCAACTGAAGAACTCTGCTGAGCCTGTTCGCCAATGTGCTTTTCTGTCCTGGGAGGTAGACTGCCTGAAGCAGCATGCCATGCTTGCTGGCAAATCTCCAGAGGAGGTATTTATTTATTTAAACGTATTTCTATACCGCCTTATCCTGCAATCAAGGCGGTCTGAACAGCAAACAATCAATAAGATAGTGTATAGTGTGTACATGCAGTGAGTAGTGTATGCGTGTCAGTGTGTCTGGACGTTGATTCTTGTGGTGCTATTTACAGCGTGCGCTATTTACAATGCTATGGGTATCAGTTCCTTGCTTAATTACAATTATAGTGACATGTGGGGGGAATTGAGGTGTCTGTTGCATGGTTTAAGTAATGTCACCGTAGTGTTCTATGAAGAGGGTTGTCTTCAGTAGTTTCCTGAACTCCTTAAGGTCTGTTGTTGAACGCAGTTCGTCGGGGAGGGCATTCCAGATTGTTGGTGCCACCTTTGATAAGGCTCGTTTTTCGGTGTCCTTGCGTACCCTGTTGATATCTTTAGGTGTGTTGACACGGTTGGATGTGCCTCTTCTTCTCGGTCTTGTGCTGTTGTCTGGTTGTATGAGTGGGTGTAGGCTGAAAGCTGACGATTGATGTTTGATTTTGAAAATGTTTGATTGTCTTGTATCTAATGTGGGCACTGATAGGCAGCCAGTGGAGCTCTTTTAGGGTGGGTGTGATGTGTTCTTGTCTTGTGGTGCCAGCAATTATGCGTGCTGCAGTGTTTTGTGCCAGTTGCAATGGTCGTAGTGTCTGTTTCGTTAGACCTAGATAGATTGGGTTGCAGAAGTCTAGGATTGGGGTTATTAGTGCTTGACAAACTGTGCGGAAGTGTTCCTGAGTGAGGAGGGGCTTGAGGCATCATACTAGTCTCATCCTGTGGTATGAGGTAGAAGCCCGTGCCACTCTGCTTGTTGATGTAGAACATTGCCACCTGATAGTCCTCATCCAGACGGACAATCTAGTTGGACAGCTGTTGCTGGAAGACTCAAAGAGCATTTGCTACCACTCTGAGCTCAAGGAAGTTTGTCTGATGAAGACACTCCCCATCATCCAGAGACCCTGGGTACGCAGGCCATCAAGATGGGTTCCCCAGCCAACTTTGGAAGCATCCATGGTCAGCAGCTGCTGGTGCAATGGGGCCTGGGAGGAAAGTCCTGCTAGCAAATGAGTTGGCTGCTGCCACCAGGAAAGGGAGTTCTTCAGTAGCAAAGTCACCCTGACCCGGTCCGTGAGACAGTTCATCTCCTGACGCCACTATGTACAGAGTGGCCATTGCACCTCTCACATCTGAAGCTGGGTAGATGGGGTTACATGGACTGTGGAGGTCATGTGCATTAGGAGGCAAAGCATTTGGCAAGCAGAGACCGTTGAGCAATATTGGACATCCTGGGTCAGAATGACAAGGCGCTAGGCCTGGTCCGAAGGAGGGCAGGCTTTGGCTGCTGTGGTATCAAGGACAGCCCCAATGAACTCAAGGTGCTGAGTGGGCTGCAGGTGAGACTTTGGATAGTTGATGACAAAACCCAGATGCTCCAACACCTGGATGGTGAGTAGTGTGGACAGATGGACCTCGTTCGGCGTCCCGCCTCTGACCAACCAGTCATCCAGATAGGGGAAGACAAAGATGCCCTGCATGCGAAGAACAGCAGCTACAACTGCCATTTTGTGAAAACCCTTGGAGCAGACACCAGCCCAAAAGGTAGAACCCTGTATTGATAGTGATGCCCGCTGATGACAAAGCGGAGGTACTGCTGGTGCAGGGGATGAATGAGAATGTGGGTGTAGGCATTTTTGAGATCTAAGGAGCACAGCCAATTTTCTTGCTGGAGGTAGGGCAGCAAGGTTTCAAGGGATATCATCTTGAATTTCTCGCAGAGTAGAAAGTGATTTAGATTGCAGAGATCCAGAATGGGATGGAATCTGCCCATTTTCTTTGCAACCAGGAAGTAGCAGGAGTAGAATCTCTGTTCCATCATCCCTAACAGGAAAATCTCCATTGCTCTTTCTTGTAAAAGAGCCTTGAGCTCTTGCTGAAGAAGTCTTCAATGGTAAGGTTCCAAAGGATACTCCCCTGGAAAAAATGGGAGGGGGAGTCTGATCAAAGTGTAGGAAGTAGCACTCCATTACCACTTGAAGAGCCCAGGTGTTGGTGGTTATGCTGGGCCAATGATGGGCAAAAGCTATGAGTCACCCTTCAATGTGCTTTGGAACTGAACCAGACAGGGGAAAAAGGGCTATGGTCCTGGAATTAAAAGCCCACCCTTTAGGTTGTGGCGGTGGTGCCGGTTAGGGCTTTAAGCCAACACTGCTTCTGACCTTGGCCCTTGGCCTGCTGGGGTGGCTGGTAAGAATGGTATGGGAAATAAGTATCATAAGCTTTCTTCTTTTTCAGGTAGAAGGACGTTTTCCCCCGAGGCTTTCCATCAGGAAGGAGCAGCAGTCTTCCTCAAAAGTCTGTTTATGGTGATCTGTTCAGCCTCCAGCTCTGCAGCCTTCTCCGTCATGGGTCTGCCAAAGAGGTTCTCTCCCCGACATGGGACATCGACCAACCTGTCCTGAACCCATTGCTCCAAGTCCGATGAATGTAGCCATGCGAGGCGTTGGGCACCAATGCCCACCACAGCCATTCTAGCTATGGACTCAATGCAGTCATAGGCTGTTTGAACTATGTATTTGGAGTATTCCTTGACTCTAGCAACCAGGCTCCAGAAGTGCTGAAGATGGCCTCCAGATAAGCCAGCCGAGAACCCGGCGAGCTCCCCCACCAGATCTCTCAAGTACATGCCCATACACAGCTGGTATGTTTGGATACAACCCACAAGCATCAAGCCCTGGTAACATTTCCTGCCCAACCCATCCATGGTGCGTGCCTCCCTACGCCAGGATGACAAGGCACTAGGCCCGATCTGAAGGAAGGAAGACTCTGGCCACTGTGGTATCAAGGACAGCCCCAACGAACTCGAGGTGCTGGATGGGCTGCAGGTGGGATTTTGGATAGTTGATGGCAAAACCCAGATGGCTCCAGCACCTGGATGGTGCGCTGTGTGGACAGACGGACCTCATTTGGTATCATCTTCTTACTCTTAATACAGCACATGGCCAATTCCATTACCATGGAATTGTGAGGCAGTTATGTTTTTTTTAAAGCCTGGGCTCTTGCAGACCAGATACATGGAATCAAGATGCCTACTGATAATTGGAATCATAACCAGAGTCTTCCATATCCTTAATAGCAACCTTTCCAGGATAGGGTGCACCAGAATGGTGATAGCTTCCTTCAGGGGAGTTGAATACTGGAGGATCTCCAGCTCCTCCACCCGAGGTTCCTCCTCGGCCTCAGTGGTGGAGGGTAAAGCCTTCCCCATGTTCCTGATGAACTCCAAGAAGAATAGATCCTCAGGAGGGGATCTCCTACACTTACAGGGGGGCAAGGTATCCAAAAGGACATCCCGGTGTCACACCGTCTCCGGCGATTCTTCATCGGTCTCCCATTCGGAGTCCGAGCCAGACAGGAACTCTGAGTATCGACAGGAATGGGACCCACATCAATGCCCCAGTAGCGGAGTCGAGGGCGACCTCTGTGCCTTGCAGTCCAAGCCCGAAGTACTCAGAGGGGAGATCCGCTGCACCGAGCAGGGTCGAGAACTGTCCTGGCAACCAGAGGGAGACAGCATGTTTCTCTAGAATCAGCTGGACCTTTACCTGCGAGGCACCCATGGTAGATGGTGCCATCACTGGCCCCAAGGAACAGGAGGTTCCCAGTTCTTGAGGCTTGTGTTGAGCTATAAAGGCTGTGCTTGAAAGTCAACAAATGCTCCATAAGGAGGGCATGCTCCACAGCCGCCGGTACCGGGGGTGCACTCTTTGATGCCAATTCCTTCGTTGTGGACTCCTTGATGGTAATAGGCTTGGGAGTCCCATGCCTGCCTTTTAAGGCTATAGGAGGCACCTCCTTTCACCGGGGCTGCTTCAAAAGCTGCTCCCAGCCTTCTCCCTCGGAGTAATGTCGAGAGCTTCGATGGCAATGTCCATGGGTCTTAACCCTGGATTTGGCATCATCCTTCGACGATGACTGGGAAAGAGTCTGTTCCTTCCAGGGATGCTCCCCTTTGAGGGAGATTCTCCGATCCATTGCCTCTGGACCTCATGGCTCTGAAAGGGCTCAGTCCCCACACGAGGCTGAGTCTTTGGCGATGTTCTTTGAGGGTGTCTATTCCAATGTCAATGCTGGAGTAGACACCAAAGTCTTTGAGTTGAACAGTGATTCCCGCTGCTTTTCATAGTTCTTCAGCCCCTTGCGCATCATCTGTAAGCAGAGAGAGCATGTAGAGGGCTCATGGTTGGGCCCGAGGCCCTAAAGGCACCAGTTATGGTCCAGCCACATCTGGCACACTTCTTAAAGTTACTGGTCGAGTGGACATGTCGGGGAGAACAGCTTCCGTCAGGTCAAAAGACTGCAATGCCCAAACCAGGAGGGCACGAGAAAAAACCCATGCGCCAAAAATGAAGAAAAGAAAAAAAACCTAAAACCCCAAATAAATTTGGCGCTGAGGCAGTGACAATACCAGGAGGCACAGAAAGATGAAAAAAAAAAAGAAAAGAAAAAGTACCACGAAGCGGCAAAAAATGACAGACAGCTTAAAAACTTTTCTCTGGGATATAGACAGCTGCCTGGAGGGCTCCATGGAAAAAAGAAGACTGAGGTAAGATAGCTCCGTTCGGGCAGAAAGGTGATCACGCATGCATGCTGGCTTTCTCAAAGGCTTTCTATGAAAACTGGGGGGGACTCCCGCATGAGGGTTCCGTTTGTGACATCACCCATAAGTGAGGACTGACTTCCTGCTTGGTCCTAGAGAACCACTGTGTTGTTTGCCTCTTTCCTAATTGAGAGAACAGTGTGTCCTGTTTTCAGGAAAGAAGTCCCCTAGGGCATTCTTCTCCACCTCCTCCCCCTTTGTTTAATCTTAATTTAAAACCTGTGATAGATTTGATTTTTTTTATCTGATGATATTCAGCTCTATATGATTTCTGTCAGGGGCAATGTCTCTATGCCATTAGTAGCAGACCTTGATGAAGCCTTATCTTTAGAACAGTTGCCTTTAGACCAGTGGTTCTCAACCTTTTTTGTGCCGTGACCCCTTTTACCATTGGTCAACTTGTGGTGACCCCAATGATAAAATCAAATGTGTCTCTCTTCTTTTACCGTTAACGCATTGTCACTGTAATCATTTGTTGAATTATTAATATATTATAGGCCTTTGCAATATGTTCTTATTTATAAAATTTACTTATTTAAACCACAATAATTCATCACAACAACAAGTAACAATATTTGATCTCAAAATTATTATGATTTTGTAGTCAACGGTTTTAGTGTGCTTTATTCAAAAAGACTGACGAAGGACAAAAATGTTAGCGTTGTCAAACCTAAAAAGTAGGCATAGGCTATCAGTGCGAAGGTTGTGCTTGCTTCCTTCTCGCCAGATGTGAAATTCTCGGCTCAGTCTTTGCAAGAGCACAACGAAAATCATCTTCTGCAGCAAGTCTATTGCAGTATTTACTCTTGATAAGCAACAAGCTTGAGAAGCCGGTTTCACACAGATATGTTGTTGGAAATGGAAGAAGTAGACGTAACACAATCTCAGACAGTCCAGGATACAATTGAAAATACTTGATCCAGAATTTAATTACTGACATTGAAGAAAAATCATTTTTTGCTGCATCGCTGGTAATGAGTTCAATGAACTCTTCTTGTGCAATCTCAGGAACATCCTCAACTTTAACTGTGAATGGACTTCTGGCAAGTGCAAATGGTGTGCCAGGTAAATTTGGAAAATACGCTGAAATTTCTTCTTCCAGCATTTCTAAGTGCCATTTGACAGAAATTATAATTCCATTTCTTGTGTCAAGTTCAATTTCATTTTCTTCAAAGAAAGTGGATAAGTTGAGCAACATGTACGTTCTAGGTGCAAGGAGCTCTTTTCTCTCAGGGAACAAGTCCGTTCTCTAGAGGCTAAAGTAGCAGACTTGGAAAACATAAGACAAACAGAGAGGTACATAGACGAGACCTACAGGGATATAGTCCTGAAGTCCCACCTCCAGTCTGGCAGCACCCCTGTTGCCATGGAGGAGAGAGGTCACGTGACAGGAGAGCATCACCCCGGTGTGGCAGGAAGTGATCCTGTAAGTAGGACCTGTCCTCCAGGTGATGTAAAACCCTCTCGCACTGAGGAAGTTCTCCAGGGCCATGTGCCCATGAGGGAAGGGTTAGGACAGCCGTTATAGTTGGTGATTCGATCATTAGGCATGTAGATAGCTGGGTGGCTGGTGGACGTGAGGATCGCCTGGTAACATGCCTGCCTGGTGCGAAGGTAGCGGACCTCACGCGCCACCTAGATAAGGTCTTAGATAGTGCTGGGGAGGAGTCTGCTGTCTTGGTACATGTCGGTACCAATGACATAGGAAAATGTGGTAGGGAGGTTCTGGAGGCAAAATTTAGGCTTTTAGGTAGGAAGTTGAAATCCAGAACTTCCAGGATAGCATTCTCCGAAATGCTTCCTGTTCCACGCGCAGGACCCAAAAGGCAGGCAGGCAGAGCTCCGGAGTCTCAATGCGTGGATGAGACAATGGTGCAGAGATGAGGGTTTTGGATTTGTTAGGAACTGGGGAACATTCTGGGGAAAGGAGGGGCTCTTCCGAAGGGATGGGCTTCACCTTAACCGGGATGGAACCAGGCTGCTGGCATTAACCTTTAAAAAGGAGATAGAGCAGCTTTTAAACTAGATAATAGGGGAAAGCCAACAGTCGCTAAATGAAAGGTTAGATATGATTGGAATATCAGAGACATGGTGGAAGGAGGACAACCAGTGGGACACTGTGATACAAACTATATCGTAATGATAGAGCTGATCAAATTGGTGGAGGGGTTGCGCTCTATGTTAGAGAGGGCATTGACTCAGAAAGGATTAAAGTTTTGCAGGAAACAAAATCTGCTGTAGAATCTATATGGATTGAAATTCCATATAAAAGGGGGAAGGCGATGGCAGTGGGGGTGTACTATCGAGCACCTGGCCAGAATGACCAAATGGATGATGAAATGCTCAAAGAAATCAAGGAAGCTAACAAACGTTACAGCGCAATAATAATAATGGGTGATTTCAATTACCCCGGTATCGACTGGGTCAGTGTTACATCAGGACATGCTAGGGAGATAAAGTTCCTAGAAGAAATAAATGACTGCTTCTTGGAGCAGCTGGTTCATGAACCGACCAGAGGGGAAGCCATATTAGACCTAGTCCTTAGTGGAACACCAGATCTAGTGCAAGAGATAAGGGTGTTGGGGCCACTTGGCAATAGTGATCATAGCATGATCGCCTTTGATTTAATTAGTGGAGGAGGGATAGTAAGGAAATCCACAGTACTACCTTTTAACTTTCGAAAGGGAGACTATGATAAAATGAGGAAAACAGTTAAGAAAAAACTAAAAGGAGCAGTTGCAAAGGTTAAAGACGTACATCAAGCTTGGGTGTTGTTGAAAAATACTATCTTGGAAGCCCAGACCAGCTGTATTCCACGCTTTAAGAAAAGTGGAAGGAAGTCCAAAAAACTGCCAGCATGGTTTAAAGGTGAGGTCAGAGAGGCTGTTGTTGCCAAAAAAGCATCTTTCAGGAAATGGAAAAAAGAGCCAAACGACGAAACCTGGAAACAGCACAAGCACTGGCAAGTCAAATGCAAGGCATTGATAAGGCAGGCAAAGAGAGAATTTGAGAAGAAGCTTGCTGCGGAAGCAAAAACGCGAAATAAAGACCTTTTCAAGTACATTCGTAGCAAAAAACCTGTGAGAGAGTCAGTTGGTCCATTAGATGATAAAGGGGTTAAAGGAGCACTAAGAGGCGACAAGGTGATAGCGGAGAGACTGAATGAATTCTTTGCTTCGGTCTTTACTGAGGAAGATGTAGGGATGTTACCCATGACTGAAGTGGTATTTAAAGGTGCGGAAGAATTGAAGGAAATATCGATACATCGGGAAGATGTCTTACAACTATTAGATAAACTGAAGAGTAACAAATCACCTGGGCTGGATGGTATACATCCAAGGGTGTTGAAAGAACTGAAATATGAGATTGCAGAACTGCTATCAGTTATCTGTGAACTATCATTAAAATCATCTCCAATACCTGAAGATTGGAGGATCGCCAATGTAACACCAATTTTTAAAAAGGGTTCCAGGGGTGATCCGGGAAACTACAGACCGGTGAGCCTAACGTCAGTACCGGGAAAAATGGTAGAAACCATCATAAAGAATAAAATTACTCAGCATGTAGATAGTCACAACCTAATGGGAGACAGCCAACATGGCTTTAGACAAGGAAGATCTTGTCTTACTAATCTGTTATGTTTTTTTGAAGGAGTGAATAAACAGGTGGACAAAGGTGAGTCGGTTGATATTGTGTATCTGGACTTTCAGAAAGCCTTTGACAAGGTCTCCCATCAGAGACTTTTGGTGAAACTAAAGAGTCATGGGATAGGAGGCAGTGTACTATTGTGGATCAGGAACTGGTTAAAAGATAGAAAGCAGAGGGTAGGGCTAAATGGCCAATTTTCCCAATGGAGAAAGGTGAATAGTGGTGTACCCCAGGGATCTGTGCTGGGTCCGCTGCTTTTTGACATATTCATAAATGACCTGGAAAGTGGAACAACGAGTGAGGTTATCAAATTTGCAGATGACACAAAACTATTTAAAGTTGTTAAAACCCAAGAGGATTGTGAAAAATTGCAAGAGGATCTTGATAAATTGGAAGACTGGGCATCAAAATGGCAGATCAAATTTAATGTGGACAAGTGCAAGGTTATGCACCTAGGGAAGAACAACCCAAACTATGGTTACACGATGCAAGGTTCCACATTAGGAACCACCACCCAGGAAAACGATTTAGGCGTCATTTTGGATACCATGTTAAAACCCTCGGCCCAGTGTGCAGCGGCGGCCAAGAGAGCAAATAGAATGCTAGGTATGATAAGGAAAGGAATGGAAAATAAAACAAAAGATATTATAATGCCTCTATATCGTTCCATTTTGAGACCGCACCTTGAATATTGTGTGCAATTCTGGTCGCCGTATCTTAAAAAGGATATAGCGATTTTAGAAAAGATACAGAGAAGAGCCACTAAAATGGTAAGGATACTCCTATGAAGAAAGGCTAAAAAGGTTAGGGCTCTTTAACCTGGAAAAGAGACGGCTGAGGGGAGATATGATAGAAGTCTATAAATTAATGAACGGAGTGGAACGGGTAAACGTAGATCAATTGTTTACCTTATCAGAATATAGAAAGACTAGGGGACATGCAATGAAGCTACAGGGTAAACTATTTAAGACTAATAAAAGAAAATATTTTTTCACTCAACATGTAATCAAACTCTGGAATTTGTTACCGGAGGATGTAGTAAAGGCTGTTAGTGTAGCTGGGTTTAAAAAAGGTTTGGACAAGTTCCTGGAGGAAAGGTCCATAAACCATTATTAAGAAGTGACCGAAGATATCAATGCTTGACCCAGTACAAGCATTGTGGAACTTGTGTCTCTTGGGGAAACTGCTAGGTACATATGACCTAGATTGGCCACTGTTAGAAACAGAATACTGGGCTTGATGGACCTTGGTCTGACCCAGTATGGCATATCTTATGTTCTTATGTTCTTATTTTCAGCTAACTTTTTCTGCCAAAGCTGAAGTTTCATTTGAAATGCTTGGATCTTTTCGGACAAATCTAGGCATGTTGCATTTGGTCCTTGCAGTGATAAATTTAATTCGTTCAATATTGCAAATATGTCAACCAAGTAAGCAATTTTCAGCAGCTGCTTTTTGTCACTGAAAAGTGCTTCAAATTGTGGTTTTGCTTTTTGCTTAAAAAACGTTTTTAGTTCATCGCGAAGATCAAAGACTCGCTTTAAAACCTTTCCTTTTGATAACCATCTCACCTCAGTGTGTAGTAAAAGAACATTATTGGATGCATCCAAATCATTACAAAGTTTCGTAAACAGTTGAGTGTTTAAAGCACTCGCTTTTATGAAATTAACGGCACTTACTACATTTATCATAGCTTCTTGCAGCTCTTGTGGCAGCGTCTTCGTTGCTAAAACTTGTCTATGAATCATACAGTGAGTTCCGATGGCTTTCAGTGACTCATTGAACACCAAACGTTGAAATCCCGACAGACATCCTAGCATAGCTGGAGTTCCATATGTGCAAACACCACAAACCTTGTCGATGGGGATGTCGTGTTTTTGCAGAAATGAGCAAAATATTTCAAACACATGACGAGCAGTTGTTGTTGTTTCAAGTGGCTTGCAAAAAAGGAACTCATCTTTAAACGCGCCATTATTAATATATCTCACGCAAACCCGTAACTGAGAATAGTTTGAAACATCTGTGGATTCATCAAGCTGGATGCTAAATAGTCCAAGTGGAGTGGATTTCATTTCCTGGATGACTTGGTCAAGGATATCAGCAGACATATCTTCTATTCGTTTACCGATGGTGTCATTAGACAAGGAAATTGGACTCAATTTCCGTACAAATTCATCTCCAAGCATGACTCGAACAATATTTTTTGTTGCTGGTAACAGCAATTCCTCGGCAATGGTGTGAGCTTTCTTGGCTTTGGCGATTCTGAGAGCCACCATATATGAAGCTTCAACAGCGGCTATTTTTTGCTGGTGGAGCTTTCCGCCAATATCAAGTCTGCTTTTCTTGATTCCATCAGCTTTGTTCTTAAAATACTGAATAACCTTGCCTACAAAGGTGGGATGCTTACTGTCAAAATGCCGTTTCAGTTTGTTTGGCTTCATAGAAACATAGAAATATGATGACAGAAAATGACCACATGGCCTATCTAGTCTGTCCTTCCATATCAACAACTACAACAGTCCCCTTTTTACCATAGAAACATAGAAATATGATGACAGAAAAAGACCACCTGGCCTATTCATGGATTCCGCTGATAGAACTTTGTTACAAATAACGCATTGTGGTTTCTCAATCCCTGCTGAAAATATGGAGGTGAAACCATACCTTAAAAAGTCATCGCAATATTTTCTTTTCTTGGTATTCTTCTCTCTGTCATTCATTTTCAATGGAGTCGCTGGTGTTATATAATATTACACACAAGGTGAAGGCAGATGAGGTCACAGGTGCTAACTTACGCGTTTCGGCTATATAGACAAAACATAAAAACATATCTTAAGCAAAATATATATATATGAACTACATAATGTGTTGTGCTGCTTTTGAACTCTTCTGCTTCAATGCCTCCAGTTCTTGCTTTTGCTACCAGTTGTTTTTTGTCAGCCTGCAATAGCCTCCTCACACTTACCCCATTCCTCTTACATTTCTACCCTGTCTCAGCAACCCTACTCACCCCTACCGAGAAACCCACTTATTCCACTGACTTTCTCCCAGACTCTGTGCAGAAAATCAGCCCACCCTTCCTGTGACCATTAGCATTTTTATTATTCATGACCCCTGGATACGACCCAAAGCACACCAAACCAACCAATTCTCCATTGACTGTTGTGCTTCCCCACTCCCAAAACCAAGCAACCAGAAACACAAGGATGCATGCACAGCCACTCTAGTAAACGTATGTAGTCGCACACTGGCCTGTCTTGCATACAGTCATAAAAACAGAGAGACAGAAATGCCCTCCCCAGTAGAAGTTCCCACCGAAAAACCCAGCATGTTTTTAATAGGAGGTGTATGGTAAGAGCAGCCCCTCCCTGATCACCTCCACAAGGCCCGCTGCACCCCAGCAACATAAAAAGCAGCACCGGAAGGTGGGCCTGTGCCTGAAAGCCTCGCTAGAGGGCCCTTTGGTGTGGCACTTAGGCGCAGGCCAAACAGCAGGGCGATCCAGGAGCACCACTGATTGAGGGCATCCAGCAAAGACCAAACAGAACTATTCATACCAACAGACCTCCATAAAAACTAATTGTAAGCTCTGATGAGCAGGGACTGTCTCTTACATGTCTGTGCAGTGCTGCATACGTCTTGTAGCGCTATACAAATGCTCAGAAGTAGCAGTAGTAGTAAGTCTCTGTTAAATAGGCCAACTTGTACCAATGACACACACATATCACCTTCTTTTCAAAAGGAAATACAAAAGACCATCCAGCATACCCACACAATTACAGTACTCTACCAAAGTATAATATTCAACACAATGAAAACAGAAACCAGAGCTTTACACAGGCTGCTGAAAAAAAAAATACAAATGCAGAAGGAAAATAGAGTATTTCTGTCAATATGAGCCTGACTGGGGGACCTTGCACTTTGAGCTGTCAGCTGGGCTATGTTTTATTCCACTGAGGCACACTTTCCCCTTCGATGTTAACACTTACTGTCTCCTTCTGCCTCCTGCACCTCTGTCACATTCAAGAGCCTCTGCCATGTGGCTGCACGTCCTGGACCCGCACGGCCCTTGCTGAGTCACTTTGGCAGGCTACCTATGTTGTCTGGCGTTTTGTGCTCCCGCCTCCTTTTCCACTCACTCCACTGCCAGCGTGCACCGGAGCTCCCGTCCTGTTCTGCCCGCCTCCACTTATCCTCCGCCGCTCCTCTCTAAGTCCGGGCCCGATCCAACACCTTGCTCCACTATCGGGTGTCGGAGTGATCTTCAGTTATAAAAGCCAAGCGGATGCAGAGCCTTCCTGCCTCTGAGGAGCCAATGCAGATGTGTCCCGCCCCTAAAGGAAGTTAATGTAACTTCCTTTGGGGGCGGGATGCATGTGCACAGGCTCCTTCACAGAGACGGAAGGCTCTGCACTGGCTTGGCTTTTTTCAACTGAAGATCTCTCAAAGAGTCATCGCCGCAACTCATATATATATATTTTGGTAAATCCCGAGGTGACCCACGCGTTGAGAACCGCTGCTTTATCTTTATTTTTATTTCCACACTTGATAGACCGCTTACGCCAAGACATTAAAGCGGTTTACAATGAAATAAAAAGGTCAACACTGCAAACTATAGAAAAGGAACGCCATAAGATGACAGGAAAGAAAGAAAAAAGGACAGGACAGAAAATTGAAAGACTATACACTTAACCAAAGACTACAATTGAATAAACAAAGACAAAACAGGGGGAAAACAGACAGAGGGAAGACAGGACAAGACATGGTTGGGATGGAACAAACAACCTACGGCAGCTTCAGGGAGGTGGATCAGGAGGAAGATCAAAAGATTTTTGGAACAGATGGGTTTTGAGTAAAGCTTTGAACTGGGGATAAGAAGATGCCAACCGGAGAAATGGAGGCAGTGCATTCCACAACAGGGGACCAAGGAAGAAAAAAGCTGAGTGGCGAGTTTTTTCAAGATGTGCTTGGGACGGGGAGGGTAAGGACAAACGATTAGCATGGAGGGAGCGAAGTTGACGATACGGGGTATGAAGGGAAATGAGATCAGCAAGATACAGAGGATTGTTAGTATTAATGGCACGATGAGTTAGAATGAGGATTTTATAGTGGAAACGAAAACGGAGGGGCAACCAATGCAAACGAAAGAGAATGGGAGTGACGTGATCAAAACGGTGGGCAAAAGTGATAAGGCGAGCTGCAATGTTTTGGATAAACTGAAGGCGTTGGAGCTGATAATTGGGGAGATTGGCCAGACGAATGTTGCAATAATCGAGTCTGCTGGTAATCAAAGCTAGAACAAGGGTAACCATAGGGGAGAAGAGAACGGACAGCCCTGATTTGCCGGAGAATTGCAAATGAACGCCTAGTAAGGGAAGAGATATGGCCATGGAAGGAAAGCGAGGAATCAAGGATTACGCCCAAATAACGGAAGGAAGAAACGAGTGGAACGGAGGTGGAATCAATCATAGGGGCAATGGAAGGACAAGGGCCGCTCAGGGACACCCACATAGCTGTAGACTTTGAAGGGTTTAAGCGTAGAAAATGCTGAGAAAGCCAAGAGGCCACATGGGAGAGGCAGAGGTTAAATTGGGAGATATCTAAGGAGAGCGGAGAAGTATGGAAAAGGAGAATGATGTCATCCGCATAAATATACAAAGACACTGGGTACTGCTGGATCAAAAGGGGTAAGGGGGCGAGGAAGATGTTGAATAGCAGAGGAGATAGAACAGAGCCCTGGGGGACACCACAAGTGAGGGGAAGAGAAGAGGAAGATTTACCATTCACGGAGACAGAAAAAGAGCGAGCTGTGAGGAAGGAGCGAAACCACTGGAGAACCGTGCCACGTAACCCCACATTAGAGAGACGAGAGAGGAGGGTCTGGTGGTCAATCAGATCGAATGCCGCAGACAGATCAAGGGAAACCAAAAGAGTGACATCACCACGGTCGTGGGCGACATGTAATTCGTTTAATACTGCCAGGAGAACAGTCTCGGTACTGTGGCCTTGCTGGAAACCGGCTTGACGGGGGTGAAGAGTATTGGTGGACTCAACGTGAGAGGATAACTGCTTTAGACAATTGAAAACTGGATGGAGAATTATTTGAAACTGAATCCAGAGAGATACTGTGGCTCTGGAAACAAACTACAATATGTCTCTTTGTCTTGCATCAGGGCTGTAGGGCACCACTGGTTCCAACAGATCAGAGAATGCATTTTGGGTTTAAATTTGGATACTACCCTCTTGATCATCTCTTATAGCCAAAAACTGTCATTCTCATCCTTTATTCTCTAAAGAATATCTAGATTGGTTTAACATATATTTGGATTAACTAGACAAAGGAGATAAGGTTGCAAAATATCCAAAATTTGGCAGCATGTCTGTTAACAGTTTGTGGAGTTTAGAGAAACCATTTCACCAGTGTTAAATGAGGCATACTGGTTATAAACGGAGGATTATGCCTATGGCACTCAGAATATTTAATAGAGAAATGGAAAGTTTATTTCCTCTCCAAAGCTTTCTACTGCCCAACTCTTATTGAATACTATTTAAAGTACACAATAGTTCAAAATGTAAGATGGGTAACAAATAAAAACTTGCAGTGCCTTTGTTTAAAGGGAAAAGAGGGAGGCATATTACAAACGTAACCCATATGTCCAGAAGTTGTTACTGCAATCGGGGAAAAAATAGTTTTAGAAACCATTAGAAGGGAATGATATTTTCAACAATATATGGAAAAAGGTTTTTTTTAACACGTTTGGCTTATATAAATAGTTGAAAATATTATGGCTGGTCAAATTCTATTGAGAGACCTTGATGATCTGATAGGAAGTAAATATGTTTAGAATATTGATAATGGAATTTTCTCCATCTTTCTTACCCTTGATCTCCTATCTTTGATTTTATTTTACGTGACACTGAATTGAAACATTGTCCTACAGAATCTTCAGAGAAAGGAAAGAAATTCTCAAATTAAGATTAAAATAGAGTATTTGAAAAGATAAGGAGTACAATTCTCATTATAGTTGAGTGTGTGCTAAGGAGGAATATGAAGATTTTCCTAGCCCATCAAATTTATGTCAGTATTATTTATTACGTATATAGAGAAGTATATTTTTAAAAATTGTACCATGGTAATGCAGGCACTCTGCAATTGTTATGAGAGTATTAGAGTAATGAAATTAACATTTTCTGTCTAGTCTCTGACAGTAACATAGACAAGGATCAACTATTTTCAGGGTTTGATACAATCAGAAACCAAAGGTTGACCGAGAAATGTTTTATTGTTATCAGATTCATTTTAAAAATACACAGAAAGATACACTGAAAGAGAAAAAATAATAAATATAGAAACATAGAAAAATGATAGCAGAAAAAGATCACATGTCCTATCCAGTTTGCCCATCCATACCAACTACTATGATCCCCTCCTTTCCCCTAGAGATCCCTTTGTGCTTGTCCCATGCTTTCTTGAAATATACAGTCCTTGTCTCCGTCAACTCCACTGAGAGGTCATTCCATGCCTAATTTACCTTTCCTTTCTAAGGTTCTGGAGAAACTTGTCTTTTTACCAATTGTCCTCTCAATTAGATGCTGTCCATGCACTCCACCCCAGATGCTCTGGTTTCAGGTCAGATCACAGCATAGAAACCATCCTCCTTGCATTACTCAACAAAATATATGTAGCTCACGATAGAGGTGACATCTCCCTCGCCATCTCACTAGACTTCTCTGCAGCTTTTGACTTAGATGACCACTCTCTTTTGTTCACCCATCTCTATGATTATGGGCTCCGTGGTGCTGTCCTTCAGTGGTTTAAGTCTTTTCTCTCCCTCCATTCCTTTGCCATTTCCTGTGGTTCCTCCACATCCTCTACCATTCCTCTCACCTGTAGTGTTCCTCAGGGCTTGGTTCTGGCCTCACTCCTCTTCAATGCTTTCCTAGCTCCACTTGCGCTACTCATCCAACAATCCAATATTTCTACCTACTTCTACGCTGACAATATTATCCTTCTCTTTCACACTAGCTCCCAGGCACCTGATCTTTCTCCTCTAAACTCAAACCTAGCCTCAGTCCACATATGGCTCTCCGCAAATTGCCTCTACCTTAACACTTTCCAAATCAGCTGCCATCTGGTTTAGTCTTCATGTACCCTGCCCTTCACTCACCCCCCAGATTGCCTCCACACCTATCCTGCTTGTCCAATCATTATGATACCTCGGAGTCATACTTGACTCTTCCCTCTCCTTTCACAAGCAAGTTTCTTCCCTGGTCCAGCAGTCCTTCTCTCAGTCAGAATTGTGCCGTTTGTCCCTTCATCATGATGTCTTCCCTCACGACTCTCCTCCTTTCATTAGTTATGTCTAGATTAGATTATTGAAACGTTGCGCTTGCAGTTCTTCCACTTTCCCAACTCCGTCGTCTCCAACTTCTACAAAATACCACTGCTCATATTCTTACACACTCCTCATGGCATGAGCATATCACCCTGCTTCTTATCTATCTGTACTGGCTCCCTCTCAAGTTCCGAATCGATTACAAAATCCTTGCCCTTTTCCACAAGGCCATCTATACTGGCACCCCACAATATCTCTCAAATCTGCTGCAGTTTCACACTCCCCACTGTCTCCCTAGGCATCTTCATGTCAATCATCTGGCTCTTCCCAGTCACTCACACCCACCTTGAACAGACCAGGAAATCTGCAGTTTGCTATTTGGGCCCTGCCCTATGGGACTCCTTGCCTCCCATCATATGCTCCAAAACCTCATTCCTGAAATTCAAGGTACTTTTAAAAACCCACCTTTTCACTACTGCATTTGACCTCCCTCTGCCACTTAGCAGGCTACCCATAGTCCTTCCTCCCCTCCCAGTCCGGAAATGCTTTCTGCTCACAGTCGCTGCCCTGCTGCTTTTTGACTTCTCCTGTCTTCCTGCTCTTTCCTGTCAGACTTTGATGTTCCTTTCTAGTCTTCTTCTCCTACAGCCATTGTGCTTTTATTGTAAACCGCTCCGAAGCCACCGTTGCCTGGGGTGGTATTATCAAGTGCAAATAAAGATAAAGACAAAAATAAAGATCCACTACCCTTTCCATAAAGAAATCTTTCCTCAGATTACTCCTTAGTCCAGGGATCTCCAACTCCAATCCTGGAGGGCCGCAAACCAGTCAGATTTTCAGGATATCCCTAATGAATAAGCATAAATCCTACTCTCCTCAGATCAAAAATCCTTCTCCCAACATACAATTCAAAAACAGATTTTTAATGTATATAAATCACTTACCATGAACTTAATCCTAACTACAAACAATCAGCAGAGACTCAGTAGTGAGTAGACAAACAGACTAAACAATGGGTAGGAGAAAAGCCTCAGATAACTTAACCTCCCCCTCTATGTGGCTACTCAAAGCCATAGGGGAACAGATAGCTCCATATCATAGGCTGAAAAAACTCCTCCCAGCAATGAATTCAAAAATGTTTTATTACAAAATACTTAATACCTCTAAACAACATCTACAGCAGAAGGTAGCCCAGGGCACCCTGACAGTAACAACCACTCAAATGTGGTGTTCTCCAGACTGGTGGGTTTGGTAGCTTGTTTGGTGTTAATGAATAAGCATGAGATAAATGTGAATACAATGGGGACAGTGCATGTAAATTTATCTTATGCATATTCATTAGGGACATCCTGAAAACCTGACTGGTTTGTGGCCCTCCAGGACTGGAGTTGGAGACCCCTGCTTTAGTCTATCCCCTTTCACCTGCATCCTATGCCCCCTCATTCCAGAAATTTCTTTCAATTGAAAGAGGCTCGCATCCAGTTCCAGGTGATCATAATCTCTTCATTCTCTGTAATTCTCTTAGGGTCATGATCCCAGTGCTTTTCAGGCACAGTGATGTTGCAGTGTTTACAGAATTTTCAATGGATAAGGCATGCTACTTTGTTGTGCCTTTCTGTTTAGAAATTTTCTGCCATCAAAACTTCATAGCCAGCCAAGAAGCGAGTCACTATTTTCCAGGTCTTTCTTACAAAATAGACATGTCTGTGTTGACAGTTTTTTCAATGCTCACTGTAAACCATCTCGTCTATAATCTGCTGTCCTGGGCTGCAACTATCAATTTCTCATTCACCTCTCCTTAACCATTCATGTGCCCGTTTGCGATCGACAAAGGCTTCCTGAAGTAACACTTTGTATTTCCCAATGTATTTGCATTTGCCACTTGTTTTTCCTCGTTTGCAGATCTAACTCTTTGAAGAGTTTTTTCTCTTGTTTTGCAGATTCTGTTGCTTGCTTTCCTGTGTGTGCTTGTGGATTCTCACTCATTCCCTTTAGTCATCAGAACACTTGTCCAAGTTTGCCGATGGAGACAGATTCTGGACGTTGACTGTCATATTTCAGCACATTTTGTGTACTTGGATCTGATGATGCTGTTAGGTAAGCCTAGATGCCTATGATAGTAGCTCTGTATGTGTAATCAATCTCTGTGAGGCATAGACCTTCAGCTCTAGGAATGTACAAATCTTGGCATACACCGATTCTTGTAAATTATCTCATGGGCATGGAGGAGTTTTCTTGTGTGCACATCCAGTTTTTCAAGATCTTTAAGAGGCCAATCTACAATCCCAAAGCTGTATGAGAGGACTTATTAGGTTTTGAGGACTTAATCCTGCTATCCACAGAGAACATCTGTTACAGATGAGCAACTATGCTTTCTCTTTGGACAAGCAGGAAGTAAGTCCTCATGTTTGGGACTCCCAAGCTACAGGCTACCAAAAACAGAGGCGGCCAAAAGCCCAACCGGGGCAACAGAACCAGAGAACAACAGAGTGTGGGTAGTCCCTCTAGGGGACTTGATGGATTCAGCATCTTCAGAGTATAGTATCACTGAGGAATACACTATGGTAGCCTGGACAGACAGAAGGGCCAGTGGGAAGGAGTTGGAACCTAATTTCCAAAGAGATACTGGAGCTCGGCTTGGCTGAAGTTGCTCTCATGTCAGGAAACCCCATCCAGACAGTAATGAGCTGTGAATATGTGGACTGGAGATCACGTTGCAGCCCTGCAGATCTCCTCCATGGAGACCGAGAGCAGGTTGCTCACTGACACACCCATGGCTTGGACATTTTGAGCCGTGACATGACCTTCAAGGCTCAGGCCTGCCTGGGCATAAGCAAAAAAGATACAGTCTGCTAGACAAATCAACAGAGTGTGTTTGGAAATGGTAGCCCCCAGCTTGCTAGGGTCAAAAGAGACAAACAACCGGGTGGACTTACTGTGGGGGCCTTCATCCGCTCCAGGTAGAAGGCCAAGGCTCACTTGCAGTCCAACATGTGCCGCGCTGCTTCCCCTCTATTGGTGTGAGGCCTGGGGAAGAAAGTTGGCAGGACAACTGACTGATTGAGGTGGAAAGCAGAAACCACACTAGGCAGAAAACGTGGATGTGTGCGCAAGATTACTCTTATGGTGGAACCTGGTGTGTGGCCGATGAGCCACCAAGGCCTGAGCTCACTGACATGGCACACTGAAGTGACTGCCACCAGGAACAAGACCTTTCAGGTCAGGAATGTCAAAGGGCAGGAAGCGAGCGGCTCAAAGGGAACTGACAAGAGCTGTGCCAGAACCACCTTAAGATCCCAAGCCACTGGCAGGGGGGCTTGACCGTAGGTTTAGAAAGGAGAAAGCTCTGCTGAGCCGAGATGGGCTTTCCCTCTGAGTTGTGATGGTAGGCCCCATTCGCACTCAGGTGGGCTCTGAGTTGGACTTGAGACCTGAGTCCGAGAGGTGCAGGAGGTGCTGCAGTAACTTGTCCATGGCACAGGAGAAGGGGTCCAGGGCTCTGTCCACAGACCAACAGGAGAACCTCCACCACTTAAACGCATAAGACCTTCACATAGAAGACTTGTTGGAGGCCAGGACTTCCATAATATTCTCAGCAAGGCTGAGCTCCGAGAAGACTACCCACTCAACATCCATGCCATGAGGGCCAAGGACCAGATGTTGGGATGCAGTAAGTTCCTGTCCTCCTGAAAGATGAGATCTGGGGCAGAGCCCAATCATAGAAACCCTCCGAGAGAGTTAGAACAGCAGGGGGAACCATGGCTGCTGGGGCCAAAATCAGACAATGAGAATCATTAGGCCCTGGTCAGCCTGCAGCTTCAGCAAAATCTTTGCCACAAGTGAAATGGAAAGAAAGGAATATAGCAGTCCCACTTCCCAGTAAAGGAGGAAGGTGTCCGAAACCAATTGGTCACTGGACATGACTCTAGACCAGAACTGACTCACCTGGGCTTTGCAAGGAGTGGCAAAAAGATATATTGCAGGAGTAGCCCACTCCCGAAAGATCTGCCCGACAACCTTTTTGTTGAGGGTCCACTCATGCACTGGAGAACATGACTCATCTGGTCTGCCAGGGAGCTGAGTTTCCTAGGCAGATAGCTCTCTCACAGCTCCATCCCATGAGAGATGGTGAACATCCACAAGTGGACCACTTCCCAACACAGGAGGTATGGGCCTGTGCCGCCCTGCTTGTTGATGTAATACATCGTCATCTGGTTATCTGTCTGAATCAGCAAAGATTAGTTGGTCAAATGAACCTGGAACACTTGAAGGGCATTTGCTATGGCCTGATGATCCAAGAAATTAATTTGGTGCAGGCTCTTCTGCACGGACCACAGGCCCTGCATGTGCACACCATCCAGATGAACCCCCAGTCATGCTTGGATGCATTTGTCATCAGCATCCTCGGGGGGGGAGGGGGGTGACAACTGAAAAGGAAGACCTTTGAACAAGTTCTGTGGCTCCAACCAATAATGCAGGGACCATTTTCTACATATTCCTCCCCTTCACCCTTTGTCTGACAATACCACTTTTGCCCTTCCTCTTCTCACTAACATATCTGAAAAATGTCATATCCCTCATTTTATTGCATTGGCTATTTCCTCCTCTTTTTGAATCTTTGCTTTCCTGACTACTTTGCTAGCTTCTCTAAGTTTTTCCAAATATAGATGCCTGTTTTCCTCTCTCTGTGATCTCTTGTATTTCATGAAGGCCTCCCTCTTTTTCTTCACCTTTTCACAGCTACTTTTCAAAAACCATAGCGGTCTCCTTTTCATTTTACCTTTATTTACCATTTTAACAAAAAGGTTGGTTGCCCTTAAAATATCCCCTTTCAGTTTTGCCCACTGTTTTTCTACATCCCCCAGCTGTTCCCATACTGCTAACGACTCCCTGAGGTATTGGCCCATCTTGGCAAAGTTAGTTTTCCTAAAGTCTAAGATCCTCGCTTTTGAATGGATTCTAACAGCACTAGTCCTAATACTGAACCACACCATCTGGTGATCACTGGATGCAACATGGTCTCCCACTATAACACCAGAAACATTCTCACCATTGGTAAGCACCAAGTCTAGTATGGCCCCTTCACGTGTGGATTCTGTTACCAGTTGCCTGAATAGTTCTCCCTGTAGAGAATCCAGGATCTCTTTACTTCTAGATGATACTGCAGCAGGAATGTGCCAATCAACATCTACCATATTGAAAGCCTCTATCCTAGCACTTTCCCTTTCCTAGCAATGCCGCGTATGTCTTCAGTTAACTCTCCATCCACCTCTTCCTCCTGTGAGGGAGGTCTGTATATCACGCCAATGCAAATAGATTTCTCTTTCTCTTTCTAGTTTAACCCACGGTGCCTCCTCTCTCCCTTTTACATAGTAACATAGTAAATGACAGCAGATAAAGACCAGTATGGTCCATCTAGTCTGCCCAGCAAGACGGCAAGAGTAGATGCACCTCTCCCCACGCCTTTGTTTAGGAGTGTACCCACTGCTCCATGTAGGTCACCCCTATTTGTTCAGATATAAGATTTAGTTAGGCTTATTTTGATTTCATCCTGTTGCTATAAAGGGATCCACTGTGTCTGTCCCATGCCATTTTGAATTCTGTGACTGTGTTTGCCCCCACCACTTCCATTGGGAGAGCATTCCAAGCATCCACAACCCTTTCAGTGAAAAATTATTTCCTGACATTGCCTTTCAGTTTACCCCCTTGCAGCTTCATGTTATGCCCTCTAGTGTTACAGTTCCCCATCTTTGGAAAAGGTTTGTTTGTCCATTGATACTCTAAGTATTTAAAGGTCTGAATCATATCTCCCCTGTCCCTCCTCTCCTCCAGAGTGTACATATTTAGGTATTCAAGTCTCTTCTCATAAATCTTCTGATGCAGGCTCCAAATCATTTTGGTCGCCTTCCTCTGAACCGCTTCCAGCCTTTTTATAACCTTTGCGAGATATGGTCTCCAAAACTGAACACAATATTCCAAGTGAGGTCTCACCAGCGACTTGTACAGTGGCATTAGTACTTCTTCCTTTCTGCTGGTAATTCCTCTCTGTATGCAACCCAGCATCCTTCTGGCTTTTGCCATCACCTTGTCACACTGTTTCGCCACCTTGAGATCATCAAAAACAATCACACCAAGGTCTCTCTCCTGGTCCGTGCACATCAATCTCTCACCCCCTATCACATACAATTCCCTTGGATTTCTGCTTCCCAAGTGCATTACACTGCAGGTCTTCACATTAAATCTTAACTGCCAAGCATTACACCATTCTTCCAGCATTTGTAGATCTCTCCTCATGTTCCCCACTCCCTGAGGGGAGTCCACTCTGTTGCAAATTTTAGTGTCATCTGCAAAAAGACAGACTTTTCCATTCAGCCCTTCTGTAATATCACTCACGAATATATTGAACAGTACCGGTCCCAAGACTGAACCCTGGGGCACACCGTTAATCACCTTCCTTTCATCCGAGTGAGTTCCGTTTACCGTCACCATCTGTTGTCTGTCAGTCAACCAATTTCTAATCCAGTTCACCATCTTGGGACCCCCATCCTCAAGCTGTTGAGTTTATTGATAAGCCTCCTATAAGGAATAGTGTCAAAGGCTTTGCTGAAATCTAGGTAGATCACATCCATCACATGCCCTTGATTTAGTTCTCTGGTCACCCAGTGAAAGAACTCAATCAGATTTGTTTGGCAAGATCGTCCTTTGGTAAAACCATGTTGCCTCGGATCATGCAGCCTGTTGGTTTTGAGGAAGTCCACTATTCGCTCTTTCAGGAGCGCCTCCATTACTTTTCCTGCCACTGAGTTAAGGCTTACTGGCCTGTAGTTTGTCACTTCTTCCCTATTACCACTTTTATGGAGAGGTACCACATCAGCCCTTCTCCAGTTCTGTGGAACTTCTCCTTTCTCCAAGGATCTATTAAAAACATCCTTTAAAGGCCCTGAAATAACATCTCTGAGCTTTTTCAGTATCCTGGGGTGTATCCCATCTGATCCCATAGGCTTGTCCACTTTCAGTTTTGCAAAGCTGATCTAAGAAATCATCTTTTGTGAATGGCGTGGTATCTACTCCATTCCCATTTGTATATTTGTCAATCAAGGTGATCCTTCTCCAGTGAAAACAGAGCAGAAGTATTTGTTTAGCATTGTCGCTTTTCAATGTCACTTTCCACGAATCCGTTCCCAGCACTTGAGTCCTGCAAGTCCACCTATGATTTTCCTCCTCTCCCGAATATACCTGAAAAAAGTCTTGTCGCCACACTTCACATCTTTAGCCATCTTTTCTTCTGCCTTTGATTTTGCTATCCTTATTTCTCTTTGTGTCTCTTTTAGTTTGATCTTGTATTCTTTTCTGTGTTCCTCTGTTTGCGAGCTTCTGAACTTTGTGAAAGCTGTGTTTTTTGCATTTGTGCAGCCACTTCTTTGGAGAACCAAATAGGTTTCCTTTCCCTCTTGTTTTTATTTACTTTCCTTATGTATGAATCTGTTGCACCTTTTATTGCTTTCTTTAGTTTAGCCCATTGCAATTCCGCTTCCCTTAACCCTTCCCACACTACCAACTCCTACTTCAGGTACTTGGCCATTTTACTGAAGTCAGCATTTTTGAAGTCTAAGACTTTGGGTCTGCTGTGATTGGATTCCACCTTGGTTTTTATCTCAAACCACACCATGTGATGATCACTGCTGCTCACATGGGCACCCACCTGGATATTCAACACGCTATGTCTGTTGGTGAGCACTAAATCCAGCACAGAGCTCTCCCTGGTCGGTTCCATTTGTCTAAATAATGCATCTTGGAAGGCATCCACAATTTATTTTACTTCTTTCCAAAGCTTTAATATTATTTTTTACATATAGTGCCACTCCTCCTACCCTTCTTCCTACCCTGTAGTGCTCTACAAATAGGAGGGTCTTACGATTCCTTGAATGTTGTGTGCAATTCTGGTCACCATATCTTAAAAAGGATATAGCGTAATTAGAAAAGGTACAGAGAACCACCACCAAAATGATAAAGGGGATGGAAGGATATCCCTATGAGGAGAGGCTTCAACCTGGAAGAAAGACGGCTGAGGGGAGATATGATAGAAGTCTATAAATTAATGAATGGAATGGGTAAATATAGATTGGTTGTTTATGCCATCAAAAAAATAGACACGTAATGAAGCTACAATGAAACCCATTTAAGACTAATAAGAGAAAGCATTGTTACTTACCTGTATCAGGTGATCTGTGGGAACAGCAGGAATCGATCTTCACATATGGTATCAACCGCACGGGAATGCTCCCCAGTGTTCAAATGGAAATCTTTTGGGAGCAATCCACTGTGCCTGTGTATCTGCCTTCCCAAGTCCTCTCCTCAGTTGAATTTGTAGCTGAGAGATAGAGGAAAAAGAAATACCCTACAACTTCTAGGGAGGGAGGGTGGGTTGTGAAGACGGTTTCCTGCAGTTCCCGGAGATCATCTGTTACAGGGGAGTAACAACACTACCTCCAGGAACAAGCATGAATGCAATCTTCACATATGGGACTCACTAACTCTCAGGTATCAGACTTGAGTTGTAAGCAGTAGTATCCCCGAGGTAAAAGGATAGAGCCGAGAAGGTGTGGATACAAAGTGGCCTCACTAGACTCAATTGCATTTGGTAAGACCATTGCCAGGGAAGTCTGGGATCAGGGCCGGATTTTTCTATACGCCAGTTACGCCTTGGCATAGGGCCCACAGCTGGCAAGGGCCCACAAAAATTGAATATTGGCGTATAGGTAAATTGAATAGTTTAAAAAAAACGCTGGCTGCTGCCGCGGCAGCATGGACTGTCCCGCGGGGCCCCCTCTGAATCCCTCCCTCCCTCCGTGACGGCTGAGCCCCTCCGTGCCGGCTTTGAGAGGCGCGAAGGGAGAGTGTCTCCCTCGCGTCTCTGTTAAGCCCACAGGGGCTGATGGGAAATTTCCCATCTGCCTCTGCCGGCTTAACTGAGACGCGACGGAGACACTCTCCCTTCGCGCCTCTCAAAGCCGGCACGCAGGGGCTCAGCCGTCGCGGAGGGAGGGAGGGATTCAGAGGGGGCCCCGCGGGACAGTCCTTTCTGCCACTGCCACGACGGCAGCGGCAGCAGCCAGCGTTTAATTTTATTAAATTTTACTTGAGCCGATGGGGGGTAGGACTGGTAATGGGCTGGGGGGGGGGGTTAGAACTGGTAATGGGCGATGGGGGGGGGTAAGAATGGTAATGGGCTGTGGGCTGATGGGGGCTGTCTGGTAATGGACTATGGGGGGGCTAGAACTGGTAATGGGCTATGGGGGTGTTAAAACTGGTAATGGGCTGTGGGCTGATGGGGGCTGTCTGGTAATGGGCTATGGGGGGGCTAGGACTGGAAATGGGTTGGGGGTTTAAGACTGGAGGTGGGCTGATGGGGTTAGGGCTGGTAATGGGCTGTGGGCTGTTTGGAGGGGGTTTGGACTGGTAATGGGCTATGGGCTATGGGGGGGGGGGGGCTAGGACCGGAAATGGGCTGATGGGGGGGCTAACACGGGAGGTGGGCTGATGGGGTTAGGAAGGGTAATGGGCTGTGGGCTGATGGGGGGTTAGGACTGGTAATGGGCTATGGGGGGTTAGGACTGATAATGGGCTATGGGGGGGCTAGGACAGGAAATGGGCTGATGGGGAGGGGTTAGGACTTGAGGTGGGCTGATGGGGTTAGGACTGGTAATGGGCTGTGGGCTGATGGGGGGGTTAGGACTGGCAATGGGCTATGGGGGGCTGACTGGAAATGGGTTGCTGGGGTTAGGACTGGAAGTGGGCTGATGGGGGGTTAGGACTGGTAATGGGTTAAAGGGGGTCTTAAACTGAAAATGGGGTGATGGGGGGTTAGGACTGGAAGTGGGTTGATGGGGGGGCTAGGACTGGTATTGGGTTGGGGGGTTGCTAGGACTGGAAATGGGCTGATGGGTGGCTAGGACTGGAAATGGGCTGATGCAGGGACTAGAAGGGAATGGATGCTGGGTGAGGCTGAAACTAGAAGGGAGCTGATGTTGGGGGAGGATTAGAATGGGATGGGGCTGGAAGAGTAAAATGGAGAAGGGAAAAATATTTGTGTGGGAGGGATAAAAAATCTACAATTGGCCAGGTATTGGGAGAGTAAGTGGGGATTGAGGATGGAGGGGTAAAATTTGAGTGGATGAAATAGGAATGAGGAAAGAGCAAAAGGAGAAAGATTAATATGTTAAAGCAGATGTAGAGAGAGAATGGAAAAAAACTAGAAGAGAGAAGAAAGGACAAATGGACAGCAGACGATGGAGAGTTAGCAGAAGACACGAAGAAACCAGAAGAAAGTGGCTGGAGCAATTGCAGCTGAAAAAAAATGCACAAAAGGTAGAAAAATCTCTCTTTATTTTGAATTTATTAATTGGAATATGTCAGCTCTGGTAAATGTGCATCATTAACGTCTGCGCTTTGTTTAGTAAAAGAGCAAATTAATGTATAGTTTTATTTCTACAGTGTTGTACATTCCAAGTTTGGCTTTTGGGATTTCCAGTTTAATTATGACATCAGGGCCAACAGCACGCAGCTGATCCGGCGTGCTCGTTTTTATCTTTTCTGGGGGCCCACAATTTTTGTTGGCGTAGGGCCTCACTCAAGGTAAATCCGGCCCTGTCTGGGATGGAGGATAGAAGTTACAGTTAAGTCCGAAAAAGGTGCTGGAGGACAGCCTAGCCAAAGACAGCATTCTGACAGGAATCCGTGTTTAGGCAGTAGTGTGCAGCAAAAGTATGGATGGAGGACAAGGTAGCTGCTCAACAGATTTCGTCAATGGAGACGGAATGAAGGTTGGCAACTGAGGTTGCCATGGCTCACATGTTGTGAGCTGTAAATTGACCCTCAAGGGAGAGTCCTGCTTGAGCATAGGCAAAAGAAATGCAGTCCACAATCCAGTTGGATAGGATGTGCTTCCTAACAGGCAGTCCAAGGTGATTTAGATCAAATGAAATGAATGATTGAGAGGATTTCCTGTGATTCTTGGTTCTGTCCAAGTAGAAAGCCAGTGGGCGCTGCAATGTAAGTGTGTAGCGCTGCTTCAGCTCTAGAGGCATGCAGTTTAGGGAAGATGACTGGTAGTATCACCGATGGGTTGAGTTGGAAGGTTGAGGCCACCTTCGGCAAGAAGTGTGGATGAGTATGGAGAACCATCTTGTCATGGTGGAACCGAGTGTATGGAGGATCAGACACTAAAGCCTGCAGTACGCTGATGCAATGAGATGAGGGTGATAAGGAAGATTACCTTTCAAGACAAGAATTTTAAAGTGTTGGCTAAAGGCTCAAAAGGAAGCTTTAGAAATTGCGCTAGGACCAAGTTGAGGTCCCAGGCCACTGGTGGTTTGATTGGTGGCTTGGACAGCAGGAGAGCCTGCATAAATCATTGCACCAAGGGGTGTGAAGAAATAGGATGCCTGTCCACCAGCCTATAATAGGCTGAGATGGCAATCAGATGAACTTTGAGTTAGTCTTGAGATCTGCCAAGGACAAGTGAGGAGATATTATAAAAGGAATTCTGTGGGGAAGGCAGAGGGGTCAATATGCTTCGGGGTACACCAGAGAGTGAACCTTCGCCATTTGAAGGCATAAGAACGTCTGGTAGACAGCTTGCGAGATGCAAGTAGAATGTCCTTGACCTGCTGTGGAAGGTCAAGGTCTGCAAAGATTATGCTTTCAGTAGCCACACCGTGAGATAGAGGGCCTGTGGATTAGGATGGAGAAGCAACCCATGATCCTGAGAGAGGAGGTTGGGTGCATGTCCCAAGCTGAAAGGTGAAGTTTGCGCCAGATGAGTCAGCAGAGGAAACCATGCTGACAGGGTCAGTAAGGGGCTATTAGGATCATGGAGCCCCTGTTGGCCTGCAGCTTGAACAAGTTCCTGTGTATGAAAGAGATGGGCGGGAATGCATAAGGTAGACCCTTTCCCCAATGGAGAAGGAAGGCATCCATTGCCTGGCTGTGCCAGGAGGGAAGCCTCAAGCAAAACAGTGGAAGTTGTGCATTCTCCTGGATGGCGAACAAATCTATTCCGGGGGGTCTCCCACATATGGAAGATCCAAGATGCCATTTCCCAATTTAAAGTCCACTTGTGTGGACATAGGATACGGCTGAGTCTGTCTACAAGGAGATTGAGTTCGCTTGGAAGATACACCATCCTGAGAGGGATGAGGTGTGCAATGGAGAAGAACCAGACACAAAGGGCTTCCCCCCTGCCTGTTCATATAGAACATGGCCACCTGGTTGTCCGTTCAGACTAAGACCTGTTTGCCTGAAAGTTGGGGTTGAAAAACCCAAACAGCATTCATGAGAGCACATAGTTCCAGGAGGTTGATCTGCAACTGAGATTCCTGTGGTGTTCATTGGCCCTGCATGGTGAGAATGTCTAAATTTGCTCCCCACCTGAGTTTGGAAGCATCCGTTGTCAGGGTGCATTGAAGTGGAGGCATCCGAAAATGTGACCCTCCGAGTAGGTTTTGAGGGAAGCACCATCACTGAAGGGAACTGACAAATAGAGGGGTGATGCAGATGTTGTCTGAGACGCTCGGTTGCTTGTGTCCATTGAGACAAGAGTCCATTGGGCTTGCTGCATGTGCAGGTAGACATTGAGGACAAAATGGACTCTGGAGACCATGTGCCCCAGAAGGCACAGCATATCTTGAACTGTTATGGCACTGTGACCCTTTATGCTGTTGGCTAACTTGATGAGGCTGATAGAGCTTTCCTGTGGAAGGAAAGCTCAGACCTGACGAGTGTCCAGAGGTGCTCCAATGAATTGGAGCTGCTGGGATGGGAACAGGTGCAATTTTTGGCCTGGGTGTACCAGAGGACTGGATTGGGAACCACTGTCCTAGAGGGATCTGACATCTTTCTGGAGAAGCATTTGAGAGTGAGATCATTTGTCTCAATCTCTCCAGCCTTCTCTCCGACCCTTTCCAAAAGGGTTCTCTTCAGAGCAGGGGATATTAGCCAATTTATCTTGAACCCACTGCTGAAGGTCAGATGGCCTGTAGCCAGGCCATTCTGCGAGCACCAATGCAGACTGCTGAAGCTCAGCTGGATGACTCAAATGCATCAAAAGATGCTCTTGTAAGAAATGTGGATGTATTCTGATTTTGCCTGATTAAGGCCTGGAATGCATCACGCTTCTCATCAGGAAGAATAGGTGTAAGGTTCTCCAGATCCCTGGCGATATCCTTGAGATATATGCCCATATAGAGCATGTAGGAAATAATCCTGGAAGTGAGCATGCATGCCTGAAAACACAGATGGCCCAAGGGATTGAGAGTTCTGGAGACCTTGCCTGGAGGCATGGAAGAATGATTCTTAGAACTCTTGATACACTGCATTGCCGATTCCACCACCATGGAGCGGTGTGGAAGTTGAGGCTGTTGGAAGCCAGGGCATGGTGGAACTTGGTACATGGTATTGAGTCATTTGCTGATAGGTGGAACTGTTAGCAGGGCCTCCCACATATGTAGCATTAGATCATGCAGGATATGAAGCACCAGTAATGTGGTTACCTCTTTGGGCACTGAGGGGTATTGGAAGATTTCCAATTCCTTTGCCCTCTGTTCAGTTTCCGATGCCACAATAATCTGCAGGCCTGCTGCTATGTCCTGAATGAAGTCTTGAAAAGACATGTCCTCTGGTGGGAACAGACATCGTTCATGAGGAGGGGACGGATTGGAAAGGAGATACCGGGTTACCTTGGAATCCTCCGATGCATCATTGGAATTGAAGGAGGTAGAGTCTGATTCTGATAGAAAATCAAAGTATCGACGGTCTCATATCGATGTCGAGGCCCGATACCAATACCGATGATCAGTTGGTACGGCATTGGGAACCTGTTGAGTACCAACAATGACTGTCTGTTCCAAAGGCGGCATTGGAGGGAGAGGGTCCCCCAATGCAGGTTCGAGGTCCGGTATCAGCCCTGGGGGTATCGGCTGTGGGCTGGATGCCAATGCCTGCACCACTGGAACTGTCGATACCGACCGTACCAAGGCTGCCAGGAGTGCTGCTAAACTCCTCTCGATAGACAGGATGTGCTTGTCGAGAGAGGCCGGCAATGCCTGGGTGGAATCTCACACAGGGTTCTGAGGCCACTGTTTCAGAGCATGGAACTACTACAAGTAGCTCTCCGAAGGTCGAGGCCTTAGGAGCGTCCTGGAGTTCCTATTGTGCTTTGGAGAGTTGGTCCTCCCACTGGGACTGTTAGGCAGGCCGATCGGCATTGGATGCACCTTTCTGTGAATCTTGATGACAATGAAGGAACTTATCTCAGGGATTGGTATCGAGTTCCGATGCCGATGACTAAGACTTAGTCTTATGTTTGGAGTTTTTGGAGACCTGAGAACTAAGAGAGGCGGCAGATGTCCTTGATGATGTGGAAGCCACTGAAATAGAGTCCGGGGCAAACAGAGAACCATACTGCATGGCTCTGTTCTTTAGGCCTCTTTTTGTCATTTGTTGACACAAAGGACACTCAGGCGGTAAATGGCCTGGACCCAAACATTTTAAACACCAGTCATGTTTATCAGTGACCGATATTGTACAGAGCATTTGGTACATTTTTTTAAGCCGCTGATGTGTTTTTTCCATTGTGGCTGAAGAAAAGTAGGCCAAGGCCTAATCTGGCAGTAGAATCCACCAAGACTGGAAAAAAAAGAAAAAAAAAAGGCAGAACACATATTTAAACAAAAAAAAAAAAGTTTTTTGGCGGTGGCAGGAAAAAATGAACCTGCTGGCTCAGTGGAAAACAAAGAACTGAGGCGAGGACTTGGGAAGGTAGATGCGCAGGTGCAGTGGATTGATCCCAAAAGCTTTCCAATTGGATGCTGGAGAGCATTCCCATGCAGGCTCCATCAGTACAGACAATACCATATGTGAAGGCTACATTCCTGCTTGTTCATGGAGATATTTTTTTCACTCAACATGGAATCAAACTCTGGAATTCCTTACCGGAGGATGTAGAGAAGGCTGTTAGTGTAACTGGGTTTAAAAAATGTGTGGACAATTCCTGGAGGAAAGGTCCATAAACCATTATTAAAGAGGACACAGGAAATCCACTGCTTGCCCCGGGACAAGCATTGTGGAACCTGTGTGCTTTTTTGGGAGCCTGCCAGGTACTTGTGACCTGGATTGACCATTGTTGGAAACAGGATATTGGGTTTGATGGACCTTGGTCTGACCCAGTATGGCATTTTTTTAAATATATATTTTATTTATAGGATTTTGAAAATTAACAATGCACTTAAAACAAGAAAATACCATTAAAAGAAAAAAAAAATAGGAAATACACAACCACAAGCATAATCAAACCACAATGGATTACAAGCGCACATAACGAGGAGCAATACCAACCCTAAATAAAAGAAGAAACAAGAAATCAAGGTACCTACAAGGTGCCCAAATAGGAGAAATAGCAAAATACAAATATCCACAACAAACCCATTGTTAAAGTCTAACAGCCAAAAATGTTACAAATGTGAAACATTTAAGAAAAAAAAAGATTGACCCTGCCATGTAATACATTTGCAGTGGAATCTCAAATAAAAAGTTGCCCCCAGAGACACAACTCGCTGTTTTAATGCCAAAACGTTTTTTTACGGGTCTGTGTTGAGCGATTGACATCAGGAAAAACACTTTTTGCCCACAAAAGAAAACATCCTTATATTTAAAAAATAATTTCAATATCTTAACTTTCACTGCCTCAGCAGAGCTGGTGACCACTAAAGTGTTCTGTTTTGCAATAGTATCGGTGGAGTCTTCCAAAAAAGCTGTTAAGTTCTTGCTGGGTACAGGATGAAGGGAATCCAACTTCCCCTCACCTGGCTCCTGCATACGAACTTTAGAAGGATAATAATACATCTGGTCAGTATCTATAGGAGTTGATATTTGCAAAACTTCCCTAAAATACTTAGTGAGGAGTATTTCCAGTGACAATAAATGCGTCGCTGGGAAATTCAGGAAACGCAGATTGTGCGCCCGAGAGGCATTTTCTAATGCCTCTAAACAAGCGTGAATCACCAAGGAATCTTTAACAGAAATCACATTAGAAGCGGAGATTGTATCTGAGCCTCCACTCAAACCATAGAATTATACGCCGACATATTTACTATCCAGATCAGACAATTTCTCCACGGTGTTCTAAGTGAAACTACAAAGAGAAGTCACAGTCATAGAAAGTTTAGAGTGAATTGCTCTAATTGCCCCCCATAAATCCTTAAGTGTGATTTCACCATCCGGAGGAGCCGCAGATAAGTCTATTGTATCAGGAAGAATCACAGGTTGGGGTATCCATACCTGGGTGACCTCTTTTATAACAATCGGAGATTCAGCTTCAAGAACAGTCGAAGATAACATAGGCAATGAAGGAGGTGGCAGCATCGGCCCACTGGAGCTAAGAGAAGCTTCCTCAGGCATATGTTGATTTCCCTGAAGAGGAGCCAGGTGTCTAACAAGGGGGCCTGTGATCTTCCCCGATGCATTAAATATACTGCCGGACTTCAAGGAACCCTTGTTTTTCTACTTATCCATATTTGCAGAATATCCATCTCTCTCAGTTCGTTGCTGTTAACCACTGGTGCACCAAAGGGGCATGTCCTGCCTCTTAGGTCATGCCCCTTTGGTGCACGACCCATGGCCGCAAACAGAAGCTGTTCTTATGCTCCCTGGAAGGGTCCTCCTGAGGCCTCTCAGACCAAACGCAATGAAAATGTGCAGGCAGGGAAACCAGTAGGGCAGATGACAAGCCCAATTCTCCATGCAAACACAGGTCAATCTCAGCTCCCACTTGTGCTGCAAACAGCAGTTGTTCTTATGCCCCTTAGAAGGGTCCTCACAAGGTTAGCTGCCCTCTCAGAGCCTGGTCCAGGCACAGCAAACACGATGGAAATGTGCAGGCAGGGAAGCTGGTAGGGAATATGACAAACCAAAGTCTCCATGCAAACGGAGGTCAGTTTCAGCAACTCTGCCATTTTTTATGTCCTGGAAAGACATAGCCTCCAGGGGAGACTTGTTCCACTCATAAGGAGGAGAGGGGTCCGAGGGGAGTTCAGAGGATCTGCTCCCTGACATCTCCAATTCCACCTTGGTCTCCCAACCATCAGAGTCTGAGAAGAAGTTAAGTAACGTCAGGCTTCTTCCAGAGGTCAAGTCCGGCTGCACAGAGAGGAAGAGTGCGTCTGTGACTGATGGTGCACCAAGTGTTTCCGTGGCCTCATCGGGGCATTGGACCCCAATACACTTGATAAGGAGATGGCTGTAAGAACCAGCATCGAATCCGATCATCAGCAGGCAGTGTATGGTTCTCAAGGATTGGCTGCACTGTCTGTGGTGGCCATACCCTAGGCACCGAAGGGCCAGCCGGTTGCTTGGCTAACATTGCTACCATATGGGCAAGGGCATTCCTCCAAGACTGCCATCTTGAAATGCACTGGCTCCAGTGTCCCTACTGGGGAATCCACGACAGAAGGGACATCAGTGGATTATCACCACCCTCTGGTATCCTCGATGATTCCTCTTGTCAGGGTTCTTTAGTGGGCTGTTCTTGGCCATTGCTCTCCACACCATGTTGAGAAGAGCTTTGATGTCAGTGCACTTGGACCTTGGCCCGGTGCTCAGATGCCCCCTTCAACAATGGCGGGGTTGCTGAAGTCAATTCTGGATGAAGGTCAATGAAGATATTTCGCTCCGGGGCACTGCAGGCCCTCAGCTCTGAGTTTGCTTGATTGCTCTCAATGCCGATGCCTCTGTGGTGCCTGAGGACACCTGGGTCGATGATGCAGAATCTGTCGACCCAAAGAGGGACTCCTGCTGCTTCTCCCAACCCTTCAGGCCCCTTCTTGTGATCTGCAAGCACAGGTTACAAGAGGCGAGATAGTGGTTGGGGCCTAGGCATTGAAGGCACCAATTGTGACTGTCTGTGACTGAGATGGTCCGGGCACATTTGGTGCACTATTTAAACCTGCTTGCTGGCTTCTGGGACATGTCCGTGAACATGGCTGTGGCAAGATTGAACAGCTCGATGGCACCAGTTATGGGAAAACAAGAAAAATGAAAACGGAGGGGGGGGGGGGGGGGAACCCACGAAAAATGAAAGTGATAGTACTGGGGCCAGTGCTACAAATGACAGGTGGTTAAAAACTAGATGAAAAAGGGACCCAATGTGGGTTGGAGCAAAAACGTTTTGGAACTTTGCAGGAACACATCCTAGGGACTCTGCAGAAAAAGAAGACTGGAGAAGATGGCACCACAGCAGGCATGCATGTGCGATGGAGCCTCCCAAAAGCTTCTATTTGAAGCTGAGGTGCGATTTCATGTGGAGCTCCGTTGGGGACGTCACCCATACACGAGGACTTACTTCCTGCTTATCCATGGAGAATAACTAATTATAACGGCGTCTCTGTGACCACCACCAAATTCAAGTCGGCCTCTTCCATTATAGCCTCTAGATTCAGAATTATTCCCCATAGTATGGGCATTAGTATACACCATTTTCCAATTGTTGCTTCTTTATCTCATTTCTACAGAAGTGTTTAAGTTTTACTGACTTGAGGGCTTTTACTTACCTTATTTCACCCATCCATGAGAAACCTAATTTATAGTGCTCTTCAGTAGGTTGACCAGTCTGTTGCATAAGACACTTTGACTCTTTCTGGATACGTGGACAGCCTCTCTCTCTCAGAAGCCCTTGGAAAATCATGCTATGGCCTGAGTTACCAAAACGCTCTGACACCATCCATGCATTCATCTCCGGAATGCAAGCTTCTCTGCCTCAGCCTTTAACCTCAACAGGGAGGATTGAGGAGAAAGCGGTTACTCACCTGCAGCAGGTGTTCTCCGTGAATAGCAGGAATAAGTCCTCATGTATGGGTGAAGTCACCGACAGAGCCCCACACAAACGCTCCCCAGCTTCCAAAGGAAGCTTTGGGCAGGTATACAATGCAAGTGTGCCTGCCTTCCCCACCCATAGTGGCGCCATATTCTCCAGTATGATAACATAGCAGGAGTCAAACGGCAACTGCCCGGGGAGGTGGGAGGGTTGTGAGGACTTATTCCTGCTATTCATGGAGAACACTTGCTACAGGTGAGTAACAATGTTTTCTCTGTGAACAAGCAGGAAATAAGTCCTCACATATGAGACTCACAAGCTCCAGGCTACCGGTACCAGAGGTGAAAGACTAGTCCAACCGGGCATCGAAAACTGGAGAAACCAGGAAGACTAGAGAGGCAGTGCCATTGAGGGACTCATCTTATGCAGTATCCACAGTTGACATCGGCCAAAGGAATTTTGAGCAGTTAGCCTGGATGGACAAAAGGGCCGATGGGCAGGAGTTGATCCTGAAGACCCAAAGAGATGCTGGAGTATGGCCTGGCCAAAATTGCTGTCCGATCAGAGCTGCAAAGGTATGAACTGAAGACCATGTCACAGCCTTGCAGATCTCTCCTACAAAGAAAGGACGGAAGCTGGCTACTGATGTAGCCATCGCACGGATATTGTGAGCCGTCTCATGACTCTCAAGGTTCAGACCAGCGAAGAAATATGCATGGGCGATGCAATCAGTGAGCCAGAGGGATAGCTTATGCTTCCAAACAGCAACTCACAGTCTACTGAGGTTGAAGAAGACGAACAACAGAGGATTGGTGGTGTGCCTTCGGACGCTCCAAATAGAAGGCCAATGCATGCTTGCAATCCAGCCTGTGCAATGCTGCCTCACTGCGAATGATGTGAGGCCAGGCAAAAAAACAATAGAAGGACAATAGACTGGTTGAGGTGGAAAACAGAGACCACCTTTGGCAGAAAACATGGGTGCGTGCAGAGTACTACCCGGTTCTGGTGGAACCTGGTGTATAGAGGGTGTGCGACCAAAGCCCGGAGCTCGCTCACTCGTCAGGCCAACATGATGGCCACCAGGAAGAGAACCTTCCAGGTCAAGAACTTCAGTGGACATGCATCCAGCAGCTCAAAAGGAGCCCACATGAGCTGGCCAAGGACCACATTCAGATCCCAAGCAACCCTAGGGGGCTTAACTGGAAGCTTTGAAAGAAGCAAGCCCCACATGAATCGGTGTACCAGAGGCTGAGCTGAGACAGGCTTCCCATCACAGCCATAATAGAATGCTCATTTTGCACTGAGGTGAACATGCACAGAGTTGGATGAGCCCAGAATTGGAGAGGTTCAAGAGGCGCTCCAACTGCTGCTCCACAAGGCAGATAAAGGGGTCCAATGCCCGATCAGTGCACCAGACAGCAAAACGCCACCATTTGAATATAACGTTTTACATGTTGATTTCTTGCAAGGTGCTAGCAGGATCTCTGTGACACCCTCGAGGAAAGCAAGCTCCGCAAGAGCTACCTGCTCAGCATCCATGCTGTGAGTGCTAGGGAGCAGATGTTGGGATACAACAAGGAGCCGCCCCCCTCCTGTGAGATGAGGTATGGGTCAGAGCCCAGGCAAAGAGGTTTCCTCTGCGAGAGCTGCAGCAGTAATGGGAACCACTGCTGTCGAGGCCAGGGCCGGCCAGTCCATTGAGCAAGAATTTTTTTGCACAGGGCCCCGTGTTTCAGGGGGCCCCGCGCAAAAAACATTCATTAGCCCAAGTACATTTTTAAAAAAATACCGGCTGCTGCTGCCGCCGCCGTGGCAGCGGCAGAATCAAACGTCAATGCCGCGGGGACCCAACTGCCCGGCAGAACCTCCCTCGAGCATCAGCTCCCGAATCCCTCCCAAAGCGCGGGCTTTCAGAGCCGCGAGAGCTTTTCTGACCTCTCGTGGCTCTGTTAATCCCGCCGGGGCTGATGGGAAATCCCATCAGCCCTGGCGAGATTAACAGAGCCGCGAGAAGAAGGGAAACTCTCGCGGCTCTGAAAGCCCGCGCTTTGGGAGGGATTCGGGAGCTGATGCTCGAGGGAGGTTCTGCCAGGCAGTCGGGGCCCCGCGGCGTTGCTGTTTGATTCTGCCACTGCCACAGCGGCAGCAGCCGGTATTTTTTTTAAATCTGGGCGGTGGGGGGGGGGGGGGTAGGACTACTAATGAGCTACGGGGGTGAATAAGACTGGAAGTGGGCTTATGGGGGGAGGGGGTTAGGACTGGTAATGGGCTATAGGGGGGTTAGACAACTAATGGGCTATGGGGGGGACTAAGACTGGAAGTGGGCTGATGGGGGGAGGGGGTTAGGACTGGTAATGGGCTATGGTGCGGTTAGGACTACTAATGGGCTATGGGGGCGGGACTACGCCTGGACGTGGGCTGAGGGGGAGGGGGTTAGGACTGGTAATGGGCTATGGGGCAGTTAGGACTGGTAATGGGCTATGGGGGGGTTAGGACTACTAATGGGCTACGGGGGGACTAAGACGAAGTGGGCTGATGGGGGGAGGGGGTTAGGACTGGTAATGGGCTATGGGGGGTTAGGACTACTAATGAGCTATGAGGGGGACTAAGACTGGAAGTGGGCTGATGGGGGGAGGGGGTTAGGACTGGTAATGGGCTATGGGGGGTTAGGACTACTAATGAGCTATGAGGGGGACTAAGACTGGAAGTGGGCTGATGGGGGGAGAGGGTTAGGACCGGTAAAGCACAGTTACTTACCTGTAACAGGTGATCTCTGGGAACAGCAGGAATAAGTCTTCACATACAGGTATCGTCGGTACCAATGGAGCCTGCGCAGGAACGCTCCCCAGCGTCCAGTAAGAAAGCTTTTGGGAGCATCCCACAGCGCCTGCGCGCTGCCTTCCCGCCTTTCCCAACCGCCTCTCTCCAGTTCGAGTTTTAAAGCTGAGACAAAGAGAGAGAGAGGAAAGGAAAGAAAGATAAAGAGATACAACTCCTAGGGGGAGGTGGGTGGGTTGTGAAGACTTATTCCTACTGTTCCCAGAGATCACCTGTTACAGGTAAGTAACTGTGCTATCTCCAGGAACAAGCAGGAATGAGTCTTCACATATGGGGACTCCCTAGCTGCAGATGCCAGGGGAAGACCCCAGGTTGTGTGTCCTTGAAAAGGACTCTACCTCCCCCCATGGATCTCTGGCATCCAACCAGGGTAGGTGGGTAGGAGTTGATTAGGAATGGAACAGGTGTTTGAGAACAGCCTGACCAAACAAGGCATCCCGGCGGGAGTCCTTGTCCAAGCAGTGAAGGTATGAACCGAGGCCCAGGTGGCCGCTCGACAGATTTGGTCGATGGACACAGAGTTTAGATGAGCCATTGAGGCTGCCATGGCTCTCACATTGTGAGCCGTGACATAGCCCTCCAGAGAAAGGTTTCTACTCTGGTAGGCGAAAGAAATACACTGAGTAATCCAGTTGGACAGTGTTCTCTTAGAGACTGGAAGTCCTAAATGAGAAGGATCAAAAGCAACAAAGAGCTGAGAAGACTTTCGATGTTGCTGTGTTCTTTGTAAGTAAAAAGCAAGAGCTCTCTTACAATCCAAGGTATGAAGATTCCTCTCTGCACTTGATGCATGAGGTCCTGGAAAAAAGACAGGTAAATATACCTCTTGGTTCAGATGAAAAGGCGAGACCACTTTAGGCATAAAGTGTGGATTGGTCCTGAGGACTACCTTATCATGATGGAACCTTGTATAAGGTGGATTAGCCACCAAAGCTTGCAGCTCACTGATGCGGCGTGCTGAGGTGACTGCAATGAGAAAAATAACCTTCCAAGAAAGAAATTTCAAGGAGGTGGTGGCTAAAGATTCAAAGGGTGGCTTCATAAGCTGGCCAAGAACCAGGTTTAAGTCCCATGCCACTGGAGGTGGTCTAATGGGAGGTTTAGTTAAAAGAAGGCCTCTCATGAATCTAGCTATAAGAGGATGAGAGGAAATAGGTTGTCCATTGAGAGGCTTGAGGGACGCTGCAATAGCACTCAAATAGACTCTTACTGAATTCGTTTTCAGACCTGCATGGGATAGATGCAGGAGATACTCAGAGAATTCAGAGGTATTGCAAGAGGGTTTAGACCCTTCTCTGAACACCAAATGGTAAATCTTTTCCATTTGAAAGCATAGGAACGTCTAGTAGAAGGCTTTCTAGAGGCATGAATCACATCTCTGACTTGCTGAGATGAAAATCTTGAAGGTCTAGGCCCTCAGCAACCAAGCCCTGAGATGGAGCGATTGGGGGTTTGGGTGCCACAATGTTCCCTCTTCCTGGGACAGAAGGTCTGGTGCAGAGCCCAAGTCCAGGGAAGGAGCTTGAGAGAGATGCAGAAGTAGAGGGTACCACACTTGGCGTGGCCAATGTGGTGCTATGAGGATCATGGTCCCTCGATCTCTCTGAAGCTTGAATAGTGTTTTGGGAATTAGGGGAATTGGTGGAAAGGCATAAAGGAAGTCTTGACTCCAGTGAAGGAGGAAGGCATCCTTGGCCTGAACTCCCTGACACGGAATTCTGGAACAGAACCGGGGAAGTTTGGCATTCCACGGACTTGCAAAGAGGTCTATGTCTGGGGTTCCCCAAATTCAAAAAAACATGGCTACTTGGTCCATGTGGAGGGACCACTCGTGTGGAAGCAGAACTCGACTGAGTCTGTCCGCCCAAGAGTTTTAAACGCCTGGAAGATATACTGCCAGAAGATGGATGTGATGCTCTCTGGCGAAGGCCCACAGTCGCAAAGCTTCGTTGCAAAGTGACAGAGAGCCAGTCCTGCCCTGCTTGTTCACATAGAACATGGCTACTTGGTTGTCTGTATGGAAGAGGACTGTCCTGTAGCTGACCAGGGTATGGAACACTCTGAGAGCTAAGAATATTGCTCTGAGTTCTAATAGATTGATATGCAGAGAAGTCTCCTGTGGAGACCAGATGCCCTGGTTGGAGAGATCTTGCAGATGAGCTCCCCAACCCTTTGGAGAAGCATCTGTTGTGAGAGTTGCTTGGGGTAGCGGTTGCTGAAAAGGGGACCCCAGCAACAGGTTATGAGAGGACGTCCACCACTGGAGAGACCAAAAAAGGCGACTGGAGTTTGCTATTTTGTCTGACAGGCAACCTGATGCCTGAGTCCATTGGGTGGACAAAGTCCATTGAGCTGTCCTCATGTGAAGGCGAGCATATGGAACCACATGCACGGTGGATGCCATGTGGCCTAATAGTTGTAACATCTCTCGAGCAGTTAATTGGGACTTTAACTGAATCTGGGAGGCTAACTGCACCAGACGTAGGCAACGGGCCTGAGGAAGATAGGCCCTTGCAGTTGTGGTATCCAGCAAGGCCCCTATGAATTCCAGAGACTGAGTAGGGGTGAGATTGGATTTTGGGGTGTTTATTACTAGTCCCAAATACTGAAGGAGACGCATTGTGCAGGTTAGACAAGTCTGGGCCTCTGACTGGGATGGGGCTCAAATGAGCCAGTCGTCCAGATATGGGAATACGAATACTCCTAGAGTGCGGAGAAATGCAGCTACTACTGCCATGCATTTCGTGAACACCCTTGGTGCAGAGGCTAGACCAAAAGGAAGCACCCTGTATTGGTAGTGCTTTCCTTGAAAAAGGAACCGAAGGAACCTTCTGTGTATTGGATGGATGAGGACATGGGTGTACGCATCCTTGAGATCTAGAGAACAAAGCCAGTCCTGACTCTGAAGGTATGGAAGCAGAGCCCCTAGAGAAATCATTTTGAATTTCTCCTTGAATAGAAACTTGTTCAATTCTCTGAGATCTAATATGGGTCTGTAGCCCGCTGTTTTCTTTGGGATAAGAAAATAAGGGGAGTAGAACCCTGAGCCCTGTTGAAGAAGAGGTACTTCTTCTATTGCCCCTTGGGCAAGAAGGGTAGCAATCTCCTGACCTAGAAGGTTGAGGAGAGATGTTGGAGAATTAAACTGTTTCACCATGGTATGAGGAGGAAGGCTTAAGAAATGAAGCTTGTACCCTTCCTTTATGATGGAGAGGGTTCATTGCTCTGCTGTGATTTGCTCCCATCTGGGAGCAAAGTAAGTCAACCTTCCTGGAATGGTGAGGGGCTCTGGTTTTTCCAGAGCTAGAAAGGCTAAGTTCTCTAGTTGCAAGTCAAAGGCCCTGAGGAGGTTGAGGCTGCTGGGCTGTGGTAGGCCTGGCAGCCTTTGACTTGGCCTGTTTAGGTGGTTGCTGACGCTTTGCAGCAAAACGACCTGCAGAAGATGTCTGCCCATGAGCAGGATAATATCTTCCCTTTTTAGAAAAAGATGTCTTTTTGAACAATCTTTTCTTAACAGGGCAGAGGTAGTCTTTGAAAGTCGATCCAAAGCAGAGCATCCATCTGAGTGGCCTTTCCTTGCCAATCCCTGCCAAACAGGTTTTCACCTGTACAAGGAAAGTTTCCCAACTCATCTTGGACCCAGAGTTCCAAATCAGAGGCTTGTAACCAAGCAATTCTGCGTGCACCTATGGCAATAGCCGAGGCTCTGCTTACACACTCAAAAGAGTCAAAGGCTGCACGGTTGGAGAATTTGGAAACATTCTGGGCATGTTTGAGCCAAGTGAGAAATTCCTGCCTTTTATCTTCTGAAATAAAAGGAGCTAAAGTCTGCAGATGATCTGTGACTTCTTTTAGAAACATCCCCATATAGAGACTATAGGAGTTGATTCTGGCAGCAAGCATATTGGCCTGGAAAATCCTTCGGCCAAAAGCATCTAGAGTCCTACATTCACGTCCTGGAGGATTAGATGAGTGTCTCTTTGCACTCTTTATTCTCTTCATGGCAGACTCAATCACAATAGAGTGGTGAGGAAGCTGAGTCTTATGAAAGCCAGGACAGGGAGGGACACGGTACATGGTGTCTAACCTACGAGAATGAGGAGAGGTGGTGAGAGGAGTCTCCCACATGCCCAACATGAGATCATAGAGAATCTCATGAATAGGTAAGGTAGCTGCTTCCTTAGGAGCCTTAGGATATTGCAAAATATCTAATTGCTTGGCTCTAGGCTCTGACTCAGAGGCCACTGTGATGGAGAGGCCCCTAGCCACTTCCCTAATGAAGTCTTGAAAAGACAAGTCCTCTGGAGGAGACATTCTTCGTTTTGGAGAAGCAGACTCCTGAGGAAGAAGTACCGGTGCCTCGACAGAAGCCTCCGACTCATCAGAGTCTTCGGAGGAATCGAAGTATCGCCTGTCTGGATGCTCCTGTAAAGCCTGATACGTGTACCGAGTGGTATCGACAGCAGGAGTAAGCGGTATCGGTTCGGTACCGATGGGCATCATAGGACAGGGTACCGTTGCAGTCGACACCGAAGCTGATGTCGATGCAATCGGTACCGGCACCGGAAACGGTGCCGGCAACAGAGATTGTTGCGGTACCGGAGTCGTCGAAGCCTGCATGAACGCCATAATGGTGCGCTGCATGGACAGAATTTTCTGATCCATTGACGCCACCCAAGTCTGGATGTCGGTACCAGTGGAGGCCACCGGTACCCCAGAACACGGCAACAGGTGATCGGTCGAGGCCGAGCCATCGATGTCAACCTGTGACCCCATAGACAGTGCTTTGGAAGCCGGAACTTCCCGCCGGGGTAATTTTGCTGGAGCGGAATCCTCGAGGACAAGCCCGGAGGCATCTCGATGCTTAGAGGGAGATTTGCCCTTCGAGGACCGGCTAGATTTATGTTTGGTTACCTGAGATCCATGGGAGGAAGAAGCAGCCCTGGAAGACGTTGATGTCACCGAGGCTGCATCAGAGGGAAACAGGGTACTGAGCTTGGCTGCTCGGTTCTGCCGACCTCTTTTAGACATCTTGGTGCAGGACACACAATCCGTGATGGAATGGTCAGGACCCAAACATTTTAGACACCAATCATGGGTGTCGGTGACAGAAATAGTACCGCCACATTTTGTGCACTTTTTGAACCCGGAAGCGGGCTTCTCCATGAGGAGAAAAAATTCAGGCCTAAGGCCCAAACAGAAAATGAAGAAAGACCAGCGGTACCGGTCCGACGTTGAAGGCAGACGCGACACAGAAAAATAAAGAAAAAAATAAAGAACTTCTTCTGTGGTGACAGGAACACGACCTGCTGGCTCCGCGGAAAAGAAGAACTGGAGAGAGGCGGTTGGTAAAGGCGGGAAGGCAGCGCGCAGGCGCTGTGGGATGCTCCCAAAAGCTTTCTTGCTGGACGCTGGGGAGCGTTCCCGCGCAGGCTCCGTCGGTACCGATACCCATATGTGAAGACTCATTCCTGCTTGTTCCTGGAGATTGGGCTATGGGGGGTTAGGACTACTAATGGGCTAAGGGGGGGGGGGAATAATACTGGAAGTGGGCTGATGGGGAAGGGGGGTTAGGACTGGTAATGGGCTATGGGGGGGCTAAGACTGGAAATGGGCTTATGGGGGGTTAGGAATGTTAATGGGCTATAGGGGGGCTAGGACTGGAAATGGGCTATGGGCTTGCTAAGACTGGAAATGGGCTGATAGGGGGGTTAGGACTGGTAATGGGCTATGGGGGGGGCTAGGACTGGAAATGGGCTAATGGGTGGGTTAGGACTGGAATGGGCTATGGGGGGCTAAGACAAAATGGGGTGATGGGGGGCTTAGGACTGGTAATGGGCTATGGGGGGCTAGGACTGGTAATGGGCTGAGTGAGGGGGCTAGGACAGGAAATGGGCTGATGGAGGGCTAGGATAGGACTGGAAATGGGCTGTTGGGGAGGCTTGGATTGAAATGGACTCATGGAGGGGTTAGAACTGGAAGTAGGCTCATGGGGGGCTTGGATTGGAAATAGGCTGAATGGAGGGGAGCTAGGATTTGACATGGGCTGATGGTGGGGCTAGGAAAGGAGTAGAAATGGGCTGATGGGGGGCTGCGTTTGGAAATGAGCTTATGGAGGGACTCGGATGGGGGAGCTAGGACTGGAAATGGGCTGATGCGTGGACTAGAAGGGAGCGGATGCTGGGTGGGGCTGGAACTAGAAGGGAGCTGATGTTGGGGGAGGATTAGAGTGGGATAGAGCTGGGAGAGTGAAAAAATATTTTGTGTGGGAGGGAAGACAAATCTACAATTGGCCGGATATTGGGAGAGTAAGTGGGGATTGAGGATGGAGGGGTAAAATTTGAGTTGATGAAATAGGAATGAGGAAAGAGCAAAAGGAGAAAGATTAGTATGTTAAAGCAGATGTAGAGAGAGAATGGAAAAAAACTAGAAGCGTGAAGAAAAGACAAATGGACAACAGACGATGGAGAGTTAGCAGAAGACACGAAGAAACCAGAAGAAAGTGGCTGGAGCAATTGCAACTGAAAAAAAATGCACAAAAGGTAGAAAAATCTCTCTTTATTGAATTTATTAACTGAAATATGCCAGCTCTGGGAAATGTGCATCATTAACGTCTGCGCTTTAATTTATAGTTTTATTTCTACAGTGTTGTTGGGCTTTTGGGGTTCCCAGTTTAATTATTGTCTTCCTGTTTCTAAATTGTGATTCCTTGTTTGGTAATGGTCTATGTTCTGCATGTGTAACTGAGCTGAGGTATTCTGTTTATGTAATTCCTATTTGACATTGCCAATTGTTCTCTTTCCCCAGTAGGTCATGTATTGTTATTCTCTGAAATGTATTGGTTTAATATTTTCAGTGTAGCCTTTTGATAGGTAGGGTCTTGTGCTTTGTGACCCCTGGTAGTGCTGTTATGATATGGCGGGTTTGCTATGGGTTCTAAATGGGCAGTGTTTGTAGTAGTTCCTAATGTGCCTGGCAGTTGGCACTGGATTATAGTAATGTAGAAATCTTTTAGTCTTTCTTTATCCATACACTCATTAAGAGGCATGTTTATTAAAAGTTAGTGTAAGGTAACATTATGCAAATATTTATGCAAATGAGTTCCCTTATGCAAATGAGGCCCCACACCGAGTCTCCGCACATGGCCCCGCACCCCCCTTGGGCCGCCCCTGGTCGAGGCCAGTAAGGAGCAATGAGAATCATGGATCCCCTCTCGGCCTGGAGCTTGAGTGTCTTCATGATGAGAGGAATTGGAGGGTAGGCATAGAGCAGGCTTTCCTCCCAGTGGAAATCGATTGCTGGCAGGACTCTAGGAGCAGAACAGAGCTACCTGGGCATTTTGTACCATTGCAAAGAGGTCTACGTTGGGGGTGTCCCACTCCCTTAAGATCCGGTCCACCACCTCCCTCTTGAGGGACCACTTGTGTGGCTGAAGAACCCAGCTGAGACAATCCGCTAAGCCATTGCTCTCGCCAGGCAAATATACCACACTGAGATCCATGCCATGGAGCAGGACAAACTTCCAGAGACAAACAGCCTCCCAACACAGGAGATATGAGCCTGTGCCTCCTTGCTTGTTCACAAAGAACATGGTGACCTGATTCATCAGGTGTGCCTAAAAGGCATGGAGAGCACTTGCGATGGCCCGGAACTTGAAGTTGATCTGATGAAGACTTTTGTTCTCAGACCCCAGGCCCTGGGTGTGGAGACCATCCAGGTGCGCGCCCCAGGTGAGCTTGGAGGTCTCAGTCATGAGCAGCCTGCAGGGCGCTGCTAGTTGGAATGGGAGACCCAGAAGCAAGTTTTCAGGCATGAGCCACCACATCAGGGACTGTGCAAGTGGTGCAGTGACCACTATCCTGTCCCTCAGGTGGCCCAAGACTTGCTGCCATTGCATTCGCAAGGTCCACAGAATCTGCTGCATGCAGAGGCAGGCCCAAGGGATGACATGCACCGTGGCTGCCAAGCATCTGAGGGCTCTCAGCAGCCCATGGGTCGTGGTGTGGGGCTGGCATTGCAACGCCCCATCACCTCAATGAGACACTGCGGGCAGTCTGCTGGCAGGAAAGCTCTTGCCCAAGAATGACAAAAGGCGCACAAAAAAAAAAAAAAGAAAAAACTACAGAAAAAAACCCACCCAAAGGATAAGAAAAAGGCTGACGACAGGCTAGTGAAAAAAACTGAGAAAAAGCTCAGCCACAAGGGCAAATTCAACCTTTTTTCCGGACTGCAGAAACATGTCCTAGGGGCTCCATAAAAAAAGAAGCCTAGAGAATACGGCACCACAGTGGGCAGGAACGTCAGGCACGTATGTGCAGCATACCTCCCAATAGCTTCCTTTGGAAGCTGGGGAGTGTTCTGGGCGGGGCTTCGCCGGTAACATCACCCATACACAAGGGACTTATTTCCTGCTTGCTCACGGAGAACACCACCTCTGCACCTATCTGCTTCTCCCTCTCTCCCAAAGCCATGAAGTCACTCTTGATATGCTTGGAGCGATACCTAGCATTATCATGTGTCCCAACATGGATGAGCAGCATCAGATAATAGTTGGTAGGCTTGATGAGTCTCAGTAAATTCTCTCTAATGCCCTGGATTTTGGCATATGGCAGACAGCACACCTCCCGGGACATCATATCTGTTTGAAAGATAGACGCGTTTGTACCCTTCAGAAAGAGAGTCACCAACTACCACTACCCTTCACTTCCTTGTGGTCACTAATTCAGCAACTTTGAGGTTTTTGAGCTCTGGTTCCTTCTGCTCCTGTGTGTGTGTTGTAAGCAACCCAGAAAGGAATCGATTATTTCATATTCCTTCTTACATCGAGCAATAAAATAAATAAATAAATATAAAAAACCCCACCTATAGACAGTCTCAGGCTCCATTGAACTATGTTTACTGCAGAAACATAGTATATAAGGTGGTGCATTATTGCTCATAATAGGAATTAAATGCTTTTTGTGCTAATAGATTGTGTCAGTGAACATTGTGCAATAGCTTCTTGCTCAGAATTTAGCACCTCTGGATGTGTAGAAAGTGGATCAGATTGGTCTGTGCACGGGTTGAAGTGAAAATGAACAAGGCGCTTGAAGCAGTAACAAGTAGCTTGATCATCTGGAAACAGCACAGATTGCAAAACCTGTGCAAAACTTTGAGACACAGGCTCCTGCTCAACTGATAACAGATGAGGCATGCACAATCAGGGTACTTTCCAAAAAGCATGAGGAACCAGGGACTGCATGCATGCCCTACTCTCGGGCCACTGCACCTCTCGAGCCACTGCACCTAAGGGAGATATCAGTGCATCAGGACACTGGGATGGTCTCAGCACCTACTGTATGGTAATGTGAACCACAACATTTATCAAGAAATTCATTCTCTCTTGATAGCGGAGAAGTTTGTCTGACATGAATTAGACTATGCAGAAAACACAGAATGCAGAGTTATGGTCAGGTCCCAAACAAGGAGAGCATATTGGATGGTGGTCTTCTCTATAGAAGGTTCTGAAACTTTGCAGACAAGGATAAAATTCAGACAAAATGTGGGGGAATAGACCACAAAAATAAGAAAAAAAATGATACACATTCATAGAATGAACGATACTACTAAAAAATAATGATGATTCAAAACAAAGAAATATTTAAGAAAGCTTGGTCACATGTCTCTGAGTGGAAGAAACAGAACTGATATGCTGGGACATCTTTACGCATATCTTATGTTCTTAGTTTTACACTGAAGTTCTGAGCTTTGGGAGGGCAGTTCCATCCCAATTCGTCTCATCACATCTACCTTTCTTGAGGCACTGCAAACTGTTCAGAATGGATATTCCTCAGAGTCCCAGATTATGATTATAAAAACATTTAATAGTATTGGATACACCAATGATGTTACATATCACTGTGTATACAAGAGTGGGCTTGTATTTTCCTACTAGTGAGCATTACTTCAGGATTAATTTCAGCATATTCTTCATCAACGATACCTGTTTTTGATATTTCCTTGATTTTCTATCTTGGGTGCACTATTATAAACGGAATGCTGTCACTGAACTTTCTAGCTTGAATGATGCTCATCATTTTTTATATTGTGACACCTTATTTATTTATTTAGACAGATTTGTATACCACCTTATCCTTCAATCAAAGTGGTCACCTTATGCACTAAAGTTTATAATTAAAAATAATTTGTGAAAAATATTAGTTGAAGAGGATCTACAAATGCTATCTCTCACCCAGGGAACATGCAATGGAGCTTATACCACCCCTTCCTAAACCTAACACTCATTCCTTTTCCCTTTTTAAATCCATTTAGCCTGACTCAACCTGCCCCTTGGGGCCACTATAACTCCTGTTCACTTAAGTTCCCTACATACTTGTGTGGCTCCAGCATCCACTGTCTTCTGGACCATCCCTCTGCTTATTTCCACTCCATCAGGTTTGGAAAGAGTACTTTAGTGTAACTGCTCACAAAGTATGTGTCCTTCCCAGCAAACAGCACTCCCTTGTGGCCATAGTTATAACGGTTGGGCTCTAATTGATACCATCTGATCAGATATGCAGATACTGATGATATCCTATTATTTATCTCTAACCTAATGCTTAACCCCAAAAACTCAGGTTTGTATTGTATCATATTTTATCAGATACTGTCAGACGGCTGCCTAGGGTGAGAACTTACACAATCTTGACGATGCATATATTCATATGATTCTTGCAAGGTATTGTGGGCATTGTAGTTCATTCACTCCCAAACACAGCTGATGACAATAATTTGAGTTGTGAAACCAAGTGGTAAGATCAATAAAATACTTCTTTTATTGATGGGGTTTAATTCACCCAGCACATGTATGCTTGATAGCACTATAAATGAGGTTACTTGCTTGCAGTGTTTAAAATGGATAACAAAAAGTCACAAAGTAAACCAGAAAACAACCTTCAGCTTGTCAGGCAATTAGCTAATGTTTTCTTAGCAAATAATTACCAAATACAAAGGCACAAAGAAAAGAATAAACTTTGCTGGTTAGGTTAACTTCTGCTTATTTTCCACGCAGATCTCAGCAGTGATTCTCCCTTGCTCACCCACACAATCAGGTGCAGCCCTAATTACTATCAATGGACCAGCTGAAAGCCTTTAGCTGGCTGGCTGCTACTGTGTGAGCCCAAATCCTGCTTTAAGAGCTGTTTGCAGTGGAAATAAAGAACAAAGTTAGGTTTCTTTGTGATGGCTGATGTGTTTGCTCAGAGAAAACTAGTAATAGCATTTAGATAGAGAACAGTCCATATAAACTGTATTTTCATCTGCTGTATCAATCAGCATATGGTCACTATCATACATTGGCACAGACGAGTCTTTCATTAAGGCACTATCATGAGAATGCTCATTCCCTTGCTGCCACTCTCTATTATAGATAGGGTCTGGATCAGTGTTCATACCTGAGCCTCTCCTGCTATCATTATTCCTCTCTGTATAGCCTGGCCAATATGTAATCCAATTCTGATGTCCAGCCTTCCAATCTTGATCCCTGGACGCTGGATCTTCTCTCACATACCTTCTGGCCTTGGTCTGAAAGTCCCTTCCACATGCAGTCTTCTCTCTTCCAGGTAGCCACTGGTGATTCCTATCTCTGCCACTCCATTCCTCTGGCTGAATCCAGTCCAATGGACTCTGCTGGCTTTTGGAATACCTCCCAGTATGAGTACTGCCTTGGAATCTCCCAGACCTTCCAATGGCCTTTCTTCTCTTCCTTCCAGAGAGTTTCCTTCTCTCTCTATCTGCTTGGCTTGGCTTCTGTTTCTCCAGGTGATACTGGTGCTTGTAGCCGTTGCTGTCTCTGTATCTCTTCCTCCCTCTGTAGCTCTTATCTGCAGAATAAGCTCTATTCTTATCCTGTTCTAATGTGTGCTGCTCCCTAACACAGCGCAGCTGTGTTGAATCAGGCCCTGCCCTTTGAGATGAGTGCTTAGGGATTACCTCATAGCTCTCTTGATTGCACACACATTCTCTCACTTCAGCCCCTCTCATGGCTGCTGGAAACCTGGTGCATTCTGGGACTGGTAGTCTTTTATGTGAAAATTCTGTTTTCTCACTTCTACCAGAACTGACAGGTTGCTTGTTCAGAGTCACATCATCTTTTCTATAGCTCCTACCTGAGCTATAAGCTTCCTTATCACAATACTCATTCTGATCAGTGAAAGAACACACACAATGGATAAACACATATTTAATTTAAAATCTACTGCAGCCCTAGCCATCTATTTATTAGACAACCACTCCAAGCGATTTTAGCAATGAAACTTTGATTCCCAGTAGCACTCCTTGTGGCTTTGGGCAAGTCACTTAACCCTCCATTGCCTCAGAAAAATCCAAGTTATCAACATCCCTGTTTAATATACATTACCAAGTTATAATGTAAACCGCTTTGACTAAATGATAAAGCGGTATAAAAAACATGTTAAATAAATAAATAAAATAAACTTTCAACCTGTGCAACTAATGTGCAAGGCTGATATGAGGATTAAATTAATGGCAGCCTTTCTTTTTTTTTTTTTGACAGGTACAGTGTGCAACATGCATCAGCCTTGTTTAGTCCCAATCAAAGCAACAAATTTTGTAAGCAAAATATTTCAAACTGCTTATTTTACTACATAATATTTAACTTGTAAAATGATAGCTTAGAAAAATTAGTATAAATTGTTTCTACAGACAATGAAAACACAAACTCCTGGTTTTGTCAGTTTTGTAAAACACTAAAAAAATGTTCACTGGTCATTACTTGAGTGTCTCTCACAAACCAACACTGATTGTAGAACTCACTGTAAGACTAACACTGGAGCCCTTTTACTAAAGTGCACTATGCAATTAACATGTGGGATTGGCACGTGGCAACTGCATGCTCAAGACCACAGTTTAAGTTATCCTGCACTGATTTTCATGCTGCCAGATGTGCTTTAGGGTGCCAAAAGTGCAGGTTACAGCAGAGCAGGCATGGTAAGCACACTGCAGTTAGTGTAGGGGTACATATCAAATGCTGTCAATCTTGTGATTAGCACAGTGCAATTATCAATAAGTGGAGTAAGTGCACCTCTCATTAGGATATGCATCTACACATTAACTGCCAAGAAAGCATAGTTACTCACCTGTAACAGGTGAGCTCCAGGAACAGCAGAAATTTAGTCTTAACATATGGAATGTAGTCTTCACATATGGGTGACATCGGTACTGACAGAGCCTACACAGGAACACTCCCCAGTGTCCAATAGGAAAGCCTTTGGGAACATTTGCCTTTCCAGCTCTCCCTCCTCAGTTGAGTTTGTAGCTGAGATAAAAGAAGAGAAAAAAAAAAAACACCTACAACTCCTAGGGGAGGAGGGTGGGTTGTGAAGACTAAATTCCTGCTGTTCCCAGAGATTACCTGTTACAGGTGAGTAACTACGCTATCTCCAGGAACAAGCAGGAATGTAGTCTTCACAAATGGGACTCCTTAGCTAGAAGATGCCAGAGAGATGACCTCAGAATCAGCAGTGGTTTGCCTAAAGGGGTCATGTATCCTCCATGAATGTTTGGTATCAAAGTCCGGGACGGAGAGCAGGAGTTGCTCTAAGTCTGCTAGAGATGCTGGAGAACAGCCTGGCCAAACATGGCAACCCGGTGGGAATCCTTGTCGAGACAGTAGTGAACAGCAAAAGTACAGACTGAAGACTAAGTTGTTGCTTTGCAGATCTCGTCAATAGCTACAGATTGTAGATTTGCCATCAAGGTAGCCATGGCTCGAATATTATGGGCAGTGACATGACCCTCGAGGGAGAGTCCTGCCTTCTCGTAAGCAAAAGTGATGCAGTCTGCTATCCACTTAGAGAGAGTATGTTTGGAGACTGGCAATCCGAGGTGACTAGAGTCAAAGGAGATGAACAGTTGAGAAGCCTTCCAGTTCTCTCGAGTCTTCTGAAGATAAAAAGCTAAGGCACGTTTACAATCAACAGTGTGGACAGTTGCTTCTGCCCTAGATGAATGTGGTCTAGGGAAAAACACAGGAAGGTAGACTGACTAGTTCAAATGGAAGGGCGAGACCACCTTCGGCATGAAGTGAGGATGAGTCCTAAGGACTACCTTATCATGGTGGAACCGTGTGTAAGGTGGGTCAGCCCATCAAGGCCTGGAACTCGCTAATACACCTTGCTGAAGTGAGGGCAATGAGGAAGATGACCTTTCATGTGATTAACTTAAGCGACGAAGTGTCTAGAGGTTCAAAGGGCGGCTTGAGAAACTGTCCTAGAACATTGAGGTCCCATGCCACTGGTGGTGGCTTAATGGGAGGCTTGGTTAATAGAAGGCCCCTCATAAAGCATGCTACAAGTGGCTGAGAGATCGGCTGGCCATCTAAGGGCATGTGAGAGGCAGCAATTGCACTTAGGTGTACTCTTGCCAAATTGGTTTTGAGTCCAGAAGATAGGTGGAGGAGATACTCAAACAGCGCCTGCACCGGAGCTGAGAAGGGATTAAGATTCTTCTGAGAACACCAGAAAGAAAACCTATGCCACTTGAAAGCGTACCACTATCTGGTAGATGGCTTTCTAGAAGCTAAGAAGATGTCCTTAACCTCCTGGGGAAGGTTAATACCTTGGAAGGCTATGCCTTCATCAGCCATGCTGTGAGATGGAGAGACTGCAGATTGGGATGGAGCAGCATCCCCACCTCCTGAGAGAGGAGATCTGGAGCAGACCCCAGATCTATGGGTTGAGTTTGAGACAGACATAGCAGGAGAGGGTACCACAGCTGACATGGCCAGCATGGGGCTATAAGAATCATAAAGCCCCTGTCCGCTTGGAGTTTGAAAAGAGTCTTGGGAATTAGGGGAATGGGAGGGAAGGCATATAAGAAGCCATGTCCCCAGTGGAGGTGAAAAGCAGCCACCTGTAGGTTGTCCGACGCAGAGATCCTGGTACAGAAGTGAGGAAGCTTGGCATTCTGAGGACTTGCAAAAAGGTCTATCTAAGACATTGTGCTTGCCCGAGAGATACACTGCTTGGAGGTGAATGTGATGATGTATGGCAAAGGACTACAGATGTAGAGCCTCGCTGCAGAGGGTCCAAAGACCTGTTCCACCTTGCTTGTTCACGTAAAACATGGCCACTTGATTGTTTGGACTAGGACTCTGCGGTAACAAAGATGGTCCTGGAACTCTTTGAGAGCATTAAGAATGGCTCTGAGCTCCAGCAGATTTATGTGGAGTTGTGATTCCTGCTGAGACCAGTGGCCTTGAGTGAAGAGAGATCCCAGATGGGCTCCCCAGCCCCGTTTGGATACGTCTGTCACCACAGTACATTGATGTGCAGGCATCTGAAAAGGTGACCCTACAAGGAGATTTTCTGGGGAACACCACCACTGGAGAGATGACCAGATGGGTAGAGACTGATTTATTTATTTAACAAGTTTTTTTTTTTAATACCGCCTTATCATACAATCAAAGCAGTTTACATAAAACAACAAATTACAGAGAAGTCAGTAAAAAATCAGGTAAGTGTGGCATGAGGGATTTACTCAGAGGTTTAACTTATATACATGGCAACATAAGAACCAGGGTTATTTGTAGTTTAGGCTTGTGAAGTAAGAAGAAAGGACTAGGTATTGTCTCTGAAGTAGTCAGTGAAGAAAAAGATCTTAAAGGACTTCAGAAAACTCAAGACCTTAGTTGTTCTGATCTTTTCTGGCAGTGAGTTCCAGATGGCGGGAGCAACTAAAGAGCTCTCTTTGTTGAAGAGTTATTCGCTTTAGTGTGAGAGCTAGGCATTGATATTATGTCTCTGATGTTCTGTCTCTTAGATCTGCTGCTTGAGTTTAAGCATAACAGTTCTTGTAGAGTTCCTGCAGACAGATTGTTTCTTATCTTGAAGTTAGTAAGTGCAGTTTTGTATTTGGCATGTGAGTTGAATGGAAGCCAATGTAGCTGATGTAAGAATGGTGTTATGTGATCATGTTTGAGTGATCCTATGATGATGCGGGCAGCAGTGTTCTGGAGCCAGTTGCAAGGGACGGATGGTTTGTGTTGGAAGACCATGAAAGAGGGAGTTACAATAATCCAGAATGGGGGTTATGAGTGCTTGACTGTGCGGAAGTGGTCCAGTCTGAGGAGGGGTTTTAGTCTTCGGATAGTAGCGAGGTTTCGGAAAGCATTCTTGGAGGTTCTGTTAACATGAACTTATAAGTTTAGGAAGCAGTCAATGGTGATACCTAGGTAGCATACTTCCTCTTTTACTGTGATTAGAGTGTCTGCTATGGATACAGATTGGGGGGGGGGGGGCCCTAAAGGATGAGTCCTATGTTACGAATAGTGCCTCTGATTTTTTGAAATTGACTTGGAGGTTGTTGGATGCCAGCCAGTTGCTCATCTCAAGAAGACATTTGGTGAGAAGTCTGGCGAGTTGAGGTGGATAGGGGAATAGACCATGTCGTCATCTGTGTAAATGGTGTAGTGGATCTTATGCTGTTTGAAGATGTTGGAGACTGGTTTTAGATAGATGTTGAAAAGAAGGGCAGACAGGAAAGACCCTTGCGGAACTCCCTGTGTTGAGAGGAATGGAGCTGATATGTTTGGGCCGACTTTGACCTTTTGTTGTCTGTCACTGAGGTAGGAGTGGAACCAATTGAGTGTTGTACTGTGAAGTCCAATGTTAGATAGTTTAAGAGGGTGCTGTGTGATACAGTGATGAAGGCAGAGGAGATGTCAACAAAGATGAGTAGGAATCCAGTTTTTATGTTGTCTATTCCTCTTAGTAGAATGTCAAAGAGCCTGAACAATGAGAGGGACCCCTTAAGGCTTTGGCAGAAATGGAGGGATTCCACTGCCTTGAGAAAAGCTGCTTCTTCTCTGCAAGAAGTGAAGTTTAGATTTATCTTGTCCCCGAGGTGACCTGATGCTCGAGACCACTGGGATGCCAGTGTCTACTGGGCTGTGTGTATGTGTAGATGGGCATATGGAACTACATGCACCATTGATGCCATTTGACCCAGAAGTTGTATAATTTTTCGAGCAGTAAGATAGTTCTTGAGACATGCCCAAGATGCTAACTAATTGAGACTAGCGCAGCAGAGTTGGGGCAGAAATGCTCTTGACTGCTGAGTATTTAAGAGGGCCCCTATGCACTCTAGATGGGACAGGTTGGGACTTTGAAAGATTTATGACAAATCCCAAGTTTTGTAACACCTGCATGATGTATGAGAGGGACAGACTGGCCTATTGAGAGGTGCTTGCTCTTATGAGCCAGTCATCTAAGTAAGTGAAGACAAATATCTTAGAAATGCGGCTACTACCACCATGCATTTTGTGAAGACTCTCGGGGTAGAAGCGAGGCCGAAAGGTAAGACTCTGTATTGACAGCGTCTTCCCTGAAACATGAAGCGCAGGAATTTTCTATCTTCTGGATGGATAAGAATATGAGTGTATGCTTCCTTTAGATCTAGAGAGCAGAGCCAGTCCTGACTCTGGAGGTAGGGAAGAAGGGTCCCCAGAGAGACCATCTTGAACTTCTCCCATTCAAGATACCTGTTTAGATCTCTTTAATTATTATCTAACCAAGGAAGTTAGCCTACACGTATCCTCGGTAATTTTTGTGGGTGGGGCTGGGGCGGGACTAGGGGCGGAGAATGGGTGGAGCATGGCGAGCCACAGGTGTCAGGTTTTTCTCGGTGAAAAAGTTGGCAACCCTAACCCTGCAGTAGAAGGGAGGTGACTTCTTGTAGTAATAGAGCAATGAGAGGGGGCTGAGAATGGAACTCTCTCAGTGAAGGCGGGGGGGGGGAGGGAGCAAGCTTCGTAGATGAAGTCTGTATCCCTCCCGCACTATTGTTAATGTCCACTGCTCCGAGGTGATGAGATGCCATCTGTGGGCATAATGGCAAAGCCTGCCGGAAATGTGGATAGGGTCAGGATTCTTCAGAGGCAGGAAGGCTATGTTCTCCAGAAAGGAGTCAAATACCCAGAGCAGCCTGAGCCTACTGAGGTGGCTGAGACCTGGGCCTTCTTTTGATGTTTTGGAGGTGGTTGTTCCTTCTGAGGAGCATGATGCTGACATTGAATGGCAGGAGTATAAGAAGGATAATGCTTCTTTTTATTAAAGGCGGCTTTTTTTTGCTGCCGCCTTCTTTTTAGCAGGGTTGGCAGTAGATCTAGAGAGCCTATTCAGGGTAGTGTTCTCAGACTCCAACTGAGAGGCCTTGTCTTGCCAATCTTTGCCAAAAAGGTTTTGGCTGGATACTACCTAGCTTATCTTGAACCCATTGTTCAAGATACAATGTCTGGAGCCAAGCAATCCTGCGTGCACCGATGCAGATAGATGTAGTTCTGCTGATGCACTCAAAGCAGTCAAAAGTTGTTCTGTTGACAAATTTTGAGACATTCTGAGCATGCTTTACAAGGGTGAGATAATCTGCCCTCTTGTCATCGGGGAGAAGAGGAGCCATTAACTCCAGATCCTTAGAACATACTCATATAGAGTATGTAGGAACTGATTCTGGCTGATAGCATGGAGGCCTGAAAGCAACATCGACCAAAAGCATCGAGGATTCTCAATCCTCTACCCGGAGGATTAGAGGATGTGTTTTTACACTCTTGATTCGACGCATTGCCAATTCCACTACCCTGGAATGGTGCGGCAATTGTCTCTTTTGAAAACCAAGACACTCTGGTACCTGGTACATGGTATCGAGCCAGTGGGTATGGGGAAAAATAGTAAGAGGTGTCTCCCGAATACGAAGCATGAGGTTGTGAAGTATCTGATGGATAGATAGCATAGCCACTTCTTTTGGAGCTGTTGGATATTGAAGAATTCCAATTCTTAGGCCCCAGACTCTTTCTCTGATGTTACTATTATGGACAGGCCTCTGGCAACATCGCAAATAAAGTCTAGGAAAGACGTGTCCTCTGGTGGGGGAGACATGTGGCATTGTGGAGACGCAGATGGGTCTTCCAGTAGGGTTTGCATGTCTCGAGTATCGACCGATTCATCGTCCGAGGAATCTGATATCGACGGGCAAGGTGTTCCTGCTCCATTCGAACTCTGTACTGGTTGAAGTCGGTACCTGGAATTTGTGAAGTTAGAACCTCGGTACCGGAAACAGATTCGAGGGCTGGCATGGACAGTAGCATGGAAAGCAGCAAGAAAGTTGATGTAGTCTGTATCGGTACCGACAACACTACAGATGTCTGCGGAACCGACTGTAAAGGTTTAACTGGAACCAAGGCCGCCAGTAAGGCTGCTAAGCTCTGCTCGATGGCAAGGCTGCGTTGATCCATGGAGCTTGCTGATGCTTGGGTATCGGTACCTGAATTGCGGGCCACAATCCCTGAGCATGGCACCAGGAGCTCTCCAGAGGTGAGCCAGGGTTGTTTGGCAAGTGTGTCCCCCACCAGGGCAATGCCTGAGGCACCTCAATGCTTAGAAGAAGATCTACCCTTGTGAAGGGGGTGGCCAGTCTTCGATACCCGAGATCCATGGGAGGAAGATGAAGCTCTCAATGACACTGATGCTAAAGAGACAGCGTTGGAAGCAAAGAGGGTGCCCAGCTTTGCAGCTCGATTCTGTAGGCCTCTCTTCATCATCTTTCTGCAGAGAGAACATTCTGACAGTTGGTAATCAGGCCAAGGCATTTTAGACACCAGTCATGGATGTCGGTGGCCGAGATAGTACTGCCACACTTGGAACACTTCTTAAAACCAATGGATGGTTTTCCACTGTGTCAGAGACAAATGGAAGGCCTAGGCCTAAGATGGCATCGATGCGCCTGAAGAAAGTGGAACTTTCTTCCTCACAGTTATTTTTTTTTTAAAGAAGAAAGAATGAATATACCGAAGGAAGTCAGTACCAGCGTCTACGGGAAGGCAAATGCAAACCAAAAAAATATGAAAAACAGGAATGTTCTGCAGGGATAGCATTTGCTTCCTGTTGGCTCTGCAGAAAACAAAGAACTGAGGAGGGAGAGCTGGAAAGGCAGCTATACAGGCATGGTGGGATGCTCCCAAAGGCTTTTTCTTATTGGATGCTGGGGAGTATTCCCGCATGGGCTCCATCAGTACTGATGTCACCCATATGTGAAGACTACATTCCTGCTTGTTCCTGAAGATTATGCTGGTCGTCACCCCCCTCCCCCGACAATAACCTCAGAGGCTTAGCCCTTAATGCACATTAGTTTTCACATGAAACATGCAGTAAGTGCAAAAACCTAACACACTTTAGTAAAAGAGCCCCACTGTCACATACACAGATTTAGAATGCACAGACATCTGTGTAATGTGGCTTTATGCTAAAATTCATATCTTGCAAGGCATTGGGCACACTGGTTGAGCCAATTGGTCTTTTTCTGATGTCATCTATGTTACTGTCTTTTGAATGAATTAAGTGTGTTACCTTCTTACAATGAAAACACATTAGGTAATAGACAGAACAATCCAGGTCTTTCCAGATTTCCCATTTTCTTAATTACACTATTCTGTGTGGTAGAAAGTACAGATGTGATTGAATAATATTATGTAAAATTTACAGCAGCAGGGGCCTACTTTTTAAATCCAATGATTAAGAATTACTGGTCTCCTGAGATCCACTACTTACTTCATGTTACCCTGGGCAAATTGCAAACTCAATATATCTTTGTTTATCCAAATGCTTAATTAAAAATTATTTTGTTAAACAATGGGCTAACTCAAGTGAGATGTTCTGGTTCAATGGCCATCTAATACAGACACATGAAATTCTCTCACATTCTTCTATCCTACTAGTAAAAGGAGCCAAATGTTCTTCAAAGAGACTTTTCTCCAATATAAAATAAAAGCTTTGTCCTGTTTTGAAATGTGTTATATCAAATACACAGTGACATCATCAACTGAGTGCTGTTAAAACAGCTAATAACCGTTTCAATCTGTAGCACATGAATATTCATATATTAACACAGCTGAAGAATTCAATGTATGTCTAGACAGAAATACTATATTTCAAGTAGACTAGAAGTCCTGTTACTACTTTTTAAATCGTTTTTTCTAGCTATGAGATTTACCAGTTTTCTCTAGTTGGAGTCCATAAGAACTTGTCACTCATAGAAGGGTGGATTCAGGAAGGGATCACATGGGGAGAAAATCGGGCGCACATTATACTAATTCATAAACAAGGGAAAGATACTTTAAAAGCTTCCTCATATCAGCCTATTTCCTTGCTGAACTTTGACGTGAAAATATTGGCTAAGGTGCTGGCGGAGCGATTAGCCCAGGTATTAGGGGAGCTGTTGCATGACTCACAAGTAGGTTTTGTAAAAGGGCGTTATGCGGTGCGGAATTTACGAAACATTGTGGCCTCGCTGGAATGGGTATGGGGAAGGAAGTTGCAGTTGCTTTTGATTAGTTTTGATGCAGAAAAGGCGTTTGATCAAGTAAATTGGGATTACATCAGATTTCTCTTGCCTCAATATGGAATTGTGGCCTCTTTTTGCAATATGGTAGAACTTCTATATACAAAGCCCACTGCAGGAGTGTTATGTAACGGGGTGCTATCAGATGAATTTTCCCTAGAGAGAGGAACAAGACAGGGATGCCCGCTCTCACCGTTGCTTTTTGTACTGTCTCTTAACCCCCTGATATGACGAATAGAGATGTCTAATGAAATTCAGGGTATAGACATAGGGCGACATATGTTTAAGTTGGCAGCATTTGCAGATGATATACTGGTTCATCTACTATCTCCTCGGACGTCGTTGCTTAGCTTATTGAATGAATTCTCTCATTATGGTAGTTTTGCTGATCTTCGTATTAATATGGATAAGTCGGAGGCCATGGATGTGGCGGGGACATTAAGAGGACATTGGGAAGGGAATTTTCCGCTTAAATGGGCGGGTGTATTTGGGGATTCTCTTGACAAGAGAGCCGCAGGAATTGTATAGGAAAAATGTGGAACGAATCCTTGCAAGAATTCGTTTGCAACTCCAGGCGTGGACTCCACTGCCCTTGTCCCTGTTGGGTAGAGCGGTGGCGTTGGGGATGGTGATTCTGCCTCGGGTGCTTTACTGGTTGCAGACCCTTCCAGTATGGTTATTGAAGCGAGATTTAAATGCTATGGATCGTGAGGAGTTTTCTTTGGAGAGGGGCTCGAGCTCGCATTCCACTGCATAGAATGAGAAGGAGGTGGAAGAATGGAGGGATTGGAATTCCAGACCTAAAGTCTTATGCCCTGGCATGCCAAGCACGGCATTTAGGAGATTGGTTAGGGAATATGGAGGTGTATACCCCGAGAGCGTTAGAGGAAGCCTTTGTGGCCCCGCAGACCCTATTAGCAGTGCTGCACCAGGAAGGAAGGTTCCTCCCTGGTAGAGTGCTTAATAGTGAACTGGTTTGCCCGGTGCGACGGACATGGAAATATTTGAATAGGCTCTGGGGCGAACCACCAGGGGCTTCGAGCTGGCTTCCAATACAGGGAAATGATCGGTTTACACCAGGATCAGAAACACTGACATTTGCACTCTGGAAGAGACTGGGTATACAAAATATTGGCCATATTGTAGATCAAACGGGGCAGTGCAAATCTTGGGAGGTTTTGCATCAGGAGTATGGACTAAGTAATCAACATTATTTCGCTTACGTTCAGCTCTCTCATTATGTGGCTTATCTCCCACAGGATGCGTTGCGAGTGGAAAGATCGACACAGATACTAGAGTTTTTTGCACTAGGAGAGGAGTTGCCGCCCACAATTGCACAGTTGAAAAGACGGTTAGATGGCTATAGTAGTTTGCCTGACTATGGGGTGGAAGAGGCTTTGTGGGCCCGAGAATTGAATGTGTTGGTGCCTCCTGGTTCACTCCTCCGGGCCTTGAGTAGGATTGCGGAGTTGGTGGGGGGAGCCCATTGGCGAGAGGTGCAGACAACATAGCCAACTACCTAGGGTGCCAAATGTTGGAGGCACCAAGTACCCAGGCCAGAAAGAGCCTTCTTCCACTTACTTAGGGTTGTCCACTGGTGCCATTCTGGCCTAACCATCCCACTCCTGCTTTCCAGTCTCCAGAGAGTCCTCTTGGCTGTCCAAGCTCCAAAGAATCGTCTGTTCTCATCCTCCAGTCTTGCCTATGGGCACCAAAATCTTAAATATGGCTCAGCATGACTCAAGGGTTCTGCACCTTTCAACTTGCCATACTTTTCCCTGCTCTCTTCCAGAAGTCATCAAACAGTATCTTTGTCATGAAAGCATAACTGCTTTGACTTCAAAAGTTTTAAAACTAAAGCATATTTGCTGCTCTAACTGAATGAAAACACCACAAAAAGTGTTTATTTTTTTCCTCATTTTTATCATTTTGCAATGCATTCTTCAAATATCTGTACTCAGAGCTCACCACAAAGGGAGTAGTTTTAGTGTGAATTTGGACACCTTCAAGAACACAGTGCAGGGTTTATTTTCATATGTTCAGTGTGGCTGGATAAGTGCCCAGTAAAAGCTCAAATGGCTCAAATTGGTATGCTACAATTTCTAAAAATATTATTTGGCACAAGCAACAGTATAACATTCATAACTCTAAACTCTCTGATAAATTCAAAATGGGTAAAAAAATAAATATTAAACTGCTCTGATAAAAAATGTTGAAATATATTTAAGAAAATTTGAATAAAATGCTTATAAGAGAAAATGCAACTCAAAAATTGATGTACCTCTGACACAGCTTCTCCTTAAAAAAATAACTTTTAGCATAGTTACTCACAATGCTCCCTCTAAGCTGCGCTAGCGTGTGTTGGCACACAGATTTCGGGCTCGTAGCGCACAAACCTTTGGCTCAGCGGAGGAGCAGGCACTGCGGCGAAATTTGTTGAAACAAAAGCTTAAAATCAATCCAATCCCTTACTGCTGCTGGAGGCGTGATCGTCATTGGAGAACAAGCCCCTCCATCCACACCAATCTAGGTGGTGAGCTGCATCAAGAACTGTGACCCGATCTTCACTGTGGGCAGGATTGCCATGCAGGGACTTCCCCTGCATCGTGGGATTGCCTAGCTCCGCCCCCGAAACCTCCTGCATTGGCGGCAAGTCGGCTCTTTTAAAAGCCAGCGCCTGCAAAGAAAAGCCCCCTTACTGCTGCTGGAGCCGTGATCGTCATTGGAGAACAAGCCCCTCCATCCACATCAATCTAGGAGGAAAATAATAATAATAATTACTGTATTATTATTATCGTTCTGTTCAATGTAAACCGCCCCTGATCTCTGGAAGGGGCGGTATAGAAAAAAATGTACAAATAAATAAATAAAAAGACAAAATGGTGAAATTTGTTGATTGTTAAAATAAAAATGAATAAAAATGTAAGCTTGCAAGCCGCGTTTAAACACGTCGCTATAACAATACAAAACTCTTCAAAAGGAAGTCTGCGAAAACCCGCCCCGTTAATTATTTACCCGCCATTTTGATTCTTTTCGTCCTTTTTATTAGTGCGCAGAGTCGTTAAATTTTTATTATTTAACATCTATCAAAATGTCAAAGCGAAAAAATGAAAATCATCTTTTCAGGAAATTGAAGAAAAATAAAAGTAACAATTTCAATCTCGATTGGTTGACGGAGTTTTCTGTTGAAACTGCTATGCCGGATGGGACTGGACGTAAGAGTGTACAACTGAACGAAATTTTCAAATATCGTGAAGCAGAGGATGTGGTAGTCTGCAAAATATGTCTAAAAGCAGAAGTTCAAGGAGACTGGAGCACTGGAAAGAATTGGGGTGAGTGGAAAATTGATTATCTTAAGCGTCACGTTACTCACAGATGTCATTTGGATGCAGTAACAAAACTCAAGAATCTGAAGCATGGATCTCTAATTAATTTTTTACGAGAAACACCTGAAGATAGGAACAAGAGACTTGAACAAGCAAATCGAGATAGAGCAAGCCCAGAAGAGGTAAAGATTTTAATTAGCAATGTGCTACTTGCAATTAAATTGAATACCTCGTACGTCCATGTTGGCTGTGCAGGAGATTCACAACTATATTGAAAACTTTCTTAAAATTCCAGCAAGCTGGAGAAGCAAAAATTATGCCTTCAAATTCACCGAATGCATAAATGGTGTTAAAAATCAAAATTTAACTGAAATCAGGGAATCTCCTTTCCATACTCTCATAATAGATGAAAGCACCGCAATCACTACCTCAAAGATGCTTATGTACATCAAATTTAGAAGGATTGGCAACAATATTCTTAAAACAGTTTTTGCTGGAATGGTAAATTGAATGCCTGCAATAGCACTACAATAGTTGATTCAATAAGGAAGTTTTATGATGAAAATTGCTTGGACATGAATCGCATTGTTATGTTTACATCAGCTGGTGCTTCTGTTATGCTCGGAAAGAACAATGGAGTTGTTGCAATTCTCCGTGAATCAATTCCTCATGCTGGAACAGCACTGTGTAGTTCACAGAGAAGATTTAGCAATAGACGATGCTTGGAAAAAAATTCCATTCATTAAGGATGATGACACTATTACGCACTGTTTATAACCTCATCAGTAGATCGAGTATACAGCAAGGAAAAATGGAGGAAACTGCTAATGCAACAGACAGTGACATTGTTTAATTTAGGCCATTGAATGAAGATGGCTCTCTTGACATTTCGCTCTAAGGTCACTGGTTAAGAATTATGACGTTTTAATTGAATATTGTCAAGCACAAGTAGACAAAGGATCCAGTACACAAATATTGCCTTGGGAGATTAAGAAAACGTGAATACAAAGTAGCAATATTTATTCTTTGTGATGTTCTCTGTGACTTAGCAGAACTTTGCAAAATTCTTCAGAAGAGCTCTTTGACCACCGTGGAAGCATATCAGTTCACCAAAGCCAAAATGCAGAGAATTAGATCTCAGTATCTTGGAGAAAATGTCTACTTGAGTGAAAATGTACAAGACTTAATTTCATTTTACAGCTATACAATAAATATCGATGCCATTCTCAAATTTATTCGACAAACTTGCAATAACATGGATAAAAGATTTCCGTAGAATGAATTACAGGATTGGCGTATATTTGATATAGATTGTGCATCAAATCCTTCAAATCTTGATGAATTTCATTTGGGAGATTAGCGCTGTCCAGATTTGCTAAGCGTTACTACAGTTTATTCCAGATGAACAATCTTATAAAAAGGAACTTCATAAAGAGTATGTAAACCTCAAATTTATCATTGCAGAGAAGGTAAAAGTCAGAGCCATAAAAACTTTTCAAGACATACTAACATTTACACGACAACAGGAACAATTCAATGCACTTAAATCTTTTACTAGATGTATGTGGGACTTTTCAAGCACTGAGTGCTGATTGCGAGAGAGGTTTCAGCCTAATGAACGCCATTAAAACGAAGAGTAGAAATCGGCTGGAAACAAATCACCTGGAGAATTTGATGAGAATTAAACTTTACATGTCTACTGAAAACATTAATATTGACAATGTTTATGAATTATGGAAAACAGATAAAGGAAGAGGAGAAAGTAAATTAGAATTTTCTCTATATCTAAATGTAACTTGAATTTGTTTTGGTTATCATACCATTATTAAAGTATAGCTTTAATTGAACTATTGTGTCGTTTCTGATTAAATAAACTATAATTAAATAATTCTAATTTCATTAAAATTTCTGCATATAAATAATGTAATAACAGCACGCACTTGTGTAGGTTGTAAAATTTTGCACACAAAAAAAAATGATTCTGTAAAACTGTGCTCACGAGTTTTTGATTTTGCACAAGAACCAGCAATCCTTAGAGGGAACATTGGTTACTCACTTATAACAGGTGTTCTCCGGGGACAACAGGAATCAGTCCTCACATATGGGCCACGTTGGTGCCGATGAAGCTTGCGCGGAAGCATCTCCCCAGATTTCAAAGAAAGCCTTTGGGAGATGCACTACGCATGCGTAGTCCCCATCCAGCCCAAGGATGCCATCTTGCCTCAGTCTAATGATATAGCTAAGACGGCAAAAATTAAAATACAGTGAAGAATCAACTCAAAGGGGAGGAGGGAGGGTTGTGAGGACTGATTCCTGCTGTCCCCGGAGAACACCTGTTACAGGAGAGTAACTGCGCTTTCTCTGGGAACAAGCAGGAAGTCAGTCCTCATATATGGGATTCTCCAGCTACAGGCTAACGAGAACCTGTAAAAACGCCACAGCGACCTGCAAAGGGTGAGCTGTGGCAGTTGAGTCCCACTGAGAGACTCTCGCAAGACCCAAGTGTCTGGCAGAGCATCAGCACTCCGGTAGCCTGAACACAGAAGGATCAAGGGGCAGGAGTTGCCTACACCCCAAAGAGATTAAGGAATACAGCCTGGCCGAAGGAGTTGTCCCGTCAAGACTCCCTCTTCAGGCAATAGTGAGCTAAGAAAGTATGGACCGAATACCAGGTTGCGTCCCGGCACATTTCCGTCACAGGTACGGAATGCACATTTGTCACAGAGATAGTCATGGTCCTGACGTGGTGCCCCATGATCTGTGGTCTAAATAGGATCCTAGCCTGCTCATAGGCAATGGCAATGCAGTCCGCCACCAAAGTGGACAGAGTTCGCTTAGTCACTGGGGACCCCAATCGACTGAGGTCCTAGGAGACGAAAAGCTGAGATGCTTTGTGGTGGTCCTGGGTCTATTGCAGATAGGAGGACAGGGTCCTTTTACACTCCAAAGTATGGAAGACTGTCTCTGCCTTGTTGGCATGAGGCTTCGGAAAGAAGGTGGAAGCACCACCTCCTGACTGAGGTGGAAGAATGACACCACCTTTGGCAGAAACTTGGGGTATGTGTGGAGCACAACCCTGTCCTTGTAGAACCTTGTGTAGGAAGGCTCTGCCTCCAGAGCCTGGAGCTTGTTGATCCTGCGAGCTGATGCGAGTGCCACGAGAGAGAGGACCTTCCAGGAGAGGTACTGCAAGTGGCAGGTAGCCAGAGGCTCAAATGGCAGCCTGGTGAGCTGCCAGAGCACCATGTTGAGATCCCATTCCGTCGTTGGTGGGCAGATGGTGGGTTTGGATAGGATAAGGCCCCGCAGGAACAGAGATACAGAGGGCTGAGCAGAGAGGGGTTTTCCCTCAACGGAATGGTGGTGCGCTGTGACAGCGCTCATGTGCACTCTGACCGAGTTGGACTTTAGTCCCACCTGTGACAGATGGAGTAGGTACTGGATACAGTCTGTACTGAGCAGGACGGGTTCACCTGCCTCTTGGCGCACCAGACCGAGAACCGACACCACTTAAAAGTGTACGCCCTTCTCGTGGAGGCCTTGCGGGAGGCCAGAAGAACCTCCTCCACATCCTCTGGGAGGATGAAGGGAGCTAACGCTACCCTTTCACCAGTCAAGCTGGAAAAAAGGAGACTGAGGCAAAATGACACCCTTGGGCAGGATGGGAACCACGCATGCGAGGTGCATCTCCCAAAGGCTTTCTTTGAAAGCTGGGGAGATGCTTCTGCGTGGGCTCCATCAGCGCCAATATCACCCATATGTGAGGATTGACTTCCTGCTTGTTCCCGGAGAATAAACATAATCCTGATGAGGGTAATTTTATAAATGTTTTTTTCACAAGTAGAAGATAGCGTAATTACTCACCTGTAACAGGTGTTCTCCAGGGACAGCAGGAATCAGTCCTCACATATGGGTGACGTCGGCGCCGACGGAGCCCTCATGCAGAGCAATTCCCCAGCTTTCAAAGAAAGCCTTTGGGATTGCATCGCGCATGCACGATACCCTTCCCGCCCAAGGGTGCCATCTTGCTCAGTCAAATGACATAGCTAAAAGATGGCAAAATGAATAAAAATCAATAGCAGGACTGCAACTCCAGGAGAGGAGGGAGGGTGGGGAGGACTGATTGCTGCTGTCCCTGGAGAACACCTGTTACAGGTAACTACGCTTTCTCCAGGAACAAGCAGGAAGTCAGTCCTCACATATGGGACTCCCTAGCTATAGGCTACCGAGAACCCTAGCTGAAAAATGGCTCCCTCTAGAAGAGCCGCAGCAGCTGTGATAGGAATTCAGCAGAGACGCCACATCCCCAGTAGCCTGACACCAGAGGGCCGAAGGGTAGGAGTTGCCTAAACCTCAAATAAGTTACTGAGTACTGCCTGGCCAAAAGCACTGTCCCGTCGGGACTCTCCATCCAAGCAGTAATGGGCTGCAAAAGTCTGGCTTGAAGACCAGGTTGCAGCCTGGCAGATATCTGCCAGCAGAACAGAGCGGAAGTGAGCCACTGATGCGGCCTTAGCCCTGACACGGTAGGGCCATGACTCGACCCTGCAATGGAAGGTCAGCCGCCCTGTACACTCAGGCAATGCAGTCTGCCACCCAGGTGGACAACGTGCGCTTGGAGACAGGTAGCCCCAGTTTACTGGGGTCATAAGAGACGAAGAGCTGGGTAGCCCTTCGATGTCCCCATGTACATTCCAGGTAGAAGGCTAATGCCCTCTTAAAATCAAGGGTATGCAGAACCGCCTCTGCCCGGCTGGCATGCGGCCTGGGAAAGAATGTCGGAAGAACCACCTCTTGGTTGAGGTGGAATGGAGATACCACTTTTGGAAGAAACTTGGGATGGGTGCGCAGTACCACCCTGTTCATATAAAACCATGTGTACGGTATTTCTGGACACAAGAGCTTGTAGTTCACTCACTCGTCTGGCAGATGTGAGTGCCACCAGGAAGAGCACCTTCCAGGAGAGGAAGTGCAGATGGCAAGCGGACATCGGCTGAAAAGGTGGGCGAGTAAGCTGTTGCAAGACCACATCCAAATCCCACTCGGTTGCCGGGGGACGAACTGGGGGTTTTAGTAGAAGTAGACCTCTGAGGAATCTGGATACCAAGGGGTGAGTCGAAAGAGGCTGTCCTTCCACTGGAGAGTGGTGTGCTGACAAAGCCCTCAGGTGGACCCGGACAGAGTTAGACTTGAGGCCTAATTCTGAGAGGTGAAGCAGGTACTGTAAAAACCACTGGTACCAGACAAGAGAAAGGGTTTTCGTTGTGCTGGTTACACCACACCTCAAACCTATGCCACTTGAAGGCATAGGTTTTCCTAGTGGACTGCCTCCTTGAGGCCAGTAGCACTTCTTCCACGTTCTGAGGCAGGAGGAGAGAAGCCAGCACTATCCTTTTAGCAGCCATGCCATCAGGTTGAGGGACCTGAGGTTGGGGTGTAAGATAGCGCCCTGCTCCTGGGACAGGAGGTCAAGCTGCGTCCCAGAAGAAGTGGGGTTTCCACTGCCAGCTGGAGGAGAAGCGGAAACCAAGGTTGTCTTGGCCATCTGGGGGCTACCAGGATGACCGAGGCCTTGTCTCGAAGGATTTTGAATAGAGTCCGGGCCACCAGAGGCGTGGGAGGAAATGCATACAGGAGGCCCATTGACCAGGAAATCAGAAAATCATCTGCAGCCATCCTTTGGGGATTTGGCTGTCTGGAGCAAAAGTTGTGCAACTGATGATTCTGCGGACTGGCAAAGAGATCTATGACCGGGTGTCCCCAGCACTGGAAGATCTGCTGGGCTACTTCTGGATTCAGTTGCCACTCGTGAGGTTGGAGAATTCTGCTTAGCTTGTCTGCTAGGTAGTTCATCTGACCCAGCAGGTAAACTACTTTGAGAGACATACCTTATCGGATTGCAAAGGAACAGAGGTCCAGTGTCTCCTGACACAGGATGCGGGACCCTGTACCTCCCTGCTTGTTCACGTAGAACATAGCCGCCTGGTTGTCTGTCTGTACTAAGACAGACTGATGTGAGAGAACATGAGAGAAGGTTTGAAGAGCTAGGCGTATTGCCCGGAGCTCTAAGAGGTTGATTTGTTGCGTCTTCTCTTGAGGAGACCACAACCCTTGAGTGCACAAGTCTTGGTAATGGGCTCCCCAGCCCAGCAGAGATGCATCTGTCGTCAACACTCTTGTGTACGAGGGAGGCTGGAAAGGCACTCCCTTGAGCAGGTTGGATGGCTGAAGCCACCAGGTCAATGACTTCAGTAGTCATTTGGACACTCTGATCCTATCTCGGAGTCTTCCTGTGGCTTGTGTCCACTGATCTCTGAGGCACCACTGAGCTGTCCTCATGTGGAGATGGGCGTTTGGGGTCACATGAACCGTGGAGGCCATGTGTCCTAGAAGGTGTAGAAAGTGCCTCGCTGATATCTGAGACTTGTGGCTGATTTGGTGCACCAGCTCCAGAAGCCTCTGTGCTCTGCCCTCTGGCAGGTAAGCCTTCGCTTGAAGGGTGTCTAACCTTGACCTTATGAATTCTAAATTTTGAGTGAGGAGCAAAGTGGACTTTGCTTGATTTATGACAAAGCCTAGATGCTGCAGTTTGTTGATAGTGCGAGCTGTGGCCTGTTGGGCTTCTTGAGGCGACGGGGCCCTGATGAGCCAGTCGTCCAGGTACAGGAAAACAAAAATTCCCTGGTTCCTGAGGAAGGCTGCCACTACCGCCAGACATTTGGTAAACACTCTGGGGGCAGAGGCTAGGCCGAATGGAAGTACTCTGTACTGAAAATGGTTTCCTCCCACTACAAATCTGAGATATTGTCTGTGGTCTGGATGTATGAGGATGTGCGTATAAGCATCCTTCAGGTCTAAAGAGCATAGGCAGCAATATTCCAAGTGAAAGCATCTTGAACTTTCCCTCGCCAGGAACTTGTTTAAGTTTCGCAGATTGACGATGGGCCTGAGGCCTCTTGTTCTCTTTGGCATTAGGAAATACCTGGAGTAAAAGCCTTGTCCTAGCAGGCTGTGGGGCACCGGCTCCACCGCCTCATCCTCTAGAAGACCGGCCAACTCTTGTAAGAGGAGGTTCCTGTGTAGAGGGGGTCTGAGAGGCTCTCCTGGAAAGTAGGAAGGAGGTACCTGGTTGAAGTGGAGCAAATAGCCCTTTTGGACTATTTGTAAGACCCAGGCATCGGTGGTGATTGCAGGCCACCTGTGGACGTACAGGGTCAACCTTCCTCCTGTGCAAAGCCACACCCCTGGCTGGAGAGAGACTATGCTGTGACAGTCAAAAACCCCCCTACTGGCTGGGAAGGAGCCGGTGCCTGGGGGTTTTCTGCTTACGTGGGCCATGCCCCTGTCCCTTGGCCTGCTGCTCCTGTTGGGGAGCTGGGGAGGCCTGGTGAGTGGGGTAGTTGCGGTAAGCAGTACCCTTCCTTGGGAAAAAGGGCTTTTTACCCGAGCCCTTCTTTTTAGAAGGGGCAGAAGTCTTTTTGGAGAGTCTTGTCCGGGTCAAGTACTCAGTCTCTATTTCAGCAGCCTTCTCAGTCATGGGTTTGCCAAAAAGGTTGTCACCTCGGCAAGGAACATTGACCAACTTGTCCTGTACCCATGGCTCTAGGTCCAACGACATTAGCCACACCTGGCATCGGGCACCGATGCCGGCTTCAGCTACCCGGGCCGAAGCCTCGAAGCCGTCATAGGTTGCTCAAGACAAACTTCGAGCACTCCCGAATCCCATTGGACAAGTTCTTGAAGCACTGTAAGGGTTCCTCGGAGAGGCCAGCTCAGAACCCAACAATCTCCTTTGCCAGGTCCTGTAAGTACATGCCCATGTACAGCTGGTATGTTTGGACACGGCATGACAGCATCGAGCCCTGGTAGCACTTTCTGCCAAGGGCATCCAGGTTCCGGGCCTCCCTGCCAGGGGGCACCGAGGAGTGCGTTTTCTGGCTCTTGAGCCTGTGCATGGCTGATTCCACAACCATTGGGTTGTGTGGCAGCTGTGCCTTTTGGAACCCTGGACTCTTGCGGACTCGATAGATGGAATCGACCCACTTGCTGAGAACCGGCATCGAGGCTGGTGACTCCCATATGCGGAGCAGCCGCCGTTCCAACATCAGAGAAACCGGTACCGTAAGGGCTTCCTGGGGGGGGGGGGAGGAGTCATACTGGAGGGTTTCGAGCTCCTCCTCGGTGTCCGCCGGGAATGCCAAAGTCTTGGACATATCCCTGACGAAATCCGAGAACCGGGTATCCTCTGTGGGGGACTGTCTCCAAAGCTCGGACCCCAGCAAATCCGATGGGACACACCAGGTCCGGTGGGTGTCCGGGGACTCTTCATCTTCCGTCTCCCATGTTGAGTCCTCCAAGGAGGAATCGATGGGCTCCGGCCGTGAGTGCTTCGATCTCGACCGCCCCGATGCCGAGGGCACCGGGGTTGATGACCTCGGTCCCGAACGGGAGGTCGAGGGAGACCTCGGCTGAGGATCGACTCAAGCTCGAAGAGTCTCGAGGATCGGCTCGGCCTCCGGGGTCGACTTGGACGTCGAGGTCCCGGTGGTCGGGGCAGATGGACCAGTGAGACCGGCTATCAGTGCCCGCTGCTGCTCCATGAAGGCAGACATGCTGCGCTCCAAGGCCGTCATTCTGAGACCGAGCTCAGAAGACATTGCAGCCTCCGGCTTGGGTCACGACGCTGTCAGGGCCGACGCCGGTTCTCCTGGAGGAGAGTCAACGAGGACAACAGCAGTTACCTTCCATGGCGTCACTGGCTCTGTGTGAGGTACTTTTGCAGGGCACTCCGGCTCCGAGGACCTGGTCCGCGAGGGCCCAGGCCGATCAGAGGCATCCAACGACGCCACCTTCGCAGGTTTCTTCTTCCTACAGTGTTCCCGCAAGGGAGACCCCCGCTCAGAAGACCCCCGACGATGCTCGGAGTCAGATAGCTCCCGAGACGTTGAGGCTTCTGAAGAGGTCTGGACCCCGAGTGGATTCGGACTCGGAGAAAATCCTTTCACGCTGCTGCTGCCTACTTCTAAGTGCCTGAGAGGACATTTTGCTGCACGGGCCACAGACCTTCGGGTCATGGCTGGGACCAAGGCAGCAGAGACAGCAGTCATGTGTGTCGGTAAGGGACATTAATTTCTTACACCGATCACACTTTTTAAACCCGCTGGCAGCCATCGGGGGAAAAAGGGCCCCTGAGAGGTCAAATGACCGGGCTGCCAGTGAGAAAGAAAAGACAGCGTGAACGCTAGCCACTAAGGACAAAAACCTAAAAATAGTGACTGGACTTGATACCGATGTACCGAACCTAGGCAGGAAGGGGAACCGGCGTCAAACTGGACTGAAGAGAATCTTCAGGAGTTTTGACGCACTTTTTCCGTGAGGGAAGTTGGACTACATCCGTTGGGCTCCGCGGAAAAAGGGAAACTGAGCAAGATGGCACCCTTGGGTGGGAAGGGGATCGCGCATGCATGATGCAATCCTAAAAGCTTTCTTTGAAAGCTGGGGAATTGCTCTGCATGAGGGCTCCGTCGGCACCGACGTCACCCATATGTGAGGACTGACTTCCTGCTTGTTCCTGGAGAATTTGTTTTGTACATGTAGAAAAGGCCTTTTATAAAAGTGCTCTGTGGTATACATGTGTATAAGAATGCACACTAAGAAAACACATATGTAGGCATTCCTGGGGGCACAGGCTGGTTGGAGCATAGCAAGAGTTGCAATGTATCCACGTATTTTACAAAATACAAGAGTACATATACAAAGTACATGCACACATTTACACTTGCTTTAAAAAGCAGGCGTACATGTGTATGTTAGCAACTGTGTACTATTGGAGCTGGTCTTGGGTACCTATTTTACATAGGTACTTGTTCAGAGTTCTCACATAAAATCAGACCTTTTATGTGCAATTCTATGCTGCAAAATACACAGCATTCCCTCTAGAATCAATCCAAAGAAGTGACAGACTACTTCTGTATCTCATTATCAGTAATACAAGGAGAGAAATGAAAAACATGTGGGTTTTTTAAGCCAAAGATTTGTCAAAGGTGCACAAGACAACGCAAGTCAATGTATGGTTTCTCACATTAAAATCTACTTTTTTTTTTTTTTTTTTTTTTTTTTAAGTTTTGAGCAATTGCACAGTAATGTGATTCTTAGGATGGAAAAGCAAAGAAAACAAAATATTTCTAAAAAGAGACAAACAGTGTCCTCTGAACCACAGTTATAAACATTAGCCAAATTCATGGACCAGCTACTAGTGTACAGTCTCAGCAAGTGTACACATATTTATTACAAAGTGTTCTTTCAGTACAGTTTAATTTCACCTACTTCTGTATATTGTATTATGTAAAATCACAATCATTGCTTGTTAAAATTCAAGTCACTATACATAAAAAGTCTTACTTTTTGGGGGAGGGGGTAGAGGAGTAGTAAGGAGGATTGTATACAAATGTATCCAATACTGCATAACCATTGCAAGGGTTGTCTCTACGTTGACCTGGCCATCAAATATTTTAAAAATGTCTCCAAACAAAACAGTTATTCACCTGTAGCAGGTGTTCTTCAAGGAGAGCAATATAAGTACTCATGAATGAGGGATGTCACCAACGGAGCCCTGCGTGGAGCTCATGTCCCAAAAGCTTCCAGGAGGAGATGGAATGGCTCCAGTGCATGTGTGTTGTTTTCCCCCACTTACCACTGCCGTATATGATCTCCTCAGTCCATACATTAGTTGATAACAGAATGCAACTCCAAGAGAAGGTGGGAAGGTTGCGATGACTTATTCCGCTGTTCACAGAGAACATCTGTTACAGGTGAGTAATTCTTTTTTCCATGGACAAGCAGGATAATGCCCTTATGTATGGTATTCCCTGGTTACAGGTTGCCTTGAAAGCAAAAGGGAAAATTACCAGTGTCACAACAAGCTGAGACTACCAACTGAATGATTGTTTTTGTTGGCAACAGGCCTTTTTGTTATTTTATCCTTTTTTGTTTTTGTAGGAGGCAGCCTGGAAAGAAAAATAACTGGGTCTAGGGGGAATGGAGTTAGATTGTATTCCCTGAGCAGATTCTGGAAAAATGGACTTGCCAAATCTACTGTCAGGTCAGGAGTCAATTTCTAAACCATACTAAGATGTGAATGTGTGGACAGAAGTCCACATTGCAGCCAGGCAGATGTCCTCTATGGTGGCCAATCTCAAGTAAGCCACTGACGTAGCCATTACGAACCGTGACATGACCCACATGAGTCAAGCCAGCCTGGGGATAAGCGAAAGAGATGCAATTTGCTAGCCAATTTGAAAGTGCATGTTTATTGACAACAGGCCCTGGTTTGCCTGTGTCAAAAGACACAAACAGTTGGGTGGACTTTCTATGGGCTTTAGTCTGTTCAAATAGAAGGCCAAGGCTCTCTGCAATCCAACACGTGTAGTGTACTTTCTCCTTTGTGAACATGGGGTCTGGGAAAAAATATTGGCAAAACTACTGGCTGATAAAGGTGCAAATCCAACATCACCTGAGGAAGGAACTTAGGACGAGTGTGCAGAAACATCCTGTTGTAAAACATGACATAGGGTGGATCAGTTAGTACAGCATGGAACCTGTCTTTGCCGCCACCAAAAAGATGTTCCAGGTCAGGTATTTCAGTCAACAGGTATCTAAATGGCTCAAAGTGAGCTTTAATCAGCTGAGTCAAAACCACACTGAGATGCCAAAACACGGTGGGCAGCTTGAGGAGATGTTTCATGAGACCAAGCTTTACATAAAACAAACAACTAAAGGTTGTAAAGAGATGGGTTTCCCTTCTACATGCTAGTGATAGGTGTCAACTGTACTGAGATGTACTTCTGAGTTAGTCTTCAGACCAGACGCCAACAAATGTAGAAGGTACTTGAGAAGTTTCTTTGTGGGACATGACAGTATTTAGGGCCTTTCGATCAGATAAGTAGTAGTAGTGATATACCAAATCGCAAACCTCTTCCATTTGAAACATATGGCTTCCTAGTGGAATCTCTCCTGGAAGCCAAAAAGATGTAGACGCTCTCAACTGGTAGATTCAAAGAAGATAAAATTAGCCCCTCAACATCCAAGTTGTGCGGTCTAGAGACTTGATGTTGGGATGCAATAAAGTCTCCTGATCCTGCGTGATTAGGGCTGGATAAACACCTAGCCAAATTGGTTCCTTGACCGAGAGTTCCAGAAAGAGGAGGAAACCAGGATTGTCTCAGCCAGTATAAGAATCACTGTTTGTCTGTTGTCACTGAGTTTCAGGAGCATTTACTATGAGAGGTATTGGGGGATATGCATACATAAAACATTCCTCTTAGCTGAGGAGAAAGGCATCAGAGGCTAGTTTGTCCTGTCTCTTCACCCTGGAAGAGAACTGAGAAGTGGTGAACCAATCAAGGAGGGCCCCACCCCTTAAAGATGCTCAGCACCACCTTGCTGTCCAAGATCCATTCATGTTGAAGTACATAACTCAGTCTGTTTGTCAGGGTATTGTCTTTGCCAGCCAGATGTATGGCTCTGCGGGTCATCACATGAAAGATGGCAGTATTCCACATTCTGTTTCCCAACACAGAAAGTATGATTTTCCTCCCTGCTTGTTATGTAGTACATGGCTACTTGGTTGCCCATGTGAATCATCATAATTTGGTTGGTTAACCAATCTCTGAAAGCCTTTAGTGTGTTCAAAATTGCTTTCCGTTTCAGGAAATTAATCTGATGAAGATTCTCCAGGGAGGACTGTAGTCCCTGATTGTGAAACCCATCTACCTGGGCTCTCCAGCCCAGTTTGGATGCATTATCTTTTGGTAGGGGGGGAATTTGGAAAGGAATATCTTTGGTCAGATTGGAATGAACCATTCACCAGAACAGTGTGTCCAAGAGTGGAGCTGTGACAGAGATGACATCCCAGAGCTTATGAATGGCCTGCATCTACCATATACTCAAGGTCCATTGAACTTGTCTCATCTTGAGATGTGCCAAGGATGTTACGATGCACTGCTGAGGCCCTATGATCCATCTACATGTTTCTTGTTGACATCTGCTGACCTATTTGTTCTTTTTCCATGATGGTGACCAGCTCGAGTTTTCTTGTAGAAGAAAGGCCTTTGCCTGGGTTGCATCTAGTGGAGATCCAATGAACTCCAATTGGCATGATGCATTGATTTGCGATAATTTATGACTAACCTTATTAACTCAGATGGTTGTGTGCACAGATTCTTGAGCTCCTTCTTGAGTTGTACTCTCGACCAGACAATTGTTCAAATAGGGACATGCATGCATGACCAGTCTGCATAAATTCGCTGTGACTACTGTGAGACACTTGTTGAATATGTGCTGAGCAAAAGTGAGGCCAAAGGACAGTATGCTGATAATCTTTCCCTATGATGAACTACAAATACTTCCTGTGACTGGGATGTATTTGAATGTGGGTGTAGGCATCCTTTCAATCCAGAGAACATAGCCAATTTTCCTTTTGAAGGTACATAATAAGGTGCTAAAGGAAACCATTCTAAACTTTTCTTCTCGGACCGCCTATTTGTTCAGATTCCTAAGATCTAGGATGGGATGGAATCCCCCATCTTTTTTGTGACCAAGAAAGACCTGCCCTGGTGGAATTGGTTTGAATGCATTGACCTGTAGAAGGGCAGAGAGCTCCTGTAGGAGTACTTCCTTACACAGAGTTGATGGATGAAACTCTCAGGGGGCAATCTGTACCCAAATCGGCTGATCTTCAGACCTAACCATTGGCGTTACGAGGGCCATCAGTCTGAAGAGCATCAGCCTTTCTCTGACTGGAAGGGTAGTCAGAACCAGTATTGGGAAACTATGTTCTCTAGGAGTCTGTTAAAACCCTGCCTGTTTTGGATGGGAAGCAGCTGGGACTTCTGAATCTTCTGTTAATGAGGATGAGAATGGAGGACTCTGTTTAGTATGGATTGAACAGGACGCAGAAGGATACTTATGCCCTCCACCAAGATACTTCGCAGATGATGCACAGGTCGGGTTGTAAGTGGGCCCTGAATATCACTGCGTTGCTTGATGAGGGCTGCAGCCTCCTGCATCTTCTCTCTGAAGAGGTTCTCCCTATGGCATGTCAGTGAGCGTCTTCTGAATATCAAATTGTAAATCTGAGACCTGGAGCCATGAGAATCTCTGGGTGCCAATACTCAAGGAGAAGGATCTCAATACTGTATCAAAATCATAAGTCACTCATACTATGCATTTTCTACACGTCTTCCCTTTACTCACTAGGAAATGGAGTTGCTCGGCCTTCTCTGGAGGGAGTGTTGACATACCCTGCATGTTGTGCATGCCAAATGAAGAGCTGGTAGGATACTATGTGGGACATGAGCATAATGTTCTGAAAGAATTTTCTCCTAAAAGACTTTTAGCTTAAAGGTCTCACTCTCCGGAGGCACAGAAGAGTGGATCTTAGAATGTTTGATTCTTTTTATAGCAGATTCATGACTTTAGACTATGGGTTGGAGGCAACTCAAGAGACATCTCTTCCATAAAGTATACTGAATTATACAGAGAGTCCCAGAAGCACTCCGATTCGGACTCGAAAAAATATTCCAGAGACATCCAAGTCACTGACTGGGCTGACTTCTAGTCCCTCTTGGGGTGCGGGCCTGCATTCAGAGTCGGTGCACAGATACCCGCCAATGCCTTGGGAAGCGATCGCCCCTGATACACTGGCTATGGACACCAGCCAGGCTATTACGGATGCAGAGGCCCTGTGAGCTCTTGATGGCTGTGAATCTATAGCTGAGTCAAGAATCTGTTTGATGTTTTGATTCACCAGCCTCAAATCAGCTCATGCCAGGCAAAGACGACCTCCATCCTATTCAGAAATCCCTTCAGTAGGCACTCCTCGAGGGTTGCCATTGACAACAGCTGCTAGAGCAGACTTAGTCGATGTCTGTGGAATCTGTAGGGCAGTATGTCCCAACCCAATGGAGATTGTCACGGCCCCTCCAGTACAAAGGAGGATGAGCGTTCCTCACTGGGGCCACTTTGAAGATACCAAATCATTTGATGCCTTGATGCTCATGATACTAAGCCCTGATGAACTGTGATGCCAATGCACTTTGCCCTCCATCTGGCATGCTTATCCCAATCCTCGATGCCAATGACGTTAAGGACAATTCCTTCTTCTCGTTTGGAAAGGATTGTGGGATGAATACTCCCTGGACACCCTACTAATGCCCAATGCTGAGAGGGATCAGTGTCTTCTCGATGGTGATGCACTTTCAGTATTTGGTGCAGTTCCTTGGCCCATGAGGACCTATGCTGTCAATGCCAAAGTTGATGAACCAGACTTATCTGTGTCAAAAATCATTTTGCATTATGCCTCTACCTTTGAAGCCTGTCAACTGTGAACAAAAAAAAAAGAAAAAAAAAAGAAAGGACAAGACAAGGTGTTTTGTGGTCAAGGCATGGGCACTGCCGACATCAGATATGGGGGTCTGTAACAGACATGGCCCTGTTGAACTGGAAGCGTCTCTTAAACCCGCAGGAGAGATTCCGAGACATTTGTCCTTGAAAAATAGCATAGCAAAATCAAGCAACTTGATTTTGAAAAAAATCTCCTAGCCAGGACACCTGAAGCATAGATGCGGCCTATAGCAGTGATAGAAAAAAATAAAGGAAATCCAAAAATACCCAAAAAACCTATCTAGAAGACTACAGGATAATAGCAAACTCATGCAGCAGTGACAAGAGGAAAGATAGATATATCTCTTAGAGGAAGGATAGAAAAATCCACCAAGATAAAGCAATCTTTCACTGCAGGACATGCACGTCCATCAGGCTCCATAAAAAACTGAAGACTGAAGCATGCATGGTGACTAGCAGGCTGGGACCATTCCGAAAGCTTCCAAAAGGAGCTGAAAAGTGGTTCCCACGGAGGGCTTTGTTGTAACATACATATGAGGACATTATCTTGCTTGTCCATGGAGAATGGAATTTACCACCTAGTTTTATGAGCCCAACATACCAAACTTACACAACATTCAGATACGCTCAAAATACTATGTGATAATCAGAGAGACATTTCTCTTGCTCTTGAAAGGACTTTCTATTTGTAGCTCAAGATCAAAATACATTGCATTCTTCCCCTCTCCTCCCTGCCCAATAATGTCAAACAATGTTAAAACGATAAAATAAACACACCAAAACCATTTGCCTCAAGGAATCTTTTTGAAGTGTAAGACATTTGAAGAACTTTTAGAGACACAGTCTGTAAATGGAAATGTCAACAGAATTCAAAAGATATTCTATCCCGGTGCAAAACTGGGTAATGGCCATTCTCTAGCAACAGGCTTTGATCGTATGACTCCAGGATATTAAAAGAGCACACTTGGTTAATACATGGCTTTTAACCCCTTCGGCTACAGTTATGCTACTTCACAAAACTTCATCTTAACTCAGTCATGTGGAAGTGTGTACATTCTTGCAGCTGGTTTGAGAGTCCTTAGTTTTCCAGATCTGATGGAGGTACTGAAGACGCTCATAGGTTCTTATGCTTACATTCAATGCAGGGTGGACTTCACATATTCCACATTCCTCCATTAAAGACAGGCCACAGATGCCAAAGTATGCATGCAAAGCATCTGAAGAGAATGGAGGAAAAGAGAAAAGTAAAAAAACACAAACACACACTTCTTGGTATACCTAATCAACTATAAAGGCTTTGCATCAGAATACCTCATTTAATGAAATATGTTATGCTTGGGCTGTGCTCGTCATAACACTACAAAGTCTCATTCTGCTCTTTAGTGTATTGCTTCTCCAAACCATTTAATTCCTGTAATTATGCATATAGAATAGGATAACTACTGCAAGACACGCAAGCAATGTCTCCAAGTCCAAATGACCTTCATGAATCACACCAAAAATGCACATTTAAAGTGAAGTTGCTCATCGGATCTGAATGGATGTAACTGAATTTTATAGAAATCTAATACACCAAGCATTGATACTCTTGGAAGGATTCAACATTGAGAGATAAACATTGACTCGGAGCTCTCCTTCATCACGCATATCCCCCATCTATTGCACTCCTCTTCACTGCTTTGCAGAGAATCAGGGTACTACGTCTGCCTTGACCACTCTCCTCCTCAGTACAGTGATTTCCCATATTGATTACTGTAATATTTGTTTTGCTGGCCTCCCTCAGCATCATTCAAAATGTTTCAAAACCATATAAAATACCACTATCTGTACTCTTGCCCACGGAAGAAGTATGACCACATGACACCTTTTTTATTAAGCATCATTAGCTCCCCGTTGCCCAGAGAATCCAATTCAAAGTTCTAACTCTTACACACAAGGTCCTTCACAACCGTGCACAGTTTTATTTATCCTCTTCCATTATTCCATAAGTTCCTCAAAGCTGCCTGAGATCCTTACACGATAACCACCTGGTCTTCCCCTTCATGGGTTAAGTATGAGTCTACGCGTTGTTCCGCTTTTTTCTACCTGGCTCCTGCACTTTGGAACTGCCTTCCCTCACAGTTTTGACTTGAGCCCTCTTTCGCTAAATTTAAAAGTCTTAAAAATACACCTTTTTGTCCAAGCCTGTGGCGTTGACCCCCCCCCCCCCCACCAACTGAACTGCAAACCAAAAGAAGCTGTCTTCTCTGTTGACATGAGTTTATCCCTTTGCTATCTTGCTCTCTTCTTTTCTGTCCAGTTATGGAGTTCCTTTTCTGTTCAGTTATGGAGTTCCTTTTCTGTTTCTACATGTGTTTGCAATTTATTTTGTATTTTATTGTAAACCACTCTGTCTGCCTTGCAAAGGGCAGCCTGTCAAAACCTGTGCTGTACCTATGGAGGGGTAGCTGGGGTGGTGGATGGAGAAAGATGCGATAATGTAGTTTTGGGGGTGGGAGTAGTTTGCAGGGTGATGGGCAGTCTGCAGCAAGGTTAGGTTTTATGGGATGGGGCAGCTTTTGGGGTGTTGGATGGTGGGGCAATTGCAGACAGTTTTTTTGGAGTGATGCAATTAGCATGAGGTTGCTTTTTTTGGTATGGGTGCAGTTTGTGGTGTGGTGAGAGTTGTAGGGGTATAGTTTTTGGGACATGGGCCATTTGCAGATGGACGACAGGTTTTTTTTTTGGGGTGTAGGCATTTGTTGAATTTGTACGGCAGTTAGGAGTATTTTTAGGGGTGGGGCATTTTTTGATGTGAGGGCACTTTGAGGTTGGGAGAATAGGTACAGGGAGAGGCCGTTTCAAAGAAGGCATTCTGTAACTTAAATTTCACTGCATGTAAGTTTACATGCTACAGAAACTGGAACTATTGTACTACGGATATGCACTTTGCCATTTTATTGGGGAACTTATTTCTCTAGAACCCCCTTGTCCAATGTGGCCCATTTTAGAAATGAATGTATCCTTTCCACAGTTTTTCCCACATGCCAAGTTTCATCCCATTCTGTTAATTTTTTTGAGAGTTATTCTGCTCCCAGATATTCTCGACCACTTTTGTATAATTTACAACTTCCACTGTGTTGGAAAGAACAACAAGTGCAAAAAGCATGCAGAGCATGGCTCATGGAATTCTTTACAATCCGTGTGTGTGTATGCACACGCAAGCACACACCTGTCTATATCTGAATTGACTGTTGTCATGAGGTAGAGTCATCAGAGCCTATGGAAATAGGTAGAACAGATGAAAACAGATCTGAAAATGACAGCTCAGATCAGCACATGGAGCAGAGTTGCTATAGGCAACCAAAACAAACACTATCACATGGTGGGAGAACACGCCCGAGCAGCAAGCAGGTTCCTGATTCATTAGGAAATGAAGGGCAGCTGAGAAGGGGTGGAGCCCAACCAAGCACAGGGACACGCGTAGTTAAAACATGCTCACCTGAGGTTAGTGAGGAGAGGAGAAGAAGAGGCAGGGCGAGGAGCAGAACAAGTTCCAGTTCTAGAAGCAGAGACACAGGAGTGAGAGAGAGTTCAGAAGCCAGCCAGCAGAAATGAAAGGTATATGGGAAGAAACACAGCAGCCTGTTGCAGAGAGCAGTGCCCAGCTAAGGACGTGCCCGGTGAAGCTTACCAGAAAGCTAGGAGAAGCTACGGTACAGAAGCCAGGCTCAGGAAAGCTGAGGAGTTTTATCTTCCTAAAACCAGGTACAGCACAAGAGGGAAAGTCTGTCCTGGGGAAAGTTTTATGCTGAAGGAAAAACCAAGACAGAAAGGCAGAGAAACGTCTCCGTCTCAGCAGTGCTCTGATAACTCACTCACACGCAGGAGCTCAGAGAAAAGGCAGTTGGGAGGTAGGCCAATTCCTTCTAATAGAAGAGCCTTTGAATATAGTGATTTGCCCTGTACGTATAAGGAGTTGTGTGACTCACAAAGGGAGCTCTCAAGAGAGGGTGGTAATTATTCACTGCACTCTCTTAACCAGGAAGAAGGGAAGTGTAATTACCGAGAACAGAGTTTGCCTAAAGATAACGTTTTCTATAACCCTGAAGAATGTTATTCAGAGGAGGAACCAGAGGAAATGCAATGTAATGATTATGAAGAAGCAATATCAGATACATGCATGGACTGTACTTTAATTATGTCAGATGACATTACTTCTTTCTGTTGAAGAAGCTGTTAAAGTATAAGCAAACTGCAGTGAGGAAAACTTACCTGTTTTGAACGGACTGTTTGTGTTACTTTTGAGTTCAGCTGAAGATAAGCATATTTTGGTTCCAGTTTGTTCCTTTTGATTTTTGTACCAGAAGCATGGTGTTTTGCCTTTTGTTCCCATTGCTTTAAAAATCCACCCGGAAGGGGAATTATAAGTCCTGTTTGAAAGCCTTACTATTCATCCACGACTCACCTTCTTTATTCAGCAATTGGGACTACAACTCCCAGAGGGCATTGTAATCATCCACCTTTGCTAGTATTGAAGTAGCCCCGGTGAATTACCCAGGCTCCAGCCCTGGGGACCCTCACCGGGTGACACTGTGTATCCTGTTTTGCATGTTTACTGTGTGTGTGTCTCTATTTTGTTTCTGTATGTGTGTACCTTTGTGAGCTGCTATCTCTGTGCAGGTTTACGTGTTTATCTTGGTGTGTCAGTGCATGTACGTTTGTATGTGTTGTGCCTGGGCATACTTTGTGTGTCTGCATTTATATCTGTGCTCTTTGTCTATGTGTTTATGATGAGAAGATGAGATGGGAGAGAGGTTTAAAAGGTGCAAATCCATAATCACTGTGTTATTGTGAAAGCAAAGTTACTCATCAATAACAGGTGTTCTCCGGGGACAGCAGGAATCAGTCTTCACATATGGGTGATGTCGGCACCGACAGTCATCGTGGAAACATCCCTCCAGCTTTCAAAGAAAGCCTTTGGGAGATGCCACCATGCATGGTGGTCCCCTTCCCGCCCAAGGGTGCCATCTTGCTCAGTCAGATGACATAGCTAAAGACAGCAAAAATGAAGGAAGCAACTCCAAGGGGAGGAGGGAGAGTTGCGAGGACTGATTCCTGCTGTCCCCAGAGAACACCTGTTACAAGTGAGTAACTACGCTTTCTCCGGGAACGAGCAGGAAGTCAGTCCTCACATATGGAGGCTACCAAAATCCTATAGAGAAAAACCATGGTTACCCTCAAGGGAAGACGTGAGCAGCAGCCATTGAGTCCACAGGTGCAGTCTGCAGTAGGACCCATGTGTCCAATGAAAGTGACGCTCTAGTAGCCTGAACACACAAGGTTCGGAGGGTAGGAGTTGCCTAGACCCCAAAAAGATTATGGAGCACGGCCTGGGCAAAGGCACTGTCCTGTCGGGACCCCTCTTCCAAGCAGTAATAAGTTGCAAAGATATAGACTGAAGACCAGGTGGCGGCCCGGCAGATGTCCACCATTGGGACGGAGCACAGGTTTGCCACAGAGGCTGTCATGACCCGGCCTTTCAGCGGAAGCCTCAGCTGATCATAGGCGAGGGTGATACAGTCTGCCACATAGGTAGACAGTGTATGTTTGGACACCACCTCCCCCAGCCTATTGGAGTCATATGAGACAAAGAGCTGAGAAGCTTTACGGTGGCACTGTGTACATTGAATGTAGGAAAGGGTCCTCTTACAGTTCAAGGTGTGGAGAACAGTCTCTGCCCTACTGGCGTGAGGCCTTGGAAAGAAGGTGGGCGGCAGCACCACCTCCTAGTTGAAGTGAAAGGGTGATACCACCTTCGGAAGGAATTTGGAGTGTGTGCGGAGCACAACCTGTTTTTGTAGAACCTGGTATAAGGTGCCTCAGTCACTAAGACTTGGAGCTTGCTAACCCTGCGAGCAGAGGTGAGCATGATCAGGAACAACACCTTCCACGAGAGGTATCACAGGTAGCAGGTAGCCAGGGGCTCAAAAGGTGGGTGAGTAAATTGCACCAGTACCACATTGAGGTCCCACTGGGTTGCCGGGGAGGGGGGCGGGGCGCAACGGGGGTTTGGATAAAAGGAGTCCCCTCATAAAGTGGGTCACCAGTGGATGGGCCAAGAGGGGTTTGCCATCTACCAGGTGGTGATGCGCCTCCAGGGCACTGAGGTGCACTCTGACGGAGTTTGATTTGAGCACAGAATGGGAGAGATGGAGAAGGCATGCAGCACCAGCTGCACCGGGCAGGAGAACGGGTTAACCCTGTGTTCTGTACACCAAACTGGAAATCTGCGCCACTTGAAGGCGTATGCTTTCCTGGTAGTGGTCTTACGGAAAGCCAGCAGGATCTCCTCCACTTCTTCCGAGAGGTTAAAAGGGGCTAGGGTCACCCTTTAAGCAGCCACACTGTCAGTAACTTGTACCCCAGATTGGGGTGCAAGAGGGAGCCCCCCTCCTAAAACAGCAGCCCTGGGGAGCTCCCCAATGGGATGGGAGTCACCACCGACAGCCAGAGGAGTAGCGGGAACCACGGCTGCCTGGGCCATCGAGGGGCTTTCAGGATCAGCAGGGCCTTGTTGCGGAGGTCCTGAATAACATTTTGGCAATTAGTCGCGTGGGTAGGAAGGCGTACATGAGACCTTTCGACCATGAGATGAGAAATTTATCTGCTGCCACCCAAGAGGGGTGGGCTTGCTGGGAGTAGAAGTGGGGCAACTGGTAGTTGTCCAGGCTGGCAAACAGTTCTATTCATGGTTCCCCCCAGAGGGGAAAGAGCCAGCTGGCCACTCTGGGGTCCAGCTGCCACTCGGGCGACTGGAGGACCTTGCTTAATCTGTCGGCCAGTGAGTTGTCCTAGTCTGGCAGGTATACTGTCTATAAGAGTATGCCCTGCTGGACTGTATAGGAGCAGAGGGCCATCACCTTGTGGCAGAAGGCATGGGAGTCCATGCTCCCCTGCTTGTTCACACAGAACATTGCCATCTGGTTGTCTGTTTGGAGCAACACCGGTTGGTACCAAAGGCAGTGGCAAGAAACTCGCAGGGCTAGATGTATCGCCCGCAGTTCCAGGAGGCTGATCTGCTGGTTGCTCTTGTCTCGCGGCCAGCTGCTCTGGGTGCGGAATTCCTTGCAGTGGATCACTATCCCAGCAGGGAGGCGTCAGTCGTGAGAACCCTTAAGGGGCACAGAGTCTGGAAGGGCATCCCCGCCTCAAGGTATTGGGGGTTTTGCCACCAGGTCAGGGATTCTGCCAACTGGAGGGGTCACTAAGACTCTGCCTGGAGACGGCCTGTAGCCTGTGACCACTGTGCGGCCCTCATGTGGAGGTAGGCATTTGGGATGACATGGACTGTAGAGACCATGTGTCCAAGTAGGCGCAGCAGGAGCCGAGCAGACACCAACGGATGGTGTTGTATCCAGGGCCAATGCCCTGAAGCGGTCGGGCTCGGTCCCCTGGAAGGAAGGTCTTTGCTTGGAGGGTGTGTAGTTCTGTCCCTATGAACTCCAGACACTGTCTCGGGAGGAGGTGGGACTTGTGGTAGTTTATTACAAACCCCCAGATGCTGCAGGATCTGGATGGTACATGCGGGTGCCTGCTACACTTCTGAGGCCATGCCTCCCTTTATGAGCAAATCGTCCAGGTATGGGAAAACAAAGGCTCCCCTGGAGGCGGAGGAAGGTGGCCATGACGGCCAGGCACTTGGTGAAGACTTTTGGGGCAGAAACCAAGCCGAAGGGTAGCACCCTGTACTGGTAATGGCTGCCCCCCATCATGAACCTCAGGTACTGCCTGTGGTTGGGGTGAATGAGGGTGTGTGTGTAAGTATCCTTCAGATCCAAAAAGTATAGCCAATCTCCCTGCTGAAAGTAAGGCAGCAATGTTCCAAGGGAAAGCATCTTGAACTTCTCCCTCACCAGGAATCTGTTCAGATTACACAGGTCGAGGTTGGGACTTAGGCCCCCTGTTCTTTTTGGTACGAGGAAGTACCTGAAGTAGAATCCCTTGCCCTGAGATGGTGGGGAACTGGTTCTATTGCTCTGTCCTCGAGAAGACCTGCCAGTTCCTTCAGTAGAAAGTCCTGGTGAAGGGGAGACCTGGGGGGCTCTCTCGAAGAAAAGGGGGAGGTGTCTGGGCCAGATGGAGGAGGTAGCCCTCCCTGACCACCTGGAGTGCCCATGAATCAGTGGTGATGGCTGGCAACCTTTGGGCATAGTGAATAAGAAATCCTCCTGTGGGCTGCTGACCTCCTTGGGGTGGAGAGGCTATGTCCTAGGAGTCAAAAGCTCCCCCTTGGCTGGGCTGGGACCAGTGTCTGGGGCTTGGGAGCCTTCTGCTTACGAGGGCCTTGCCCATGTTCCTGGGCCTGCTGCCCTTGCTGGGGCGGCCTGAAAATATGGATAGTTGTAAGCAGCCCCTTTCCTTGGGTAGAAGGATTTTTTTTTACCCGAGCCCTTCTGTCGGGGAGGGGCAGCGGTCTTCTCAAAGAGCCTGGTCCTCATCAATGAACTCGGTCTCCAGCTCGGCCGCCTTGTCGGTCATGGGTTTGCCCACGTGGTTCTCTCCTTGGCATGGGACATAGATCAATTTGTCCTGAACTCATTGTTTGAGGTTGGACGATTGTAGCCAAGTCTGGCGTCGGGTACCGATGCTCGCCGCTGCTACTTGAGCCGCCGACTCGAAGCAGTCATAGGCTGCCCGAGATACTTGGAGCACTCATGGACGGCCTTGGCCAGGTTCTTGAACCGCTGCAAGGGTTCCTTGGAAAGACCAGCTGAGATCCTGGTGAGCTCCTTCGCAAGGTCTCTCAGGTACATGTCCATGTACAGTTGGTATGCCTGGATCTGGCCGATAGCACTTTCTGCCGAGTGCATCCAGGGTACGAGCCTCCCTGCTGGGAAGGGTACCAAGGAGTGCGTCTTCTTACTTTTCAGAAGACACATGGTCGACTCCACCACCATGGAGTTGTGCGGCAACTGTGACTTCTGGAAGCCCGGGCTCCAGCGGACTAGATACATTGAGTTGAGTCGCCTTCTCACCACCGGCACAGATGCCGGAGTCTCCCACATATGGAGCATTAGCCATTCCATGATGGGTGGGCTGGGAACCATGAACGATTCCCTCAGAGGGGCCTGATATTGGAGGATTTCTAGCTTCTCCGTCTGAGGGTCCTCCTCCGATTGCATTGGGAACGCTCGAGCCTTGGACATGTCCCTGACGAAGTCTAGGAACGCCATGTCCTCGGTTGGGGACAGACGTTGGGGCTCTGAAGAAGGGGAGTCCGAGGGGACGTCACAGTGGTGACGGGTGTCCGGCAACTCCTTGTCCTCTGTCTTCCATCCAGAATAGTCTGTCAAGGACTTGAGGGAAGGATGGCTCGCGGGATCCAGAGCTGATCCCCGCCCACGACCCTCGGAGGCCCTGCGGCTGGCGCCGAGTGCACTGGCTGGGGAAGATCGCGGATATGTAGAATGGGAACAGAATCAAAACCTCGGCCGAGGATCAACTCGAGGCAAAAAGATTTCAAGGATCGGCTTGGCCTCCGGGGTCGTTCTTGACATCGAGGGCCCAGTGGTCTGGGTGAAAGAACCGGTGGTACCAGACAACAGTACCCGCTGCTGGTCCATTAAGGCAGACAAGCTGTGCTCCAGGGCCACCGTTCTGGACTCCAGGTCAGAAGACTCCGCAGCCATTGGCGCAGGCACAGAGGCAATTGGGCCCGACGCCGGTTCCCCCAAGGGGGAGTCCTTGATGAGGATGGTGTCAGGCGACTGAGGCTGGCCCGAGATCAAGTCCTTTCAGGGGACCTTCGCAGGCCATTCCTTCTCTGATCCCTCGGACAAATGTCTAGGACTGCAGGACCTGGCACGGGACTTACCTGGCCCGTCAGAGCCGTCCAAGGATGCCGCCTTCGAGGCCTTCTTCTTATTCTCGCATTTCCTCAAGAGAGACCCCCTTTCCGAGGAACCACGGCATTGATCAGGGTCCGTAAGACTACCCCAGGATTCCGTGGCTTCGGAGGAGGCCTTGGCCTTCGGAGATATCAGGGACTCTGGGAAAAACATATTGTGCGGCCGTGGTGGACATCTTTTTATAGAGGCCGCATGCCATGAGGTCGTGGTCAGGCACCAGGTACCGAAGGCAGCAGTTGTGTGTCCGATCACACTTCTTAAAGCCACTGGTAGCCATGGGGGAAAAAAGTATCCCAGAGAGGTCAAAGACCCGTGGTGTTGCCAGCTGGAAAAAAGGCAGGAAGGCACCAAGAAGGGAAGAAAAAAATAAGAAGCCGAGACTCGATGCCGGGGCAGCAGGCTCGGGTGGTAGGAAGGGTACTGGTGCACTACCGGAGGAGGGTATAAAACTCAAGTCAAGAAAATCAACTTTTTCCGGGGGAAGAACAGACAGATGTCTGAAGGGCCCCACGGAAAAAAGGAGACTGAGCAAGAGGGCACCCTTGGGCGGGAAGGGGACCACGCATGTGTGGTGGCATCTCCCAAAGGCTTTCTTTGAAAGCTGGGGGGATGCTTCCACGAGGGCGCCGACGTCACCCATATGTGAGGACTGACTTCCTGCTTGTTCCCAGAGAATCTGTTTATATGCTGCAGCTGTTGGAAATTCTTTTCCCATAGAAACGCCATGGGGTATTTTTTTTTTTTTGAGAAGTGGGAGGGTCCTCATTTCTCTTCTATCGCTTCCAGAAACATCATTTATATAGCACAGAAACTTCCTCCAGAACACCTCCTCTTTCTATATCTAAAGCGGCATTCCAGTGCTCTGTCCCTGCAGCCTTTCCATTGGCTAGAAGATCCTACCCATAGTCTCTACTACTGGTTACATGAGCAGGCAGGGAGGCTCACTGACACGGGGGGGGGGGGGGGGGGAAGGATGAGAGGAAATGTAAATAGAAGTTTTAAACTCTGAAAAATGTGCAGATATATTTAACCATCCTTCTAACTTCCAGACACATTCCCCAGTCCAGGAGGAAGGCATCAGAGGCCAGCCTGCTCCTGGAAGCCATTCGGGAGAAAAAGTGATCCACCTTGGCATTGTGTGGTGAGGTGAAGAGGTCCACCGACAGGGTGCCTCACTCCCGAAAGATGCGATCCACTCCCCTCCAATTGAGGGTCCACTCATGGGGCTGGAGGACCCTGCTTAGGTGGTCTGCCAGAACATTTAGCTCCTCAGGCAGGTAGGTTGTCCTCAGCTCCATCCCATTGGCAACAGCGAACTTCCACAGGTGGGTCGCCTCCCAACGAAGGCGGTATGATCCCGTGCCACCCTGCTTGATGTAGAACATCTCAACTTGATTGTATGAATCAGGACAACCTGGTTGGCCAAGTGAGTCCAGAACATCCAGAGGGCATTTGCGATGACTCACAGCTCCAGGAAGTTAATCTGGTGCAGGCTCTCATGCTCCAACCATCAGCCCTGCGTTCGCAGGCCGTCCAGCTGGGCACCCCAGTCCACTCTGGAGACGTCCATGTGAACGTCCAGTGGGGTTATGGTGATTGAAAGGGACACCCCGGAGCAAGTTCTGTGGCTCCAGCCATCACTGGAGAGATTACATGAGGGGTGTTCTAACTGCCACCCAGTCCCTGAGGTGGCCCATGACCTGTCGCTACTGTGTACACAGAGTCCACTGAGCCCGACACATCCAGAGATGGGCTAGCAGAGTCATGTGCACTGTAGAGGCCCAATATCGGCAGTATCTCCCAAGCCATCACATGCCGCTTCTGTTAGATGGCGCCGACCACCTCTGTGAGCTGCTGTAAGTGGTCCAGCAGGAAAGAAACCAGGGCCCAAGAGCTATCGAGGAGGGCCCTGATGAATTCAAGCTGATGAGAAGGCTGAAGGTGCAACTTGGGGTTTACGACAAACCCCTGTCGCTCGAGAATCTGAATCACCAGGTGAGATGAGTGGTGCACGCTGTCTGGCGTGGAACCCTTTACGAGCCAATCATCTAAGTAAGGGAAGACGAAGACCCCCAGGATCTGGAGGTAAGTGGTGACAACCGCCAGGCACTTGGTGAAGACCCTGGGGGCCAACTTCAGCCTGAAGGGCAGCACACAGTACTGGAAGTGCTGGCCACAAAGCATAAAGCGCAGGTACTTTCTGTGAAGATGATGAATTGGGATGTGTGTACACGCATCCTTCGGATCCAAGGAGCACAGCCGATCGCCCTTGAGAAGGTATGGGAGCAATGTACCCAAGGAGACCATCTTGAACCTTTCCCGAACCAAAAAGAGGTTCAGGTTTCTTTGGTCCAGGATGGGTCAGAATCCCCCCATCTTTTTGAAGTAGAAGCCCTGCCCTATATGAGCCAGGGACACTGGCTCAATGGCTGACTTGGCCAACAGGATGGTGGCCTCTGCCTGGAGAATACTGTGGTGGTGTGGGTCCAGAGGGTACTCTCCTGGGAAAAAATGAGGGGGCAGTTGGGCAAGGTGCAAGCTGTATCCACCTCGGAGGATCTGCAGCACCCAAGCATCTGTGGTGATGAGAGGCCATCTGTGTGCAAAGTGGACTAGCTGACCACCCACTTGAGAGGGTACCCCCTCAGGAATCTGGTAACTGGCCATACTCTAAAGAACCAGTCAAATGTCCGCCCCCGACTGCGGCACAGGTTGGGCATTCTGCGGCTTGACACGTCTCTTGGAAGGGGGTCTGTGCCTTCAGTTGACACTTTGAGGGCTCTGATAGTACCAGTGTTTTGGCCAGTATAGACTTTCTCCCTTGAAATTTCTTCAAGGGTCAGCCGTCCTGCACGAGAGCCTGGAGATGGTTGCCTGCTCCTTCTCAATCTCATCTGCCCTCTCCTCCATCGGCTTGCCAAAGAGACATTTTCCCTGGCAAGGCACCTCCGCAAAGTTGTCCTATGCACACTGCTCCAGGTCCAAGAACTGAAGCCAGGCCAGGCATCGTGCCCCAATGCCCACTGCTGCTACACGGCCAACCGACACAAAGGCATCGTGACATGGAAAGAGTACTTGGAAACATCCTTCCCATGGTTCACCAGTGTGTGGAAGAAGTCAAAGCATTCTGCGGGTAAGAGGGAACCAAACTCTTCCTTGCCTGTCCTCTTCCTCTGGTCCTCTATCCACCCCTATGGCATCCTCATCTGCTTCATTCCCCCCTCTCCCCAATCAGATGTGATCTCCTTAATTGCTGTTCCCTGAGGTCCAAGACCCTTTTACTACAGAATCTTGATCTCCGAGAGTCACTTGACTTACTGTTTTTGACTGAAACCTGGCTTAAGGATGGCAAGGACGCTCTCCTTGCCCGTTCTCTCCCCCCTGGCTTCACTGCTATCTCCGTCCCTCACACTGGGCGTTCGGGTGGTGGGGTAGCGACTATCTTCTGCTCTTCTCTTCCCCTTACACAATTTCATTTCCCTTTGTTGCATTACCCAGAAGCCCTCCTTCTTCGTCTTCCGATCTCTCAAGCACTACATACATTTTAGTGGTTTATTCTCCCCTGGCTCTTCGCCCCGAATTTTGGGACTCGCTCTTGCTGACCATCTCTGACCTTACTCTTCAGTTCCCTCACTTGGTGACTGTTGGGGATTTTAACTTGCACCTCGACTCACCACCTTCTTCTAGGGACCGCACCACCTTCCTTAATTTTCTTCAAGATCTCTCTCTTTTTCAACATGTCACTATTCCCACTCAACATGCTGGTCACATCCTTGATCTGGTTATCACCTCAACTATTCCCTGGTTATGTTTAGAACACTTCCACACTATGCCCTTACCTTGGACCGACCACTATTATTTTTTCAAGGCTCTGTTGTCTCATCTTCCCCCTCTTTCTCTGCCCTCGCGGCAGACCCTTCTTCACTAGCCCCTGTGAAATACACCCGTCGGCTTACCCCTCTTACCCTTAGTTGCTTCCCACCTGCTGGCAATTTTCTATCCATAGACTTCCCTTCACTTTCTCCTGACTCACAGGTCTTGCAGTGGGGTCCTCTGGCCTTTCTGATACACTGGATCTTTTGGCTCCACTAGAGCCCCGCACGTCCCGTCATAATCCGTCACAGTCCTGGTTCCATTCTGGTCTCCGCCTTCTCTGTTCCCAACTTTGTAGGGCAGAACGTCTCTGGAGGAAGACACACTCTTCTTCCTCTCTGTTATCTTTCAGGACTCATCACTCCCACTACCGTTCTCAGGTGCATCTGGCTAAACAAACTTTTTTTTTCTGTGTCTATTTCCTCTGCTCCAAACCAAACCCGCCATCTCTACCGGGATCTCACTGCACTCCAGTCAGATTCTACCTCCACCTCTACTCACCTGACACCAGCCCCTTCTGCTTCACAACTAGCTTCCTTCTTCTCAGCCAAAGTTCTTGATCAAAGGGCATCGCTTCCTCACTGTCTCCCTTCTATTCCCCCCTCTTCCCTCCTCTCTCCCCCCTACTCCCCCCCCCCCCTCACATGTCTGGACCTCTTTCCATCCTATTACCAAATCAGAACTTATTAAATTGATCTCCTCTGCCAACAAGACCACTTGCTCCCTTGACCCCATTCCCTCCTCATGGCTTCTCACACCCTCACTTGCTCTTGTTCCCCCAATCTTCATCATGATCAACAATAGTCTTTCTGCTGGCACCTTTACCCATCTTTGGAAAGATGCTGTTCTTCACCCTCTCCTTAAGAAACCTTCCCTGGACCCTCTTGTTCCCGCCAATTACCGTCCTGTTTCCAACCTTCCCTTTCTTGCCAAGATACTGGAAAAGGTAGCTTGCGCTCAGTTATCTCACCACCTGGACACCACTCACTTCCTCCATCCTCGTCAATCTGGATTTCGGTAGGGTCATAGTGTTGAGATGGTTCTTCTAGCTTTCCTCAATGAGATTCACGTTGCGCACGATCGTGGTGACTTTTCGGTGGCGGTATCTCTAGATCTCTCTGCAGCCTTTGACCTGGTGGATCACTCCCTTCTTTTGTCTCGTCTGCGGGAAGCCGGTCTTCATGGGACAGTTTATAGATGGTTCCACTCCTATCTCTTTGCCCGGTCTTGTAATGTTCTCTACTCCTCTCCCCTGGATGCCCCTTCTGATCCCTTCCCCTTGCACTGTGGTGTTCCCCAGGGTTCCATTTTAGCTCCCCTCTTGTTCAATATTTTTACGGCACCACTTGCACTACTGATCCAACAGTTCGGAATTTCTGCCTTTTACTAGGCTGACGACATTATCCTTCTGCACCACACTTCTTCACTTTGCCCGGACCTCTCCCCTCTTGATTCCTGTCTTTCCATTGTAGCTAATTGGCTGGTCACTATCTGCACCTGAATGTTTCTAAGACACTTGCTATCTGGTTCACACATGGGAGTCCCCCTCCTCTGCTGGTTCCCTCATCCCATTGGTGACATGTTTTCGTTATTTGGGTGTACTCTTGGACTCTAATCTTTCTTTCCAGGATCACGTCTCTCATGTCACTAAGACCTCTTTTTTTCTCTGACAAATCTGTGCCATTCGTTCCTTCTTAACATCTCAGGCTCTCACCACCCTTATGATGTCCCTGGTGATTTCATGTCTCAATTTCTGTAACTCTGTTCTCACCAGTGTCCCCCAATCCCAATTGCAAAGGTTACAGTGCATACAGAACACAGCGGCATGCATCGTTTCTCACTCTACACATGGGGATCACGTCACCCCTCTCCTTATAAATCTTCACTGGCTCCCTATGGTCTTTCGCATTCAGTATAAGCTTCTCACATTGGTTCATCAGATCACTTATACTCATATCCTGCAGTACCTATCTGATCTCATTCAATCTCATACTCCCAGTCGATCTCTTCAGTCCTTGCACAACAATTGTCTTTATCTTCCTTCCCCTGCACGTGTCCATCTGCAATCCACTCGTAACTCTGCTTTCTTCTTTGCTGGTCCTGCGCAATGGAATTCCTTACCCCTCACTCTTAGAATAGAAGAGAACCATAGTACATTTAAAGCCCGTCTTAAAACCCACCTCTTCTCCACCACCTTTGACCTTCCCCCTACCACTGCATAGTCCTGTGTCCTCCTCCCTCTCAGTATTACTTTCACATGCATTGTCTATTGTGCTTCTTTGTCCTTTATTGTCTGTCATGTATTGTAACCTTTTCTGTCAATGCTTAATGTGATATCACTCTCTCCCCCTCTGCAGTGTTTTCTCTTGTACTGACTGGTACGCCTGGCTTTTATCTCTTGCTGTCCTGTCTAAATATTGTAACTTCTTTTCCTTTTCGTGGCCAGTGACCCACTTTTATATTTGTGAAATTGTTAACCGCCTTGATTGTTTGCCTGAAAGGCGGTATATCAAATGCAATAAACAAACATAAGGTCCCCATGATGTCCCGCAGGAACATCCCCATGTATAGCTGGTAGGAGAGCAAACGGGTGACCAGCATGGAGCCCTGAAAAATACTTCCTCCCAAAACAATTGAGCCAACAGTCGCCCAAGAGCGAATGGTTCGGAACAATGTATCCTTGAAGGATACTACCAAAACAATGAAGTTAGGGCATATCAGCAGAGAGGTTCCATTAAAGACAAAGTAGCCCAAATGCCCTTGAGTTCGGAGCAGACAAAGCTTAAAGATTCCAAATTACCCCTGTCTACTGATAGTCAGATTAATATGAATAAAATACAGTCTCTAAAATGCTCGCATGCAATGCTAGACGTCTAAAAAATAAGATGGGCGAGTTAGAATATATAGCACTAAATGAGAGGTTAGATATGATTGGTATCTCAAGGACATGGTGGAAGGAGGACAACCAGTGGGACACTGTGGTACCTTGGTACAAACTACATTGCAATGACAGAACTGATCAAATTTGTGGAGGGGTTGCACTCTGTTAGAGAGAGAACTGAGTCACAAAGGATTAAAGTTTTGCAGGAAACAAAATTTGCTGTAGAATCTCTATGGATTGAAATTCCATATAAAAAGGGGAAGGCAATGGCAGTGGGGGTGTACTATTGACCGCCTGGTCAGAATGAACAAATGGATGATGAAATGCTCAAAGAAATCAGGTAAGCTAACAAAAGTTAAAGCACAGTAACAATAATGGGTGATTTCAATTATTCCGGTATTGACTGGGTCAGTGTCACGGCAGGACATGCTAGGGAGATAAAGTTTCTAGATGAAATAAATGACTGCTTCTTGGAGCAGCTGTTTCATGAACCGACCAGAGGGAAGCCATTTTGGACCTAGTCTTTAGTGGAACACCAGATCTGGTGCAAGAGATGAGGGTGTTGGGGCAACTTGGCAATAGTGATCATAGAATGATCACGTTTGATTTAATTAATGGACGAGGGATGGTAAGGAAATCCACAGTACTACCTTTTAACTTTTGAAAGGGAGACTATGATAAAATGAGGAAAATAGATAAAATAAACCTAAATGGAGCAGTTGCAAAGGTTAAAGACTTACATCAAGCTTGGGTGTTGTTTAAAAATACTGTCTTGGAAGCCCAGACCAGATGTATTCCACGCTTTAAGAAAAGTGGAAGGCAGTCCAAAAAACTGCCAGCATGGTTTAAAGGTGAGGTCAGAGAGGCTGTTGCCAAAAAAGCATCTTTCAGGAAATGGTAAAAAAAGGCCAAATGACAAAAACTGGAAACAGCACAAGCACTGGCAAGTTAAATGCAAGACATTGTTAAGGCTGGCAAAGAGAGAATTTGAGAAGAAGCTCGCTGTGGAAGCAAAAAAGTGTAATACAGACTTTTTCAAGTACATTTGTAGCAAAAAACCTGTGAGAGTCAATTGGACCATTAGATAATAGAGGGGTAAAAGGGGCACTAAGAGGGGACAAGGCCATAGTGGAGAGACTGAATGAATTCTTTGCTTTGGTCTTTACTGAGGAAGATGTAGGAATGTTAGCCATGACTGAAGTGGTATTTAAAGGTGATACTGTGGAAGAATTGAAAGAAATATCGATACACCAAGATGATGTATTACAACTATTTGATAAACTGGAGTAGCAAATCACCTAGACCGGATGGTATACATCCAAGGGTGTTGAAAAAACTGAAATATGAGATTGCACACCTGCTATTAGTCTTCTGTGAATTACCATTAAAGCCATCTGTAATACCTGAAGATTGGAGGATGGCCAATGTAACGTCATTTTTTAAAAAGGGTTCCAGGAGTGATTTGGGAAATTACAGACCGGTGAGCCTGATGCTAGTGCAGGGAAAAATGGTAGAAACCATAATAAAGAACAAAATTACTGAACATGTAGATAGTCATGGATTAATGGGAGACAGCCAACGTGGCTTTAGACAAGGAAGATCTTGTCTTACTAATCTGTTATTTTTTTTGAAGGTGTGAACAAAGAGGTAGACAAAGGTGAGTCAGTTGATATAGTGTATTGGGACTTTCAGAAAGCCTTTGATAAGGTCCCTCATCAGAGACTTTTGGCAAAACTAAAGAGTCATGGGATAGGAGGCAGTGTACTATTGTGGATCAGGAACCGGTTAAAAGATAGAAAGCAGAGGGTAGGGCTAAATGGCCAATTTTCCCAATGGAGAAAGGTGAATAGTGGAGTCCCCAAGGATCTGTGCTGGGTCTGCTGCTTTTTGACATACATAAATGATCAAGAAAAAGGAACGAGTGAGGTTATCAAATTTGCAGATGACAGAAAACTACTTAAAGTTGTTAAAACCCATGAGGATTGTGGAAAATTGCAAGAGGATCTTGATAAACTGGAAGACTGGGCATCCAAATAGCAGATGAAATTTAATGTGAACAAGTGCGAAGTTATGCACCTAGGAAAGAAAAACCCAAGCTATGGCTACAGGATGCAAGGTTCCACATTAGGAACCACCACCCAGGAAAAAGATTTAGGTGTCATCGTGGATAACATGTTAAAACCCTCCGCCCATGTGCAGAAGAGGCCAAGAGAGCAAATAGAATGCTAGATATCATAAGGAAAGGAATGGAAAACAAAACAAAGAATATCATAATGCCACTGTATTGTTCAATTTTGCGACCACACCTTGAATATTGTGTGTGATTCTGGTCGCCGTATCTTAAAAAGGATATAGCGTTATTAGAAAAGGTACAGAGAAGAGCCACCAAAATGGTAAAGGAGATGGAAGGATACCCCTATGAAGAGAGGTTGAAAAGGTTAGGGCTCTTCAACCTGGAAAAGAGACGGCTGAAGAAAGATATGATAGAGGTGTATAAATTAATGAATGGAGTGGAATGGGTAAATGTAGACAGATTATTATGTCATCAGAATATAGAAAGTCTAGGGGACATGCAATGGAGCTACAGGGTAACCTATTTAAAACTAATAAGAGAAAATATTTTTTTCACTCAATGTGTAATCAAACTCTGGAATATGTTACCGGAGGATTGCGTAAAAGCTGTTAGTGTAGCCGGGTTTAAAAAAGGTTTGGACAAGTTCCTGGAGGAAAGGTCCATAAACCATTATTACGAAGGGACCCAGGATATCACTGCTTGACCCAATACAAGCATTGTGGAACCTGTGTCTTTTGGGGAAACTGCTAGGTACTTATGACCTAGATTGGCCACTGTTGGAAACAGGATACTGGGCTTGATGGACCTTGGTTTGACCAAGTATGGCATATCTTATGTTCTGGTCTCTCGGCCAAGGGGCACCAAACAGTGGAGTCTTCAAGCTCTTAACCTGTCTCGTGGTGGATTCCACCACCTAGGAGTGGTAGGGCAGCTGAGGCTTCTCCAAGTCTGGGTACATCTGTACCCGATACATAGAATCAAGCCTGCAGCTGATGACTGGCACCATGAGGTACTTTTCCCACCTCCTAAGCAGGAGTTGCTGCAGGATCCTATGCATGGGCACTGATGGCATTCTTGGGAGCAGAGGGGTATTGGAGGATCTCCAACTCCTCCGTCCTTGGCTCATTATCAGCCTCAAGAGAGAACGGGATGGCCTTTGTGATGCCCAGAATGAAGTCCTGGAAGGACATGTCCTCCGGGGAAGACAGGTCGAAGGGAAGTTCTGGAGACTCCTACTTGGAGAACGGAGATAACTCTTCCATCTCCCATCGCTCAGAGTCAGATTCCAAGAGGAAGTCAAAATAGTGTCAGTTCTCCTCCTGGCGCCACTGCTGTTCCAGTGGAGAAGATGAGCGCCGATAGGATTGATGACGGTCTTACCAAGGGCACCGGTACATTGGGGCATCAGGGTCCGAGACGCTTGACAGTGAGACGGTGGTCAGAACCAGTGTAGATTCAGACCACCGACCCAACTTACCCGCCTCGGCGCTGCACGGCAAATGGCAATGCCATCGAAGGCGACACGGGCCACTGGGGCTTGTGCAGCCAGGAAAGCTGCCATGTGCGCCTTGAGGGCTCAAAGGCGCTCTGTCACAGCACTGAGGTTTTGGAGGTCATCGGGGCAGGTACAATGACTTTGGCCACTGACTGATACCTGTCCCGGAGGCTCCATAATGGTTGGGGGAAACAGGAGCCTGCCAGAGGCCCTCTGGGGCCTTGGGAGTCTACTCTTCCTGCCAGGGAGTTTTCTGATGCTTGAAGACCCTTTGCAGGTCGCTCCCAGCCATCACCCTCCGATGTTGCTCTGTTGCAGATGTTTGTGGCTCTTGGCTCGGTTCTCGGCAGTTCCCTTTGACTGGAGGATGGTGCAAAGCCTCCATTCCATGGTACCACAACCCCTCTGCTCCGAATGAGAGCAACCACTATTAAAAAGGGACCCAGGATATCAATGCTTGACCTAGTACAAGCACTGCAGAACCTGTGTCTTTTGGGGAAACTGCTAGGTACGTATGACCTAGATTGGCCACTGTTGGAAACAGGATACTGGGCTTGATGGACCTCGGTCTGACCCAGTATGGCATTTCTTATGTTCTTATGATGCAGAGGCATCAGCAGAGCATAGAGAGGATGTCAACGCCGATGCTGGGACTGAGGACGCTGAGTCAGATGGCGCAAAGAGGAACTCATGATGCTTCTCCTAGCCACTGAGGATCTTCCTGGTCATCTGCAAGCAGAGATTACAGGAAGAGGGCTCGTGGTCAGGGTTGAAGCATTGGAGACACTAATTGTTACAGTCTGTGACCAAGATGGTGTGTGCACACCCACTGCACTCCTTGAATCTGCTGGTTTTAGAATGACTTAAAAAACGGCTGCCACAAAATCAATGGACTCAATGCCGCCAGCCAGCCAAAAACCCGTACGGGAAGAAAAAATCCTGAGTGGTGCAAAAAGTGAAAAAATTTGAAGGTCATTGAACCAGACAACAGGCGGGAAACTACGAAGAAAACAAGAAAAAGAATCTTGAAGGGGCCGAAAGAACAACATTTTCCAGCGAGGAAACAGGAACATGACCTAGGGGCTCTGCAGAAAAAGAAGACTGAAGATAAGATGGCACCACAGCAGTCAGGAAGGCAAGCACACATGTGCGATGAAAGCTCCCAAAAGCTTTCAATGGAAGCTGGCCAACATTCATCGTGCGGGGTTACGTGGAGACATCACCATATGTAAGGACTTCTTCCTGCTTGCTCAAGGAGAAACATTTGACTCAAGGTTTATGCCTAGCTTGTTAAGTGTCTTAATCCAACCATGACTATGGCAACAAATTAGTTGTCAGTACACATAACCTAAAAAAATATATACAATTCAGTTAATAGGTTTTATTGTAGGAAATAGATAATAGGGGAAATCAGACAAACGCCCAGGAGCACATGGTTTGGAAGGATACTAATAGAAGAGGGAAGTTAGAGCATCCTGACAGAAAGGTTCTAACAAAGATAAAAGTAACCCAATGTCCTTCAGTACAGAGCTAAATGATTCCAAATTACACCTATCAACTGATAACCAGATTGATATGAATAAAATACCACCTCTAAAATGCCTGTATGCAAATACTAAAAGTCTAAAAAATACAATGGGAGAGTTAGAATATATAGCACTAAATGAAAGGTTAGATATGATTGGCATCTCAGAACCTGGCAGGAGGACGACAACCAATGGAACACCGATACCTGGGGATAAACTATACTGCAATGATAGGATAGATCTAATTGGTGGAGGGGTTGCATTCTATGTTAGAGAGGGCATTGAGTCACACAGTATTAAATTTTTCAGGAAACAAAATACACTGTGGAATCTCTATGGATAGAAGTTCCATGTAAAAAGCGGAAGATGACAGCAGTGAGGGTGTACTACTGATCGCCTGGACAGAAAGAACAGATGAATGATGAAATGCTAAAAGAAATCAGGGAAGCTAACAAAAATTACAGTACAGTAATAATGGGCGATTTAAATTACCCCAGTATCGAATGGGTCAATGTCACAGCAAGACATGCCAGAGAGATAAAGTTTCTAGATGAAATAAATGACAGCTTCTTGGAGTAGCTGGTTCATGAACTGACAAAAGGGGAAGCTATTTTGTACCTAGTCCTTAGTGGAACACAGGATCTGGTGCAAGAGACAAGGGTTTTGGGGCCACTTGACAGTAGTGATCATAGCATGATTGCATTTGATTTAATAAATGGTAAGGAAATTCACAGTACTGCCTTTTAACTTTCCAAAGGTAGACTATGATAAAATGAAGAAAATAGTTAAGAAAAACTAAAGGGAGCAGCTGCAAAGGTTAAAGATTTACATCAAACCCAAGTGTTGCCTAAAGTATTATCTTGGAAGCCCAGTCTAGATGCATGCCATGCTTTAAGAAAAGTGGAAAAAACTACCAGCATGGTTTAAGGCAAGGTCAGAGAGGATGTTGCCAAAAAAGCATTCTTCAGGAAATGGAAAAAGAAGCCTAATGACGAACACCGGAAACAACATAAATATTGGCAAGTTAGATGCAAGGCAATGATAAGACAGGCAAAGAGAGAATTTGAAAAGAAGTTTCTGTGGAAACAAAAAACACATTATAAAAACTTTTTCAAGTACATTCGTAGCAGACAACCTGTGAGAGAGTCAGTTGGACCACTGGATGATAGAGAGGTAAAAGGGGCACTAAAGGAGGATAAGTCCACAATGGAGAGACTGAATGAATTCTTTGCTTCAGTCTTTACTGAAGAGGATGTAGGGAAGTTACCCATGCCTGAAATGATATATAAAGGTGATGTAGTGGGTTCCAGGGATGATCCGGGAAACTACAGACTGGTAAAGCCTGATGTCAGTACCGGGTAAAATGGTAGAAACCATTATAAAGAATAAAATGACTGAATATCTAGATAGCCATGGTTTAATGGGAGAAAGCCAACATGGACTTAGACAAGTAAAATCTTGTCTTATCAATCTGTTATATTTTTTGAAGGTGTAAATAAACAGATAGATAAAGGTGAGCCAGTTGATGTAGTGTATCTGGATTTTCAGAAAGCTTTTGATAAGGTCCCTCATGTAAGACCTTTGGCCAAATTAAAATATCATGGGATTGGAGGCAGTGTAGTATTGTGGATCAGGAACTGGTTAAAAGATAGAAAGCAGAGAGTAGGATTAAATGGCCAATTTTCTCAATGGATAAAGGTGAATAGTGGAGTACCCCAGGGATCTGTGCTGGGTCTGCTGCTTTTTAACATATTCATAAATGACCTGGAAATAGGAATAATGAGTGAGGTGATCAAATATGCAGATGAGACAAAATTATTCAAAGTTGTTAAAATGCAAGAAAGTTGTGAAAAATTGCAAGAGGAACTTGAACAATTGGAAGGCTGGACATCTAAATGGCAGATAAATGTGGACAAGAGGAAAGTTATGCACCTAGGAAAGAACATGGTTACACAATGCAAGGTACCAATGTTAGAAACCACCACCCAGGAAAAAGATTGTGGAGCCAGGATAATATGTGGACACCCTCTGCCCAGTGTGCAGCGGTGGCCAAGAAAGCAAATAGAATATTAGGAATCATAAGGAAAGGAATGGAGAATTAAACAAAGGATATTATAATGCCTCTGTATTCTATGGTGCTACTGCACCATGAATATTGTATGCAATTCGGGTCGCCACATCTTTAAAAGGATATAGCTGAATTTGAAAAGATACAAAGAAGAGACACAAAACTGGTCAAAGGAATGGAAGAATACTCCTATGAGGAGAGGCTTAAAAGGTTGGGGCTCTTCAACTTGGAAAAAAGAGACAGCTGAGGGGGGAAATGACAGAGGTCTATAAATTAATGAATGAAGTGGAACAGGTAAACACAGATCTGTTGTTTATGCCATCAAAAAGTAGAAAGACTAGCAGACACAATGAAACTACAATACAACCCATTTAAGACTAATAAGAGAAACTATTTTTTTCACTCAATGCATAATTGAACTCTGGAATTCGTTACTGGAGTATGTAGTAAAAGCTGTTAGTGTAGCTGGGTTTAAAACAGGTTTGGACAAGTTCCTGGAGTAAAGGTCCATAAACCATTATTAAAGAGGACCCGGGAAATCCACTGCTTGCCCCAGGACTAGCATTGTGGAACCTGTGTGCCTCTCTGGGAACCTACTAGGCACTTGCAGCCTGGAGTGGCCACTGTTGGAAATAGGATACTGAGCTTGATGGTCCTTGGTCTGACCAAGTAAGGTATTTCTTATGTTCTTATGTAAATACATAAAATGACTTAAAATGTTGTATATCACAGCTATGGCATTATTTGACATCAATGTGTGTGTTTATGTGCAGTGCCTGTGTCTGTGCATACAAGTGTGTGTGTATGCGTGGTGTGGAGGTAATCTTTCTTGCCAGGGGACGTTAGTGGTTTGGTGGAGGGAGTTGTGGGAAGGGTAGTTTTTGGGGTGGGGCACTTTGCAGGGCAGTGAGGCAGTTTGGGGGTTAGAGAGTTAGGGGCATTTTGGGGGTTATTAGAGCAGATGGCTTCCGTACCAATTTGTACTGGAAACCAACGGACCGCAGTCATTTTTTGGAATACAGTAGTTTTCACAATAGTTCTCTTAAGAATAATTTACCAGTCAATCAAGTTTTACGTATTAAACATAGTTGTTTTGAACAGGTGGACTTTGATAAGAACGCTCAAGTACTCAGTACACTGTTTATCCAAAAAGGTTAGCCTAAGAAATTCATTCAAAAAGCATATTAGAGGGCTAAGGATACATACTGTTATATACTCCTCCAATGTAGAGATAAGTCTCCTCATAGTAAGATGATTTGTCCACTCCTATTTTCAATGTATTCTAAAAAGATCATGACTATTCTTAAAACAGGAGTGGCACATCCAAACCATATCTGGCTTTGAGTCTCAAGAACTGACGGTTGCCTATAAGAGGAACCCTAACTTATCAAACAGCCTGGTACCATCTGCACTACCGGTTCCACAGAGGAATCCTCCAATGGTAGGTCATTTCAAATGTGGATGCTGTTCTGTTTGTGACCTTGCCCTCACTACTAAAGGTTCGTTTGTCCATCCATTAACGCAGGTAAGATTTCCTTTGAAGGGTTTTACTAATTGCAACTCTGAAAATGTTATTTATTTGATAAACTGTCCATGTGACCTTATATAGATTGGTAAGACAAAGTGCAGTGCAAAGACAAGGATTATTGAACACCGCGGTGCCATCCACTGTTTGTCACGCCTAAGGTCCCTGGTGCGACACTGGTTGGAGGAGTCTCATAGCTCTCTTGACCTGAGTTCCTGGTGTTAAAGCAAGCATGCCTACACTGGAGAGGTTGGGATACCAATAAGACACTCTTGAGATTAGAACAAAGATTGATCTTTGAGATGGGCACCCTATACCCTAGAGGTCTCAACCAGGAAACTGATCTTTCAGTTTTATGACACTGGTGAACGTTTCTCAGTTTGGTCTGCTGGTACATCTGCATTCTCATTCACCCCCTTATGCGTGAGAAGTTTCTAGTGTGGGCCACATTGTCCATTTTTTTATGAATGGGTTCTCTTAGGTGGGGTCCTGTTTTCAATTAATTAATTTATTTATTAAGTTTTCATGTGTGTACCCATGGATCTTTATCTTTAAACTGTGTGCAACCTGATACTTCAATTCTGATGGATTTTAGTTATAGCTGGTTGTTTGTGCCCCCTTTTTATGTATGGGTCGGGTTTTAGGTGGTCTTTTTTTTTACTTATTTATTACGGTTTTTACATGTACACACAGACCTTTGTTTTTAATTTGGTTCTCATTTGTCCTGGACATACTGTAGTGTAGGGTGTCATCAATTGGTATTTTATGGGGGCTTCCTCATTTTTTAAATTTTGTCTTGTGGTCTTATAATTGTATTTGTTTGTGCCTTTGTGTTTAAGTTGGATTTTTATAATTTTTTTTCATCATTTTATTCTCATTTACATGGCTTATGTGGCAGGTATCTTGGGTTGGTCTGTCCAAACAAAGGGGTAGCTGTATGGTCCTGCTCTTTAGATCGATATTAACTTGTCTGTTTTTGGTTTTACATGACAATCACAGCTTTTTGACCCTGTATGGTCCACTTTCTTCTCTGGGCTTTAGATGGCTGTTTTTTTTTATTTCCCTCTGCACTCACCCTTAATTAGTTTTTGTTTTAATTTATGTGAAAATACAAAGCCTCATGAGGGATTCCCAATATGTACATCCTCCCTTTATAGCCACTTCTGTTTTAATGGTTCCCCTTACTCTTCTGTGACTGGTTGTTGGAGTCCACTAACAAACACCTTTTGGTATGGTTTTTATAAGCATTGTGTGTGGCCATACAAAATGTTTTCCTCTTCCTGGCACTCAGGATGGTCGGAGAATGGCAATTCACTATACCAGTGCATAATTCTTGATATAATAAGAATGACTGAGACACACCTTAGGGGCCAAATAGATAATTCTCCCAACTGATGGATATAGTATGATTCGGAGGCTATACCTCAAATGAGCAGTTCTCCAGCGATTTGCACTTAGTGACAACTGATACACTACAACTTATAAAGGTGTTTGATTGGGATACTCCGTTATTCCTATAGAGATACTAACTGTTTTAAAGATGTCACCTTAATCTCCAATTTTTTAAAATTGTGTTATAAACAGCAGATCTGCACCACCGCCTCGTTATGCCTTGAATGATGTCGGAGCTGCCTTGTTTTTATTTGGTACCTTCAGCCGGCGTCTTTGTTTCATTTTGGCTGAGAGCAGCATAGACAGCATCGCTTCAACTGTTATTCGACAGGAGACTGATGGTGAGCTACCCTGTCTTTGTGGTTATACAACTGGAGATCATACAGTTTTAGGGCTCCCAATACTAGGAGGATGCTGTTTGAATTAATGGTTTACATTGTACGAGCACAGAGCACAGAGGGGTTTGAGATTGGTACATCTGACACACTTCTATAGTTACTTGTTGTTTTATAGGTGTAAGACTGGTCTCTTATGAAAGCCTCAGAGTGGCTTTGAATGCAGGTTGCAGGTTGAAAGAATCTGCATAAAATGTGATTATTCTGGCATATTCTTATTATTTCTGATTATTGTAATTTCCTAGGTTTTTTTTTTACCACCGATAAGATTTCCCAATACATCTTTGGGTAAGTCGCCCTAAGGCCAATCGATTTTCAGCTCTACAGTATTATCAAGTCCTATATTCCTTGTTATTACTATTGTCATTTTTTATTCATAATCATTATTCCTTTTAGGCTATATGGACCTGTGTTGTTCGTATGTTTAATGTTTTTAATGTATCTTGGTTTTAACTCCGTTTTATATTGTTTCTTTGTTTAAATATGCATAGATTTTATGTATATATGATTATATGAGTGCTATTTATTTATTTTACTTTCTATAGGTCTGTGTCCCCTGAAGAAGGCTCCTGGCCGAAACACTAGTCGGGCTGACCTCTTTTTTAAAATTTTACATTAAAGGTATCCTTTCATGGTGAATGTATTGCTCTGCTTTTTTTTTGCACTTGACACTGAAGAAAGGGTATCCCCCTTGCTTTCTTTGTAAGTAACTATGCTACAGAATCTGGAATTCCTCCTCCCACAGAAATGTGCTTGCTCTGACAAGAGGTTATTTAGCACTTGCAGAAGAACTTCACATTAAAACAAGCCCCCAAAACAAGAACCTGGCTCCTTAATTGTAAGAAAACCCTATCCCTAAGCTGGGAACACTGCACCACTTCTGGGAACATTTCTATCTTCTGGCAACAAAAGGCAATGGGCCCAATATTCAGCGCCAGCGGTTAGCGCAGCTAAAGTGGCTGGCCACCAGCACTGAACTTTAATTCTGGATATTCAATGCCAGGCCCATATCCAGCCACCAGCATTGAATATCTGGGGTTGACCACAGAACCCAGAAGCTAAAGTAAAGCGCAACATCTGTTGCTTATTTTAGCTGTCTGTCGCTTACAGGGCAGCAGGTTACTATCTCCACTGCCTGGTTAGCAACAGATACAGCATCGGGACATTCCGGGGCAAACCCATTAGCATCGGGAAGTGTAGCGGTGGCACCCACAGATATTCAGTGGCACTAACCGTGTTAGTGTTACTGAGCATCCAGCTCAGCGGCATTTACATGGTTTTCAGATCTGCAAAATGTGTAAACGTTTTGGAATATCCCCCCAATATCTTTAAACTCGTAATAAGTATGAAGCAACTTCATTTTATCAATCTCAGAAGTCAAGGATACCAACAGAGTTGAAATGTAGAGATTTCATTTTAGATGACTCAGAAAAAAAAAAAAAGGGCTGTAAGATTTAAGGCCGTTATAGGTGACAAAACATCAGCTCCTTCCTCTTGCTCAAAGTTCACTACACTATTCTGGGAGACAAAATTGGGGCAATATTCAGCCCTCAGCAGTCAGTATTTTTTTTTTTAAACACCAGCTGCCTGTGAGCCAAAATATGCAGATATTCAGCAGTATCATCTGGATAATGGGTACTGCTGAATATGCGGATAATATGACCATCGTCTGGATAAGTGCAGACATTATCCAGGTAGTGGCAAATTTTAGCTGATATCCAGATAATACTTAGGACAGTTTTTCAGCTGTTCTACGTTATCTGGATAGTTATGCAGATGTCGGCTCTGAAAATCATCACTACCCGTATAATTCGTGTCTCTGCTGCTGGAACAATGGCGCATAGGATTAAGGTGAAAGGGAACAGACCGAGTGAGTAATCTGAGAAAATCTTCCTTTACAGAAAGAATGGTGGATGTGGGAACAGCCTCCCAGCGGAGTGGAGACAACAAGACTGGAATTCAAGAAAGCACGGGACATGAACAGAGGATCTCTAAGGGAAAGAAGGGGATCGAGAGCTTAATAGTTGGCATGGATGGGCAGGCTTGATAGGCTTTATGGTCTTTATCTGCCATCATTTTTTTATATTTTTATGTTAACAATTATGACACCTTGAGAGATCTTATTCCAGCCCAAGGTATTGCAAGCACAAATTGTAAGTACTGGTTACTGATGTGATCCTGCTGTACTACCTTGACCTTTGAAGCTACAAGGGGGCCATTTCCTCTGACACATTTATGAAAAAATGGCTGCAGTGAAATTGGACAACTCAGTGTTAAAATTCAACTAGTCCTGCTCAATGCATTTGAACCAGTGTAGGCTGTAGCCATATAAAAAGTCAAAGGAATGTGAACAGGAAACAAAAAATGTAAAAATTTAAAAAACACAAATTAGAGAGGAGGGATAGGATTTCTTAAGTGATCTGTTGGGATTACAACTGCAGTCTGTTCTTTTGGAACTACACAGACTTGGCCACGCTAAGATGTAGTCTGCACCCAAGGCTTAGGGGACGTTACAAAAGACTTAGCTACAGTAAACAGAGAGGCTCTGGACCCATTGTTTCAGCTGGATCTTATCAGAAGAAAAACACCATTGGAAATGCTTCAATGAGGCCCTGTACCCTGCTAAGCATCTAACCTGGCCTGATCATAAATTGCAAGGAACTGAGATTTTTGGCCAACGGAGGGGAACTCTCATGCAAATGTTCAGTACCTAAAGACACCTTTGAATTTGCTAATTTGGATTCCTGTGCCCTGATAAGTATCAAGATCACACACCAGATTTTGGTTAATGATGGGTCAAGACTTCCGTAAAAAACTTAAAACTTTCCTGTTCACAGAACACTATGTTCACATAACCTAAACATACAATTTCTTCGCCCCCAACCTGACTGATCCGGACTGATCCATATAGACATAAATGATTAAAGAATCGTGGACCGACCCATATGGACACAAATACATAATCTCTCCAAACCACCACAACTACATGTTATTGTGTAAATATACTGATCAAGTTGTAAATAGTTTCTCCCCCTGTTTACTTCAGTTTTAATTATAATGTATCCTGTTCATGTTCTGAGTTTAATGTAAACCGCTTTGATTTAAGGATAAGGCGGTATAAAAAAACAGGTTAAATAAAAATAAAATAAATAAAAGAACAAGGTTGAAGACAAAGGGCTGAGCTTTTGTTTGCCAGAAGATCAGCTGAACACTTTCTGCACGGTATGCATGTCCGCTTGTTATCTGACTTATCTTTCTGTACTGTCAGCAAAGTCCCCTCTCTTTTCAACATCTCACTGAGAACTGCCTTGCCGGAGCAGCTGTTATATGGTACTCTGCAGACATTCCTGAAAGGTAGTGTGCACCACAGATGCTTCTAGCAACTTCCCAGAGACTAAGTGAGAGACATGTGAGCTTATCTTTGTTCATTCTTAAAAATAAATAGTTAGCTAATGCAGAGTTGCTTTTGTACAGCAAGTGAGACTTGTCCAGAGAATGATTTCTTTTACTGCCAGGTCTGGGAATTTGTAAACAGGCAAATAAATCAGCAGAACTATAATTTTACTGGTATAACCCTCCTGAATCTATCTGAATCAAAGAAGGCAGAAACCCTGAGATTTTCTGCACGAGTCCTTACTGCTAGATACGCTGATTTGAGTAATTTAGGGGCTGGTGGACCAGAGTGAGAATATCTAATTTATATACAAATTTATACCCCCTAGAAATCCAATGCTAACAAAATGAAAATTACTCACACTTAAGGAAAACTTCTAGACTGTGGACAATCTTATTGGAGGGGCTCTATAGAAAGAAATGTCTTGAAGTGGCCCTGCACCAACACGGGAAATCCCACACAAGTGACAGTCTCTGTTAGAAAGCACTGCAAACGTTCAGAGTTTATTACAGCACCATGTTGAGCTCCACTGGATAAGGTTACCCAGTAAGGTGACATTTCACTTACCAGATAATGTCCTTTCCTTGAGTCCTGATAGACCAGTTCAGACAAGTGGATTGTGTCTCCCTAACAGCAGATGTGGAGACAGAGAAATATTGAAGACTTCTTATGGCATCATCGTGCCATTATCAGCCTTTGCCTCTAGAGGCGCAATCCTATTATTACTGATCGTTTGCATAGCACTACAAGGCATACGCAGCACTGTACAGAGATATGTAGAAGACGATCCCTGCTCATCAGAGCTTACAATCTAGTCTAAACAGACAACACAACAGCTGTGGGGATAAGGGCATGTCTAGGGGACTGGTAAGGAAACACATAGTTGGAGAGCAGGAGACTAAGCGGATCAGAATTCAAAAGCGGTCTCTAAGAGGTGAGTTTTTAGTCTGCATTTAAAAAGGGCCAGAGATGAAGCCTGATGTACCAGTATTCGTACCCAGGCATATTGTAAGGAATCTCTGACCTCACACAACCTCAGTAAAGATAATGTTCAACGGAACAGGAAGCATAACTATGTACAGAATCAGCATCAAGAGAAGGCCTATCAGAAGTTTATAAGCCTGCAGGGCCAAACACCAGCACAGTAAACCAATATAAGCTCCAGGGGCAGGTCCTGGACTGGTCTAATAGGACTCCAGGAAAGGACGTTATCTAGTAAGTAAAATGTCAACTTCCATATTGTCTTGCTAGATCAGTCCAGACAAGAAGAACATATCAAAGCTTTCAACTCCACTGGGTGGAAAGAAGACACGCTTTTCAAGACCTCTGAGCCAAAGCCATATCCACCCAAGTGTGAACATCCAAGCAGTAATGCTTGACAAAAAAGGAAAGTTATGCCCACGTTGCTGCCCAACAAATGTCAGAGGGGACCTCTGAGCTACACTCCACCCACATGAAGATGCTTGCGCCTGAATGGAATGTGCCGTATTTAGTCTGATGTGCATGGCACTGATGTTCAAAAAGATAAAAGACACACACATATGCCAGGCTGGTAGATCCTATCTTTGCCTTGAGGAGCATGGAAACCACAGCAAGAGAACAGCCCTTACATGTTAAGAGACGCCTCTCAATAGCTAAACAATAAGCAAGAAGAGAGCTGGGTCATCCAGAAGAACCAGCCTTTGAACGCAACAGTTCCTGGGTTGGGGGCAGTCACAGACAGTGCCAGCCCGAGGGTTTCTGCCGCCCTAGGCAGATCTTCTGTGGCGCCCCCCCCCACCCAAAGACTGTGCTGCTGTCTGGCCCACCATGCTGCTACCCCCCTCTGCTGAAGCAGTGGCTGAACTGCTTCAGCCCTGCATCTGGCATTAAAGTGCCCTTGCGCATACATGTACATGGCCTGCCGCTCCTGTCCCCCTCTGAAGCAACTTATGCGGGCATTTTAAAGCCTGCTGCGGCGCTGATGCAGTTGTTCAGCTGCTGCCTCATGGGGGGTGGGGTGGTGGTGAAGAGATGCCGACCATCAGGGTCTACCGCTCTAAGCAACCGCCTAGTTCACCTAGTGTACAGGCTGGCCCTGGTCACAGAGGTGGTTCCTGAAGGATTTCTATCAGGTTTCCGAACCACGGCCTCTGTGGTCAATCCGGTGACACCAGGACAACACAGCCCAGATACCACTCTACGTATCAAAGCAACATCCCATGAGTGGCCACAGAGGAACTACGTACAGCAGGCAGTGCTTTGGCCAGGGCTGAACTAGGGCATTAACACCCTCAGAGCCTGCTTCCCTGCTGCAACTGATGAATCTGCATGTTTTGACAATGGATCAAGTCACCATCAGGTCCATCTCAGGACAGCCTCAGATGCACCGAATTTGCTGAAATGTGACCCAACTCAGTTCCCACTCTCTGGGATTGAGAAGTTGGCAACTAAGGAAGTCTGCCTCCACACTGCTGATACTGGCAATGTTTTGTGCTGATAGAGTTAGGAGGTTCCTTTCCCAGGAGTCATCATCTCCATGCCCCCTTGCTGACTGACATATGCCACTGCCATGGCATTGTCAGAGTACACCTGGACCGCTCTACCCTTGACTAGAGTCCAGAAGTGCAAAAGGGCTAGACAAATGGCCCTTACCTCAAGACAGATGATGGACCACACTGACCCCTGGCTGTTCCAATGGCCTGAGCTGTCCAGTTCTCACAAAGGGCTCCCCTGACAAACAGGCTGACATCCGTTGACAGCAGAAGACAGACGTGATTGCCCAGTGGCATATCCTTCCTCAGATACTGTGGCTGTTGCCACCACTACAGGCTAGACACCACTTCTGGCTGGAGGGAAGCCTGACCTCGAACCTCTGAGAGCTTGGAGACCCCTGAGTCTGCAAGAACCTCTGAAGCAGCCTCATATGGGCTTGTGGCCATGACACCAACTCGACTGCTACCACCATGAAACTGAAAAGCTGTAGATAATCCCTAGTAGCCTGCTGAGACCGGAAGGCTGCCAGCTGGGCCAACAGCTCCCCCTCCCTCAGACAGGAAGACTGCCTATCCGAGTATCAAAATGCGCTCCCAGGTATTCCAGCAATTGGGAAGACTCCAAATGGCTCTTTCCACAATTGATCACCCGGCCTAGACACAAGGGCGTGCACCACACAGGTAGAAACCAGAAACGCTTTGGATTGTGACCTGATCCAGATAAGCCAATCGTCCAGATATGTGTGAACACAGATCCCTTGGTGCAGCAGCCGCCACTACCATGACTTTTGAAAACATCCTTGTGGCAGTAGAGAGGCCAAGGGAAGAGCAGCAAACTGAAAATGAGAGCCAAGCACAGTGAAACAGAGAAAGCACTGTTGATCCTCTTGGACAGAAATGTTAAAATAAGTTTTGGCTAAATACAGAGATGCAAGGAAATCCTCGCAGCATATTGCCTAGATTACTGCCCATAGTCTCTCCATCTGGAAGTGTAGGGTGCACAGGTGAAAACTGTCTCCTTTGAGGACAAGGATTGGCTAAAAAGAAAAGTCTTTTTTCAGCATCGCTCAGAAAGGAAAACTGGCACCACCACCCGCAGACAGAGCTACCTTTCTAACCTGATTTGAATGGCAAGCCTCTTGGCCGCTGAACCATAAGGGGAGACAATGAAGGCATCCGGGATAGGCTCTCTGTATTCCAGAACACAGCCGTAGTTTATGGTCTAGCGCCATGCGATCCTTGGTGATCTGGACTCACTCATGGTAGAAAAGGCACAGCCTGCCTCCCCCTGGAGGTGTACTAGAATGGACCCCCCCCCCAATCCATCATCGTGCTCAATGGGAGGTGGCAGAATCCCGGAGCCCATGAGAGGACTACGTCCAGAACTGAAAACCAGAACAGGAGGGTTTTCAAGGTTGGTACCTATAGGTGTCCCAGACCCCAAGGAGTCCGAGCAGCATGAATGAAGAAAAAACAGGTGCATGTTGAGGATGACGCTGTCCCCGTACCCTTCCCAGGTCCTTTCAGCCTATGTTTTGGGAGGCAATTAAGTTAGGACTCACCCAAGTCCTTAACCAACTTTTCCAAGTCAGCCTCAAACAAAGGTTTCCCTTTAAATGCTAGCTGAGTCAACCAGTCCTTGGAGGACATATCCATAGTCACATCATCAACAGGGCAATAGCCACCAAGTGGCAAGATCATACATAGCGTCCGACAGAAAGGCTGGTGGCGTCTCCAAGAGGACTAATATCCTCTGGCATGAGGGGCAAAATCCATTGGAGATGGGCTTGGTGTGCTGAACCACATGGTACAGTCCACCTCTGGCAGGGCATGAAGCTTTTGGCACACACTCAGCACCTTTGCTGGGGAGTCAAGGAAGTCCCACGCTGAATGGATCATGCTTTTGATAACCTCCAGAAAAAGGAATGCCAGACTTCTGAACTCCTTGCATGAGGGGATGGATTTGTGCTGCCATTGGAGGGTTGGTCAAATGCAGAGCGTACCACACTTGAACAATCAGAGCTGCAAGTTTGTCCTTCCTGATTAGGTGGATGATACCAGCTTCATCGTGGATCTTCTGAAGGAGAAGATACCTCTTTTCTTCCAAGGTGGAATTATCACCCAAGATGGGACTAAACTCCAGGACTCAGCCAAAGGACAGTTGATCAGACTTCCCAGATTCCAATCTCCCTCCACCAAGATAGTCTAAAAGGCAGCCAGGCTTCGACTCGCCACCTGCCCCTCATCTTCCGAGCAAGTGGAAAGAGATCGAGAGGACCTCCAGGGTCTGAGGTGCCATGGCAGAAAGACCAAGCTTGCTGCAGAAAGAAGAATTCTGGGAGCTCCCTGCTAGGCATATGGCCCCCAATCTCAAGGGAAACAGCAGTGGCCAGACCCTTACGAGAATGGGAGTGGCGAGAATAATGTGCACTGGAGCTCAAAGCCTATTGGTCATCCTTTTTCATGGTGTCATCTGCCACCTCCTGCAGTGAGGACATAAGGCCAGGTCACCCATGTCTCCTCGCTGCCAAAGGAGGAACAGGCCCCACTCAAGAGCGCATCAAACTTCCATGCAAGAATTGCAGAAAACAAATTTTAGCAACAAGACCTTCCACTTTCCGCAGACCAAGCAGCATTTCCTAGAAGTCTGCATATGAATTTTGACTGCCACAGTAGCTAGGCAATACAGGTTCAAGGCATGCCAAATGGCAAAATGCTCTATGCGCTAAGGCTACGCAACAGTACCAGCATGCGCTAGAGCTGCGTGGGCAGTAATAGCGTGCACTGGGGCTGCACAGCAAGAACTGCATGCTACAGACGCATACCAGGGGAAGCACAATCAGCATGCACAGGAAGTTGGGTCAAGGTGAGAAACATTGATACCACACTGACGGGAAGCCCAATCTGACTTACGCCCCACCAATGGACAAGGTCGGGAGGCCCCACAAAGAAGGACAGACAGGCAGAGGCTTAGTTTTGCTACTCATCAAATCTGTGCAGGGCTCAGTAAAGCATAGTTACTTACTTGTAACAGGTGATCTCTGGGAACAGCAGGAATAAGTCTTCACATATGGGAATCGTCGGTACCGACGGAGCCTGCGCGGGAACGCTCCCCAGCGTCCAAAAGGAAAGCTTTTGGGAGAATCCCACAGCGCCTGCGCGCTGCCCTCCCGCCTTTCCTAACCGCCTCTCTCTCCAGTTCGAGTTTTAAAGCTGAGACAAAGAGAGAGAGAGGAAAGGAAAGAAAGATAGAGAGATACAACTCCTAGGGGAGGTGGGTGGGTTGTGAAGACTTATTCCTGCTGTTCCCAGAGATCACCTGTTACAAGTAAGTAACTGTGCTATCTCCAGGAACAAGCAGGAATGAGTCTTCACATATGGGGACTCCCCAGCTAGAGATGCCTGGGAGATCACCCAGGTTGTGAGTCCCTGGGAAGGGCTCTACCTCCACCCATGAATCTCAGGCATCCAGCCAGGGATGGAGGGTAGGAGTTGGTTAGGTATGGAACAGGTGTTTGAGAACAGCCTGACCAAACAAGGCATCCCGGCGGGAGTCCTTGTCCAAGCAGTAATGGGCTGTGAAGGTATGAACCGAGGCCCAGGTGGCCGCTCGACAGATTTGGTCGATGGACACAGAGTTTAGATGAGCCATAGAAGCTGCCATGGCCCTCACATTGTGAGCTGTGACATGGCCCTCCAGAGAAAGATTCTAACTCTGGTAGGCGAAAAAAATACACTGAGCAATCCAATTGGATAGAGTTCTCTTAGAGACTGGAAGTCCTAAATGAGAAGGATCAAAAGCAACAAAGAGTTGAGAGGACTTTCTATGTTGCTGTGTCCTTTGTAAGTAAAAAGCGAGAGCTCTTTTACAATCCAGGGTATGAAGATTCCTCTCTGCACTTGAAGCATGAGGTCCTGGAAAAAAGGCAGGTAAATAAACCACCTGGTTCAAATGAAAAGGTGAGACCACTTTAGGCATAAAGTGTGGATTAGTCCTAAGGACTACCTTGTCATGATGGAACCTTGTATAAGGAGGATTAGCTACCAGGGCTTGCAGCTCACTGATGCGGCGAGCTGAGGTGACTGCAATGAGAAAAATAACCTTCCAGGAAAGAAATTTCAAGGAGGTAGTGGCTAAGGGTTCAAAAGGCGGCTGCATAAGCTGGCCAAGAACCAGATTCAAGTCCCATGCCACTGGAGGTGGTCTGATGGGAGGTTTAGTCAAAAGAAGGCATCTCATGAATCTTGCTATAAGAGGATGAGAGGAAATAGGTTGTCCATTGAGAGGTTTAAGGGATGCTGCAATAGCACTCAAATGGACTCTCACTGAATTCGTTTTAAGGCCTGCATGGGATAAATGCAGCAAATACTCTAGTAAAGAATTCAGAGGTATTGCAAGAGGGTTAAGACCATTCTCTGCACACCAAATGGTAAACCTTTTCCATTTAAAAGCATAGGAATGTCTAGTGGAAGGCTTTCTGGAAGCATGAAGGATATCCTTCACTTGCTGAGAAAGATGCAATCTTGAAGGTCTAGGTCTTCAGCAACCAGGCTCTGAGGTGAAGAGACTGGGGATTTGTGTGCCACAACGTTCCCTCCTCCTGGGACAGGAGGTCTGGAGCAGATCCCAAGTCCAGGGAGGGAGCTTGGGAGAGATGCAGAAGTAGAGGGTACCACACTTGGCGTGGCCAATGTGGTGCTATGAGGATCATAGAGCCCTTGTCTCTCTGAAGTTTGAAGTGTGTCTTGGGAATTAAGGGAATGGGTGGAAAGGCATAGAGGAAGTCTTGCCCCCAATGAAGGAGGGAGGCATCCCTGGCCTGAACTCCCTGACACGGAATCCTGGAACAGAACTGGGGAAGTTTGGCATTCCATGGACTTGCAAAGAGGTCTATGTCCGGGGTTCCCCAAATCCGGAAGATCCTGGCTATCTGGTCCCCATGGAAGGACCATTCGTGTGGAAGCAGAACTCGACTGAGTCTGTCTGCCCAAGAGTTTTGAACTCCTGGAAGATACACTGCTATGAGATGAATTTGATGCTCTCTGGCGAAGGCCCACAATCTCAGAGCTTCGTTGCAAAGCGACAGAGAGCCAGTCCTGCCCTGCTTGTTCACGTAGAACATGGCTACTTGGTTGTCCGTGTGGATAAGGACTGTCTTGTAGCTGAGCAGGGTGTGGAAGACTCTGAGAGCTAGAAAAATTGCTCTGAGCTCTAAGAGGTTGATATGTAGAGATATCTCCTGTAAAGACCAGATGCCATGAGTGGAGAGATCTTGAAGATGAGCTCCCCAACCTCTTGGAGAGGCATCTGTTATAAGGGTTGCTTGGGGTAACACCTGTTGAAAGGGGGACCCCAGCAACAGATTTTGGGTGGACTTCCACCACTGGAGGGACCAAAAGAGGCGACTGGAGGTTGCTATTTTGTCTGACAGGCAACCTGATGCCTGGGTCCATTGGGTGGACAGAGTCCACTGAGCTGCCCTCATGTGAAGTGGATGCCATGTGGCCTAGCAGTTGTAACATCTCTCGAGCAGTTAAATGGGATTTTAACTGAATTTGTGAGGCTAACTGGACCAAGCGTAGGCAACGGGCCTGGGGAAGGTAGGCCCTTGCAGTTGTGATATCCAGTAAGGCCCCTATGAACTCTAGAGACTGAGTAGGGGTGAGATGGGATTTTGGAAAGTTTATTACAAGTCCCAGATACTGAAGGATACGCCTTGTGCAGGATAGAGAAGTCTGGGCCTCTGACTGGGATGGAGCTCGGATGAGCCAGTCGTCCAGATATGGGAATACGAATATCCCTAGAGTGCGTAGAAATGCAGCTACTACTGCCATGCATTTTGTGAACACCCTTGGTGCAGAGGCCAGACCGAAAGGAAGCACTCTGTATTGGTAGTGCTTCCCTTGATAAAGGAACCGAAGGAACCTTCTGTGTGTTGGATGGATGAGGACATGGGTGTACGCATCCTTGAGGTCTAGAGAGCAAAGCCAATCCTGACTCTGAAGGTATGGAAGGAGAGTACCGAGAGAAATCATCTTGAATTTCTCCTTGCATAGAAACTTGTTCAATTCTCTGAGATCTAATATGGGTCTGTAGCCCCCTGTTTTCTTTGGAATAAGAAAGTAGGGGGAGTAGAACCCTGAGCCCTGTTGAAGAAGGGGTACTTCTTCTACTGCCCCTTGGGCAAGAAGGGTAGTGATCTCCTGACCCAGAAGGTCGAGGAGAGATGTCTGGGAATTGAACTGTCTCATCATGGTGTGAGGAGGAAGGTTTAAGAAATGAAGCTTGTACCCCTCCCTTATGATGGAGAGGGTCCATTGCTCTGCTGTGATTTGTTCCCATCTGGGAGCAAAGTAAGCTATCCTTCCTGGAATGGTGAGAGGTTCTGGTTGTTGTAGAGCCAGAAAGGCTAAGCTCTCTAGTTGTAAGTCAAAGGCCCTGAGGAGGCTGAGGCTGTTGGGCAGTAGCAGTCCTTGCAGCCTTAGGCTTGGCCTGTTTTGGTTGTTGCTGTCTCTTTGCAGCAAAACGACCTGCAGAAGAGGACTGCTGACCATAAGCAGAATAATATTTCCCTTTTTTGGGAAAAAAACCTTTTTGAACAACCTTTTCTTAAAAGGAGCAGAAGTAGACTTTGAAAGTCTATCTAAAGCAGAATTTTCAGCATCCATTTGGGTGGCCTTTGCTTGCCAATCTTTGCCAAAAAGATTTTCACCTGTACAAGGAAGATTTCCTAGTCCATCTTGAACCCAAGGTTCCAAATCAGAAGCTTGTAACCAAGCAACTCTGCGTGCACCTATGGCAATGGCCGAGGCTCTGCTGGCACCTTCAAAAGAGTCAAAGGCTGCATGGTTGGAGAATTTGGAAATATCCTGGGCATGTTTGAGCCAGGTGAGGAATTCTTCCCTTTTATCTTCTTGAAGAAAAGGAGATAAAGTTTGCAGGTGATCTGTAACTTCTTTTAGAAACATCCCCATATAGAGACTATAGGAGTTGATTCTGGCAACAAGCATACTAGCTTGGAAAATTCTCCTGCAAAAGGCATCTAAGGTTCTGCATTCCCTTCCTGGAGGAGCAGAAGAGTGCCTCTTTGTACTCTTTATCTTCTTCATAGCAGACTCCACCACAATGGAGTGGTGAGGAAGCTGAGTCTTATGGAAGCCAGGACAAGGAGGAACATGATACATGGTGTCCAACCTGCGAGAATGAGGGGAAGTGGTGAGAGGAGTCTCCCATATGCCCAACATGTGATCATAAAGAATCTCATGTATTGGTAAAGTGGCTGCCTCTTTAGGAACCTTAGGATATTGTAAAATATCTAATTTTTGGCTCTAAGCTCTGTCTCAGGGGCCACTGAGATGGAAAGGCCCCTGGCTACTTCCCTAATGAAGTCTTGAAAAGACAAGTCTTCTGGAGGAGACATTCTCCTTTTTGGAGAAGAGGGCTCCTGAGGATGAATTACCGATGCTTCGACAGAGACCTCTGATTCATCAGAGTCTTCAGAGGAATCGAAGTATCGCCTATCTGGATGCTCCTGAAGAGCCCGATACGCGTACCGGGTGGTATCGACATCGGGAGTGATCGGTACCGATTCGGTACTGATGGGCATCACAGAAAGGTGTACCGCTGCAGTTGACCCCGAAGCGGATATCGATGCAATCGGTACCGGCACCGGAACCGATGTCGGTACCGGTGTCGGAATCGGTACCTGCAACGAAGTTTGTTGCGGTACCGAAGGCGTCGCAGCTTGTATGAATGCCGTGATGGCACGCTGCATGGTCAGGATATTCAACCAATGTCTGGATGTCGGTACCAGTGGGAACCACCAGTACCCCAGAACATGGCAACAGGTGATCGGTTGAGGCCGAGCCATCGATGTCAACCTGTGACCCCATAGATAAAGCTTTGGAAGCCATAAGCAGGATAGTATCTTCCCTTTTTAGAAAAAGTTGGCTTTTTGAACAATCTTTTCTTAGCAGGAACAGAGGTAGACTTTGACAGTCGATCCAAAGCAGAGTTCTCAGCATCCATCTGAGTGGCCTTTGCTTTCCAATCCCTGCCAAAAAGGTTTTCACCTGTACAAGGAAGATTTCCCAGTTCATCTTGGACCCAAAGTTCCAAATCAGAGGCTTGTAACCAAGCAATTCTGCGTGCACCTATGGCAATAGCCGAGGCTCTGCTTACACACTCAAAAGAGTCAAAGGCTGCACGGTTGGAAAATTTTGAAACATCTTGGGCATGTTTAAGCCAAGTGAGAAATTCCTGCTTTTTATCTTCTGAAATAAAAGGGGCTAAAGTCTGCAGATGATGTGTGACTTCCTTTAGAAACATCCCCATATAGAGACTATAGGAGTTGATTCTGGCAGCAAGCATATTAGCTTGGAAAACCCTTCGGCCAAAAGCATCAAGGGTCCTGCATTCACGTCCTGGAGGATTAGATGAGTGTCTCTTTGCACTCTTTATTTTCCTCATGGCAGACTCTACCACAATAGAGTGGGTGAGGAAGCTGAGACTTATGAAAGCCAGGACAAGGAGGGACACGGTACATGGTGTCTAATCTACGAGAATGAGGAGAGGTGGTAAGAGGAGGCTCCCACATGCTCAACATGAGATCATAGAGAATCTCATGAATAGGTAAAGTGGCTGCTTCTTTAGGAGCCTTAGGATAATGCAAAATATCCAGTTGCTTGGCTCTAGGGCTCTGATTCAGGGGCCACCGTAATGGAGAGGCCCCTGGCCACTTCCCTAATGAAGTCCTGAAAAGACAAGTCTTCTGGAGGAGACATTCTTCGTTTTGGAGAATCAGACTCCTGAGGAAGAAGTAACGGTGCCTCGACAGAAGCCTCCGACTCATCAGAGTCTTCGGCGGAATCGAAGTATCGTCTGTCTGGATGCTCCTGTAAAGCCCGTTACGCGTACCGAGTGGGATCGACATCGTGAGTAAGCTGTACCGATGGGCATCATAGGACAGGGTACCGTTGCAGTCGAAACCGAGGCCGATGTCGATACAATCGGTACCGGCACCGGGAACGATGCCGGTGCCGGAACCGGCAACGGAGATTGTTGCGGTACCGGAGGCGTTGAAGCCTGCATGAACGCCGTTAGGGTGCGCTGCATGGACAGGATGTTCTGATCCATCGACGCCACCAGAGTCTGGATGTCAGTACCAGTGGAAGCCACCGGTACCCAAGAACACGGCAACAGGTGATCGGTCGAGGCCAAGCCATCGATGTCAACCTGTGACCCCATAGACAATGCTTTGGAAGCCGGAACTTCCCGCCGGTGTAATTTTGCCGGTGCGGAATCCTCGAGGACAAGCCCGGAGGCATCTCGATGCTTAGAGGGAGATTTGCCCTTCGAGGTCCGGCTAGATTTATGTTTGGTTACCTGAGATCCATGGGAGGAAGAAGCAGCCCTGGAAGACGTCGATGCCACCGAGGCTGCATCAGAGGGAAACAGGGTACTGAGCTTAGCTGCTCAGTTCTGCCGACCTCTTTTAGACATCATGGTACAGGACACATAATCCGTGATGGAATGGTCAGGACCCAAACATTTTAGACACCAGTCATGGGTGTCGGTGACAGAAATAGTACCGCCACACTTCGTGCACTTCTTGAACCCAGAAGCGGGCTTCTCCATGAGTTGAAAATATGTTCAGGCCTAAGGCCCAAACCGAAAATGCACAGCTGAAAAAGTTTTTTTTTTTTTTTTAAAGAAAGAAAAGAAAAGACCGGCGGTACCGGTCTGACGTCGAAGAAGGCAGACGCGACACAGAAAAATAAAGAAAAAAATAAAGAATTCTTCTGCAGTGACAGGAACACGACCTGCTGGCTCCGCGGAAAAGAATTACTGGAGAGAGGCGGTTGGGAAAGGCGGGAAGGCAGCGCGCAGGCGCTGTGGGATGCTCCCAAAAGCTTTCTTACTGGACGCTGGGGAGCGTTCCCGCGCAGGCTCCGTCGGTACCGACGATACCCATATATGAAGACTCATTCCTGCTTGTTCCTGGAGATGGGTGGTTATTCACAAGTGAAATTAATCTTTCCTTCTTCAAGCTTCCTTTGTTTAGATTTCATCAGAGCTGAAAAACTTGCATCCACCATCTGCTGGAGACAAAGTAATACTGGGTTGTGCCCCTAGAGGCACATGCTGATAATGGCACAATGTCATAACAAGCCTCTAGAATGTTTGTCTCCACATCTGCTGGTAGGGAGACACAACCTACTTGTGTGGACTAATCTAAAAGGATGATATGGAATGAGAACTTATATTGTTTGTCCTCTGAAAAAAAAATTTTTTTTAGTCTTACAGCCCCGCCCCCCCCACCACCTAAATATCATAATAGGTAAAATGGATGTATTTTTACCTGGATGGCTATCTGGCCATTTGGCAAATCCACCAACTATTCGATCCTGAGTTGACATGATAAAATTTCTGTTTTTTTCCAAATCTGTATACTGGAATATATTCAATAGCTGAAAAAAATCAACAAATCTAGTGATGCATGCAAATATTTATTGTGATTTGACAATGGTGCAGCAAATACAGGAGGTACTAAAACCCCACATACCTCTCACCCAGCATATATATCTCTATGCACTCAACACACACTGCAACAATAATTGCTTCTAGACAACAATTGTTAAATGTAACTGCTGAACCCATCCATTCTGCAACTATGTAGCTGTATATAACTGAGAAGTTAAATGTATTCTGTATACCACATGTAATCCTTCAAGTTCTAACTCCCTGTTCTATGTAAAGCTTGTTGCTTTAACTGTTATATGTAAACCGCTTTGAATTGATGATAAAGCGGTATAGAAAATCTGTTAAATAAATAAAATAAAATACATAAATAAATACTACCTATTTTAAAAGTCTCACTGACGCATACAAATCACATATGAATAAAAGAGCCAACAATACCACAGATGATGTCCTAAAACAGGTGCACATATACATCTTTAAGTGCAACTTATCCCATGTGAGAAGGTAGACAGGCATGTAAAGAGGAAGGAACAGAATGAAAATGATACTGTTACTGTTCTTCTATGATAGAAGCAGTAAATATTTAACCTCACAATCTAAACAGTGGGCTTTTGGTGAGACAGACACATTCAACATCTGCCTACTTACCATGAAATAAAAAGTATAAGAAAGTTACTAGAAGTTTTTAGAGCGGCCCCTCTCTGCAGGTGCGTGTATTCCCACCTGCCGCCAGCATGACTTTTCTCCTTAGCCTGGTAACCAGCTAAAGTACAGTAAAACTCCAATGGGAGGTGGGAAGGTTGTGAGGACTTACCTTGCTGTCAAACACCTGCTACAGATGAGTAACTTTTTTTTCTGTGAAAAAGCAGGATAAGTACTCACATATGAGGCTACCAGCTGCCTCAAAAAGAAAAAGGGATAAACTGGAGTGTTGCAGCTGGCAGACACCTGCTAATAGGACAGGGTTTTTTTGTTGTTTTTTTTTTTTAAGGCAACAGGGGTTTAGATAGATTCAACAAAAGTGAGGCAGGACAGAACAAAAGAAAAATGGGTCCAAGGGGGACGGAGTTTAAGTCTAATCCCTGAATGGATTCTGAAGTACAGATAATTTGCGGTCGTGTTGGGAATCCTTTTCCAAACAGTAGTGCGATGTGCAGTGTGAACCATGTCCAAGTTGCAGCCTTGCAAATCCCTTCTATGGAGGCTGAGCTCCAGTGGGCCACCAACATTATTTATTTATTTACCAAGGCTTATATACCGCTTAGTCTAAAAGTAAAAGCGATTTACAAAATTAAAAAAAAAAAAAAGCCAACATGGCTTTACATAGAATAATGGTTTAGACATTATGAGGGAGAAAAGACCTCAGTAGCATACAGAAGCTAACAATCAAAACCGCTTCTCTATAGAGAATCAGCTAAAAACCAACATGTCAAGCACTACCATTATCGGTCATAAAAAAACACCCAATGTGATATACATTTATTATTATTTAATCAATTCAAACAGCAAGAATATGGCAAACAGACTGTACTTAGCTGCTTATATCACATTTGAAAATGCCTCCACGCCAACACTCAGTGTTTCACTTCTGCTTCCTCAGAAATTAGGACATCTACAAATGTTCATCAGCCTAAACACTAATAAATTAAATGTATATCACCACTCAAAGTTAACATACACCCCGCAAACATCCTAAGCATTCTAATACTCATTCTAAATACTACAATGTATATAGACATAAGGACAAGTTAAAGAGATACAACATAACCTTCCCAATGAAACTTCATTCCATTAAACCAAACCGGCAATATAACACTATTAGTAATATATGATCTTATCTTATATTCGCACACAAAACAGAGGGGAATACAAAATAAATCAGACTGTATCCTTGGCAGGGCAAATTTGCTCGTGCCATGGAATTCCTTGCAAACATTCACACACAAACTTATGCAACACTTCATCCGAACGTGCTTATGCAAACAAAACAGAAAAAGGGTGAGGCGGCAGTTAACACCGCAAAATAAAAAAAAAGGTTACTTGCATAGGAGAGAAAATAGTCTTTCATACTCAATAGGCTTAAATCTATACTGAGAAGGATGCAGAGTATGCATCTTTTATACCCGATCAGGCAGTGATGCAGATAACAACCAGAAACGCCCCTACATTCATACCTAAGAGAACTCACAAAAAATACCTCTCCTACAAAATACAATGCAGTTGATCTATCCAGTCAGCTATAACTTACAATCACACAGCACAGATCAGACACATATCACCACCCACTAAAGAAATAGCCAAAACAAATGTACGGATCAAAACCCACCACACTCCCCTCCCTACTCAGTAAAATCTTGCAGTGTTTTAAGAGCTACTACTAGCATAACTTCCATTCCATAGACTCATTCAGGCCATTTGGTTCAACTGACCCCAAGTGAAAAATCCATTGTTGTACTTTGCGAACAAGGGTCTTACTACAGTCACTCCTCTGAGGGGACAAAGGAACAGGATCAATAAATAAACATCATAACTCACTGAAATCATGATCGAGAGCCTTACAATATTTCACAAGTGGGGCACCCTCTATCATGTTTCACCTTACTCCGATTATCGATTAAATGAGTCCAGAACTGATACTGTCTCTTACCCACATAGGGTAGCCCGCAGAGGCACAAAATAATGTAAACTACAAAAGAACTAACACGCGTGGTAGGTGAAATTATTATTATTATTTTTTTTAATTCTTTATTTTGCATTTTGATTGACAAAACAAAACAGCAAGACTTCCATGTACAGCATCTGCAGCTACATTCTCGTATTGATACAAAAACATAACCTTAGCTGCCCCTCGACTTATACATATTCATTTTACATATCTACCAACTAAGTAGAAAACTAACAGAAGATAGAAGAACCAATTCTGTGACGAGCACCACCCCAGTAAGGACCAGCTACCTACTTCTCAAACAGGAACCTTACATGTCGAGGGCATCCCATTTATTTAATTTCGAACGGAAGGAAGGATAGCAAGATGCATACGCTTTCTCGCAGGCCTGGTGGAAGCAAACAGTATTCCACCAGTAGTCAACAGTCAGGCTCTCGAAATTCTTCCAGTGGCTCAGTATGGCTTTCAAAGCAAGGCTTAGCAACAAGTCAAAGACTACAGTATTGTGCTTTTTCAGCTTGGAAACCCCAGCCAAGGACTTATAAACAACAATACGATATGTCAGCGATGTGTTCAGCTCTAATAAATTATTTTCTGCAAGGACTCCCACAATCCACCCTAAGTTCTTTACAGCTTGCTATGAACACTGCTGCAAGGGTTCTACAAGGAGCGCCCAGGAGTGAACATGTTACACCTATCCTCAAGCAACTCCATTGGCTCCCTATACAAGGCAGGCTCATGTTCAAAACCTTGATTCTCACTTACAAGGCCATCCATGGTCTATCAGCCAACTCACTCACTGAGCTCATACAAACTATACCACCAAACAGATCGAGAAGACAAGTAGCACTAAACTCTCTAATAACACCAAAAGCCATAACAACATGCAGCCAATCAACTGCGAACAGAGCTTTCATGTTTAGCGCTCCAAAATGCTGGAACTCCCTACCACCTGACATCCGTGAAATAACCGACCTAGCCCAGTTCAGAAAGGCCCTTAAATTTAACCTATTTATCAGGTACTACCCTATATGAAGTGCAAGATAATAGTCCCACCACAAATTTAACCACAGTTTTCTCCTGATCCTAGCACTCCTGCTAACTTATGTAAACAGCTCTATCATGTAATCGATTTATGTAAAATCATTTTTATTGTTTTTCCATATACAAACAAACAGTGACTGAGTCCCTCCCAACCAGGGAGGTCCATCATGCGACTAAACCAGAACAAGTAAAAAGGCTAACAGAGAAATATAGAAAAGTATTCAACTGCAGGGTACCCCCCGCTCGGGAAACGCCGTACAGGAAAGTAACAGTCAGAAAAGGGGGGTAACCCCTAACCGTTTCAGCTATATACTCGAGATCCCTGATGGACCCCAAAACAAAAGCAGATTCACAGGGGTCTGACCCAAACAACAATAATAAAACATAAGAGCAAATCCACCCCACCCAGACTCCCCCGGCCCCCCCCATCTCCCCTCCACCCACCCTATGAGCCCCCCCCCGCCCCTAACTTCCCCAAGCCCTACCACTTACCCCAAGAGAGAGACCACGAGAACCACTCCCAGCTCGTCATACTGGCGTATCCAATACTCACCCCCCTGTCAAGGCCCCTAAAGCGCGAGACTCCCAGGGCAGCCCTCTGAATGCTCATCTGAGACCCACTTAACAGAGCCAAACAGGGGCTCCCAAATTGCTTGGAATCGTTCCCAGGGCTTAGGCCCAAGCAGTTTGGCTGTGCGACACTCCATCTGCATTAAGTCTCGCAGTTGGCGTTCCCATTCCTCCAAACTCGGTCCCAACTCAGACAGCCAATGGCGTAAAATACAGCGCTTGGCCACTAAGAAACCTTTCTCATAAAGCTTGCGATGGGGTTGCGCACCCTGGGCCCCCGGGCAAGCCAGGTGGAACAAGCACCAAAGCGGGTGAAGGGGAAACTGTACTCCTGTCCAATGACCAATGTTTTTCCCAACGCCCTCCCAAAATAATTGAATAAGGGGACAGGACCAAAATCTATGTAACAAGGTTCCCACCTCCGCCTTGCAGAGACTGCACACATCCACCGACACGATACCCATCCGTTTCGCCCGCACCTCCGAGATATAAGCCCGCCACAACAACTTAAATTGCAATTCACGGTAGCGCACAGCCTCCACCAGACCCTTGAGCTGCCGAAAAGCCTGTCCCAGAGTCTCCACTGTAAGGCCTTCTAGCCCATCGTTCCTCCAGCGGGTCACCAGAGGAGACAAACATTGCAAAGTTGCCGGGAGAGCCAACTCAGCCCGCAGCGCACTGGCAGACGTAGACTCCTGCAGCCGGCCCATCAGTAGCCAAAGACTAGTTGTTCTAGACCAGGGCGATCCATCCCTTGCCACGCTAGCCACATAGTGGCGAGCTTGCAGATAAAAATAGAAGGTTGACCTCTGCAAATGATAACGCCCACATAATTGCGTGAAGGAATCTAATTGGTCGGAGGCCTCCATCCGCAGCTGTCCCAAGTATTCCACTCCGGCACGCTGCCAGGCCCGAGCCACTCCCCCCCTCTCTGCCAGGCACAAAGCTACGGTTCCCAAGCAAAGGAAGGCAGTCCGTGGTCGACCAACGCTGCCCACGAGAGCGACAGACAATTCGCCAGACCAATCAAAGCGTCCGTAAGTAAGTCGACTCCTTCCAAAACGCCGGTAGCGACGAGCCCCCGCAGTGCAGCAAGTACACGCGATGCCAGGATTCGGAGACCTGATCGAGAAGAGATATCGGGAGGCGCTCCTCGCTACCCATGACTAGATCGCTTACCCTGCGCGCTAGATAGCTAAGATTATAAGTCCTGAGGGAGGTCCAACCCACACCCCCCCTCACTTGCCGGGCGCATAAGCGCTGCCAACGCTATCCGGGGCCGCTTCGACTGCCAAATAAACCAACCCAACCGTTTATGCAGCTCCATTAAGTCTCTCCGAGTTACCCACAAAGGCAGTTGCCGTAAGAGGTAAAGCCAACGCGGCCATTCCACCATTTTCACTAGGGCTATCTGGCCCATGAGAGAGAGCGGGAGAGCCTTCCACTTCTGCAGATTAGCGATCGTGGACAGCAGGAGAGGCCGAACATTGACCTCATAGAGACTCCGGGGATGTGCCGGGATGTGGACACCCAGGTACCGAATGGGTCCAGATGCCCAAGTTAGTGGAAAGACCCCCGACCACGTTGGACGCGACCTATTATCCACGTCCAAAACCAGGGACTTCAAACGATTAATGCGGAGTCCCGAAAAACTACCAAAGCTTTCAATAAGGCGTAGGGCCTCTGGCAAAGACTTCTCAGGATCAGTAAGGCAGAGTAAAAGATCGTCTGCAAAAGCACTTACCTTAATGCCCCCCCCACGCCATTTGATACCCTGTATAAGGGGCGACTCGGCTATGGCAACTAACAAGGGTTCCAACTGGAGAACATACAATAGTGGGGAAAGAGGACACCCCTGCCGCGTCCCCCTGTGTAAGGCAAACGGTTGGGAGGACCCCCCTCCTGTGTCAACAACTGCTCGGGGATCAGCGTAGAGTGCCCGGATCCATTGTGGGAACTGCCCCTGAAAACCAAAATTCTGTAGGGCTGCGAACATATAGTTCCAAGAGACCCGATCAAACGCCTTTTCCGAGTCCAAGCTGGCGAGGATCAATGGTTCGCGATGAAGCAGACACTTCTCAATTCCCAAGAGCACCCTGCCAATATTATTCGAAGCCTCCCGCCCCTTGACGAAGCCCGCCTGATGGCTCCCGATCAAGGCTGGTAGAAACAATTGAAGCCGGTTCGCCAGGACCGAAGCAAACAGCTTCAAGTCCACATTAATCAGAGAGATAGGTCGATAGGAGGCCGGGTCCTCCAGGTCCTTCCCGACTTTGGGAATCAAACTAATACCAGCAGTGCGCATATCACGCGGAAACGTGCCTGAGGCTCCCGCCTCCTCATAGACCGCCACTAGCGTGGGCACCCACACAATCTCCAACAGCTTATAGGCCTCATAGGTAAAGCCGTCAGGGCCAGGGGCCTTGTGTGGGGTTCCAGCGCGAATCGCTTTTTGTACCTCCCCCCCTGTGACCGGTTGATTCAACGCTGTCCTATGCTCGTCCGAAAGCCGAGGGAGGGAAAGTCGTTGCAGAAAAGCTGCTACTTGATCGGCATCCCCATCTTCTTGTCTATACAGCTGCGCATAGAAGGAGTGGAACACATGGGCCACCTCATCACCTCGCGTATGCTGCCGGCCCTCAGCATCCCGAATGACCGTCACTCCACGAGGACCCGCCCTATCCCTTAGTAACCGCGCCAACAGTTTGCCCGACCTATCTCCGTAGCGGAAAAATTGATGGCGGTAATACTGTTGCGATTGGATTGCTCTCTCTTGCAACAAGGCATTCAATTGCTTCTGGATATCCACATATGGGGGGACGCTGCTCGCCCGGCGAATTGCCTGGGCCTTTGCCTTGCGTAGGTCGCGAGTCAGTCTAAGAATATCATTATTAACCCTACGCTTCTCTGCGGCGACATAGGCTATGATATGTCCTCGTAGGACGGCCTTACCCGCTTCCCAAAAGGTTGCCACTGAACTCGCTGTCCCCTCATTATACAGCACATATTCTGACCAACACTTCCGCAGATAGTCACCAAATTCCGGCTTCTTCCAAAGATGACCAGGAAAAGCCCACTTGCTGTTCCCCAGTCTCTCCCCCCGCCAACTCAGACAAACCATGGCATGGTCCGACACAACCATGGGCTCTATCTCCACACTACAGACCTTCCAAAACCACTGTTGCGATACCAGAATATAATCAATTCTTGACCAGGTGTTATGGGCGCGCGAGAGGTGTGTGAAGTCTCTGCTGTCTTGGTGCAGAACACGCCATGTGTCCACCAACTCTCCCAGTTCACATAGAAACCCTACTCCCTTAGTGTCCCACTTCCGCTCCGAGGAGGGCCGGGACTTATCCAAACGCGGATCGTGGGGACAGTTAAAATCCCCAGCTAGGATGATCGGGATTTTTGGGGCAGCCAATACTTTAGTTAAAATATCCCGGAAAAAGCCATGGTCATAAGTATTGGGGGCGTAGACATTTCCAATAAAAATTTCCTCTCCCTGTATTTTGGCGTGTAAAAAAAGATATCTGCCCAGGGGATCCCCTTCCAGTCCCAGAATTTCGCAAGAAAGGGCTTTATGAATTAAGACGGCAACTCCCTTCCGCCGCGTGTTCGACGAGGCGAAATAAACCGACCCCACCCAGTCCCTCTGCAATTTAGCATGTTCTGTGGCGGTTAAGTGGGTTTCCTGTAACAATGCTACTTGGGCCTTGCATCGTTTAAGGGCTTGCAAGATTTTTGTACGTTTCACTGGTGTGTTAACCCACCCCACATTCCAAGTGACAAAATTCAAAGCAGACGACATGCAGTAATCTGCAACAGAGTGTCCAGTTGGCCATCATTGGTGGTACCACTATGTGTGCGGGGCAGCCCAGCCTCCACTCCGCACTGAACCAGCCATAGCGCCAAACTCAGGAGCATGTCGCCCCAGGAGCTATGTGTGATTTCCCTCACAATGAACATATGGTCTCGGTCTCCCCCACTAGGGCTCAGTACGACTTCCCCCTCCCCCTCCATCTCCCCCACCCCATTCCCTACCCCAGTCCCTACCCTTCCCCCCCAAAACCCCCTACAGCCTTCCTCCACCCCTCCTACCCCACCCCCTACCCCAGTCCCCCCCCCTTCCCCCCCGAAGTCCCCTACCCACCAAACACATCTTAGCCCTCAGTTAAGTACACTGAGGTCGGAGCCTAAAGTGATGCCGTGGGGCAGCCCCAACCGCAGCCTCCCCCCCCTCCCAATCAACTCCACTCGGTAACATAACCACAGTAGACCTTAGACAGCCAGCCCACCAAGCTGATGCATCCGAGTGACTGGAAAAAAGCAAAGTAAATAAGAAAAGGCATATGAAGAAGCAAAAGAGGAACAAGTAATCATAAAAAAAAAAAAAAAAAACACAAAGAAAACAGTAAACATTAATTGAGAACAAGGGAAGTCCACTGCTCACAGTCCACCGCAGAATTAGAGCAGTTATCAGCTCCGGAGGCAGGGGCCTCTAACCGAGGGCCTCTGCGAGGACGTCATCCCAGTATGTTAGCTCTCCAAAGCACCCAAAGCCAGCAGCGCCTCAAACAGCCATGTCCGGCATCGACCATTTCGTGAGAAATTGTTGCGCCGCACTCACAGTGTCGAAAACGTGATTCTGTCCCTGATGGGTAATGCGCAACGTAGCCGGGAAGGCCAAAGTAAATTTAACCCGGCGTCGAAACAGTTCCGCACATGTCGGGCCAAACTCTCTTCTCCGTGCCGCCACGGGAGCTGAATAGTCTTGGAATAATAAGATCTTGCGGTTCCCCAACAACAGCTCACCTTTTTTCCTGTATTCCTGTAGGATTTGCACTTTGTGCTGGAAGTTCAAAACGCGCAGCATTACAACCCTGGGGCGTTCAGAGGCCTCTCTGCGGGCACCCAGCCGGTGAGCCCGCTCAATTTTAAAGTTGGCCACTAGATCTGTTAGGCCCAGAGCTTCCGGCAGCCAGTGTTCCAGAAACGCCAACAGCTCCCATTCTGGCTTTTCTTCGCCAATGCCCACAATGCGTAAGTTGTTGCGCCGGGATCTATTCTCTAGATCGTCCAATTTCTGCTGTAGCTCCTGCAGCTGTTGCCTTTGGGCCGCAATTGTTCTGTCTCGGGCGCCCTCTCCTTCCTCCACACTCGCCACGCGGAGCTCTACTTCATCCATGCGGTTCCCAAAAACTGTCAAAGCTTCTTCCATGCTGTCCAGCTTTTTAATTAAGAGGTCAAATTTGGGATCAAGTAATTTGACCACCTCTTTAGCTAGTTCCGCTGACGCCGAGTCGGCACTGTCCCCACTCGGCGAGGCCGGCTGTGTCATGGCCGCAGATGAAGGCCCCGCTCGTGCAGATCTTTCGCGGTCCTTTTTCTGTACCAGAGGCATCGTCAGACGAGATAGAAGGGGACTGCAAACTGCACCAGATCTCGTGGATATGACCCCGGAGGAGGAGGGAAGCAGTTACCAAAAATTCAAGATAAATTAGCTGATTAAGCGTCGGGGCTGCAACAGAGCGAGCGGGACACGTCCACCCTCACTCACGCATCACGTGGTCCTCCCTCATGTAATCGATTTAACAGATTATATATTCTATGTATATAGTTCCCCCATGTTTTCCAAGTTGATACTCCTGTTATATGTAATACCGAACAGCCTGTTGTTCTGGTCTTTTATGTTTTCTGTGAACCGCGCTGATGCTAAATAGTGCGGTATATAAGAAAGTTAAATAAAATAAATAAATAAAATAAATAATAACTGAGAGATTCGAGACCAAACACCTTGCCAGTATATTTGAAGCGCAGGACAGTAATATATCATATGAGCCAAGGTGCCGGCTTCTGTCCCACATGACCAGCAAGTTGTATCTTTGTTCTCACTCCATTTAGCCATGTGGACTGGTGTCAAGTAGGCACGGTGGGCCAGGAAATATAGCATTTGATTGAGCGAGGCCGCTCTCGTTATCCCCCTTTGTGTTTGCCATAATTCATCCCACATATTGGGATCCGACAGCTCTCCAGCCTCAGCCTCCCACACCATTTGTAACTCCGTGCAACGCTTTTTCCCACCGTCCCTTATAATGGCAACAAATTTGGAAAGAAGTTTTGACTCTGCCTTGAATTCTTGAATGTCCTGATGGAAAGGCCGTTTCTTGCCTAGTGTTAAAGGGAGGACCCCAGCTTTACTTAAGCAATGTCGCAATTGGCACCATTGATATAGTCAGTGGCTAGGTAGGTTATATTCTTGTTGCAGAGATTGAAAGGATTTATAGGCTTTGTTAAACACCAGTTGTCCCAGGCAATAAATGCCAGGGAAGCCACAAAAAACGACGGCCCTCAATCTTGAACCTATCATTATGCCACAATATCGTAGTATCTGCAAATGCCTGATCCTTATGTATAAGCAGCTTAATCAGTTGATATGCCCGTTGGGTGTCCTGTATGATCTCATTGCCAGATCCAACGCTTTCATATTCCGCACCCAGGCGCATCCACAACGGAACCGGCTGACTCAAGACAGACTCGACTCTCAGCCAGATCGGGTGACTTTGCTCAATATCCTCTTCACTCCACTGGGCTCCCTGCTTTAGCAGGGCAGCGGCATGGTACCAGTAGAAATCTGGAAAATGTATGCCACCTCAGGCCTTAGGAGATTTGAGTTTCCACGTTGCTATTCGGGGCGTCTTATTAGGCCACAGGAAAGATACCAGTAGTTTCTCAATTTTCGTATAGAATTTTCTTTCAAACATTATCGGTACCATATTGAGTATGTAGCACACTTTAGGCACAATGACCATCTTAATAGTTTCCAGCCTGCCCCACCAGGTCAGATTCAACGGGGACCATTTACCAATATATTCTTGCACAATGCTTTCACATTGCCCCATGCAATGTCGGACCGTGTCTTGCAGAGTAACTCCGTATGTCACTCCGAGATATTTAAACGATGTGGCCTCGATTTTGAACGGGTACTTGTGCAGAATCGAAATAATGACATGCTTATTCAAAGGTATGATTGTAGTTTTGGACAAGTTCAGCTTGTACCCGGATATACCGGAGTATTCAAAGATGATATCCATTGTAGTTTCCAACGATTTAGGATCTAAGAATAGCAGGAGGTCATCCGCGTATGCCGATAATTTGATCTGAGAGTTCCCCAGTCGTACACCCTCTATATTTTGACATTGCCGTATTTTCATCAGCAGCGGCTCCAATGCCAAATTGAATAGCAGAGGTGATAAGGGGCATCCCTGCATAACTCGAAATAGGTAGGGGAGTGCCACACGGTCGAAGGCTTTCTCCGCATCCAGTGCAAGGCCGACCACTGGCTCTGCCAGTTGCTGGACTCTCCATAACATGTGCCAGCAGACGTCCATTGTCTGATGTTGTCCTGCCCGGCATAAATCCGCATTGATCGGATTGAACCACCGTTTCCATTACCGCGCTGAGCCTGCTAGTTAGGATTTTAGCGTATATCTTGTAATCTGCATTAAGAAGCGAGATTGGCCGATAGTTCTCTACTTTCTGATTGTCTCTTCCCGGTTTGGGGTGGATTACTATTGTAGCTGCCGCTAACGATCCGACTGCCGGGCACTCTTTCTTTAGTTCAGTGTAGTATGAGTGCAGCTCGGGTATCAGTTCTTGTGAGAATGCCACATAGAATTCAATTGGCAATCCATCTGGCCCACTTGCCTTTCCTTTGGCTAGCTGTCGCATAGCCAGCTTTATTTCCGTGCATGTTATGTCTTCCGACAGCTTAAGCTGCTGGGATCTCGCGAGTTTGGGACCCACTACTCCTGAGATGAAACTGGAAAAACCTTCTTCATTGAAGACCCCCTCAGTTCGATATAGCTGAAAGTAGAATTCTTCACAAAGCTTCAGTATATCTTCATCTCGCCTGTGCACCTTCCCGTCTGTGTCTTTCAAACCAGTAATACGCGAGTTAATTCTTTTAGCACGCAGTGTACGAGCTAAGAGCGCACTCGCCCTATTATTTTCGTGGTAATACACTCCTTGCTGAGCCTTTATCTGTTTGCTCGCTTCTTCATTAAGAATAGCGTTGTATTGATATCTCAATCTTTGTAGCCGAAGCAGGATTAGCGGATCGGAGCGTTTAGATAAAATCCGTTCTCCCATGCGTATCTCGCCCTCTAGGTTAGTCATGTGTGCTGCTGCTTCTTTTTTCTTACGGATACTATATGTTGTTATGCAGCCGCGTATGGTGGCTTTAAATGCTTCCCACCACGCCCAGGTTGGGGGTATCGTGCAGCTTGTTATGGTTAAAGTATTCTGCAATCGCTGGACGCATGTATTCAAGGAATTCACCATTATTCAGCCATGTCCGATCAAATTGCCATCTAGGTCTGGTCTTCACTGTTTGCCCAGATCTTAATTCCACCATTATTGCAGCGTGATCCGACACTGTCTTGGCAGAAATGTTTGCTGCAGAAATCATGGGCACCAGTGTCTTGGAAACCAAGAAATAGTCGATTCGCGTCTGCGTATTATGTGGCATGGAGTAAAATGTATAATCTTTCTCAGTTGGATATAGGAGCCTCCACGGGTCAACCAAACCAAGCGTTTCTATCATGCTCAGCAGTGTCTTGCTAGATCGCGGCTTGTGTTGCTGTTTGTAGGGTGCACGATCTATCAGTGGGTCTTGTATTAGATTGAAATCCCCTCCCAAAATTACATTTGAGGCGCTAGCTGTCAATATCTCTTGAGCTATCCTTTCAAAGAATTGTGGATCATCTTGATTCGGGCCATAAATTGTCATGAAAATATATTCTGTATCTGCTATCCGCACTCTAGCTTTGGCCCATCGCCCGCAAGGGTCTATCGCCGTATCTTCAACTATCGGCATTAGGATCTCTCGCACCAGCATTAAAACACCACCCTTCCGCTTTATGGCTGGCGCCGACAGGATATTCTGATAACCCCCTCCTGTTACTTTATGAGACTCCGACAATGACAAATGGGTTTCTTGTATGTAGACCACATCTGCATTCAATTTCTTGCAGTAATTTAATATTTTCTTTCGCTTAGCTGGGTTATTAATGCCTTGCACATTAAGGGATACCACTCTTAAACCTCTGCTAGCCATTACGGCAGCCGTCCTTCCTCCTGGTGATAGCACTCGTCACTTGCACATTCTTAAACAGTAAAATTACAACAATCTTAAAAGCAACTGGTCTGATCATAATGCGACCAGAACCCAATTTTATTACTTGAATGGTGGAACTCGACCCGCCCCCTTCTACTCCACTACCCGCAATTCCCACTCTTCCCCACCCTGTCATCGGTTGATTCAAACTTTTACTCATACCCCCCATCAGTCAATACCAGGACAACGCCGTCTGCCCCCTCTTTGTTCCTTCTTCGTCTTCCTCCCTCCCCTCTCCCTCCTCTTTCCCCTTTTATATCACTATCGCCCAATATGTTCATATTCAGGTCAACACAAGCACATCACTGTTAATAAGAAGAGAAGAGAAAAACAATAAAAAGAGGAGAAACAAAAGTGGAACCAGACTACCAGTTATTGATTCATCTTTCCACGTTCCATACGAGAGATCTCAGATGTTTTAAGTCCCAACCTCCATGTGTGTATAGTCCTGAAGGTAGGAGCGTAAGCTTTCTCCACTATCAAATGTGCACGTGCTGTTACCCAGTGTAACCTGCATTCTCGCAGGATAGTAGAGGCCGTATCGCGCTTGCAGCTTCTGCAGTTGTGGCCGACAGTCCAGTAAGGCTTTGCGTCTATCCAGTTTTCTTGCACAGATCCGGGAAAAAGGCAATTTTAGATCCCTCTATCTGAACCACGGCTTTCTGCTTGGCTGCCTGTAGTATCTGAAGCACTTGCGGATATCGTAGCACTTTGATAATGAAGGGCCGTGGGTGTTGCCTTTTCCCAGTCGCATGCGTCGATACTCGATGGGCCCTCTCAAGTTCAAACGATGATTCAAATGTAAGCTGTAATATCTCCGGTATCAGTTTTTGCAAATATCCTATAGGGTCCGATCCTTCCCGACCCTCCGGTATACCGGTTATTCTAACGTTGTTCCGTCGAGCTCGGTTGCTTTGATCTTCCATTTGATCCTCTAGAGCCACGATCCTTTTGCTTAAGGGACCTATCTGGGCCAGAAGCATTTCATGTCGCTCAACCACCGCTTCCACTTTATGCAAACGTTCACATTCTCCAGCCAACCGTTCTTTTACTTCTTGCATGTCTTCTTGCAGCTGCGAAAGCGATCCATTGCTAGACGCTATCATTTCTTTAACCACTCTGAGCTCTTGTAATATCGCTCGGACTCCCTCTACGGCGTCTTTCTCCGCCGCCATCTTTTGTGGAGACGGCGCTTCTTGTTTGGTGCGTTTGACAGCATGTCCTGCCGCTGGCGTGAACTCTAGCCTCGCCGGTTTGAACGAGGACATCTTATGTGATGTTATTCCCTGGTTTTGTAAGTATAGCTACAAGTATTTGGGGGTGGTATTCAGGATTCTTCAGCCCGGGCAGGAGTGGGACTTTTAGGCAGCCATTTCTGATCGCGGCAAGCTCCGCTTCCCCTGGTAGGTGAAATTATGATATGTGAATTCAGATGTTATAAGCATAACTGAACAGTGGCCATAAGCTGCTCATGATTAGGAGAAATCTCAACTACATCAGTGTAGACCCAGGACACAACAAATCATTTAAATTGTGGCCTCTGGAAAAAAAACGAACAAACCAGACCTTAGCACTCACAAGTTCCTGTATAATACGTAACATGGGAAAATGATAACGAACTATCCGTGGCAAATGATGACTTGGCAGAGTATAATGTCAAAAGGTGAAGGAATGTGTTTCTATCTGCAGACTTGTCCTTAGTAGCTGGTTGTAATAAACAGGTTCTATCATTATATCATGCTCATTTCCTTGCCTTCTGAATAATATGATGAAAAGCTGCCATCAGATGGTCGGCCTGGCAAGTAAATTATTGTATGGTATTACAATTTATTCTATACTGAGTGAATTGAGAAAAAGATAGATTGCTCTTAAGTGTAATGGGACAAGCGCTGGAATAATGAAAACATTTCTATCAGTAGGCTTTTGATGTGCTGTTGTAAACAAACTAGTTCCAGTCTTAACAATCTGAACGTCCAGAAACGTCATAGAGGTCTTATCCTGAGTCACAGAAAACAGAATATGAGGGTTGCAGGAATTTAACCAAGAATGAAACTCCATTAAATTATCTTCCATTACCATACCACAGCATAAAACTGTCATCAATATAACATACTTATATCTTGATATCTGCTCAAAAGGACAGTTCTCCAGCCAGCAAGCCTCAAAATGTGCCATATATAAATTTACGACGGAGGGGGCCATAGTCGCCCCCATGGCCACTCCCACATTTTGTTGATAAAGGGCTTGGCCAAAACAAAAAAAGTTTCTAGATATCACGTAACATAAAAGTCATATGGTCAACATCAACATTACCAAGCTTCTGAAAAGCTTCTTTAATTACTTGTAATACATCATCCTTCATTCCGGAGTGAAGTAGCAGCCTAATGGCTAATGGGAACCAAGAGACAAGGGTTCAGTTCCCACTAGCACTCCTTGTGGCCATGGGCAAGTCACAACCCTACATTGAAAACGTGGAATTTTCTGAGACAATGTCCCTGTTTAATGCACATTACCAAGTTTAAGTTACAATATAAACCGCCTTGATTGAAATGATAAAGCGGTATAAAAGACCTGTTAAATAAATAAAATAAATGTTGGTGTATAATGAGGTCACATCTAACAACACTAACCAGCAATCAAGATCCAGACAGGTTTTCTCCATAGTTGTCAGTAGATTAAAAAACTGTGTCGTATCCTTAAGGTAGGAAGAAATTTTCGATAGCAAGGGACGTTTAAAAAAAAAAAAAAAGTCCAAATACACAATAGATCCCCTCTGTTTTGTGTGCGAGTATATAATAAAGCGTAGTTACTCTCCTGTAACAGGTGTTCTCCAAGGACAGCAGGAATCAGTCCTTACATATATGGGTGACATTGGCGCAGATGAAACACGCGCAGAGCATTTCCCCAGCTTTCAGAGAAAGCCTTTGGGAATGCTACCACGTATGTGCGGTCCCCTTCCCGCCCAAGGGTACCATCTTGCTCAGTCAGATGACATAGTGAAAAAGGACTTAAAACAATGTAAGGAGGCAACTCCAAGGGGAGGGGGGAAGATTGTGAGGACTGATTCCTGCTGTCCCTGAAGAACACCTGTTACAGGTGAGTAAAGCGTAGTTACTCACCTGTAACAAGTGCTCTCCGGGGACAGCAGGAATCAGTCCTCACATATAGGCGACATCAGCGCTGATGGAGCCCCCACGGAGCAAATCCCCAGCTTTCAAAGAAAGCCTTTGGGAATTGCTACTATGCATGCGTGGTCCCCTTCCCGCCCAAGGGTGCCATCTTGCTTAGTCAAATGACATAGCTAAAAGACAGCAAAACAAATGAACATAAGATATGCCATACTGGGTCAGACCAAGGTCCATCAAGCCCAGTATCCTGTTTCCAACAGTGGCCAATCTACGTCACAAGTACCTAGCAGTCTCCCCAAAAGACACAGGCTCCTCAATGCTTGTATTGGGTCAAGCAGTGATATCCTGGGTTCCTTTTAATAATGGTTTATGGACCTTTCCTCCAGAAACTTTTCAAAACCTTTTTTAAACCCAGCTACACTAGCAGCTTTTACTACATCCTCCGGTAATAAATTCCAGAGTTTGATTACACGTTGGGTGAAAAAATATTTTCTCTTATTAGTCTTAAATAGATTACCCTGTAGCTTCATTGCATGGCCCCTAGTCTTTTTATATTCTGACAACATAAACAATCGATCTACGTTTACCTGTTCCACTCCATTCATTAATTTATAGACCTCTTATCATATCTCCCCTCAGCCGTCTCTTTTCCAGGTTGAAGAGCCCCAACCTTCTTAGCCTCTCTTCATAGGAGTATCCTTCCATCCCCTTTACCATTTTCTTGGCTCTTTTCTGCACCTTTTCTAATAACGCTATATCCTTTTTAAGACAGTCAGAATTGCACACAATATTCAAGGTGTGGTCGTAATATGGAGCGATACAGAGGCATTATAGTATCTTTTGTTTTATTTTCCATTCCTTTCCTTATGATAATACAACTGCAACTCCAAGGGAACAAGCAGGAAGTCAGTCTTCACATATGGGAGTCCGGTTCCACTGTCCTGCCTGGTCCCGCCTACTCCTGTGACGCAGCCGCGTTCCCGCGGCTGCGCCTGCCGAGGTATCCTGAGCTCCAACTATAAATTTACAGCGCCTGCAGCGCTCGTCGCCGCGGCGCGCGACAGGGGCACGCACCGAAGGAGCACACCGTGCTCCTTAGGTGCGCTCCTTGGGGCCGCTCCGGCAGCGAAGGCCCTGACTCTAACCTTGTGTGGCATTTTTATTTTCTTTCAGCTCTCACTCTTTTTGCCGCAGGCGGTTCCAGAATCACTGCGTCATCATCGCTCTGCATTCCCTGCACTCCTCTCAAGCCTCACCAGGTATCAGCCTCCTTATACCCACTGTCTCCTGCTGCCTCTTCTATTCTCCCCTCTATGTCTCACATACCAGTTCACTGGGGTCGTTGCCCAAACGTGATCTCCCGCTGGCACTCTCGCTCCCTCTCTAATCTTCTTTTTTGCGCCCCCTCTCGTTCTGCAGCTTCTGCCTACTCCCATTCCCAACCTTCCGCCCGCTCCACTGCCTCCCAGTCTCCCCTTAAGATCGGCCTTATCAACTGCCGCTCCCTCAGGACTAAGTCTCTCCTTGTCCAAGATCTGATTTCTCAGGCTTCCTTTGACTTGACTCTCCTCACCGAGACCTGGTTAAAGGAAGGGGAGGATGCCCTTCTTGCTCGCTGCCTTCCAGCAGGGTTTTCAGCAGCTTCAGTTTCCCACAGAGGCTGCTCAGGCGGTGGCGTGGCCGCCATCCTCGCCCCCTCTCTCTCTTTCACCCAGATTTTCTACCCATCTCTGTCCTATCCCGAGGCCCTTCTCCTCCATCTCCACACCACACCCCCTACCCATGTTCTCATCTACGCGCCACCCTGCCCTTCGTTCTGACCTCTGGGACTCTCTTCTCCGCTCTCTTTCCGACCTCTCCCTGCTCTTTCCTCACCTCCTTATCGCCGGCGACTTTAATCTTCACCTTGACTCCCCTTCATCCCCCAGAGAGCATGCATTCCTCTCCCTCCTGCACGACCTGTCCCTTCTGCAACACGTCTCTTTCCCTACTCATTCTGCTGGTCATACTCTGGACCTTTTCCTGACTCTCTCCTCCTCTACGCTTTCTCTTTCCAACCTGTCTTCCCTCTCCCTTCCTTGGTCAGATCACCTCTGTCTCTCAGTCTCTTGTTCTCACTCGGTGTCATCATCCCCTTCCGTTGCGCCTCCCTCCACTCCACGCCTCTCCCGCTCCATCACCCCGTCATTGGCTCAGCAATTCCCCCCAGCCACAGATCTGCTCCCCTCCGACTTCGCCTCCTTATCTCCCAACTCTCAGGCCTCCACCTGGTTTTCTTCCCTCTCAGCCGCTCTTGATCATATTGCTCCCCTTCGTCCACGCCCTGCTCCACGTCGTCCATCACATCCCTGGTATCATCCCGGTCTCCTCTTACTTCGCTCCCAACTCCGCAGAGCCGAAAGGCAATGGCGTAAGTCCCCCTCTCCGGCCACTTTGTCCCTTTTCAAAGCCCAGCACTCTCACTACCGTTCCCAGGTTCATCTTGCCAAGTCTTCCTTCTTTTCCAATGCCATCGCCAACGCTCCCAACCAGACCAGTCACCTTTATTCCACCCTTAAATTTCTTACCTCCCTACATCCTTCTGCCCCTTCCGCACCTATTCATCCTATCCCTGCTCCTTCTCTTCTTGCCTCTGCCTTCAGAAACAAAGTCTCCTCCTTAAGAGCTTCACTGCCCTCTCACCCTCCGCCTATTCTCTCTCCTCCTCCAGCCGCCTCCCCTCCCCCTGTCTCCCAACTATCCCATACATGGTCTTCCTTCTCCCTGACCACCACTGCCGAGCTTCACCATCTCATCTCATCTCCTCATCCAACAAAACCTTCTGCTCCCTTGACCCCATCCCTCCCTCCTGGCTACTGACTCCCTCTCAGTCTTTCCTTCCCTATATTCAAACTATCCTGAACAATAGTCTTTCCACTGGAACCTTCCCCTCCTCCTGGAAGCACGTTCTAATTCGCCCACTCCTCAAGAAACCTTCTCTTGACCCTCTCGACCCCAACAACTATCGCCCAGTCTCTAACCTTCCTGTTCTGTCTAAACTTCTCGAAAAGGTTGTCTTTGCCCAACTATCCCATCACCTTGACTTCACCAATTTCCTTCACCCCCGCCAATCCGGCTTCCGTCCTGGGCACAGTGTTGAGACCATTCTTCTTGCCTTCACCAACGCCCTGCATGTAGCTCACGACCGCGGTGAAATCTCGGTGGCGGTAGCCCTTGATCTTTCCGCTGCATTCGACCTGGTAGATCACTCTCTCCTCTTGTCCCGACTGCACGATGCTGGCCTCTGTAGCACTGTCTTTCGGTGGTTCCACTCCTTTCTTTCCTCCTGTTCTGGTGCTGTTCTTTCCTCCTCCCCTTCCTGCCCCCCCTCTAACTCCTTTCCCCTCCCTTGTGGGGTCCCCCAAGGTTCTGTGCTGGCTCCTCTTCTCTTCAATCTCTTCTTAACCCCTCTCACACTCCTTATACAACAATTTGTAATTTCAGCTTTCTATTATGCGGACGACATTCTTCTTCTATACCACACTTCCCCAGCTTGCCCCGACCTTGCCCCTCTCAACTCCTGCCTGGCTGCTGTTTCTGATTGGATGACTCATAACTGTCTGCACCTCAACCTCTCAAAAACTTCAGCCATTTGGTTCCCGCATGGTCACCAGCCCCCCTCTATTGCCCCCTCTTTCCCTGTCATTCCTATCTCTATGGTTTCCACCTTTCGGTATCTTGGGGTGCTTTTCGACTCAGATCTCTCTTTCTCCGCTCACGTTTCTCATATCTCTAAAACCTCCTTTTACTATCTCAGACAAATTTGTGCCATTCGCCCCTTCCTCTCTCCACCCGCTCTTGCTACCTTGCTGCTGGCTCTTGTTATCTCCCGTATTGACTTCGCTAATTCCGTTCTCTCTGGCATCTCTAAACTTCAACTTTCACGACTTCAACGAATCCAGAACACCGCTGCCCGTCTCGTGTCTTATTCCTCCCCTAGAGACCACGTCACGCCCCTTCTCTTCCGTCTTCATTGGCTTCCCATTTCCTTTCGTATCCAGTTCAAACTTCTCACACTCGTTCACAAAGTTCTTCATACCACCACACCACAATACCTGGCCGATCTCATCCACTTTCACACCCCCAGGCACACACCCCGCTCCTTCCACCTCAACCGCCTCACACGACCCTCACTTGCTCACCTCCAATCCACCCGCTCCTCAGCTTTCTTCTTCATAGGTCCGGCTCTTTGGAACTCCCTTCCCTCTGCTCTCCGTCTGGAGCCCCATCACCCTACCTTTAAACAGGCCCTGAAAACCCACCTCTTTTCCCTTGCCTTCAATCCCCCTCCCTCCTAGCCTTTATCCTTTCCCTACGCTGACCTTCCTCTCTCGTCTCTGTCTCTCTATCCTTTATTAAGTTGTAATTTCCTTTTCTCTTTCCGGCCTTGTGCCTTGCTGTTATGAAGATTTATTTTTTGTAAACCGCTCTGTTTATCACTGAAGGGCGGTCAATGAAATCAATAAACATAAACCTATAGCCGAAAAAAGGCTCCCTCATCGAGAGCCGCAAGCAGCCGCAATGACATCTGTATCAGCACAGAAGGGTCAGAGGGTAGGAGTTGCCTTGACCCCAAAAAGGTTACGGAGCATGGCCTGGCCAAATGCACTGTCCTGTCGGGACTCCCTATCCAGGCAGTAATGAGCTGCGAAGGTATGAACTGAAGACCAGGTGGCGGCCCGTCAGATGTCTGCCAGAGGAATGAAGCGCATGTGAGCAACTGATGCCGCCATAGCCCTGACCCGGTGTGCCGTGACACGGCCTTCCATCAGAAGCCTTGCCTCCTCATAAGCTCATCCAATCAAAATATACAATACCCTAACCCGGGAAAAATAGAATACTATACAAACAAAACCGGGCAAAAAATCACCAGTGTAGAAGCACTAACTTTTTTTGTCGGGATAGCCAGCCCAGTAAAGAGGAAGGAAACCTCATACCGCCGTGGCAATTTCCCTTTTTAATAAATTATTATGATTTAAAAATCAGTATGCACTTAACTGAATTTTTAGCAATCCATCTCATCCAGTCAGCAATGTAATAAGCACGACGTGGCAGTCAAGCCCCTGCTTCAGGTTCAAGACATTGCTCGGTAGCTGAAATGCTGTGTAATTCTGCTTCAGAAGCCGGTTTTATGTCATGACGTTAACAACGTGAACCCAGCTGTTTACTATCAGCTGGTAGTAGTAATCACTGAGGAAGCCAATCAGAGCTGAACAGGGAAGAGGTCACTATACTCAGACCAAACCCCTAGTGCTCAAGATGGCCAAATGTCAAAAACTATATGATCGTATACCAGTCTTGTTGTTGATTGAGACCATGTGGCGAAACCGAGTTCAGAAGGTAAATCCATCTCTGTTCGCGATATTGTAGAGCTTGTAGCCTATTCCCCCCACATGGATTTTGAGGGATATGATCCAAGATTCTCCAGGTGAGTTTGTCAAAAGAATGAGAGTTCTGAATGCAATGTTCAACCAGAGGTGCCGAAAGTGTCCCTGGACGTATTCTGGAAGCGTGCTCTCCCAGACGGATTTTAAATGGCCGAGAGGTGCGTCCTATGTAATATAGGCTACAAGCTCTACAATATCGCGAACAGAGATGGATTTACCGTCTGAACTCGGTTTCGCCACATGGTCTCAAAAAAGTTAGTGCTTCTACACTGGTGATATTTTGCCCGGTTTTGTTTGTATAGTATCCTCATAAGCTCAGGCAATACAGTCCGCCACCCATGGGGGGGATAGCATATGCTTGGTCACCGCCTCCCCCAGCTTACTGGGATCATAGGAAATGAAAAGCTGGGAGGCTTTCTGGTGGCCTTGAGTATGCTGAATGTAGAAGGACAAGGCCCTCTTACAGTCCAAGGTATGCCCAACTGGCATGCGGTCTGGGAAAGAAGGTAGGGAGGACCACCTCCTGATTGAAGTGGAAAGAGGACACCACCTTCAGGAGGAATTTGGAATGCGACGCACCATCCTATTCTTGTAAAACCTGGTATAAGGCTTCTCCACCACGAGGGCCTGGAGCTCACTCACCCTTCGGGCAGAAGTGAGCGCAACCAGGAAAACCACCTTCTAGGAGAGATAATGAAGGTGACACATTGCCAGAGGCTCGAAGGGTGGAAGGGTGAGCTGCCCCAATATCACATTCAGATCCCATTCGGTCGCTGGAGGACGAACCAGGGGATTAGACAGGAGTAGGCCCTTTAGGAAACGGGACACCACTGGATGAAGTGAGAGAGGTTTCCCATCCACCCGATGGTGGTTCGCCGCCATGGCACTGAGATGCACTCTAACAGAGTTAAGACATGAACCCCGTCCTGGAGAGGTGGAGAAGGTATTGCAACACCATGACCACCGGGCAAGAAAATGGGTCGACCCCACCATTCAGTGCACCAAAGTGCAAACCTACACCACTTAACGTAAGCCCGTCTGGTAGACGCTCTGCGTGAAGCCAGCAAAACATCCTTCACTTCCTTCGGAAGGTGGAGCGGGGCTAAAGTCACCCTCTCAGCAGCTATGCCATCAGCAAGTTGATGGGGGCCTCCACCGCTTGCTGCAGAAGCAGTGGAAGCCACGGTTTTCTGGGCCATTGGGGAGCTACCGAGGCTCTGTCGTGGAGAATCTTGAACAGAGTCCTGGCGATCAGTGGTGTCGGGGGAAAAGCATACAGAAGGCCCTCCGACCATAAGAGCAGGAAGGCATCGGCGGCCACCCTGGCGGGGTGCGACTGCCTTGAGCAGAAACGGGGTAGATGGTGATTGTCCGGGCTGGCAAACGGGTCCATCAATGGTTCCCCCCCCCAGGTTTGGAAAAGCCCGCTGGCTACTCCTGGCTCCAGCTGCCACTCGGGCGGCTGGAGCATCCTGCAGAGTCTGTCGGCCAGCCAGTTGTCCTGGCCCGGCAGGTATACCGCCGTGAGGAGACTGCATAGGAGCACAGGACCCCGGGCTGCCCTGCTTGTTCACAAAGAACATGGCCACCTGGTTGTCCGTCTGCATTAGGACAGACCTGTGGCCCCGGCGCTGCCGAAAAGCACTCAGGGCGAGATGAATTGCTTGCAGTTCCAAGAAGTTGATCTGCTGAGCACTCTCGCCTGGGGACCAAGTGCCCTGGGTGCGGTATCCCTGGAATGGGCTCCCCAGCCCAGTAGGGAGGCATCTGTGGTGAGGACCCTCGAGTGGTGAGGACCCTCGAGTGGTGAGGGGCCTGGAAGGGCATCCCCACCTCCAAGTGATGGGGTGGGAGCCACCAGGTCAAGGACTGTACCAGCTGCCTGGTCACTCTGACTCTGTCCTGGATATGTCCCGTGGCCTGGGACCATTGGTCCCCGAGGCACCACTGTGCTGTTCACATATGGAGGCAGGCATCTGGAGTGACATGCACTGTGAAGGCCATGTGACCGAGGAGGCACAGCAGATGCCTTGCTGGCACAGAGGGACGGTGCTGTATATCTTTGGCTAGTGCCATAAGCCTGCCTGCCCTGTCTGCAGGCAGGAAGGCCTTTGACTGAAGAGTGTTGATCCTTGCCCCAATGAATTCCAGCTCTTGTGAGAGGCAAAGGTTTGACTTGGGATAGTTGACAACAAATCCCAAGTTTTGCAGGACCTGGGTGGTGCGTGCCATGGCCTGCTGCACTTCGGGGGCTGTAGTGCCAGTCATCGAGATAGGGGAAAACAAAGATCCCCTGAAGCCTAAGAAAGACAACGACCACTGCCAGGCACTTTGTGAATACCCTGGGGGCCAAGGCTAGGCCGAAGTTAAGCACCCTGTATTGGAAATGATTGCCTCCCACCACAAAGCGCAGGTATTGCCTGTGGCTTGGGTGGATTAGGATGTGCGCATAGGCATCCTTTAAATCTAAGGAGCATAGTCAGTCTCCCTGGCGGAGGTAAGGCAGCAATGTTCCAAGGGAGAGCATCTTGAACTTCTCCCTCACCAGGAATTTGTTGAGGTTGTGCAGGTCGAGGATGGGCCTTAGGCCCCCTGTCCTCTTTGGCACTAGGAAGTACCTGAAGTAGAACCCATTGCCCTTGAGGTGGTGAGGCACCGGTTCCACCACTTGGTCCTCGAGAAGACCTGCCAACTCCTTCAGCAGAAGATCCCAGTGAAGGGGAGACCTGATGGGCTCTCCCGGGAAGTAGAGTGTAGGCACCTGGCTTAGATGGAGGAGGTAACCCTCCTTGATCACCTGTAAGGCCCAGGAATCAGTGGCAATAGCTCCCCACCTGTGGGCATAAAAGGTGAGTCGACCTCCTGTAAGCTGCTGAGCTCCGGTTGGGAGAGGGGCCATGCTGCAGGTGTCAAAAGCTCCCTCCAGGCTGGGCCAGAGCCGGAGCTTGAGAGCCTTCTGTTTACGTGGGCCATGCCCCTACTGGGGAGACGGGAAGGCCTGGTAAATGAGGTAGCTTCAGTAAGCAGTGGACTTCCTCGAGTAAAAGGGCTTTTTACCCAAGCCCTTCTTTCGGGAAGGGGTAGTGGTCTTCTTAGAGAGCCTAGTCCTCGTGATGAACTCAGTCTCCAGCTCGGCAGCCTAGTCGGTCATGGGTTTGCCGAAGAGGTTTTCCCCCTGACATTGGACATCGACCAATTTGTCCTATACCCATTGCTTGAGGTCGGACGACTGTAGCCAAGCTTGGCAGCATGCATCGATGCCAGCCGTGGCTACACAGGCCACTGACTTGAACCCGTCATAGGCTGCCCGAGACAAAAGCTTGGAGCATTCACGGACAGCTTTGGACAGGTCCTTGAAGCACTGCAAAGGCTCCTCGGAGAGACCAGCCGAGAACCCGGCGAGCTCCTTCACCAGGTCTCTCAGGTACATGCCCATGTACAGCTGGTAGGCCTGGATCCGACAATTCAGCATCGTGCCCTGGTAACACTTCCTGCCATCCAAGGTGCAGGCCTCCCTGCCGGGGGGCACCGAGAACTGCATCTTCTGACTCTTCAGTCGACGCATGGCCAACTCCACAACCATGGAGTTGTGTGGCAGTTTTGACTTCTGAAACCCGGGGCTCCGACAGACTCGGTACATCGAGTCGAGTCATTTGCTGATCACTGGTGTCGACGCTGGTGTCTCCCACATGCGAAGCATAAGTCGTTCCATGATAGAAGGAATGGGCACCGTGAGAGTCTCCTGAGGGGGAGCCTCATACTGGAGGATCTTGAGCTCATCGGCTCGAGGATCCTCCTCGGAGTCCGTCGGGAAAGCCAAAGCTTTGGACATATCCTGGACAAAGTCCAAAAAACCCACATCCTCCGGTGGGGACCTTCTCCGAGGTTCAGACATCGGGGAATTGGATGGGATATCACGATGACGATGGGTGTCTGGGGACTCCTTGTCCTCGGTCTCCCAGGTGGAGGCCTCCAAGGAAGACTCGTGGAGCTCCTTGGGCCTTGAGTGCCCTGGCGCTGTCCGCCCCGACGCCGGCAGACTCACAGGTGACAACTTCGGCCCCGACAAGTGGGAGGTCGAGCGTGACCTCGGCCAAGGATCCACCCAGGCCCGCATGGCCTCAAGGATCGGCTCAGCCTCCAGGGACGTCTTCTACGTCAAACGCCCGGTGGTCGAAGCAGAGGAACCAGATGTGCCAGACATCAGCACCCGCTGCTGTTCCAAGGCGGCAGTGACAATGCGCTCCAAGGCCGCCATCTGAACACCAATTCAGGAGTCTCCGCAACCTGCGGCTCCGGGCACTGACGCACTCAGGCCCGAAGCCAGTTTCCCCGGAGGAAAGTCCTCAACTGGGACAGTGTGTACATGCCTAGGCTGATCTGCGACCGGGTCCTTTCGAGGAAACTTGCCTGGACGCTCCCTCTCAGACGTCTCGGGCAGGTGCTCGGGGCTCCACGACCAGACCTGGGAGGAGCCCAGCCAATGGGAGCCGTCCAGAGACGCCGCCTTAGAGGGTTTCCTTCTTTTCGGTTCCCTCGAGGGAGACCCCCTCTCGGAGGCATGGGGGAATCAGGAAAAATGTTATCATGCTGTTGCTGGCGGCTCCTCAAGGCCATTGAGGACATCTTTTTGTACAGGCCACAGACACCGGAGGCAGCAGTCATGCGTATCGGTGAGGGACATGATCTTCCCACACCGATCGCACTTTTTAAAACCCCTGGTAGCCATGGGCTGAAAAAGAACCTCAGCAAGGTCGAAGACCCTTCGGGCTGCCAGTGAAGAAAAAGGGGCGCGAAGATGCCCAAGAAAAATGAAACTTAAGTACAAAAAAAGGAATCGAACCGATACTGAGGTACCGAGGCGGGAAAGGGTACTGGTGCAAGACCAGAAACATGCCAAAATAAGCTCGAAAAAAATCAACTTTTTCCAGGACAGAAACAGACAATGTCTGGTGGGCTCCGTGGAAAAAAGGAGACTGAGGAAGATGGCACCCTTGGGCGGGAAGCGGACCACGCATGCGTGGTAGCAATTCCCAAAGGCTTTCTTTGAAAGCTGGGGATTTGCTCCGTACGGGCTCTGTCACCCATATGTGAGGACTGATTTCCTGCTTGTTCCCAGAGATCTACGCTTTCTCCAAGAACAAGCAGGAAGTCAATCCTTATATATGGGACTCCCAACGCCAGGCTGCCGAGGACCGAAGCACAACAGCACTAATGGCGACCCATAGGATAGCAATAAGTTGCAGAAGGTGAGTCCCAATAGAGAGACTCTGCAAGACCAATGTATGCAGCGACATCACCCCTCCGGTAACCTGAACACAAAAGGGTTGGAGGGCAGGAGTTGCCTACACCCCGAACATATTACAGAGTACTGCCTGTCTGAAGGTACTGTTCCTGCAGGACTCTCTCTCCAGGCAGTAATGAGCTACAAACCTATGAATCGAAGACCATGTGGCTGCCCTTCAGATTTCAGTCACTGGCACTGAGTAGAGGTTTGCCACCAACATGGCCATATTCGCACATGACATGCAGTGATCGGGTGCTCAAGGACACAAAGAGCTGAGGAGCTTTGCGATGGGCCTGGGTCTACTGCAGGTAGAAGGACAGGGCCCGCTTAGAGTTTAACGGATGCTATATGAGTTCCTCCCTGCCAGCGTGGGGCCATGGGAAAAAGGTGGGAAGGACAACCTCCTGGTTAAGATGAAAGTGAGATACCACCTTGGGGAGGAATTTGGGGTGTGTGCAGAGCACTACCCTGTTCTTGTAGAATCTTGTAAATGGCGGATCTGCTACCAAGGCCTGGGGTTCATTCACTCTCCGAGCAGAGGTGATGGCCACCAGAAAAAACACTTTCCAGGATAGGTATCGCAAATGGCAGGTGGCCAGGGGCTCAAATGGCGGTCTGGTGAGATGGGAGACCACCACATTAAGGTTCCATTCCACCATAGGAGGGTGGAGAGAGGGCTTCAATAGCAAGAGACCCCTGAGGAACCTGGAGACCAGGGACTGGTTTGAGAGGGATTTCACCTCTATAGGGTGATGGTGAGCAGCTAGGACACTCAGGTGTACCCTCACCATATTTGACTTCAGGCCGGCATGCGAGAGGTGCAGTAAGTACTGTAGCACTATTTGCACACAGCAGGAGAAAGGGTTCTCCTCTCTTTCTGCACACCAGATGGAGAGTCTTTTCCATTTGAAGGCGCATGCTCATCTGGTAGAGGGTTTTCGGGAGGCCAGCAGAATCTCCTCGACTTCTCCCGGGAGACTGAAAGGAGCCAATGCTACCTTTTCAGCAGCAACGGCGTCAACGCTAGCGAACCCAGGTTGGGGTGCAGGAGGGAGCCCTCCTCCTGGGACAGGAGGTCCAGATCCCGACCCAATGGGACTGGGAGTGCCACCGACAAAGAGAGCAGCAGAGGGAACTAGGGTTGCCGGGCCCATCTAGGGGTGATCAGAATCACTGGTGCCTGCTCGCTCTGGACCTTGAAGAGGGTCATGGCCACTAGAGGTGTCAGTGAGAAGGCATACAGGAAGCCCTCAGACCACGGGATGAGGAAGGCATCTGTTGCCACTCTCCCTGGATGCGGCTGGAGTGAGCAGAAGTGGGGCAACTGCGTAGCTGCGTGTTCTCCAGGGAGGCGAATAGGTCCATCATGGGCCTGCCCCAGAGGTGGAAGAATCTTCACACCACCCTAGGGTTCAGATTCCATTCATGTGGGCGTAGGATTCTGCTGTTTGTCCACTAAGCAATTGTCCTGACCTGGAAGGTATACTGCTTGTAGGAGAATTCTGTGGCGCACTGCGAAGGAGAGGATAGCCACTGTCTCCTGGCAGAGGGAGTACTAACCCATGCCTCCTGTTTATATAAAACATTGCGACCTTGTTGTCCGTCTGGATCAGTACAGTACGGTTGCACAGGAGGTGGTGGAATGCCAAGGCCAGGAAGATGGCCCTGAGTTCCAGGAGATTGATCTGTAAGAGCGACGACTCCTGCGACCAGCTGCCTTGAGTGTGGAGAATTCTGCAGTGTGCCCCCCAACCCAGGAGGGAGGCATTTGTGGTCAGGACCCTCTGTGGCACAGGCGCCTGGAATGGCATCCCTGCTCGGAGGTGGCATAGGGACTGCCACCAGTTAAGGGAGTCTGCCAATTCACGGGTGACCCTAACCCCAACCTGCCAATCGCCTGAATCCACTGGGAGTGGAGGCACCACTCAGCTGCCCGCATCACCCTGGTGTGGCAGGAAGTGATCCTGTAACTAGGACCTGTCCTGCAGGTGATGTAAAACCCTCTCGCACCGAGGAAGTTTCTCCAGGGCCATGTGCCCATGAGGGAAGGGTTAGGACAGCCGTTATAGTTGGTGATTCGATCATTAGGCATGTAGATAGCTGGGTGGCTGGTGGACGTGAGAATCGCCTGGTAACATGCCTGCCTGGTGCGAAGGTAGCGGACCACACGCACCACCTAGATAATGTCTTAGATAGTGCTTGGGGAGGAGTCTGCTGTCTTGGTACATGTCGGTACCAATGACATAGGAAAATGTGGTAGGGAGGTTCTGGAGGCTAAATTTAGGCTTTTAGGTAGGAAGTTGAAATCCAGAACTTCCAGGGTAGCGTTCTCTGAAATGCTTCCCGTTCCACGCGCAGGACCCAAAGGCAGGCAGAGCTCCGGAGTCTCAATGCGTGGAAGAGACAATGGTGCAGAGATGAGGGCTTTGTATTTGTTAGGAACTGGGGAACATTCTGGGGAAAGGAGGGGCTCTTCCGAAATGATGGGCTACACCTTAACCGGGATGGAACCAGGCTGCTGGCATTAACCTTTAAAAAGGAGATAGAGCAGCTTTTAAACTAGATAATAGGGGAAAGCCGACAGTCGCCCAAGAGCGGATGGTTCAGAAGAATCTATCCTTGAAGAATACTACCAAAAGCAGAGAGGTTCCAAAAAAGAGTAAAGTAGCCCAAATGCCCTCGAGTATGGAGCAGACAGAGCTTAAAGATCCCAAATTACCCATGTCTACCAATAGCCAAATTAATATGAATAAAATACAGTCTCTAAAATGCTTGTATGCAAATGCTAGAAGTCTAAAAAATAAGATGGGAGAGTTAGAATATATAGCACTAAATGAGGTTAGATATGATTGGAATATCAGAGACATGGTGGAAGGAGGACAACCAGTGGGACACTGTGATACCTGGGTACAAACTATATCGTAATGATAGAGCTGGTCAAATTGGTGGAGGGGTTGCGCTCTATGTTAGAGAGGGCATTGAGTCAGAAAGGATTAAAGTTTTGCAGGAAACAAAATTTGCTGTAGAATTTCTATGGATTGAAATTCCATGTAAAAAGGGGAAGGCGATGGCAGTGGGGGTGTACTATCGACCGCCTGGCCAGAATGAACAAATGGATGATGAAATGCTCAAAGAAATCAAGGAAGCTAACAAAAGTTACAGCGCAGTAATAATAATGGGTGATTTCAATTACCCTGGTATTGACTGGGTCAGTGTCACGGCAGGACATGCTAGGGAGATAAAGTTCCTAGATGAAATAAATGACTGCTTCTTGGAGCAGCTGGTTCATGAACCAACCAGAGGAGAAGCCATATTAGACCTAGACCTTAGTGGAACACCAGATCTAGTGCAATAGATAAGGGTGTTGGGGCCACTTGGCAATAGTGATCATAGCATGATCGCATTTGATTTAATTAGTGGAGGAGGAATAGTAAGGAAATCCACAGTACTACCTTTTAACTTTCGAAAGGGAGACTATGATAAAATGAGGAAAATAGTTAAGAAAAAACTAAAAGGAGCAGTTGCAAAGGTTAAAGACTTACATCAAGCTTGGGTGTTGAAAAATACTATCTTGGAAGCCCAGACCAACTGTATTCCATGCTTTAAGAAAAGTGGAAGGAAGTCCAAAAAACTGCCAGCATGGTTTAAAGGTGAGGTCAGAGAGGTTGTTGTTGCCAAAAAAGCATCTTTCAGGAAATGGAAAAAAGAGCCATATGACGAAACCTGGAAACAGCACAAGCACTGGCAAGTCAAATGCAAGGCATTGATAAGGCAGGCAAAGGGAAAATTTGAGAAGCAGCTTGCTGCGGAAGCAAAAACGCAAAATAAAGACTTTTTCAAGTACATTCGTAGCAAAAAACCTGTGAGAGAGTCAGTTGGTCCATTAGATGATAGAGGGGTTAAATGGGCACTAAGAGGCGACAAGGCGCTAGCGGAGAGACTGAATGAATTCTTTGCTTCGGTCTTTACTGAGGAAGATGTAGGGATGTAAACCATGACTGAAGTGGTATTTAAAGGTGCGGAAGAATTGAAGGAAATATCGATGCATCGGGAAGATGTATTACAAATATTAGATAAACTGAAGAGTAGCAAATCACCTGGGCCGGATGGTATACATCCAAGGGTGTTGAAAGAACTGAAATATGAGATTGCATACCTGCTATTAGTAATCTGCGAATTTTCATTAAAATCATCTGTAATACCTGAAGATTGGAGGATCGCCAATGTAACACCAATTTTTAAAAAGGGTTCCAGGGATGATCCGGGAAACTATAGACTGGTGAGCCTGACGTCAGTACCGGGAAAAATGGTAGAAACCATCATAAAGAAGAATATTACTCAGCATGTAGATAGTCATGGCCTAATGGGAGACAGCCAACATGGCTTTACACAAGGAAGATCTTGTCTTACTAATCTGTTATGTTTTTTTGAAGGTGTGAATAAACAGGTGGACAAAGGTGAGTTGGTTGATATAGTGTATCTGGACTTTCAGAAAGCCTTTGACAAGGTCCCTCATCAGAGACTTTTGGCAAAACTAGAGAGTCATGGGATAGGAGGCAGTGTACTACTGTGAATCAGGAACTGATTAAAAGATAGAAAGCAGAGGGTAGGGCTAAATGGACAATTTTCACAATGGAGAAAGGTGAATAGTGGTGTACCCCAGGGATCTGTGCTGGGTCCGCTGCTTTTTGACATATTCATAAATGACCTGGAAAGGGGAATAACGAGTGAGTTTATCAAATTTGCAGATGACACAAAATTATTTAAAGTTGTTAAAACCCAAGAGGATTGTGGAAAATTGCAAGAGGATCTTGATAAATTAGAAGACTGGGCATCAAAATGGCAAATGAAATTTAATGTGGACAAGTGCAAAGTTATGCACCTAGGGAAGAACAACCCAAACCATGGTTACACGATGCACCCAGGAAAAAGATTTAGGCGTCATTGTGGATAACATGTTAAAACCCTCGGCCCAGTGTGCAGCGGCGGCCAAGAGAGGAAATAGAATGCTAGGTATCATAAGGAAAGGAATGGAAAATAAAACAAAAGATATTATAATGCCTCTATATCGTTCCATGGTGAGACCGCACCTTGAATATTGTGTGCAATTCTGGTCGCCGTATCTTAAAAAGGATATAGCGTTAGTAGAAAAGGTTCAGAGTAGAGCCACCAAAATGGTAAAGGGGATGGAAGAATACTCTTTAACCTGGAAAAGAGATGGCTGAGGGGAGATATGATAGAAGTCTATAAATTAATGAATGGAGTGGAACGGGTAAACGTAGATCGATTGTTTACATTATCAGAATATAGAAAGACCAGGGGACATGCAATGAAGCTACAGGGTAAACTATTTAAGACTAATAAAAGAAAATATTTCTTCACTCAACGTGTAATCAAACTCTGGAATTTGTTACCAGAGGATGTAGTAAAGGCTGTTAGTGTAGCTGGGTTTAAAAAAGGTTTGGACAAGTTCCTGGAGGAAAGGTCCATAAACCATTATTAAGAAGGATTTTCATATGCTGATAATCCATAATGTCTACTGTAATAACTGTCAAGACCCAGTCCTAACCTTTCAGTTCGGGTCTAATGGATAACCTGTAAATAGTTACCCTACTACAGCTCGAGTGGCTGGATATGTAAATAGTTCACCTAGTTGCAGCTCCAAGTTATTGACCCTGTTTCAATGTATGCAACAAGGCTGTTCCCTTTGTCTTTGCAAGAATTTGTTATTTGTAAACTGCACTGATATTGAAGAGCGCGGTATAGAAAAGCTGTTAAATAAATAAATACATAAATAAGGGACCCAGGATATCAATGCTTGACCCAGTACAAGCATTGTGGAACCTGCCTCCTTTGGGGAAACTGCTAGCTACGTATGACCTAGATTGGTCACTGCTGGAAACAGGATACTGGGCTTGATGGACCTTGGTCTGACCCAGTACGGCATATCTTATGTTCTTATAATCGGGCTAGGAGCATGACATGGACCATTGAGGCCATATGGCCCAGTAGGCGGTGGAGGAAGCGAGCCGGAACTGACCGGTGCCTTTGCATCTAAGTCCTTTAGGAGGAAGGCCTTGACCTGCAATGTGTCCATTTGGGCACCTATGAATCCAGGATTTGGCTGGAGAGAGGTAGGATTTGGGGTAGTTGATGATGAACCCTAGGTGTTACAGGAGGCAGATTGTTCGCCCTGTGGCCTGGCTGGCCTCAGGGGCTGTGCTGGCTCTGATGAGCCAGTCATCTAGATAGGGGAAGACGAAGGCCTCTTGTAGGTGGCTACGACTGCCAGGCACTTTGTAAAGACTCTTGACCAAGAGGCCAGGCCAAATGGAAGTACCCTGTACTGGTAGTGCTCTCCTCCCACCACAAACCTTAGTTACTGTTTGTGGGAGGGATGAATCAGAATCTGGGCATATTCATCCTTTAGGTCTAAGGGGCACAGCCAATCTCCCTGGTGAAGGTAGGGCAGCAGAGTTCCAAGGGAGAGCATCAAACGTCTCCCTCACCAGAAACTTGTTCAGATTTCACAGTTCTAGTATAGGCCTGAGGCCCCCAATTCTTTTGGGGACAAGGAAATACCTGGAGTAGAAACCCTTTTCCCACAAATTTTTGAGTACAGGTTCTACTACCCTGTCTTTGAGCAAGCCTGCGAGCTCTGAGGGGAGCAAGGTCTGGTGAAGAAGAGGCCGCACCGGCTCTCCTGGGAAGAATCCTGGGAATGTTTGCTGGAACTTGAAGAGATATCCCTCCTTCATCGCTTATAGAATCCACTGGGTTGTGGTGACCCTGGCCCACTTGTGAGCGAAGAATGCCAGGCGGCCCCCTGTGGGCTGGGGAGGATTTCCCGGGGGGGGGGGGGAGGAGGAGGAGGCCCTGCCCAGGGGAGTCAAAAGCTCCACCCAGGCTGGGTGGGAGCTAATGGCTGAGCCTTTTGAGCCTTTGGCTTCCTCTGCTGGGGGCCCTGTTGTTGTTGCCCCGAGAAGGGTTGGTAATGGTCCTCGTGAAAAGACCCCTTTTCCTCGGGAAAGGTGGTCTTTTTCTGGATAGTTTCTTCTGGGGAAGGGTCGAGGTCTTCCTCGAGGGCCTCTGCCTGGTCACAACCTCAAACTCTATCTTGGCCATCTTGTCAGTCAAGGGCTTGCCAAACAAGTTTTCCCCGGTGCAGGAGACGTCGAACAATTTCTCTTGCAACCATTGCTCGAGGTCGGAGGTCTGCAACCAGGCCTGGTGCCGGGCCCCGATGCCCACTGCTGTTACCCAAGCTGCTGATTCAAAGCCATTGTAAGCAGCATGGGATAGGAACTTTGAACAGTCCTGGATCCCGCTGTCAGGGCCTGGAAACTCTGGAGATGTACCCTGGCGAGGCTTGCGGAGAAGCCAGGCAGTTCTTGGATGAGGCCCTTGAGGTACACTGGCACCGAGGCCGGCTCTCCAATATCCAGAGGAGTAGCCGCTCGAGGATGGGCTGTATTGGCACCATGAGAGTCTCCTTTGGCAACGACTCATACTGGAAGACCTCTTCGGTGCGTGGGTCCCCTCTGATTCGGTATGAACAGAGCCATGTCCCAGACAAAGTCGTGGAAGGCCATGTCCTCAGGTGGGGACTGGCGCCAGGGCTCTGGGGAAGACAGCTCTGAAAGGACATCTCCTGTCGAGAGGTCTCGGGGGAGGCCTCAATGTCAGTCTCCCAGTCAGAGCCGGAGGGTGTTGAGGACTTTGAGGCTTGGGACTCCTGCACCTTGAGGCGAGCCCTGAGGAGCCGGGATCCCCCAGTGGATCTTGGGTCAGATTCCCAGAAACTGGCAGGGGAGGACTGAATACCCGAGGACCGGGACCTCGATCAGTGCCGAGGCCTCACCCGAGGCCGGTGGCGTTTGGGGCCTGGTTCGACGGCCGGGGACTCCCCCGCAGACAGGGTCTGGTTGTTGGGGCAGATGATGTGGACGAAACAGACATCATTGCCTGCTGCAAGGCCAGAATTGCAGAGATATTCTGCTCCAGGGCTGCCATTCTGGATTCAATGCCAGAAGGCTCCGCAGCTGTCGGCGTGAGCATCAAGGGCCTCAGGCTAGATGCTGGTACTCTCACGAGTGTGTCCTTGATGAGGACCATGGCCTCGAAGAGCCTCGCACAGTCACCACTGGCTGAGGACTCCTTCTTAGAGACCTTAAGGGGGTGCTGTTTGGAGTCACCCGAGTCCTGCCGCGGGACCTTACTGGGTTTCACCAGTGGAACCTCAACTAATCGAGGATTTTTTCTTTTTCTTCCTGGAGTCTTTATGGAAGAGCCGTCACCGCGTGACTCCAAAAATGCTCAGGCCTCGCAGGAGGTGCTCGGCTTGGGGCTCAGCATCGGAGAAGCTGGGACTGAGTCGGACTGCGGGAACATCATCTCCTGCAATTCCAACCTTTTCTTGCTGGTTTTAAAGTCATGGCCTGGCACAGGTCGCAGGTGGTACTGTCGTGGTCCGGGCTGAGGCAGCACAAGCAGCAGTCGTGGGTATCTATAAAGACATAGTTTGACTGCAGCGGTCACACTTTTTGAACCCACTGGGAGACATGGTGGGAGACACCCGGCCAGGGTCAATGACTCCCGGGCGAAAAAGGGTGCGAACACTGGTCGAGGCAAGCCTCATCAAAAAGAATAAAAAAGCAGAGAACAGTGCCAGCTCGAGGCGGGAAGAGGAACTGGTACGCAAACCGGGAAGAAACCAACTTTTAAGGATAATTTTTAGAGGATTTTTTCAGGGAAACAGGACAAGCGTCCATTGGGCTCCATAGAAAAAAAGACGACTAAGCAAGATGGCACCCTTGGGCAGCAAGGGGACCAATCATGCATGGTAGCATTCCCAAAGGTTTTCTGTGAAAGCTAGGGAAATGCTCCGTGTGGCTCTGTCGGCGCCAATTTCACCCATATATGAGGGCTGACTTCCTGCTTGTTCCTGGAGAAGGTCATGTATTACTAATGCTGTTATTTTGCCAACTTGGTTTAAGGGAATGAGAAGTTTGTGTGTCATTGGGAAGATTATGTTGTATCTTTTTAACTTGACCTTATGTCTATATACGTTGCAGTATTTAGAATGAGTGTTAGAATGCTTAAGATGCTTGCAGGATGCATGTTAACTTTGAGTAGTGATATACATTTAATTTATTAGTGTTTAGGCCGACAAACATTCGTAGATGTCGTACTGCCTGAGGAAGCGGAAGTGAAATGCTGAAAGTTGGAGTGGAGGCATTTTCAAACGTGATATAAGCAGCTAAGGACAGTCCATTTGCCATATTCTTGCTGTTTGAATTAAAGAATAACATTGTTTTTTTTTTATGACTGATGTAGTGCTTGACAAGACTGTTTTTGGCTGATTCTTTATACAGAAGCGGTTTCCATTGTTAGCTTCTGTATGCCACTGAGGTCTTTTCCCACTTTATTAATGCTTCCTATAGACTATGTGAGAAACATTATAGATATTGAATATTTTTGCATTTGGACTAAGAGCTGTTTTTTTGTATTGTGTATGTTTGGGTACTACTAGCTCTATTAAGGTTAGATTTTTTTGGTGATTTTCAGACATTATGAGCCATGACATGGACCTCAAGCGATAGACCTGCCTGGGCATAGGCAAAAGAAATGCAATCTGCTAGCCGAATTGAAAGTGTGTGTTTGCTGACCTCTACTGGGATCAAAAGAAACAAAATTCTGGGGTGGACTTTCTGTGGTCTTTAGTTCACTCCCAATAGAAGGTAAAAGTTCTCTTGCAGTCTTAATGTGTGAAATATGCTTTCCCCTTTGTTGAGTATGTGGTCTTGGGAAAAATGTTGGAAGGCCCACTGACTGATTAAGGTGGAAATCAGACACCACTTTAGGAAGAAACTTAGGATGAGTACATACTACCACCCTATTGTTGAAAATTTTTGTAAATGATGCATCTGTTATTGGAGCCTGGAGCTCACTAACTCTACTTGCTGAAGTTACTGCCACCAAAAGCAAGACCTTCCGGGACAGGAACTTCAGTGCACAAGTATCTAGTGGCTCGAAAGGAGCTTTCATCAGCTGAGTTGAAACCAAATTGAGATCCCAAGACACTGTGGGAGGCTTAAAGAGAAGTTTTGTAAAAGAAAGCCCTGCATAAAGCAACAACTAAAGGCTGGACAGAGATAGGTTTACCTTCTACAGGATGGTGGTAAACACCAATAGTGTTGAGGTAAACCCTTACAGAGTTTGTTCTTATATTGGACTCAGACAAATGTAGAAGGTATTCAAGCAGTTTTTGTATGGGACATGAGAATGATGTGAGGGACAGGCCCTAGGTCCTGATGGCAAATCTCTTCCACTTGAAACCATATGATCTCTGTGTGAAATTGATTCAAGAGATCACGAGGACAGCAGTAACACCAACTTGAAAATTCAGAGCAGACAGAATTACCCCTTCAACATCCAAGCTGTGAGAGCAATAGCCTTGACATTAGGGTTTAACATAGTGCCTTGTTACCGAGTAATCAGAATTGGTGGATCACCCAGGCAAACCAGATCTCTAATGGAAAGTTCTAGAAGATGGATCAATAAGGTGTTACCAATATCACTGGGCCCAGCATCTCAGTTTCAGAAGAGTTTTCTGTATCAGAGGAATAGAAGGATGTGAGTACATAAGACCCCACTCCCCAATGGAGAAGGCAGGCATCTGAGGCTAGTTTGCCATGCATCCCCACCCTGAAGCAGGACTGAGGCACTCATCTGCTCTGAGGAACTTTGAACAGATCTATTGAGGGGGTGGCCCCACTCTCAGAAGATGGACTGAGCCACTCCCTAGTGCACTCATGAGGCTGAAGGACAAGGTTCAGTCCGTCCACTAGAGTACTGTTCTCGCCAGGCAGATGGAGTGGCTCTAAGAGATCATGAAGTTCCACATTCTGACTGTTTCCCAACTCAGGAGGTATGACCCTGTTCCTCCCTGCTTGTTGATGTAGCACTTTGCAAGTTGATTGTCTGGATCAGGATTATTTGGTTGGTCAGCCAATTTCTGAAAGACTTTAGAGTGCTCAAGATTGGCCCACCCAGAAAAGTCTACATCAGATAAATTTCCTGGAGCTGAGGACAGAGTCCCTGGGTGTGAAAGCCCATCTACATGAACACCCCCCCCCCCCCCCCAAGCCCAGTTTGGAGTTGCCTATCGTTAGTAACTTTTGATAGCAAGGAATTTGAAAAGGGACACCTTTTCCAGATTGGAATGATCCGTCTACCAGACGAAGGAGTCCTGGAGAGAAGTGACAGAAATGAAGTCCTTGAGGCTGTGAGTAGAATGTATCCACTGTATGCTCAGGGCACACTGAGATTGTCTCATTTTGAATTGTGTCAAGGGAGTTACATGAACAGTCGAAGCAATATGGTTCAACATTTTCAACATGGACTTTACTGACGTCTGATGATTCTGATGTATTCATTCCACCATCAACTAGGTAAGCCTGTCATGCAGAAGGAAGGCGTTGCCTGAAACATATCTAGAAAATCTCCAATGCTCTCCAAATAGTGTAACAAGCTGAGGTTCAATTTGGGACAATTAATAATGAACACTAATATCTCCAGCATTTCGATGGCAAGGCTTGAAGGGCGTTCTCGATCAGCCAATCATTCAAGTAGAGAAACAAATGCATAGGCCAGTGGTTCTTAACCTGTGGGTTGCGACCCCCACGGGGGTCGCCACAGGATTTAGCGGGGGTCGCCTCGCCTCACCTCACTCCGCCGTTTAATAAAAAAGCACCCAAGTTTCTGCCGCTGCCGAGTCCACTTCTTGGCAGCAGCAAACTCACCGCCTCCCAGTCCCTTCTAATGCAGCCGCGGGTCCCTGCCTCTTAGGGAACCGCGGCTGTGCCAGTAAAACCGTTGCGGAGCCTTCCTGTCTCTTGACGGGCTCCGTGCAGCATTGTCCCGCCTCCAAAGGAAGTTGTTTACCACTTCCTTGGGCGGCGGGACAATGCTACACGGAGCCCATCGAGAGACGGGAAAGCTCCGCAACGGTTTCACAGGTATAGTCTGTAGAAGAACAGCAGGGCAGCAGCAGGCAGACAGGGAGAGGGGAGGAGGGGGCACGGAACCTGCAATGGGGCTGACATGGATGGATAGAGGGAGGGAGGGGGCTGACATGGACAGGGGGGCTGACATGGAGAGAGGGAGGGGCTGACATGAATGGAGGGAGGGAGAGGGGCTGACAATGATGGAGGGAGGGAGGGGGCTGACATGGACAGAGGGGGGCTGACATGGACAAAGGGAAGAGACATGGGGACATACTGTACAGACAGGCAATAAATGCTGGACAGGGGAGAGAGAGTGCGGGTTAGGATTATAATGGGCAGATGGGGGGCTAGGACTGGTAATGGGTTGATTAGGGGGGGCTAGGACTTGGAATGGACTGATCAAGGGGGGGTTGGGACTGGTAATGTGCTGATGGGGGTTGGGACTGGTAATGTGCTGATGGGGGGTGGGACTGGTAATGGACTGATGGGGGACTAGCACTGGAAATGAGCTGATCGGGGAGGTTAGGACTGGAAATGGGCTGATGGGGGGTAGGACTGGTAATGGGCTGATTAGGGGAGCCTAGGACTGGTAATGGGCTGATTAGGGGAGCCTAGCACTGGTAATGGGGTTGAGGAGGGACTAGCACTGGAAATGAGCTGATTAGGGGAGGCTAGCACTGGTAATGGGGTTGAGAAGGGACTAGCACTGGAAATTAGCTGACTAGGGGAGGCTAGCACTGGTAATGGGGTTGAGGAGGGACTAGCACTGGAAATGAGCTGATTATGGGAGGCTAGCACTGGTAATGAGCTGATGGGGGGGGGTAGGACTGGTATTGGGCTGATTAGGGGAGGCTAGCACTGGTAATGGGGTTGAGGGGGGACTAGCACTGGAAGCGAGCTGATTGGGGGGCTTCGACTGGGAATGGGCCGATTGTGGGGAGGGGAGGATAGAGCTGCTGGCCCTGGAAGAAAACTGGGGGATAAGGCTACAAATGGGTTGATACAAGGGAATGGGAGAATGGAACTGGAAGGGAGTGGATCTGAGAAGGGCTGCCATGGTAATTGTACTAGAAGAGACTGCTCAGTGGGGAAGGAGGGGGACTGGAAGGGAATGGACACCAGTGGCAGTCATGGGAATGCAAGTTGACATTGGAAGGTACTGAGAGTGAGGACTGGAAAGGGGCTGATACTGGGGATGGTTACTGGGACTGGAAACAGGCTGATGGAAAGAAGTGAAGAAAACGAAAGAAGAGATAAGAAATGGCAGATGGACCATAGACCACAGAAAGAGAGCTAAGAGAAGACAGGAAAGCAGAAGCCTCAGATCGGGACCAGCATGATCAGAGAATAAATTGGTCAGACAACAAAGGTAGAAAAAAATAATTTTATTTCATATTAGTGATTTGACTACAAAATCATCATAATTTTGAAATCAAATATTGTTACTTGTTATTGTGATTAATTATTGTGGTTTAAATAAGTAAATTTTATAAATAAAAACATATTGCAAAGGTCTATAATATATTAATAATTCAACAAATGATTACAGCGACAATGCGTTAACGGTAAAGGAAGAGACACATTTGATTTTATCATTAGGGGTCACCACAAGTTGACCAATGGTAAAAGGGGTCACGGTACAAAAAAGGTTGAGAACCACTGGCATAGGCAGTCTATGTAACACTGAAACCGCGAGGCATTTTGTGAATATGTGAGGAGTGGATGTGAGACTAAACAGTACAAGGTAATGGATGCAGTGTTTTCCTACAATGAATCGTAGATACTTCTTATGACTGGGATGTATCTGTATGTGGGTGTGGGCATCCTTTAGATACAGGGAAAGCATAGTTACTCACCTGTAACAGGTGTTCTCCAAAGACAGCAGGAATCATTCCTCACATATGGGTGATGTCGGCGCTGACAGAGCCCGCAGAGAAGCATCTCCCCAGCTTTCAAAGAAAGCCTTTGGGAGATGCATCACGCATGCGTGGTTCACTTCCCACCCAAGAGTGTTATGTTGCCTCAGTCCAATGACATAGCTAAGATGGCAAAAATAAAATACGGTAAAGAAGCAACTCCAAGGGGAGGAGGGAGGGTTGTGAGGACCGATTCCTGCTGTCCCTGGAGAACACCAGTTAAGGTGAGTAACTCGCTTTCTCTGGGAACAAGCAGGAAGTCAGTCCTCACATATGGGACTTCACAGCTACAGGCTACTGAGAACCTGTACAGAAAAACGACACAGCGACCTGCAAAGGGTGAGCTGTGATCAGCAGCAGCTGAGTCCCTACAGAGAGACTCTCGCAAGACCCAAGTGCCCGGCAGAGAACCAGCACTCCGGTAGCCTGAACACTGAAGTTGGAAGTCAGGAGTTGCCTACACCCAGAAGAGATTACGGAGTACAGCCTGGCTGAAGGTGCTGACCCGCTGGGACTCCCTCTCCAGGCAGTAGTGAGCTGCGAAGGCATGGACCGAAGACCAGGTGGTGGCCTGACAGATTTCAGTCATGGGGACGGAATGCAGATTTGCCACAGAAGTAGCCATGGCCCTGACATGGTGCGCCATGACCTTCTGGTCCAGTGAAATCCCCGTCTGTTCATAGGCAAGGGTAATGCAGTCTGCCCCCCAAGCGGGCACTTAATCACTGGGAGCCCCAGACAGCTGGGGCCATAGGATACGAAAGGCTGAGGTACTTTGTGGTAGCCTTGAGTCCGTTGCAGACAGAAGGACAAGGCCCTTTTACAATCCAGAGTATGGAGAACGGTCTCCTCCTTGCTGGCATGAGGTCTCGGGAAGAAGGTGGTAGCACCACCTCCTGACTGAGATGGAATTGGGACATCATCTTCGGCAGAAACTTGGGGTTGCGCACAGCACCACCCTGTTCTTGTAGAACGTCGTGTAGGGGGGCTCTGCCACCAGAGCTTGAAGTTTGCTGACTCTCTGAGCTGATATGAGCGCTAAAAGGAATGTGACCTTCCAGGAGAGGTACCACAGGTGGCAGGTAGCCAAGAGCTGAAACGGAGGCTTAGTGAACTGCGAAAGCACCATCTTTAGATCCCACTTTGCCGCTGGAGGGTGGATGGAGGGTTTGGATAGCATGAGGCCACGCAGGAATCGGGACATGAGGGGGACCCCCTCAACTGCTCATGTATACTCTGACCAAACTGGACTTTAGTCCCACCTGCGACAGATAGAGCAGGTACTGGAGTACTACTTGCACCGAGCAGAATGGGTTTGCCCCTCTCTTTGCATACCAGGCCGAGAAACGGCACCACTTAAAGGCATACGCCCTTCTTGTGGAGGCCTTACGCGAGGCCAGAAGAACCTCCTCCACATCACGTGGGAGGGTTGAAGAAAGCTAACGCCACCCTTTCAGCAGTCAAGCTGTGAGTGACAGGGAACCCGGGTTTGGGGTGTAGGAGAGAGCCCTGCTCCTGTGAGAGTAGCCCTGGTGCTCGGCCCAGGGAAATTGGCAATGTCACTGATATGGAAAGGAGCAGTGGGAACCAGAGCTGCCTGGGCCACCGGGGGACTATAGCATTAGTGATGTTCTGTCACACTGGAATTTAAATAGGGTCTTGGCGACCAGCGGTGTTGGTGGGAAGGTGTATTTATTTACATTCTCTTATATACCGCGCTATTCTGCATCAGTGCGGTTTACATTGAACAAACTGAAATTACATTGAACAGGGCATTATAACTTGGAGATAACTATTTTACAGGGAACATGGGCTATGGAGGGTTAAGTGGCTTGCCCAAGACCACAAGGAGCACCTGGGGGACTAGAAAACCCCAGTCCTTCCGTCCATGGGATGAGGAACACATCTGCTGCCACCCGGGAAGGGTGCAGCTGGCAGGAGCAAAATTGGGGCAACTGGCGAACAGGTCCATCGAGGGGACGTCCTAGAGACGAAACAGCCTGGAGGCTACTACTGGCTCCAGGCAACACTCGTGTGGCTGGAAGACTCTGCTCAGTTTGTCTGCAAGGGTATTGTCCTGGCTTGGAAGATAAACCGCCTTCAGAAACATCCCCCTGTGTGCTTCACTGGCGCAGAGGGCTACTTCCTGGCGGGGGGGGGGGGGGGGGAAGAGAGGAGAAGCCCTGTGCCCCTTTGTTCACATAGAATATTGCAACCTGGTTGTTGGTCTCGATGGGCACTGGGTGGTGCTGCAGCTGGTGGCAGAAAGCTTGAAGAACCAGGAATATTGACCAGAGCTCTAGCCAGTTGATTTGCAACCGGGATTCCTCCAGGGACCAGCATCCCTGTGTCTGGAAGACCTCTCAGTGCGCTTCCCAGCCCAGTAGGGTTGCGTCCGTGGTGAGGATCCTTTTGGAGGTGGGTGCCTGGAAGGGCATCCCGGCCTGAAGGTGACGTGGACTCTGCCACCATCCGAGAGAGTCTGCCAGCTGGTGGGTCACTCTCACTCTGACCCTGAGCCTGCATGTGGCTTGTGTTCACTGAGAGAAGAGGCACCACTGGGTTGCCCTCATGTGCAGGCAGATATATGGGGTCACATGAGGCCATGTTTATTTATTTAGCAATGCTTATACCGCTTTTCATAAGCTCAAAGCAGTGTACATTCAGGTATTGTATATATTTCCCTTGTCACAATCTATGGTTTATACCTGAGGCAATGGAGGGTTAAGTGGCTTGCACAAGGCCACAAGGAGCACCTGTGGGACTAGAAACTCTGCAGCCCAAAGTTGCTATCCTCCAGTGGGATTTGAATCCCCAGCTCTCAGGCCCAAGACAACTTGCCCTAACCAAGCCGAGTAGGGGCCAGACAGGTAATGTCTGGCATCAGTGCACCTCTGCGGCTAACTCCCTAAGGCATTCTGACCTCTCCTGAGGGAGGAAGGCTTTTGCCTGGAGGGTATCTAGTTGCGCCCCTATGAACACTAGGAGCTGGGCTGGGGTGAGGTGGGACTTGGGGTAGTTTATGACAAACTCCAGATGTTGCAGGGCATTTATGTTGCATCTGGTGGCACATTGTGCCTCTGCAGCCATGTCCCCCTTTATGAGCCAGTGGTCCAGGTAAGTGAAGACGAAGGCCTCTGGAAGCTGGAGGTGGGCTGCGACCACCATAAGCATTTTGTGAAGACCCTTGGCAATGAGGCCAGACCAAAGGGCACCCTGCTGACACCTAATCAGGAGTTAGTGGGCCTGATTAGCCTGGGAATGAACTGAGAGCAGCTGAGGCCTGCATAAAAGGCTTCAGAGCCCTGCCCTGTTGAGGCATTCCTAACAGGGGCACTACAGGTCAAACAACGGTAAGGATTTGAGGGTTTATTTTTATTAAATTGCTAGTTCTCTGACTGGGAGCTCTTAAAAGGGTTTTGGTATATTTTTAAATCAAAGTTACATTCTTTTTGGTGCTTTAGTAGCAATATTTTCTTTAGTGGAGCGGCTTTTAAACTGGTAACCTTCTCAGCTTTGGGAACTGCTGACACCTAATCATTTAAAAAAGCACAGGGACTTGAACAGCACATTTTGAATAGAATTAAAGAGATTTAACTGCTTTTTCTCTGAAAGGACAGCTGGGAAACTGGCTGGTACTTTGGTAGATCTCTCTCTTTTGCTTTAACAGATACCCAAGCTCCACAAACAAAACAATGGCTGGGAAAAATCGTATACCTAAAGCTGTTGCCCCCGTTACAGCTACTGCCTCTGTCCAGACAGAGGTCCCAATGGCAGTTGGACCGGTTCCATGTGCAGGGTGCCTGCATGCTGAACTCTGAGGAAACAAGTGGTGGAACTCAGACAGGAGGTGGCGAGGCTGAGGAGCATTCAAGACAGTGAGAAGTACATTGATGAGATGCTTCTTGAAACATTCAAGCTCTCTAGCAGAGGAGAAGATTGGTGCCAACAGAATGATGAAGGATGGACACAAGTCACCAGGGCTTGCAGAATCACCAATCCAACTTCTCCAGCCCTTGAGTTGGAGAACCATTATGCAACCCTGGAAGTGGAGGAGGTGAAAGCATCCCTAGAAAGGGAAGAACCAGAGCTCAAGTACCCCTAAATTGCAGAATCAGTGACCACAAGGAAACGAAGGGTAGTGGTGATTGGTGACTCTCTGAGGGGTACTGAGGCTTCCATCTGCCGACCAGACTTGAAGTCCAGAGAGGTTTGCTGTCTGCCTGGTGCCAAAATCCAAGATGTTATGGAGAGTTTGCTGAGACTCATCAAGCCCACTGACTATTACCCAATGTTGCTAATCCATGTCGGAACAAATGATACTGCCAGGTATCCCTCTGAGCGTATCAAAAGTGACTTCATGGCTCTGGGACAGAGGATGAAGCAGTTAGGTGCACAGGTGGTCTTCTCTTCAATCCTCCCTTGTTGAGGGTAAGGGCCAAGGCAGAGAGGCTCGCATCCTGGAGACGAATGCATGGCTTCGAGGATGGTGTCATCGAGAGCGTTTTGGTTTTCTAGACCATGGGATGCTGTTCCAAGAGTTGCAGAGCAGAGATGGCATCCATCTGTCCAAGAAAGGTTAACGCGTCTTTAGTAGTAGACTGGCTAATCTACTGAAGAGGGCTTTAAACTAGACTCATTGGGGATGGGTGAAGAAAGCCCCCAGGTAAGTGATACATTAAATACCTTAATGGAAATGGGTAACAGGGGTAACATATGGAAAGCAGTGTGTATAAATGTCCGTAGCATGGAAAATAAGATCCGTGATATTGAAACTTTGGTGGGAGTGGCCAACTTGGATTTATTGGCAGTTACAGAAACATGGTTCACAGAAAACCATGAATGGGATGCAACTATACCTGGCTATACTTTATTCAGAACGAACAGGGTAGGAAGAAGGGGAGGAGGAGTGGCACTATATGTAAAAAATACTATTAAAGCTTTGGAATTACAGAGCTTAAAAGGAAGAGAGGAGGCATTGTGGGTTAAACTAGAAAGAGGGAAAGAGAAATCTATCTGCATTGGCGTGATATACAGACCTCCCTCACAAGAGGAAGAGGTGGACAGAGTTAATTGAAGACATACGCAGCATTGCTAGGAAAGGGAAAGTGCTACTAATAGGGGATTTCAATATGACAGATGTTGATTGGCACATTCCTGTTGCAGTATCAGGGAGAACTATTCAGGCAATTGTTAACAGACCCCAAACATGAAGGGGCCATACTGGACTTGGTGCTTACCAATGGTGAAAGTGTTTCTGATGTTATAGTGGGGGATCATTTTGCATCCAGTGATCACCAGATGGTGTGGTTCAGTATTAGGACTAGGGCTGTTAGAATCCATTCAAAAGTGAGGGTCTTAGATTTTAGGAAGACTAACTTTGCCAATATGGGCCAATACCTCAGGGAGTCATTAGCGGGATGGGAATAACTGGGGGATGTAGAAAAACAGTGGGCAAAACTGAAAGGGGATATTTTAAGGGCAACCAACCTTTTTGTTAAAATGGTAAATAAAGGTAAAAGGAAAAGGAGACTGCTATGGCTTTCGAAAGAAGTAGCTGAAAAAGTGAAGAAAAAGAGGGAAGCCTTCATGAAATACAAGAGATCACAGAGAGAGGAAGCAGGCATCTAGATTTGGAAAAACTTAGAGAAGCTAGCAAAGTAGGCAGGAAAGCACAGTTACTTACCTGTAACAGGTGATCTCTGGGAACAGCAGGAATAAGTCTTCACATATGGGTACGTCGGTACCGACGGAGCCTGCGCGGGAACGCTCCCCAGCTTCCCAAAAAGGAAAGCTTTTGGGAGCATCCCACAGCACCTGCGCGCTGCCTTCCCGCCTTTCCTAACCGCCTCTCCTCAGTTCGAGTTTTAAAGCTGAGACAAAAGAGAGAGAGAGGAAAGGAAAGATAGATAGAGAGATACAACTCCTAGGGGAGGTGGGAGGGTTGTGAAGACTTATTCCTGCTGTTCCCAGAGATCACCTGTTACAGGTAACTGTGCTATCTCCAGGAACAAGCAGGAATGAGTCTTCACATATGGGGACTCCCTAGCTGAGATGCCTGGGAGAACCCCAAGGATATGACCCTGGGAAGGGTTCTACCTCCTCCTATGGATCTCAGGCATCTATCCAGGGATGGAGGGTAGGAGTTGATTAAGAATGGAACAGGTGTTTGAGAACAGCCTGACCAAACAAGGCATCCCGGCGGGAGTCCTTGTCCAAGCAGTAATGGGCTGTGAAGGTATGAACCGAGGCCCAGGTGGCTGCTCGACAGATCTGGTCGATGGACACAGAATTTAGATGAGCCATAGAGGAGGCCATGGCCCTCACATTATGAGCTGTGACATGGCTCTCCAGAGAAAGGTTCTTACTCTGGTAGGCGAAAGAAATACACTGAGCAATCCAATTGGACAGTGTCCTTTTAGAGACTGGAAGTCCGAAATGAGAGGGATCAAAAGCAACAAAGAGCTGGGAAGACTTTCTATGTTGCTGTGTTCTTTGTAAGTAAAAGGCAAGAGCTCTTTTACAATCCAGAGTATGAAGATTCTTCCCTGCACTTGATGCATGAGGAGCTGGAAAAAAGACAGGTAAATATACCTCTTGATTAAGATGAAAAGGTGAGACCACTTTAGGCATAAAGTGTGGATTGGTCCTAAGAACTACCTTATCATGATGGAATCTTGTATAAGGTGGATTAGCCACTAAGGCCTGCAGCTCACTGATGTGGCGAGCTGAGGTGACTGCAATGAGGAAAATAACCTTCCAGGAAAGAAATTTCAAGGAGGTGGTGGCTAAGGGTTCAAAAGGAGGCTTCATAAGCTGACCAAGAACCAGATTTAAATCCCATGCCACCAGAGGAGGCCTAATGGGAGGTCTAGTTAAAGTTAGGCCTCTCATGAATCTTGCAACAATAAGAGGATGAGAGGAAACAGGTTGTCCATTGATAGGCTTAAGGGCTGCTGCAATAGCACTCAAATGGACCCTTACTGAATTTGTCTTAAGGCCTGCCTCGGAAAGATGCAGGAGGTATTCCAATAGAGAATTCAAAGGTAGTGCTAGAGGGTCGAGACTCCTTTCAGCACACCAAATAGAAAATCTTTTCCATTTAAAAGCATAGGAACGCCTAGTGGAAGGTTTTCTGGAAGCATGGAGGATATCCTTCACTTGTTGAGAAAGATTCCAGCTTTGAAGGTCTAGGTCTTCAGTAACCAAGCTCTGAGGTGAAGGGACTTGGGGTTTGGGTGCCATAAAGTCCCCTCCTCCTGGGACAGAAGGTCTGGAGCAGCTCCCAAGTCCAGAGAGGGGGCTTGGGAGAGATGCAGAAGTAGAGGGTACCACACTTGGCGTGGCCAGCGTGGAGCTATGAGGATCATAGATCCTTGATCCCTCTGGAGTTTTAACAGAGTCTTGGGAATCAAGGGAATGGGTGGAAAGGCATACAGGAAACCCTGACCCCAGTGAAGGAGGAAGGCATCCTTGGCCTGAACTCCCTGACACGGAATTCTGGAACAGAACCGGGGAAGTTTGGCATTCCACGGACTTGCAAAGAGGTCTATGTCCGGGGTTCCCCATTCTTGGAAGATTCTGAGTACCTGATCCATGTGCAGGGACCATTCGTGTGGGAGCAGAACTCGACTGAGTCTGTCTGCCCAAGAGTATTGGATTCCTGGGAGGTATACTGCCAGGAGATGGATTTGATGCTCTCTGGCGAAGGCCCACAATCTTAAAGCTTCGCTGCAAAGCGACAGAGAGCCAGTTCCTCCTTGTTTGTTTATGTAAAACATGGCTACTTGATTGTCCGTATGAATGAGGACTGTCTTGTAGCTGAGCAGGGTATGAAAGACCTTGAGAGCTAGAAAGACTGCTCGAAGCTCCAAGAGATTGATATGAAGAAAGGTCTCCTGTGGGGACCAAGTGCCTTGAGTGGAGAGGTCTTGTAGATGAGCTCCCCAACCTGTTTGGGAGGCATCTGTTGTGAGAGTTGCTTGGGGCAACAACTGTTGGAAGGGGGACCCCAGCAACAGATTCTGAGTGGACATCCACCACTGGAGAGACCAAAAAAGACGTTTGGAGGTTGCTATTTGGTCTGAGAGAGCTCCTGATGCTTGAGTCCACTGGGTGGACAAAGTCCATTGGGCTGCTCTCATATGTAGGCGAGCATAGGGTACCACATGCACTGTGGAAGCCATGTGGCCTAGCAGTTGTAGCATCTCCCGGGCAGTTAAGTGGCTCTTTGACTGAACCTGAGAGGCTAACTGCACTAGGCGTAGGCAACGGGCCTGAGGAAGATAGGCCCTTGCAGTGGTAGTATCTAGCCAGGCCCCTATGAACTCTAGGGACTGAGTAGGGGTGAGCTGGGACTTTGGGAGGTTTACCACAAGTCCCAGATACTGTAGAATGCACCTTGTGCAGTCCAGGGAAGTCTGGACCTCTGACTGAGATGGAGCTCGGATGAGCCAGTCGTCCAGGTATGGGAATACAAATATTCCCAGAGTGCGTAGAAATGCAGCTACTGTTGCCATGCATTTGGTGAACACTCTTGGGGCAGAGGCCAGACCAAACGGAAGCACTCTGTATTGATAATGTTTTCCTTGGAAAAGAAAACGGAGGAATCTTCTGTGAGATGGATGGATGAGGACATGTGTGTACCCATCCTTGAGATCTAGAGAACAAAGCCAATCCTGACTTTGAAGGTATGGAAGGAGAGTGCCCAGAGAAAGCATCTTGAACTTCTCCTTGCATAGAAATTTGTTCAATTCCCTGAGATCTAATATGGGTCTGTATCCCCCTGTCTTCTTTGGGATGAGAAAATAGGGGGAGTAAAACCCTGACCCTTGTTGAAGAAGGGGAACCTCTTCTATTGCCCCTTGGGCAAGAAGGGTAGCCACCTCCTGACCTAGAAGGTCGAGAAGAGATGTGGGAGAATTGAAATGTCTCACCATGGTGTGGGGAGGAAGGTCTGAGAAATGAAGTTTGTAACCCTCTCTTATGATGGAGAGGGTCCACTGCTCTGATGTAATCTGCTCCCATCTGGGAGCAAAATGAGCTAACCTTCCTGGAATGGTGAGAGGTTCTGGCTGTTTTAAAGCCAGAAAGGCTAAGTTCTCTAGCATCAAGTCAAAAACCCTGAGGAGGTTGGGTCTGCTGAGTTGCAGCAGCCCCTGTAGTCTTAGGCCTGGCCTGTTTAGGTTGCTGACGCTTAGTAGCAAAGCGACCTGTAGAGGATTGTTGGCCAGAAGTAGAAGGGAATCTGCCCTTTTTGAAAAAAAGACTTCTTGAAGGGTTTTTTCTTGGCAGGAATGGAGGTTGACTTTGAAAGTCTATCCAGAGCAGAATTTTCTGCATCCATTTGAGTGGCTTTTATTTGCCATTCTTGGCCAAACAGGTTTTCACCTGTAGAGGGAAGATTTCCTAAACCATCTTGGACCCAGGGTTCTAAATCAGAAGCTTGGAGCCAAGCAATTCTGCGAGCAGTTATGGCAATGCCAGAAGCTCTGCTGGCACCTTCAAAGGAATCAAAGGCTGCCCTGTTGGAAAACTTTGAAATGTCTTGAGTATGCTTAAGCCAAATGAGGAATTCATCCCTTTTATCTTCTGGTAGAAAAGGGAGGAAAGTGTGCAGTTTATCTGCAACCTCCTTTAGAAACATACCCATGTAAAGACTATAGGAGTTGATTCTGGCAACAAGCATACTGGCTTGGAAGATTTTTCTACCAAAAGCATCCAAGGTCCTGCATTCTCTTCCTGGAGGAGTAGAAGAGTGTCTCTTTGTACTCTTTATCCTCTTCATAGCTGACTGCACCACAATGGAATGGTGAGGAAGCTGTGTTTTATGAAAACCAGGACAGGGAGGGACACGATACATAGTGTCCAATCTGCGAGAATGAGGAGAGATAGTGAGAGGAGTCTCCCATAAATCAATCATGTGTTCATAAAGAATCTCATGAATTGGTAAGGTGACTGCCTCTTTAGGAGCCTTAGAATAACCCAAAATATCTAATTTTTTTTGCTCTGGGCTCTGATTCAGAGGATACTGAAATAGAAAGACCTTTAGCTACTTCTCTTATGAAGTCTTGAAAGGACAAGTCCTCTGGAGGAGACATTCTTCTTTTTGGAGAAGAAGGCTCTTCAGGAAGGGTTATAGATACTTCAGCAGACTCCTCTGATGTATCAGAATCACCAGAGGAATCAAAGTACCGTCTGTCAGGGTGCTCTTCTAACGCTCGGTACGCGTATCGAGCAGTATCGACATTGGGCGTCATCGGAACCGGATCGGTACCGATGAGCATCCCTGGACAAGGGAAAGCTGCAGTCGGTATCCTGGTCGATGCCGATGCAGTCAGTACCGGTATCGGCGCTGGTGCCGGTACCCGAGTCGATACCGACAACGGAGTTTGTTGTGGTATCAACGGCATCGCAGATTGGATGAAGGCATTGATAGCCTGCTGCATGGACAGAACATTCTGATCCATCGACGCCATGAATGCCTGGAACTCGGTACCGGAAGGTTGTGCTGGTACCCCAGAGCATTCTAACAGGTGATCGGTCGAGGCCGTGCCATCGATGTCAACCTGTAACCCCATAGGTGGAGCTTTGGAAGCCGGAGCTTCCCGCCGGGGTTGTTTTGCCGGTGCAGGATCCTCGAGGGCAAGCCCGGAGGCATCTCGATGCTTAGAGGGAGATCTACCCTTCGAGGACCGGCTGGATTTATGTTTGGTTACCTGAGATCCATTGGGGGGGAAGAAGCAGCCCTGGAAGACGTCGATGCCACTGAAGCTGCATCAGCGGGAAACAGCACATGGAGCTTAGCTGCTCGGTTCTGTAAACCCCGTTTAGACATCAGAGAGCAGGACGGACAATCCAAAATGGAGTGTTCAGGACCCAAACATTTAAGACACCATTCATGGGTGTCTGTAACAGAAATAGTACTGCTGCACTTAGTGCATTTCTTAAACCTGGAGGCTGGTTTTTCCATGAGGAAATTTTCTTGTGAGGCCTAAGGCCCAAAGAGAAAAAATACACTAAGTGAGGGAAAAATATATAGTTTTTTTTTTTTTTTTTAAAGAAAAGAAAGAAAAGACCGGCGGTACCGGTCCGGAGTCGGGGAAGGCAGACACGCGACCAAAGAAAGAAAATAAAATAAAGAACTTCTTCAGCGGTGACAGGGCTCGACCTGCTGGCTCCGCGGCAAAGAAGAACTGAGGAGAGGCGGTTAGGAAAGGCGGGAAGGCAGCGCGCAGGCGCTGTGGGATGCTCCCAAAAGCTTTCCTTTTTGGGAAGCTGGGGAGCGTTCCCGGGCAGGCTCCGTCGGTACCGACGTACCCATATGTGAAGACTCATTCCTGCTTGTTCCTGGAGATAGCGAAGATACAAAAAGAGGAGGAAATAGCCAATGCAATAAAATGGGGGATAAGATATTTTCCAGATATGTTAGTGAGAAGAGGAAGGGCAAAAGTGGTATTGTCAGACTCAAGGGTGAAGGGGAGGAAAATGTAGAAGCTGATGATAAAGCGGAATTGCTTAACAAATATTTCTGTTCTGTGTTCACAGATGAAGAACCAGGAGCAGGACCTCAGAAAACACCCTCAAGCGGGAACAGAAGCGAGGGACAATTTTCAGAAGACTGTGTTCATGAGAAAGTAGCTCAACTTAAAGTAGACAAAGTGATGGGACCGGATGGGCTACACCCTAGAATACTGAGGGAACTTGGGGACGTTCTAGCAGCTCCACTGACTGACCTTTTCAATGCCTCATTGGAGTCGGGAGTGGTGCCAAAGGACTGGAGAGAGGCTCATTTGGTGCCTTTACACAAAAGCGGAAGTAAGGATATGGTTGAAAACTACAGGCCGGTTAGTTTAACTTCGGTGGTGAGTAAATTATTGGAAATGCTGCTGAAAGAGAAAATAGTGAGGTTTCTGGAGTCCAGCAGATAACAGGATCCGAGGCAGCATGGATTCACCAGAGGCAGGTCTTGTCAGACAAATCTGATTGATTTCTTTGACTGGGTGACCAGGGAGCTGGACCGAGGGAGAGCCCTAGATGTGGTGTATTTGGATTTCAGTAAAGCCTTTGACACTGTTCCTCACAGGCGACTTATAAACAAATTGAGCACCCTAGAGATGGACCCTAAAGTTACTGCTTGGGTTAGAAATTGGTTGGGTGGGAGGCAACAAAGTGTACAGGTAAATGGAGCTCACGCTGAGGAGAAGGAAGTTACCAGTGGTGTTCCCCAGGGATCTGTCCTTGGTCCAATTCTTTTTAACATCTTTGCTAGTGATATAGCGGAAGGGCTGTCGGGTAAGGTTTGCCTTTTTGCGGATGATACCAAAATCTGCAATGGAGTACATACCCAGGAAGGTGTAGATAACATGAGGAGGGATCTAGCTAAGCTTGAAGAATGGTCTAGAATTTGGCAGCTGGGATTTAATGTTAAAAAATGTAAGGTCATACATTTGGGCTGCAGCAATCCAAAGAGCAATATAGTATAGGGGGTGAAGTACTTTTGTCCACTAAAGAGCGGGACCTAGGCGTGGTTGTATCTGATGATCTTAAAATAACAGGTAGAAAAGGAGACGGCAAATGCTAGAAGAATGCTTGGGTGCATATGGAGAGGAATGGCTAGCAGAAAAAAGGAGGTGATAGTGCCTCTGTATAAGTCTTTGGTGCGACCTCATTTGGAGTACAGTGTGCAATTCTGGAGACCGCACCTTCAAAAGGATGTGAACAGGATGGAGTCGGTGCAGAGGGTGGCTACTAAAATGGTTAGTGGTCTTCATTATAAAGCATATGAGGACAGACTTAGGGATCTTAATATGTACACCTTAGAGGAAAGGCGGGATAGAGGTGATATGATTGAGATGTTTAAATACCTCCGTGGCATAAATGTTCAGGGGGAGAGCCTCTTTGATTTGAAAGCAAGTTCTGCTACGAGGGGACATGGGATGAGGGTGAAGGGTGATAGATTCAGGAGTGATATGCAGAAATATTTCTTTACGGAAAGAGTAGTGGATCCATGGAATAGTCTCCCAGTGGAGGTGGTAGAGATGAGGACAGTAACTGAATTCAAAAAAGCATGGGACAAACACAGAGGATCTCTAAAGGAAAAAGGGGACTGTTGTAGTTGTTATGGAAGGACAGACTAGATAGGCCATGTGGTCTTTTTCTGTCGTCATATTTCTATGTTTCTATGTATTAGTAGTGCTGTCCTCTCACCATGAACCGGAAGTATTTTCTGTGGCTGGGATGGATTAGGATGTGAGTGTAGGCATCCTTTAGGTCTAAGGAGCATAGCCAATCTCCCTGCTGGATGAATGGAAGTAGTGTCCCAAGGGAGAGTATCTTGAACTTCTCCCTGACCTGAGCCCCCTGCCCTTTTGGAAACTAGGAAATATCTGGAATAGAAGTCTGTGCCCCAGAGATGTTTTGGCACTGGCTCGACTGCTTTGTCGTTGATTAGGCCTGCTAGCTCAGTGAGGAGCAGGGTCTGGTGAAGGACAGCCCTGGTGGGTTCCCCTGGGAAGTACATGGGTGGCACCCTGTTGTAGGTGGAGGAGGTAGCCCTCCTTGACCTCCTTTAGCACCCAGGTATCGGTGGTGATGGCTGTCCACCTGTGGGCAAACATGGCTAGGCACACTCCTATGGGCTGCAGAGGACCCCCTGGGGGTAGGGAGGTCACGCCCAGGCAGTCAAAAGCTCTCGCCAGGCTGGGCCAGGGGCGGCGCTTGGGACTTTGGAGCTTTTTGTTTTCTGGGACCATGTCCTTGGCCTTTTTGTTGCTGGCCCTGTTGAGGGACTGAGAAGGCCTAGAAATGCAGAGTACCGCTGAAGCTTCATTTCTTCTTCGGGAAGAAGGGTTCTTTCCACGAAGCTTTCTTCCAGGGGTGCACTGAGGTCTTTGTTGAGAGCCTGGTTCTTGCCACATATTCTGTCTCTATCTCCACTGCCTTTTCCGCCATGGGCTTCCCGAATAGGTTTTCTACTATGCAGATGGCCCATTGTTCCAGGTTGGAATGACTGCAGCCATGCCTGGCATCATGCCCCAATGCCGGCGGCGGCCACCCTGGCCGATAACTCAAAACCATCATAGGCTGCCCGGACAAAACTTTTGAGCATTGATTTTACTGCCGAGGTCAAGGTCTTGAACCTCTGAAGGGGTTCCCCCTCGAGACATGTAGAGAATCCACCAAGCTCCTTCGACAGTTCCTTCAGGTACATGCCGATATAGAGCTGGTAGGACTGCATCCGCATGTTAGCATCAAGACCTGAAAGGCTCTCCGGCCAAGGGTGTCGAGGGTTCGGGCCTCTCTGCTGGGTGGCACCGATGAATGGGCTTTTGGGCTCTTAAGCCAGCGCATTGCCGACTTTACGACCATGGAGTCGTGGGGAAACTGGGCCTTTTGGTACCCAGGGCTTTGGCGTATCTGGTACATGGTGTCAAGATGCCTGCTAATGATTGGTACCGATGCTGGTGTTTCCCACATTCGGAGGAGGAGACCGTCAAGGATCGATGGCACTGGGACCATAAGGGTCTCCCTCGGGGTTGCCTCATATTGGAGTATTTCCAAGTCTTCAGTGATGAAAAAATGAAAGACTAATAGACAAACCTGAAGAGAGACACTGAGGCGAGCTGGCTTGGGGGCAGGAAGGAACTGGTATGCAAATCGAAGAAAACTCAATAAAAATCAGACTTTTTCTGGAGAAAACTGGACAACGTCCGAAGGGCTCCACGAAAAAAAGGAGCCTCAGGCAAGATGGTACCCTTAGGCATGAAGTGGACCACGTATCTTCCAAAGGCTCTCTGAAAGCTGTGGAGATGCTTCTGTATGGGCTTCATCGGCGCTGACGTCACCTATATGTGAGGACTGACTTCCTGCTTGTTCCCAGAGAACAGAAACAAACACCTTTTTGAATAAAAGGGAGCAAGGTGTTCAGGGAAACCATTCTGAACTTTTCTCAGATCAGATATTTGTTCAGATCCCTCAGGTCTAGGATGGGATGGCATCACCCTGTCTTTTGTTTTTGGCACCAAAAATTACCTTGAACAGAATCCCAGCCCTTCCTGTCCTGCTGGGATGAGCTTGACCACATTTGCAGCCTAAAGGATGGAGAGTTCCTAAATAAGTATGTCCTAATGCTGAGAGATCAAAAGATGGACTCTTGGCAGGCAATCTGGAGGGAGGAGTGGCCTAGTGGTTGTGCAAGGTACTTCAGGCTGGAAGGTCGGGGGTTCAAATCCCACTAGAGGACAGCAACCTTGGGCCGGAAGGACTGGGGTTTCTAGTCCCACAGGTGCTCCTTGTGGTCTTGGGCAAGCCACTTAACCCTCCATAGCCTATGTTCCCTGTAAAATAGTTATCTGCAAGTTATAATGCCCTGTTCAATGTAATTTCAGGCTCAGGGCACTCAGGCCAGGGATGCTTTCCTCCTTCACTGCGGGCAAGACTTCCTTTATGCCTTTCCACCAATGTTCCCTCTAATTTTCTGTAGGCTGTGTGCGCATAAAATATCAGCTGTGCAGCTTTTGAAGGAAGGTTAAATTTTTGTGCGCCACATAACGATACTCGGAGTTATATACTTTAAAATTTGACTACACGTCAGAATACAGTATGTACACTACATTGATTTTAATCAAATTAAATGAAAATAGACGATTACTAAATGAAGAGGAACATTTCTAGTAAATGGAAATTACACTAACCTGGTAATTGTAGTTCCTGTAGGATCCAGTTTAGTCCTCCACAATCGGGTACTGCCCCTCTCACTGCAGCCTGTAGACTGGACCAATCAAATCTTCTGTAGTACATATCCAGCAGGAGCTCCCAGAAGCCCCCCAGTGTACTAGTAACAAAGCATACTGAAAGAAGCAACACATCAGATTATTATCAGATTAACATTAAACCTTGTACTTCCCCCCCTGGAATAACCAACTCCCTCCCCAAACGAGGAAGTCAGAACACTGCACGGCGCCGGAATCGACGCCCCTAAATTGACACAGAGCTCCCCCCAGGTACTAAGGAGCTTACGGAACCCCAAAAGAAAGGGAAGAGCCATAGCTATAAGCACGACTGCCGCTAAGGTCCGAACGGGACGCAAAACTATCTTAGAATCTCCCGCTCGGGATAGCGCGCCGCAAGATCATGCAGATATTCGGGAGGGAAGGAGGACTAAACTGGATCCTACAGGAACTACAATTACCAGGTTAGTGTAATTTCCATTTCCTGTGCGGATATCCAGTTTAGTCCTCCACAATCGGGATGTAACAGAGCAGTTAAGACCGGGCGGGACCTTGTAGGCCGGCGCGCAAAACCGCCGAACCAAAACAGGAATCCCGAGCCGCTGACACATCCAAGCGATAGTGCCTGCTGAAAGCATGCAGAGACGACCAAGTGGCCGCCCTACAGATCTCCGCTGGTGGAACCAGACCATGCTCCGCCCAAGAGGCCGCCTGAGCCCTAGTAGAATGAGCCCGGAGCCCCTCCGGAACCGGCCGCCGCTGCAACAGATACGCGGAGGCGATCGCTTCTTTAAGCCATCGAGCAATGGAGGCCTTAGCCGCCGCCTCCCCTTTCCGTGCACCCCCAAAGAGCACAAAAAGCCGATCAGCCTTCCGAAATGACTCGGTAGACTGTAAATACCGACGCAGCGTGCGGCCCACATCAAGCCGGTGAAGCCCCTTGTCCACCGACTCGACCGAGGCCGCCGAAATCACTGGTAGAAATACTGCCTGATTCAGGTGAAAAGGAGACACCACCTTTGGCAGGAAGGAGGGAACCGGACGGAGCACAACCCGCTCCGCAGAAAAAGACAAGAAAGGTTCTCGGCATGACAAGGCCTGTAGATCCGAGATGCGCCGTGCCGAGCAAATGGCTACCAGAAAAACCGTCTTCAACGTGAGATCCTTCAAGGATGCCCTCCGCAAGGGCTCAAAGGGTTCCCGAGCCAGGGCCCGCAGAACTAAATTCAAATCCCACGGAGGAATCACCGCTCTGCGGGAAGGCCGCAAATGAAACACGGCGGTCAAGAAACGCCGCACATCCGCATGAGCGCCAAGAAGGCGGCCCAAGACCTTGCCTCTATAGCAAGAGAGCGCGGCCAACTGGACCTTCAGGGAACTGGCCGCGAGACCCTTCTCGAAGCCATCCTGCAGAAAGCTGAGCACGACGGGCACCGAGACCGTCGCCGCCCGAACTCCACGCCGGGAGCACCAGTCCTCAAAAATTCTCCAAATTCGAACATAAGTAAGAGAAGTGGACGACTTTCTTGCCCGCAGTAAGGTGGAAATCACCGCGGGCGAATAACCCTTCTTTTTCAGCCGAGCCCTCTCAATGGCCAAACCGTAAGCGAGAACCGAGCCACCTGGGGCATCCGCAAGGGGCCCTGAAGAAGAAGATCCGGTAGCGCCGGAAGGCGCCACGGCACGCCGTCTCGAAGCCGAACGAGGTCGGCATACCAGGGCCTCCGGGGCCAATCCGGAGCCACCAGCAGCACCCGGTTCTGATGGCCCTCGATGCGCTGGACGACCCGACCGATCAGGGCCCACGGGGGGAAAACGTACAGCATCCCGGACGTCGGCCACGGCTGAATGAGAGCGTCGAGTCCTTCGGACATCCGCTCCCGCCGTCTGCTGAAGAAGCGACTTGTCTTGGCCGACTGGAAGGTCGCCATGAGATCCATGATGGGCGGACCCCACCGCCGAACTATCTGCGCATATACCTGAGGATTTAACTCCCACTCTCCGGGGTCCACCCGCACTCTGCTGAGAAAGTCGGCCTGGACATTGTCGGCGCCTGCAATGTGCGCCGCCGAGATCGCCGGCAGCCGAGTCTGCACCCAGCTGAACAAGGCCGTCGCTTCTGTTTCCAGGGCCACACTCCCTGTGCCCCCTTGGCGATTGATGTACGCCACCGTGGTCGCATTGTCCGACCAGACTCGGACCGCCCGGCCCAGGAGCAGAGGTTCCAGGGCCATCAGGGCTAGTCGGACCGCCCGAAGCTCGAGGCGGTTGATCGACCAAGACGCTTCCTGCGAGGACCACACCCCCTGCGTGAAGCGGGTCTCGCAGTGTGCTCCCCAGCCGACTAGGCTCGCATCCGTAGTGAGGGGGACCCACAGAGGAGGCTCCAAGGGAATCCCCCGCGTCAGGTTCTCGGAGGAGAGCCACCACCGAAGCGACCGCCGCACTGCCTTCGGGCAGGGCAGTCTCTTGTGCAAGGAATCGCACTGGTTGGACCAGCGACGAAGGAGCGCCCTCTGTAGCGGGCGCATGTGGAACCGCGCCCACGGAACCACCTCTAAGGTCGCCGCCATCGTTCCGAGAAGCCGTAGGTACCACCACGCCGACGGAGCGGGCATCCCCCGAAATAGTCGGACAAGAGCCCGCAACGTCAGGACGCGGCGCTCGGGAAGGCACACCAGCCCCCGAGCAGTGTCAAAGCGCACCCCCAGATACTCCAGGTCCTGCGAGGGCCGCAGACAACTCTTTCTTTCGTTCACCACCCAGCCGAGGGATCGCAGCAGAGCTACCACCCTGCTCGTGACCCGCAGGCACTCTCGACCGGATTTTGCTCGTATCAACCAGTCGTCCAGGTAAGGATGGACCAAAATGCCCTCCTTGCGCAAGGCCGCCGCAACCACCACCATCACCTTTGTGAAAGTGCGCGGGGCCGTAGCCAAGCCGAACGGCATGGCCCGGAACTGAAAGTGGCCCCACGGGAACGCGAAGCGGAGAAACCGCTGATGGGCTGGGTGTATCGGAATGTGCAGATAGGCCTCGGTAAGATCGAGGGACGTCAAAAACTCCCCCTTTCGCACCGCTACAATGACTGACCGCAGGGTTTCCATGCGGAAATGCGGCACTCTGAGCGCGCGATTCACGCCTTTGAGATCCAAAATCGGACGCAGAGAGTCGCCCTTTTTGGGTACCACAAAATAGATGGAGTAGCGACCAGCGCCTCTTTCCAAGGGAGGCACTGGAACCACCGCTCCCAGCGCTAACAATCGAGCCAGGGTCACGCGGATGTCCCTCGTCTTTTGCTCGCCCCTGCTGGGAGACAGAACAAAGGAATCTGGAAGTGGGAACGCAAATTCCAGAGCGTAACCCTCCTCTATAATTTGTAGCACCCAGCGATCCGACGTTATTTGGGCCCAAGAGGAAAGAAAGTCGCGCAAGCGACCGCCGACAAGCGGTCCTCCCTCCAGAGCCTGCCTGGCGTCATTGTGGCTTGCGTCCAAAGGAAGAACCCGAAGAAGAGCCGGCTGCGGAGAAGCCTCTGCCGGCTCCCCTGAAAGCCCGAAATCCTTGGCTACGGGCTCCAAACCGGCCCCGCTGCGAGGACCACTGGCGGGAGGGCCGAAACCTGCGCTGATCCCGAAAGGATCCCCGCGCCGACGAGGTGGACCGGTTGGACCTTGGTTTATCCTCCGGAAGCCGGCCCCCTTTGGACTCACCGAGATCCTTTACCAATTTCTCGAGAGCCTCCCCAAATAATAATCTGCCCTTAAACGGCAGCTTACTGAGGCGGGCCTTAGAAGAACTGTCCGCCGCCCAGCTGCGCAACCAGAGGGACCGGCGCGCTGCTACCGCGGATGCCATACTGTTAGCCAACGCGCGGATCAAATCATAAAACAGATCCGCCAGGTAAGCCGAGCCGGACTCCAGCCGGGTCACCTCCACCAGACCCTGCTGGTCTAGTCCGGGGCTCGAGCGCAGTTGCTGTGACCACCGCAGACACGACCGAGCCACCCAAGCCCCACAGATAGAGGCCTGCAATGACACGGCATCCGTATCGAAGGTTTGCTTGAGCAAGTTATCAACCTTCTTATCCTGCCCGTCCTTGAGGGCCGCCGCCCCCTCAACCGGGATGGTGGTTTTCTTGGTCACTGCGGAGACCGCAGCATCCACCCGGGGGGACCTGAACAAGTCCCTGTCCTTGTCAGCAAGAGGATAAAGCCGATTCATGGTCCGAATCCCCTTCAAACCGGATTCCGGGTGCTCCCACTCCGCCTGGATCATCTGATCCACCACGCGGTGGACGGGAAAAACCACCTGGGCATCCCTGACTGCTTGAATCAGAGGATCCTCAAGACCCTCCTCCTCCAGGGGCCGCACCGCCGAAAGGTTTAGCGCCTGAAGGGACTCCGTGACCAGAGGAACCAGCTCGTCCCTACGGAACACTCGAATGACCCGAGCCTGATCTTCCGGCCCAGGGATCTCCCCATCCTCCAAATCCTCCGCTTCAGTCTCAGGATCGCCCTCTGCCTCGGAATCCAGGAGACCCAGGGCGTCCTGCTCTTGTCCCCCCAACCGAAGCCGCTTGCCCCCGGGCGATGAGGGACACTGAGCCGCCCCCAAGGACCCCGAGGGGAGGGAGGGGGGCCAGACAGCCGGCAACTGTCCGGACCTGCTCAGGCGAAATGCCTGATGCATGAGGAGTACAAAATCAGGGGAGAAGTCCATAGTAGAGGCAGCAACAGACGCCTGCTGGAGCGCAGCCACTGAACCGCTGGCCGGAGGAACCGAGCCAGACTGAGGGATGCTTGGAGAAAGAACGCTGTCCCCGGAAGTAGAAGCATCCCCAGGGGTAGCCTGTTCCTGAACATTCACAGATTGCTCTAACTCAGAGGGCACTGCAGCACAGCCCCTGCAGATGCCAGAGTCAGTCCCTGCCGTCCTGCGGGACCCACAAATCACACTGGGGCTTGGAAGCCATTCCAAGGCCACCTCTGCCCAGGGGAATAGAATAAGACAGCCACAGGAAAGCCCACACCACCTGGGCAATCCTATGCAAATCAGCCCCGATTTAAAAGTAACTTAACTTTTTTTTTTTTTTTTTTTTTACAAGAAACAAAATATATCCCAGGATCCCTGGGGTGCCCTGAGCAAAATCGCCAGAAAGAGGGACCCCAAAAACGCTAGGGGAACCTGTGCACAGCGATCAAAAATGCCTGGAAAGCACTTTTAAAATCCAAAATGGCCGCCGCACTTTTTCACCCGCGGTAAAAAACGGCGCGAAAATATAAAAACCACCAAATAATATGGAAAACAAATAAAACGACCCTCTAACACAGGGCACACGAGCAGTTTGAATAAAAACTGCCAAATGGGCTCAGGAGAGCCTACAGAAACGCTGGCATCCCAGACAGAGCATTGCACACAAGAAAGAAAAAAAAAATGAAATGCAAACTCCTACCAGCTCAGGAACAGAAGATTCAGCCACAATCTCCCAGTACCAGGCACTGCCTTATAGGTATGGCAATTCCCCGTCCTGTCTAGGGGAAGCTCACCCAGGGCTGATAAAATGTGCTAGGCAGGCAACAGCAGCCAGCAGGTCTGACCTTCTCCTAGTCTCCTGTGGCACAGCTCCAGGGAGACAGGCTTCTTTTGTCTTTCTTTTTTAAAGGCACAGCTAGCTACCAAAAACAAAAATAGTAGAGAAATGCCCCAAAACAAACCCTAAAAACAACTAACTAGTGTTGCTCCTGCAAAGGTCACTAAGTGTGCCCAGAGGACACACTTTTACGTCTACACACTGCAACGAGACTGGACACACTGGGGGCTTCTGGGAGCTCCTGCTGGATATGTACTACAGAAGATTTGATTGGTCCAGTCTACAGGCTGCAGTGAGAGGGGCAGTACCCGATTGTGGAGGACTAAACTGGATATCCGCACAGGAATTACAATCACAACTTTTAAATTTTAAGATGTCTGTGTTTTCTATCAGAATCAGAACCGTAATTTTTGTGCGCTCTGTTATAAAGTATGTGCGCTCGCTCGGCGAGGTGTGTGCGTGCGCACACGCGCACTGCTTAGAGGGAACAGTGCTTTCCACCCATTCCCCTAATTCCCAAAACCCTGTTCAAGCTTCAGAGAGACAGAGGCCCTATGATTCTCATAGCTCTACATTGGCAGCGGCAAGTGTGGTACCCTCTGCTTCTACATCTCTCCCAAGCTCCCTCCCTGGTTAGGATCTGCTCCAGATCTCCTTTCACAGGAGGACGGAATGTTATGGCATCCCAATCCCCAGTCTCTGCATCTCAGTAAAGGATGTCCTTTATGATTCCAGGAAGCCCTCCACAAGACGCTCTTATGCTTTTAAGTGGAAGAGGTTTACCATATGGTGCTCGCAGAAGGGTCTTAACCCCCTTGCGATACCTCTGGAATCATTACTAGAGTATCTCCTTCATTTATCCAATGCAGGACTTAAGACTAACTCAGTAAGAGTCCATTTGAGTGCTATTGCAGCTTCTTTCAAGCCTCTATATGGACAACCTATTTCCTCCCATCCTCTTATAGCAAGATTTATGAGAAGCCGCCTTCTTACTAAGCCTCCCATTAGGCCACCACCAGTGGCATGGGACTTAAACCTGCTTCTTGGTCAGCTCATGAAGCCACCTTTCGAACCCTTAGCTACTACCTCACTGAAATTCCTTTCTTGGAAAGTTATCTTTCTCACTGCAATCACATCAGCACGTCGCATCATTGAGTTACAGGCACTAGTGGCTGATCCACCTTATACAAGGTTCCATCATGACAAGGTAGTCCTTAGGACTCATCCACACTTTATGCCAAAGGTGGTCTCGCCTTTTTATCTTAACCAAGCGGTCTACCTGCCTGTGTTCTTTCCAAGGCCTCATGCATCAAATGCAGAAAGGAATCTTCATACTTTGGACTGTAAAAAAGCTTTAGCCTTTTACTTGCAAAGAACACAGCAACACAGAAAGTCCTCTCAGCTCTTTGTTGCTTTTGATCCTTCTCATTTGGGACTTCCAGTCTCCAAGAGAACACTGTCCAGCTGGATTGCACAGTGTATTTCCTTTGCCTATCAGAGTAAGAATCTTCCTCTGGAGGGCCATGTCACAGCTCACAATGTGAGAGCCATGGCAGCTTCAATGGCTCATCTGCACTCTGTGTCTATAACGACATCTGTCGAGCAGCCACTTGGGCCTCGGTTCATACCTTCACAGCCCATTACTGCTTGGACAAGGACTCCCGCCGGGATGCCTTGTTTGGTCAGGCTGTTCTCCAACACCTGTTCCATACCTAATCAACTCCTACCCGCCATCCCTGGTTGGATGCCAGAGATCCATGGGGGGAAGTGGAGCCCTTTCACAGGGACACACAACTTCTGGGGTCTCTCCCTGGCATTTAAAGCTAGGGAGTCCCCATATGTGAAGACTACATTCTTGCTTGTTCCTGGAGATAGCATAGTTACTCACCTGTAACAGGTGATCTCCGGGAACAGCAGGAATTTAGTCTTCACAACCCACCCACCTCACCTAGGAGTTGTATCTCTCTATCTCTCTCTTTCTCTTTCCCTCAGCTTTAAACTCAACTGGAGAGAGGCAGTTGGGAAAGGCGGGAAGGCAGCACGCAGGCGCTGTGGGATGCTCCCAAAAGCTTTCTAATTGGACACTGGGGAGCGTTCCTGCGCAGGCTCTGTCGGTACCGACGATACTCATATCTGAAGACTAAATTCCTGCTGTTCCCGGAGATCACCTGTTACAGATGAGTAACTATGCTTTCTTGCTTGTTCCTGGAGATAGCGTAGTTACTCACCTGTAACAGGTGATCTCCGGGAACAGCAGGAATTGAGTCTTCACAACCCACCCACCTCCCCTAGGAGTTGTATCTCTATCTCTCTCTCTTTTTCCTTCTCTCCTTTGTCTCAGCTACAAACCCAACTGAAGAGGGAGAGTTGGAAAGGCGGGAAAGCAGCAGCGCAGGCGCAGTGGGATGCTCCCAAAAGCTTTCCTATAGGACACTGGGGAGCATTCCCACGCGGGCTCCATCGGTGCCGACGATACCCATATGTGAAGACTCAATTCCTGTTGTTCCCAGAGATCACCTGTTACAGGTGAGTAACTACTCTTTCTCCGGGGACAGCAGGAATCAGTCCTCACAAGCCTCCCTCCTCGCCTTGGAGTTGCTTCCTTCATTGTGCTGTCTTTAGCTATGTCATCTGACTGAGCAAGATGGCACCTTGGGCAGGAAGGGGATCATGCATGCGTGGTGGCATCTCCGAAAGGCTTTCTTTGAAAGCTGGGGTGATACTTCCGCATGGATAGGCAGAGTAGCTGCCTCCTTAGGAGCTTTGGGATACTGTAAAATCTCCAACTCCTTAGCCCTGGGCTACGTTTCAGGAGCCATAGTAATGGACAGACCTCGAGCCACTTCTCTGATAAAATCCTGGAAGGAGATATCTTCTGGAGGAGACATCCTACGTTTAGGGGAGGAAGGCTCCTCTGGGAGAAGTATTCCGGTACCGGCAGAGCTGTCGGAATCCTCGGAGTCCTCCGAGGATTCGAAGTACCTTCTTGAAGTACCTTCTTGAAGAGCCCGATACCCGTACCGACCGAAGTCGGTACCAGGGGGAATCGGTACCAGTGTATCGGCACCGGAAGGCATCGCCTGACTGGGTGCCGGCAAAGCAGACACCGATGTCGATGCTATCGGTACCGGTACCGATACCGGCATCGGTACCGGTTGAACTGTCTGACGCGGTTCTGAGGGTGCCGATGCCACAAGGAGAACCGCCAGACTGCGTTCAATAGCCAGGAACCTCTGGTCTATCGACGCTGCCGATGCCTGGGTGTCGGTACCGGAAGCAGCCGGTACCCCAGAGCATGGGACCAGTAGTTCTGCCGAGGTTGAGGCCTCGAGAACATCCTGGAGCCCCGATAATGCTTTGGAAGCTAAAGCCTCCCACCAGGGCAATTTTGCCGGTACAGAACCCTCAAGGGCAACGCCAGAGGCATCTCGATGCTTGGAAGGAGATCTACCCTTTGAGGACCGGTTTGACTTATGTTTAGCTACCTGAGATCCACCGGAGGAAGACGAAGCCCTGGAAGACGTCGATGCCACAGAAGCTGCATCGGAGGGAAAAAGGGCGCTGAGCTTAGCAGCTCGGTTTTGTCGACCCCTCTCGGACATCATGGCACAAGCCATACACTCGGAGATGTAGTGGACAGGACCTAAACATTTAAGACACCACTCATGGGTGTCGGTGACGGAGATGGTACCGCCACACTTGGTACACTTCTTGAAACCCGAAGCAGGTTTTTCCATAGTTGAGGAAATTTTGGGCCTAAGGCCCAAAATGGCACGTGTACCTGGGAAGAAAAGTATGGAAAAAAATAGAATATACATATTTTTTTTTTAAATGAAAGAAAATAGAACCGGCGGTACCGGTATAGCGTCGAGGAAGGCAGACGCGACCACAAAAAAGAAGGAATAAGGAAAACATTTTCTGCGGTGACAGGAACAACGACCTGCTGGCTCCACGGAAAACGAAGAACTGGAGAGAGGCAGTTGGGAAAGGCAGCACGCAGGCGCTGTGGGATGCTCCCAAAAGCTTTCTAATTGGACGCTGGGAAGCATTCCCGCGCAGGCTCCGTCGGTACCGACGATACTCATATGTGAAGACTACATTCCTGCTTTTTCCTGGAGATTGTAGTCTTCACATATGGGGGACTCCCAAGCTTAGAGATGCCAGGGAGATGACCCCAGAAAGCTGCGAAACCCAGGTTGAGGTGGGTCATGCTTCCTCCCAAGGATCTCTGGTATTGAAACCCAGGATTGAGGGGTAGGAACTGTTCTAAGTCTGAAAGAGATGCTGGAGAACAGCTGGCCAAACGAGGCATCCTGACGGGAGTCCTTGTCCAAGCAGTAATGGGCTGCAAAGGTGTGGACCGAAGACAAAGTGGCTGCTTTGCAGATGTTGTCAATCGACACCAAGCGAAGGTTGGCCATAGAGGCAGCCATTGCTCTCACATTGTGAGTTGTGACATGACCTTCGAGAGAAAGTCCCTTACTCTAATAGATAAAGGATATGCAGTCTGCAATCCACTTAGAGTTCTCTTGGAAACTGGTAAACCCAGGTGACTGGAATCAAAGGCAACAAAAAGCTGTGAAGCCTTTCTATGTTGCCTAGTCCTCTGAAGGTAAAAAGCTAAAGCTCTTTTACAATCTAGAGCAGGGGTCTCAAACACGCGGCCCGCGAGAGAACGTTGTGCAGCCCGCGACGGAGGGAAACAAAAAAGCTTTGCTTCTGCTGCTGCCGTTGCCGCCGTAGCAGCGGCAGAATCGACTGTCAATTTTTTTTTTAAAAAAATGGTTTCTGCTGCTCAAGCAGCAAAATCAGCTGTCCTGTGGCCGCGGCCCCTTCCTCTCTGCCCGGAGATCCCTGAGTGTGCTCCATCAGCAGGTGCTTTTCAAGTCGCGAAGAGAGTATTCCCCTCTCGCGAGGCTTGAAAAGTGAATAGGCTTAAGCCGCGCGAGAGGGAAATACTCTCTTCGCGGCTTAAAAAGCACGCCGCTGATGAAGCACACTCAGGGCTCTCCCTGCAGAGGGGAAGGGGCCGCGGTACAGCTGATTTTCTGCTGCAGCAGCAGAAGCCTGGTGTTTTTTTTATTTACCGGGGGGAGGGGGGGTTATGACTGGAAATGGGCTATTGGCAGGGGGGGTTATGACTGGAAATGGGCTATTGGCAGGGGGGTTATGACTGGAAATGGGCTATTGGCAGGGGGGGGGTTATGACTGGAAATGGGCTATTGGCAGGGGGGTTATGACTGGAAATGGGCTCTGGTGGGGGCTCGGACTGGAGGTGGTCAGATGGGGGTTAGGACTGGTAATGGCCTCTGAGGGGAGGTAAGACTGAAAATGGGGTGATGGGGGATAAGACTGCAAGTGGGCTATGGGGGGGACTAGGACTGGTAATGGGCTATGGGGGGGGTAAGACTGAAAATGGGGTGATGGGGGTAAAACTGGAAGTGCGCTATGGGGAGGTTAGGACTGGTAATGGGCTATGGGGAGGTTACGACTGGTAATGGCCTATGGGGGGGTCTAGGACTGGTAATGGGCTGGGGGGGGGTTGCTAGGACTGGAAATGGGCTGAGTGGAAGGGGGGCTTGAACTGCAAATGGCTGATGGGGAGGGGGGCTTGGAATGGAAATGGGCTGTGAGGGGAGGGAGCTAGGATTGGAAATGGGCTGATGGGGGGCTAGGATTGGAAATGGGCTGATGGTGAGGCTAGGATAGGACTGGAAATGGACTGATGCAGGGACTAGAAGGGAGCGGATGCTGGGTGGGGCTGGAACTAGAAGGGAGCTGATGTTGGGGGAGGATTAGAATGGGATGGAGCTGGGAAAGTGAAATGGAGAGGGGAAAAATATTTTGTCTGGGAGAGAAGACAAATCTACAATTGGCCAGGTATTGGGAGAGTAAGTGGGGATTGAGGATGGAGGGGTAAAATTTGAGTGGATGAAATAGGAATGAGGAAAGAGAAAAAGGAGAAAGATTAGTATGTTAAAGCAGATGTAGAGAGAGAATGGAAAAAAAACTAGGAGAGAAGAAAGGGCAAATGGACAGCAGACGATGGAGAGTTAGCAGAAGACATGAAGAAACCAGAAGAAAGTGGCTGGAACAATTGCAACTGAAAGAAATGCACAAAAGGTAGAAAAATATCTCTTTATTTTGAATTTATTAACTGGAATATGTCAGCTCTGGGAAATGTGCATCATTAATGTTTGCGCTTTGTTTAGTACAAGAGGAAATTAATTTATAGTTTTATTTCTACAGTGTTGTACATTCCAAGTTTGGCTTTTGGGGTTCCCAGTTTAATTATTGTCTTCCTGTTTCTAAATCTTTTAGTCTTTCTTTATCCATACTCATTAAAGAGGCATGTTTACTAAAAGTTAGTGTATGGTAATATTATGCAAATATTTATGCAAATGAGGCCCCACGTCTTATGCGGCCCCCGGGTTACTTTACAAGTCCTCATTTGGCCCTCAAAGCAATTTGAGTTTGAGACCCCTGATCTAGAGTGTGAAATTCCATGTAAAAAGGGGAAGGCGATGGCAGTGGGGGTGTACTATCAACCGCCTGGCCAGAATGAACAAATGGATGATGAAATGCTCAAAGAAATCAAGGAAGCTAACAAAGGTTACAGCGCAGTAATAATAATGGGTGATTTCAATTACCCCGGTATCGACTGGGTAAGTGTCACGGCAGGACATGCTAGGGAATAAAGTTCCTAGATGACATAAATGACTGCTTCTTGGAGCAGCTGGTTCATGAACCAACCAGAGGGGAAGCCATATTAGACCTAGTCCTTAGTGGAACACCAGATCCAGTGCAAGAGATAAGGGTGTTGGGGCCACTTGGCAATAGTAATCATAGCATGATCGCCTTTGATTTAATTAGTGGAGGAGGGATAGTTATGAAATCCACAGTACTACCTTTTAACTTTCGAAAGGGAGACTATGAAAAAATGAGGAAAATAGTTAAGAAAAAAACTAAAAGGAGCAGTTGCAAAGGTTAAAGACTTACATCAATCTTGGGTGTTGTTGAAAAATACTATCTTGGAAGCCCAGACCAGCTGTATTCCACGCTTTAAGAAAAGTGGAAGGAAGTCCAAAAAACTGCCAGCATGGTTTAAAGGTGAGGTCAGAGAGGCTGTTGTTGCCAAAAAAGCACCTTTCAGGAAATGGAAAAAAGAGCGAAACAACGAAACCTGGAAACAGCACAAGCACTGGCAAGTCAAATGCAAGGCATTGATAAAGCAGGTAAAGGGAGAATTTGAGAAGAAGTTTGCTGCGGAAGCAAAAACGCAAAATAAAGATTTTTTCAAGTACATTCGTAGCAAAAAAACTGTGTGAGAGTCAGTTGGTCCATTAGATGATAGAGGAGATAAAGGGGCACTAAGAGGCGACAAGGCGATAGCAGAGAGACTGAATGACTTCTTTTGCTTTGGTCTTTACTGAGGAAGATGTAGGGATGTTACCCATGACTGAAGTGGTATTTAAAGGTGCGGAAGAATTGAAGGAAATAGCGATACATCGGGAAGATGTATTACAACTATTAGATAAACTGAAGAGTAGCAAATCACCTGGGCCGGATGGTATACATCCAAGGGTGTTGAAAGAACTGAAATATGAGATTGCAGACCTGCTATTAGTAATCTGTGAACTATCATTAAAATCATCTCTAATACCTGAAGATTGGAGGATCGCCAATGTAACACCAATTTTTAAAAAGGGTTCCAGGGGTGATCCGGGAAACTACAGACCGGTGAGCTTCACGTCAGTACCGGGAAAAATGGTAGAAATCATCATAAAGAATAAAATTACTCAGCATGTAGATAGCCATGGCTTAATGGGAGACAGCCAACATGGCTTTAGGCAAGGAAGATCTTGTCTTACTAATTTGTTATGTTTTTTTGAAGGTGTGAATAAACAGGTGGACAATGGTGAGTCGGTTGATATAGTGTATTTGGACTTTCAGAAAGCCCTTGACAAGGTCCCTCATCAGAAACCTTTTGCAAAACTAAAGAGTCATGGGATGGGAGGCAGTGTACTACTGTGGATCAGGAACTGGTTAAAAGATAGAAAGCAGAGGGTTGGGCTAAATGGCCAATTTTCCCAATGGAAAAAGGTGAATAGTGGTGTACCCCAGGATCTGTGCTAGGTCCGTTGCTTTTTGACATATTCATAAATGACCTGGAAAGTGGAATAATGAGTGAGGTTATCAAATTTGCAGATGACACAAAACTATTTAAAAATCCAGGAGGATTGTGGAAAATTGCAAGAGGATCTTGATAAATTGGAAGACTGGGCATCAAAATGGCAGATGAAATTTAATGTGGACAAGTGCAAAGTTATGCACCTAGGGAAGAACAACCCAAACTATGGTTACATGATGCAAGATTCCACATTAGGAACCACCACCCAGGAAAATGATTTAGGCGTCATTGTGGATAACATGTTAAAACCCTCGGCCCAGTGTGCAGCGGCAGCCAAGAGAGCAAATGGAATGCTGGGTATCAAAAGGAAAGGAATGGAAAATAAAACAAAAGATATTATAATGCCTCTATATCGTTCCATGGTGAGACCGCACCTTGAATATTGTGTGCAATTCTGGTCGCCGTATCTTAAAAAGGATATAGCATTATGAGAAAAGGTTCAGAGAAGAGCCACCAAAATGGTAAAGTGATGGAAGGATACTCCTATGAAGAAGGGCTAAAAAGGTTAGGGCTCTTTAACCTGGAAAAGAGACGGCTGAGGGGAGATATGATAGAAGTCTATAAATTAATGAACGGAGTGGAACGGGTAAACGTAGATCAATTGTTTACGTTATCAGAATATAGAAAGACTAGGGGAAATGCAATGAAGCTACAGGGTAAACTATTTAAGACTAATAAAAGAAAATATTTTTTCACTCAACGTGTAATCAAACTCTGGAATTTGTTACCGGAGGATATAGTAAAGGCTGTTAGTGTGGCTGGGTTTAAAAGGGGTTTGGACGAGTTCCTGGAGGAAAGGTCCATAAACCATTATTAAGAAGGGACCCAGGATATCAATGCTTGACCCAGTACAAGCATTGCGGAACCTGTGTCTTTTGGGGAAATTGCTAGGTACGTATGACCTGGATTGGCCACTGCTGGAAACAGGATACTGGGCTTGATGGACCTTGGTCTGACCCAGTATGGCATATCTTATGTTCTTAAAGGCAACAAAAAGCTGTGAAGCCTTTCAATGTTGCCTAGTCCTCTGAAGGTAAAAAGCTAAAGCTCTTTTACAATCTAGAGTGTGAAGATTCCTTTCTGCACTAGAGGTGTGAGGCCTAGGGAAGAAGACAGGAAGGTAAACAGACTGGTTCAAATGAAAAAGCGAGACCACCTTTGGCATAAAGTGAGGATGAGTCCTAAGGACTACTTTATCATGGTGGAACCTTGTATAATGAGGATCAGCCACTAAATCTTGTAGCTCACTGATGCGTCTTGCAGAAGTGAGGGCAATTAGTAAGATTACCTTCCAAGAAAGAAACTTTAGAGATGTAGTGGCTAAGGGCTTAAAGGGCGGTTTCATAAGCTGCCCAAGGACAAGATTTAAATCCCATGCCACGGGTAGTGGTTTAATGGGAGGTTTAGTCAACAGTAGGCCTCTCATAAACCGCACCATAAGCGATTGAGAGAAGACAGGTTTTCCATCAAAAGGCTTGTGGAAAGCCGCAATGGCACTAAAGTGGACCCTTACTGAATTAGTCTTAAGACCAGAGGATGACAGGTGGAGGAGATAATATAGTAATGCCTCTACTGGAACTGAAAAACGATTAAGTTCCTTTTTTGAACACCAGATAGAGAACCTTCTCCACTTGAAGGAATAGGCATGCCTTGTGGAAGGTTTCCTAGAGGCCAAAAGGATATCTTTAACCTGTTGAGAGAGGTTGATATCCTGGAATTTTAAGTTCTCAGCAGCCACGCCATGAGGTGTAAAGACTGAGGATTCGGGTGCAAAAGCGTCCCTTCTTCCTGGGATAGAAGATCTGGAACACATCCCAACTCCAGAGATCTGGCTTGAGAGAGACATAGAAGCAGTGGATACCACATCTGTCGTGGCCAGCGTGGGGCTATGAGGATCATATGGCCCTTGTTTCTCTGAAGCTTGAAGAGAGTCTTGGGAATAAGGGGAATGGGTGGATAGGTATATAGGAAGTCCTGACCCCAGTGGAGGTGGAAAGCATCAATTGCCTGACTGTTCTGTGCCGGAATTCTGGAACAGAATCGGGGAAGTTTGGCATTCTGAGCACTTGCAAATAGGTCTATATCTGGAGTTCCCCAGATCTGAGATCCGAGCAATTTGCTCTGGATGAAGAGACCACTCATGTGGCAGCAGTACTCGACTGAGTTTGTCTGCCGGAAGATTCTGTGTGCCTGGAAGATACACCTCTAGTAGGTGAATCTGAAGGGCTCTTGCGAAGGACCAGAGGCGTAGAGCTTCGTTGCACAACACCTGAGAGCCTTCCACCCTGCTTGTTTACATAGAATATGGCTACCTGATTGTCCGTCTGGACAAGAATTGTCTTGTAGCTCAGGTGGTCCTGAAATACTCGGAGAGCATAGAAAATGGCTCTGAGTTCCAGTAGATTTATGTGAAGACAAGCCTCCTGTTCGGTCCAGAGACCTTGAGTGGAGAGATTGTCCATATGAACTCCCCAACCCGACTTGGAAGCATCCGTTGTCAAGGTAGCTTGGTGCAGTGGCTGCTGAAAAGGTGACCCTACGAGAAGGTTTTCTAGTGGATTGCCACCACTGTAGGGACGAAATGAGGCGTGCAGAGTTTCTGATTTTGTCCCCCAGACGACCCGACGCCTGTGTCCACTGAGAGGCTTGGGTCCACTGGGCTGCTTGCATGTGTAGGCGAGCATAGGGGACCACATGAACAGTGGATGCCATATGCCCCAGCAACTGAAGCATTTCTCATGCAGTCAGGAAAGTTTTCATAGCTGCTTGAGAAGCCAGTTGAAGTATTCAAGCACAGCGGAGTTGTGCCAGGAAAGTCCTTGACTGCTGTGTGTCTAGAAGAGCCCCTATGAACTCTAGTGATTGAGAAGAGGCGATATGGGATTTTGGGAGGTTTATGACCAGTTCCAAATATTGAAGAAATTGCATTGTGCAGGAAAGAGCGGAGCTGGCTTCTGGAGCTGTTGATGCTCGGATTAGCCAGTCATCTAAGTAGGGGAAGACAAATATCCCTAGAGTCCTTAGAAATGCTGCTACTACTGCCATGCATTTTGTGAAGACTCTTGGGGCGGAAGCCAGGCCAAAGGGTAGAACTCTGTACTGGTAATGTCTTCCCTGAAAAAGGAATCAAAGAAACCTTCTGTGCTCTGCATGAAAGATGTGTGTATAGGCGTCTTTTAGGTCTAGAGAACATAACCAATCCTGACTCTGAATGTAAGGGAGGAGAGTTCTGAGAGAGATCATTTTGCATTTTTCTCGAAACAGATATTTGTTTAACTCCTGGAGGTCCAAAATGGGCCTGTACCCTCCTGTTTTCTTTGGTATAAGGAAGTAGGGGGAGTAAAAGCCCAGGCCCTGTTAAGAAAAAGGTACCTCCTCTATTGCACCCTGAGCAAGGAGAGAGGTGACCTCCTGACACAAAAGAGTGGTGGGGGGGGGTCAAGAACTGAACTCTCTTGGAGTAGAGAGAGGGGGCATACTGTGGAAGTTGAGTTTGTACCCCTCTGTCACTATGGAGAGAGTCCACTGCTCTGATGTTATCTGCTGCCACCTCTTGGCAAAATGACACAGTGTGCCTGGAATGTTGAGAGGTTCTGGACCTTTTAAAGGTAGGATGACTAGGTTCCCTAGGAAGGAGTCAAAGACCTTGTGGAGGCTGTTTCTGCTGAGCTGGTTGAGCTCTGCGGACTTGAGCCTTTCTTTGTTGTTTCGGCTGCTGCTGCCCCTTTTGGGGAGCATGGATTGGGCAGTGGACAGTTTGAGTGTAAGACAGATAAGAAACCCTTTTTCAGCAAGAAAAAGAAATTCTAACTGCCTTTTTCTTAGCTGGGTTGGCAGTGGTCCTGGATAGTCTATTCAAGGTAGTGCTCTCAGACTCAAGCTGGGAAGCTTTATTCTGCCAATCCTTGCCAAAGAGGTTTTCTCCCGTGCAAGGAATATTTCCCAGCTTGTCTTGCACCCACTGCTCTAAATCAGATGCTTGTAACCAAGCAATCCAACATGCACCGATAGAAATAGCAGAGGTTCTGCTAATGCATTCGAAACAATCAAGGGTTGCCCTGTTCATAAACTTAGAAACATTTTGGGCATGCTTAACAAGAATAAGGAAATCGTCCCTCTTGTCATCGAGGAGCCATGAGTTCCAAATCTTTAGTAACCTCTCGAAGAAACATACCCATGTAAAGTATGTAAGAACTTATTCTGGCCGATAACAGAGGCCTGAAAACATCGACGACCAAAGGCATCGAGAGTCTTTGCCTCATGGCCCGGAGGATTAGAGCAGTGTTTTTCAACCTTTTTTGTGCAAAGGCACACTTTTTTCATGAAAAAAATCACGAGGCACACCACCATTAGAAAATGTTAAAAAAATTTACCTCTGTGCCTATATTGACTATATATAAAGTAATTCTCTTGAATAGGAATCAAACACTCACACCAACCCCCCTCCCCTGCTGGTTCACACCAACCCCCCTCCCCTGCTGGCTCACTCACACCACCCCCCCCCTCCACTGCTGGTTCACTCACCCACCCCCCTGTCACTTACTCACCCCTCCTGCTGGGTCACTCACTCACTTACCCCCCCCTTCCCTGCTGGTTCACTCACACCATCGCCCCCCCCCCTTGTTGGTTCTCTCACACCCCCCCCCTCCACTGCTGTTTCTCTCACACCACCCCCCCCTCCACTGCTGGTTCACTCACACTCCCCCCCCCTTGCTGGTTCACTCACACTCCCCCCCCTTGCTGGTTCACTCACACTCCCCCCTGTCACTCACCCCTCCTGCTGGGTCACTCACTCACTTACCCCCCCCTCCCCTGCTGGTTCACTCACACCATCGCCCCCCCCCCCCCCTTTCTGGTTCACTCAAACCACCCCCCCCCTCCACTGCTGGTTCACTCACCCTGCCCCCCCCCCCTTGCTGGTTCACTCACACTCCCCCCCCCTTGCTGGTTCACTCACACTCCCCCCCCCTTGCTGGTTCACCCACACCCCCCCCCCCCTTGCTGGTTCACACACACCCACCCCCCCCCCCCCCTGCCCAAGCCGCTGCTTCTGCTTTGTACAGAGCAGCGGCTGCACTACACTTACATTGAAAAGTAAAGAGAAACTGTGTCAGAGCCCTCCGGTCATCGCAGAGCCCGAGGAAGTGATGTCATGGGGGCGGGCTCCTCACAGGCTGTCTTTCCTTTTCAAATTAACTTTATTGCAGCTAAAGTTAATTTGAAAAGGAAAGACAGCCTGTGAGGAGCCCGCCCCATGACATCACTTCCTCGGGCTCTGCATGATCGGAGGGCTCCTAACACAGTTTCTCTTTACTTTTCAATGTAAGTGTAGTGCAGCCGCTGCTCTGTACAAAGCAGAACCAGCAGCTGCACTGCTATAGGGAATCGCGATCGCGTTCGCGCCGCGGACTTCGGCACAAAAGCCGGTTTTTTGCTCTGGCCGCTCCCGATCTTGCGGCCAGAGCAAAAAACCGGCTTTTCAATGGCCGGTTTTACAACTGTGCCGGCAGCCGGCCTGGCCATGGAAAAACCGGCCAGGCCGGCTGAAAACCGGCCGGTTGGCAACCCTAATTTGTGAGCCGAGGCCACATGTTACGGATGAAATTGGGATTTTTCCCATGGCACACCAGACAATATCTCACGGCACACTAGTGTGCCGCGGCACAGTGGTTGAAAAATGCTGGATTAGAGGAATGCATCATGGCACGTTTGATTCGGCGCATCATGGAATGGTGTGGTAACTGCGTTTTTTGGAACCTGGGACACTGCAGTACACCTGGTACATTGTATCGAGCCTTCGAGAATGTGGAGACACCATTAAAGGTGTTTCCCACATCCTAAGCATGAGATCATGCAAAATCCGGTGTATGGGAAGGGTTGTGGTCTCCTTAGGGGCTGCCGGATACTGAAAAATTTCTAGTTCTTCAGCTCTCGGTTCTTTCTCGGGGGTCACGGTGATTGAGAGGCCCCGAGCTACATCCCGTATGAAGTCTTGAAAAGACATGTCCTCCAGAGGAGACATCCGACGTTGCAGCGAAGGAGAGGGATCCTCCGGGAGAACCACTCCGGTACCGATATGAGTTATCCGAATCATCTGAATCAGAAGACTCAAAGTATCTACGTGCCAGATGCCTGTCGACGGTACTGATCGAAGTCGGCATCGGAATGCCTCGATACCGGACCCTCTATGCCGGACACCGATTCTAGGGCCGGCATGAATGGAAGCATGGAGAGCAGCGCAACGGTAGATGCAGATACATCCAATACCAGTATCGGTACCGATGGCTGCGAAACCGATTGTAGAGGCTTTAGCGGTACTGAGGCTGCTAACAAGGCTGCAATACTGCACTCAATGGCTAGGATATGTTGATCCATGGAGCCCGCCGATGTCTGGGTGTTGGTACCAGCAGAGCGGGCCACGACCCCAGAACATGGCACCAAGAGTTCTCCGGAGGTGGAGGCCTCGGGAACATCTTGGGACCCCATTAATGCTTTGGAGGCAAGGACCTCCTGCCGGGGTTGTTTGGCCAGTGTATTCTCCTCGAGGGCAACGCTAGTAGCATCTCGATGTTTAGAAGGAGATCTACCCTTTCAGGACAGGCCAGTCTTGGAGGAAGACCTGGGTTTGGTTACCTGAGATCCATGGGAGGAAGAAGCAGCCCTGGACGATGTTGATGCAATGGACATTGCATCTGAGGCAAAGAGGGTGCCGAGTTTCACAGCTCTATTCTGCAAGCCCCTCTTAGTCATCTTTCTGCAAAGGAGACACTCCAATGGTGAATGGTCAGGGCCCAAACATTTAAGACACCAGTCATGGGTGTCGGTAGCAGAAAATGGTACTGCCACATTTTGAACATTTTTTGAAACCACTAGTTGGTTTCTCCATTTTGGAAGAAAATAAGGCCTAGTGCCCAAAATGGCGCTTAAGCATCAAGAGGGGCAGACCCTCAAGAAAAAGCTATTTTTTTTTTTTAGAATAAAGAAGAAAATAAAGATGACACCGGTAGTACCGGTGTAAGCGTCGATGGGAAGGCAGATGTGACCACAAAAAAGAAAATTTTCTGCAGTGACAGGGTTTGCTGCCTGTCGGCTCCACGGAAAACGAAAAACTGAAGAGGGAGAGTTGGAAAGGCGGGAAGGCAGCAGCGCAGGCGCAGTGCGATGCTCCCAAAAGCTTTCCTATAGGACGTTGGGGAGCATTCCCACGCGAGCTCTGTCGGTGCTGACGATACCCATATGTGAAGACTACATTACTGCTTGTTTCTGGAGATCACCTGCTAAAGGACAGTTACTACACTTTCTCCGGGAACGAGCAGGAAGTCAGTCCACTTATGGGACTCCCTAGATACAGGCTAATGAAAGCCTATAGAGAAAAACTACAGTTAGCCTCAGAGGAAGCCAGCGGCAGCAGCAGCAGCAATTGAGTCCGCAGGTGCAGACTGCAGCAGGACCCGTGTGTCCAATGGAAGCGATGCTCCGGTAGTCTCAACACAGAAGGGTCGGAGGGTAGGAGTTGCCTAGACCTCGAAAAGATTACGGAGCACGACCTGGTCAAGGCACTGTCCCATCGGGACTCCTTCTCCAGGCAGTAATGAGCTGTGAAGGCATGGACTGAAGACCAGATGTCCATCATTGGGACGGAGTGCAGGTTTGCCAGAGAGGCTGCCGTGGCCCTGACATACTACGCTGTGACTCAGCCTTCCAGTGGAAGCCCTGCCTGTTCATAGGCGAGGGTGATACAGTCCGCCACCCAGGTAGATAGTATACGTTTGGTCACCGCCTCCCCCCAGCCTACTGGGGTCATACAATACAAAAAGCTGAGCAGCTTTACAGTGGTCCTCGGTACGTTGAATGTAGAAGGACAGGGCCCTCTTACAGTCCAAGGTGTGGAGGACAGTCTCTGCCTTACTGGCATGGGGCCTTGGGAAGAAGGTGGGTAGCACCACCTCCTTGTTGAGGTGAAAGGGCGATATCACCTTCGGAAGGAATTTGGGGTGTGTGTGGAGCACAACCCTGTTTTTGTAGAACCCGGTGTAAAGCGCCTCAGCCACTAAGGTTTGGAGCTCGCTAACCCTGCGAGCGGAGGTGAGCAAAACTAGACCAATACATTCCATGAGAGGTATCGCAGGTGGCAGGTAGCCAGGGGCTCAAAAGGCGGGTGAGTAAGCTGCACCAGTACCACACTGAGGTTCCACTTGGTCGCTGGGGAGGCACACCGGGGTCTTTGATAAAAGGAGTCCCCTCATAAAACAGGTCACCAGCAGCTGGGTTGAGAGTGGATTACCATCCACCGGGTGGTGATGTGCCGTCAGGGCACCAAACTGAAGGCATCTGTCATGAGAACCCTTAAGGGGCACGGAGTCTGGAAGGGCATCTCTGCCTCGAGGTACTGAGGGTTTTGCCACCAAGTCAGGGATTCCACTAACTGACAGTTCACTAGGACTATATCCGGAGATGGCCTGTGTCCACTGGTTCAAAAGACAACACTGTGCGGCCCTCATGTGGAGGCGGAGAATTGGGATGACATGGGACTGTGAGGCCATGTGTCCAAGTAGGTGCAGTAGGAGCCAAGCAGACACCGAGGGATAGTGTTGTATATCCAGGGCCAGTGCCCTGAGGCAATTGGCTCAGTCCTCTGGAAGGAAGGCCTTTGCCTGGAGGGTGTCTAGTTTTGCCCCTATGAAATTCAGACACTGTGTCGGGAGGAGATGGGACTTGGGGTAGTTTATTAGGTGTGGAGGAGTGGCCTAGTGGTTGGGGCAAGGTACTTCAAGCCGGAAGGTCGGAGGTTCAAATCCCACTAGAGGACAGCAACCTTGGGCCGGAAGGACTGGGGTTTCTAGTCTCACAGGTGCTCCTTGTGGTCTTGGGCAAGCCACTTAACCCTCCATAGCCCATGTTCCCTGTAAAATAGTTATCTCCAAGTTATAATGCCCTGTTCAATGTAATTTCAGTTTGTTCAATGTAAACCGCACTGATGCAGAATAGCGCGGTATATAAGAGAATATAAATAAATAAATAAATGAATTACGAACCCCAGATGCTGCAGGACCTTGATGGCATGTGCGGTTGCCTGTTGTACTTCTAAGGCTGTGCCTCTCTTTATGAGCAAATCATCCAGGTAGTGAAAGACAAAAAGCCCCTGGAGGCAGAGGAAGGCGGCCACGACTGCCAGGCACTTGGTGAAGACTTTTGGGATGGAAGCCAAGCCGAAGGACAGCACCCTGTACTTGTAATGGCTGTGGTTGTGGTGAATGAGGATGTGTGTGTAAGCATCCTTCAGATCCAAGGAGCATAGCCAATCTCCCTGCTGGAGGTAAGGAAGCAGTGTTCCAAGGAAGAGCATCTTGAACGTCTCACTCACTAGAAATCTGTTCAGATTGCGCAGGTTGAGGATGGGCCTAGTGGTTAGGACACAGTACCTCAGGCCGGAGGGCTGGGGGTTCAATTCCCACTTAGGGACAGCAATCTCAGGCTGGAGGGACCGGGGTTTCTAGTCCTATAGCACTCCATGTGGCCTTGGGCAAGCCACTTAACCCTCCATTGCCTCAGGTACACAGACTGTGAGCCCTTTGTGGACAAGGGAATGTATCCAGTACATGTTTGTAGTGATTACATAATGTAAACTACTTTGATTGAAGGATAAGGCAGTATAGAAACCTGGTTAAATAAATAAATGGGCCTTAGGCCCCCTGTTCTTTTTGCTACAAGGAAGTACCTGGAGTAGAACCCCTTGCCCCTAAGATGGCAGGGAACTGGTGCTACCGTTCTGTCCTCGAGAAGACCTGCCAGTTCCTTCAATAGAAGGTCCCGGTGAAGGGGAGACCCGGAAAGAAAGGGGGAGGTGTCTGGGCCAGATGGAGGAGGTAGCCCTCCTTGACTACCTGGAGTGTCCAAGAATCGATGGCTGGCCACCTTTGGGCATAGTTAATGAGACCTACCCCTTGGAGTGGAGAGGCTATGACCAAGGAGACAAAAGCTCCCCACGGATAGGCTGGGGCAGACGCCTGGGGTTTGGAAGCCTTCTGCTTACGAGAGCCTTGCCCATATCTCTTGGTCTGCTGTCCTTGCTGGGGTGCCGGAGAGGCCTGAAAAGGTGAGTAGTTTCTGTAAGCAGCCCCTTTCCTTAGGTAGAAGGGCTTTTTACTTGAGCCTTTCCTTCAGGAAGGGGCAGCGGTCTTCTTAGAAAGAGGGGCAGCGGTCTTCTTAGAAAGCCTGGTCTCCATCATGAATTCAGTCTCCAGCTTGGCAGCCTTGTCAGTCATGGGTTTGCCAAAAGGGTTTTTTCTCTGGCATGGGACGTTGACCAATTTGTCCTGAACCCATTGCTCGAGGTCGGAGGACTATAGCCAAGCCTGGCGTTGGGTATCAATGCCCACTGCCGCTACTTGAGCCGCTGACTTGAAGCAGTCATAGGCTGCCCAAGACAAACTTGGAGCACTCATGGGCGGACTTGGCTAGGTTCTTGAACTGCTGCAGGGGTTCCTCGGGAAGACCAGCCGAGAACCTGGTGAGTTCCTTCGCCAGGTCTCTCAGGTACATGCCCATGTACAGCTGGTATGCCTGGGATTTGGCCGATGAGCACCGAGCCCTGATAGCACTTTCTGCCGAGGGCGTCTAGGGTGCATGCCTCCCTGCTGGGGGGCATCGAGGAATGCATCTTCTGACTCTTCAGACAACTTATGGCCAACTCCACCACCATGGAGTTGTGTGGCATCTGTGACTTCTGGAAGCCCGGGCTCCGGAGGTCTCGAAACATTGAGTCAGGCCGCTTGCTTACCACCGGCACCAATGCCAGTGTCTCCCAATACGGAGCATTAGCCATTCCAGGATGGGTGGGATGGGCACCGTAAGCGATTCCCTCACAGGGGCCTCGTATTGGAGGATTTCTAGCTCCTCCATCAGAGGGTCCTCCTCCGATTCCATCGGGAAAGCTAGAGCCTTGGACATGTCCCTGATGAAATCGCGCCATGTCCTCGAGCAGAGACAGACGCCTGGGCTTTAAAGTAGGGGAGTGCGAAGGGACGTCGCGGTGGCGATGGGTGTCCAGCAACTCCTCGTCCTCAGTCTCCTACTCAGGACTCAAGGGAAGGATGGCTCATGGGCTCTGGGGCTGATCTCCGCCAGTGGCCCTCAGTGGCCCTGCAGCCGGCACCGAGGACATTGGCTTGGGAAGATCACGGACCCGTAGAACGTGAATCAGATCGAGACCTCGGCCATGGATCAACTCGAGGCCAAAAGACCTTGAGGATTGGCTCGGCCTCCGGGGACGTCCTCGATGTCGATGGCCTGGTGGTCTGGGTGGAGGAACCGGTGATACCAGACAACAGTGCCCACTGCTGTTACATGAAGGCAGACAAGCTGCGCGCCAGGGTCGCCATTCTGGACTCCAAACCAGAAGGCTTTGCAACCATCGGCGTGGGCACTGAGGGAATTGGGCCCGATGCCGGTTCCCCCAAAGGGGAATCCTTGACGAGGATGGTGTCAGGCGACCGCGGCTGGCCCGAGGTTGAGTCCTTTAGGGGGACCTTCGCAGACCACTCTTTCTCCAATCCCTCGGACGAGCATCTAGGACTGCGGGACCTGGCTTGGGACTTACCCGGCCCATCGGAGTCATCCAGGGACACTGCTTTCGAGGCCTTCTTCTTCTTGAGTTCCCTCGAGGGAGACCCCCTTCTGAAGAACCACGGCCATCGGGGTACATAGGACTTATCCCGAGATTCCACAGTTTTGGAGGAGGACTCAGCTTTCAGAAGTACCAGGGACTCCGGGAAAAACCTATCGTGCTGCTGTTGGCGGCTCTTGATGTGCATCTTTTTACAGAGGCCACATGCCGTAGGGTCGAGGTCCGGTCCCAGGCAACGAAGGCAGAAGTCGAGTGTGTCGGTCAGAGACATTATTTTGGCACACCGATCACACTTCTTAAAGCCACTGGTAGCCATGGAAGAAAAAAGCATCCCAGCAAGGTCTTAGACCCGCAGTGCTGCCAGTTGGAAAAAAAGGCACGAAGGCGCTGAGAAGGGAAGAAAAAAAAAACAAGAACCCGAGACTCGATGCCGAGGCAGCAGGCTCAGGTGGCGGGAAGAGTACTGGTACACTACCGGAGGACAGTATGAAACTCAGGTTGAGAAAGTCAATTCTGGGGGAAGAGCAGACAGGCGTCTGAAGGGCTCTGCGGAATAAAGGACTGAGCAAGATGGCATGCTTGGGCAGGAAGGGGACCACGCATGCGTAGCGGCATCTCCAAAAGGCTTTCTTTTAAAGCTGGGGGAATGTTTCCGCGAGGGCTCCGTTGGCACCGATGTCACCCATTTGTGAGGAATGACTTCCTGCTTGTTCCTGGAGAAACTAAGGTCTTATTAAATGATTTTGTACAGGGACAGACTAGGAGACGGTCTTATTAAAACATATCCTATTGTCAGGGATGGGCAAACCTGCTGGCCTGAATGGGGTGGAAGACCAGTGAAGTCTGAGGAGTGGAATGGGCCCCCTGTGACCCCAGCATCTTCCTCCTTTGTCCCCAGCCCAGCATAGCCAAGAGTAGCATCCTTCCTCCAACCTACCTTATCTCTTTGAGGCACCTAACTCCTTCCTTCAGGCCATGCAGGGATGGCTCTCTACCTCAGTTGCCCTGCCGATATCACCAAAGGCCCTAAATGTCCATTTTGCTGACCCATGCATTTCAGTGCATCACAGGTGGACATTTGAGGCCTTTGGTGATGTCACCACAGCCGCTTGGAAATCATAGTCAGCAGACCAGAAACTGCAATCTGGTGTTACAGGTTTGGCTCTTGAGCCGTAAGCTTGCTCACTGCTATTCAAAGAAAAGGATCAGCAATGTTTTTGTGCCAAGTGCCATATTTAAATCAAAAGGCAATATCTGTATTTCCAGATCCATTGCAAATCAAAAGTTTAGCTTTACAAGTTACTTTTTAATTGTAAACCATCAAGATTACTACTTATCCAATGAAGGCATTTAAGTATACACCTTTTGTTTACAATGTCTAATTATGTTTTTAAAAGCTTTTCCACTGCATAGAACTAGTAATTGAACAAAATAGTTTTCGCCTGTCTTCCTCGGCTGCATCCAGCACTTTTCATTTTCTCATTCTTATGGTATTTCATCTTTCATACAGATGCAATTCGGTCATGACAGAGTTCAGAGTCATATTCAGTTCTCTAAGAGAGAGATTTGGAAATCCATTAGACATCATGGGCCTGATACTGAACTGGAATGGGAGGGAGGAGTGACTCAGTGGTTGGGACAGGTTACCTCAGGCCGGAAGGCCGGGGGTTCAATTCCCACATGGGGACAAGCAACTTCAGGCCGAAGGGACTGGGGTCTCTAGTCCCATGGCCACTCCTTGTGGCCTTGGGCAAGCCACTTAACCCTCCATTGCCTCAGGTACACTTAGATTGTGAGCCCTTTGGGGACAAGGGAATAAAAAGTACCTGTTAGTATACATGTAAACCGCACTGATTCTGAAGAGCGCGGTATAAATAAAAAAAATAAAGTACGTCGCTACAACGCATAGCCGTCGCCACAAACCCTTAACCCTGGATATTCAAAGCCAGGGTCATATACGGCCCTGGCATTAAATATCTGGGGTTGCTGCACAGCCTCCGTGGCCACAGTAGCTGACCAGGCAGCGGCAATCTATATATACAACCCATCTGCACCATCATCAAGGACCACAAGATTCAATACACCATATATGCAGACGACATAATGATATTCACACCGATCAACCTGGACAACCCAGACTACTCCAGCATAGCCAACTGCTTCCAAAAAATGGCAACCTGGCTTCAAGAAAACAACTTGTCAAACTATAATAAAGCCGAAGCCCTACTCATCTCAAGAAACCAGACATTTTCACCCACGGCCACCATCAACCTGAATGACACCATTATTCCAGTAAGACAAGAAATAAAATACCTGGGAGTAACGCTCGACAAGGACCTCAACCTCCAATCCTACATTGCAAAAACCACAAAGAGCGCTTTCATCAAAATGAGGACAGTCAGAAGACTCAAACCCATCCTCGCTCATGAGCGCTTTCGAACAGTCTGTCAAGCCATCATCACCCCCACTCTAGACTATTGCAATCACATCTACCAGGGACTACCAAAAAAACCCATCCGACCACTCCAGCTAGCACAAAACACAGCCGCACGACTCATAACAGACTGTACAAATTACGACCACATCACTCCCATACTGTACCACCTTCACTGGCTCCCAATAAGTTCTCGCGTCCGCTTCAAAGTACTCATATACATCTTCAAAATAATACACAACCTCTCAGCTGACAGCTTACAACCACTCATAAAAACCGATGACAGCAAAAGATCAAGAAGAAAAGGAACTTCAGACACCATCAGAACCCCAAAAGAATTTACTAAAACGAACCAGGCCACTTCAAGAAGGGCATTCTCCCTGGCAGCTCCCTCCCAGACCACTTAAGATCAACCAACAAACTGAAGGTCTTCCGAAAACTGCTTAAAACTGCTCTATTTACAGAACATTTCAAGGACCTCACATAAATGACTCCTATTCAACGCAATACCAGATCATGACCACATGCTTGTATATATGTATATTGCTCACTATGTATATAGCTCACCGACAAAATCTAAACACACTGCACCACACATCTCTCCCAAAAGGTGATTTTTGCTGAGTTTGCTGCATAACTGTGAGTCTGTCTTCAAATAACCGTGAATCTGTTTATCTCCACATATTTATCTATCTGTCCTTAGTAGTGGGTTCCCTTACCCACTCCATTGCTGTAGAATTTTAAACTTTCTCTTAGCCTACCTGACGGACTACCCCTCCCCCCTGCTGAGTTAGTGTTGTGGACCTCCATTACCTGTGCTGCACGTGTCTATTTGTCCTTAGTGGTGGGTTCCCATGCCCACAGTTCAGGAACAGCCTATTGGCCAGAGACACTTAGGTTCCCGCCCACCCTACCCCTCGCCTAACCCACCCCAGGGGCTACATTACCTATATAGTGGTCACATACGTGCCATCTATCATCCCTAACCTGGGTTAAAAGCCACATCGTCTTCATCTTTTCTTCTTCTTCTTCCTCTTCTGGGACTGCATAAACAACATGTCGTGTATTCAGTACAATAAGATGAAATTAGACTTACCTGCTAATTGTGGTTCCTGGAGTGGAACCAGTCTAGTCCCGAAACCTCTGGGTTGCCCATCTCATCCTGCAGCTTGGAGACTGAGAAACGCCTCCTTTTATGACCTCATCAGTATATCACCCCGGTGTCTGGTCCCTGCCATCAGTATCCTATTGACAAAGCAGACTCACCGGAGAAACAAAGTACAAGTTATACAAACACATCGAAACCACTCCGAGCCCTCGAAAATCCAGGTAAGAACCCCGGTGGAGGAAACCTCCTTAAAAAAAAGGAAAATAGAAAGGTGACTAGAGATTAGAGCAGACCATTTCCTTGACTAACTGGAAGGAAAGAAAGAAACTCCCGCCCCATTTTTTTAAAACTCTTAAAGCGAAAGAAGTAAAACAGCCCTTACCTGTAACTCCTGAAGTAACGGTGGACAATGGTTTGCCAACCAACACTGGGGAGGGATATGGGACTAGACTGGTTCTACTCCAGGAACCACAATTAGCAGGTAAGTCTAATTTCATCTTCCTGATCGTGTCCCCAGTCTAGTCCCGAAACCTCTGGGATGGTGCCAGAGCAGTGAAGAAATCAACCACGGGAGGGACCAGGCAAACCAGCCTGCAGCACCGCTGATCCAAAGGCAGTCTCCTCCTCCTCCTTTTGCACATCCAGACGATCGTGCCGGACAAAAGAACTTAAAGACGACCAAGTCGCCGCCTTACAGATTTCCACTGGTGAAACCAGACGCAACTCCGCCCAGGAGGTAGCCTGAGCTCTGGTGGAGTGTGCCCTAAGCCCGTCTGGGACCACTCTACCTTTCAAAAGATAAGCAGAAGCAATAGCTTCCTTGATCCAACGCGCAATAGAAGCTTTAGAGGCCGCTTCTCCCTTCCTTTGGCCCGCGAACAGCACAAAGAGCCTGTCTGACTTTCGGAAGGCTTCCGTACGGCTGATGTACTTCTTCAAAGCTCTACGAACATCCAGAAGACGTAACCTCTTTGAAGCCGAATCCCTCTTGCCTGCCTCAAACACCGGTAGAGAGATTTCCTGATTCAGATGAAACGACGAAACCACCTTTGGCAGAAAGGCCGGAACCGTTCGCAAAACGACCTTCGACGAGAAAAATGACAAATAAGGCTCTCTGCAGGAGAGCGCTTGGAGCTCTGACACACGTCTGACCGAGCAGCCAGCCACCAAGAAAACCACTTTAAGAGTGAGATTCTTGAGGGAAGCCCGAGACAGCGGTTCGAAGGAGGGGGATCTTCTAACGCATCCAGAACCAAGGGCAGATGCCACGAGGGAAATATTTTCCTAGCCGGCGGCCTAAGGAGGGCCGTAGCCCTTAAAAAGCGTTTGACATCTCTGTGTGCCCCTAGGGACTGACCCACAATTCTGCCTCTATAACAGGCCAACGCCACCACTTGAACCTGAAGAGACGCTGCCGCAAGCCCCTTTTCAAAACCATCCTGCAAGAACTCCAGAATTCGTGGAAGAGAAGCTCCCAAGGCTGTGATGCCGCGTTCCTCACACCACGCCTCAAAAACTCTCCAAACGCGTACATACGCAAGCGACGTCGAACGTTTCCTGGACTTCAACAGGGTATCGACAACCGCCTTTGAGTACCTCTGACAAGATTACAGATAAGCTTTCAGCTATGTTGTTCACTTTTTTGAATTGAGTCTAACCTTTAAAGAAGAGTGACAGAATTTATGTCTCAGCGAGATTCGTATTTAAGCGGAAAAGCTAAGCTTCATTGAGTTTACTGTTGGGACTGAATTCTGCCTTGAAAAGACAAACATTTGGTTAAACACGATTTGGATTGGTTTTATTTTAGCAACAAGAAGAGGGAATATACGGGGTCCTTGATGCAATTGAGTGGTTTGGTAACCACAGCAGAGGTATACCTCCTGGGTTCCATTCCCAACACAGTCTGAGACCTGTTCCCTGAAATTCTGGTATTTTTTGTGATAGTGAGAGAGTGGAGTAATATCTTGTTTTGTTTAGTTTTATTGCTCCAACAGACCCAGAGTTATTTTTTTGTTTGAAACAATCTCACCAGGTCCGCGTACCACGGGCGATGTGGCCAGTCCGGCGCGATCAGGATTACATGCCCTTTGTACTTTTGAATTCTTTGAAGAACTCTTCCTATCAGAACCCACGGAGGAAACACGTACAGAAGCTGTCCCTCTGGCCAAACCTGCATCAGGGCGTCTATGCCTTCGGACATTCTTTCCCTGCGCCTGCTGAAGAAGCAACTGGCTTTCGCAGAATCGAAGGTCGCCATGAGATCCATGACCGGCGGTCCCCATTTGCGCACAAGCATTTCGAAAACCTCGGTGTGCAGAACCCATTCCCCCGGATCTACACGAACCTGGCTGAGGAAATTGGCTTCGACATTGTCCACTCCCGCTACATGAGCCGCTGACAGGTCTACGAGATTCACCTCCGCCCAGGCGCAGAGGATTTCGGCCTCGGCCTCCAGGGCCACGCTGCTGGTGCCCTCTTGCTTGTTGACGTAAGCCACTGCCGTCGCATTGTCGGACAATACTCTGACTGCCGCTCCCTGCAAGAGAGGCTGAAATTCCCGCAGTGCCCGATACACCGCCCGCAATTCCAGCCGGTTGATGGCCCAAGTCTTCTCCTGAGGACCCCAATGCCCCTGCACAAACCTGCCCTGACAATGCACTCCCCAGCCCGTCAAGCTGGCGTCCGTCATCACCGCTACCCAGACTGGTGACTCAAGGCCTTCCCCCGCTCCAAAGAAGCGGGAATCAACCACCAGAGCAGGGTCCGTCGAGTCTCTTCTTGACACATCAACTTTCGAGACAGGGAATCTCGCTGATGGGACCACCGATGAAGCAGTGCTCTCTGAAGGGGCTTCATGTGACCTCTGGCCCAGGGTACTGTCTCTATCGTTGCCGCCATGGTGCCCAACAACTGCAAGTAACGCCAGGCCGAGGGAGCCTTGAGTTTCAGAAATCGCTCCACCAATCGGCGTAGCACCTGTGCCCGCTGAGCCGTTAGGAAGACTTTCCCGATCCGAGTGTCAAAGCGGGCGCCAAGGTACTCCAGGCTCTGAGAGGGTTGCAGGTGACTCTTCGCCACACTGACCACCCACCCGAGCCCCTCCAAGAACGAAATCACTCTGGCCTTGACTCTCTTGCTTTCGGCTCGCGATTTTGCTTGAATGAGCCAATCGTCTAGATAAGGATGCACCAGTATGCCCTCCTTGCGCAGCGCTGCCGCTACCACTATCATTACTTTGGTGAAAACTATTGGGGCTGTGGCCAGACCGAACGGCAACGCTTGAAACTGATAATGCCCGAAAGGAACCACGAACCTGAGAAATTTGCAATGTTCTGGTCTTATTGGGATATGCAGATATGCCTCCGAAAGGTCCAGAGACGTAAGGTACTCCCCCTGCTGAACCGCCACTATGACGGACCGCAGGGTTTCCATATGAAAATGTGACACTTTGAGACAACGATTGACCCGTTTGAGATCCAGAATCGGGCGAACACCCCCCCCCCCCGTCTTTCTTTGGGACGATGAAGTAAATGGAGTATCGACCGGAACCGTACTGGTCCAGAGGGACGGGGGTTATAGCTCTGAGGTCTAGCAACCGTTGCACAGTCTCCCGCATAGCCGAAAGCTTTGCCCCTGACCTTGCGGGGGACCGAACAAAGGCCTCTCGCATGGGACGCAAAGGTTCCAGGGCGTAGCCTTCTCGTACGACTTCTAGCACCCACTGATCTGATGTTATTTGGACCCAGGCAGAATAAAATTCCTGCAAACGACCCCCCACTGGAGGAAGGGACGACTGGGTCCCCCTTATCTCATTGTGTCTTCTTGTTGCTAAACGTAGAGGAGGGCAAGGGTCCGAAGCCCCTTCCGGCTCCTCGGAAACCCCAAAACCCTTAGTTTCTATAGGGAAATCTGCCCCTTTGACCGGAAAAAACTTTTGGGAGCAAAGACGACGAAAATCGAGGTTGACCCCTGGCGCCCGGGGCCCCCCGTGTCGGTTTGGGCTTATCCTCCGGCAATCTACCTCCTTTCGATTCTCCCAGGTCCTTCACTAGCTTTTCCAGGTCTTCTCCAAACAGGAGTCGCCCCTTAAAAGGCAACTTATTCAATCTAGACTTTGACGAACTATCTGCCGCCCAGTTGCGCAGCCAAAGGTACCGCCGAGCTGCCACCGCCGATGCCATGCTCTTCGAAAGACCCCTCCATAAGGTCATACTGAAGATCCGCCAGGTAGGCCGCCCTGGACTCCAACCGAGCAGCTTGCCCCGTTCGGGAATCCTTTTCCTCCGGCAGCTGTTGGGTCCATCGTAGACAGGCCCTAGCTACCCACGCTCCGCAAATAGCTGCCTGCAGAGATATGGCATTCATATCGAACACTTGCCTCAGTAAGACATCCAGCTTCCTATCCTGACCATCCTTGAGAGCCGCACTGCCTTCCACCGGGACTGTAGTCTTCTTGGTGACCGCTGAGACGGCCGCATCCACCTTGGGCGACTTAAAAAACTTCTTTATCTTGATCTAACAATGGATACAAATGACCCATAACTCGGGATCCCTTCAGAGATGCCTCCGGTATGTTCCATTCTTCCTGAATCATTTCCTGAAATACTCTGAACTGGGAAAGCCCTTTGAGTTTTCCGGAACACCTGCAACAAGGGATCCTCTAGTGTTTCATCTGCCGCTGAACCCGGGACCGGCATATTAAGCGCCTTAAGGGACTCTACAATGAGCGCAGGAAGTTCTTCCCTCCCGAAAACTCTGACCACTCTAGCCTGATCCTCTCCTTCCGAAATCTCACCTTCCTCCCGCTCGTCATCTAAAGCCAAATCGTGGCTCTCCTCATCCGAAAGAGGAGCTTCCCCCGACTCAAAAGAATCCTCTAGTCCTCCCTCTGCACAGGATCTCTTGCTAGGAACAGGTGAATCCGCTAAGGACTCAGGAGCCGGATGTTTCTTGGCTACCTCGGAACGCCTTGAAACCTTTGGCAACAGGGACTTACCCAAGCCTGCTTGCTGTAGTAACTCCACAAACTGTGGAGAAAAAATGGACCCAAACTCCCTTGGTAAACTCAACTGAGGGCCACACCTGCCCTGTTCAGAGGAAGGCCCTGCCACCGGCTCCTCTGGAAGCACTTCGGATTCAGGCGGGCCTGAGCCTTCTGGCGAGGCCCCCGGGCCCCCACCCTGTGCATCAATGGGTAGAGCGAGGTCCGCAGAGCCTCCTACACAGGACTTACAAAGCCCTGTGCTGGAAACCCTACGAGCCCCACAGACCACACAAACAGACTTGGAAGGCATTGCCCCTCACCAACCGGCAGCCTGTCCCGAGGCCGGAAGATGCCTGTCCTTTGCTTTTATTTATTTTATTGTATAACTTAGTTTAGTTCTCAAACCCCCCAACCACCGCTTAAACCCCGGGATTGGAGGTCAACAAAATTCCCTCCTAGGCCTAACGCCTGAGGCACACTGTGACCACGCGGAAAAACCGCTAGAGCAAAGACGCGCCAAAACATGCTGTGAACGAAAGGCCTCCCGCGTGGCTGAGGAATGAGAAGGGAAAGGGAGAGAAGCTTTCGGTTACTAACCTCGTGCTGCCCGCCAGCCCAGGAGGACTCAGACCGCTGCTCTTCTCCCTCACCTCCGAAGAAAACTCCGTGCCGAGGGAGGGGAGGGGGAGGAGAGGAGAGCCGCCAGGAAAAACCCTCTGCATGGCGTCGGCAAGCTCCGCTGCCCACTGACAGCGCTAAATCTCCTCGGTTTGCACACCCACACCGCTGTTGATCAGGCAGGACTTCTGAGTCAGCGGTTCCCCCGTGAGACACAAAATTAAGCTAAAAGGCTCGGAGGAGTCGGGGGGGGGGGGGGACAGGGGATGGGAAAAAGAATGCAGAGACAAAGGAGCTGGTCTGCTACAATTCTTTTAAAGTCACAGGCATTCAATAACCAATAGATTAATTAGCCCCCAAAGGTAAACAAAGAAAGTAAATTTCACGGAAAAAAGGTCTAGTTGTTTCTCTAGTGAGCCCGGACCCTCGGGCTCCCATCTATCCAGCTGCTTGGAGACTGAGGTAACTGATGGCAGGGACCAGACACTGGGGTGATATACTGATGAGGTCATAGATGGAGGAGTTTCTCAGTCTCCAAGCTGCAGGATGAGATGGGCAACCCAGAGGTTTCGGGACTAGACTGGGGACACGATCAGGAACTGCAGTACTTTCATTCCAAGACGAATCATTTGGAGCCTAAGAGCTTGTCCTATATGCCTAAAGTCAGCCACCATGCATGAAGAACTGACTCTACTAAGGAAAGACCTAGCTGCCATGCATAAAGAAGTGTCTCTACTGAGGGAGGAACTGGCTGCAAGGAAGCGCACCTCTTCTAGGATACAAACTGAACAAAGTCCACCACCGCTCCCACAAAGAATCAAACGCCCCAGGAACAAATGGATCACAGTGGGTTCTGGTAGTAACACAGAGACATCCTGTACATCAAGAGATATCCCTGCACAATGCCTTCTCTGCATTGGCTAATGAGGATGCCCAATCCAAAGAAACTGAAGGGCCCTTAAATGAGTCAGACAATGCCCAATCCCCTGCTAAAGCACCAAATATGAAGAAAACCTCACCAAACAGAAAACTACTACTACTTGGAGATTCCATCATCAGAGGCACCAACTTGGGAACACAGTTCAAAGGAGAGAAGATAGTCATGTGCCTACCAGGCTCTTCAGCCAGCAGGAATACAAACCAAGTTGTTGAATTACTTAGAGCAAAAAGTGAACACTCCAAACTTGATGTCATTATCCACTTAGGCACAAACGACCTGGCTAGGAACAGTGCCTCCACAGCCCAAAAGGACTTCCAATCTCTGGGAGAGAAACTCAAGCGCGTTGTTAACACTGTTGCATTCTCAGAAGTTCTACCTGTTCTTGGTAAGGGAACAAAAAGGCTGCATCGCATTAACAGCTTTAATACATGGCTCCAGACCTGGTGCAAACAAGAAGGATTCAGATTTATTGGTAACTGGGACAACAGATGGACCAACAAGAGACTATACTGTGCTGATGGACTACATCTCTCTGTTGCAGAGAAAAGAATCCTATGTGAAAATTTAAGGCAGTATGTGGATATGCATTTAAACTAGGAAGAGGGGGTGACAGATGTGGAAGGTCAACATCTGCATGCCACCCCCAGCAAAAGCAGAACACCATCAGAAAAAACCACACTTTTAAACCACACATCAAAAACATGTGAGAAGAAGTAGGCAGAACAAAATCAATGCAAAATACACACAAGCCAGGAAAATGCTGGAAAGCAATGAGCACAAATGTTCGAAGCTTAGCCAACAAAATTCCCGACCTGGAAGCCCTAATGGTGGAAATGAATTTGGACATTGTGGCCATTACAGAAACATGGTTTAATGAATCGCACGATTGGGATATAGCCATAGCTGGCTATAATCTATTCAGAAGAGACCGAGAAAAAGGAAAAGGAGGAGTAGCCTTGTATGTCAAAAGCAATATTAAAGCTACCGAAATGCAGGGGACATGGGGAAAAGAAGCAGCGCTCTGGATTGCGTTGGAAAGAGGAGATGGCACTGTCATCCATATTGCTGTAGTCTACAGACCTCCGACTCAAATTGAAGAGAGAGATAACGAATTGATAAAAGATATTGCCAAGATAACAACAATGGGGGAAAGCGATCATATTGGGTGATTTTAATCTACCTGATGTGGATTGGATTACTCCTCCTGCACATCTGGAAAGAAGCAAAAAAATTGTGGATGCTCTCCAAGATGCATTATTTAGACAAATGGTGATGGAACCAACCAGGGAAAGCTCAACGCTGGATGTAGTGCTCACCAACGGTGATAGTGTGTCGAATGTCTGCGTGAGTGCCCCTGTGAGCAACAGCGACCATCACATGGTGTGGTTTGAGATAAAAGCCATGGTACAGGTCAATCAAAGCAAGCTCAAAGTCCTAAACTTCAAATACACTGACTTCAATAAAATGGTAAAGTACTTAAAGGAGGAGATGACGGGGTGGAAGGAGATAAAGGAAGTGGAATTGCAATGGGCTAAACTAAAGAAGGCAATAAAAGGGGCAACAGATAAATATGTAAGAAAAGTAAATACAAACAAGAGGAGAAGGAAACCTATTTGGTTTTCCAAAGAGGTGGCTGCTCAAATAAAGGCAAAAACCACAACTTTCGCAAAATTCAAAAGCTTGCAAACAGAAGAACACAGAAATGAATACAGGATCCAACTCAAAGAGTCTAAAAGAGTAATAAGGATAGCAAAATCAAAGGCAGAGGAAAGGATGGCTAAAGATGTTAAGAGTAGCAACAAAACTTTCTTCAGGTATATTCGGGAAAGGAAGAAGATCAGAGTTGGAATTCCAGGACTCAAAAGTGCTGGGAAAGGACTCGTGGAAAGTGACATTGAAAAAGTGAAATTGCTAAACAAATACTTCTGCTCTGTTTTTACTAAAGAAGATCCTGGAGATGGACCAGCTGTGACTCCCAAATATAAAAATGGGAATGAAGTAGATACCACACCATTCACAGAAGACGAGGTGTTAGAACAACTTGCTAAACTGAAAGTGGACAAAGCCATGGGACCGGATGGGATACATCCCAGGATACTGAAAGAGCTCAGAGAGGTTCTTGCAGGACCGTTAAAGGATGTCTTCAACAGATCCTTGGAAACAGGAGAGGTTCCTCAGGACTGGAGAATGGCTGATGTCGTACCTCTTACACAAAAGTGGTGACAGGGAAGAAGTGTCAAACTACAGGCCCGTGAGCCTTACCTTGGTGGCGGGAAAAGTAATGGAGGCGCTCCTGAAAGAGCGAATAGTAAACTTTCTCAAAACCAACAGGATGCAAGATCCGAGGCAACATGGTTTTACCGAAGGAAGGTCTTGCCAAACAAATCTCATTGAGTTCTTTGACTGGGTGACCAAGGAACTAGATCAGGGGCATGCGATGGATGTCATCTACCTGGATTTCAGCAAAGCCTTTGATACTGTTCCTCATAGGAGGCTTGTCAACAAACTCAGTAGCTTGGGGATGGGTCCCAAGATGGTAAACTGGATTAGAAATTGGTTGACTGACAGACAACAGAAGGTGATTGTACATGGAGCTCACTCGGATGAGAGGAAGGTGATTAGCGGGGTGCCCCAGGGTTCTGTAATGGGCCTGGCACTGTTCAATGTATTTGTGAGTGATATTGCTGAAGGACTGAATGGAAAAGTCTGTCTTTTTGCAGATGACACAAAAATTTGCAACAGAGTGGACTCCCCTGAGGGAGTGGTTAACATGAGGAAAGATCTACAAAAGCTGGAAGACTAGTCTAATGCTTGGCAACTACGATTTAATGCGAAAAAGTGCAGTGTCATGCACTTGGGTAGCAGAAATCGAAGGGAAATGTACGCGATAGGGGGCGAGAGGTTGGTATGCACGGTTCAGGAGAAAGACCTTGGTGTGATTATCTCTGATGATCTCAAGGTGGCAAAACAGTGCGACAAGGCGGTGGCAAAAGCCAGGAGGATGTTTGGCTGCATACAAAGAGGGATTACCAGCAGAAAGGAAGAGGTACTTATGCCACTGTATAAGTCACTGGTGAGGCCTCACTTGGAATACTGTGTTCAGTTTTGGAGACCATATCTTGCAAAAGATGTAAAAAGACTGGAAACTGTTCAGAGGAAAGCGACCAAAATGATTTGGAGCCTGCGTCAGAAGCCTTATGAGAAGAGACTTGAAGACCTAAATATGTACACTTTGGAGGAGAGGAGGGACAGGGGAGATATGATTCAGACCTTTAAATACTTAAAGAGAAATGATGAACAAACAAACCTCTTCCAAAGACGGGGAAGCTGTAAAACTAGAGGGCATAACATGAAGCTGCAAGGTGGTAAATTGAAAGGCAATGTCAGGAAATATTTTTTCACTGAAAGGGTGGTGGAAGCACAGTTACTTACCTGTAACAGGTGATCTCTGGGAACAGCAGGAATTAGTCCTCACATATGGGTACGTCGGTACCGACGGAGCCCGTGCGGGAAAGCTCCCCAGCTTCTTAGAATAGAAGCTTTTGGGACCTCCCACTGCACATGCGCACTGCCTTCCCACCTTCCTGAACAGCTCTCCTCAGTTTCGAGTTTATAGCTGAGTCAACAGAGAGAGGACAGGAAGATAGATAGATAAAAGATACAACTCCTAGGGGAGGTGGGTGGGTTGTGAGGACTAATTCCTGCTGTTCCCAGAGATCACCTGTTACAGGTAAGTAACTGTGCTATCTCCAGGAACAAGCAGGAATAAGTCCTCACATATGGGGACTCCCTAGCTTAGATGCATGGGATCCCCTGTAAAGGTTCGCCATCTTCGTATGGATCTCAGGCATCCATTCTGGGAAGGTGGGCAGGAGTTGTTTAGGAATGGAACAGGTGCTTGAGGACAGCCTGGCCAAACAAGGCATCCCGGCGGGAGTCCTTGTCCAAACAGTAATGGGCTGTGAAGGTATGAACCGAGGCCCAGGTAGCGGCTCGACAGATCTGATCTATGGAAACAGAGTGCAGATGAGCCATAGAAGTTGCCATGGCCCTCACATTGTGAGCAGTGACATGGCCTTCCAGAGAAATGTTTTTGCTCTGGTAAGCAAAAGAAATACACTGAGCAATCCAATTGGAAAGTGTACGCTTGGAGACTGGAAGTCCCAAATGGGAAGGATCAAAGGCCACAAAAAGTTGAGAAGACTTTCGATGTGGCTGAGTCCTATTAAGGTAAAAAGCGAGAGCTCTTTTACAATCCAGAGTATGAAGGTTCCTCTCTGCATTGGATGCATGAGGAGCTGGAAAAAAGACAGGTAGATATACCTCTTGATTAAGATGAAAAGGCGAGACCACTTTAGGCATAAAGTGGTGATTCGTCCTAAGGACCACCTTATCATGATGAAATCTTGTGTAAGGAGGATTAGCCACTAAAGCCTGCAGCTCACTGATGCGGCGAGCCGAAGTGACTGCAATGAGGAAGATGACCTTCCAGGAAAGAAATTTCAAGGAGGTGGAAAACATTGGCTCAAAAGGTGGCTTCATAAGTTGACCGAGCACTAGATTCAAATCCCATGCGACCGGGGGTGGTCTGATGGGAGGTTTAGTGAGAGTTAGGCCTCTCATGAATCTTGTAACAAGAGGATGAGAGGAGATAGGTTGTCCATTTATATGTTTCAAGGATGCTGCAATAGCACTTAAATGGACTCTTACCGAATTCGTCTTGAGGCCTGCATTGGATAGATGCAGGAGATAATCAAGAAGAGAATTCAAAGGAAGTGCCAGAGGGTCAAGACCCTGCTGAGCACACCAAATGGAAAAACGTTTCCATTTGAAAGCATAGGAACGCCTGGTAGAGGGTTTCCTAGAGGCAGAAAGAATATCTTTCACTGGTTGGGAAAGATGAAAGTCTTGAAGGCTTAAGCCTTCAGTAACCAAGCACTGAGGTGAAGGGATTTGGGGTTTGGGTGCCACAAAGTCCCCTCCTCCTGAGACAGGAGGTCTGGCGCAGCTCCCAGATCCAAGTAGGATCCCTGGGAGAGCTGTAGAAGTAGAGGGAACCACACTTGGCGTGGCCAGCGTGGAGCTATGAGGATCATAGTTCCATGATCCCTCTGGAGTTTGAACAGAGTCTTGGGAATCAAAGGAATGGGTGGAAAGGCATATAGGAATGCCTGATTCCAATTCAGGAGAAAGGCGTCCGTAGCCTGAGCTCCCTGACACGGAGTTCTGGAACAGAACCGGGGAAGTTTGGCATTCCACGGACTTGCAAAGAGGTCTATGTCCGGGGTCCCCCATTCCTGAAAGATTCGGTTTATTTGGTCCAAATGTAGGGACCATTCGTGTGGCAGCAGAACTCGACTGAGCCTGTCTGCCCGAGAGTTTTGAACTCCTGGGAGATACACTGCTAGCAGGTGAATCTGATGCTCTCTGGCGAAGGCCCATAGTCTTAGAGCTTCGTTGCAAAGCGACAGAGAGCCCGTCCCTCCTTGTTTGTTTATGTAAAACATGGCCACCTGATTGTCCGTCTGAACTAGGACAGTGAGGTTGGCTAGGAGGGAGTGGAAGACCTTGAGGGCAAGGTAAATTGCTCGCAGTTCCAGAAGATTGATATGAAGGGTGGTCTCCTGTAGAGACCAAGTGCCCTGAGTGGAGAGAGTTTGCAGATGGGCTCCCCACCCTGTTTGGGAGGCATCTGTTGTGAGGGTTGCTTGGGGTAGCAATGGTTGAAATGGAGCCCCCAACAACAGATTCTTGGTGGAAGTCCACCAGTGGAGGGACCAAAACAGACGATCGGAGGTTTGTATTTGGTCTGAGAGCGCTCCTGACGCCTGAGTCCACTGAGTGGCCAGGGTCCATTGAGCTGCTCTCATATGAAGACGAGCATAGGGCACCACATGCACTGTGGAGGCCATATGACCCAGTAGGCGTAGCATTTCCCTGGCTGTCAAGTGAGTGCTGGACTGAGCTTGGGAGGCCAAACTCAGGAGGCGCTGGCCTCGAACATGTGGAAGGTAGGCCCTTGCAGTGATGGTGTCCAACTGGGCCCCTATGAATTCTAGAGATTGAGTAGGGATGAGTTGGGACTTGGGAAGGTTTACTACCAGTCCCAGATACTGCAAAAGGCTCCTTGTGTGGTCCAGGGAAATCTGGGCCTGTGACTGAGTTGGAGCTCGGATGAGCCAGTCGTCCAGATATGGGAAGACAAAGATTCCCATGCCTCTTAGAAATGCGGCTACGACTGCCATGCATTTTGTGAATACTCTTGGAGCAGAGGCTAGACCGAAGGGGAGTACTCTGTATTGGAAATGTTTTCCCTGAAACAGAAAGCGAAGATACTTTCTGTGGGATGGATGGATGAGTATATGTGTATACGCATCCTGTAGGTCTAGAGAACAAAGCCAGTCCTGACCCTGGAGGTAAGGAAGGAGAATGCCGAGAGACAGCATTTTGAATTTCTCCTTGAAGAGAAATTGGTTCAATTCTCTCAGATCTAGGATTGGTCTGAATCCCCCTGTCTTCTTTGGAATGAGAAAATAAGGGGAGTAGAAACCGGACCCTTGTTGAGGAAGAGGAACCTCTTCTATGGCCCCTTGGGCAAGAAGAGAGGAAACCTCTTGACCCAACAGGGTTAGGAGAGATGGGGGAGAATTGAATGGTCTCACCATATGATGGGGAGGAAGGCTGGAGAAATGAAGTTTGTAACCCTCTCGAATGATAGAGAGGGTCCATTGTTCTGTTGTGATTTGTTCCCATCTGGGAGCAAAGTGAACCAACCTTCCGGGTATGGTGAGAGGTTCTGGTTGTGTTAGAACCAGAAGTGGCAAGTTCCCTAGGAGCAAGTCAAAACCCCTGAGGGGTTGGAGCCTGCTGAGCTACAGTAGCTGCTGCAGGCTTAGCTCGTGCTTGTTTGGATTGCTGACGCTTAGCAGTATAGCGAGGTTGAGAAGACTGCTGGCCAGTATTTGAAGCAACTCTGGCCTTCTTATAGTAAGGCCTTTTAAAAGACTTTTTCTTAGTAGGAATTGAAGTGGACTTTGAAAGTCTTTCCAAGGTGGCATTTTCAGCATCCATCTGGGTGGCTTTGATTTGCCACTCTTCCCCAAATAAGTTCTCACCTGTACAGGGCAGATTCCGTAAGCCATCTAGAACCCAAGGTTCCAGATCAGAGGCCTGGAGCCAAGCAAGACGTCGGGCTGCAATAGCAATGCCCGAAGCCCTACTGGCTCCCTCAAAGGAATCATATGCTGCCCTATTAGAGAACTTAGAAACCTCTAAGAGTTGTTTCACTAGGGAAAGGAATCCCTGCTTTTTATCCTCAGGGATAAAGGGGGCAAAATGCCGCACCTTTTGGCAAGTTCCTCCAGGAACATGCCCATATAGAGACTGTAGGAATTAATCCTGGCTATAAGCATACTAGCCTGGAAAATTTTCCTACCAAAAGAGTCCAAAGTCTTACATTCCCGTCCTGGAGGGGTGGAAGAGTGCCTTTTGGTACTCCTAATCTTCTTCATTGCAGACTTCACCACAATAGAGTGGTGGGGCAATTGAGTCTTTTGGAAACCAGGAGAAGGAGGGACCCTATACATGGTGTCCAACCTACGGGAATAAGGAGACAAAGTCAAAGGATTTTCCCAGAAATCCATCAGTTGTTCTTGAAGGATTTCATGGATAGGCAGGGTAACTGCCTCCTTAGGGGCCTTTGAGTATCCCAAAATATCCAGTTTTTTGGATCTGGGTTCCTTTTCAGAGGATGTGGTAATAGAAAGGGCTGTAGCCATATCTAAAACAAAGTCCTGGAAGGACAAATCCTCTGGAGGGGACATTCTCCTTTTAGGAGAAGAGGGCTCCTCAGGTAAGTTGAGTGAAAACTCAGCAGAATCATCAGAGGAGTGAAAATCCTCAGAGGAATCGGTGCTTTCCTCTAACGCACGATACGCGTACCGATCGGTATCGATATCGGGCGTATCGGGTATGGAACCGGTATGGAGCGAAAGCCCATACGGTACCGACTTGCGTTTAGAGGTGGACGGCCTCGATACCGGCATGGCGGACGATACCGGTATCAGGCCCGGAACCGCTGAAAGCGGAACCGATGGCGTTGCAGCTTTAATGAAAGCCATGACGGCCTGCTGCATGGACTGTACAGTATCGCCCATGGACGCCATAGCTGCCTGGATGTCGGTACCGGAGTGACCCGGTACCCCAGAGCAGGCTAACAGGTGATCTGTCGAGGCCGTAGCATCGATATCAACCTGAGACCCCTGAATTGGCGTTTTTGGAAGTTGGACTTCCCGCCGGGGTTGTTTGGCTGGGGCAGGGTCCTCAAGTTCTAAGCTAAGAGCCTCTCGATGCTTTGAAGGAGATTTGCTCTTTGAGGACTTGCCCACAGAAGGTTTGGTTACCTGAGATCCATCCGGAGAAGAAGACCTGGATGACTGTGATGCTGTATTCTCTGAAGCAAACAGCACATGGAATTTGTTGGCCCGGTTCTGCAGCCCACGTTTAGACATGTGGGAGCAAGATGGGCAGTCCGGTATGGAATGGTCAGGCCCCAAACATTTCAGACACCAGTCATGGGTGTCTGTGACTGAAATAACAGCATTACATTTGGTACACTTCTTAAATCCAGGGGCTGGCTTCTCCATGAGGAGAAATTGAGTAGGCCGAGAGGCCTCTCTGAAGTGACCAAAAAGCTAAAAAATAAGAAAAAAGAATTATAATTTTTTAAAGAAAGAAAGAAAAGACCGGCGATACCGGTATCGGTATGGGGAAGGCAGGTACGCGGTCTAAAGAAACAAATAAAATAACAATTTCTTCAGCGGTGACAGGAACACGACCTGCTGGCTCCGCGGAAAAAGAGAAACTGAGGAGAGCTGTTCAGGAAGGCGGGAAGGCAGTGCGCATGTGCAGTGGGAGGTCCCAAAAGCTTCTATTCTAAGAAGCTGGGGAGCTTTCCCGCACGGGCTCCGTCGGTACCGACGTACCCATATGTGAGGACTTATTCCTGCTTGTTCCTGGAGATTGCTTGGAATGCCCTCCCGATGGAAGTGGTGGGGGCAAACACGGTGACGGAATTCAAAAAGGCATGGGACAAACACAGTGGATCCCTTTACAGCAATAGGATAAAAACAAGATAAACGGTACCATGTAACTTCTGAACCATATAACGTCTCAACAAATAGGGATGTCCTACATGGAGTGGTGGGTTTACCCCTAAACAAAGACACGGGGAGGGGTGGCCTGCGCAGAGCGACAGGTGCACCTACTCTTGCCATCTTGCTGGGCAGACTAGATGGACCATGCTGGTCTTTATCTGCCGTCATTTACTATGTTACTACGTTACATCACACTGAACAAATCTTCCACTGCATGCTACAGACCACAAAATATTATTGATTGTTTGACGTGTCAAACCGCTTTGATTTAATGATAAAGCGGTATACTAAATCCATCTAAATAAATAAATAAATATTGCATGCTGCCTGGTTAGCTCCTGCAGGTAAAAGATAGGCCAGCTTTTGCTATGCCTATCTTTTACCCACAGGTCGCTAACCGGGCAGCATGCAATATCGCCACTGCCCGGTTAGTGACTGTTGCCGCACTCGGAGCGCCCTAGAAAGCCCACAAGATGCCCTGATGCTAAGTGGTTAGCATTGGGGCGTGTAGCGGCATTAATTGGGGATATTCATTGGCACTAACCATTGAATATCCCGTTAAACAACATTTACACGGTTTACAGGTCTGTAAACCGTGTAAATGCCTTTGAATATTGGGCCCCATGTTTACTTCACTTGCATCCTAGGGACTATGAATACTGCTTTATCAGCACATTCAGCTCAACTAGCTAAGGAGCTGGAAGCTTGGCTCTGTCAATTATTTCTAGTGCTTCACATCTTGACAGATCACTGGGGGGAGAAGAGGAGATGCCTAGCACAACAACAGTGTAAACTCTTAAGTTCTCATATAATATTACCTTAAGGGTTGCGCCTACCCAAAAAGAGTAGCACGTATCTACAGGCTTATTGGGTCGCCCATGAAAGCCATTTTGTTGTCTCATTATGCACCATCTTCTTATTCTGTTCAATTCTCTCTCTGAAAAGACTTCCTCCAGTTTACCCATAAGACATAGTGATGCAATGCCACAGAATGTGGAACCACCTGTTTAAAAAGGAGCACATCTGACTAGGGCAAGTGTGCAAAAAAAGTTTCACTAACATTGCAAAAAGGCATATTAACACATGTTCAGGATTTAAAAGACTCACCATGCGACTCTAGTCCAGCTCCTTGGGCCAATCCATTGTCGTAAGACTGAAAAACACAGATATTTTTGAAAAACAGTTCATCTATTTTCAAAGCAGTACTTAAAGCTTAACCAACTCAAAAGCTTGTGAAACTGAAATACTCAGTGTGTGCAGTGTTCAAATATAGCACATTACAGCAAAAGGGAGAAATATTTTGAAAACTTTGAGGGTTTTCTTCCACATACATACACAAGGCTTTCACCAACCCCAACAGTCAAACTGGGAGGCACCGCAAATGTCTGAGGTTCACAAACTGAGTATGCATGGGCTCTTGAAGACTGCTAGGGAATAAACAGGTTTAAAATGGGAGTGGCTTCTTTGGCACATATCTACCCCGGAATCATAGGAAAAATATTTTTGATGTTATTTTCGACACTTGGGGTAAATTGCAATATATTTTGGTATCTACTGTTGTGGAGTATTTCTACTTTGCAGATCTTTTGAGTCAGAAAAGTTAAAATTCCTTTAAGTCTGGTCAGGTATATACAGTATCACTGAAAAAGTATGGTCAGATAAATCCACATCTGGGTTGATGTATCTAACAAAAAATAGGCAGCTAGGTTTATAAGCTTGATGCTAAAGCACAGTGCTGCAACATATTTTTTGATACTAGATTTATTTTAAGGGTCAAATTAAGATCCCCTTTTCTGTCCTGTTTTCCTATTTAATTTCTCAGGAAACGCTATTTAACAGTTTGGAAAGTTCCTCCTACCATAACAGACCTAATTAAATTGGAGGTGCTGCTGTGCTTATTTGTATCAAAAACCCTGTTCACACATTTCACTGACACATATAGAAAGAACATAGCAAGAACAGCTGAAGAGTGGATCATAAAAAGGGACCTTTCAATAGAGAGAGACATTATTATTATAAACAAATCACATCAAAAGCATAAAAGAAAATACTTCAAGACAAGGAAGGGAAAACCTTGCTTTTCACTTGTTACAACAAAGTTATTTTTCATAGACAGCAGGACTGACCAGGCACACACATCTGAAGGTACCAGCACAGAACAGCTCTCCCGAACTCATTAATGTGTGGTCCTTCCCACATGCAAAGATCTTCTCAGCAACTCAGTTATTTCCAAAACCCAGGAAGGAATAAAATTCTTGGGGAGATAGGAGGAATCGTCAAACTGATTAGTCCTGCTGTTGACAGAAAACACGTAGTTACTCACCTGTAACAGGTGATTTCTGGGAACAGTAGGAATCAGTCTTCACATATGGGTAATATTGGCACCGACGGAGCCCGGCGCAGGAATACTCCCCAGCATCCAATAGGAATGCTTTTGGAAGCAGTCCTCCACACATGCGTGGCTGCCTTCCCTTCAGGTCTCCTTAGTCAGGTGAATAGCAGAGAAAAAGAAAAAAAGATGGATAAACAACTTGAGGGGAGGTGGGTAGGTGGGTTGTGAAGACTGATTCCTGTTGTTCACGGAGATCACCTGTTACAGGTGAGTAACTACGCTATCTTCAGAAACAAGTAGGAAGTCCGTCTTCACATATGGGACTCCAAAGCACATGACCGCCCTACGAAGGGAAACGATTCCGGTGCCGCAGAGGTTGCAGCAGGGATCGAACAGACTCAGCTCGTTTGGAGCACTTTTCGAAAGGTAGATGGATGGGCGGTGGGAAAGTTGTCTAAATTTGAAACAAGTTCCGTAGTACAGATTGACCGAATTGAGCATCACTTCTAGAGTCCTTAATCCAGGCAGTAGTGACTGCAAAGGTGTGTAGTGAAGATTATGTGGCTGCTTGGCAGATGTCTGAAATTAACACAGATTGGAGGTTGACTACGGTGGCAGCCATGACACGGACATCATGTGCTGTGACATGGTTTTGTAGAGAGAGAAACCCGCTTGCGAATAAGCAAAGGATATACAGTCTGCAATCCAGTTAGAGAGTGTTCTTTTGGAAACTAGTAACCCCAGATGACTCTGATCAAAGGAGACAAACAGCTGAGAGGATTGACGATAATCCTTGGTGCGGTCGATATACAAGACCAGTGCTCTTTTATAATCAAAAGTATGCAGCTTTGCCTCAGCAGGGGAACTGTGAGGTCCGGGAAAGACAGTTGGTAGTGAAATAGGCTGGTTCAAGTGAAAAGGAGTAAGAACTTAGAATGTGTCCGTGTGTCGAGGACCACCTTGTCATGATAAAACCTGATATATAGAGCACAGTCCACCAAAACCTGAAGTTCACTCACTCTTCAAGCTGACGTCAAGGCTACTAGGAAAAGTACTTTCTCTGTTAAGAATTTTAAAAGTAGTCAACACTAAAGGGTGGTTTGGTTAAGAGAAGACCTCTCATGAATCTTGCCGGGATACCTGGCGGTTGTCTAGAGTATGATGGGACGCCGATATAGCAGATAAATGTACTCACACTGATTTAGTTTTAAGGCCTGATCATGACAAGTGGAAGAGGTATGGTAGAAGTTCCGGAACTGGACATGTAAAGGGATCTAGGGCCCTTTGTGCGCGCCAGAGCAAGAATCTCTTCCACCTGAAGGCATCTTTCCTGGAAGATAGTAGAAATTGTAGCACCTCTTCCTGAAGTCCTAAATGTGAGAGGACAACGTGCTCAACCGCCAGGCTGTCAGATGGAGGGACCGGAGATTGGGGTGTAGGAGAGTTCCCTGTTTCTGAGTCAGGAGATCAGGAGAACACCCCAGATGGCGAGGAGGAGATTGAGCTAGCTGAAGAGGAGGAAACCATAGTTGTCCCGGCCAGGGAAGCACATTGAGAATCATTTTGCCCTGGTCGTTCTGGAGCTTGAAAAGCATCTTTGCAATGAGAGAAAAGGAGGAAAGGCATAGAGAAGGCCTTGTTCCCAATGTAGAAGAAAAGCATCTAAGATCTCCATGTGAGGAGATGGAATTCTGGAGCAATAATGAGGCAACCGAGTGTTGTCAGGAGAAGCAAAGAGATTGAGAAGTGGGAACCCCTCAGAGATGGAATAACTGTTGCACTACTACTGGGCTTCATATCCACTCATGTGGGTGGAGAAAATGACTCAGTCTGTCTGCTAGTTTGTTGTCCTCCCCTGGCAGATATACTGCATGTATATGAATACTGTGGGCTATTGGCCATGTCCATAGGGCTAACGACTCCCTGCATAATGGATGAGAGCCTGTTCGTCCTTGTTTGCTTATATAAAACATGGCCACCTGATTGTCAGTTTGTACGAGGACCATCTTGCTCAGCAGATGGTGAGAGAACAACCGGATGGCACCGAATATGGTTCCGAGTTTGAGTAGATTAATATGTAGGTGGGTCTCTGGATGAGGCCTCAAGACCATTGAGGTGAGCCCCCCAACCGTGCTTTTGATGCATCTGTTGTCAGAATACAGTGAGGTAAAAACTTTTGAAAAGGTAACCCTACATCGAGGTTCTCTGGTATAGTCCACTAGAGAAAGGAGACCTTCATCCAGGAAGAGATGGTGATGAGATCGGAAAAATGATCTCTGGATTGTCTCCACTGTTGTGAAAGGTTCCATTGATTCTCTTGAATGTTGAGATGGGCATGCACTGTTGAGGCTATATGGCCTAATAATTGTAGGTATGTCCTAGTTGTCACTGTTGACTGCTGCTGGATATGAGAAGCTAAGGCAAGTAGTCTGATACGTCTGTCTTCTGGGAATAAAATTTGAGCTTGAACGGTGTCCAGGCGAGCTCCTATGAACTCTAGGTTTTGAGATGGAACTAGATGTGACTTTGGATAGTTGATAACAAATCAGATGTCTTGTAGGACGTGGATGGTTTGCTGAAGGGCAACTGTAACTGATTGGGCGATATCTGCCTTATAGAGACTATAGGAATTGATCCTAGCAACTAGCATAGCAGCTTGAAAAACCCTTCGGCCAAAAGCATCCAGGGTCCTGCATTCACGCCCTGGAGGATTAGATGAATGTCTTTTTGCACTCTTTATCTTCTTCATGGCAGACTCTACCACAATAGAGTGGTGAGGAAGCTGAGTCTTGTGGAAGCCAGGACAAGGAGGGACACGATACATGGTGTCTAACCTGCGAGAATGAGGAGAGGTGGTGAGAGGTGTCTCCCACATCCTCAACATGAGATCATACAGAATCTCATGAACAGGTAAAGTAGCTGCCTCCTTAGGAGCTTTAGGATATTGTAAAATATCCAACTCCTTGGCTCTGGGTTCTGACTCAGGGGCCACTGTGATAGAGAGGCCCCTAGCTACTTCCCTAACAAAGTCATGAAAAGACAAGTCTTCTGGAGGAGACATTCTTCATTTAGGTGAAGAAGACTCCTGAGGAAGAAGTATCGATGCTTCTACAGAACCCTCAGACTCAGAGTCCTCAGAGGAATCGAAGTATCGCCTGTCTGGATGCTCCTGTAAAGCCCGATAACCGTATCGAGTGGGATTGACATTGGGAGTAATCGGTACCGGTTCGGTACCGATGGGCATCATAGGACAGGGTACCGTTGCAGTCGACACCGAAGCTGATGTCAATGCAATCGGTACCGGTACCGGGAGCGATGTCAGTACCGGAGCCGGTACCAGCAACGGGGACTGTTGCGGTACTGGAGGCGTCGCAGCCTGTATGAAAGCTGTTAAGGTGCGCTGCATGGTCAGAATCTTCTGATCCATCGACGCCACCAGAGTCTGGATGTCGGTACCAGTGGGAGCCACCGGTACCCCAGAACACGGCAACAGGTGATCTGTCGAGGCCAAGCCATCGATGTCAACCTGTGACCCCATAGATAATGCTTTGGAAGCCGGAGCTTCCCGCCGGGGTAATTTTGCCGGTGCGGAATCCTCGAGGGCAAGCCCGGAGGCATCTCGATGCTTGGAGGGAGATCTACCCTTCGAGGACCGGCCAGATTTATGCTTGGTTATCTGAGATCCATGGGAGGAAGAAAAGGCCCTGGAAGACGTCGATGCTAGCGAAGCTGCATCAGAGGGAAACAGGGTACTGAGCTTGGCTGCTCAGTTCTGCCAACCTCTCTTAGACATCATGGTACAGGACATACAATCCGTGATGGAATGGTCAGGTCCCTAACACTTTAGACAGCAGTCATGGGTGTCGGTGACAGAAATAGTACCGCCACATTTTGTGCATTTTTTAAACCCAGAAGCGGGCTTCTCCATGAGGAAAATATTTTTAGGCCTAGGGCCCAAAAACTGAAAATGCACAGTAAAGATAAAGTGTTTTGTTTTTTTGAAAGAAAGAAAAGAAAGACCGGCGGTACCGGTCCGACGTCGAAGAAGGCAGACGCGACACAAAAGAATAAAGAAAAAATAAAAAACTTCTTCTGCGGTGACAGAAACACGACCTGCTGGCTCCGCGGAAAAGAAGAACTGGAGAGAGGCGATTGGGAAAGGTGGGAAGGCAGCACGCAGGCGCTGTGGGATGCTCCCAAAAGCTTTCTTATTGGACGCTGGGGAGCGTTCCCGCGCAGGCTCCGTCGGTACCGACGATACCCATATGTGAAGACTCATTCCTGCTTGTTCCTGGAGATTTTGTTCAATTCTCTGAGGTCTAGAATGGGCCTGTGTCCTCCTGTTTTCTTTGGAATAAGGAAATAGGGGGAGTAGAACTCTGTACCCCAATGGGGAATGGGTACCTCTTCTATTGCTCCTTGAGCAAGGAGTATTGTGACTTCTTGACCTAACCCGTCGTTGAGAGAGGTCTGAGAATTGAACTGTCTTACTATTGTAGGAGGGGGCATGTGGAGGAAATGAAGCTTGTACCCCTCTCACACAATGGACAGAGTCCAATTTTCTGCTGTTATCTGACACCATCTGGGGGCAAAATGACATAACCTTCCCGGGATGGTGGAGGGTTCTGGTCCGTTCAGGGCCAGGAAGGCAAAGTTCTCTAGACAGGGGTCAAAGCCCCAGTGGAGGCTGAGTCTGCTGAGCCGGTTGAGGCTTAGCAGCTTTTGGCTTCCTTTGTTGTCTAGGTTGCTGTTGCTGTCCCTTTTGGGCAGACTGACCTGGACGATGTCCCTGCTGGGTATAGGAGGGATAAAACAACTTCTTGCTGAAGAATGGTTTCTTAGAGGATTTTTTCCTCGCAGGATCAGCTGTGGATTTGGACAATCTATCCAAAGTGATATTGTCAGCATCTATCTCATTAGCTTTTTCCTCGCAATTCTTGCCAAGGAGATTCTCTCCTGTGCAAGGTACGTTTCCCCAATTTGTCCTGCACCCAGATTTCCAAGTCAGATGCCTGGAGCCAGGCAATCCTACGTGCACCTATGGCAATAGCAGAGGTTCTACTTATGCATTCAAAGCAGTCAAAGGCTGCATGATTCACAAACTTGGAAACATCCTGAGCATGTTTAACAAGAGCAAGATAATCTTGCCTTTTATCATCAGGAAGAAGAGGGCTCATAAGCTCTAAGTCTCCCGTGACTTCCTTAAGGAACATCCCCATATACAAGATATAGGAACTGATCCTAGCAGAAAGCATGAAAGCCTGGAAGGATCGAGGCCCAAAGGCGTCAAGAGTTCTACACTCACGTCCTGGAGGATTAGATGCATGCCTCTTTGCACTCTTGATCTGTCTCATGGCTGATTCCACAACCATTGAATGGTGTGGTAATTGAGTCTTTTGAAACCCAGGACAAGGAGGAACTCAATACATGGTGTCGAGTCTTTGGGAATGAGGAGATGTGGTTAGAGGTGTTTCCCACATCCTTAACATAAGATCATGCAAGATCTCATGAATAGGTAAGGTAGTTGCCTCCTTGGGAGTCTTAGGGTACTGAAGGATTTCTAATTCCTTTGCCTTAGGCTCTTTTTCAGGAGCCACTGTGATGGAAAGACCTCAGGCCACATCTCGGATAAAATCCTGAAAGGACATATCCTCTGGCAGAGACATCCTACGCTGAGGAGAAGAGGAATCCTCGGGAAGAAGTACTCTGGTATTGGCAGAGTCTTCGGAGTCTTCAGATTCCTCTGAGGATTCGAAGTATCTGATCCCGGTGATCGTGCAAGGCACGGTACCGGTACCGATCGAAGTGGTCCGGTACCGACTTGTCGATGCCGGATAGAGACGCATGACTCGGTCCCAGTGGTATACCCACCGATGTCGATGCAGTCGGTGGCGGTACCGGTTGAAGTGTCTGAAGCAGTTTCAGGGGCATCAAGGCCATGAGAAGAGCCGCCAGACTGTGTTCAATAGCCAAGAATCTCTGGTCTATCGACGCTGCCGATGCTGGGGTATCGGTGCCGGTTGAAGCGGCTGGAACCCCAGAGCATTGCACCAGTAGTTCTGTCGAGGTTGAGGCCTCGAGAACATCCTGGAGCCCTGTTAGTGCTTTGGAAGCCAAAGCCTCCCGCCGGGGCAATTTTGCCGGTGAAGATCCCTCAAGGGCAACGCCAGAGGCATCTCGATGCTTAGAAGGAGATCTACCCTTTGAGGACCGGCTAGATTTATGCTTAGTTACCTGAGATCCATGGGAGGAAGATGAAGCCCTGGAGGATGTCAATGCTACGGACGCCGCATCGGAGGGAAAAAGGGTGCTAAGTTTAGCAGCCCGGTTTTACCGGCCCCTTTTAGACATCATTCCACAGGCGAGGCACTCTGAAATAGAGTGGTCAGGACCTAAACATTTGAGGCACCACCCATGGGTGTTGGTGACGGAGATGGTACCGCCACACTTAGAACATTTTTTAAAACCCGAAGCAGGTTTTTCCATGTTTAAGGAAAAAAATTGGGCCTAGTGCCCAAACTGGCGCCTAGCACCACAAAAGAAAGTTACTGAAGGAAAGACTCCAGAAACTAAGTTGTTGTTTTTTTTTTAAAAAGAAAGAAAAGAAGAACCGGCGGTACCGGTATAGCGTCGAGGGAAGGCAGACGCGACCACAAAAAAGAAGTATAAGATGGGAATTTTCTGTGGTGACAGGATGTGCGACCTGTCGGCTCCGCAGAAAACGAAAAACTGGAGCGAGACAGTTGGGAAAGGTGGGAAGGTAGCACGCAGGCGCTGTGGGATGCGCCCTATTGGACGCTGGGGAGCGTTCCCGCGCAGGCTCCGTTGGTACCGACGATATCCATATGTGAAGACTACATTCCTACTTGTTCCTGGAGATAGGTTTGAGCTAAAAAAAAATAAAGCAAAACTAAAAAACAAAAACATTTAATCTGGGAAAGAAGTAGAAAGGAAGGGTAGAGAATTGGCCTGGGGGTAGTGGGGGAAGAAAGGGAAAGGAGAGGACTGTCCAAGGGAGAATGCTAGGATTGGGGGAAGGGAGGAATCCATGATGAGGTAGAGAAAGAGAAAGATACAGGGAGGCAGAGGAGGGATAAAAGATTGAGTTAGCTGCATGAAAAGAAAAGCAGGATTTTGAATTGGGAGACAGTGCAATGAGACTGCAGGCATGGTCAATTAAGAAAGAGGGGAAGAAAAAAGTCTGGGAAGAAGAGAGAAAATAATAGAGCGGCTAGAGGTGAAAGCAAGAGAAAAAGCACCATTAGGATGACAAAAGACAGACTGCGCTGACAGAAGGTATCCAAAAAAGACATGATGGAAGAGAAGCAGTGAAAAGCAAAAAAAAAGTGAAAATTTAAATGGCTAAAAGAAACAAAACTAATAAAATATTCAAGACACACCAGAAAGGCTGGAAAAATACTTTTTGCATAATAGCTTCACATATTAAATTACACAAACTTTATGAAAACTCAAATACACTAAAGAAATGGAACATTTTTGCTGTAGAATGTTTGAACCCTTGCCACAGAATTTATTCTGAGTTGCTAGGATATCTGGGTATTATGGTTAGATCCCCTGTTGAAAAATATTTTTAATATTCAGTTTTTGCCCACCAAAGAAATCCTGATGCTGAATCCCCAGCTTTACATTCCCAAAAGATATATCCACAAAACAGCTCATATTGAAGATAAAAGATGAGGTTTGTACTCTCCTAAACGGAAGTTCTGTTCTAGATTTAGTGGCACAAAAGTGGATTAGGTATCCAGGATTATACTGCCATTTCATCTTCCAGGAATAATATGTCTTTGTTGTTAAGTGCCGTAGAGTCGGTGTTGACTCATGGTGTCCCTCTGGATGGTTGTCCTAAACTGTGTTCAGTCTTCAGCCAAGTGCTCACTGTTGACAGAGTGGCACCTATAGCTGCTGTTATTGTATCGATCTCTCTCATTGCAGGCCTTCCTCTTTTGCGTTGACCTTCTACCTTGTCAAGCGAGCCTCTCTAAATTCACATATTAATTATACAAACAAAGCAATACTAGCAACAAAATAAATCAGTACACAAACAAAATTAGGATTCACCTCTATTAATGTGAATTTAATGTGATTCATAAAAAATATTAATGCAAAATTGAAAATTTCTCCTACTTCATCAATTTCATCAATAACCTAGGTACACTAGAGTTCTATCCCATGCCTGTACAATTAAAGTCTGACTAAATACCAAACTGCTAAGTAGATACAGGGATGGAGATTTTTTTTTTCTAAGAGGTGTGGCTACAAGAAGAGATGCACTCTTTTCAGTGTAATGAGTAAAAGCATAACAGGAAATAAAATGCATGCACCATAAACTAAAGGAAACCAAAGGCCACCGTGCAAGGAACACATGAGTTGATACTTTTGAGCAGTTTTGGAAGTGCTGCTGCTTGTAGATAAAAGGAAATTAAATAGAAAATACCAGTCATTCTTATGCCCAGAAAAGGAAGGCAACTCAGATGCCTGCTGCTAGATCAGACTTATCCGTTTCAACTCTGGTGACCAAAGAAACCTCAGAAAAGCATGTCACCCACCCTTTACTTTTTCAGCTGACAACTAAACACATTAGTGTGATGTAACACTGTGCCATATCCAATACTCTATGCTACAAGTGACCTTTCGCTTTTAATTTTCATTCATATCAGATGTACTATTTTCTTTCCTACTAAGTCTTTGAGCAGTGTTGAATATTTGTAGGAAGAAAAGCTTTGGATTTGGATTTTAGTTTCAAATTAGTCACCTTTTTCCAAATTTGAACTCAAGGTGGGTTATAATTAGTGTACTGTAGTTATTTCCTTGCCCAAAGGGGGCTTAAAATCAGTTGCACTTGAGGCAGTGGAAGGTAAAGTGACTTGTCCTTGATCAAGAAGGGTACTTCTGGTAGAACACTAGCTTCCTTGGTTCTTTGCCGGCTGCTCTAACTGCAGGCTACGCTTCCACAGTTATCAACCTTTACCTGTCTTAGCCCTCTTCTGCATTTCACATTCCAGTGCCTAAAATACAATTTCTTGCAAAGTGATTTAACACGTTGTAAATAGCATCCCTTAGAGAGTGTTACAATGACTCATTTCCAGTTTCTGTATTTGTAGACTCAGGGCGCATGGTACGATAAGTTTGTATTAGTGATGTATACCGAATATTTGTGGTAGGGGTTGTAAGTAGGTTCTTGTGTGCAAAGTCTCAAAAGATTTTGTTTGTAGCTGAATTGTGGCTGGAAATGTCAAGAGAAATGTGTATTTGGGAAATATGTATGGTGTGCAGATGTGATAAGTATGGACTGTGAAGTAAAGTTTGATATGTATGTGGGAAGAGGGCTATTCTGTTGGGAGTGAGCAAGTAGAAGTAGGTATGTCTATGTGGATAAAGGGAAGTGGCAAGGATGGGTGGAGGCATATGTTAGGGTGAATGTGCAGGATGGGTGGGATTTTTATGAGATGGAAACGAGTGAGTCTACAAAGACATAGGGGGTGTGTGTGTGTGCTGGGGTGATCAGCATGTGTACATGTTGGGGTAGATGAGGCAGCAGGGGTGTGTGTGTGTCAATGTGGGCAGGGCTGGGGTATGAGTGTGTGTCTGCATGAATGTGGCGGACAGGGGTGAAGCTTGGGGTATTGGTGCGTGTTGCATGTTGGATCTTATGTCCCTGTCTTTATGTTGCTGACAAAGATCTGTGCTGCACACACACAGTTTCGTGTTCTATCCTGCTTTTCATCCGCCTTTCCAAACCTCAGAAAATCTCTTTCCTTGCATCATCTACTCCTCCTAGACCTCTTCTGTAGTTCCCACCCCTCCCTCCTCATAGCCCCTTTCTTTTACCTTCTTCCTGCCCTGATAGCTCTACTCTTCCCCTCTTCTCTCAGCTCCATTCCTTCCCCTCCCTCTCCCATACCCTCCCCTTCATCTCTTCCAGCCCTCCTAATCCTCCCCCTCCCCATTCATCCATGACCTGTCTTTTGTTCTGTGCTGGCAGACATAGATCCCCACCGACAATAAACTGAGCAGTCTGGAGATGGGTCCCAAGATGGTGAACTGAATCAGAAATTGGTTGACTGACAGACGGAACTCATTCAGAGGAAAGGAGAACGTGTAGTGGTGTACCCCAGGAAAGAGTCCTGGGACTGGTACTGTTCAATGTATTTGTGAGTGATATTGCAAAAGGATTAAAGGGAAAAGTCTGCCTTTTTGCAGATGATACGAAAATTTGCAACACAGAGTGAACTCTTCTGAGGGAATAGACAACATGAGGAAAGCTCTACAACATTGGAAGAATGGTCTAATGCTTGGCAGTTAAAATTTAATGCGAAAATTGCGGAGTCATGCACTTAGATGCAGAAATCCAAAGGATGGGTGCGAGAGGTTGGTGTGCATGGATCAACAGAAGAAATTCAGTCATACTGTCTGAGGATCTCAAGGTGGCAAAACAATGTGACAAGGTGGTAGCCAAAGTCAGAAGGATGCTGGATTGCATACAGAGAGGAATAACCAGCAGAAAGGAGAAGGTATTAAATGCCCCTGTACAAGTTGTTGGTAAAGCCTCGCGAAGTACTGTGCTCAGTTTTGAAGATCATATCTCATAAATGATATAAAAGGACTTGAAACGGTTCAGAGGAAGGTGACCAAAATGATTTGAAGCCTGCGTCAGAAGACCTATGAGAAGAAATTTGAAAACCTAAATATATATACCCTAGAGGAGAGGAGGGACAGAGGAAATGTCATCCAGACCTTTAAATACTTAAAGGGTATTAATGAACAAACAACCCTTTTTCAAAGAAGGGGAAGCTGTAAAACTAGAGGGCATAAAAAGAAGTTGCAAGGAGATAAAAGCAGTATCAGGAAATACTTTTTCACTGAAAAGGTGGTGGATGCTTGGAATGCCCTACCAATGGAGGTATTGGGAGTAAATACAATGACGGAATTCAAAATGGCATGGGATAGACACAGTGGACCTCTTGATAGCAAGAGGAAGAAATCAAAATAAACAAATATCTTTTATACTGTACTTCAACAAATAGAGGGGGGAGACCTGCATGGAGTACTTTAGCCACTTTACTGGGCAGATTAGATGGACCATACTGGTCTTTATCTGCCGTCATATACTATGTTATTTTCTTCCAATATTGGCAAGCAATGGGTTCCTATCAGTACTTTGCTTTTTTTTTCTCTGTCCTGGATTTACTTTTCTGATGCTGGCAGGGATTGGGTCCTTGCTTGCACTCTGCTTTCCCCACCCCCGACTGAGGCTTCTCTTAGTGGTTGTGTGTTTTTTTGGCACCCAATTATTTCTCCCCACCACTATCCACTTCTCTTCTGTCGTGGGTTATAGTTCTGCCACCCCATGGCTAACTGCTATTTTTTGGTTTGGAACACTTTTGTATGCACATGCCAAACAGGTGCATACAGACAGAGGGACGAACTGTCCCTGGCAAATAGGCACTCTCTCTTTTCTGAGAAATGCATCTACCAATACAAAAGCTGGATTGAGAACACAACATAATTATGTGGAAGTAGGAACTGAGGATAGATCTGCCTTCTAGATATGGACTTGTCAAGAATGATGACGAAGGAAATGCAATGTGCGTCACTTATTATAGAAGATCCATCCGAAATTCCGGATACTGGCTGGAACTGAATATCCAGATTTAACAGTCAGTGCTGCCACTATCCTGAAAGCAGCAATATTCAGCAGTTGTTCGGACAGGCAATCTGCATATCGTTTAGAACAGCCTTTATGATGTTCTAAGTTCTGCAAATTATCTGAACAGCACCATTGAAAAAGTGCTGCTTTCTAGATAAGTGCCGGTTCCACCTCAGCTCTGTCCTCAGACTGCCCCAGCACTATCCAGAGAATGCTGAGGCGGTCAGAGGAAATATTCCACAGCACCAACCTGAACAAGATAAGTCCTTTTAAATGCTAGCCCATAAATATCTTATAACTCAATCACAGACCGTTTTCACAAAAGCACGCCAATACATGTAAAAGGCCCATACATTCGTTCGCTGTAATAAGCTTGCACAGAAATCACTTTAAAGTTAAAATACCATTTAAAATGTCAGCACTGAATACACAGTAATGCAAGGCACGGCTCATCTTTTCTGAAATGTTATCTAAGATTGCATACGTGCTTATTTCCACTTTCTATTCTTTATTTCCTTTAGTATAGATTTGTTTTGTTTGCAGATTTTCATTTAAAAAAATAAAATGAAACAGACAAAAATAGGATATATCTATATTTTTGGCTTACTGGGAAAAACAAAATAAAGCAAAAAAAACAAAACAAAACAAAAAAAACCCTAAGGTTTTTGCATGGTTTCTCTTCTCCCTCTTACAACCCCTCAGAGAGAGACACTTTCCTGAAAACAAAAAAGGAGCAGCAGAACACTGAAACACTGTTACATATATCCCATAAGTGGGACCAGATGCAAAGTCCAGGACAGCTGCTCCTCAAACCTCCCCCAGATACCCCCCCCCCTTACTTCTCACAAAAGGAACCTAATATCAGTGATTGGCAATGCACAGTTTGATTAAATTTTCTTATGATGCTACATTGAGTTCAGAGTTCTTGTCTTTTGAATAATTTAGTAATAACCCCAAAGTTACTCTTAGCCTTTTGCACAGTAATTTCTCAACAAGAACGAAAACAGGACATTTCAAATACTGGTGCCAAACAGTCAGTTAATAGGTTGTTGTCCTTTAGCTTGGCCTGTTTACTTTTTAGCAGAGATCAGCAGTCCTCATGCATAGTTTTATTGTAAATTGCCTCACTATTCACCCCAGTGAGAAGCCATACAGAAAGCACTGAACTACCAATCAATCAGATCAACCTCACAGAAACCATCCGAGAGATTAATAAGGGAAGTAGCTCACGTTCAAATACCTATGCACTAGATCTGCAGACAGGTTCGTAAATTAACCTTCAGTTAGAATGTTTGCATACTAATTAGCAAAAGTTTGTACTTTCATTGGCATTCACAGCTATAAATAGGCCTCATTAACTTGCAAATGGGAACATAATATGTGGTGAAAGCAAAGCACAAGTTGGATCACAGTGAAGAATACAGGCCTTTTTCCCAGTAATAATTGGCAGTATCCTTACAAAGTACCATTGTACTAATGTAGTAAGTGCATAAGGGATTTAAGCAAGCATGAGTCAGTCTGAAATAGCCAATTACTTGGACACATGATACTCTATGGTAAATCATCCTCCTGGTGAGCTCTCTTCCTTTTCCACTTATGAAAGACCCAGTAAAAAGAACATAGGGATGAAAAGGGAGAGCTTTCTTTCTATTGTTAAGTGAACAATAATGAGATCACCAGTAACACAAATAGTATTCGCACATTTACAATAGGCTAAAAAGTTCCCTGTCCAAAAGAGCTTACACATGAGCTTGGTAGAGTACTCTCTTTTAATTATCTGGTTTCCATCCAACTAAGAAGCAGCAGTCCCTTATTGGTAATAACATGATGTAATATGCCTTGGGTTATTAACTCAACAGACAGCAGCATTCAATATCTTTGTGAGTGACACTGTTGAAGGGTCAGAAAGCAAAGTTTGCCTTTTAGTGGATGATACAAATATTTGCAACGGAATGGACACCCCTGAGAGAATAGACAAAATGAGAAGTGATCTACAAAATTTGGAAGACTGGTTGAATGCTTGTCAGCCTAGCTTAAGAATGAAGAGCAGAGTGATGCATTTGGGCTGCAGAAATCCAAAGGAGCTGAATGAGACAGGAGACAGACAAACATGCATGGGCCACAAAAGAGAACTCAGGCTGACAGTTTGAGGATCTTGAGTGAAAGAATGCAACAAGGCTGTGGCCAAAGTTAGAAGGATGCTTAGCAGCAGAGAGGCATTGCCAGCAGGAAAAAAGGAAGTGATAACACCTTGTACAACTTAATGATACCTCATTTGGAACACTGTTTAGTTTTGGAGGCTAGAGGTGGTCCTGAAGAAAGCAACCAAACTGGTGCCAGGGCCTGTACTAGAAGACATGAGAAGAGACTTGGAGCTAAATATGCATATCTGGGAGGAAAGAACGGACAGAGGAGATACAATTTATATGCTTAAATACCGTAAAGGTATTAATCTTTTCCAAAAGAGGGCAAGTTGGTATAACTAGGGGACATATGAATGACGTTGCAATAAAGTAGACTCAGAAGCAACATCAGGAAAGTGTAGTTACTCACCTGTAACAGGTGTTCTCCAGGGACAGCAGGAATCAGTCCTCACTTATGGGTGACGTCAGCACCGACAGAGCCCGTATGGAGCAATTCCCCAGCTTTCAAAGAAAGCCTTTGGGATTGCTGCCACGCATGCGTGGTCCTCTTCCTACCCAAGGGTGCCATCTAGCTCAGTCAGGTCCCTTAGCTCGAGCCTTACCAAGCAAATGGCAAGGGAAGGGCAAAAAAGCAACTCTTCAGAGGAGGTGGGAGGGTAGTGAGGACTGATTCCTGCTGTCCCTGGAGAACACTTGTTAAGGTGAGTAACCTCGCTTTCTCCAGGAACAAGCAGGAAGTCAGTCCTCACTTATGGGACTCCACAGCTACAGGTTACCGCACCTGTAACCAAAAAATGCCTCCAAAAAGGCATGAGCAGAAGCAGATGCCCGAAGGAGCCCGAGTCCTCAGAGCGAAACTCTCGGTAGCCATCGAGAAAGGTCGGAGTTACTTATACCCCAAACAGATTATGGAGTACAGCCCTGGCTGAAGGCGCTGTCCCAGCGGGACTCCCTCTCCAGGCAGTAGTGCAAAGCGAAGGTATTCACTGAAGAACAGGTCGCAGCCTGGCAGAAGTCCGTCAGAGGCACTGAGCGCAGCGAGGCTACCGAAGCCGCCTTGGCTCGGACACCATGTATGGTGACCTGCCGATCCAGCGGGGTGCCTGCCTTCGCGTGAGCAAAGGTGATGCAGTCTGCCACCCAGATGGAGAGCGTGCGCTTCGTGACTGTCTTCCCCAGGCAATTGCGATCGTAAGACACAAAGAGCTGGCCAGACTTGTGATGAGGCCGTGTACGCTGCAAGTAGAAGGCAAGAGCCCTCTTGCAGTCGAATGTATGCAAAACCACCAATGCCTGGTCGGCATGGGGTCTCAGGAAGAAGGTCGGTAAGACTATCTCCTGATTGAGATGGAAATCCGACACAACCTTTGGCAGGAACTTGTGGTGGGTACGGAGGACCACTCTGTTCCCATAGAACCTGGTGTAAGGGGCATCTGCCATGAGAGCCTGGAGTTTACTGACTCAGTGGGCCGAGATCAGAGCCACCAGGAAGACCACCTTCCAGGATAGGTGCCAAAGCGAGCACATCGCCATCGGCTCGAAAGGTGAATGCATAAGCTGCATGAGCACTACATTCAGGTACGCCCTTGACCAAGTTTGACTTGAGCCCTTCCTTTGAGAGGTGAAGGAGGTACTGAAGGACCCATCGAGTAGGACAAGAAAATGGGTTGATCTGGAGCCCTGAGCACCAAACCGAGAAACGCTGCCATTTGAAGATGTAGGCTAGTCTTGGTGAGTTTTTTCTTGACGCGATGAGGACCTCCTCGACTTCCATTGGGAGATCCAGTGTGGCTAGGGATACCCATTCAGCCGCCAGGCTGTGAGGGACAACGAGGCCAGGTTTGGGAGGAACACCACAGGCCTGGAGAACAGGCCATGGGAATTGGGAACTCGGACGAGAGCCAGAGAAGGAGTGGGAACCACGGCTATTGAGGTCACGAGGGAGCAATGAGGAACACTGACGTTTGCTGCCGTTGAACTTTGTGGAGGATCTTCACAATGACAGGAGTGGGAGGGAACGCGTAAGATGTCCGGAGGTCCAGCTCAAGAGGAACGCATCTGGGGCCTCCCTGCTCAAGTGCGGGATCGGTCAACAGAAGCGGCGGAGCTGTGTGTGTTTGTCAGGCTAGCGAACAGTTCCATGGTCGGGGTTCTTTACCGATGGAACAAAAGGCCGGCCACCTCTGGGTAAAGCCGCCACTCGTGAGGGTGGAGGATCCTGCTGAGTTTGTCCGTGAGGACATTCTCGTGGCCTGGAAGGTAAACCGCTTGGAGGGTCATCCCCTGATGGAAAGCAAAGGAGCAGAGGAGGGCCACCTCCCGGCAGAAGAGGTGGGAGCCGGTGCCCCCCTCCTTGTTGATGTAAAGCATCGCTACTCGGTTGTTGGTCTGCACGAGTACCGACTTCCCTCTCAGATGGTCCTCGAAGGCCTTCAGGGCCCATCGTACCGCCCGAAACTCGAGCAAGTTTATTTGCTGTTGGGACTCTTCGGGTGACCATCGGCCCTGAGTGCACAGCATACCGCAGTGGGCTCCCCACACCAGCAGAGATGCATCCGTTGTTAGGACAAGCTCGTACTGTGGGGTTTGGTAGGGCAGCCCTCGGAGGAGGTTGCGGTGGTCCTGCCACCAGTCCAGGGACCTGGAAAAGGTTGTGGGAGAGCCAAATTGGGTCTCTGAGGTGAACTGAGGCCAGGCTCCACTGAGCACAGAGGCACACTGGGCCGTCCGCGTGTGCATGAGGGCGTGGGGGACCAAATAGACGGTGGAGGCTATATGCCCCAGGAGGTGCAGCATAGTCCATGCTGTGACCAGAGCATTGCTCTGGACCCGAGTTGCCAGGGCTCAGAGGTGAGCTGCATGGTCTGCGGGCAGAAAGGCCGTCACCCGCTGAGTGTCGAGACGCGCGCTGATAAACTCCAAGGCCTGCACCGGCTGGAGGTGGAATTGGGGTAGTTGACTCAGAACCCTAGACGCTCGAGGAGAAGGATTGTGTCTGATGCCGCAGATCGAGCTTCCCTGGCCGAGGGCCCAATGATGAGCCAGTCGTTGAGGTAGGGGAAGACTGGTATGTCCTGCCGTCTGAGGGAGGGAGGCGGCGGCCACGAAGAGGCACTTTGTGAAGACCCACAGAGCAGACGCGAGCCCGAAGGGGAGCACCCTGTATTGGTAATGTTCCCCTTGCACCCTGGAAGCATAGTTACTCACCTGTAACAGGTGATCTCCAGGAACAGCAGGAATTTAGTCTTCACATATGGGATGCAGTCTTCACATATGGGTATCGTCGGTACTGATGGAGCCTGCGCGGGAACGCTCCCCAGCGTCCAATTAGAAAGCTTTTGGGAGCATCCCACAGCGCCTGTGTGCTGCCTTCCCGCCTTTCCCAACTGCCTCTCTCCAGTTGAGTTTTAAAGCTGAGACAAAGAGAGAGAGAGGGAAAGGGAAAGAGATAGAGAGATACAACTCCTAGGGGAGGTGGGTGGGTTGTGAAGACTACATTCCTGCTGTTCCCGGAGATCACCTGTTAAGGTGAGTAACTATGCTATCTCCAGGAACAAGCAGGAATGTAGTCTTCACATATGGGGACTCCCTAGCTCTAGATGCCAGGGAGAGACCCCAGAAGTTGTGTGTCCCTGAACCAGGGCTCCACTTTCCCCCATGGATCTCTGGCATCCAACCAAGGATCGCGAGTAGGAGTTGATTAGGTATGGAACAGGTGTTGAAGAACAGCCTGACCAAACAAGGCATCCCGGCGGGAGTCCTTGTCCAAGCAGTAATGGGCTGTGAAGGTATGAACCGAGGCCCAGGTGGCTGCTCGACATGTCGTCGATAGACACAGAGTGCAGATGAGCCATTGAAGTTGCCATGGTTCTCACATTGTGAGCTGTGACATGGCCCTCCAGAGGAAGCTTCTTACTCTGATAGGCAAAGGAAATACAGTGAGCAATCCAGTTAGATAGTGTTCCCTTGGAGACTGGAAGTCCCAAATGAGAAGGATCAAAAGCAACAAAGAGTTGAGAGGACTTTCTATGTTGCTGTGTTCTTTGTAAGGAAAAGGCCAAAGCTCTTTTACAGTCCAAAGTATGAAGAATCCTTTCTGCATTTGAAGCATGAGGCCGTGGAAAGAACACAGGTAGATAGACCACTTGGTTTAGATGAAAAGGCGAAACCACCTTTGGCATAAAGTGTGGATGAGTCCTAAGGACTACCTTGTCATGATGGAACCTTGTATAAGGTGGATCAGCCACTAGTGCCTGCAACTCACTGATGCGACGTGCTGATCTGATTGCAATGAGAAAGATAAACTTCCAAGAAAGGAATTTCAAGGAGGCAGTAGCTAAGGGTTCGAAAGGTGGCTTCATGAGCTGACCAAGAACCAAGTTTAAGTCCCATGCCACAGGTGGTGGCTTAATGGGAGGCTTAGTTAGCAGAAGGCCTCTCATAAATCTTGCTATAAGAGGATGGGAGGAAATAGGTTGTCCATTTAGGGGCTTGAAGGAAGCTGCAATAGCACTCAAATAGACCCTCACTGAGTTAGTCTTAAGCCCTGCATTGGATAAATGAAGGAGATACTCCAGTAATGATTCCAGAGGTACAGCAATGGGGTTAAGACCCTTCTGCGAACACCATATGGTAAACCTTTTCCACTTGAAAGCATAAGAGCGTCTTGTGGAAGGCTTCCTGGAAGCATAAAGGATATCCTTTATTTGCTGAGGGAGGTTAAGATCATGGAGATCTCGGCCTTCAGCAACCAAGCTCCGAGATGCAGAGACTGGGGATTGGGATGCCATAACGTTCCATCCTCCTGAGATAGGAGATCTGGAGCAGACCCTAACTCCAGGGAGGGAGCTTGAGAGAGATGTAGAAGCAGAGGGTACCACACTTGCCGTGGCCAATGTGGAGCTATGAGAATCATATGGCCTCTGTCTCTCTGAAGCTTGAACAGGGTTTTGGGAATTAGGGGAATGGGTGGAAAGGCATACAGGAAGTATTGATCCCAGTAAAGGAGGAAAGCATCCCTGGCCTGAGCCCCCTGAGCCGGAATTCTGGAACAGAACCGGGGAAGTTTGGCATTCCACAGACTTGCAAAGAGGTCTATGTCCAGGGTTCCCCAAATTTGAAAAATCTTGCATACAGAGACCACTAGTGTGGAAGTAGAACTCGACTGAGTCTGTCTGCCCAAGAGTTTTGTATGCCTGGAAGATATACTGCCAGGAGATGAATCTGATGCTCTCTGGCGAGGGCCCATAGTCGCAAAGCTTCGTTGCAAAGCGACAGAGAGCCTGTTCCCACCTACTTGTTCACGTAGAACATGGCTACTTGATTGTCCATATGAATAAGGACTGTCTTGTAGCTGGAGCAGGCTGTGGAACACTCGAAGGGCAAGGAAGATTGCTCTGAGCTCCAAGAGATTGATATGTAGATGAGTCTCCTGTGGAGTCCAGGTGCCTTGGGTGGAGAGGTCTTGCAGATGAGCTCCCCAACCCAATGGAGAAGCATCTGTTGTGAGAGTTGCCTGGGGTAAGTGTTGTTGAAAAGGGGACCCGAGCAACAGGTTTTGAGTGGACTTCCACCACTGGAGGGACAAAATAAGGCGATTTGTAGTTGCTATTTTTTCTGACAGGCATCCTGATGCCTGGGTCCATTGAGTGGATTAAGTCCACTGGGCTGCCCTCATATGGAGGTGAGCATAGGGAACCACATACATGGTAGATGCCATGTAGCCTAGTAATTGTAGCATTTCTCGGGCAGTGAGATGAGGCTTTAGCACTGCTTGAGAAGCTAACTGCACCATGCGAAGGCAATGGGCCTGGGGGAGATAGGCCCTTGCCTTTCTGGTATCCAGCAAAGTTCCTATGAACTCTAGAGACTGAGTGAGAGTTAGAGTGGATTTTGGGAGGTTTATGACCAGACCCAAATACTGGAGGATACGCATTGTGCAGGATAGAGAAGTCCTGGCCTCTGACTCTGTTGGGGCTCAAATGAGCCAGTTGTCTAAGTAGGGGAAGACGAACATTCCTAGAGTGCGGAGAAATGCTGCTACCACAGCCATGCATTTCGTGAACATTCTTGGTGCTGAGGCCAGGCCAAAAGGAAGCACTCTGTATTGGTAGTGCTTTCCTTGAAAAAGGAACCTAAGGAATCTTCTCTAAGTTGGATGGATGAGAACATGGGTGTACGCATCCTTGAGATCTAGAGAACAAAGCCAATCCTGACTCTGAAGGTATGGCAGCAGAGTTCCCAGAGAAATCATCTTGAATTTCTCTTTGAACAGTAATTTGTTCAATTCTCTGAGGTCTAAGATAGGCCTGTATCCTCCTGTTTTCTTTGGGATAAGGAAATAGGGGGAGTAAAACCCTGTACCCTGTTGATGAATGGGTACTTCTTCTATTGCCCCTTGGGCAAGAAGTATGGTGACCTCCTGATCCAACAAGTTGGTGAGAGAGGTCTGAGAATTGAACTGTCTTATCATTGTGGGAGGGGGCATGCTCAAAAAATGAAGCTTGTACACCCCTCTTTTATGATAGAGAGCGTCCAATGCTCTGCTGTTATCTGCCCCCATCTGGGGGCAAAGTGACACAACCTTCCTGGAATGGTGGAAGGCTCTGGTCCAATGAGAGCCAGGAAGGCTAAGTTCTCTAGTTGCAAGTCAAAGGCCTTGTGGAGGCTGAGACTGCTGGGACGATTGAGGCTTAGCAGTCTTTGCTTTCCTTTGTTTGGGTGGTTGCTGACCCTTACGGACAAGCTGACCTGCAGAACGTCCCTGCTGAGAATAAGCAGGATAAAACCTTTTCTTTTTGGAAAAGAAAGGTTTCTTGAAAGATTTCTGTCTTGCAGGATCGGCTGTGGCCTTGGATAGTCTGTCCAAGGTGGAGTTGTCAGCATCCAGTTCATTGGCTTTCTCTTGCCAAACAGGTTCTCACCAGTACAAGGAATATTGCCCAATTTGTCTTGTACCCAGAGCTCCAAATCAGATGCCTGGAGCCAGGCAATTCTTCATGCACCTATGGCAATGGCAGAGGTTCTGCTTATGCACTCAAAACAGTCAAAAGATGCACGGTTGACAAATTTGGAAACATCCTGAGCATGTTTGACCAATGTGAGAAAATCCTGTCTTCTATCCTCGGGAAGAAGAGGACCCAAAATCTCTAAATCTCTTGTGATTTCCTTCAGGAACATTCCCATATATAAAATATAGGAACTGATTCTGGCAGACAGCATGGAAGCTTGGAAAATACGACGTCCAAAGGCATCCAAAGTTCTGCACTCACGTCCTGGAGGATCAGAGGCATGTCTCTTTGCAATTCTGATCCTTCTCATAGCCGATTCCACTACAATAGAGTGGTGAGGGAGCTGAGTTTTCTGGAAACCAGGACAAGGAGGGCAGGGGCGGCCCAAGGGGGGTGCGGGGCCATGTGCGGAGATTCAGTGCGGGGCCTCATTTGCATAAGGGGCCTTATTTGCATAAATATTTGCATAATGTTACCATACACTAACTTTTAGTAAACATGTCTCTTAATGAGTGTATGGATAAAGAAAGACTAAAAGATTTCTACATTACTATAATCCAGTGCCAACCGCCAGGCACATTAGGAACTACTACAAACGCTGCCCATTTAGAACCCATAGCAAACCCGCCGTATCCTGACAGCATTACCAGGACTCACAAAGCACCATACCCTACCTATCAAAAGGCAACACTGCAAATATTAAACCAATACATTTCAGAGAATACTGGGGAAAGAGAACAAGTGGCAATGTCAAATAAGAATTACATAAACAGAATACATCAGCTCAGTTACACATGCAGAACATAGACCATCACCAAACAAGGAATCACAATTTAGAAACAGGAAGGCAATAATTAAACTGGGAACCCCAAAAGCCAAACTTGGAAGTACAACAACACTGTAGAAATAAAACTATAAATTAATTTCCTCTTGTACCAAACAAAGCACAGACGTTAATGATGCACATTTCCTAGAGGTTTCATATTCCAGTTAATAAATTCAAAATAAAGAGATATTTCTACTTTTTGTGCATTTTTTTTCAGTTGCAATTGCTCCAGCCACTTTCTTCTGGTTTCTTCATGTTTTCTGCTAACTGTCCATCGTCTGCTGTCCATTTGTTCTTTCTTCTCTCTTCTAGTTTTTTTTTCCATTCTCTCTCTCTACATCTGCTTTAACATACTAATCTTTCTCCTTTTGCTCTTTCCTCATTCCTATTTCATCCACACAAATTTTACCCCTCCATCCTCAATCCCCACTTACTCTCCCAATACCAGGCCAATTGTAGATTTTTCATCCCTCCCACACAAAATATTTTTCCCCTCTCCATTTTACTCTCCCAGCCCCATCCCATTCTAATCCTCCCCCAACATCAGCTCCCTTCTAGTTCCAGTCTCACCCAGCATCCATTCCCTTCTAGTCCCTGCATCAGCCCATTTCCAGTCCTAGCCCACCATCAACCCATTTCCAGTCCTAGCTCCCCCATCCATTTTCAGTCTGAGTCCCTTCATCAGCTCATTTCCAATCCTAGCCCCCCATCAGCCCATTTCTAGTCATTTCCTAGCCCCCCATCAGCCCATTTCTAGTCATTTCCTAGCCCCATCATCAGCCCATGTCAAATCATAGCTCCCCTCCACTCAGTCCAATTCCAGTCCAAGCCCCCCCCCAATGAGCCTACTTTCAGTTCTAGCCCCTCCATGAGTCCATTTCAATTCAAGCCCCCACCACAGCCCATTTCCAATCTTAGCTCCCCCCAACAGCCCATTTCCAGTCCTATCCTAGCTGCTCCATCAGCCCATTTTCAGTCCTAGCTCCCTTCCCTCACAGCCCATTTCCATTCCAAGCTCCCTCCCCATCAGCTATTTGCAGTTCAAGCCTCCCCTTCCACTCAGCCCATTTCCAGTCATAGCAACCACCCAACCCATTACCAGTCCTAGCCCCCCATCAACCCACTTCCAGTCCTAACCCCCCCATCACCCCATTTTCAGTTTAAGCCCCCCCTATAACCCATTACCAGTCCTAACCCCCCCATCAGCCCACTTCCAGTCTTAACCCCATCAGCCCATTGCCAGTCCTAAACCCCCCCCCATCAGCCCACCTCAAGTCCTAACCCCACCCCCCAGCCCATTAGCAGTCCTAACCCACCCCCAGCCCCAGCCCATTAGCTGTCCTAGCAACCCCCCCCAGCCAATTAGCGTTACTAACAACCCACCCCCCAGCCCATTAGCGGTCCTAACAACCCACACCCCCCCCCAGCAGTCCTCACAACCCACCCCAGCCCAGCCCAGCCCAGCCCATTAGCAGTCCTAACACCCCCCCCCAGCTCAGCCCATTAGCAGTCCTAACAACCCCCAGCCCAGCCCAGCAGCAGTCCTAACAACCCCCCAGCCCATTAGCAGTCCTAACAACCCCCCCAGCCCAGCCCATTCCATTAGCAGTCCTAACAACCCCCCCAGCCCATTAGCAGTCCTAACAACCCCCCCCAGCCCAGCCCAGCCCAGCAGCAGTCCTAACCACCCCCCCAGCCCATTAGCAGTCCTAACAACCCAGCCCATTAGCAGTCCTAACAACCCCCCCAGCCCAGCCCAGCCCATTAGCAGTCCTAACAACCCCCCCCAGCCCAGCCCAGCCCATTAGCAGTCCTAACAACCAGCCCAGCCCATTAGCAGTCCTAACAACCAGCCCAGCCCATTAGCAGTCCGAACAACCCCCAGCCCAGCCCAGCCCATTAGCAGTCCTAACAACCCCCCCAGCCCATTAGCAGTCCTAACAACCCCCCCCCAGCCCAGCCCAGCCCAGGGAAAATTAAATAAAAAGAAAACCTGTCTGCTGCTGCGGTCGGGGCCGCGGCGGCAGAATCGAGCGTGCCGCGGGGCCCCCCTGTGCACGGCAGAGCCTGCCCTCCCCTGTAGCAGCTCTCTCTTTGGAGCTGAAGTCAGACGCGCCGGCTTGCAGAGCAGAGCGCGAGAGAAGAGTTTCTCCCTCGCTGCTCTGATAAGCCCGCGGGGGCTGATGGGAACTTCCCATAAGCCCCCGCGGGCTTAACAGAGCAGCGAGGGAGAAACTCCTCCCTCGCGCTCTGCAAGCCGGCGCGTCTGACTTCAGCTCCGAAGAGAGAGCTGCTACAGGGGAGGGCAGGCTCTGCCGTGCACAGGGGGGCCCCGCGGCACGCTCGATTCTGCCGCGGCGGCCCCGACCGCGGCAGCAGACAGGTTTTTGTTTTTTTTTTTTCAATTTTACTTTTCAAAAAGAATGTTTTTTGCGCGGGGCCCCCTGAAACGCGGGGCCCTGTGCAAAAAACATTCTCGCTCAATGGACGGGCCGGCCCTGAAGGAGGGACTCGATACATAGTGTCAAGTCTCCGAGAATGAGGAGAGGTGGTAAGAGGGGTCTCCCACATTCTTAGCATGAGATCATGCAAGATCTCATGGATGGGCAAAGTAGCTGCCTCCTTAGGAGCTTTAGGATGTTGTAAAATTTCCAACTCCTTTGGCTCTAGGCTCCGTTTCCGGAGCCACAGTAATGGAAAGACCCCGAGCCACCTCCCTGATAAAGTCTTGGAAGGAGATAGCCTCTGGAGGAGACATCCTGCGTTTAGGGGAGGAGGGCTCCTCTGGAAGAAGTGCTCCGGTATCGACAGAACTATCAGAATCCTCAGATTCCTCTGAGGACTCGAAGATTCTTCTGTCCGGATGCTCCTGTAGAGCCCGATAACCGTACCGACCGAAGTCGGTACCGGGAGGAATCGGTACCAGTGTATCGGTACCAGAGGGCATCGAGAGACTGGGTACCGGCAATGCGGACACCGATGTCGATGCTATCGGTGCCGGTACCGGTTGAAGTGTCTGACGCGGTTCCGAGGGTATCGATACCGCAAGGAGAGCCGCCAGACTGCGTTCAATAGCCAGGAATCTCTGGTCTATCGATGCTGCCGATGCCGGGGTGTCAATACCGGAGAAGGCAGCCGGTACTCCAGAGCATGGCACCAGTAGTTCTGCCGAGGTCGAGGCCTCGAGAACATCCTGGAGCCCCGATAATGCTTTGGAAGCCGAAGCCTCCCGCCGGGGCAATTTTGCCGGTGCAGAATCCTCAAGGGCAACGCCAGAGGCATCTCGAAGCTTATAAAGAGATCTACCCTTTGAGGTCCGGCTGGACTTATGTTTGGTTACCTGAGATCCACGGGAGGAAGAGGAAGCCCTGGAAGACGTCGATGCCACTGAAGCCTGTGATAAGGAAGCTTATCATAGTTCAGGAGGGAGCTATAAAAGAGGTGAATTGGCTTTGGACAAGCAACCTGTCTTTGCTGGTAGAAATAATAAAACAGAATGTTTTCATAAAAGACTGCCAGTCCCAGAATGCACCAGGTTTCAAACAGCCTCTAGAAGGGCTGAAGTGGGGAAACGTGTGTTCAATCAGGAGAGCTATGAGGTAATCCCCAATCACTCATCTCCAAGGGCAGGGCTTGATTCAGCACACCTGGGCTGTGCTAGGGTGGAGTGTCCCTCTAAGCACGTTAAAAGTAATAGATTTTCTACACACAGACAGAGCAGGAAGAGCAGGGGGAGCCAGCAGAAGCAGGAGAGCAGACAGAACCGTGAGAGCACACAGAACGGGGCACCATCGCTGGAGGCCTCCGTATCTGTACGAGGTACAGTACCTTATGAGGCTGCTCCTTGTCCGACTCTTGGGAACGCCAAGGGGGGCTGAGCGACAGAGTGCGGGAGCGCTCGCACTTGTCCGGAGCCCCTGACAGTGACTTCGAGGTCTTAATCTTTAACGATACATTTGATATACCGCTCAGGCCGACGCATTAGAGCGGTTTACAATACGACATTAGTGTTACGGAAAATATGGAAAGAATGTCATTTATAAGATAGGACAGAATAAGAGATACAGTGATAGTCAAAGAAATAGAAAAGACAGGAGGGAAGGAAATAGCAGGTTACCTCCATGAAATACCGGCATGACAATTAAGCTCACAGCTTTTTGTAAGATTACGATCAATTGCCACGGACTCACGCCTAAGGACTCGCCTCCGGAGCAGTGGTTTTAATGCCTGTTGTGCAGGGTAGATGATTGGCAGGGAGTGAAGTGAGGAGAAGCTCCCGCCCACACACTCAGGTCTTAGCTGCTGCTCTCCCCGTTCTCAACTGAGCCACCGGAGTGGCAGTTTTACACCGCTCCACCGAGGGCACCACCGGGGATGCCATGGTGGCCTTGCGGAAAATGTCATCGGACATCTGCTTACAACTTAGCAAGGCCTTAGATGACATTTTCTTACAAAGCAAGCAGAGCTCAGGACCCATGGTTGGCTCCGAGGCACCACAGACAGCAGTCATGGGTGTGCGTAAGCGACATGTTCTTGAAGCACTTGTCGCATTTTTTAAAACCAGTGGCCATCGGAACAAAAAGGGCCCTGCGAGGTCGAAGACCCACGTGGCCAGCGGCTGGAGCAAAAAAGGGCGCGAAGCCCACAAGGGAACAAAATGCTATGGAAAAACGTCCCCCTTTTGCTCAAAAAGAAAAAGAGCAGGGGGGACGACTGGTAGAGGACTGGTGCAACTGGAAAAATAGCAGGCCAGAGGTCGAAAAAGAAACGCTTTTTCCAAGGGATGAGGACATGCGTCCAAAGAGCTCTGTGGAAAAAGGGAGACTGAGCAAGAGGGCACCCTTGGGCGGGAAGAGGACCACACATGCATGGCAGCAATCCCAAAGACTTTCTTTGAAAGCTGGGGAATTGTTCTGCGCGGGCTCCATCGGTGCCGACATCACCCGTGAGGACTGACTTCCTGCTTGTTCTTGGAGAAATATATTTTCAAGGAATGGGTGATGGTTGTGCAGTCAACTAAGATATAAGACACTGAGTCATACTGCCCAGTAACTAATTGCAAGAGGGTGAAAAAGCGTAGTTACTCACCTGTAATGGGTGTTCTCCAGGGACAGCAGGAATCAGTCCTCACATATGGACGACGTCAGCACCAACGGAACCCTCGCAGAGCATTTCCCCAGTTTTCAAAGAAAGCCTTTAGGAATGCCATCACGCATGCATCGTCCACTTCCCACCCAAGGGTGCCATCTTGATCAGTCAGATGACACAGCTCAAGCAAAGACAAAAAAAATTACCAAGGACTGTGAGCAACTCCATGGGAAGGTGGGTGGGTTATGAGGACTGATTCCTACTGTCCCTGGAGAATACCTGTTACAGATGAATAACTATGCTTTCTCCAGGAATAAGCAGGAAGTCAGTCCTCACATATGGGAATCCTCAGTAACAGGCTACCGAGGACCTGTAGAAAAATGCCACAGTGAGCCGTGAGTAGTCATTGGTAACCGAAGACAGCCAGAGGACCCCGGGTCCCCAGAAGACCATGCTCCCAGTAGCTGCAGAAGAAGGGTCGGAGGGCAGGCATTGCTTAAACCCCAAACAGATTACCAAGTACAGCCTGGCCGAAGGCAGCATCTCAACAGACTTCCCTCTCTAGGCAGTAATGTGTTGCAAAGGTGTTGCCGAGGACCAGGTTGCAGCTCGGCAGATGTCTGCCAGCGGCATGGAGTGCAGATGGGCCACTGACACCACCCTCACACGAACACCATGCGCCGTGACTCGGCGAGATCCAGGGGCAGCCTGGCCTGAGCCTGGGCGAAGGCAATGCAATCCGCCACCTAGATGGAGAGGGTCTGCTTAGTGACTGCGAGCCCCATGGGGGCAGGGTCATAGGAGATGAACGCCACTCAGACCGGCAGTGAAGCAGTGTACACTGCAGGCAGAAGGAGAGAGCCCTCCTGCAGTCAAGAGTATGGAGGACTGCTGACGCCCGATCAGGTGGAAATCTGAGATAACTTTCAGGAGCAACTTGGGGTGCGTTTGGAGAACCACCCAGTCCCCGTAGAACCTCGTGTAGGGTATGTTGGCCATCAGGGCCTGAAGCTCACTGACCCTCTGGGCCGAGGTGAGAGCCACCAGAAAAACCATCTTCCAGGAAAAGTGCCGAAGCGAGCAGGATGCCATTGGCTTGAAGGGCGGCTGAGTCAGCTGCGTGAGGACGACATTGAGGTCCCACTCCACAGGTGGTGGCTGGATGGGGGGGCTTGGAAAGAAGCAGCCCGCGCATGAAGCAGGAAACCAGTGGTTGACCCAAGAGAGGGCCACCCACGACAGGGTGGTGGTTAGCCGAGATAGTGCTCAGGTGGACCCTGACTGAGTTGGACTTCAAGCCCGCCTGCGAGAGATGGAGCAGATACTGCAGGACCAAGTGTGTGTGGCAAGAGAACGGGTCGGTCCATATCGTCGAGCACCACACCAAGAACCGATGCCACTTAAAGGCGTAAGCCTTCCTAGTTGAGTCCCTGCGCGAGGCCAGCTGTATATCCTCGACGTCCACCGGGAGATGAAGGGGGGCTAGAGCGATCCGCTTAGCCGCCAAGCCATGAGGGATAATGACCTCAAGTTCGAGTGAAGTAGCAGACCTTCCTCCTGCGTCAACAAGCCCGGTGCGTCACCCAGGGGAACTGGAGGCTCCAATGAGAGGCAGAGCAGCAGCGGGAACCAGGGCTGTCGAGGCCACCGCGGGGCCACAAGAATCACAGATGCCCTGTCCCACTGTATTTTGAGGAGAGTTCACGCTATGAGCAGAGTGGGGGGAAATGCATACAGGAGGCCGTGCGTCCACAACAGGAGGAAGGCATCGAGGGCTTCCCTGTTCGGGTGTGGAACCAGACCACAGAACCGTGAGAGCTGCAAGTTCGCCAGGGTGGTGAAGAGATCTAGGACCGGAGTCCCCCAATGACAGAAGAGTCACTGCGCCATCTGCGGGCAGAGGCACCACTCGTGTGGCAGGAGGAGCTGGCTTAACCTGTCTGCCAGGACATTGTCCTGGCCCGGGAGATAGGTGGCCCATAGTGCTATGCCCTGGCGAACCGCGAAGGACTACAAGGTTACCGCCTCCAGGCAAAGGCTGCAAGAGCCGGTGTGCTGTTGCTTGTTCATATAGAACATTGCTACTTGGTTGTCCGTCTGGACGAGCACCACCTGGTGGTGAATGTGGTGCTTGAAAGCCAGAAGGGCATGGATGACCACCCAGAGTTCGAGAAGGTTGACTGGCTGCTGGGACTCCTCCAGGGTCCAAGTCCCCTGCGTGCGTAGCTTGTCGCAATGTGCTCCCCAGCCCATGAGTGAGGCATCCGTGGTCAAGATCGCGTCGTGTTGTGGGGCCTGGAATGGCATGCCTCGGAACAAGTTCTGGGCATCCCGCCACCAGTCGAGGGACTCGGTGAGTAGAGGAGTGACCGAGACAGTGTCTCAGAGGCGACTTGCAGCCTGAGAACAGTGAGCCTGAAGGCAACCATCAAGACCATATGGCCGAGGAGATGGAGCATCGCTCGGGCTGATACTGCGTTGCGGCATTGAATCATGGATGCCAGAGTGATGAGGCAGTCTGCCCTGTCTTGGGGAAGGAAGGCTGTCGCCCACTGAATGTCGAGGCATGCGCCAACGAACTCCAGTGATTGGGCTGGAGTGAGGTGAGACTTCGGGTAATTGACCATGAAGCAGAGGTGCTCGAGGAAGTGGACGGTGCAGGCCGTGGTTCCCTGTACCTCATCAGCTGTCCCCCCTGTAAGGAGCCAGTCATCTAGATAGGGGTAGACAAAGGTGACCTGTAATCAAAGGTGGGCCGCAGCCAGAGCAAGGCATTTGGTGAACACTTGAGGGGTGGACATCAAGCCAAAAGGAAGCACTCTGTATTGTTAGTGGTTCCCTTGCACCCTGAAATGCAGGTATTTCCTGTGCTTGGGATGGATGAGAATGCGAGTGTATGCATCCCGAAGGTCCAAGGAGCATAGCCAGTCGCCCTGCCAGAGGAAGGGCAGCAAGACGCCAAGGGAGAGCATTTTGAACCTCTCCCGCACCAGGTATTTGTTGAGATTTCTTAAATCAAGGATGGATCGGAAACCGCCATTTCACTTTGCACAAGGAAGTAACGGGAGTAGAACCCGCAATCTTTGAGGTTCAGCGGCACCACTTCCATTGTTCGCTCCTCGAGGAGGTTGGCAAGCTCCTGTGCCAAGACAACCTGGTGCGTGGGGAGCCGAGGGGGCTCTGTGGGGCAGAAAGGTGGAGGAAGCTGGACCAGGTGAAGGAGGTAACCCTCCCGGACTGCCTGGAGGACCCAGGTATCTGAGGTGACAGAGTCCCATCAGGGAGCAAAGTGGACCAGGCGCCCTCCCACCGGTATCTGGGTTGCCAGTGGGCAAGTGGCTATGCATCTGGCATCAAAAGCATGAGACCGACTGGGCCGGTGCCAAGGTGTGGCTTTTGGGACCCTTTGGCTTACACGGCACCTGATGGCTGCTCTTGCTCTGTCTGCCTTGGGGCGGAGCCGGCGCCAAAGGGTAGACCCTGGTAGGGGAGACCCTTCCTTTGGAAGAAAGGCTTTTTGCCCTGTTGCTTCTTCCACGGGAGGAAGTCTTTCAGGAGAGACGGGTGCGGGTTACGTACACTGTCTCAATCTCTGCTGCTTTGTCCTCCATCGGTTTACCAAACAATTACTCACCCAGGCACAGTATATCGAGCAGTTTCTCCTGGACCCATTGTTTGAGATCAGGGGACTGGAGCCAGGCCTACCGCCTGGCCCCAATACCAGCAGCCACTACTTGAGCAGAGGACTCAAAGCTGTCGTAGGCAGCACGAGAAAGATACTTTGAATAGTCCCCCCCACCTATTTTAGGAGAGACTGGAAACAGCATAGGTAATCGCCATCGAGGCTCGCCTGGAAACACCTGAGCTCCTTCACAAGGTCACAAAGGAACATATCTATGTATAGCTGATAAGCCTGAATGCGGCGCACCAGCAAGGAGTCTTGGTAGGCCTTATGCCCAAGGGCGTCCAAGGTGCGAGAATCCCTACCTGGCGGGACAGAGTGAGTTTTTGGGCTCTTTTGCTTCCGCATGGCGGACTCCACCACCATCGAGATATAAGAAAGCTGGACCCTGCACATGGTGTCCAGGTGCTTGCTGACAATGGGGATAGATGCAGGCGTCTCCCACATGCAGAGAGCAGCCGGGTTAGGATGGGCGAAACCGGGACCCATGAGGGATTCCCTCAGTGGAGCCTCATATTGTAAAATATCTAGCTCTTCCACACGGGGCTCCTCCTTTGACTGTATGGAGAGCGCTAGGGCTCAAGCCATGTCCCGCACAAACTCCAGAAAGGTGGTGTCTTCGGGATCCTTCCCTTCTGAACCGGCAGGGAAGGATCAGAGGGGAGATCCCGATGAGCCCGGGATTCAGGGGAAGTGTCACCTTCGGACTCCCAGCCCGAGAATTCTGAGGAAGACTCAGAGTTAGGTTACTCGAGCAGAGCATGTGCCTTGCGCTGGGCTCTCAAGGCCGAAGTCTGCCTGGAGCCGGAGGTGCTAGCTTGAGAAGATCTTGCACTCAAAGACCGGGATGGAGACAGAGCCTCTCTGCTGGGATGCCTCATGAGGCCCCTGGCTCTCAGGGGTTGTCACGGCGGTCTGGGGAGCCATCATAGGTGTTGAACTCAAGGTCTTAGGGCGCGTGCCAGCGGGGCTTGGCACCAACGTCTGCTGGGCAGCAAGGAAGGCAGAAATGCTGAGCTCCAGTGCCAGTATTCGGGCCTCCCACTTGTGACACCGACATCAGGGTGACCGGGTCAGGAGTCGAGGAGGAGAGGGGGTCCTTGCCGGGACGACCCTTGAGAGACCGGGCGTCATTGCCAGAGGCCTCCTTATCTGTACAAGGTACCTTTCGAGGCTGCTCCTTCTCTGACTCTTAGGACTGCCGAGGAGACCTGAGGGACAGAGTGCGAGAATGCTCATGCTTCTCCAGAGCCCCCTACAGGGTCCTCAAGGCCTTCTTCTTCCACTTCGTTTCGAGGAACCCTTGCTCAGAGCGGCACCGGGGTCGCGAAGCAGCTGCGGGGTACCCCAGAGGCTGAAGGTAGGTGGAGCAACATATTTTTGGAGCATCTGTCACACTTTTTGAAACCGGAGGCCATGGGGGCAAAAAGAATCCCCGCAAGGTCGAAGACCTTTCGCTTGACCAGCAGTTGAAAGGGGTGCGAAAATGCACTGGTCAAGAAAAAATGAAAACCAACAAAGTCCCGGGGCCCACTGCCAAGGCAAGGGCACTAGGGACAGAGGGAAGAGGACCAGAAAACCGTAATTAGAGAAATTTTGGAGACTTTTTCCGAGGGTACAGGATGTGCGTCTGAAGGGCTCCGTGGAAAAAGGGAGACTGATAAAGATGGGGAATGCTCTGTGCAGGCTGTCAGTGCCGACATCACCCATATGTGAGGACTGACGTCCTGCTTGTTCCTGGAGAGCCACACATTCAAAAATAGTGGTGAAATGATTTTTTGAATGTCTAAAAAGGCATTGGGAGGGGGAGTGTACCCTGCAAGGAGCAGAGGCAGTAGTTACAACCTTAAACTTACTGGGCAGACTAGATGGACCATACTGGTCTTTATCATATACTATGTTACTATATAAACACCAACTGGACAGAACGATGGGTTACACTGGTCTTTATCTGCTGTCATCTGTTATTTTACTAAAAACAAACGGGCCGAAGCAGAAAGACTAATGTACCCTTTGAGCGCAGATAGCATAACTTATATGTACAAGTTCCACCATACCAAAAATAGAAAAGAGACCGACGTGCACATAAACAGCAAAGGAAAAGTATGCGCACACAGTAATGCCAAGCGTATTTAAATAATATGCTCAATCTCTCGGGCAGTGCTTTCGCCCACTTTCAATTATGCTAACATGGTTTGATGGGGCTTCCATTGGTGACTCTATCCTCACTTCAAATTTCTTTCTTTTACAGATTTATATACCACATTTCCAAAGATCAAGGCGTTTTACATGGAACAAAGCTTCAAAATTACAATGAACAGGAAAACGGGTTAACAAAGTGTAATTAAAACTTTACAGTGCCAAACATAAAACATAATTAAAACTTGTCAATGCCAATAATAGGGTAGTGTCAAGTGGGGGGGGGGGGGGTGTTTCACTGAACATATAGGAATGAGGTAAAAGAGAAGGGAAGAGCTCATCATAACCACAGAGGTTGACGGAAATGAGTAGGGGATACAATACACTGCAACATGATGAGAATTAGGAGGGCAAAGTCCAGGAGGAAGATAGTGAGGGAATAATGATTATATAATGCTCTCAAAAAGTTCTTTGAACAGGAAGGTTTTGAGGAGTTTGCGGAAAGTTGTGAGATCGGTGGATGTTCTCTCCCGCAAGAAATTAGAATTCCAGAGGCTAGGCAAGTAGAGAGAGAGGAAAAGAGCGAGCACATAGTTTGGTTTCTCGTGGTGAGCTCATATGGGAGAGCGAGCATGTTTTTCGTAGAGCTTCTTCCAAGTCCATTTACAGTAGGCTTTTGCAGTAGCTTCTGTAGGGCTGGGAGCCTGAGTTGTGGTAGGCTTTAAAGGTGGTTACTAGAATTTTGTATTTGATGCAGGAATAACAAGGTAGCCAATGAAGTTCCTTTAGTATCAGAGTGATATGGCTGGATTTGAGTGCTCCAAGGAGTATTCGAGCAGCAGCATGTTGGGCGAGTTGTAGAGGATGCAGAGAACTTTTGAATACATCTTGAAGGATGACATTGCAAAAGTTAAAGCGAGGGAATATCAACGCTTGGAAGACTGTTCTAAAGTCATAAGGTTCGAGGAATGGCTTGTGGTGCTGAATGACTCATCTTGTAGATGGTTTGTGGGTTTTTTTTATATGCGACTGGAGTGTGAGATGTTGATAGCGAGATGATGCACTTCTGGCTTGACAGTCAATTCAGCGTTATTGACCGTAAATGATGATGGAGGGGAGAAAGATTGATCCCTGGTAATAAAGAGTACATGGAAATTACACTTACCTGGTAATTGATGTTCCTTGAGGGAGTACAGTTCAGTCCTCCACCACTGGGTAGTGCACCTCCTCCTGCAACATGGAGACTGGACAAGTCAAACTTGTGACATCACCGGGTATATCCTGCTGGTCTTCTCCCATGATCCCCCAGTGACCTACTGTCAAAGCAGACTCAAAGGAGCAAACAAACAACCAGTTAAAGTACTAAATACAAAGCTATGCTCAAACTTCAACTTTAAAATCACAGGGCCCCAAAAAGAAAGGCCGAAAACACCCTCCTCCATGCCCCTGTCCCCCTGCACACCAAACAGCGGAAGACAGAGAGCTAGAAGGAAGGAGAACTAAGGAAGAGTATAGGCAGAAAAGGTTGCTCTCGCGATTCCCTGCCAATCAGAGCCCGTTGCCGACGCTAGGATCCGAAAGCACACTCGGAACTGACGCCTCGCGTCTGAAACATCCATCCCCGGGTGGGAATGAGGACTGAACTGTACTCCCTCAAGGAACATCAATTACCAGGTAAGTGTAATTTCCATTTCCTTATCGGTCCTACAGTTCAGTCCTCCACCACTGGGATGTACCAGAGCAGTAATCATTGGGAGGGACCTATCCAGTCGGCTCGGCCCCTAAACGAACAGAGCAGGCACCGACCCCAGCCCGCTCCTCCCGTCAACAGGCGGTAAGCCAACCAGGAAGACACGACCGAGAGCCCACTTGGATCCTCTTCACTGGTGAAAACAGCACAGAACTCTGCCCCAAGCAGCGCTAGTGCTTCAGAAAGACAAACTCGCCATCGCAAACACACTGAACGCCCTAGAAACAGACCTACTGAGAAGGCTACCGGAGCTCCGCCTGAAAAATCCGCTTGAGCTCCCCCTTGGCTCTCGATCCCACCAGGGTGTCAAGTGTTAGCAACCGCTGCTCTCCCGCAGAACCCGCCTCCACGGAGGGACAGGCAGCGAAGAGACCTCCCAGAAAGCGACGGAACCTTCACTTAAGGTCCAAGAAACGCAGGTTACAAGCAAAATGTTCTTGCGTAAGTCCCAAACCGACAACTAGACAGGCACAGCCGGATTCCACGAGGGAGAACGGAACCGAGGTCCATCCAGACAGAGGTGGGAAGCAAAATGAGGGAGGTGGGAAGCAAAATGAGGGAAATGGAAAAACCACCAGCGTCAAACACCCTATTTGTCACACCTCTTAAGGGCTTTATTCTTTGCAACACAAAGTAGCTCTACAGCTATGTCCTGGACCAGTTGGAGTCTTTTTAATTGAGAATGTGGAATGCAGCTAAGCAATGAGTTGCAATAAACCAAGCGTGATCCACCAAGGGCATATAAGAGGGAGTCAAGTGCCCCAGAGTCCAGCGTTGTTTCAGAAGATGTGGAGTCTTACATGGTGTGACAAAAAAGAAAGGAGACTCTGGTAGCCACGCCCACGACGCAATGCCAGTAGGCCAACCGCTTACATCACCCGGATATGCCCTCCGGAATTGGAGGAACCATGCAGAAGTAGCAATCGCCGACGTGATCCATGGGCCCTCTCCAGATCATTGGAACCGCAAAAGACTTTGATGGTCTTTTCCCATCCATCCACAGCCTGAGATCTGCTACACATGTATTGCAGCATATGTGTGGCGCCTAGCTTTTATTCTGATCTTTTATTCTGCAGCCAAAATATAAATTGTAGGCTTTCTGAACCGCCACAGTCATATGCCATTTTTGTGATGTAAAAGTCACAGCACCACAACTAGAGCAGAAATTATCTGCATGAGTAACACCAGTACGAGGAATCGCCAAATATGCTGTGAGTAACCTAATATGCTGTGAGTAACCTATCGGTATAAAATAAATATCTTTTTTTTTTTCTGTTTTTTTTACTGTCAAGCGAGGCAAATTTAAGTAGCGACTGCATCAACTGGTTTTGGACAGTTATTTCGATTGGTTGCAAGTAAAGATTATGCAAGCTCACGCAAATGTTGCAGAATACACTGGTAATGGTCCCCACTGACTAATGAAGAGCACATATCTTAGCAACCAGACCCAGTCGGCCATTTTCACTATGACCTCTGAAAGGCATAGAATGGACCGGGCCACGGCCCCATACCAATGCGTCGACACTATCCAGTAGCCTCATATGTCCTCTGCTAAACATCGACCCGTCGCCGCAGACTGACAGGTCGCCATGAGGTCCAATATGGGCTGACCGCATCTGAGCACACGCGGCGCGCACACCGCCTGATGCAATCTCACTCCTCCGGCAAACACTCGGACCCCGCTAAGGACATTCGCCACCACAGTGTCCCCACCGAAACGCAGGCCGCCAAGGCTTCAACCACGCACGCTGTCCCTTCGCTCGGGCCACCCGGGCCACCCGACCGACTCCACCCTGCCGATCGAAATAGGCCACCATCCCGGAGATCTCAGACAGCACCTACAGCGCTCGATCCGCTACCGTGTCCGCGAACGCCTGCCACGGCTGACGTACCGCGTACCGTTCCAGTCAGACGATGGAACACTGGGCGTGCTGTGTACACTAAAACGCCTTGTACATAAAGGATCCCCAAAATGTAGCTGAGTCTAACCACGCTCCGGCCAAGCTCCCAGAAGAAAGGGACAGAACCTTATAAAAAAGAAGTGGGGACAATTAGGAAGGCTTTCCTGTTTGATTATTCTTTTTTTTTGTTTTTCCTTTTTACAACTCCATAAGGGCCACAAGGCACACAACCGAACAGGGCATTGTCCAGAGAACGCAAGGCCCCTCCTCCAGGCTGACTCCACATCCACAGCCTAAACCGGCAGTCACCTTGGCTGATGCCGAGCAGCGCGGAAGCCAACTTGTAAGCCCAGCATATGAAGTATGCCTACTAATACAGCATTCCACAATGGAGGGACATGTAACCGGACGGCTTTGAATATGAACCTACAGATATCCCGCGCTTGCTCCAAGACAAGCACTGTGCAGCCTACTGGTCTTCTCGGAGCACCGCCACGACCCGAAGACCTAAACCGGCCAGCAAAAGACGACGTACGCTGGGCCCGAAGGAACCTGGTTGAACGGATCCCAGCACTCCCTGTATCGTTAGGATCGGAGCCTCCCCCCAAGGACTCAGCCCTGGCTGGAACCGGCTGAGCATAACTCCAGGCCCTACGGCGAGCCCCCACGAAGAAGTGGGACGCAACGATGCCTTGAGGAAAGGGAAGGCGCAATGGGTGAAGCAAGTTGCTAGCCGACCAAGGGAGTAAACCCCACACGCGCACCTCAACGGAAGGACGGAAGAACCGAGGATTCTGGTCCCACAGGTGCGCCTGCTAGCCTTTAACAACATACACCTCCGCAGGTACAAAAAACGTAAATTGTGAGCACCTTCAGGGGTAAGGGGAATAGACGACAGCCTCCGACTGTGGACCACCTTGTCTTGCACAACAGACAGCAGCACCCCACCAAACAAATGATTGGGAATATATGACCTCAGAACCCCAAGCAGAGGTAAAACAGTAGAACGTGCAGTGGACGTGAATTTCCAGATCTGCCAGCCCCCCTGCCCACATTGAGAAGAGGCAGAGAAGAACTGGACCGGCGGATCTGGAGGGGTGCCTCCTGGACAGCCGGGCCACCGAAGGGAAAGCTGATGACTGAGGCCCAAACTCCTCAGGATGGCCCCGTCTTGCATTGGCAACCTCATGCAACACCATGACAACCCCGCTCACGATATCCCAAGCGATCTCTGTCATTGCTGCAACAATCACCTGAGCATGAGATCACAGACGGAACACGGACATGCAGACGCACTCAAGGAGAGTGCACCTAAGAAGTATGAGCCTATCCAACATCCAGCACCACATGTCCAGGTGTCCCACTCCTGTCACCCAAAACACAGGACGCTTGAACCTAGGTGACCATCATAGCAAAGACAGGGAGGCCTGACTGCCGCTATCAACCCTTCCAGGACCCTGGAACACTAAGCCCCGGACTGTGCCATCCAGCAACACTTCTCACGATCCCCAGCAGGGGCCTTTCCCCAGATGGCCCAGAAGGGCAGTGTTCCCGCCAAATGAGCAAGCTGCGCTCTGATAACATAGTGCAGAAAACCAAATCAAAGTGTCTTAACCTAGCTAATTTTTGTCTAATAGTGATCATTCATAATATCAGCCAGGCTCAATCATAACATTAGTATTAATGATCTCTAAAGATTGAGGAGTTACTAATGTAACACTAATTGGTTTTTTTGTTGTTGTTTTTTTAAAAGAGCTTCAAAGGCGATCTTGGAAACTGCAGACCAATGAATCTGAGTTCAGTGCCAGTTAAATGATAGAACTTGTTCTGAAAAGCAGCACCAAGCTGTCTTTTCAAAGGGTTAATAAACATGTGAGTAAGCCAAATGATATGTATCTGGATGTTTTAGAAGGTACTTGACAAAGCCCCTTATGAACTTCTCCTGAGGAAGGAGATGATGTGCTATTATAGAATGGGAAATGGATCAAAAACAGGAACACAATAGGACTAAATGGCCAGTTTTCTCACAGGAGACCCGTAAATAGTGGAATGTCTCGGGATCTGCACTGGAACTGGCATCTGGTAACATCTACTGCACTGAAATGATCTGGAAAAGAGATCAGCAAGCATGGCGATCAAATTTGCAGATGGCATAACGACATTTAGAGGCTGTCTGCACAATTTCCAAGCGTATAAACATGGAAATAGCATCCTTATGTAAATGACAATTTCAGAAAGGGCTCAATTTGTAGGTGGTTGTGCCGCCGATGACCCTGAATGGCCAAATCCTAGCACGGAAACCTGCTGCTGACAGACGTCGCTAACTGCCAGAATGCAGACAAAGGTAAAGGCACCCCCCAAGAAGTAAAACCCAAACCAATCACATTGCATTCAAAGAGCTATAAACTATCATGAAATTAAAAGGAAATTAAAATTAAAAGGAAATTAAAATTAGAATTAAAATTAAAAGTAACAGCAAAAGGAAGTCCTTATCTGGGTGTAGCCGCGTGGAACAGCGTCGTCTGCTCAAACGCGGGACTGCTCCGCTCTCCGCCACGAGGCCTCAGCCCTGCCGAGAAAATAGCACCAATCCGAAGCAGGCCCGTTTGGCGCCAGACACCACAGAGGCGGCAAGAGCTCAGAGCCCCTCCATGCGGACTCGAGACACTCCCTTGTGGCGTCGGGATGCAGCAGTTACCCCGCTGTAGCTGCGGGTGAAGAGCTGTCCAGACACGCTGCTGCCTCGCGCCACCAGAAGTAGCAGACGCTGCGAGCCCCGGCCCACCGGCTAAAGAACCTCGAACGGCCTGAGGCTCCCGCCGCGATGGGAATCTGCCGCATGGACACTGCCAAAATGCAGGTGTTCCACAGAGCTCTCCCCCGTACAGTCCTGGGGGAGAGATCATCACCGGGCACAGAGACCGAAGAATCCCAAGCAGAGAGGCTAGCTGGCAGCGTGAACTTTGAAAAGGGACAGAACCCCCCTTTACACTAAGGCAGACTAGGTGAAAATAAATAAAGTAAAAGTAAATGAAATTAAATGAAAATGAAAATGAATACAATTTACAGGATTACACCTAAAGAAGGGCAAAAGAAATGCAAGGTAAATCAAATCCTGACTAACTGCTCCTAAACTGCTTCTCAAGTGAGCCCAGCACCTAGGCTCACTATGTCCTCATGCTGCATGGAGACTGGACACACTGGGGGATCATGGGAGAAGACCAGCAGGATATACCCGGTGATGTCACAAGTTTGACTTGTCCAGTCTCCATGTTGCAGGAGGAGGTGCACTACCCAGTGGTGGAGGACTGAACTGTAGGACCGATAAGGAACTCAGTTTTCTTGCAGTTAATAGTGAGGCAATGATTTGATAATCATTGGGTAATAGCATTAAAGTAGCTTGTAATGGCTGTATAGGAAGATCTTATAGTGGAGAAAGGGGCATAAATCATAATGCTGTTTGCATACAAGTGATAGAAGACATTGTGGGTCCGGATGATGTCACAGATTGGTTGAATGTAGATGCTGAATAATGCAGATAGGGCAGATCCCTGGGGGACATCTTGCATTTGCATGTAGGGTTCAGATGTGTTGAGTCCTTAATGAACAAACTGAAGTCAATCAGAGAGGAATGAGTGGAACCAGTTTAAAGCAGGAACTTGGATTCCGATGTTTTGAAGACACTGTAAGAGAATGTTTTGACAAACTGTGTCAAAGGCAGTGGCTATATCCAGGAATGAGGACAAAGCCTTGTTTAGGATTTTCAATGCTTTTTACGAGTCTGTCAATGAAAGATATTAGTAAGGTTTCAATGCCATGACCAGGCTGGAATCCATGCTGCTGTATGTCCATGGGGGTGCATGGGCATTAATGTGGTCCTGTAGTTGATGTACGACTGCTTTGCCTATAATTTTCACTAGACTGGAGATTGGCCTATAGGATCTTGGATCATTTATTTATTTATTTATTTATTTTTATTTATTTATTTATATTCTCTTATATACCGCACTATTCTGCATCAGTGCGGTTTACATTGAACAAACTGAAATTACATTGAACAGGGCATTATAACTTGGAGATAACTATTTTACAGGGAACATGGGCTATGGAGGGTTAAGTGGCTTGCCCAAGACCACAAGGAGCACCTGTGGGACTAGAAACCCCAGTCCTTCCGGTCCAAGGTTGCTGTCCTCTAGTGGGATTTGAACCCCCGACCTTCCGGCCTGAAGTACCCTGCCCCAACCACTAGGCCACTCCTCCACTCCTTTGGTTCCAGTTTGGGATTTTTTTTGTATTGGACGGATAGAAGCAGTTTTAAGGATGGTGGGCATGAATCCTTGGATGAAAGAGATGAGTACCATCTTGGAAGGGATCTTGAGATTTTAACTCAACTTACTGGACAGGGGGGTTCCAGTGGAGAGATTGTTGTGTTGAGATTATGAGATTAGTGATAATGCTCTCAAAGTTCTCAGGAGTCACTGGGTTAAAGGATTGAAGAAGGGTGCTAAGATGAGCTGGGTTACAAGGGTTAAGTATGCTGAGGGGGGGGGGAGTTTGGATTGGAAGTGGTTGGCAAGATCCTGCGGCTCTAGGGGTAATGGACAGATGCATTTGGTTGGGCTCTTTTGTTAGGGATTTTACAATGTCAAACAATTCCCTAGGTTTGTTGAGCAATTTCATAATTATCCTAGTGTGGAATTCTCTCTTGGCATCGTCGGTTTTTTATTTGATAGTCTCGAAGGGTGAGCAGGTAGCTGTGTTTGACTTGTTCATCTAGGGTTTGTCTCCATTTGCGCTCCAGTTTTCTGAATTCACGCTAGAGGCTTTTTAAGTTGGGGGTATATCAAGCGATGTGGCTGCGGTTTTACAGACCCATTGACTTTGTAGGAGGTACTATAAAGTTCCTGCTAATAATATCTTGCCAATTAATGATTATTAAGGTCATTGGAATCTGCATTCAGCAGTGGTTGACTGTCTAGGAATGAGGCCTTATCAAAGCGTTTGAAGTGAAGAAGTGCACATTGGGGAGGTGGAAGGTGGCAGGGGGTTGGGTATAAGGGAGGTGGAAGGTGATGGTATAGTGGTCAGACCATGGGACTGATGCTATCTGGGGGACTAAGGTGCTAGCAGGGCCATTAAGTAGTTGGGATGGGACAAAGATGAGGTCCAAAATGTTTCCTTTTTCGGGAGAGGCTTTATTTTGACTACTTGACTGATTGGAACTCTGCCTGCAATGGTTGGAGGAGGAACCATCTTGCCGATGTCACCTCAGGCCAGTATAAAATCACTGGCACACCGCAGGACGCAGCTGTGTGCGTGTGCCCAAAACGGCATGGCCAAAGTGTCACAATCCACCCCTTTGGAGCTTGGAGTTGTTTTGAGGTGTTGCAATTTAGTTGATATATGGGGGAAGAGGGAAAAGAAGCCCCAGATCCATGTTAAAATGACTGGGCCTATGGACTGTCATTTGTACCTGCTTACTGTTGACTCTTCCACACCAGGTCTGGATGCTTTGGATGATTTTGATAGCACTCCATCAGATTTATCCTCCTCTTCATGCAAGGGTTTTACCCAGCCCAATAAGGAGGAAGTTTAGAGACGGACACCACTACGATGGAGAAAATGGGAGGCGCAGTCTCTTCACTTCCTAGGGAGGACACTCCTATTTTGGACAGTGCTCCACTTCAGGAGATTTCCCTTCGGGATATATGGGAGGTTGTAGTTTGTATGAAAGCTTCTTTGAATTCTTCCTTATCACAGATTTCTAAATTTTTTCAGATATTGCGTTAAAATTGTCAGATCATGATATGTTCTACTGGAATGTCGAAAATAGAGGGTCAGTTATCACTTACCCAAGCCACACTTTCCTTGACTATTCAGGATAGTTCTGTTATACACCATTAATAAGAATTCTTGGAGAAAGTGGTACAGGCTAAGAATTTAAGATTTATAAATTTTCCTAGAACCCACTATATCTTTCGCTATCTTAATTAAGAAATATTTTAAAGAGATACTTGGGATAAGTGACGTTGAAGCTATTACATTTTCTATGTTGTATTTTATTCCCCAGGGGTCAGGACTGAGGCTGTGGCAGAGGATGGTCCTGTCACTTTAAAGTCTGCTGAAACTTTGGATATTTTGGTTTAACTGTCAATACAATAGCAAACCATGCTACTTTAGTTGTTTCTTTCCTTTCACTTGATGATAAAAATTCTATAATTAAATTATACTTTTCTAATAAGAATGCTTTATGGTGGCACTGTTCAACTTTTCCCAGATGTTTGCAAGAATACTCAGATGCGTAGGAAGGCGTTCTTCAGAGTGAAGCCTCAGGCCTGGCCCTATGGGCTCCATTTTTCTTAAAGTATCCTTGTAAATGTGTGGTAATGCTTTAGGAAGAGAAATTTATTTTCTAAGACTCTGCTCAGCTAGAAGTTTTCCTCTCTGGTAAGAAGATAGTAAAAACATTACACGCACAAAACTATACTATTTCTCTTGGTTTATGTTAAGTACTCTCACTTGGTTTGCAGCTTGTCGTGCTGTGAGGGCTTGCGTGCATCAGTGATGCTGAGAGCTAAACTATCGGTAGTTTAACTACTGGCAGGGTCTCCCAAGATGGACAGGTCTCAGCTGAGGTGCCAGACCAAGACAAACCACCCATCTGGGCAGCAGCAGAATGGGACAGTGTTGACGGCGGAGGATCACATTTTTGTGACAATGGCAACAACACCAAACTTAAACTGCGCGGAAGAAAGGCCCGGCAATCTACTTCTGTATCTTGCCATGAAAACCCAATGGATAGTTACAACAAAACAAATTGTGCTATGGTGCTGGAAGATGAGACCCCCAGGTCAGAAGGCACTCAACTAGCTACTGGGGAAGAGCTGAAGACTTTTCAGAGTAAAGCCAGCATTTATGATGTGGATGGATCAAAGCCCTCGGGAAGTCTGACTGCTGATGTAGCTGCGCATGAAATGAGAGTCAGAAGCTGTAAAGATGTCTTACACATTGGAACATGGAACGTACGAAGCATGAACCAAGGGAAGTTGGAGGTGGTCAAGAATGAAATGGAACGTGTACAACTTGATCTGTTGGGTGTCAGCGAACTGAAATGGACTGACATGGGGCACTTTGCATCAGATGATCACATGGTCTACTATGCTGGAAATGAAAGACAAAGAAGAAATGGTGTTGCATTTATAATAAAGAAGAAACTTGCAAGAACTGTAATGAAATACAATGCAGTCAGCAAACGCTTAATCTCTATTCGTCTACGAGGATTGCCTATCAACACAACTATAATTCAAGTATATGCCCCAACAACAGCTGCAGAAGAGAATGAAATTGAAGAGTTCTATGAACAAGTACAAGCTGAAATTGACAGAACATGCAAACAGGATATCCTGATAGTCATGGGTGACTGGAACGCAAAAGTTGGCAACAAAGAAGAAGGCAAAGTAGTTGGAAAATATGGACTTGGCAACAGAAATGAAGCTGGAGAAAGACTGATAGAATTCTGCAAGACCAATGATCTATTCATCTCAAACACCTTCTTCCAGCAACACAAGCGGCGACTGTACACATGGACTTCACCAAATGGATTATATAAAAATCAAATTGACTACATATGTGGAAGTCAACGATGGAAAAGCTCTGTAACATCAACAAAGACAAAACCTGGAGCTGACTGTGGTACAGATCATCAACTATTAGTATGCAAACTCAAGCTAAAGTTGAAAAAGAGCAAACCACTCATGAATGCAGCGAAATATGACCTTGAGAATATACCACTGGAATTTAAAGACTGCCTGCAAAATCGATTTGCTGCTTTAGATACAAATGACAGAGCTCCGGAAGAGTTATGGAATGACATCAAGAAGGTTGTGTTGGAAGAAAGCGAGAAGTCTCTACAAAAGGTGAAAAAGCAAAAACGGCCAAAATGGATGACGGAAGAAACTCTGAAAATTGCCCAGAAACGCAGAGAAGCTAAAGCCAGAGGAGAAAGACAATCGCAGAACTCAACAGAGATTTCCAACATGCAGCAAGACAGGACAAGGAAAAGTACTACAAAGACACTTGCAAGGAAATAGAAGCAGAAACTATTAGAGGAAGAACAAAATCGGCTTTCCTAAAGCTACGAGAGTTAAAGAAAAAGTTCCAGCCTCGAATTGGAATGTTACAAGATGCTCAAGGTTCTATGTTGAATGATGCTGAGAAGATCAAGAAAAGGTGGAAGGAATATACAGAGTTTTTATATGATAAAGATCAAGTGGACCAACAGCCGTTTCAACCTGTACCTTATGATCGGGAACCATTGGTGATGAAAGAAGAAGTTGAAGCAGCATTGAAAGCCTTATCAAAGAACAAAGCACCAGGCATTGATAGCATTCCCATAGAAGTATTGCAGCAATCTGATGCAGCTGTTACCGTACTCACAAGGCTCTGCCAAGAAATATGGAAGACAACATCATGGCCAACTGACTGGAAAAGATCTGTGTTTATACCAATACTAAAGAAAGGTGATCCAACTGACTGTGAAAATTATCGCACAATCGCTCTGATCCCACATGCCAGCAAGATTCTACTGAAGATTATTCAAAAGAGACTACAACCATACCTGGAACAAGAACTACCTGAAGTGCAAGCAGGGTTCAGGAAAGGGCGAGGAACGAGAGACATCATTGCGGATGTGAGATGGATCCTTGAAGACTAAAGAATACCAAAAGGATATCTATTTGCGCTTTATCGACTATAGCAAGGCTTTTGACTGTGTAAACCATGAGAAACTCTGGGCCACATTAAGAAGCATGGGTATACCAGAACACCTGATTGTTCTCTTGCGCAATCTGTACATTGATCAAGAAGCAACAGTTCGAACGGAACAAGGAGAAACAGAATGGTTTAAAATAAGCAAAGGTGTAAGACAAGGCTGCATACTTTCCCCCTACCTGTTTAATTTATATGCAGAACAAATCATCACAGCAGCAGGATTGTATGAAGACAACAGAGGTGTGAAGATTGGTGGAAGACTCATCAACAACCTTCGCTATGCTGATGATACCACATTACTGGCTGAAAGTGAAGATGATCTGAAACATTTGCTTCTCACAATCAAAGAACATAGTCTCAAAATGGGCCTGCACCTTAATGTAAAGACGACAAAGATCATGACAACTGGCATAATCAACAGGTTCATCGTTGAAGGAGAAGAAATTAAAATCGTGAACAACTTTAACCTACTTGGATCAACTATCAATAAAGAAGCAACAAGCAGTCAAGAAATCAGACGACGCATTGCTCTTGGCAGAATGGCTATGAAAGACCTAGATAAGATTCTCAAGAGCAGAGATGTCTCTCTCCATACAAAGATTCGACTTGTTCAAGCCATGGTATTTTCAATAACATCATATGGATGTGAAAGCTGGACAGTGAAAAAGATAGACAGGAAGAAAATTGATGCCTTTGAATTATGGTGCTGGCGGCGAATACTGGGTATACCATGGACTGCCCGAAGAACAAACCAGTCGGTACTAGAGGAGATCAAACCTAAGCTTTCTTTAGAAGCTCAGATGACAAGACTTCGACTTTCATACTTTGGACACATCATGCGAAGAGAGAGATCATTAGAGAAAGACATTATGCTTGGCAAGATAGAAGGTCAACGCAAAAGAGGAAGGCCAGCAATGAGATGGATCGATACAATAACAGCAGCTACGGGTACCAGTCTGTCAACAATGAGCCGCCCGACTGAAGACCGAACACAATTTAGGATAGCTATCCAGAGGGTCGCCATGAGTCGACTCCGACTCGACGGCACTTAATAACAACAACAATGTTAAGTAGGGTATTGTTTATTATTGGCAGAATTCCATGATGTGTATTTCTTGACTATGTGGTAGTTCTTTCCCTTGATGGGGACTTTGTTGTAAAGACTCCCTCTTTGTTTAAATAAAGCATATTTGAAATTGAAAAACAAAAACAAAAAACAAAACACCACAAAAGTATTTCCCTTTTCAAGAGTTTGTGTGAAGCTGAGGGACTCCATTGCACCAAGAAAGGCCTTAGCTTGTTTTTGTTGTAGAGATTAGGTTCAGATCACCTAGTAGTGTAGAGGTTGGCAATTGGGGCTTAACTGAGCAAACCACTTCCAGGAGTGCAGGTACTTCGTCATTGCTTGCCATACGGGATCTGTAGGCGAGAAATAGGGACAGTTGTTTGTTGGAAATAGTAATTAAATCCAGACCGTCTGTGCTAGTCAAGGAGATTTGTTTGAATTGTAAACTGCTTTTTACAAGGATGAATACGTCACTACCCCTGCGTCGAACTCGAGGGAAGTTAAATATGTTGAAGTTCGGGGGTTTCAGTTCATTTGTGAGGATGTCTGTATTAACAAACCATGATTCGGTTATGCACCTGAAGTTAAGGTTGTCATCCATTAAATAACCTGATAGGATTTGGGGTTTGTTTCTAGCTGAACATGCACTGATTAGAATACCCTTTAGGAGGAGGGGTTGTTTGAGGAGATTGAGTTCTGTTCTAGTGTGGCCAAGTCACAAGTTGGAATGTGCATCAGGGTAGATTGCCCAGTTCCTTAGTCTGTTAAGAGGACATTTTATCCCATGATCGCCATTACCTTGAATGATGGGAATGTGACCAACTGGGGTAAGGCATGATGTGTGGAGCAGGAGGGAGAGCAACAAAGCAACACACATAAGTGTGTACAGTGTAAAGAACACTTGACATTTCCAAAGTGATGGACTGGTGTTACTGGGTTTGTAAGGCAGACTGGGTGTGAAGTCCCAGAGTGTTGTTGCAAGGATGATGGATCTTGAGGACCTCTAGGGTCTATCTACTAGAGAAGTGAAGGAAAGAGGAATTGAATAAATAGTAGGGTAGTGATTAAGGCAGCTCAAAATCACATTAGGATGGTAGGCTTTTTATACTTCCAGGAGATAGTGAGAACAAACAGGATATAGATTCTGATTTTTGTCCTACAGCTTTCCAAGAAATTACTCTTGAAGAGACCTAGAAAACCCCTGAGGGAAATCAAAGACTCCCAAAGAACCTTGTGTGCGCACTGGGATGGCTAATGTTCTTTAGAGAAAGGAATTAAGCAGTTACTAGAAAAGTCATTAGACTAGGTGCCTGACTGCAGAAATCATTAATGGCAGCATTAGGTAGCTCTTAAACCAGTCTGCAGGCAGCAGCTGCAACACAAACTCCATTGCTCTGCTATTTTAATTCATAGCATTAAAGCAAAACTGCTGATCTCAGCACTTTAAGAAACTACTTACAATGATTTGCAAATTATCATTTTACTTTGAAGGTAATAGAAATATTTGTATACTGTCCTAAAGCAAGTCTCCCTTTTTGTATAAAGCTATTTTTGTAAGCAATCAAACATTTGATTATGCTGGCAGTATTTTTCCCCCTCAGATTTTTTTGGGGAAAATGCCGCTTCTACTAGCTTTACCATAATGCCACAGTCACAGGGCAACCTTGAATATAAGATGGGTATATCTTCTAATTTTAGTTGCTGTGAGAAAAGAAAACATTAATTTGGACACACTTGTCTATAAGACCATTACCAATTTTTAAAATAAAAAATAAGGAAAAACAGAGTTTAATACTATATTTACCTGATTACAGAGCAAAGTGAATGTTTTCAGCCCAGTCCTCAGATCATACGACTACTACTTATTTGTATAGCATTACAAGGCATATGTGGAGGAGTAGCCTAGTGATTAGAACACTGGCTTGGTAACCAAGCAACCAGGGTTCAATTCCCACTAGCACTCCTTGTGGCCTTGGGCAGTCACTTAACCCTCCGTTGCCTCGGAAGAAAGGCCTGGCAATCTACTTCCGGTGACACTGCCAAGAAAACCCAGGAGCTTCTGGGTCGCCAGGAGTCAGGACTGACTCGAAGGCACACATTGCATTGCATTACAAGGCATATGCAGCACTGTACAGAGACATGTAAGAGAGAGTCCCTCCTCATAAGAGCTTACAATCTAGTCAAGACAGACAACACAACTGGGTCTAGAATGGATCTAGGGGAATGGTAAGAAAATATATAGAAGGTGAACAGGATCCAAAAGCAATCTCAAGTGTGCTTCAGCCTGGTTTTGAACAGGGCCACAGATGGAGCCTGGTAGTTTGTTCCAGGCATAAGGAACAGCAAGCTATAAAGTGTAGTTACTCACCTGTAACAGGTGTTCTCCAGGGACAGCAGGAATCAGTCCTCACATATGGGTGACGTCGGTGCCGACGGAGCCCCCATGCGGAGCAAATCCCCAGCTTTCTAAGAAAGCCTTTGGGATTGCATCACGCATGCGCGGTCCCCTTCCCGCCCAAGGGTGGCATCTTGCTCAGTCAAATAACATAGCTAAAAAGACAGCAAAATGAATAAAAATTAATAATAGGACTGCAACTCCAGGGGAGGAAGGAGGGTCATGAGGACTGATTCCTGCTGTCCCTGGAGAACACCTGTTACAGGTGAATAACTACGCTTTCTCCAGGAACAAGCAGGAAGTCAGTCTTCACATATGCGACTCCCTAGCTATAGGCTACCGCGAACCCATAACTGAAAAATAGGCTCCCTCTAGAGGAGCCGCAGCAGCCATGATAGGAATTCAACTGAGAACGTAACACTCCGGTAGCCTGACACCAAAGGGTCGGAGGGTAGGAGTTGCTTAACCCTCGGATACACTACCCCCGGGTCAGGGGTGACCCGGGTGTCGGTTTTTGTGTTTTTTCTTCAAAATGGTAAGGAATTGTATTTTGGTACTCTAGGTATTCCTCAACGAACCATTTTTAAGTATTTTCATACATATGGTTTGCAAAAATAACGTTTTTATACAGTACTGCATGCTGCTGAACAAACAAGGGGTGATTTTCGACACTCGCACAATAACACTCTCCTTTGTTTTATAGCAGCAAAGAAAGTCACCACTCCAAGTCCACATTACAATCCTGTGTTTTCTAACGTCTTGCTTACATTTATGACGTCACCTGACGTCAGTTCCTTGTTTGTTTCTGTGGATTAAAATTTTTTACGACAAAGGTAAACAATGCCACTCCTGAAACGCTTCAGCAGCTGTGCAGCAACTGAAAAAATTAGACGTTGGTTGAATGAAGAAAGTGACAGTAATGATAGTTTGAGTAATGATACTGAAGGTGCTGATACGGATAGTGCAGTCGTTCCCGCCCAGTCCGATCAGCTTGATCTTGATGATAGCGGCAGTGAAGCGGAAGATGCTGTCGAAGAAAATAAAACAAGTGATGACGATAGCAGTTCATACAGCAATTCTGAAACTTCTGAATCACATTCTGAAAATGAGGAAGTTACTGACAGTCATTACACAGCTCGTTCTGGCATGCATTGGAATAAAACTGTACCGCCAACATCAAGAACAAGGGAAGCAAATATAGTCAGAGAATCTTCTGGACCAATTGCTCTGATCAGAGGTATAACTAATGCTAAGGATATTTTTGACATGTTTGTAACTCCAGATATATTGTCAGCAGTGTTAGATTTCACAAATTCTGAAGGCATACGTAGAGCTGAAGCAATGCAGCCACTATGTACTGACTGGAAGCAGGTAACAATGGAAGAGCTCCAAGCAACATTGGGTCTTCTGTACATGAGTGGTGTTTTCAGGTTGAACAAAGTATCTGTACGCAGAACTTGGGCTAAAAGTCCTATCCAGAATCCTATATTTCCAGCTGTTATGTCAGGTAAAAGGTTTGCAGAAATATTGAGTTTACTTCGATTTGATGACAAACAAACCCGTGAATCACGAAGGGCCAATGACAAATTTACTCCAGTCAGAGATGTTTGGAATTTATTCATTTCTCAGTGCATGAAAATGTACACACCATCTGCATACTTGACTGTTGATGAACAATTGTTGGGGTTCAGAGGCAAGTGTCCGTTTCGTCAATACATCAAGTCTAAACCAGACCGATACGGTATAAAGTTATGGGTGTGTGCAGATGCCGAAAATGAAAATTACACTTACCTGGTAATTGTAGTTCCTGGAGGGTCCAGTTTAGTCCTCCACATCCGGGTAGTGCACCTCCTCCTGCAGCACGGAGACTGGACCAATCAGAATCTTGTTCTCATACTGTATCCTGCTGGAGCTCCCATCAGCCCCCCAGTGAACTAGTAACAGAGCAGACTTAAAGAAACAACACATGAAACAAGGAAACATAGTAAAACTTAATATTGCGAAACACCCTTACAGTTATAATGACTCCCTCCCCAAACGAGGAAGCCAAGACCCTGCACAGTACTTCTGCCGGCCACCCAACACCGCAGTAAGCAACCGACGAAAAGGAAGACACCGTCGACACTTAGCAAGCTAGAAAAAAAAAAACTCCAGACCCCATAGGGAAGGGTTTGGAAAATGACTCATAGGACTCATAGCACTCCCCGTCGGCCGAACGAGAGCGCGCCGTCTGAAAATGAAGCAACAACAGAAGGGAGGGAAGGAGGACTAAACTGGACCCTCCAGGAACTACAATTACCAGGTAAGTGTAATTTTCATTTCCTGAGCGGTCCTCCAGTTTAGTCCTCCACATCCGGGATGTAACAGAGCAGTTAGGAACGGGCGGGACCCTGAAAACCGGCGCGCAGAACCGCCGACCCAAAACAAGAATCCCGAGCGGCCAACACGTCCAACCGGTAGTGCTTGCTGAAAGCATGAAGAGACGACCAAGTAGCCGCCTTGCAAATCTCAACCAGCGGAACCAGACAATGTTCCGCCCACGACGTCGCCTGCGCTCTAGTAGAGTGAGCCCGTAAGCCCACTGGAACCTCACGTATTTGCAGTAGATAAGCGGAGGAAATCGCCTCCTTAATCCAGCAAGAGATAGTAGACTTTGCCGCCGCTTCGCCTTTCCGGACTCCGCCAAAGAGGATAAACAAGTGATCCGACTGGCGGAAGGGTTCCGAAACCTTCAAATAACGACGAAGAACCTGCCGAACATCCAAGCGATGCAATCCTGCCTCGGAATCTTGCGCCGAGTCAGAGTGAAACACTGGAAGAAAGACAGATTGATTGATATGAAAAGGAGACACCACCTTTGGAAGAAAGGACGGAACGGGCCTCAACACCACTCGATCCCGAGAAAAGGATAAAAACGGCTCCCTACAGGACAAGGCCTGCAACTCCGAAATGCGCCACGCTGAACAAATAGCCACTAGAAAGACCGTCTTCAGGGTGAGATCTTTGACTGACGCCTTGTGGAGCGGCTCAAAAGGCGGACGAGCCAAGGCTTGTAGTACCAGATTCAAATCCCAAGGAGGAACAACGATCCGGCGCGATGGCCGAAGACGGAAAACTGCCTTCAGAAATCGTCGAACTCGGTAGCACGCGATAGCCGCCAACTGGACCTTCAAAGAACTGGCGGCCAGCCCTTTCTCAAAACCATCTTGCAAAAAACTGAGAATCATAGAAATAGAAGCCGTTGCGGCCCGAATCCTCTGGCGCGAACACCAGTCTTCAAAAATGCGCCACACACGCACGTACGCGAGAGAAGTGGACGACTTGCGAGCTCGTAGCAGGGTAGAGACAACCGCTGGAGAATAGCCCTTCTTACTCAACCGGGCCCTCTCAATGGCCAAACGGTAAGCGAGAACCGAGTCACGTGGGACATCCGCAGGGGTCCCTGAACCAGCAAATCCGGCAGGACTGGAAGCCTCCAGGGAAGCCCGTCGACCAAGCGAACTAGGTCCGCATACCAGGGACGCCTGGGCCAATCCGGAGCCACAAGTAGCACCCGACCGCAATGTGCTTCGATGCGCTGGACCACCCTGCCGATCAACGCCCAAGGCGGAAAGACAGAGGAGACCGTCCGTCGGCCAAGGCTGAATGAGGGCGTCTATGCCCTCGGACATGCGCTCTCTCCGCCTGCTGAAGAACCGTCCTGTCTTGGCCGACTGAAACGTTGCCATGAGGTCCATTAGTGGCGGACCCCATCGGCCCACTATCTGTGCAAAGACCTGCGGGTGCAGTTCCCATTCCCCGGGATCGACCTGCACCCTGCTGAGAAAATCTGCCATGACATTGTCTTTTCCCGCGATATGCGCCGCAGAAATCGCCGACAGACGAAGCTCGACCCACTGGAACAACGCCTCTGCCTCGTCTTCCAAGGCCACGCTTCCTGTGCCTCCCTGCCGGTTGATGTACGCCACCGTCGCCGAATTGTCCAAGAGTACCCGGACTGCTCGACCCGCTAAAGTTGACTGAAAGACCTCTAGTGCTCTCCGAACAGCCCGAAGCTCAAGCCGATTGATGGACCATGAGGCTTCCTGGGCTGACCACGTCCCCTGCGCAAAACACCCCTCGCAGTGGGCACCCCAGCCGAGAAGACTGGCATCCGTTATCAGGGGAACCCACCGAGGCTGTTCCAGGGGCAGACCCGCTTGCAACGTTCGGGGACACCTCCACCACTGTAGCGCTCGCCGAACCCGGGTTGGACAAGGCAACCGCTTGTTGAGCGAGTCCGTTTGATTCGACCAACGACGCAGTAGGGCTCGCTGAAGGGGGCGCATGTGAAACCTGGCCCAGGGAACAACCTCTAGTGTAGCTGCCATCGTTCCCAACAAGCGCAGGTACCACCAAGCCGAAGGAGCGGTCATTCCGAGAAAGGAGCGTACGGGACCTAACAAGGCCTGAACACACCGGAGAGGTAAGCACACCAACCCTCGCGCCGTGTCGAACTGAACCCCGAGATATTCGAGACATTGCGTCGGCACTAACTGACTTTTCTTCGCATTGACCACCCAGCCGAGAGATTGCAGCAAAGTGACCACTTTCGATGTGGCCTGCAAACTCTCCTCCTTGGACTTCGCTCGAATTAACCAATCGTCTAGGT